>BTHU01000011.1:42999910-44278660 GCA_036184795.1 Tokudaia tokunoshimensis | reverse complement strand
TTGGCAGGATTAATATAGCAAAAATGAGCATCTTACCAAAAGTAATGTACAAATTCAATGCAATCCCCATCAAAATCCCAACTCAATTCTTCATAGAGTTAGAAAGAACAATTCAAAAATTCATCTGGAATAACAGAAAACCCAGAATAGCTAAAACTTTTCTCAAGAGTAAAAGAACCTCTGGGGGAATCAGTATCCCGGACCTCAAGCTGTACTACAGAGCAGTAGTGTTAAAAACCGCATGGTATTGGTACAGTGACAGGCATGTAGATCAATGGAACAGAATTGAAGACCCAGAAATGAAACCACACTCCTATGGTCACTTGATCTTTGACAAAGGAGCTAAAACCATCCAGTGGAAAAAAGACAGCCTTTTCAACAAATGGTGCTGGCTAAACTGGAGGTCAACATGCAGAAGAATGCAAATTGACCCATTCTTATCTCCTTGCACTAAGCTCAGTTCCAAGTAGATCAAGGATCTCTACATAAAACCAGACACACTGAAACTAATAGAAACGAAACTAGGGAAGAACCTTGAACATATGGGCACAGGGGAGAATTTCCTGAACAGAACTCCAATAGCTTATGCTCTAAGATCAAGAATAGACAAAAGGGACCTCATTAAATTACAAAGTTTTGCAAGGCAAAAGACACTGTCAAAAAGACAAAGCGGCAACCAACTAACTGGGAAATGATCTTTACCAACCCTACATCCAACAGAGGGCTAATATCCAATATATACAAAGAAGTCAAGAAGTTAAACTCCAGAGAGGCAAGTAACCCTATTAAAAAATAGGGTACAGAGCTAAACAAAGAGTTCTCACCTGAAGAATATCTAATGGCTGGGAAGCACCTAAAGAGATGTTCATCATCCTTAGTCATTAGGGAAATGCAAATCAAAACAACCCTGAGATTCCATCTCACAGCAGTCAGAATGGCTAAGATCCAAAACACAGGAGACAGCAGTTGTTGGCAAGGATGTGGAGAAAGAGGAACACTCCTCCACTGCTGGTGGAATTGCAAGCTGGTACAACCACTCTTGAAAGCACTCTGGCGGTTCCTCAGAAAACTGGGCATGACACTCCTTGAGGATCCTGCTATACCACTCCTGGGCATATACCCAGCGGCTTTACCTGCATGCAATAAGGACCCATGCTCTGCTATGTTCATAGCAGCCTTATTTATAATAGCCAGAAGCTGGAAAGAACCCAGATGTCCCTCAACGGAGGAATGGATTCAGAAGATGTGGTATATCTACACAATGGAATTCTACTCTGCAATTAAAAACAATGAATTCACGAAATTCCTAGGCAAATGGTCAGAACTGGAAAATATCATCCTTATTGGGGTAACCCAATCACAAAAGAAGACACATGGTATGCAGTCACTGATAAGGGGATATTAACCCAGAATCTCGGAATACCCTAGACACAATTCGCATATCAATAGATTTCTAAGAAGATGGAAGGAGAGACCCCTGGTCCTTTGAAAGACTGGATGTAGGGGAATGCCAGGACAGAGAAACGAGAGGGGGTTGAATGGAGAAAAGAGGGAGGGAAGGGGGCTTATGGGACTTTCAGGGAGGGAGGAAATGATTTGAAATGTAAATAATAAAAAACTTAGAAAATTAAAAAAAAGAAGTTATGAAATACAAATAAATTAGAATAGCATAGTGAAAAAAAAACTACCCTGTGTATCCACCTTATACCAATCAGAATGGTTAATATCAAAAACTCAAGTGACAGCAAATGCTGATGAGAGTGTGGAGAAAGAGGAACACTGCACCATTGCTGGTTGGATTGCAAACTTGTACAATCACTATGGAGATCAATCTGGCAGTTCCCCAGAAAATTGGACTAATTCTAATTGAGAATTTAGCTATAACACTCTTGAGAATATACCCAAAATATGCTCCACCATACCAAAAGTACATATGCTCCACTATGTTCATAGCAGCCTTATTTATAATAGCTAGAAGCTAGAATCAATCCAGAAGTTCCTCAACTGAAAAATGGATAAAAAAATGCAGTTTATTTGCACAGTGGAATAGTATTCAGCTATTTAAAATGAGGACATCATGAATTTTGCAGGCAAATGGATTGAATTAGAAAATATAATCTGGAGTGAGATAACCAAGGCCCAAAAGGACATGCATGGTAAGTACTCACTGATAAGTGGATATTAGCCAAAAAAGTATAGAATATGTAGGATGCAACCCATAAAAATGTAAGAAGTTTTACAAGCAGGAAGCACAAACTAAGGATGCTTTAATCTCACATAGAAGAAGGAATGAAGTAATTATGTGAGGCAAGGGAAGTGAGATACTTAGGTGGCAGAGAAGAAGGAGAAGGGAAAACAGGAACAGAATCAGGTGTGAGGTGTACAAGAGAGAAGCCCAGAGGGCCAGGAAATTGAATGGAAATGTGCAGCCCTTGGTTGGGAGTTGGAGTACCCACTAGGAATTTCCACAGACCTTGGAGGTGAAAGATACTCTGTACTCAATAGGGATGACCTTAGTCAAAATGCCCAACATTGGTTAGAAGAAACTTGAAGAGTCCACCTCAGTAGAAAGACAGGGCCCCAAGTGGAGGGATAGGGTTATCAATCCACAGTCAAAATATCTTACCTTGAACTGTTCCTGTCTAAAAGGGACAAAAATGGAGAAGAGACTGAATAAAACACTGTCCAATGACTGGTCCAACTTGGCATCCATCTCAAGGGAGGGCACCAAGACCTGACACTATTACTGATGCTATGATGTGATTACTGGCAGGAGCTTAGCATGCCTTTCCTCTGAAAGGCCCTACCAGCAGTTGACTGACACAGATGTGGATACTCATACCCAAGAACTGGACTGAAGTCAAGGACCCCTATGAAAGATAGTGGGAAGATAGAAGAAACTGAGGAGGAGGAATTCTCCATAAGAATACCAGAAGTTTCAACTAACCAGGACCCCTGGGGGCTCTCCAAGACTGAGCCACTAATCAGGCAGCATACATGGCTCATCAGAGACCTCCTGCACATATATAGCAGCAGAGGACTGCCTTGTCTGGCCTCAGTGGGAGAAGATGACCAGGAGGAAAATCAATGGACAGAATGTAAATAAGTAAAATATTTTTTTTTTTTTTTTTAGAAAAGAGGAATCTATTGAAGCTCAAGAAGAAAGGAGACCAAATTATTGATACTTTGGTCTTTCTTAGAAGGGGGAACAAAATACCCATGGGAGGGGATACAGAGACAAGTGTGGATCAGAGTTTGAAGGAAAGATAATCCAGAGACTGTCTCACCTGGAGATCCATCCCATATACCGAAACTAAACCCAGACACTATTGTAGATGTCAACAAGCGCTTGCTAACAGGAGCCTGATAGAGCTGTCTCCTGAGAGGCTCTGCCAGTACCTGAAAAATACAGAGGTAGATGCTCTCAGCCAACCATTGGACTGAGAACAAGGTCCCCAATGGAGGAGCTAGAGAAAGGACCGCAGGAGCTGAAGGAGCTTGCAGTCCCATAAGCAGAACAACACGAACTAGTATCCCCAGAGCTCCCAGGCTCTAAACCACCAACCAAAGAGTAAACCTAGAGGGACCCATGGCTCCAGCTGCATATGTAGCTAAGGATGACCTTGATGGACATCAAAGGGAGGAGAGATCCTTGTCCCTGAGAAGGCTCGATGCCCCAGTATAGGGGAATGCCAGGACAGGAAAATGTGGGTGGGTTGGTAAGCAAGGGAAGGGGGGATTGGATAAGAGGTTTTCAGAAGGGAAACCAGGAAAGGGGATAACATTTGAAATGTAAATAAAGTATATATCTAATAAATAAAAAAGAAATGAAAAAAAGAGGAATCTAAGTTGTAACTGCTGATGCCTAATTACAATCGATATTTATTAGCCAACAAAATTTTACTGAACTTTTATGTTTTTTTCTTACTACTAGCTTAACTTCACATACAATTCTACAATCCTTAAATCAGCTGTTTTCACATAATTTTCACAAATGGATAGCATTGTTGAAGTAATTAAACACTATTATGATTTTTTGGCTTTTTTTGTTGCTGAATCTTATCAATATAACACACACACACATATGGTCACATACACACACACACTATTCATACACACACACACATATTTATATATATATATATATATATATAAATATAATATATAATATTATATATATTATATATATATATAATATATATAAATATAATATATAATATACATATATAATATATATATATATATATATATATATATATATATATATATATATATATATATATTCTGGATATATATATATATATATATATATATATCCAGAATCTTCATTAATTTTGCCTCACATCTTAGTTTAAAAAGAATGAAAGTGATGGGAAAGGGCAGTCATGCTAAAGGATGATTTTAATTTAAGAAAGTTGAACATCATGGATACTGTGGTGGGTGGTAAGAATCAGGAGAATCAGGAGTTGATAAATCTTAGGATGAATCCCACTTATAGCAATTTAGTCCTCATGTTTTTCATCATAGACTTTTTCCTTGATCACTCTAGCTATGTGGTTAGAATATACATTACTGTAAAAAATTGAGTTCATAACGAAACACATATATATGTACACAGAAAACTATGTTTTCTTCTCTCTCTGATTTGCTTTAAATATGAGTTAGCCAGAATTAAAACTTTGTAGATAGAACAGTAAAAAAGACCACTGATGTGTTTCATTTTAAGTTCCATCTCTATTCCATTTCTATAGAGCATAAATACCTTTGATAATGTGAACTCTGTATAGAGATTAAGATCTACTTAATTTTTCTTGCACTTTGCTTTCTCTCTCTCTCTCTCTCTCTCTCTCTCTCTCTCTCTCTCTGTATGTTTGTGTGTGTAAAGTTTATTTAATTACATATAATTCTATTAATAAATAGAGATAGTAAAAATGTTTTGTTATTTTATCTTCTACATTCCATAAAAACATATATCAGTTCCCATTAAAGAAAAAGTTATTATAGAGAAAATACTTAATTGCTTCATAAATTACTTTGTGTGTGTGTGTCTCTGTGTGTGTTGTGCGTAACTGCTGAAAGGCATAACAATATAAATCAAGAGTGGGAATTAATCAATAACAAAAATTGACCTTAACAGTGGAAAACATATGTTTTTCTAACAGCACATATTTTGAAATATGGAGGTATTTAAATGGGTTTTTATCTAAATATTTTATATAGATGCTATGTTATTTTAAAAGTAAAACAAATTTGATTTTGGGGATTACATATGAATTCAGGTCAAAACATAAATGTCTTTAGAAAGCCAAAATGAAGTCTGGATTTGGAAGAAAGAAAAATAAACAGCTAGTATTTGATAAATAGCTTCTTCACTTGATAACTAAGGTTAAAATCATAGTGGTCCATGAACTTTCCATTTCTGTTTTTACCATTTATGATGTTCTGATGAATCCACATCGACCATTACTTTGCAGTTCTTGCTATATGAACTGACTGGTTACAAAAGCAATAAGCAAGCACTATAGATATTGGTAATAGTGGAACTTTATCTTTGCAGTTTTCCTTTTTCTCACATAAATGCAACATTAATTTTATTAAATTTTACTTTCTGTGTTTTTTCTTAAGAGTGACTATGCAGGATAAAACATCTGGAATTTTCAACTTATTTGTCTATTTGAAATTTATATTGAACAGCAGTATTTACTTTTAAAATGTGTTTTTAACAATAAATTGGAAAGATAAAACATTTTCTATGCATACCTAGATTTTGTACTGACCCATTATTAATGTATAAAATAGTATTTCCAATAAATCCACATTGCTACTAAAGTTCTATAATCCAAACTTGCATGACAAGTATTCAATTTCACAGAACTTTTGTTTCTTAAATGATCTTATGAAGAAGATGAATGATCCATTTTAGTATTTTAAAGTCTACATTTGTGAATTTTTAATACTACTTTTTGGAAACCTCCCTGAACATCTATACACAGTGTTACCACATTATACACTTAACTAATCTTTAGAAGGTATATTTCATGCTAAATGTTCTACTCAAAATATGCTTTAATTATACAGGTATAAAATTTTATTCATGTGCTAAATATCCAAATACACACACACACACACACACACACACACACACACACACACACACAGATATGTGTGTATATAGAGAGATGCAACTGTGCATATATTATGCACTGTGTATATATTGCACAGAATTTATCTAGTATACATATATTATATGGACCTATATCTAGCATATTTTTTGATTTAAATTATCCAAAGGAAAGGTTAATGAAGAGAAACAAGCCTAGCTCATTTCCTCTTACATTCAGGCCACACAAGCCTAACAGTTTTGAATGTACCAGTTTTGCGCCACTATTAATTATTGTGCTCAGTTGTACTTGTATTACCATGTTAACATTAAATCCTTATTACCACTAATTAATTTTATGCCCAGGTAAAGCTCCGGTAATAATTTTCCTAGTTTTTAACTAATAGTGAAACTATATTTAGGAATGTAATTAAAATATATATACTTGAGAAGTTTGTTTGCCAGGATAAATATATCTTTTACATAATATTTTATATAAAAATATAGCTCTTTTAGGGAAGAAGGCTAATACAGAAAAAGGTGGGGGAAGGGTAAAGGGGATCATCAGGGTCCAGTGGATCTGGTGGGGTAAAACAAAGAGATATCTTTAGAAAATGAAAGAGTGATAAGTTGAAAATGACAATATGGCAGCTGAAAATCCAAAGAAATCATATTAATATTTACCTAAAATCTAATGCACTTAATTCCATGTAATAATATTAAAAAAACATTTTAAGTAACTTTTCTCAACTTGAATGAGGTTTTCCCTTCAAGTGCCAAAGACTATCTAAAATGTAACCAATGTCAGGCATATGCATCTTTTAAATTTTTGGTGTGAGGGACCTGTGTGGGGAAGGGGAAGGGGAAGGGAAGGGAATAGAGGTACAGTGACAGGTAGGACAGTGGTCCAGATGGCCAGGAAAATTAATGGAAATATTCAGTTGCTGGAGGTGAGGCTTGGGAGAACTGCTATAAAGTCCTAGAGACCTAAGATTGGGGAGCTTCCCAGGAGTCAAAGTAGGTGATCTTAGCTGAAATGCCTAACAATGGGATATGGAACCTGAAGAGAGCATTATCCATATTCAGAACACCCCTGCTTCTTTGAGGGTATTACATTCCCACCTCTGCACCCTGGATTCCCCTACACTGGGGCATCTAGTGAACTAAGGACCTCTCTTCCCATTGATGCCTGACAAGGCCTTCCTCTGCTACATAAGTGGCCAGAGACATGGATACTTCTTAGTTGGTGGCTTACTCCCTTGGAGCTCTGGGTGGTCTGGTTGGTTGATATTGTTGTTCTTCCTATGGGGTTACAAAACTTTTCATCTCCTTCAGTCTTTTCTCTAACTCCTTCAATGGGAAACCACATACTCAGTGCAATGGTTGGCTGCAAGGATCCAACTCTGTATTTGTAAGGCTCTGGCAAGACCTCTTATGAGACAGCTATATCAGGCTTCTTTCATCAAGCCTCTCTTAGCATCCACAGTAGTGTCTGAGTTTGGTGACTGTATCAGGGATGAATCCACAGGTGGGACAATCTCTGTTCTGCACTGTATACCATGTGTGTTCTTTTGTGATTGATTTACCTTTCTCAGAATGATATTTTATAGGTCTATCCATTTTCCTAAGATTTTCATGAATTCATCATTTTTAATAGCTGAAGAGTACTCAATTGTGTAAATGTACCACATTTTCTGTATCCATTCCTGTGCTGAAGAACAAAACCCAAGTATACCTCCAATAATGCACCTACTCTAAAAAGGCCACACCTATTCCATCAAGGCCATGGTTCTTAATCCTTCCCCAAAGAATTCCAATAACAGGGAACCTGGCATTCAAATATATGAGCCTATGAGGAACACTTTCATTTAACCCACTACATAAGACCTACATAATAACATTGCCAACTGATACCAAATTAGAGAAAAGAAAAAAAAAATCCACAGGATCATACTATAAGCCATTAGCTGTTGAGAGAAGGAGAATCAGTTCCTTTTGGGACAAGCCTGCAATAAATTATTCAATTACAATAGATCATTCTTAAATATACATAACTCAAACAAGAAACCACACATACATCATATCTATAATATTAACATACTACTACTACTACTACTAAATAATAATAATAACAATAAAAAGTGGTTGTGTATTTCAGACAGTATGGTTGGTAGAAGGGATATTGGAGGTAGATGAGGGAGTTATGGGAAATTATGTAAATATGGTATATACATATATAATTCTCAGAAATTGAAAGTATTTAGAGGTCTGGTGGGGTGGGGACATCCTCACGGAGACAGGGGATGGGAAGGAGGTATGGGATAGGGAAGAGTCAGAGTGTGGACTAGGAGATTGATAAAATGTAGAATGTAAAGAAATATATTAAATAAAATTAAAAATATTTAAATAAAATGTAACCAAATAGGGTACTAATTATAAGTCTAAACCGATGGTATTAAGTCAAAAGGAGGATGAAGGGAGATCAAAAAGAAAATTTTGTCTAGTCCCTGATATTAGTGGGATTGCTTCAAGTTTCTCTCCATTTAGATTGATGCTGACTACCGGTTTCCTGTAAATTGCTTTTACTAGACAAGGCTGCCCTCTCTCTCCATATCTTTTCAATATAGTACTTGAAGTTCTAGCTAGAGCAATTAGTCAACAAAAAGAGGTCAAAGGGATACAAATTGGAAAGGAAGAAGTCAAAATATCACTATTTGCAGACGATAAGATAGTATACTTAAGCGACCCAAAGAATTCCACCGGAGAACTCCTACAGCTGATAAATGACTTCAGCAAAGTGGCCGGATATAAAATCAACTTAAGCAAGTCAGAAGCCTTCCTATACTCAAAGGATAAGCAGGCTGAGAAAGAAGTAAGAGAAATGATAACCTTCACGATAGCCACAAACCATATAAAGTATCTTGGTGTGACTCTAACCAAACAAGTGAAAGATCTGTATGACAAGAACTTCAAGTCTCTGAAGAAAGAAATTGAAGAAGACCTCAGAAGATGGAAAAATCTGCCATGCTCATGGATTGGCAGGATTAATATAGTAAAAATGAGCATCTTATCAAAAGTAATACACAGATTCAATGCAATCCCCATCAAAATCCCAACTCAATTCTTCATAGAGGTAGAAAGAGCAATTCAAAAATTCATCTGGAATAACAGAAAACCCAGAATAGCTAAAACTATTCTCAAGAGTAAAAGAACCTCTGGGGGAATCAGTATCCCGGACCTCAAGCTGTACTACAGAGCAATAGTGTTAAAAACCACATGATATTGGTACAGTGACAGGCATGTAGATCAATGGAACAGAATTGAAGACCCAGAAATGAATCCACATTCCTATGGTCACTTGATCTTTGACAAAGGAGCTAAAACCATCCAGTGGAAAAAAGATAGCCTTTTCAACAAATGGTGCTGGCTCAGCTGGAGGTCAACATGCAGAAGAACGCAATTTGATCCATTCTTATCTCCTTGCACTAAGCTCAATTCTAAGTGGATCAAGGATCTCCACATAAAATCAGACACACTGAAACTAAAAGAAGGGAAACTAGGGAAGAACCTTGAACATATGGGCACAGGGGAGAATTTCCTGAACAGAACTCCAATAGCTTATGCTCTAAGATCAAGAATAGACAAATGGGACCTCATTAAATTACAAAGTTTTTGCAAGGCAAAAGACACTGTCAAAAAGACAAAGCGGCAACCAACTAACTGGGAAATGATCTTTACCAACCTTACATGCGACAGAGGGCTAATATCCAATATATACAAAGAACTCAAGAAGTTAAACTCCAGAGAGGCAAGTAACCCTATTAAAAAATGGGGTACAGAGCTAAACAAAGAGTTCTCACCTGAAGAATATCTAATGGCTGAGAAGCACCTAAAGAGATGTTCATCATCCTTAGTCATTAGGGAAATGCAAATCAAAACAACCCTGAGATTCCATCTCACACCAGTCAGAAGGCAAAGATCAAAAACACAGGAGACAGCAGTTGTTGGCGAGGATGTGGAGAAAGAGGAACACTTCTCCACTGCTGGTTGGATTGCAAGCTGATACAACCACTCTGGGAAGCAGTCTGGCGGTTCCTCAGTAAACTGGGCATGACATTCCCGGAGGATCTGGCTATACCACTCCTGGGCATATACCCAGAGGCTTTACCTGCATGCAATAAGGACACATGCTCCACTATGTTCATAGCAGCCTTATTTATAATAGCCAGAAGCTGGAAAGAACCCAGATGTCCCTCAACCAAGTAATGGATTCAGAAGATGTGGTATATCTAAACAATGGAATACTACTCTGCAATTAAAAACAATGAATTCACGAAATTCCTAGGCAAATGGCCAGAACTTGAAAATATCATCCTTAGTGAGGTAACCCAATCACAAAAGAACACACATGGTATGCAGTCACTGATAAGGGGATATTAACCCTGAATCTTGGAATACCCTAGACACAATTCGCATATCAATAGATTCTAAGAAGATGGAAGGAGAGACCCCTGGTCCTGGAAAGACTGGATATAGGGGAACGCCAGCACAGAGAAATGAGAGGGGGTTGAATGGAGAAAAGAGGGAGGGAAGGGGCTTATGGGACTTTTGGGGAGGGAGGAAACGGGAAAGGGGAAATGATTTGGAATGTAAATTAAAAAAAATAAAATAAAATGAAAAAAAAAAGAAAATTTTGGTATATTTTTATTTTTGTTTCAAATGATAATATACTTTCCTAAAAGTTTCTAAAGCAATTACACGGCTCTTCAGACAGAAATTAGAATCGTCACTCATGCCTCTACATGGATGGTAACTTTGTTATGTTGGAGATGTGGAGATTTTTCCAAAGTTAATATTTTAACAGCACCCTTAAGAAACATCAGGTAAATTTCCTAGGTCTTCAGACTATTGGGTCTTCAGTGGAGCAGTCAAGTTGTTGTCCAACTGCTCTGCGAGCAACTGATCCTCGGTTACTCTGAGTGTAGTGGATCCTTAACTGCTATGAGTACAGAAGGTTCTCTAGGATGGATCAGGATGTCACTGGAGCAGACCAGCCCAAAGTCTGTCCCAGCAGCAAGGACTGGGCAGTGGAGGGACAGAATTGGGTGAAGTGAAGGGACAGAAGGGGGTGGTATTCAGAAGGGCAGGACTTTTGGTAGGCGATGCGTCCAGAGCCCACCAGGCTCCCAGCAGAATGTCTGAGGAGTAAGGGTGGTGGGTGGTTCTTACCAACTGCTCTGAGTGCAGAGGGTTCTCTAAGATAGATCAGGATATGTTATACTCACTTGAGCAGACCAGCCAAGAGTCTGCCCCAGCAGAAAGGACTGGGAGTACTTCTGAAACCAGCGTAACAGATCAGCAACTTTCCTGCCCCTGTGACGAGCCCCCGGTTGGATGGCCCCACAGGTGGTCTGCTACAGCTATGGCTGCAGGCCTACCAGGAGACCTGAAGCAACCCAGAGACAAAAGAGGCATACTACAGACAATCACCCATACCAACAAACACCAAGGATATCCAGATGGTAAAAGGCAAGTACAAGACCATAAGCAGCAGAAGCCAATAAATGTGTGTATCATCAGAACCCAGTTCTCTTACCATAGTAAATCCTGAATACAACAACACACCTGAAAATCAGGAAGCCGATCGAAAATTCTATCTCATGAAGATAATAGAGTCCTTTAAGGAGAATATCAATAATTCAGTGAAAGAAATATAGGAAAACACAGGTAAACAGATGAAGGAATTGAGTAAAGTGATCCAAGGCCTAAAAGTGGAAGTAGAAACAATACAGAAGGCACAAATAGAGGCAAACCTGGAAATGAAAAATCTAGGAAAGAGGTCAGGATCTACGGATGCAAAAATCACCAACAGAATACAAGAGATTAAAGAGAGAATCTCAGGTGTAGAAGATACCGTAGAATAGATTGACACAACTGTCAAAGAAAATTCAAAACATAAAAACCTCCTAACCCAAAACATTCAAGAATTCAGGACACAATGAAATGACCAAATCTAAGAATAATTGGAATAGAGGAGAATGAAGATTCCCAGCTCAAAAGACCTGAAAACGTTTTCAACAAAATCATAGAAGAAAACTTCCCCAACATAAAGAAAGAGGTGGCCATAAAGGTACAAGAAGCCTATAGAACAGCAAATAAATGGGACCAGAAAAGAAAATCCCCTTGTCACATAATAATCAAAACATTAAATGCACAGAACAAAGAAAGAATATTAAAAGCTGAACGGGAAAAGGGCTAAGTAACATACATAGGTAGTGATATCAGAATTATGCCAGACTTATCAACAGAGAATATGAAAGCCAGAAGAACCTGGTCAGATGTCATGCAGACTCTAAGAGAACACAAATGTCAACCTGGGCTACTATACCCAGCAAAACTCTCAATCAACAGAGATGGAAAAACCAAAATATTAAAGGATAAAACTAAATTCAAACAGTATCTATCTATCAAACTAGCTCTATAGAGGATCCTAGAAGGAAAACTCCAATGAAAGGAAGGTACCTGCACTAAAGAAAGGACAAGATATTAAGCATCTCACAACAAAGTCAAAAGGAGAGAACCACAAGTACATGAAGTCACCTACAAAAACAAACATATCTAGAACCAACAGTCATCTCTCTTTAATATCTCTGAATATTAATGGACTCAACCCACCTATTAAAAGACAAAAGCTAACACTGGATACATAAACAAGATCCATCATTTTGCTGCATACAAGAAACATGCCTTAATAACAAAGACATAAACTATCTCAGAGTAAAAGGATTGAAAAAGGTCTTCTAAGCAAATGGTCCCAGGAAACAAGCAAGAGTTACTATCACTTTATTTTTTTTATTTTTTTCTATATTCTTTATTTACATTCCATACTAATATCAAATAAAATAGACTTTCAACCAAAAGTTTTCAAGCATAATGAAGGACACTTTATATTCATCAAAAGGAAAATACACCAAGATGAACTCTCAATTCTGAACATCTATGCCCCAAGTGCAAGAGTACCAACATTCATAAAAGAAACTTTACTAAAGCTTGAAATATACATTGAACCCTACAATATAATAGTGGGAGACTTCAACACCCCACTCTCACCAATGGACAGGTCATTGAAACAGAAACTAAAGAGACACAGTGAAACTAAGAGAGGTTATGAACCAAATGGGTTTAACAGATATCTACAGACCATTTCACCCTAAACCAAAAGAATACACCTTCTTCTCAGCACCTCATGGTACCTTCTCCAGAATCAACCATATAATTGGTCACAAAACAACCCTTGACTGATACAAGAAGATTGAAATAATCTCATTTATCCTAATAGATCACCATGGCCAGAGAACTTCTCCAGCTGATAAAAAACTTCAGCAAAGTACCCAGACATAAAATTAACTCAATAAATCAGTAACCTTCCTTTATACAAATGATAAATAGGCTAAGATAAAAATTAGTGAAATAACTCTACTCACAATATCTACAAATACTATAAAATATCTTGGGGTAAGTAAACAAACAAGTGAAAGACCAGGATGACAATAACTTCAACTATCTCAAGAAAGAAATCAAAGAAGATCTCAGAAATTGGAGGGATCTTCCATGCTCATGGATTGGCAGAATTATCATAGTAAAATGGCAGATACTATTAACATAGTAAAAGGCAATCTACAGATTCAATGCAACCCCCATCAAAACCCCAACACAATTCTTCAAAGATGTAGAAAGAGCAATTCTCAAATTCATCTGGAAAGGAAAAATCCCAGAATAGTGAAAACAATCCTTAACAATAAAAGAACTTCAGGGACAATCACCATCCCTGACCTCAAGCTATACTACAGAACAATAGTGATAAAAAAACTTCATGGTATTGGTACAGACACAAATACATTGATCAATAGAATAGAATTGAAGACACAGAAATAAAACCACACACTTATGGACACTTGATCTTTGACAAAGAGGCTTAAACTATACATTGGAAAGAAGAAAGCATCTTCAATAAATCATGCTGGTCTAACTGGCTGTCTGTATGCAGAAAAATGAAAATAGACCCATATTTGTCACCTTGCACAAAGCTCAAGTCGAAGTGGATCAAGGACCTCAATATAAAACCAGATAAACTGAATCTAATAGAAGGAAAGTGGGAAAGAGCCTTGAATTCATTGGCACAGGGGGAAATTTCCTAAACAGAACTCCAATGGCTCATGGTCTAAGATCAAGAATTGGCAAATGGGACCTCATGAAACTGAAAAGCTTCTGTAGGCAAAGGACATAGTCAATAAGACAAATTGACAGATTGGGAAAAAACCCTTCACTAACCACACATCCAATAGAGGGCTAATATCCAAAATATATAAAGAACTCAAGAGACAAATCACCAAAATACCAAATAACTCAATCAAAAAATGGGGGTATAGAACTAAACCGAGATTTCATAACTGAGGAATCTCGAATGACTGAGAAGCAACTAAAGAAATGTTCAAAGTCCTTAATGAACAGAGAAATGCAAATCAAAACTACCCTGAGATTCCACCTTACACCAATCAGAATGGCTAGGATCAAAACTACAAATGACAACATACATTGGAGAGGATGTGAATAAAGAGGAACCCTTCTCCATTGCTGGTAGGATTGCAAACTGGTACAAGTACTCTGGAAATCAATCTAGAGTTTTCTCAGAAAATTGGAAATAGATCTTCCTGAAAACCCAGATATACCACTCTTGGGAATATACCCAAAATATACCCCACCATGCCACAGGGGCACATGTACCACTATGTTCATAGAGGCCTTATTTGTGATAGCCAGATGCTGGAAAAAATCCCAGATGTCCCAGGACAGAAGAATGGATGCAGAAAATGTGGTTCATTTACACAATGGAATACTACTCAGCTATTAAAAACAAGAGTATCCTGAGTTTTGCAGGCAAATACATGAAACTAGAAAATATCATCCTGAGTGAGGTAACTCAGACCCAAAAGAACAAGCATGGTATGTTCTGATGAATAAGTAGATGTTAAAAAGTACAGAATACCCAAGATACAGTCCAAAGAACTCAAAAAGTTCAACAAGCTGAACTGCCCAAGAGAGGATGCCTCGGTCCCACTTGGGAGGGAGAACAAAGCAATCACAAAAATGGGAGGTAGGAGGTAGGAGGGAAAGTGGACAGTGGGGAATGGAGTTGGGAGAGAGGGGAACATTATCTGTTATTGGGTGAGGGAAAAGGACTGAAGCCCTGAGGGCTAGCAGAAAGAATGGAAACAGGCAACCTCGGGATGTAGGATGTTGAGGGGACCCTCCAGAATGCACCAGCGACCTGTGAGGTGAGAATCTCTCAGGACTCAAAGGGAGGCACCTTAGATGAAATGACCAACAGTCAGGAGAGGGAACTTATAGAGCCCACCTCCAGCAGGAAGACAAGGCATCAAATGAGGGAGAGCGGGGCCATCACACTCTCAACTCTGACCCAGAATTATTTCTGTCTAAAAGAATTACAGGAATGGAAATGGAAAGGAAGTTCCAGCAACAGACCCAAAGTGGGATCCAGCTCAAGGATTAGGTCCTAAGTCCTGACACTATTACTGAGGCTATAGAGTGCTCCCTAAAATGGACCAAGCATGACCACACTCCAGAAGACCCAACAAGCAGTTGAAATAGTCAGATGTAGACATTTGCATCCAACCAATGGACAGCAGCAGCTAAACCCTGTTGTTGGACTTGGGAAGGCTTAAAGAAGCTGAGGAGAAGGGCAATCCTGTAAGAAGACCAGCAGTCTCATTTAATGGGGACAGCCAAGATCTCTCAAGCACTGGACCACAAAACAGGGAACATACAGCTGGTGTTTATATGAGGCCCCCAACACACATACAGTAGAAGACTGCAGGGTCTGTGTTCATTCAGAGATGATGCACCTAACGCTCAAGAGACAGAGGCCCCAGAGAATTTAGAGTTCAGGTGGGGTGAGGGGTGGGGACATCCCCGTGGAGACAGGGGGTAGGGAGGATTTACAGGATGTGGAAGAGTCAGAGGGTGGACAGCAGTGGGGAAAATAAAATATGGAGTGTAAAAAATGAATAAATAAATAAATTAATAAAAAAGAATAAAGAACAGGGGTATAGGAAAAAAAGAAATATCAGGTAAGTTTTAGCATGAAAAATTAGAGAAAATATTTATAAAAGTATATGCACATACACCCTTATAATATACAATATAAATTATATATATATAATGCAGGTTTATATCTGCATCATAAATGCATCATAGCACATTATATACATGTGTTAAACATGCCATGCAAAAGCAGCTATCTACTTAAAGTAAAATATACCCATGGTGATTTTTGAGTAGGCTTCATTCAGCCTCATATTCCTTTTGCTGTCAATAGTGTATATGTTCTGGCTGTGAGCCCAGACTTCTCACACAGTGACCAAACTGAGAATAGTACAAGACCATCTGGTAATGTCTCAGGTATGGAAGACATGAAAAATATCTGCCAATTTATTAATTCAGTAATAGAACTCAAGGTATAACATTTTATATAAAGGAGCCATGGACAGTCTTGTGAATAAAGGAAATAAATCATATTTTCTGCTCGTTTGTTAGAAAAGTGAGGAAAAATTAAAATATAGAACACAGGTGAGGAATAATTGCATAATTTTAATAGAGTTAGAATGTGAAATTAAGCACCAACTTGTAATATGATGAGAACCTGGCCTAATTATACAAATGAGAATAGTCTAAAAGTTAGACACACTAGTTTAGTAAAGAATTAATGATATCTGGTATTGTTTAATAAGAATAAAAGAAAAATAACATTTAATTTCAAACTGTTTATTCTAACTGAAGAATAACTGCATATTTATGAAGTGATTTTTTAATGTACATATTATATACAAGTTAAATCATCTAAAATGTGTATCTAGTCTCTTCTCACAGTGAAAGAAACTCAAAGATTTATTTGAGCTTTCTCTGTGGATATGTTCATTTGTTTAGTGTGTGTGTGTGTTTGTGTGTGTGTGTGTGTTTGTGTGCATGTATTTGTATGTGTGTGTACACTTATGTGCATGTATGTGTGTGTGTGTGCTATGTATTTGTCCTTAAATGAGTGTGTGTAGGTTCATGTGAAGACCAGAAATATAACACCAGTGTCATCAACCATTGCTGTCTCCATTTTATATTTTAAGAAAGGGTTTCTCACTGATCCTGGTCTTCACTGACTTGCTATACTGACTAGACACCATGATTTTTAGATAGACCTAGCTCCTTCCCACAAGTGCTAGGATTCCAAATGTGCATCTCTATGCACAGTTTTTCATCAGTGCGTAATGTCTGAAATAGGTCCTTACTTTCATAACAGACAGTTTACAACCCAGCCCTGTTTGAACTTTTTAAAATACAATGTGTACTTGTTTTACAGTGGTATAATAGAACAAAGTTTCTTTCACAAATAAAACTATAATCAAATATCCATTTGTTCAAAGGTCTCTCCAATTTTCACTTCCCTGCCCAGCCTATGGGATTGCTATTCCAAGATATTAGGTTTTCTTAGATATTACATGAGGTAGATCCTATAAGATTTTCCATACTTTATTTATTTCACCTGGCGAAAAACTAAATAAGTTTGCAAATGAGATGATTTTATTTTAAAAATTAACATTCTACCTTATAAAACCACTTGTCTCTGTGTTTAGCAGAACAAATACATTATCGACCTATTTCCTTCATGTTACTTATTGATTAAAATTGGAATTTATCTAATTTTCTTGCTTGATCACAGGAGAATATCTGATGCTCAATAATAATGATCAATTTTCTTGTGTTCTACCATATATCTATTATGTGTTCATTGTTGCAATTTATAAAAAACATAAATGACCATTATTTTTTAAATGTTGAGGGAATGACAACATCTTTTCCTCTCTTCTATTGCTCTGAAGAGACACTATGAACTAGGCAAAGCCAACTCTTATGATACAAAGTATTTATTTTTTTGGAGACACACTTAACATTTCAGAGGCTTACTCCACTATCATCATGCCAAAAGTCATAGTGGTAGGCAGAAGAGGTTATGAAGAAGTAACTAAAAACTACATTTTGATTCAAAGGCAGAGAAAGAGAGAGATTCTAAGCTTCACATGGACTTTTGAAACAGTAAAGCTACAGATGGGATGGATCCCAAGGTTGGATGGCCTCTGGATGGCCTTTTCTTCTTTCTCTGTTCCATTTTGTCCCTGTGTTTCCTTTAGACAGAAAGAAAACTGGGTTAAAGGTTTTGAGGTGGGCAGGTTGTCCCATCCCTCATCTGGGGGCCATGTCTATCTATTGAAGGTGATCTCTTCAGGTTCTTTCTCCCCGCTTTCTGGCATTTTTGTTAATGCCATGCCCACTGGGACCTGGGAGCCTCTCCCATCCCTGCTTCTGGGATTTTCTAGTGGTCCCCCTGCCCCCATTCCATTCTCCCTACTGCAAGTTCTTTCTATACATTATCCTGCCCTGCTGGACATCTCTCCTGTCTCCCATATGAGGTTTGCCCCCACCTTTTTTCCATCCCTCTCCCCTCTTCAATCAAGGTTTTCTGTCATTATTTTGTTCCCCATTCTAAATGGATTGAAGCATCCACACTTTGTCCCGCCAACTCTGGCCCATCTTGCAAGCTATGTGTCCTATCTTGGGGATTCTGAGATTTTTGAGCTGATATCCATTTATAAGTGAGTGCATACCATGTGTGTACTTTTTGTTATTGTGTTATCTCACTCAGGATGATAATTTCTAGTTCCATCCAGTTGCTTACAAATTTCATGAAGTCATTGATTTTTAATAGCTGAGTAGTACTCCATTGTGTAAATGTACCAAATTTTCCATATCCATTTCTCTGTTGAGGGGTATCTGGATTGTTTCCAGCTTCTGGTTGTTATAAATAAGGCTGCTATAAACATAGTGGAGTATGTGTACCTGCTATATGTTGGAGCATCTTTCGGGTATATGCCCAGTGTTGGTATAACTGGGTCTTCAAATAAAACTATTTTCAATTTTTCAAGAAAACACCAGATTGATTTCCACAGTGATTGCACCAGCTAGCAATCCCACCAACAATGGAGAAGTGTTCCTCTTTCTCCACACCCTCACCAGCACGTGCTGTCATTTGAGTTTTTGAATTTAGTCATTGTGATTTGTGTAAGGTGGAATCTGAGGGTTATTTTGATTTGCATTTTCCTGAAGACTAAGGATGTTGAACATTTCTGTAGTTCCTTCTTGACCATCAAGATTCATAACTTAAGAATTCTTTGTTTAGTTCTGTAGCCCATTTTTAAATTGGGTTATTTGGTTTCATGTGGTCTAAATTCTTGAATTCTTTATGTATTTATATATTAGCCCTCTATTTGATATATTGATAGAGATATTTCCTCTATCTATAAGTAGCCTTTTAGTCCTATTGACAGTGTTCTTTGCCTTACAGAAACTTTTCAGTTTCAAGACATCCCATTTGTCAATTGTTGATTTTAGTGCCTAAACCATTGGTGTTCTGTTCAGATAATTTTCCCTTATATCAATGTATTTGGGGCTCTTTCCACTGTCTCTTCTGTTAGATTCAGTTTAATATGGCAGTTCTTGATCTATTTGGACTTGAACTTTGTACAAGGAGAAAAAAAGGATCAATTTACATTCTTCTACATGTAGACTTCCAGTTAGGTCAGCACATTTTTTTGAAAAGGATTTCTTTTTTTTTCACAGTATGGTTTTGGCTTCTTTGTCAAAGATGAGGTAACCATAGATATCTGGGTTTATTTCTGGGGCTTCAAGTCTATTCCATTTATCTACCTCTCAGTCTCAGTACGAATTCCATGCAATTTTTATTATTATTGCACTGTAGCCTAGCTTGAGGTCAGGGATGGTGATTCCCCAAAAAGTTCTTGTATTGTTAAGAAATGTTTTCACTATCCTGTTTTTTTGTTTGTTTGTTTGTTTGTTTTTGTTTTGCCATGTCAAATTGAGAATTGCTCTTTTCATGTCTTTGAAGAATTGTGTTGGAATTCTGATGTGGATTGCTTTGAATCTGCGGATTTCTTTCTGTAAAAAGGCCATTTTTACTGTTAATCCTAACAATTCATGAACATGGAACATCTTTCTATCTTCTGATGTCTTCTTTGATTTCTTTCTTCAGAGACTTGAAGTTATTTGCATACAGATCTTTCACTTGCTTGGTGAGAGTTACATCAAGATATTTTATATTATTGGTAGCTATTGTGAAGGGTGTTTTCCCTATTTTATTGCTCATCCCATTTATCCTTGTGTAGAAGAAGGTTACTGATTTTTTTGAGTTAACTTTATATCCAGACACTCTGATGAAATTATTTATTAGGTGTTTGAGTATTCTGGCAGAAGTTTTGGGGTCACTAATGCATATTCTTAGCACTGCTTTCATTTTGCTCCATAATTTTGGGTATGCTGTGCCTTCATTTTCTTTAAATTCTAAAAAGTCTTCAATTTCTTTATTTTATCCCTTACCAAGTTATTACTGAGCAGAGAGCTATCCAGTTTCCTTGAATATGTAGGGATTCAGTTGTTTTTGTTGAACAGCCTTAGCCCATGGACATCTGATAGAATGCATGGGATTATCACAATCTTCTTGTATATTTTGAGGCTTTATTTGTATCTGATTATATGGTCAGTTTTGAAGAGGGTTCCATGAGGTGCTGAGAAGAAGGTATATTTTCTTAATTTGGGGTGAGATATCCTGTAGACATCTGTTAAATACATTTAGTTTATAACTTCTGTTAGTTGAACTGTGTCTCTGTGTAGTTTCTATTTCAATAACCTGTCCATTGGTGAGAATGGAGTGTTGAAGTCTCCCATATTTAATGTGTGAGGTTCAATATGTGTTTTATGTTTTATTAAAGTTAGTTTTACAAACATGGATGCCCATGTATTTGAGGCATAGATGTTCAGAATTGAGAGTTCATCTTGGTGGATTTTTCTCTTTGTATAGTATGAAGTGTCCTTCCACATCTCTTTCAATAACTTTTGCTTTAAAGTCTAATTTATTGGATATTAGAATGGCTAATCCACCTTGTATTTTTTTGGGACCATTTGCTTGGAAAATGATTTTCCAGCCTTCTAATCTGAGGTAGTATCTGTCTTTGTCACTGATGTGTGTTTCCTGTATGCAACAAAATGCTGAGTCCTGTTTATGTATCCAGCTTATGTCTTTTTATTGGGCAATTGAGTCCTTTGATGTTGAAGAAACTTAAAGACCAATGAGTGTTGGTTCCTGCTATTTTTCTTGTTGTAGCTGGTATTATGTGTGTGTCATTCTCTTCTTTTGGGTTTGTTGTGAGATGATTAATTTCTTGTTTTTTCTTGAATGTAGGGTGTGTGTGTGTGTGTGTGTGTGTGTGTGTGTGTGTGTGTGTGTGTTGGAGTTTTCCTTCTGTTACACTCTGTATAGCCTGATTAGTGGAAAGATATTGTTTAAATTTGGGTTTGTCATAGAATGTTATCTTTTCTCTATCAATGGTGATTGAGAGTTTTTCTGAGTGTAGTAGTATACTGGGCTGGCATTTGTGTTGTTTTAGGGTCTGCATGACAACTGTCCAAATTCTTCTGGCTTTTAGTGTCACTGTTGAGAACTCTTGTGTAATTCTGATATGTTTGCCTTTATATGTTACTTGGCATTTTCCCCTTATAGCTTTTAATATTCTTTATTTTTTCCTATGTATTTAGTATTTTTGATTATCTGACTGGAGGAATTTCTTTTCTGGTCCAAACTATTTGGAGTTCTTTAGGCTTCTTGTGTGTTTGTGGCCATTTATTATTTTTTGGGGTTAAGGAATTTTCTTCTGTGATTTTGTTGAAGATAGTTTCTGACCCTTTGACCTGGGAATCTTCACTCTCTTCTATTCCTATTATTCTTAGATTAGATATTTTCATTGTTTCCTGAATTTCCTGAATATTTGGGTCAAGAGCTTTATATGCTTTGTATTTTCTTTGTTACATCACTATTTTCTATAGTGTCTATGCCTTAGATTTTCTTTTCTATCTGTAATGTTAGTGATGCTTACCAATGTAACTCCTATTCTCTTTCCTAGGTTTTCCATTTCCAGGTTTGTTCCCCTTTGTGAATTTTTTTTATTGACTTTATTTCCATTTTTAGATCCTGGATGCTTTTGCTCAATTCATTCACCTGTTTGATTATGTTTTCCTGTATTTCTATAAGGGATTTATGTGTTTCCTCTTTATGGGCTTCTAACTGCTTATTCTCCTGTATTTCTTTAAGGGAGCTATTTAGGCCCTCCTTAAATTCCTTTATCATCTTCATGAGATGGAATTTTTTGTCAGAATCTCGCTTTTCAGGTATGTTGGAGTATAAGGATTTCCTGTGGTGAGAGAACTGGGTTCTGATTGTGCTGAGTGGAATTGGTTTCTGTTGTTTCTGTTCTTGTTCTTGCCTCTTGCCATCTGGTTATCTCTGGTGTTAACTGAAATTACTGTCTCTGACTGAGCCTGTCTCTCCTGTGAACCTGCTTGTGATGGACCTCATTTAGACAGGATGTCTCTGCAAACATTGTTACAATGAACCTCCTGGGCATCAATCTGCCTCTGGGTGTGGGAGGGTTTCTAGAACATGGGTTCTGCCCTTGCTACAACAGGGGTGTAGGCTGAGTTGCTACAACATCTTTCTTAGTAATTATTCTATTGTTGTAAAGATACACCAATACCAAGGCAACTCTCATAAAAAATACAAAATTTAAACAACCAAACAAATAAACAAACATTTAATTAGGGGCTTGCTTATAGTTTCAGAGACTCAGTAAATTATCATCATGATATAGAGCATGGCAACAGGCAGACATGATACTGGAGAAGAAGCTAAGAGCTACATGTTGATCCACAGTAAGTAAGAAATAAATATTCTGGGATTGGGATGAACTTTTGAAAATTCAAGTCCCATCCAGTGACATACTTTCTTCAACAAGTTCATAATTCCTAACCTTTCTAATTTTTCAAATAGTACCAATAAAAGCTTACTAAGCATTCCAATATATTAGGTTATGTGGGTCAATTCTTATTTAAGCTTCCACAGATGGAGAATGTTATAGTAACACAGTTCAAATTTTAACTGAAAATTTTAATTTATGGGAAATATTGGGCCTGTGTCCATTATACATCCCACATCCTTAATTTTGCTTTGTTTTGTCTTATTGTATCTTGTTTTATCCTGTTTGGCATTTATCTCTTGTGGGCTTGTTCATTTCTGAAGAGGAAATGGAAGAAGAGTGGATCTAGTGAAGAAGAATGCTGGAGGCAGGGAAGCTGGTAAGTATATAGGAAGGGGAATCTGTGATCAGGATATTGTATATGAGAGAAGAATCTATTTTTTTTTTTTATTTTCTAAGTTTTTTTATTTACGTTCCAAATCATTTCCCCTTTCTCGTTTCCTCCCTCTCTGAAAGTCCCATAAGCCCCCTTCCCTCCCTCATTTCTCCATTCAATCATCTCTCGTTTCTCTGTCCTGGCATTCCCCTACATCCAGTCTTTCCAGGACCAGGGGTCTCTCCTTCCATCTTCTTAGAAATCTATTGATATACGAATTGTGTCTAGGGTATTCCGAGATTCTGGGTTAATATTCCCTTATCAGTGACTGCATACCATGTGTGTTCTTTTGTGATTAGGTTACCTCACTAAGGATGATATTTTCAAGATCTGACCATTTGCCTAGGACTTTCGTGAATTCATTGTTTTTAATTGCAGAGTAGTATTCCATTGTGTAAATATACCACATCTTCTGAATCCATTCCTCGGTTGAGGGACATCTGGGTTCTTTCCAGCTTCTGGCTATTATAAATAAGGCTGCTATGAACGTAGCAGAGCATGTGTCCTTATTGCATACAGGTAAAGCCTCTGGGTATATGTCCAGGAGTGGTATAGCCGGATCCTCTGGGAGTGTCATGCCCAGTTTTCTGAGGAACCGCCAGACTGCTTTCCAGAGTGGTTGTACCAGCCTGCAATTCCACCAGCAATGGAGGAGTGTTCCTCTTTCTCCACATCCTCGCCAACAACTGCTGTCTCCTGTGCTTTTGATCTTAGCCATCCTGACTGGTGTGAGATGGAATCTCAGGGTTGTTTTGATTTGCATTTCCCTAATGACTAAGGATGATGAACATCTCTTTAGGTGCTTCTCAGCCATTAGATATTCTTCAGGTGAGAACTCTTTGTTTAGCTCTGTACCCCATTTTTTAATAGGGTTACTTGCCTCTCTGGAGTTTAACTTCTTGACTTCTTTGTATATATTGGATATTAGCCCTCTGTCGGATGTAGGGTTGGTAAAGATCATTTTCCAGTTAGTTGGTTGCCACTTTTTCTTTTTGACAGTGTCTTTTGCCTTGCAAAAACTTTGTAATTTAATGAGGTCCCATTTGTCAATTCTTGATCTTAGAGCATAAGCTATTGGAGTTCTGTTCAGGAAATTCTCCCCTGTGCCCATATGTTCAAGGTTCTTCCCTAGATTCCTTTCTATTAGTTTCAATGTGTCTGGTTTTATGTGGAGATTCTTGATCCACTTGGAATTGAGCTTAGTGCAAGGAGATAAGAATGGGTCAATTTGCATTCTTCTGCATGTTGACCTCCAGTTGAGCCAGCACCATTTGTTGAAAAGGCTATCTTTTTTCCACTGGATGGTTTTAGCTCCTTTGTCAAAGATCAAGTGACCATAGGAATGTGGATTCATTTCTGGGTCCTCAATTCTGTTCCATTGATCTACATGCCTGTCACTGTACCAATACCATGCGGTTTTTAACACTATTGCTCTGTAGTACAGCTTGAGGTCCGGGATACTGATTCCCCCAGAGGTTCTTTTACTCTTGAGAATAGTTTAAGCTATTCTGGGTTTTCTGTTATTCCAGATGAATTTTTGAATTGCTCTTTCTATCTCTATGAAGAATTGAGTTGGGATTTTGATGGGGATTGCATTGAATCTGGATATTACATTTGGTAAGATGCTCATTTTTACTATATTAATCCTGCCAATCCATGAGCATGGCAGATTTTTCCATCTTCCGAGGTCTTCTTCAATTTCTTTCTTCAGAGACTTGAAGTTCTTGTCATACAGATCTTTCACTTGTTTGGTTAGAGTCATGCCAAGATACTTTATATGGTTTGTGGCTATCGTGAAGGTTATCATTTCTCTTCTTTCTCAGCCTGCTTATCCTTTGAGTATAGGAAGGCTACTGACTTGCTTGAGTTGATTTTATATCCAGTCACTTTGCTGGAGTTGTTTATCAGCTGTAGGAATTCTCTGGTGGAGTTCTTTGGGTCGCTTAAGTATACTATCATATCGTCTGCAAATAGTGATAGTTTGACTTCTTCCTTTCCAATTTCTATCCCTTTGACCTCTTTTTGTTGTCTAATTGCTCTAGCTAGAACTTCAAGTACTATATTGAAAAGATATGGAGAGAGAGGACAGCCTTGTCTAGTCCCTGATTTTAGTGGGATTGCTTCAAGTTTCTTTCCATTTAAATTGATGCTGGCTACCGGTTTGCTGTAAATTGCTTTTACTATGTTTAGATATGGGCCTTGAATTCCTGATCTTTACAAGACCTTTAGCATGAAACAATGCTGAATTTTGTCAAATGCTTTCTCAACATCTAATGGGATGACCATGTGGTTTTTTTCTTTGAGATTGTTTATATAGTGGATTACATTGATGGATTTCCTTATATTGAACCATCCCTGCATCCCTGGGATGAAGCCTACTTGATCGTAGTGAATGATCGTTTTGATGTGTTCTTGGATTCGCTTGGCAAGAATTTTATTGAGTATTTTTGCATCGATATTCATAAGAGAGATTGGCCTGAGATTCTTTTTCTTTGTCGGTTCTTTGTGTGCTTTTGGTATTAGTGTAATTGTGGCTTCATAGAACTAATTGGGTACTGTTCCTTCTGTTTTATTTTGTGGAACAGTTTGAAGAGTATTGGTGTTAGGTCTTCTTTGAAGGTCTGATAGAATTCTGCACTAAAACCATCTGGACCTGTGCTTTTTTTGGTTGGAAGACTTCCAATGACGACTTCTATTTCTTCAGGGGTTATAGGATGGTTTAGATGGTCTATTTGATCCTGATTTAATTTTGGTATTTTGTATCTGTCAAGGAAATTGTCCATTTCCTCACGATTTTCTGGTTTTGTTGAATACAGGTTTTTGTAGTAGGATCTGATGATTTTTTGAATTTCCTCAGTTTCTGTTGTTATCTCTCCCTTTTCGTTTCTGATTTTATTAATTTGGGTACTATCTCTGTGCCCTCTGGTTAGTCTGGCTAAGGGCTTATCTATCTTGTTGATTTTCTCAAAGAAACAACTCCGCATTTTGTTGATTCTTTGTACGGTTTTATTTGTTTCTACTTGATTGATTTCAGCCCTGAGTTTGATGATTTCCTGCCTTCTTCTACTCCTCTTTGGTGTATTTGCTTTTTTTTGTTCCAGGGCTTTCAGGTGTGCCATTAAGCTGTTAGTGTATGCTGTCTCCCGTTTCTTTTTGGCGGCACTCAGGGCTATGAATTTTCCTCTTAGCACTGCTTTCCTTGTGTCCCATAAATTAGGGTATGTTGTGCCTTCATTTTCATTAACTTTCAAAAAGTCTTTGATTTCTTTCTTTATTTCCACCTTGACCAAGTTATCATTGAGTAGAGCATTGTTCAGCTTCCATGTGTATGTGGGTTTTCTTTTGTTTTTGTTGCCAATGAAGACCACCCTTATTCCATAGTGATCTGATAGGAGGCATGGGAGTAATTCTATCTTCTTATATCTGTTGAAGTCTGATTTGTGACCAATTATATGGTCAGTTTTGGAGAAGGTACCATGAGGTGCTGAGAAGAAGGTGTATTCTTTAGCTCTAGGATGAAATGTTCTATATATATCTGTTAGTTCCATTTGGTCCAAGGCTTCAATTAGATTCACTGTGTCCCTGTTTAGTTTCTGCTCTCCTGAATGATCCATTTCAGAGAGCGGGGTGTTGAAGTCACCCACTAATATTGTGTGTGGTGCGATGTGTACTTTGAGCTTTAGTAAAGTTTCTTTTACGAATGAGGGTGCCCTTGCATTTGGAGCATAGATATTCAGAATTGAGAGTTCTTGTTGGTGAATTTTTCCCTTGATCAGTATGTAGTGTCCTTCTGTGTCTTTTTTGATGACTTTAGTTTGAAAATCAATTTTATCTGATATTAGGATGGCTACTCCACCTCCTTTCTTGGGGCCATTTGCTTGTAAAATTGTTTTCCAGCCTTTTACTCTGAGGTAGTGTTTGTCTTTGACACTGAGGTGCGTTTCCTGCATGCAGCAAAATGCTGGGTCCTGTTTACATATCCAGTCTGCTAGTCTATGTCTTTTTATTGGGGAATTGAGACCATTGATATTAAGAGAGATTAAGGCATAGTGATTATTGCCATCTGCCATTCTTGACGCTATCTTTATGTTTGAGTGGTTATCTACTTTTGGGTTTGATTCAAGAAGGTTATTATCTCATTTTTCCAGGGTGTTGTTTCTCTCCCTGTATTGGCGGTTTCCACCTATTATCCTTTGCAGGGCTGGATTTGTGGATAGATATTGTGAAAATTTGGTTTTATCATGGAATATCTTGGTCTCTCCATCTATGGTGATTGAGAGTTTTGCTGGGCATAGTAGTCTAGGCTGGCATTTGTGTTCTCTTAGTGTCTGCATGAGATCTGCCCAGGATCTTCTCGCTTTCATAGTCTCTGGTGAGAAGTCTGATATGATTCGGATAGGTCTTCCTTTGTATGTTACTTCGCCCTATTTTCTTACTGCTTTTAATATTCGTTCTTTGTTTAGAACATTTGTTGTTTTGATTATTATGTGACGGGAGGTATTTCTGTTCTGGTCCAGTCTGTTTGGAGTTCTGTAGGCTTCTTGTACGTTCATCAGCATCTCTCTCTTTAGGTTAGGGAAGTTTTCCTCCATAATTTTGTTTAAGATATTTACTGGCCCTCTAAGTTCCAAATCTTCACTCTCATCTATACCTATAATCCTTAGGTTTGGTCTTCTCATTGTGTCCTGTATTTCCTGGATGTTTTGGGTTACATGTGTTTTGCATTTTATATTTTCTTTGACTGTTGAGTTGATACTTTCTATGGAATCTTCAGCACCTGAGATTCTTTCTTCCATCTCTTGTATTCTATTGTTGATGTTTGCATCTATGACTCCTGATGTCTTCCCAAGGTTTTCTATCTCCAAAGTTGTCTCCCTTCGTGATTTCTTAGTTGTTTCTACTTCCTTTTTTAGTTCCTGGATGGATTTGCTGAGATCCTTCACTTGTTTGTTTGTATTTTCCTGTATTTCTTTAAGGTATTTTTGCATTAACTCTTTCAGGATTTCTGCCTGTTGACCCACGTTCTCCTCCATTTCTCTGAGTGATTTTTGTGTTTCCTCCTCGTGGGAATCCATCTGTTGATCCATAGTCTCCTGCATTTCTTTAAGCAGTTCTCGTGTTTCCTTTGTAAGGGCATCTATCCGTTGATTCATTCCTTTAAGCGATTTTTGTGTTGCCTCCTAATGCACCTCCATCAGTTGACCCATATTCTTATGCGTTTCTCTAAGCTATTTTTGTGTTTCCTTTGTAAGGACTTCTACCCCTTGATTCATGTTCTCCTGTTTTATTTTATGAGATTCATTTGTGTCCTTCTTGAAATTCTCTAATATCATCAAGAGAAGTTATTTTAAATCTGGAACTTGCCTTTAGGTTGTGATGGGGTATCCAGGATTTGCTGCTGTTGGAGAGTTGGGTTCGGATGGTGCCATATTACTTTGATTTCTGTTAGTAACGTTCCTAGTATACCATTGTGTAAATATACTACATCTTCTGAATCCATTCCTCCGTTGAGGGACATCTGGGTTCTTTCCAGTTTCTGGCTATTATAAATAAGGCTGCTATGTACATAGTGGAGCATGTGTCCTTATTGCATGCAGGGAAAGTCTCTGGGTATATGTCCTGGTGTGGTATAGCAGGATCCTCTGGGAGTGTCATGCCCAGTTTTCTGAGGAACTGCCAGACTGCTTTCCAGAGTGGTTGTACCAGCTTGCAATCCCACCAGCAGTGGAGGAATGTTCCTCTTTTTCCACATCCTTGCCAACAACTGCTGTCTCCTGTGTTTTTGATCTTAGCCATCCTGACTGGTGTGAGATGGAATCTCAGGGTTGTTTTGATTTGCATTTCCCTAATGACTAGGGATGATGAACATCTCTTTAGATGCTTCTCAGCCATTAGATATTCTTCAGGTGAGGACTCTTTGTTTAGCTCTGTACCCCATTTTTTAATAGGGTTACTTGGCTCTCCGGAGTCCAACTTCTTGTGTTCTTTGTATATATTGGATATTAGCCTTCTGTCGGATGTAAGGTTGTTAAAGATCATTTCCCAGTTAGTTGGTTGCCACTTTGTCCTTTTCACAATGTCTTTTGCCTTACAGAAACTTTGTAATTTTATGAGGTCCCATTTGTCTATTCTTGATCTTAGAGCATAAGCTGTTGGAGTTCTGTTCAGGAAATTCTCCCCTGTGCCCATATGTTCCAGGTTCTTCCCTAGTTTCCTTTCTATTAGTTTCAGTGTGTCTGGTTTTATGTGGAGGTCCTTGATCCACTTGGACTTGAGCTTATTGCAAGGAGATAAGAATGGGTCAATTTGCATTTTTCTGCATGTTGACCTCCAGTTGAACCAGCACCATTTGTTGAAAAGGCTTGCAAAATTAAAAAAAATGCTTTCATCATGAATCTTCATTGGGTTTTTGTTTTTATATTTGTAGAATTTAAAATGCACCATGACTAGTTATTAAATGACAATATTCCAAATAATTTTGTGGACAGCCATTTAAAAGTATTTTTTTGCTTGTGTATGGATTTGTTTACACCTGTGTAAACAACTGGACACTGCTGCATATAGAAAGTAGTAAGTAAGCATCATGCTACTTTGCTGTAGGTTAAAAAATGTTATTACTATATTTTTCTAGTATTTTTTCTAATAAATCCCAATGCAGAAACTTTGAGATAGAAAGGCCTCAAACAAAAAAATTTACCTTACTAGGTCATGTTATAGCAAAACTTCAGGTCATTTAGATATGAATTTTTTAGGTTGCCATTTGCTTTGTTTGGCAAACTATAGTGTTTTTCCAAACCAGAAAACTATTTTTCCCACAATCCACTAAAATTAGTGTTTATAAAATTTGAAGTTTAAACAAATCTCTACTGTTGGTTGAAAGAATTGTACTGTTGGTACATTTTTCTCCATTTAACCTTTTCTTTAACTCATAGATTTCCGAACATACTTTTGGTGTTACCTCCTGCTTCTATCTCTTTTGAACAGATTTTTGATCCATATACCAACTGGAGAAATCTACTTTTCCATTTAATGCTAACAGTTTCAAATTGTTTCACAAATGACCAACGCTTTCTTGACAACCCTGGGCAGAACTTCAAGCATGAACTTTTATCATGAGTTGGTAATAGAATTTCATAACTAAAACCAGACAGGAATGGTGAAATGAATCAGATAGTTCAGTGAAATGTGCCAATGAGTACCTTTGACATCCATGACGTAGGTAAACTGAGGCAGGCAGCCATTGAGGGTCAGTACTTAGAGCTGCTGATAGGATGAATCCAGGCACCTGCATTGGATTCTGCCAAAGGCTCCCAGCAATTAGAGAAGTTTCTTAGCAGAATTTTCTCTGAGGGAAAAAGCTTCTTTACTGGGGTTATCACTCCCTGTGGCCAGTGGAAAAACTGTCTCTAAGTCCTTTCCTAGTGTGGCGATTGAATATTTAATCTGCTCCGGGAGCAATGCCTGAAAGAGATTAAGCATTATTATTGTGAATGCCAGAGATACTGTCCAAAGAAAGACTGGAAACTCCCTTAAAGTTTTCACATGATTCTTAGATTAAGAAGGATTTGAGGGCAGCCAGCAGAACAAAACTCCATAACAGCATAAAGTCCTCAGGAGACATAGTCCTTGGGGCTGTGCCACACAGAGGCTTACCCATGTGAGTGTGGTAACCAGTGAACTTCATTCCATGAGTTTTAAAGCCATTTGTACTCCCTCCTGCATGGCCCTTGGCAGGAATGTATCCAAAATAAACATGGATTTAATAAGGTCAATAAGTAGATATAACAGAATCTATATTTCATTTTTCTTTGAAAATATACAAAGACATTTTCATACTAGGAAAACACAAAGATGTTAACTGTAAAGATTCAAATTTGATCAAATTCCTATAAAAATGACATTTTGTCTTATTTTAACTGGGTTGGTTGAAGGTGCATGTATTTGGATAACTTGTGTCCTCTTATAACATGTATTGAGATAACAGTTTGTGTGCTGTTATCTCATGAAATGTAAATGTTTTCTATGTTATATGTTTGCATGTTTGCATGGATGAGTGTCTTATCTGCCATCCATGTTAAACTCAACGTTTTTGTTTGTCTTTGAGAGAGAAAGAATTCCAAGTCACTTTCTAAGAAACTAAACTTCCTGCTTCTCCTTACTATTGCTTCTCAAAGTGACAGAAATTGGAATGTTAACTGATAAGTGTCTCAGAACCGCAATTAACATTGCAGTTGGAAATGTGAAAAAAGATCTACTAACATGGCTATCCAGATATTTGGACTAGAAATTGTGAGATACTTTTATCTGAACACTAAATTAAAGCCCTTCTTAAAGTAATGGCAAGAATACAATGATGACAGTTCCATTGTTCTTTTACAAACTATAAATGAGTTTTTAATTTAGAGTAAAAGTAAATTGAGGTGAGATAAGCATTTGGCTTTCTCATTTTATTTGTCTTATAATCCCTTACATTTCAGCAAATGGTGATACTTAAAACCTTTACAAATTTAATAATAATTTACTGATTATCATTTATGTATTACATATGGGAATGCAACATTAAGAACATAAGCAATTTCTTTATGGATTCAAACCTCCACCCCTTTGCTTATTATGAACAAGACTTATTCTGGCAAGAAATGTATTCTAGTATTTATAAATCTATAAGGCTAATGACAGAGCTGTTCTGTTCAAATCTACATTTTATTGCTGTGAGGGTGCTTTGTATTAACTAAACAAATCACATGCTGTATACCTCACACATTTTAACCTGAATATTAGAGGTACATATCACTATAAAATACTGCTCTCATTTTAAGCTTCTACAGGTTTTAATGAAACAAATAATACTTATAGAAATAATACTTTTTAGAAGCTTAGTATCCCATCACATTTACTGGTTAAAGGAAGTTAGATCTGAAGTTTGTTATAATGGACTGTGAAGAAAGTTTAGGAAACTTGGAGAACACTGTTTTCATATCACAAATTTATTTTGTTATAGGGGTTGTGCAATTTTCTAACTTTTGAAATTATTACATAGATAATTTAATAATAATTGAATAGCACACAATAGAAAATAAAGTATTTTTTAATTCATTTTTAAGATTCTCAAAACAGAGAAATAGATAAAGGAGCCACAATTTATATATTTATTCAGTTATTGTTCACAAAATGATGAATATTTGTTTCAATACAAACAAAGAATATTCTAAACATTAAGGTTTATACACACACACACACACACACACACACACACACACACAAACAAACACTTTTCTTACAACTTTCAGGGTAATGTGATACTCTGAATCACTTGGGTCCTTTTCAGCATAGTTACTGCTGAAGAACTTATCTGCAAGATGCCAATCAGTACTTGATATGAAAAGGGAACTGTTAGTAAGCCTTTATTACTTGACAAAATGATTGTTGTCACAACAAGCACAGAATAATTCGGTAATGAGTTATCAGCAGTTATATATCCCATCACTGTCATCATCGTCATCATCATCATCATCACTACTCAAATGCATAGATTCATTTTAAGGAGCTCATATTACTAAGTCATTAAAATTTCTGATTAATGACAGGTTTATTCTGTATAGTTAAAAATATAGAAGTTTATTTACTTATTTTATATTGTCTTAATACTAAAGTTCTATGAAAAAATGTAATTTCATTGGAAAGCTATTTTGTGTGTGGTTTATCCATGATGGACTGTGATATCATTATTGCAGGATGCATTTCCTTCTATATCTAATGAGAATATTTTTGTAACTAAGTATCCTCATGACATAACTCTGGGTGATAACCCCCAGGAAAGTTAAGGGACTTCTACAGGCTTTTAGATGTAAACAAAATGAATTATAAAATAGATTAACAGTGATAATAATCTCTGTTGCTTTAAAGAGTTTCACATACAATCTATTTAGCTTTTGTCTGCAAGGATAAATATAAATTTGAATAAAGTTACCTATGCTCTGAACTTTTTCCAGATACTTGAATTGCTTTAATTTATTGTTCTTTCATCTAGACTGTAGGCTCTCTTTACTCTACACCCTTCTTTTTTCTCAGCTCTCTATCATCCCACCTCTCCTCAGATTTCCCCATTTCCTTCAGAAAAGAACAGGTCATCCAATGACACCAACTGAAAACAGTATAACAAGATGCAACACAACAAGTAGATACCCTCATATCAAAGATGGACAGGGCAAGCCAGTAAGAAAATAGGTTTCCAAGAGCACGTAAAAGAATCAGAGATATACCTATTCCTATTGTTAGGAGTTCAATAACATCTTCAAGCTAATCAACCAGAGCATGTATGCTGACATCCTAGAGAAGACCCATGCATGCTTTGGTTGCTACTTTATTGAGCTATTATGAGCCCTGAATATTTGATTCTGTGGGCCATGTTCTCCTGGTACACTTGACCCTTTTGTCTCCTGGACTCCTTTCTCCCCTTCCCACCTTTGCTAGGATTCCCTCAGCTCCACTCAGCCATGAACTTGTTTGAGTAAGTGAGTGTGGTGGGATGAAGCATTCTTTGGCTATATGCCCAAGATTAGTATAGCTCAATTTTGAGGTAGATCAGTTTCCTTACTAGCTGCACAAGTTTTCATTCCTAGCAGTAATGGTTTATTGTCCCCCATATTACACATTCTCACCTGTATAAGATGTCATTTGTTGTATTGCACTTGACCATTTTGCCTGGTGTAAGATGCAATTTCAAAGTTGTTTTGATTTGCATTTTCCTGGTAACTAATGATGTTGAATATCTCTTTAAGTGCTGTTTACTCATTGTGCTTCCAATTTTGAGAATTCTCTGTACAAATTACACCTCATAATTAACTTGGGTTATTTGTTTTATTGATTTTTATTTATTTTTTTGATTTCTTTATGTCAAGTGTGTTATTTTCAGTTCTTTCTGAAATACAGTCAACAAGCTACTAACAAAGCAGTTATAATATTATGCAATATGGTTTGACAGGGTTCATTGACTCATACAGGGATATTTTTGTGACACTTATAATAAATGCATGAACTCTAAAATGTAGCATCTTACTTAAGTATTTTCATTGACTGAGAAAATTTTGGTTGAATAACAAATCAACACAGAGACTTGAAAACATGCACCTATAGAGATTTACTTTGAAAAATATATTGCCACATTATCTCAAAAGGAAACAGAATAGCTCCTTCTCTATTGGCTAAGGGATCAGATTTTCTAAGTATTCTTTTCTAAGTTATATTTTAATATGAATAATATGTGTTGGATTTTAGCTGAGTTCATATATAGAATCTTGGATATGAGAACACATCAACAAATTCCCTCTTATTGTTAGAGTATTTTCTTAGAGTTCTCAAGGCCATGAGTTCAATCCTCAGCATCCAAAAATAAATAAGTAAACAAATCCAGTATTGCTTAGATGGATTTGGTAGCACAAACTTTTAATCTTAGAATCCCCACTAGAGTGGCAAAGGCCAGTGGATGTAAGTCAGTTTTGGGTCAGCCTATATTTTGTAGCCTGTGGTCTAGATTTCAGGCCAGCCAGAAGTACACAGTTAAGACCCTGCCTCTAAACAAAGTTAAAAAAGCACAGAAAAAATTAAAAAAAATGCTGTCTACTCGTTTTGTATATTGAAGGTCTTGATTACATAAAAACAATATATGTAGAAGCCCCTTCAACAATGAATAATTTCCCAATGATAAATATTAAGTAGTAAATCATTACAAAAACTAACCCTGGTAAAGCACATGGTTGAAGGCTAGAGACATAGTGTAGCAAGCAAAAGGTCCTGATTACATTTTCTGTATTAGAAGACAAAATTGAAGTGACAGTATTCAAGTGACAGTTAAAAGTATTGGGAGAAGAAAAGGGAGAGATTGGGAGAGAGAGAGAGAGAGGGATGAGGAATGAAAATCAAAATCTTAACAACTTGCAGTAGTACACTCATGCATTTGCATGATTTTCTGTAGTTCTCACAGAGCATTGTACTTCCTTACAGTGTACCTCATTACATCATTAGTGCTTTGTATCTATACTTCCAGAGTACACTTAGAACATGTCAGCTTCCTTAGTTTGGCAATATTTTGTATAACTATAAATCCTCAAAACATTCAATCAACTTATTTTGACATATTTAGTTTTGTCACTATGTTTTACATCACACAGGTCCATAAAATACAAATCTAGCTTATTATAAGCACTTATTTGAATGATTTCTGTTCTCTAAGAGTAAATTTTAGTAAAGGAGTAAGAAAAAATACATGAAATTTAATAGAGTTTTCAAGTTGCAATTTAATCAGGAAACTACATTTAAAATCTTTACCAAAATAGTTATAATCTAGAGTCAAAATGATTACATTGTCCTCAAAAGTAAAGTATGAAATTCAAATTCCATTAGAATATTATGAGAAGAATGGATTTACTTTTCAACAGCTTATTAACTATTTGCTTGGGGTTGATTTGCTTTAAGAAAAGGGGAAAACTCAACAACCCATTTTGTGCCAAAATTAATTCTAACAGTAATACATTTTGTGCTCCACTGACTTTCAATTTATTACCAGTGGAGCTTGGTTGATTGTTTTGATCTTCAGTTTATTGGCAATGAAGTAGGATTTACTGTGCCATCGCATTTCAGTAACATAAATGTTACATCACTGAGCTAGGGCCTCATTGTAAAGCACTAGAAGAACATAATTTAATTGTCTGACTTTGTTTAAACTCACAGTTCTTTTGAGTGTAGTTGAATGTTTGATGTCGAATTTGTCTCGTTGAATATTTAGCTTTGCATTTTCATTTATGAGGATAAGAAGGTGTTCTAAAGAGCTGCTTTGTGATTGTGTTTCTCTGACCTCAGACATAGGTGACTAAATTTCAAGGTGGTAGATGTTGCAGGAGAGAACACTCTGCATTATTTCTTTTTTCAGAGGAAATACCAGCTGGTATTACACTTGAATTAATATACTGCACGGATTCACAAACTGTTTTAAAATGATGATGGTTTCTGTGATAAGACCCCTGGTCCTGGAAAGACTGGATGTAGGGGAATGCCAGGACAGAGAAGTGAGAGGGGGTTGAATGGGGAAAAGAAGGAAGGAAGGGGGCTTATGGGACTTTTGGGGAGGGAGGAAATAGGAAAGGGGAAATGATTTTGAATGTAAATAAAACAAACCTTAGAAAATAAAATTAAATTAAAAAAAAGAAATATACTCAATGGCTGTGTCATGCCAACTTATTTTACATTTCAAAGTAGATATGAATTTTTGGGGTTCTTGTTAAAACATAAGTTCTAGTTATAAGCAAGGACTTTCAAACAACATCTGTTGTTTTTTTTTTTCGTAAAATTTCAGATGATTTAAATAAAATGATTTGTTCCTTAAGTAAAAAACAATTTTTTAATAAAGATTTTATCTTTGAAAATTAGTGTAAATGATCAAAAATATATTTGTAAATGTTCTCTGTTTGTTTGGAATTTCTGTTCATTTTCTATCAACTCACTCATTCATTATCAATAATATATCAATTCTTCAATAAGTTCAGATTTACTTTACTTTTTGTCCCTCAATTTTCAGTTATGATTTTCATCCAATCTAGATACAAACGAATGTAGACACATTCCCCTCTGAATCAGCATAGACTCCTTTCCAAAATTACATTCTGTGGAAGGTGTTTTCTAGTCAGCGATTGTCTGGAAGGCAGAAACATGTTTCTTCACATATAGTAGCACAAAGCTGTTAAATCTCTAACAAGAATACTAGAAAATAACTCTCTTAGGTAAAAATGGAACTGCATTAACAGTTCCTCATGTAATATCTGAGAGGCCATATTTGAACAACCCACAGGGGAAATGCTTGGTAAGGGAATAGCAAGGATTCTCTAAAAATCTTATTTGGACAGACATGTAGCTGATGTTATTACTAACTCAGAAATATAAGTGGAGGAAGGGCAAATACATGCTGAAAGATAATAATAGAATATCTACAATGTTTTATAGTTGTACTCTTTCTGTGAATTCCATAGGATGCTATAACACAATAGTTTTGTTAATTGTTTTAAGGATTCTGTAATGTTTAAGAATGTAGACCTCCAAGCAGCCATGAGTATACAAGTGATAACTGATCTTTCATTAAGCTCGATAACAAATCACAGCTTTTCAAATAGGAAATGAAAGAAGAATAAATAAAAGAAATGTATTAATAGTATCCTAGTGTATGGAAAGGGAAAAATTCACATGACCTAAAACACAAGGCAAATATTTGAAGCAGAGGAAGTAACCATACCGTTCTTTCTATGGAGTACTAAAATATAAAAGGGAAAATACTATATATGCTTCTTTATAGCAAGTAATTTACCAGAAGTCTTGGTGTGAATTGTATCTCTGAAGTGGTAAGTATGAGAGTGTAATATAAATAGAGGATATTGAACCAAGAAAATTAATGAGAGCCTGATCCTCCTTTTATTTGTTTGCTTGACTCTGAGTCTGTTGTGCAACATCACACATTATCACAGTTGCCAGTGCAGAAGTACAAGGCGCCTTAACCTCTGTTGGATCTGAATCTAGCTTGCGAGACTCACATGTTAACTTTGACTCTTTGTGTGATGAAAAACAATGTTTCTTCAGTTTTTGTATTTTAATAGATGAAATAGTTCAGGTCCATTAAGTGAAAGAAGTTACATATTTGATGGGTGATATTTCTTAAATATTTATGCATTCCATGCTATCTACCATTTTCTCTATGCCTTGTTCTCATTTATACACATGCACACACCTAAACACACTCCCACACATGTGCACAAGTCCTTGATTATTTGCCCCAGATTCTCACTTGCTGCATGTACTTTTCATACTGCTTCAATATGTGGTTTTATATTACTAGCTAATTGAGAGTTGAAATATGTTGATACAAAAGAAATGAAATACTATGTTTCTGTGTTATAATATAAACCTACCTGGAAATGAGAGATTGTATATGTAATACATATACACAAACTAATCTATAATTCTGGAACAGAGAATGAGCTCTTTTAGAGAAAGAAAAAAATCAATCTGGCATTGAGAAGAATGGAAGTGCTATTGGTCCTTCCTTGTCTTTTGTCAGTATATTCCTCTGCTCAGATGCAGCTGTAACTTACACATGATTCCTACACACCAGAGGTGAGTTGGCCTTAACATGGTGTTCAGTTATCCTATCCACATTGTTGCTCCTCCAGTGTCTAAAATACTGCTCCATTTACACGTTCTATGATTGAGTCTGGGCTACAGAGGGAGGCACAAAAAGGTGCTACCTTTCCTCCTCTGAGTTGACATGTACTGTCCTTTATATTATGCTTTTCTAAGGCTGACACTCAAGAGCTGTGAATTCATTTTCAGTGCAGGTAGTCTTCAAGATATGTTTTTGTTAATCAGAGAAATTCTACTTCACTTAAATATAAATTCACAAAAATAAATTCCTTTATCTATGTACATTAGTCTAGCATCTGACTGTATCTGTATATATTATTCGATCTATTATCTATGGCTATTCATTAAATCCATCTGTTTCCCTATACATATCTTTCTGCAAGCAAATGTATTGTTTGTTTTCAATCAAGTATTCCCATATTATAGCTTGGGTTCTAAATCTCTATTTAGGTAAGGTGCTCATTAAACCCTTTAGCTTCCTAGACCAGTCTCCTACATGCTGAGATTATAGATATCTGACATCACACCTGTATGAAATAGCTTTTAAAATAGGAATCTCTGGTTGTGGGAGACATCAGTATATTGGGAAAAATGATTTCACCACAATTATTAATATCATCTATGAAATGTAAATTTGACCAAAAGGAATTGCTTATGAAAATTTTCATTCGTGTGTGTGTGTGTGTGTGTGTGTGTATGAGAGAGAGAGAGAGAGAGAGAGAGAGAGAGAGAGAGAGAGAGAGAGAGAGAGAGAGAGAGAGAGAGAGACAGAGAGACAGAGAGAGACAGAGACAGAGAGAGACAGAGACAGAGAGACAGACAGAAAGACAGAGAGAGAGATTAGACTTCTAAACCATAGTCTTAGTCAAAAGAAATTTGTAAATTTGATACAACACTTTTTATATTACCCCAGTGATTTTTAGATGGGAAAAAAGATTTAAGGATTCTTCCTGGCTACATACTGTACTGCAGGAACATTTTAAACTACTTTGGAACTTTCTTTACTTGAAGGGATATGATAGAAGCATTTAAGTCCTCCAAGATATCACACACACACACACACACACACACACACACAGGAGAGGAGGACTAGTTTTAAAATGTTCAAGCAATTCTCTTCAATATATTTTCTGTTAAGTAACTTAATTTTACATGTCATCTTCATGTATACTCACACTGATTTATTTCAGACACTCACATTTTCCCCTCAGGAACACCACAAGGATATTATTATCCAGCTACAGTGCCAAAACAGAAACCACAGTAATTATGTTATTTTATTTTCTCATAGAAGAAAGATGTATGTATAGTATGAAAATCTGCTCTTATTCTACTGATGTTGTACATTGATGAAGAACAAACTATACACAAATTTAATTTGATAAATCTGTGACTATTTTTTGTTAAAACCCTTGGCAAGATCCTTGATAAAGATTTTAACCCAAGCTGAGGTAATTATTTTATGTTCTTTAAAGTTGGTTAAGCCATCTGTGTAGCAAGCCAAATTATCTTTGCTCTTGTAATTTTTTAATAAAAGGTGTGGCTCCATAAATTCATCATTCATGGAGCATCTTTGAGCAGCTTTGTCTCTGCAATGACTTCTTGCATCCAGAGTCAGAGCTTCCACAGAGGGAATTCCCAGGGTATTGAGGTGAGAATTAACATTCTTCTCATTCTTAGTTCAAAAATTCCCTAACTTCTGCCACACTTACCGTGGAAGCCATCGTAGACCACAGTGGAATGGAGTTAATCTATCCTGTCTAGAGCATTATTCTTTCCTCAAAATTACTTCTACATTTATATTCTTTTTTTTTTAGATATATTCTTTATTTACATTTCAAATGATTTCGCCTTTCCTGGTTCCCCCCCCCAAAAAACAATGTCCCATAAGCCATCTCCCCTCCCCCTGTTTCCCAATCACTCCCTCCTGCTTCCCTGTCCTGGTATTCCCCTACACTGCTGCATCAAGCCTTTCCAGGAGCAGGGGCCTCTCTTCCCTTTGATGTCCAACAAGGCCATCCTCGGCTGCCTATGCATCTGAAGCCATGGGTAACACCATGTGTACTATCTGGTTGATGTTTTTGTCCCTGGGAGCTCTGGAATTACCTGGGGGCTTATATCATTGTTCCTCCTATGGCGCTGCAAACCCCTTCAGCGCTTTGGGTCCTTTTTCTAGTTCCCCCATTAGGGACCCTGTGCTCAGTTCAATGGCTGGCTGAGAGTGTCCCCTTCTATATTTGTCATGCACTAGCAGAGCCTCATAGGTGACAGCTATATCTGGTTCCAGTCAGCAAGAACTTGTGTCCATCAAAAATAGTGTCTGGGTTTTGTAACTGTATATGGGATGGATCACTAGGTGGGGACCAGAGTAACCATACTTTGTTCTTCCTTCTTCTTGGGCGTCATTTTATATGTGAATTGTGTCTTGGGTATTCCAAGGTTCTGGGCCAATATCCCCTTATCAGTGAGTGCATACCCTGTGTGTTCTTTTGTGACTAGGTTACCTCACTTAAGATGATATTTTCCAGTTCTACCCATTTGCCTAAGAATTTCATGAATTCATTGTTTTTTTTTTTTTTTTTTTTTTTTCAGGTAAAATTGAAGAAATATATTAAGAACATGTTAAGATTGAGTATATCTTATACAGATAAAATGGTAGGCATAAAAATATTCCTATGTTTTTTGAAAGTGGAATTATATACACTTTCTGATAAAACTGAAGATCTACAAGGAAAATATTCCTGAAAAAACTCAAGCAATATATAGAAAAACATGTTAAAATTGACTATTACATGGAAAATTATACAGATAAAATGGAAGGTATAAAAATGTTCCTAAGTTGATTGAAAGTAAAATTATAGACATTGTCTGATAAAACTGAAGGTCCACCTGGAAAATACTTCTGACAAAATTGAAGAAAATTACAGAAAAATGTTAAAATTGAAGATTATCATGGACAATTATACTGACAAAATGGTAGGCACAAAAACATTCCTAAATTGATTGAAAGTGGAACTACAAACACCAACCCCCACCCCCATGAAACCGAAGATCTACATGAAATACAATGACATAACAAATACATGACAAAATTGAAGAAATACACAGAAAAAACGCAGTAAGAGAAAAAGGCCAAGTAACCTATAAAGGCAGGCCTATCAGAATTACACCTGACTTCTCACCTGAGACGATAAAAGCTAGAAGATCCTGGGCAGATCTCATACAGACCCTAAGAGAACACAAATGCCAGCCCAAATTACTATACCCAGCAAAACTCTCAATTACCATAGATGGAGAAACCAAGATATTCCATGATAAAACCAAATTTACACAATATCTTTCCACAAATCCAGCCCTACAAAGGATAATAGTTAGAAAACGCCAATATGAGGAGGGAGGCTACACCTTAGAAAAAGCAAGAAAATAATCTTTTTCCAGCAAACCCAAAAGAAAGTAACCACACAAACATAAAAAGAACATCAAAAATAACAGGAAGCAACAATCACTATTCCTTAATATCTTATAACGTCAATAGACTCAATTCCCCAAAAAAAAACAGAGTCTAACAGAGATGTTTTTCATGGGGATCTTCAATTTTATCAGAAAATGTTTGTGACTCTTCTTTCAATTCAGTAATGTTTTTTGTGTCTACCATTTTGACTGTATTATTTTCCATGAATTCATTGTTTTTAATAACTGTGTAGTATTCCATTGTATATATATACCACATTTTCTGTATCAATTTCTCCATCGAGGGATATTATTTTTATATTCTTAAAGAACTTTCAAATGACTATGATCTGGTCATCGCAAACTGTCATTTACTTGCCCAAATGTTTGAATTTCAAAAATGTATTATCTTGAATTTATATATTTTCATTTAATTAATACTTAAATAGAAACTATTTAAAACACTTCACTTGTACCAAGCCATGATGACATCATAATTACCTCATTCTAAAAATAATGAAAAACATGGCTTGTAGAGGATACTTAACAATTCCCAATTTTGGCTTAGAAAACTGTACAGGTGCATCTGAACCTAAAACATGTGGTCTCAATTTCTTTACTTCTTACCCACCAACTTACCACCTGAAAAATGTCTTTCTATATTGTTTAAATTTTCATCTTTTACTTAGCCACCCTCAAAATATGAATTGTTCTATAATACCAGCTTTATCAATACCTTCTTTTAAAAACATCTTTTGTACTTCTCATGTGCAGGCCCTTTAACAATGATTATCTCCCTTTGTTTTAAAGATATTTTGCCTATGTGAAGATTAGAGATTAATAGATATGAACTTGGATTTTAATATTTCAAATTTTCTCATGATACCAGTCACATGACTGACAGCCTATAATTATGTAATGAATGAATGAATGGGGCTGGTAATATCTCAGTTCAATGTTCATTTTTCTCTGCATTTGGAAGGATCACACTGAAGTATCGACAGAGTTTTGCCATTATACTCATATAATCTCATATTTTAAGAGTACTTATAAAGATATGGATAAATTCTCCCTTTGGTGTGAATCATAACAAATACATTTTATAAACCTTATACATTTCCTCATGCTAGAAATACTTGAAATGTTCTATTTCAAAAGGGATATTTTATTTCAGGCGTTCTCACTTTGTGTAGAAAGATCATAAATGTCATAAGTTTCTAGCTGAGCTTTCACAGTGAGACATTAACTCTATAAAAATTCAACGGCATTGGAGAATACTAAGAATATTATTATAGTTAGTGTAGCTGTCTAGAGAGTGAGCTAAGTAGAAAAGAAAATCCATATTTAATTAAAACTAAAATAGCTAGGCATTTTATGTGCAAGAATGAAATGATATCCATGCATGGTATTCATTTAATGCTTAATGAGAACATCTGGTCAGATTTTGAGATTTTACAATGAGACTGCAGAATGGGGAAAGGCCTTCTTTCCCAGAGGCTACACTATCAAGTCAAAGCTTAAATGATATAATGAGTAGATTTATGCAACTCAATTGTGGTGTCTCTAAACCTTAACATAAAATTATACTGTGTAGGATGAAAGGTGCTCAAGAAAAGATAGGAACCAATATTTATCAGGTAATCAAGGAACTGCGAACATGAACAATGAATATGTAACACAAAAAGATCCTCATCAGGTCATTTCTTTTGGCAAGTAATCCTTCATAAAACATAATTTTAAAGACTTTAGTAAAATATAAGGGGAAGAGTGCTCAGAGAGAAATTTATTACAGTAATAGTGATTTTTAAAAATGAGTCTAACTCACATGTTATATAAATACATCTACCAGAAATAAGCTTGGGGGCATACCTGGAAACATCAAAATGAATTTTTGAAAGAACAAACCATATAATTGCTGATAATATGTACACAGAATAAAATTGATGGTAGCATTTGTAAATATTATTTACAAAGTATTTAAAAAATTTTCTAAAGACTTCATACCCGATTTCAAGCAAAGGATTAGTTTATAAAATAGACACATACTCAAAGACGACTTCTCCAATAAATAAGCTCTCTTCTAAAACAAAAATATACATCATTTACTTTCCATATATTAAACATACTAAAAAAGACATCAAGGATGGTGTCTCATTTACAATGGTCTTCAAAAAAGAAAATACCCAAGAAACCACTTATATGAGGACATGAAAAAATACTACAATGAAAATTTTAAGACATAAATAATAAAAAGGAAGGAAAACTTTGGAAGATGTTTATAGATCTTCCTTGTCCATACATCAAAAGAAATTATCTTGTGAAAATGACCAACCTACTGAAAACAATTTACAGATTCATGGCAATCCCAGTGAAATTTACTAAATCTAATTCCAGGTAGATAAAAGACCTAAAATTAAAACTGTCACAACAAATATTAGAAGGGAAAGTGAAGAATATGCTTCAGTTTATAGGCACATGTAAAGACATTCTGAATAGGACTCCAGTTATACAGAAAAATAAAATCAACAATTGAATAATGGAGTATAAAACTAAAATTCTTCCATATAGCAAAGGAAGTTATTAATAAAATGAAGAGACAGCAAACTTCTCTATGCATGCAATACAATATTAACAACTATTTATTTTATCGATGCTTAATATCTAGAATATATAAATCTTTCAAAAAAATCGAAGATTAAAAAAGAAATGACTCAGTTACAATTGTGGTATGTTGGGAAACTAGGACCTGTGATGCACTTTCAATGGAGTAGAAATAGAATAAAGGTGAAAAGAAGGAAGAACGAGAAATGATGGGGAAAGAAGGATTAAGTTTGGTGGAGAAGGGAGAATGGTAAGAGAATTAATGTGAGAATAGATGACAGAAATCTACTATATGAGCTTCCTAAAATAGGTATACATACAATCTGAGTTAGTCTTTAACTTTGAACAAATGTCTCTCCTAGATACAATTATAAAATAAAACAAAAAGTCCAGAGATAGTTTAGTTTTCCATATTATTAGAATCTGCTATGTAAACCAAGTGGGTAGAAGAAGCATAGCCAGTCTGATCTAGCAGTGAACACTGGGTGCTATAGTAACAACCAGGCTGACAAGAGAGGCTCAGTGGGACTCTATTCGAACAAATATTATGTTAATAATCAACATGATTTTATTGTATTTAAGGCTTGTTCTACAAGTCTGACATTATACCTGACACTATTACTAGGGACAAGAACCCATGGCTATTATTCTGTGAAATGGACCCAATATATAACTGATTCATAAAGACTTTTTATTACAACACCATATCAATGACTCTTTCAATCCACATCAGACAAAATTCATTTTGAAATAGATGACGATTAACAGATTAATATATTCTGAGTCCCATAACTGGCTAATTTTTAAAGAATAAGAGCCATAAGAATAGAATGCTCCTTTTTTTTTATTTTCTAAGTTTTTTTTTATTTACATTCAAAATCATTTCCCCTTTCCCGTTTCCTCCCTCCCCGAAAGTCCCATAAGCCCCCTTCCCTCCCTCTTTTCCCCATTCAATCCCCTCTCGCTTCTCTGTCTTGGCATTCCCCTACATCCAGTCTTTCCAGGACCAGGAGTCTCTCCTTCCATCTTCTTGGAAATCTATTGATATGTGAATTGCGTCTTGGGTATTCCGAGATTCTGGGTTAATATCCCCTTATCAGTGACTGCATACCATGTGTGTTCTTTTGTGATTTTGGGTTACCTCACTAAGGATGATATTTTCAAGTTCTAACCATTTGCCTAGGAATTTCGTGAATTCATTGTTTTTAAATGCAGAGTAGTATTCCATTGTGCAAATATACCACATCTTCTGAATCCATTCCTCCGTTGAGGGACATCTGGGTTCTTTCCAGCTTCTGGTTATTATAAATAAGGCTGCTATGAACATAGTGAAGCATGTGTCCATGCAATAAGAATGCTCCTTTCTTAATGCTACACCTCTCCTCCTGATGTCCAGGGATTACTGCAGAATAGGAAGTTGAGATATTATAAGAACCAGAGCGTCTTATAATATATAACTACATATTGAAGTGTATTTATATATACACATACTGGTGATTTTATGAGGTAGTATAGCCACTTTTCTTCAAGAATTCAGCCACTGGTAAGCTAATCATGACCTACTATATGTCCCTGAATCTGTATACAGACAGGCAGCATTAACTTGACTCCATGGGTTTAAAACTCAGGTCAAGTTAAACTGGGAAGAAATAGTTCTGGGGTCATAAATGGATTATTGGAAGAGAGGCAGTGGTATTCTGGACAGTATAAAAACAATTTCTTCTACATGTATGAAATTCTGAAACAACAAAAATATAAAAGATATAGTCTATGAAACTGAACAGAAAACTCTCAAAAGAGGAAATTCAGGTGGCTAGCAAACACATTTAAAAGGTTTTAATATCTCTGGCAATGAAGGCAAAAGAAAACATTAAAATGACTTTAAGTTTCCATCTCACCACAGTTAGAATATCAGTCATCAGGAAAAAAATGACAATAAATGTTAGAGTGGATGTGGTGAATTAGAACACTTATGCACTGTTTGTAAGAGGAGGAAACTTGAAGTGGCTTTCAAAATCAGTTTTGAGATTTCTCAAATAGTAGAACTAGGAAAAAATAGGCTGTGCTCCAGGTATGCCATGAGTCCAAAGCTTATGCTGTACTATGTGATGCTTGGGCAGCCATGTTCACTGATATATGTCCCATAGAGAGGAAATGGAATCAGTATAAATGATCAGTAGTAGATGAATAGATAAACAAGATGGGATATATATATACAAAATATAGTTATTAAACTCCAAAATTTATATTTGTAGGTAAATAAAGAGAAGTGGGAAAAATTAAATTGAGGGAAGTAACTTAATCCTCAAAACACAAATGCTTCGTGGACTCTCCTATAAGCCAATTTTAATTACACAAGTGTAAGCAAAGAATTAGGGATGGTTGTTTAAAAGAATTCACTAGAGGCAGTATGATAGTAAATTATAGGTGAAATTAAAAAAAGAGGTCAGATACTAGAGATAGAAATGTAAAACCTATGAAGGAAAAGACAGGAAGGTGTTGATGTAAAGGAAGAATTGAAAAATATCATATGGTCCCCTAGTATCTCAAACTCAATAAAAAATGTATAGGAGTTTTTGTAAAGCATGCATTCAATGAAAGAGGAGATAGCACAGAGGATTAAAGGTTTAAGTTAGTGGAGATGGGTGTGAGGACATTTGAGAGAAGAGAGAGAGAGAGAACAGTTTAATAAAAACAAAGATATGAAAAGCTAATCTACAAGCTACTTTCAATATATAATTTTAACAAATGGAGTTTGAATAGCAGTATCATGCATGAGTGCACAATGCTACACCAAGGAAATAATGGTTATTATTAAATGAAAATTGCAGAGGCTGGTATGTGAAAGGGCTCCTGACAAGTGATTGGTCAAGATATTCAAAACAACACAGACCATTGTCATCAATCTTGGTTCCCTACCACAACTAAAGGATCAGATCTTATCACTGAGGATAGCACCTATGCTAGCGACTGTCCATAATGAAAACAATATCAAACTGACCTGGAAATGCTCACGTTGCTGGATAGATTTCAGAGTGTTGTTTGTGAAGAAAAGCCTTAGTGGCCTGACACAATACTAGACCCTGCATGCTAAAGTACATATGTGCCAAGCAAGATTTTCCCACCAGTTCAATAGTAGGAAGACTCATGAAGCAAACAACCATTTTCTCTTTGGACTTGAAACCTGTTTCCCAGGAAAGAAGTTGTATCTGAACATATTTAGAATTTAAAATAAAATAAATTTTTAAAATTGTGCACAAGTAAGATTTTGACAATTATTTTTCTCAGAGTACCTATTCATTTCTTAGCATATAAATCAGAAAATTGTCGAACCAATATTCTACATGGACAGTACCATTAAGTCTAACATTTATTCTGTTTATGAAGAGAAAGTATAATACCCAAGTATAATGTCATTGCAACTCCATGTTTAGTAGCTATCTAGGATAAGACATGGCTAATTTACTTGTCTGGGACTTGTGAACAGAAACTAGAAACAAGGACTGGCATTTTCACTATGTATATTAAAATAAAACTATCTGACAAGGTGAGCAGTTTTTCAAATGTGAGGACTCAGGAACTAGCAGACAAAATAATGATCTGCATTCCTTTATTGCCTGACCTTTATAGTCCTCATTGCATCCATTTGCCCCTACATCCTCATAGGAAGAATTCTAGCAATAGTTTATTGGTTTTACAAGGTAGCACCAACTTTCAGTTGATTTACTTGAAACTGTGTCGGAGAGGCTATTGACAATTTATCAGATCAATTACCAGTCAGACAAAGATGGAAAGACCTGGTAGAAAATGAGTGAAGTATTTTTAATAAGACTTCTCTTACTTATTGAGTTCCTGGCTACATCATTTATTTTAAAGTGTCTTCTAGACAGTTCAGTAGCAGATATACTTTAAATGGGAAGAAAAATAAAGAGGGCAGAGCAGGGCTGTAATCTACAGAAAGGTATTAATGTCATAGTCTCATTGCTGGAACTTAATCACATTATTTGTGTTTCATATAGTCAGACATGTTTAGCCTCAAGATTTGCCCCAGAAACTAGCCACAAAGATATCTTCAGACATTTCCATCATAAACACATAGCACATGATGCAGTTGCTCTGAAGGACTTGCCAAACTTATATTCTCAATGTGTTCAAAGTGAGTTATACTTCATTTAGTTTGGCAAGTTCTGCAAAGATAGAATATGGCCATTGACATTAGGTTCCTAATTTCAGTCAGTTAACACATATGTCTAGGGCAGTACCTGGTTGTAATGCTACTGCTCTGATAAGTAGGTCACTGTCTTTAAACAGACTAAACATTGCCCTTTGGCTGACACCTAAGAAATTTTTGGCTGAAACTTCTTTTATTGCCTAAATAATGTTTTCAGAGTCCTAATAGCTATTTTGTCCTTTAAGATATGTTACAAAATAACTTTTTATGTCAGGGTTATAGCTTAAACTCCTTCCTGACCTATCAGATTTTAAAATCCCTCAGCCATGAAAGTATGCTATATGCTATTTATCTGTTTCATAAGATTTCATTTTTCTGACTGACTATCTGCCTCTATGGTGTATTTTAAAGGGTCTTCTTTGTATTGATCCAGATACTGAGGCTAAAGAAATAGCTTAAAAACCATAAAGAAAAAACAAGTTATTAACAGTTTATAACTCTTTAAAATTTGCAGATAAGGAAAATAAAGTTCATGACCTAAGAAAAAGAAATAATGCACTTATAATTGCAATGATTGATTTGATTTTACAAATTAATTCTCTTTTCATTTATATCTGGAGGAAATAACATATTTTGAGTTCTGTCTTGTGACCACTTTGGAACTAAGCGGTAAATGATATGTGGTGTGAAGTGTGTAGAAATTCTCTTTGTATCGAATTTGTGGCACACATATGTGTGAATGACTCTGTCTTCATATGGATATGGCATGCATATGTGTGTGTATATGCATACATGATATGTGTATACTCATGATTATGAGTGTGTCATCATTTTTAATCTCATATTTTCACTAAAGATTTTCCACACTCTTTGTTTTCCGTTCTCACAGCAGTTGACATCTTACATCTGGCATTCTCTCTGTTCTTAATAGATCCCCCAGGAAATTGCAAAATGTCCACCTGTCTCTCTGGCACAGAAAAGAATTTCTGATTTCTTTGTCTTCCTTTATTGTTCTGTATCTAAATGTCTTTTAGGAGAATAAATCAAATCAGAGAAAAGGATGTAAATATCTTGAGGTAAATTAAACCATCTTTATAAAGATGTACAAAGACCTTGGAAGCTTACCTGTAGCTGATTTCCATGCTGCAAGGAATGCATATTTTTCTGTTTTCTGTCTAGTGACTCTATGCATTCTTTCAGTTGTGCTGGGATGCTTGTTTACTTGTTTCTGACTGTGCCATTTTTACTTTGTGACACAGAGTTCTCTTTGTTCTTTGTAAACATTCTGTAACCTATAATCTACATAATGACTACCTACTTAACCACTTATATTAATGTTAAATGTTTGGTCGTGTTGCTAGATACAACCTTTTCTTTTTCTAAAGTAAAATAACAAATATATTAGAAGATAGACTTCCTCAAATCTTGTTTTGCTTAAATCTGTGAGCCTGCAAAATGAAGTACTAGGCAGGGTGTAATCATTCAGCTAATAATAACACTTCTCACTTATAAGATATGGATCAGGAAATTCATTGATATATGCATGGAATGCAATTTTGACGTGGGTTGATTTAAAAGTATGTGCTCTTCATTAAGCTCTGATAGACTACGTTTTTCTCATGAAAAGCAAATGCCTTCTTTGAGAATCATTGTAGTTCATATATAAACCCTGTCAAAAATGGGCTCGTCCAGAAAATGGGGTACTCCCTAGAACTGGCAAGACTATTATTAACAATAGAAAATACTATAAGACATTTTCAAAAAATTATAGGACCAGTATATTTAGTAGATGATGTCTTCTAGATTTCATATGGAATCTATACCTTTAAATTTCAACAATATTGCCTGCATATAACCTGAACTTGACATTCCAATGTGGATGGCAAAAATCTCACAGGTTCCCACCCTTTCAGGAAGACCTACAGGCAACTGATTTCCACTGAGAGGGGGAGATTTAATCTTCCCCCAGAATGTGTCTCCTAAAGTGATTATTATGTTAGCCTTAAAATCCTACTCTTATGCAACACTAGGTAAAATTGACAGATTTTATTCATACAATACATGTGTGTAATAATAATAAAGAAAAGAGCTCATGAAATTGAGAGAGAGCCACCAGTAGGAACAGACATTGGAGAGGATAGAGGGAAGATAGAAATGGAGAAAGGATATTATAATTAGAACTAGAAATAGGAAAAACTATGAAAGACTTTTTAATGTCATAAAGAGAAAAACAACGTACAAGAGAGAAGAAAGTAAGGCTGACAATAAATATTGTTCCATTCATGTAATGCTTGCTTAACACATATGAAAACCTAAGTTTGAGCCTCAGAACCAAAATAGGCTAGGTATGGTAGTAGATGCCTTTGATCTCAACACTCTGGATCAGACATTGAAGGATCAAATATTCAAGGTCATATCATATACACACTGACAGTCTAAGCAATCCTGGACCATATAAGAACTTGTCTTTGAACAGAAAATTTAAGGAAGTAGTTGGAAATTTACAAATCATACATTATCTAAGCAACAATGGAAACCAATTTAAAAGGAAAAACATTATTATATATACATATCAGTTTGATAGGTACCCGAATGGTTCAAAATTTAATTTAACTGTAGTTTTTCACTGAGCTTAAAGGATTTGAAAGAAACTCCAATTTTATTTATTTATTTATTTATTTATTTATTTATTTATCTAGGCAATTTCAGATGAAGAGACTGGCAAGATTAAAGACAAAGCAGCTTAAGCAGTAGAGTGTATTGCCTGTCACATGGTAAGTTCATTCTGTATTTTCTTTTATTATTTTAATTGAATTTTATTCACTATATCATGGGTTCTCCTTTATATCATGGCTTCTCCTTTTCTAACTCCTCCCAGTTCTTTCCCACTCCATAGCCACCCAAACAACTCTATGATCTTTCTTTCTTGTTTTAAATAGAAACCAGCAAAACTTAAAAATAAGGATTTAAAAAATTAAAGAAAAATAATAGGAATTGTACATGTATGTATACACATTCCCCAAAACAAACAAGCACAACACACACACACACATACACACACACACACACACACACACACACACACACACACACACACACAAATACAAGTTGGAAACCAAAATGTTATAACTGATCTTTTGCCAGTTGTAGGTCCCTGGCATTGCAATGTTACAGAGAGTGGGGAAGTCACTTTTCTAACAAGTTTTAGTAAGAGATATTTTCTCCCTGTGCAGAAGATACTTTAAGACCAGAGAGTACCTGAAGGATCTCTCTGAAATTTCCTATCGTTCTCCTCTTTATATATTCTTAACAGAAGAGCTGTGTACCAGATGGTCTGAGATATAATGTCATTATCTTTGAATTTGACACCTAACATAATAGTCTTCAATAAACAGAGTTAAAAAAGTAGAAGTGGGATCCCTGAGAAATGGTGTAAGTCAAGGGGAAAGAAAGGAAGTCGATGCATATTTATCTTTGCCTATTTGTTTGACTGTTATATGAATAACTTTGAAAAAATATAAACTTAATAGCCCTGACACTACTCCTCAGAAACATCTAAGACAAATTAGTTTTGGGTAGTAGACATTGTTATGGTTTTGTTAACATCTTAAACATCTTGGAACAATTTTGTGCATTTTTTTGTCTTAATTATTTATCACCAACACACATATTAAAGCTTATGTATTTCCTTATTTTAATTCAAATTCTGGTTATTAATGTATTTCCCTCATCAAACTTGTCTAAAAGAAATCTGAAATTTAGTAGATGTATAGTGAAAGCATGTGTGTGACAAAAGAAACAGATTAACCTTTTCAGGATCAGAAAGTGAGTGTTTGTATTTGTAGGAGGCAGAATTATAAAATGTCTTCCATGAATTTTAAGCTTGTATCAAAACTACTGAGACCCCTCTCAATTTGATCTTGTCTAAAATAGCAGTTCATTCCCTGAAATACTACTCAGCAAAGATGAATGGAATTTCAGCTGCAGCTAATAGCTGTAGCCTGTCCACTTTAAGATAAGACTTTTCTGTGTAAACCTGAATTAATCAGATACGAATAGTTTGAAAGAAGAATGAGAGATCAAAACCAGAAAGATTGTAGACAATTGAGAGAAATGGAAAGAAGTATAGTGGTGGGAAAGATGTTGTTACAAGGAGAATTACTGAGGCATTGAGGTAAAGCTGAACACAGAACAGCAACACATTTAGATGCTAAGCTCATAGAGCTCATATTATAGTGGGAAGCATCATAAATAACAGGAATAATGCAGAAAGAAAACAATCATAAATTATCTGTGAGAAATGTGATAGAAAAATAATATGTAGATTTTGGTTTTTTGTTTTACTTTCATTTGGTTTGGTTTGGATTTTTTGAGACAAAAATTGAGTTTTGTCATGCTGGTAGCACCAGAGCAACATGTGTACAGAGTGTTCACCAGAAAAGGCAGTGTAAGTTGGATGTGTAATGGTGTAAAGAGTGGATGGTACCCAGCAAACAGATGTTCAGAAAAAGAGAAGTGGTTAACTGAAGCAAGATCTGACCGATCTTAAAGGGCCAAGAGATTAATCTTTATCCAAAGAATTATCAAAACATACTATCAATTTGATTTGATTTACATGGTTTCTGAGCATGAAAATGGCTTATGACATAATATAAAATAGGGAAACAATTTCTAGAGATACACATGTAGGTTTAGCTTTTTTGAGGCAGAATAGAAAAGTCTTATTACGGGGGCTGGAGAGATGGTTCAGGGGTTAAGAGCACTGACTGCTCTTCCGAAGGTCCTGAGTTCAAATCCCAGCAACCACATGGTGGCTCACAACCATCCGTAATGAGATCTGACGCCCTCTTCTGGTGTGTCTGAAGACAGCTACAATGCACTTACATATAATAATAAATAAATCTTTAAAAAAAAAAAGAAAAGTCTTATTATAACATTTGGAATTATTTCTAGAAAAAAATGAAGAGCTCTATAAATTCACATTCTTTTAAACATGTATTGAAGTATGACACAAATATGTACAAAATCAATATGGATGTACTTCCATACACACAAATATGTACAAAATCAATATGTATATATTCCATATGTATGTGATAACACAGAAAAATACAGCACACAGAAATAAACAAAAGAAAGTGGAAAAAACTTTAATTGTTCTTTCAAACTAGGTTTCTCTGTGTAGATGTGGCTGTCCTAAAACAGAGTGAAAGTCACTCTGTAGATACATCAAGACTTGAACTTAGAGATTCTGAATCTACCTTTCTAGTGCTGGGATAAAAAGTGTGTGTCATCACTGCCTGGGAAAAATTTAAATTCAATGCTATAAAAGCATAAATGGGGAGAATGGAAAGCAGCAAATCACACTGGAATAGGGATGGTAATATAGAGGAGATTATATATTGAAGACTATATGTCAGTGAATTTCATTCAAGAAAGACAAATGAAACTATTTTACAGTAGAAATTACCATACATTTCTCCACAAATATCTTAACATCTATATATTATTTGTATACATATTCTTAAACATATACATGAAAAGTTACAATGGAACTTAACTTTAAATATGCCAACAGCATCACTACTAGTCTTTAGAGACTAACAAAAACTTCAGTGCCAGGTATAGGTTACTTCTTTTAGAGTTGGTGACCAGTAAAACCTCACAAATACCACAAACATTACAGCCTATTGTCATTTCCCTTGATTATCTTCTAGTTCTTCATAACTGTTGCTGAAGAATCCATGCATTTCAGTCATAGAATATGAAGAAATTATGATGGTACTGACCTGGAACTTTCATCACTACTGGCTAGCTTTCACAGTGCTAGAAGTTGCTATGCTAGAGGAGAAAAATAATCATATAAATCCAGTTTGAAACCTGAATGCTTCAATACTGAGTGAGCTGGCAATTGTCTATTGGCATAATAGTGGCATGATCATCATGGTAGTAACCAACCACTTTATGATTGGATTTATGCTGACTCCATAATACAGAATCCACAACTGTCCTTATTATTAAGTTCAGAACCAGGCTACACAGGTCATAGATCCTAGGAGAGAACATACTACTATTATTCTACTAAATTTTCATTTTACTAAATTGATTACTAATGAATTATCATTGCAGTCAGAGATTAATTTGTCTTTAATTCTATTCAGAGAACAAATGGCAGTAGATGGTGATTAACACGGAGACATATAACTTGTCAACCTACAGAGAATATATAACAGATGCAGAATGATCAGAATGAAATGGAACATCTATAACAGAGCCTACTTTCTAAAGCTCAATGATCACCATAAAAGGATAGCTTAAAATGTGTAAGAGTCAGGGTTGTAGAACATTGTCTTCTTGACACAGGAGGTCAGATGGACACATGAACCTGGAAGATTTAGAACAAATTGAACATAAACTCTGCAATCCCTAGATAGATAAAATCCAGGCATGAAAAATGGATTGGGGTACATGGTCCAAATCCCAGTAGGCTGTACTTTGGTGGAAGGCCACATATCCAAGAATATTTGTGTAGTGCAAATTGGTCTTGAGGGATTTTTTTTCAAATGACACAAGATTGGGTGGTCATAGAATGGTGCCAGTCTGGGAAGAATTGGGATAAGGGAAGAGAAGATGATTAAATCATGTTCTATAAAACTTTCAAAAACTAATAATTTCAGTTTATAAATAACTAAAATATTAATTTTTATGCAAAAAGTAAAAGTTCTAGCTTACATGTACATCTATTAATGCAAATCAGATAAAGTCATGGTCAGCTTAGCATTACATATTTTTTTGTGGCTATTGAGCTTAAATATATCAAATCTCATAACTTTAAAGTTACAATTAAGATGGCAGACAAAAATTGGATTTTCCTATAGAGACTCAAATTGAATAGTGTATGTATGATCTCATCTAAGCTATTGATTGATTTTACTTCCTTCCAGGTGTAGTCATAACAAATTTATTCTTCAAAGCTAACAAAGGTAACAAAACTAGACAGTGCATTAAAATACTTCTTACAGTATGTGTTATACAACAGAAGTAGTGAGAAACAAGTGACAAATCTCCATCTACACTTAGCAGTAGTTAGAGTTGTTCCGGCCTGAATAGATCAGTAGATCAACTTAATGGGAACCCTTTAAGACCTGTCTGCTACACTAGCTAAATAAATGACTAATGTATCTGCTTATATTAGTGAAAAGATAAAAAATGTAATCTTGTGTGATAGCTGGTCATGAACAACTCTGTTCTTCAAGCATGACTACATGTTGGGTCTAAATGCTGGATTAAAAAGCTTGGTATGGAGATGAATGATCATCTGAAAACCCATTAATGAGAGGTGAAATAAGACATTGCTATACCATTCCTGGGCATAAACCCAAAAGATGTTCTCCCATATCAAAAGGAGATGTGCTCCACTATGTTCATAGCAGCTTTATTCACAAATAGCCAGAAACTGGAAACAACCCAGATGTTCCCCAACTGACTAATGGATACAGAAAATTTACACAATGGGATACTATACAGCTATTAAAAACAAGGACAGGATGACTTTTGCAGAAAAATCAATGGAACTAGCTAATAGCTTCTTAAGTGAGGTAACCCAGACTCAAAAACACATGCATGGTATGTACTCACTAATAAATTGATATTAGTCATAAAGCACAGAATACCCACGATATACTTCACACACCCAAATAAATTAGACAGGAATGAAGGCCCAAGGGAGGATGTTGAATAACACATAGAAGGAGAAACAAACAAGTCATAGGAGGCAGAAGGAGCTAGGAAAGTGGATGGGAAAGAAAAGAGGGAGGAGAATGGGAGATGTATAGGAAGAGACTGAGAGAATCAGAAAGTAGCTGCTGGGGTTAGGCTGGTGGGGTAAATCTTTAGGAAGTTCTAGAGACATGATATAGAGAAGCTACCAGTAGTCAATGTGGGTGACCTTAGACAAGATGCCTAACAGTGGGGACACAAAATATGAAGAGGATGCCTCCGATAGCCAGGCAGTATGCTCAATGGTGGGATAAGGGCAACAATCCACCCACAAAACTCTCCATCCAAAATTTATCTTGTCTGCAAGAAATACAAAGACAAAGATGCAGAGACTGAAGGAATGGCCAATCAATATCTAGCCTACCTTAAAACCCATCCCATAGGTAAGCACCAATCCATGACATTATTAGTGATACTCTATTATACTTGCAGACAGTAGCTTTAACTGTAGGCTCTATCCAGTAACTGAATCAGACAGAGATACCCACAACCAAACATTGGATAAAGGTCAGCTGCTCCTATTGAAATGTTGTAGGAAGGATTCAAGACCCTAAAGGGGATGGCAACCCCATAAGAAGACCAACAAGTGTCAACTAACCTTGGCCCTTATTGGCTCTTAGAACCACCAACACAAAACACAAAACCAAATAAAAAAACTATAAGAGTTGGAATGTGGCCCCTGGCAAATATGCAGTAGATATGTATCTCAATCTCCATGTGTGCCCATCAACAACCAAAGCAGAGTCTTTCCCTAAACTTTTAACCTGATTGTGGTGTCTGTTCTCCATCAGGGCTGCATTGTCTGCCTTCAGTGGGAGAGGATGTGCCTAATCTGGCAGACTTATGTGCCAGGGTTGGGGTGATACCCTAGGTAACTCCATCCTCTCAGAGGAGAAGAGGAGAGAGGATTGGGGATGGCCTTGAGGATGAGGGACCTGGAAGGGGCAGTGCTTAGGATGTTAATCAATTAACTAACTAATTAATTAATTAATAAAAAGACAGATCTCTAGAGCTCAATTGCTACTTGGTTTATAGATATTCAGTGAGCTTCATATTCAGTGAGAGAATTTAAATCCAAAAGTAACATGAAGGTATTGAAGAGGTCATCTGAATTTTTACCTACAGAACTCACCTACAAGTGTCAGCAATCATACAACTCACATATACACCACATACATTAATGCAAACTCATGTTCAAATTCTTGTTTTGAATTACCTTTAAAGCACATTACTTTTTTAATTATACCAGTTAATCAACTTATTATTTGTCTGTTGAGATAGTACAGACTTTAGACTTGCAAGGTTTTATTACAGATCAATAATAAAGCACAAGGGAAAAATGACATCAGAAAGAATTCAATATGTTTCCAAGAACTGACTGGCAGTGTCCTTTCTCAGCCCTACTGGTTTCCTTCTTTCTGAATTCTGAGGCCTACAGCTTGATCAACCACATCATAAGATAAAATGGCTCCCTGGCACTAGCATATTAAGAGCTGTTTTGTATATACCTCTTTTGGTATAAGTCAATCAGCATCACCAACTAAGGCAAAATGAACTATTAAACTGTGTGTCCTAAACATTCTTGGCCAATGATTCCAAGGAAACCCTGTATTTTAAACAGATACTTGAAATTCATTCAATGACAAGAGTGTCAACAGTGAAATGCTCTAAGAGATTTGGACTAATATGATCCATGCCTCTGTGTCTGGTGAAAGCAAACTCAGTCTTTATGAAAAGAAATTCTGTGAGTAAACATACTAACTTGAACTCGAGACAGGATTCAAAAGGAAACTCAATCTGGAAATGTATTAAAATAAAGGAAAGAGAGATTTCATAATCAGTTTAGCAATATAAGAGAAAATATTTTCATAGAGAATGCACATACCCTGAAAAGATAATGGATATCATCCTTTCAAAGGGTTTAATTTAGTTCAGTGACAATCTAGTGAGTTTGGCAGTGAAAGTTCATGGATAAGCTTAAGGGAGTATTATAGTTCCACTAGTGTAGTCTCTGGGAACTGCACAATCAAAAGGTATAATTAACATATGTGCTCCCTCACAGCCAAATCCCATTGGCAAACAAAAAGATTTCCCAAATATGACTAATGGTGTAGAGTTCATCAGAGACTAAAAACTCTTCAAGTTACCAAGATTTTTTTTTTAATTTTCTATATTTTTTTATTTACATTCTCAATGATTTCCCTTTTCCCAGTTCCCCCCTCCCCGAAAGTCCCTTAGGCCCTCTTCCCTCCCCCTGTTCCCCATTCAACCCCATCTTGCATCTCTGACCTGATATTCCCCTACATCCAGTCTTTCCAGGACCAGGGGTCTCTTCTTCCATCTTTTTGGAAATCAACTGATATGTGAATTGTGTCTTGAGTATTCTGAGCTTCTGAGTTAATATCCTCTTATCAGTGACTGCATACCATGTGTGTTCTTTTGTGTTTGGATTACCTCACTAAGGATGATGTTTTCCAGTTCTGACCATTTGTCTAAGAATTTCGTGAATTCATTGTTTTAATTGCAGAGTAGTATTCCATTGTGTAAATATACCACATCTGTATATATTCCTCCGTTGAGGGACATCTGGGTTCTCTCTGGCTTCTGGCTATTATAAATAAGGCTGCTATGAACATAGTGGAGCATGTGTCCTTATTACATGCCGGGGAAGCCTCTGGGTATGTGCCCAGGAGTGGTATAGCCGGATCCTCCAGGAGTGTCATGCCCAGTTTTCTGAGGAACCGCCAGACTGCTTTCCAGAGTGGTTGTACCAGCTTGCAATCCCACCAGCAGTGGAGGAGTGTTCCTCTTTCTCCACGTCCTCGCCAACACCTGCTGTCTCCTGTGTTTTTGATTTGATCCATTCTGACTGGTGTGAGGTAGAATCTCAGGGTTGTTTTGATTTCCATTTCCCTAATGACTAAGGATGTTGAACATTTCTTTAGGTGCTTCTTAGCCATTCGATATTCTTCAGGTGAGAACTCTTTGCAGGATTAATATAGTAAAAATGACCATCTTGCCAAAAGCAATATACAGATTCAATGCAATCCCCATCAAAATCCCAACTCAATTCTTCATAGAGTTAGAAAAAGCAATTCTCAAGTTCATTTGGAATAACAGAAAACCCAGGATAGCTAAAACTATTCTCAAGAGTAAAAGAACTTCTGGGGGAATCAGTATCCCGGACCTCAAGCTGTACTACAGAGCAACAGTGTTAAAAACTGCATTGTTGGTACAGTGATAGGCATGTACATCAATGGAACAGAATTGAAGACCTAGAAATGAATCTACACTCTTATGGTCACTTGATCTTTGACGAAGGAGCTAAAACCATCCAGTGGAAAAAAGATAGCCTTTTCAACAAATGGTGCTGGTTCAACTGGAGGTCAGCATGCAGAAGAATGCAAATCGATCCATTGTTATCTCCTTGTACTAAGCTCAATTCCAAGTGGATCAAGGACCTCCACATAAAACCAGACACCCTGAAACTAATAGCAAAGGAACTAGGGAAGAGCCTTGAACATATGGGCACAGGGGAAAATTTCCTGAACAGAACACCAATAGCTTATGCTCTAAGATCAAGAATTGACAAATGGGACCTTATAAAATTGGAAAGTTCCTGTAAGGTAAAGGACACTGTCAAAAGGACAAAGCAGCAGCCAACAACTGGGAAAAGATCTTTATCAACCTTAAATCTGACAGAGGGCTAATATCCAATATATACAAAGAAATCAAGAAGTTAGACTCCAGAGAGCCAAATAACCCTATTAAAAAATGGGCTACAGAACTAAACAAAGAGTTACCAAGATTTTATTGTGGACAAGATAATGGATGTTACCCAAAGACAAAGCTCACCAGAATGATGGTGGCAAAACCTTGAAGCACAGCCTAAAACAGAATCCTGTGGAGAATTTTTTTTCTAAGAGGACCTGAAACCTAGCCCCTAATTTACCACATCCGGAGACAGCATTTACTGTACAAATACAAATGCATATTTCATTAGAAATGCTGAATCGAATACTACCAATTTTCTTTAATTTTATGTAATATTACCATGATTTATAACTACAACTTCACATAATTAGCATAAATTTCAAACTATATTTAATTAATTGTAACAAATTATCTTTAGTGCTATTAAATAACAACAGCAAAAGAGTAAAAACATAATAACTGCTTTGTTGGGATCTCTACTTTTTCTGTGTTGCAGCAAATGTGAATGACTTCCTTTGTTGAACTAAGGTATTTGTGAGACTTTCCGAATGTTCGAGTAGGATGAGAACAATATGCAAACATAGGCACCCTTATCATGAAAAGCCCACTGTTTCATGATCAGTAGTTGATTATAATAGAAATATCAGAATTCTGTCATTTTCGCCCCCCAAATACACAAGGTGAAGACTGGTGTTTATTAGCAGGGAAAAAGCATAACATTGAACAATTAAAGATGTTTTGAGCTCTCAGGCACCTTCTAAGTAAAAAACAAAATCAATCAGTAACAATAAATTGATTTTTAGACAAGAATGAAACCACCATACATGGTTTTGGATTAGTAAAGAGGGTTTTTCCAATCAGGTGCATGTCTTCCAATTTTCTGTACATCACAGCATCACAGGAAGCAATACAACTGAAGGGGAGAGAGGATTGCTGCAATTTGAAACACTTCCACAGGCTCATTTGAGATGGGTCGATTATAACAAGGGCAAACAAACAAACAAATAAACAAATGAACAGCAATCACACACATGCACACACACACTGAGAAAATAACAACAAAAATACACTGACACATTTATGTATTTATTTTTTAAGTACTGGAAGTACTTAAAAAAGATGTTCATTGCAGCACTCAATATAGGGGGCAGACACACAGTAGTATACAAAGCCTCAAACCTAAGGCTTAGAATAAAAAGTGCTCATGCGTATGTCTGTACACTAAGATTAAAGTTAAGCGTATTTAAGAGACCAAATAAATTAGGGAGAATATCAGTACAGTTAAAAAAGGAAAATCAGGGCTGCCTGATCTGTACATGGGAAGCAGAATTTCACACACTTAAGAAATTTTCAGATTTCTGGCTTTTGTTAAATTATATATTCAAATTTCACAAATGTGAGTGAAAACAGAGGCCAAGTCATAAAATTATGCTAACTTGTGAATTTTAAGTTTCTGATACCTTTTGTAAATAAGATTCAAAAGCTAAGGTATGTTGGAAGAAAACTTTTTGGGTATCTTTGCAATAAACATTATCAAAGCATATAGAACAAATTTACCATGATCACTAATAAAGTAAATAATTAAAACAAAGTACTAATATAAAATGCCATTTCTAAAGGTCATTAATAGTTTATTTTCTAAATTATCACATGATGAGTCACCAGGGAAAACATAAAGTTTAGAAACTACTCTTTATATGTTTCTAGATTATTACTAATAATAACTATCAGTAATTTGCATTTCAAAAGATAAGGAAAAGCTAAATAGACACATAGACAAGGAAATTACAAAGAAACAGTTCTGTGCCTGATGCTTAATGCTGACATGATTAGAATAATTACAGTTCTATATGTGCTTAATTCTACATGATGATGGTATTAGTGATCAAATAAGGATACTTTCAATTAGTATGAAGGGTACTATTTCTTATTTAGTAAGACATTTCATAAAGCTAATTGCCTTTAAAATTGTTACTTGTTTTTTGTATATAAATGTTTTGGACAAATGTACACATATGACCTACATACATGTCTGGTACACACAGAAGCCACAAGAGTGCCCTAGAATTGCAGTTAGAGACAATTGCAAGTTCTCATGCTACTGCTGGACAGCAAACCAAAATATTCTGCAAGAGCAGTAGAGGCCCTTAACTGCTGAGACATATCTCCAACGCCAAGATGATTGGCTTTTAAGATCAATAAAATAAATGTTCTGATGGCAAAAGCAGGCATTTATATATAGTGCAAGTTTTATACATGCTAAGAGACTTTAAATGAAAGCTGCATTTTTATCATGATTTCAAAATGTAAAATATACAATCAATGTACCATTTGATACATTTTATACCTTTGATTCCTTTTTACATTTGCTAAATTTATAACATCAGAACTTCTGTTTTCAAGGAAAGAGTTGAATATTGTTACAATCTGAGTACTTAGAAGGCAGATGAAGGAAGATCAGGAATCAAAGTCATCCTTGGATACACAGAGAGTTCAAGGTTATAGTAGGATAATTGTAAATTTTCTAGCCCACCATCTACAACTAAAAATGGATTTTCCTTTAAAATATAATAGTTGTATTAATTATTTTTAATATTAATATCCATATAAGCCAAAGTATTTATATATTTTGATGAATCTAGAAAAATTAATATATATAAGAGCACAATTCATATATTCAGAAACTTGTGAGACAGAGTCTGCATTTGATGCAGAGTTTTATATTTGTATTACAAACTTAAGTTTTGTGAAATGTGAAGAAATCCATTAGCTATTCAGTAGTATCCATTTGTAATAATAATAATAATAATAATCTTTTAAGACTTTAGCCCAAATACCATGCATAAGCAAAGTGAGCAACTGTATGTGCGAAGGATACTCTGTGTGAACAGAGATGGTGTGGTTTGTGTAGTGCAGGGTGTGGTGCATGCGTGTGTGTGTGTGTGTGTATGTGTATGAATATAAGTCTTTGAGGATGAAAGGAAGTCATCACTTTAAAATAAAACACTTACTGTATATGATACTACAAGTTTCATAGTAACAACTAAAGATTTAGAACACTCATTTTATATATGCAGCCATTATATGTAAATGATATCTGACATTTATTGTAATTTGCACATTGCTGGCAACAATGACAGGAAATGGTTGTGTTATTATTATCCTTTGCTGTGTATGTAGCACAATGTATTTAACACATATCTTGGTCATTTCTTTCTTACCGTGAAAACACTGGGAAATATATCATGGTCGTGTACTTTCCGGATTCCCCATTTTTTAATATGAACTTTTATATGATTTAACAAAAGGGAGATGACTGACTCTGTCCTTTTAGGGTAATGAAAATGACTGTATTCTTAATAGCAATTTGAACTACATGATACTGTATATAAAATATAAATTTATCAAAGAAAATAGAAAACAAAAACAACAAACCCTACTCACATGTATGCCCATTTAAAAATTACAAAATAATAATTGTCCTTTCTCCTCTCTTCTCCTTAATTTATCATCTGATATATTATTATGGAATTCTATACAGAAAGTGACAGTTTCTAAGTTCATCTTGATTTACAAACATTAATTCTAATTCTGACACTACTTCAAGACTCTTCAGTGATCTCTGATAGGTAAATAAATATATTCCTATATAAATATAGGATATGACATCACTATGTATTGTACAATTAAGTCTACTAAATACTAGTATGGAGATAAAGATTAAAAAACTACTATATATCCCATAATGAGAATATGAAGAATGAAGAACAGATATGTATAGCTCTAACACCTCATCAGACATTCTTCTTTAAGCAACTAATGAAGATTCATATAGAGATCTACAACTTGTCAAAATGTGGAGAATATTATGCACAGGATGTCCAATGCAAATGTATACATAGAAAATGCAACCTTTATAGCTTTGGACCTGGAAACACTATAAAAAATGTGGTAGGAATAGCATAAAAGCCAGAGGACTGGTATGTTTGTTGCTAAGTAGTGTCTTATTTGGCAAGCCACCCTGGATGAAATACTACCTCAAAATTAATGGCTAGTGATATTGGAAAACAATATTTTTTTCTGGGATGAGCTTTCACACAGTTTGTCCAATTTCAAGTTGTCAAACCTGGACACACATTTACAGGACCAATGATAAATTAACTCAATAGGTTATGTGTGCATACACACATATATAACATCAAAGATGTCATGATCTGGAGGGAGAGGGAAAAAGAGAAGCTTAGAATCATGTAGATGGAAAACCTATACTTCTTTAAAAGAATTTTTTATTCTTAAAGAAACAGAGCATCATAACAAGGCTTTCTAAAACAACTGAGCAAATCTCATATGGTCTCATATGAAGCAGCAAGTACAAGAACTAAAAGGACTCTGAACATATATTACAGCTTTAAGTTTAGCACTCTAATGTAGCACCTTATTGTGTGAATGAATGGGTCTCTGATTCTTGTTTCTTCTCTGTGGTCTCTATTACCTCTATTGATTTGCCATGTGTTATATGGATGTGGGTTTTTTAAAATCCTATTTTATTAAAAGACACTATTGAGCAAAAGAAAAAGTAAATAACATAAGAATAGAAGAATATTTTTATACTTAAGTTTATTTTCTAGTAGATAATATTCCTATGTATGCCTATAAACATATGTGCATATATATATATACATATATATGTGTATATTTTTTGTTTAAGCTTCAAATCATTTGAATATGCTATTATAAGCATATATTTTATATATTTACCTTGTAGACTCTAGAGCTAATTATACAATTAGACCATCAGGCTTGTACAAGCATCACATTCCCAGATTCCCACACATTTATGATCTTGTTAAATAGTTCAAGCTAGTTTTATGCTGAACTATTTGCAGTTTACATAGACTAATTTAGACATTAAAAAAAAGTATCTTCTAAATGAATTTCAAGACCAAACCTTTAAAAGTATCAGGTTTTCAGATTTTTTTTATCTCTTTGTTATACATGTGTTTTCACTGTTGTAATCCTGCTAGTTTGGAATATGAATATCAGATTATTTAATAGCTGGTAGATTGCTTTCTGTAAATCTGTACCTAAAACATATTCATTGATAATGTCATCTGTGGCTATGACTGGGTTAAATTTGGAGGTATACAACATTTCACTTTGCCATTTAAATCCCTGGTGCTTTTGTTATGGCAGTGGTGATGGATACTCAGTTGTCAACCTGACTATATCTGGGAAGACCTACTATTCAGAAACTGAGGGCATGCTTGTGACCTGGATTAGATCTTGAGGCAGGAAGACAATTTGTCTTTGATCCAGATCTTGAGTTGGGATTGCATACACCTTTAATTGGTATCTTGAGGTACACCTTTAATCTGGGCGATAACTGTCGTTGGAGGTCTAAATAAGGACAGTAGAAGAAGGAACGGTTAATTCATTTTTTTGCATGATCACACTTACTTTGCCATCACATCCATTGGAGCCTATTTCTTCATGTTATTAACTTATACAAAAGAGCTGAAGCAGCCAGCCTCATGGAACTGAGAAATGACTAGACTCTTTTAAATTCCATTCACTGCTACCCATTTTTTGGTTTATTTGGATTGCAGCCTGTAAGTCATTCTAATAAATTCAATATATATATATATATATATATATATATATATATAATGAATATATATATATATATATATATATATATATATATAATGAATATATATATATATATATATAATGAATATATATATATATATATATATATATTGCATAAGTCCTTTGATTTTAGAGAATCCTGACTAATACAGAAATTGGTACCAGAAGTGGTTCTATAGGGATGAATCTTTTAAGTATCTGGAATAGGATGTATAATTCACCATCACTTTTTCTTTCAACCACACCTTCAGATATTAAAATCTGTCCAGTCACTTTTTCTTCTGGGAGCTTGGAGAGCATTGAAAACCCATGGCGGAAATGATATTTGAAACTTAAAGAGATACATGTCTTTATTATCTTGATCCATCATTTGTGAGTAGCAGTGGAATTGGAGACCTGGTATATGAAACTTTCTACAGTTTTGGGAAAAAATAGGGAAAGTAATCATGTTGCTTGGTTACTTTTAACACCACGGAATAAACTGATAAAGTATAGGAATGAGTTTCATGATCAAGTTAATTGTCTTCAAATGCAAATCTAAAGGTGTCTAGGTTTGCCTTTGGAAGAAAATATTCTCTTTAGTGTCCATAGAGGTCACCTTGCAGAAAAATCCAATCAAATCCCTCACTCTAAGGTTTGCAGAATACAGTGAAAATTCCTTAGCCTCAGAGGGTATCAGCAGTTAAAGTAAGGGCATTAATTGGCAAAAAAGTAGGATCCTTTAACTTGGGATAGGGATGTGTGGGAGGACTCTACTGAAGCTAAGAACTTCGAACTTTCAGATACTCAAGGGTTTACCTCACATGAGGAAATACTATCATTAGCTGTACCCCTTTAAATATTGTCCTTTTCAACAGAGGAAATTAATCCTTCATGGTCTACAAAAACAGCAGTGATATCTTTTTTCTCTAAAGGAAATGCCAGGAAAGATGATACTTATATCCCTCAAGACCCACCAATAGTTAACTCTAGAACTCTAACTATATTCAAGGCAAAGCAGACTCCAAAATGGAAGGTTGAAAGCTTATCCCACGAAGAAGTACACTACACTTTTATCGAGCATATGGGTGTGCTAATTTGTTCAAGCAGAACACTGGGGAATATGTGTGTAAATGTGTTTTAAGGGTGTGGGATAATGGTGGACGGAACATAAAACTAGATCAGACTGAGTTTATTGATATGAGCCCTCAAAGTGAAGATTCTAAATTTAACGCAGAGTTAAAAAGGTGTTAAAGGCTTTTTGGGGATATTGGCTGAAATGGGGAACAGAGGGAGGGAAGGGGACTTATGGGACTTTTGGGGAAGGAAGAAACGAGAAAGGGGAAATCATTTGGAATGTAAACAAAAAACCTTAGAAAATAATAAAAAAAATTAAAAAAAGAATGGATAAAGAAAATTTGGTAAAGAAAAAAAAAAGAAAAGCTACAAATAAAAATTTTCCTCATCCTAAAATAAATGATGCTTCAGAATGAAAAAAAAAAAGAAATATTGGCTGAAGTTTTATCAACTATAGTCTACTGAAAAGGAGTTGAAGATATCTGATATTCCTTGGATTAATGTTTATGAAGGTATTTTAAGGCTCAGGGAAATTGCAATTCTAGCTTGGATGCATTGTGTTAAACCTAGTCCTCTACAATGGGAAGGCCCAGAAGACATGCCCTTCATGAGTCATAAAAGATGCAAAATGTTGATAGGGGCACTAGGGTTGTTTTGATTTGCATTTCCCTAATGACTAAGGATGATGAACATCTCTTTAGGTGCTTCTCAGCCATTAGATATTCTTCAGGTGAGAACTCTTTGTTTAGCTTTGTACCCCATTTTTAATAGGGTTACTTGCCTCTCTGGAGTTTAACTTCTTGAGTTCTTTGTATATATTGGATATTAGCCCTCTGTTGGATGTAGGATTGGTAAAGATCATTTCCCAGTTAGTTGGTTTCCGCTTTGTCTTTTTGACAGTGTCTTTTGCCTTGCAAAAACTTTGTAATTTCATGAGGTCCCATTTGTCAATTCTTGATCTTAGAGCATAAGCTATTGGAGTTCTATTCAGGAAATTCTCCCCTGTGACCATATGTTCAAGGTTCTTCCCTAGTTTCCTTTCTATTAGTTTCAGTGTGTCTGGTTTTATGTGGAGGTCCTTGATCCACTTGGAATTGAGCTTAGTGCAAGGAGATAAGAATGGGTCAATTTGCATTCTTCTGCATGTTGACCTCCAGTTGAGCCAGCACCATTTGTTCAAAAGGCTATCTTTTTTTCCACTGGATGGTTTTAGCTCCTTTGTCAAAGATCAAGTGACCATAGAAGTGTGGATTCAATCCTTGGTCTTCAATTCTGTTCCATTGATCTACATGCCTGTCACAGTACCAATACCAATAAAAAAAAACTTAGAAAATAAAATAAAATTAATAAAAAGAAATTGAATATTTACATGGAAAAAAAGAAATATAAAAAAATAAAGTTACTTTCACATATTTAATATCAATTAAAAGAATATCAATTGTATCCCATACTAGTTTTATAAATCTAGAGAACTGTAACCAATGCACTAAACTCATTTAAATATAATTCATGTGTCATAAAATTTTTCCATTAAAGTTTACATGTAAATTTCTAGTAGATTCATGGCCATGCACCCATTACTATTGTTTAGTTTCAGAGTATAACACTTAATTCCAAAATAAACTCTCTGTTCTTTACAGACAATTTCTTTTCTTCACTCAATATAAGAATAATGATTTGTTATATTAAGTATATTTTGAACTTATATAAGATTATAATATTTTATTTTAATATATTTATTAAATTAATTTTACAAATATATAAACATACAATAAATAAACTTACTTAAATAAACATTTTGTCTTAGCTACTAGATATATAACTTATCACCTACAAGATATTTTCTGAATAGTCTTAACAATGCTAATTGTGCTAAGAATAAGATATGTATACATACACATCTCTGAAATACTTAGTTGTATGTATGCCTCTGAGGAAAAGTTAGTTATTATCATTAAAATCTCAAAGGAAATTAAAGATTTTTTGAATGAACTTTCATGATATTTTTGGTAGAGATGCAATAAGAAACTTTATAATTTCAGGTAAAAAGTTCAGAAATTTAATTTTTAATAAAGAAGTTGAAATTTTTCTTTGTATTGGAAAACTACAATATTGGAAGCTCATGTTTTGGAACATGACATAGTTCAGTGGTTTAACACCATATACATGGTTTTATTTGTTTGCAGCCTAGTAGTTATCACTTATACAAACCCTATCCTTTCTCAGTTTATATATTATCCACTATTGATGTTCTCATGATCATTTCTGCTATGTAGTTTTAGCTTCTATGCAGTTTTGTCAAGTATACTCCATTCCTAACAACTGTTTCCTACTGTCTGCCATCTGTAAACCCTGATAGATCAACCTCTCTTTTGGTCTTTATGTTATAATGTACCATTTATAGCAGACTTTAGAGAGGTGAAGAAGGTTCATAGTATAGTCACAGGAGGAACTCACAATTGGATACTTGACTTACATTACACTTCTAAGCTTGTAAGCCCTTTATGTTCACTTGTGCTCGGGTACCCAATCCTTCTACTTTTGTTGTCTTTTTTCTTTTAGTCTCTGCCCTTAAGTACTCCCAAAACAAAAGGAGATGATGAAAACGAACTTCTCCATCACATAGAAAAAAATTCAGCTAGTTTTATCACCAACTCTTAAGATCTAGGAATTTAAGCATTTAAACATTAAAAAAAAAAAAGCAAAGCAAACTAACACCCTATTGTGTGTTTGCTGGCTGCCATTCTTAACCTTGCTACACTGTTTCTGTAAAGGAAGGGGCCTGGGGAGAAAGTACATAATCTTGTCTATTTTAAATTTTTGTTTTATTTTGTAAAGTGGATGTTTTTGAGAAATTCATACATGTATACAATGAAATTGTCCTACCTATCCACATTCTTTCCCCATGAAGATTTCCCTTGATCCTTGCCAACATATCCCCTCTTGATTTCATATGCTTTGTTCATAAGTACTTTTAAAACAATAGCCCTCTAATTTGGAGTAGCACTACACATAAGGACATTACCATCCACTTGAGCTTGGGCAGCTGTTATAGTTTCATTTTGTTGCTGTAATCAACCATTCTGAACAAAAGCAACCTAAGGGTAGTAAGGGTTATTTGGCTTACACTTCCGGGTTCAAATCTGTTATGCAGGGACACAGCAGTAAAGCAAGTAGAAACTGAAGTAGAAACCATGAAGGACTTCTTACTAATGTGCTTTTGGCTTCCATTAGATAGTTTGTTCCAGTCTAGAACCTTGTGCCTAGAAAGGATATACTCCCACAGTGGTTGATACCTCCTACAGCAATTAGCAATCAAGACAATGCCTCATACTCATGCTCAGGGACCAATCTGTATCTCTCATTGAGGAAATTCTTCAGTGATAGTTTTTATCTTTCTGGGATATGTCAAGATGACAATAAAATCTAAGCAAAAAAGCAAGCTATATGTGACCACATGCTTATTAAATGACTCTCTCTCCTTAAGAAGCTACAACTGCTCCTTAGGTAGACATACATCCTCAAGGGCATCTCCTCAATCCTGCTGAAATGTAGGTTGTTTTATTCTCAGTAAGTCTTAGAGAGGTAAAGTAGTGGCAATGGCAATGTCATTTCCAGGAGATAGAATTTCAGAGCACTGTTTCCTATCTACTTGCCAATATAGTCTTTCTACCTTCTCTTCTGCTACAATATATATTCTCCCATTTAGGGATGGGTGATGACAATTATTGATTCTTACCTTTTTGACCTTAAATTTACTCTTATTTTTCCTTCCACTTCACTTTAAACAAAAAGCTTTTAATCAGATTCTCTTGCAGCTTGTTCTTCTTTAAATATTTATGTTTATTTAATTATCCATCTACCACATTAATCACATATTAATGAAGATGATTATGATATTTTCAAGCCAACATATGGTATGTACAAAAAATGTTTCAACACACCCTTTGCAATCTACCTACTCCCAATATTAAATTCAATGTCTATTAATCACTACTCTACTTTTGGTTTGACATTTTCTAGCCTCTGTATTAATTACTTGCCTTATTCCTGTAAAAATTACAAACCATTGTAACTCTGAGCTTTTTGGCTCATGCCCCAGTTCCCAAACAATTACTACTAGGTTTATTATTTAATAATAAATGCCTAGGCCAAAAGTTAGGCTTGTTCCCACTGTCTTATAACTCATTTAACATATATATGCAGGATATATAACTCTATGCCTTCCACATGGCTAATTTTCCTCTGTTATTTTTGTCTGATTTCTTCTTAGTCTGGGGGGGGGGCAAATCTCCTGCAGCACCTGAATCCATTCCCAAATTTCACTCTCTCCCTGGAATTTTGTCTATTCTCTCCTGCCTTGCTATAAGCTGTTCAGCTGTTTATTGATGGGTGATGCTTTAACACAATGCATAAGAGATTATCCCTGCAAAACATAAGTGCCAAATACATCAGAGATCATGTTATTGTTTGTGGCTTACTCACCTGATATTCTTAAATATTTAAACTATGTTCTTAAATTTCATACATTTTAGTTCATATGACGTATTTCATTCTTAATTTTGGTTTAATAAGGTACCATTATGCACACATGCCATTTTTTGTTTATTACTTTTATATTGTAGGTTAGGCTAATTCCACATATTAATTCTTGTCAATAATTCTACAAAAAAATATCATTTTGAGAGTATCTCTTGGTTGATTGCTTTTTCTTTGGACATATAACTTAAAATTGAACAACTGCCCCTTTTATAGAGTTTTTTTGAGGATCATGTCTATTGTTCTCAGTAATAGCTCTACTTTAATCACATTTCTGACAGTGGCATATAAAAATTCTCTTTCTGCATTTCTTCACTAGCATACATTGTGTTCTGTGTTTCTTCTTAGAATAGGTTGTCTAATTGAAAGAATTTCATCTGTACTAGTAGATTTTATTTGGTTTTCTATAGTTTTCCAAGAATCAAGACCCATTTTTAGTTCAGTAGTTATTAATAATCTTTTGTGGGAAATATCCCTTCAGATCATTTATCTATTTCTATCACTAGAATGCTTGCTTTCTCTTAGGTTTTAGTGAATATAATTATTGATAATAATACAGGTTAGTTCCATATTTACACCAGGATAACAAATTAAATTTGACTGATTCTGTCATATATTAGATTTCCACTTTTTATATTAAGAGAAAGATGTAAATTCCATTTCATCCACTATTGTATAGCAGCAATCTAGGATAAGTAATACTAAAGGACTCTATCACATTGCTATGTTGATAAACATGAGTACTATTTGGAAATGCTAAAGAGATGTGGTGATATGAAGAAAGACATTAGAGATGACCCAATATACAGATAGATCAATATAGATCTATGTAGAAAAAGCTGGCTTTGAACACTCAAAGATCCATTTGTTTCTGCTTCCCCAAATACTGGATTAAACAAATGTGCCACTACTCTCTGCTAGCCTTTCTATAGGAAGTCTTACTATAGGAAAATTTCAAGTTAATTTACATCCAATGCAGGGATTCTCAAATGAGTCAGCCTATTTTCTATCCTACAGATGGTGTATGAAAGCTATGTCACAGTCATTTTTCATTGCCAAGATAAAGGTAGTTAATTTTGTCATTTTTCTGATTATAGAATTAGGGTTTTAATGGCCACCAAACATTAAGAGGATTGAGAACCACTGTTTTAAAACAATAATCCTAGTTTTCAGATTACTGTAATAAAACAATTCCCTTTAGGAATATAATACATTCCAAGTAGCAATTATAAAAGGTAGATTAAAAAGTTTCAGGTATTAGTATAGTACATTGATTTTATTTTCACTTGGGTTATATTTTAGTGGCATCATGGACTGGGTTAGCTAAAATATGCAAATTTGTTTTAAATGATAGTTATTTATAAAATTAAAGAATAAATGGCATCAATATAAACATGTAGCAGTGAACATTCATTATAACCTTCTTACTGACACTTTACAAGCTGAAGATATGTGGACATCTTTGAGACTGGATGACATTTGGTTTCAGGAATCAGTTACAGTGAATGATTTCTAAGGATCATTTTAGTTTTATGATGATTATTAATTCCCACAAAGCTTTAAGAAGAACTGTAGCAACAGTTTCATGTGAAATTATTTAAAAGTTTCCAGTAAAATAGTCACTGTTCCATATAATTGATCAGTATGTAAATTGAAAAATTAAACTGATCCTTTCCTTTTTAAATCTTTAGTGCTACATTATATATCATATATTTCTATATTTTAAAAGGAAAGCATAGTAAAGGTATAAACCCTGTAAAGACTCAGATTATAAATATGTACTGAAAGTAGGCATCCCCTATACTAGGTTCACACAGAAAGTCAAAGAGTTTTCTTCCAGAAGCACAGCCCACATGTTTTCCAGAATTGAATGAATGAGTGACCTCATCAACCCCTGCTTAACCTCATAAATGTGCCCCGGACTCTCTTTCCAGGTACTAGGATACAGAGTTTCCTGTGTCACAGTCCTACAGAAACTATTCTAGGAATCTACCTATAAGCATGGAATAGAAGTTGACTCTACGAGGGTGACTATCTATAGATTTGGCATATCAAAACCTGGTCCACTCCAGAAAACTTTAAACACTTCCACTGAAAAAAAGAATAAAACTGCAAATAAAATAAAAAGAAAATAAATTCTTGAAACAAATTACTTCAGGTGAACTAGCCCCTCCCAGAAACAAAAATTAACATGACAAAAACACAGTTGTGTTTATATATTTGTGTATGTAAAAGAACATATGTATACATACATACATGTTAAATTTACATTTATATATATATGTAACAACAATTAATGAAAAAGGGTCATAAATTTGAAAGAAAACAAGGGAGGTATCTGGGAAAGTTTGGTGGGAGAAAAGGGATGAGATAAAATGTAACTATATTATAATCACAAAAAATAAAAGTAATAATAAAATGGCAAAGTATTTAATAAAGATCCTAGTGAGTTGGAAGAAATTTCAAATAGATTAAAGGAATGAACACACCTGCATTCAGAAACTGAAAGAAGGCATGAATATACTCCAGGAATAAAAACATAAAGAACTCTGAATGAAATAATGACACTATGACTAGACATGAAAGAAATCATACAGACTGTAATTCATGCAGAACATAATAGTTACTTAAGAAAACTGAAAATGAATTAACCATAGATCAAATATACCTAACAGATATCTCCAGAACTTTCTACCAAAACACTGAAAACATACAATCTTTTCAGTAACCTGTGGAACTTTCATCAAAGTTGATCACCCATTAGCACACAAAATGAGTCTCAAAAAACAAAAGACAATATAAATAACATCTTGTATTTTACCTTATCATGGTGGAGTAAAAGTATACATTAGCAGCAGGAGTAACTACAGGAAGTACTCATGAAGACTGAACAGTCCACTAATGATTCATAATTCATTCACTGAGAAAATCAAGAAGGAATGAAACCAAAAACTTAAAATTAGGTTTTAATGACAACACAACATAAAATATACATTAGGCTCAATGAATAGAGTGTTAAGCAATATATTTATTGAATTATGTGCCTACATTTAAACAAACAAACAAAAAATGAGAGCTCTCAAAAGAATAACCTTCAGAGGTTCCTGAAATCTTCAGGAAAACAATAATAAAACATACCCTAAATTAGAGATGAAATAAATAAATTAGATATAATCACAGTTGATAAAACAATACAGAGGAGCAATTAAATGAAGATTTGTTTCTTCTTTTTTGTTTTGTTTTGTTCTTTAGTAAAGACTACTGAGACTGTTATTATTATCAAATCTTTAGCCAAACTAATCAAGATAGAAGATCTAAAGTTATGGAATTAGGAGCGTAAGCAGAGATTGTACACAAATGTTAATGAAGTACAGAAAATGAAAAAGACAGACTTAAGAAACCCCGACTAAAAATCAGCTACTCAATAACCCCCACCCCCCACACACATGCACACACACACACACACACACACACACACACACACACCACTCTACAGCCTGCTTGCCTCCCAGGAGGTCTGAAGAAACCAAGGACAAGGACACAGGTAAGAATCTCACCCAAATACCCATAACTGTGGGCTACCCACAGAACCAAGTTAATGTGGAACCTCTCCCCCAATCTCCAGTTCCACTGTCCTTCTGTCCTGCTTTCCCACCCAGGCTAGATCCTTTGGCCCAATAACTTCCCACACACTATAGCCTGTCTGCCCCCTAGGAGGTCCACAGGAACCTTAGACACAGGAGGCCTGTTCTAACCAGAGACATTGGAGGCCCACCCTAACCAGAGATAACACTTCTTGGCTAGGACATCTGTTCTAGCTGAGGTCACAGAGCTCTACCTGCCTCCAATGAGGCTGGCTCCACTCAGAGACACCCAGTCCAGTCAACTTCAGAGTTAATCAGATGGCCAGAGGCAAGTGTAAGGTCATAAACAGCAGAACTCAATGTAATGTGGCAACATGAGAACTCAGTTCTCCCAGGTCAGCAAGTCCTGGATACACTAACATGCCTGAAAAGCAAGATAATGACCTAAAAATCACACTTCATTAAGATAATGGAAGCCTTTAAGGAGGACATAAATAACTTCCTTAACCATATGAAGCCCAAGAAGAAGCAAAATCAAAGTGTGGATGCTTCAGTACTTCTTAGAAGGGGAAACAAAAGATTTACAGGAGGAAATATAAGAAGAAGTGTGGAGCAGATACTGAAGGAAAGGCTATTTAGAGAGTGCCCCACAAAGGGAACCATCCCACATACAGTAATGAAACCCAAACACAATTCTAGATGCAGGGAAGTGGTTGCTAACAGAAGCCTGATATGGCTGTCTCTTTAGAGGCTCTGCCAGAGTCTGATAAATACAGAGGTGGATGCTCACAGCCAACCATTGGATTTTATGTGGGGTCCCTGATGGAGGAGTTAGAGAAAGACTGAAAGAACTGAGGGGGTTTGCAGCCCCATGGAGGGAGCAACAGTGTCAACCTGTCAGATCGCCCAGAGCTCCTGAGAGGACTGGACCACCAACCAAAAAGTACACATAGAAGGACCCATGGTTCTGACAGTATATATGGAAGAGAATGGCCTTATTGGACATCAGTGAGAAGAACAGCCCTTGGGCCTGAGGGTGTTTGATGCCCCAGTGTAGGGGAATGCCAGAGCAGAAAGACAGGAGCGGGTGGGTGGGTGGGGGAGCACTCTCATAGAAGCAATGGGAAGGGTGATTGGATACAGAGCTTCTGAAAGGGAGACCTGGAAAGGAGAAACTATTTGTAATGTAAATAAGGAAAATATCCAAATGAATAAATAAATGTAAGAAAGAAAGAAAGAAAGAAAGAAAGAAAGAAAGAAAGAAAGAAAGAAAGAAAGAAAGAAAGAAAGAAAGAAAAAAGGAAAATACAGGCAAACACATAGAAGTCCTTGAAGAAGAAACAGATGAATCAATGGAATAAAATTGAAGATTAAGAAATGAACCCACATACCTATGGTCACTTGATCTTTGACAAAGGAGCTAAAATCATCCGGTGGAAAAAAGATAGCTTTTTCAACAAATGGTGCTGGTTCAATTGATGGTTAGCATGCAGAAGAATACAAATCAATCCATGTTTATCTCCTTGTACAAAGCTCAAGTCCAAGTGGATCAAGGACCTCCACATAAAACCAGATACATGGAAACTAATAGAAAAGAAAGTGGGGAAGAGCTTCAAGCACAGGGACACAGGCTCTAAGATCTAGAATTGACAAAATTACATAAAGTACAAAGCTTCTGTAAGGCAAAGGATACTGTCCATAGGACAAAATGGCAACCAACAAATTGGGAAAAGAACTTTACAAACCCTACATCCAAGAGAGGGCTAATATCCAATATATACAAATAACTCAAGAAGTTAGACTTCAGAGAACCAAATAACCATATTAAAATATGGTTACAGAGCTAAACAAAGAATTTTCACCCGAGGAATATTGAATGGCTGAGAAGCACCTAAAGAAATGTTCAACATCCTTAGTCATCAGGGAAATGCAAATCAAAACAACCCTGAGATTTCACCTCACATCAGTCAGAATGGCTAAGATCAAAAACACAGGAGACAGCAGGTGCTGGCGACGGTGTGGAGAAAGAGGAACACTCCTCCATTGCTGGTTGGATTGCAAGCTGGTACAACTACTCTGGAAATCAGTTTGGGGGTTCCTCAGAAAATTGGGTATAATACTAACTGAGGACACAGCCATACCACCCCTGGGCATATACCCATAGAATTCTCCAGCATGTAATAAGGATGCATGCTCCACTATGTTAATAGCAGCCTTATTTATAATAGTCAGAAGCTGGAAAGAACCCAGATGTCCCTCAATGGAGGAATAAATACAGGAACTGTGGTACATTTACACAATGGAATACTACTCAGCTCTTAAAAACAATGAATTCATAAAATTCTTAGGTAAATGGACAGAACTAGAAAATATCATCCTGAGTGAGGTAACCCAATCACCAAAGAACACACAGGGTATGCACTCACTGATAAGTGGATATTAGCTCAGAAACTTGGAAAATCTAAGATATAATTCATAGATCAAATGAAGCTCAAGAAGAAAGAAGAACAAATTATGGATATTCTGGTCCTTCTTAGAAGAAGGAACAAAATACAAACAGGAGAAGATACAGAGACAAAGTGTGGATGAGAGGCCAAGCGAAAGACCATTCAGAGACTGCCCCATTTTGGGACCCATCACATATACAGTTACAAAACCCAGACACTATTGTGTATGCCAACAGGTACTTGCTGACAGGAGCCTGATATAGTTGTCACCTGGGAGGCTCTGCCAGCGCATGACAAATACAGAAGGGGACATTCTCAGCCAACCATTGAGCTGAGTACAGAATCCCCAGTGGAGGAGCTAGGGAAATGAACCAAGGAACTGAAGGGGTCTGCAGTGCCATGTGAGGAACAACAATATGAGCCACCGAGTACCCCCAGAGCTCCCAGGGACTAAACAATCAACCAACGAGTACACATGGAAGGACCCATGGCTCCAGATGCATATGAATTGGAGGAAGGCCTTGTTGGACATCAAAGGTAGAAGAGGCCCTTGGTCCTGAGAAGGCTAGATGCCCCAGTATAGTGGAATGCCAGGACAGAGAAGAGGGAGTATTGCTTTGGTGAGCAGGGGGAGGGGGTGATGGGTTAGGGGATTTTCAGGGGGCAGCCAGGAAAGGGGACAACATTTGAAATGTCAATAAAGAATATATCTAACAAATAAAAAAAGAAAATATCCAATCTAATAAATAAATAAATAAATGAATAAATAAATATATAAATAAATAATACAGGAAAACACAAGCAAACAACACACAGAAGCCCATAAAGAAGATACAAATAAATCCCTTAAAAATACAGGAAAATAGAGTCAAGCAGATGAAGGAATAGAACAAAATGGTTCATGGACAATATGTGGAAACAGAAACAATAAAACAAACACACACAAATAGAGGCAACCTTAGAGATGATTAACTTAGGAAAGAGATCAGGAACTACAGATGCAAGTATCATCAACAGAATACAAGAAATAGAAGAAAGGATCTCAGGCTTCAAAGATACATTGGAGATAATGATACATTGGTCAAGGAACATACAAAGTATAAAACACTTCTGACCCCAAATATCCAGGAAATTCAGGACACAATGAAAAGATCAAACCTGAAAAGAATGGGAATAGAAGAGGGACAAGAATTCCAACTAAAGGGCCAGAAAACATCTTCAACAAAATCATAGAAGAAAATTTCCCTAATCTGAAGAAAGACATGGCCATAATATACAGGAAGCCTACAGAACACCATATGTGTGTGTGTGTGTGTGTGTGTGTGTGTGTGTGTGTGTGTGTGTGTATATATATATATATATATATATATATATATATATATATATAATATTTTCAAAAAATGTGTTGATAAAGAAACTAAATGAACCTGGGATTTATAGTAGCCATGAATGAAAACTTAGTGTGACAATTACAAACAAGATTGTTAAACAGGCTGGACTCAGAAGACTTCATGAGATAAAGTATCCTTTGTTTGGACAATTCCTCCACTCTGTTATGAAATCCACTCTGGAACAGCGGGTATTTATTTTGGAAGCATAATGATTATTTTATTTTTATCTACCAAGAAAAGCTCATTATATTTTCCCATTTTTCTACACTCATGATTTTTGTATTTTTCCCTCCTTCTATTTGTCTTGGTTGAAAAGGTTTCTGAGACTTCTTCATTAATTTCTTACATATAAATCAATATTTGCTCACATACTCATATATACATCTACAATATATACACATCTATCTTCTACCTATTAATATATCATAGATATTCATAATATCAAGAGTATTCCCTATGCACAGCATGAGTAGAAAGGTATTCATTCATTTCAGCCTGATTTTTTTCTCCTGTGACATATTGGTCACTCTCTGTTCTTAAAGGTTCTCCAACATGCTATTTTCTGTCTTCTTTAATATGATGTTTTAGAACATAAAACAACTATTTTTCCTACCTTCATTTATGTTGCTTATAATATTGTTTCAAGGCAATATCGTGTCCTGTTAGAATTCTTGTTTTTCTTTGAGAAAAATAATTTGATTCTTATAGCATTCTGATTATCTTCAATTATGGCCCAGAGACCACAACACTAGTCATTGACACTACATACTCAAACGCTCATTTTCTCAGTATCATTTTTCAAATTGCATATTTGTGTTTCTACAGTGTGTGCCTGACATCCTGGCATACTGTAAAACACAAAGGAAAGCTTGTGTCATTGTCTTGTTGTGGTCTAGTGGGAATCTCTTCACTCCCGTTTTCTTGAAAGTCTTGTAAAGATCCCCGTGATTCAAAATATTATAGCTCCTTAAACCCACTCAACAGGCTGGATTGTTCCGTTTGTCGCTATTAAAACATACCCCATTCTGAAAATTTTTCTCTCAAAGACCACTTCATCTTGTGCTCTAAGAAAATCAGGACTGCCTTGTAAAGATGCTGGTTTACCTGTGCATTCCTGTTGTAGCAGTCCCTTTGTTACCTCAAGTATTCTCCATGTCCTCTGTGCTGTCTGCTATACAATTCCTTCTCATGTTTACTAATGCCTCCCCAGATTTGGAGACTATAGGAAAATATTGTGAAACTCCTTTGTTTAAAATATCTATGAATTCCCCAAAACTCTCACTTTCCTGCCTTTTTTTTTTCTCCTAGAGATCAAACTTGTGAATCCCTCCAGTTCCTCATCTTCATGGTCAGAAAGACACTCACCTACCCCTATACCTTTATCTTATTATATTTTATTATATTAGTCTAATCTATCACATGTGTTTTTCTCTCCCTCATTCTGTTTACCTATGTAAACTCCAGACCTGGATAAATTCTAATTGAGTTTATTATTTCTACTACAACTTAATGTCAGAATGCTTACAATTAGAAAACCACACAGCCTTAGATGCTGCTTTTAAATAATAGAACACACATGAAACCATGAAGCCTTTCTACTGCAAAGCAAACAACTATGTTTTCTTGTAACATTTTCTCAAAATTCAGTGTATTCATTCTTCTTTCTCTTACCAAACCTAAATTCACTAGTGTGCAAGTTCAAAGTCTCCTGGTCAAGAAGTACCTGTTGGCAGGAACTTGATATAGCTGTCTCCTGAGAGGCTCTGCCAGAGCCTGACAAATACAGAAGTGGATGCTTGTAGCCAGCTATTGGACTGAGCACAGGGACCTCAAAGGAGAAGTTAAAGAAAGGACTGAAGGAGCAAAAGGGGTTTGCAGCCTCATATGAAGAACAACAATAACAACCAACTAGACCCCCAGAGCTCATAGGTACTAAACCACCAGCCTAAGAGTACACATGGAGGGACTCATGACTCGAGCTAGATATGAAGCAGAGGATGGCCTTGTCGGGCATCAATGGGAGAAAAGGGCCTTGGTCTGATGAAAGATTGATGCCCCAGTGTAGAGGAATGCTAGGGTGGTGATATAGGTGTGGGTGGGAGAGCATTCCCATAGAAGCAGGGGGGAGAGGGGGGTGATGTGATAGGGTTTTTCCAGAGGGGAAACCAGGAAATGGAATAACATTTGAAATATAAATAAATAAAATATCTAATAAAAAAGAAAACAAAAAAACGAAAAAAGTAAGTGGGAAGCACATAAGCAACTTCAAGAAGGCTGCAAACTCGTTTAGTAACTGGTCAAATTTTCGAACTTATTTGCTTAAATACAAACATTATTCAAGGCAGCTACATATATCTGTGTCCATCTACCTCTTCATTGCTTTTTGCCATCTTTTTAACAAATGGCCTTTTAAAAGAGCAGTGTGTGTGTGTGTGCATGTGTGTGTATAATTTCACTAAAATTAACAGGAGTGTAAATAGACCAAAGAGAAATGAGTATGTGCGCATTTAAATTTCATCAATTTTTGGCTGCATGGCCTTTGTGCTTTGCCCTTAATAATGTCAGAAACAGACAATTTTATTTGGATATATTTTAAATAATAAAAATGACAATTACAAATAAATAAATAAATAAATAATAGACATGTCAATAGCTGTTTTGAATGGTATTGTCTAAGAAACCCAGTGGACATAATAAGTCTATGACCATTTTACATAGCTTATATATCATCTGTGTTTGGAATTAGCAATGAGAAGTCTGTTTTCCTTTATGTTTAATATGGAACATTGAAATCAGAATCTGCCTGCATTTAATTCTGGCTTTTGTTTTCTTACTTAGCTAGCTATCTAAGACTTATGTAGCTATCCTTTGCTATATACTAACTATACATTATCTGTATCTTCTCATTGGTGTTTATAGTAATAACTATTATTTAATTTTCTTTTATCTGTTATATACTAAGAAACTGATTTCATTCTCATTATGACTGAAGCCAATACAAAAGAACTTAAGTCAATTCAGTAACACTGAACTTCAAAATTACCTGGCATTTTGCAACAATAAAATAAAAGTCAGTGACTGCCATGTTCTGATTGTTATAAAGAGTTAGACTATGTTATAGTTTATTTAACACATTTTTGGCTGTCAGACTTCAGGAGCTTGGTCTTTTTAATGAGATAACACATTGTAAGGCCACTTAAGAGAACTGTTAATTGATTTCTAAAAGGATAATATTTCTGTTATTTTTCTATTATTTTATTTGTAAAAATATATATATTTTAAAGTTCTCAGATAACATTTAAATTTTTCTGAGATCTGGAATCTATACTTTTATGTTTCAAAGACTTTTGGTTTCATATAATTTTTATAAAATTAATAAAAATTAACTAATTTTCTGTTATTCCAGATGAATTTTTGTTATTCCAGATGAATTTTTGAATTGCTCATTCTAACTCTATGAAGAATTGAGTTGGGATTTTGATGGGGATTGCATTGAATCTGTATACTGCTTTTGGCAAGATGGTCATTTTTACTATATTAATCCTGCCAGTCCATGAGCATGGCAGATTTTTCCATCTTCTGAGGTCTTCTTAAATTTCTTTCTTCAGAGACTTGAAGTTCTTGTCATACAGATCTTTCATTTGTTTTGTTAGAGTCACACCAAGATACTTTATATGGTTTGTGGCTATCGTGAAGGATATCATTTCTCTTACTTCTTTCTCAGCCTGCTTATCCTTTGAGTATAGGAAGGCAACTGACTTCCTTGAGTTGATTTTATATCCGGCCACTTTGCTGAAGTCGTTTATCAGCTGTAGGAGTTCTCTGGTGGAGTTCTTTGAGTCGCTTAAGTATACTATCATATCGTCTGCAAATAGTGATAGTTTGACTTCTTCCTTTCCAATTTGTATCCTTTGACCTCCTTTTGTTGTCTAATTGCTCAAGCTAGAACTTCAAGTACTATATTGAAAAGATATGGAGAGAGAGGGCAGCCTTGTCTAGTCCCTGATTTCAGTGGGATTGCTTCAAGTTTCTCTCCATTTAGATTGATGTTGGCTACTGGTTTGCTGTAAATTGCTTTTACTATGTTTAGATATGGGCCTCGCATTCCTGATCTTTCCAAGACCTTTAGCATGAATGTATGTTGAATTTTGTCAAATGTTTTCTCAGCATCTAATGAGATGACCATGTGGTTTTTTTCTTTGAGATTGTTTATATAGTGGATTACATTGATGGATTTCCTTATATTGAGTCATCCCTGCATCCCTGGGATGAAACCTTCTTGATCATAGTGAATGATCATTTTGATGTGTTCTTGGATTCTGTTGGCAAGAATTTTATTGAGTATTTTTGAATCGATATTCATAAGAGAGATTAGCCTGAGATTCTCTTTCTTTGTCGGATCTTTGTGTGCTTTTGATATTAGCATAATTGTGGCTTCATAGAACGAGTTGGGTAGTGCTACTTCTGTTTCTATTTTGTGGAATAGTTTGAAGAGTATTGGTGTTAGGTCTTCTTTGAAGGTCTGATAGAATTCTGCACTAAAACCATCTGGACCTGTGCTTTTTTTGGTTGGAAGACTTCCAATGATGACTTTTATTTCTTCAGGGGTTATATGACGGTTTAGAAGGTCTATTTGATCCTGTTTTAATTTTGGTATTTGGTATCTCTCAAGGAAATTGCCAATTTCCTCGAGATTTTCTAGTTGTGTTGAATACAGTAGGATCTGATGATTTTTTGAATTTCCTCAGTTTCTGTTGTTATCTCTCCCTTTTCGTTTCTGATTTTATTAATTTGGATAGTGTCTCTGTGCCCTCTGGTTAGTCTGGCTAAGGGCTTATCTATCTTGTTGATTTTCTCAAAGAACCAACTCCTCGTTTTGTTGATTCTTTGTATGGTTTTATTTGTTTCTACTTGATTGATTTCAGTCCTGAGTTTGATGATTTCCTGCCTTCTACTCCTCTTTGGTGTATTTGCTTCTTTTTGTTCCAGGGCTTTCAGGTGCGCCATTAAGCTGCTAGTATATGCTGTCGCCCATTTCTTTTTGGCGGCACTCAGGGCTATGAATTTTCCTCTTAGTATGGCTTTCATTGTGTCCCATAAATTAGGTTATGTTGTGCCTTCATTTTCATTAAATTTTAAAAAGTCTTTGATTTCTTTCTTTATTTCCACCTTGACCAAGTTATCATTGAGTAGAGCATTGTTCAGCCTCCATGTGTATGTGGGTTTTCTGTTGTTTTTGTTGCCATTGAAGACCACCTTTATTCCATAGTGATCTGATAGGAGGCATGGGATTAGTTCTATCTTCTTACAACTGTTGAGGTCTGATTTGTGACCAATTATATGGTCGATTTTGGAGAAGGTACCATGAGGTGCTGAGAAGAAGGTGTATTCTTTTGCTCTAGGAAGAAATGTTCTATAGGATAGCTAAAACTATTCTCAAGAGTAAAAGAACCTCTGGGGGAATCAGTATCCCGGATCTCAAGCTGTACTACAGAGCAATAGTGTTAAAAACTGTGTGGTATTGATACAGTGACAGGCATGTAGATTAATGGAACAGAATTGAAGACCCAGAAATGAATCCACACTCCTATGGTCACTTGATCTTTGACAAAGGAGCTAAAACCATCCAGTGGAAAAAAGATAGCCTTTTCAACAAATGGTGCTGGCTCAACTGGAGGTCAACATGCAAAAGAATGCAAATGACCCATTCTTATCTCCTTGCACTAAGCTCAATTCCAAGTGGATCAAGGACCTCCACATAAAACCAGACACACTGAAACTAATAGAAAGGAAACTAGTGAAGAACCTTGAATATATGGGCACAGGGGAAAATTTCCTGAATAGAACTCCAATAGCTTATGCTCTAAGATCAAGAATTGACAAATGGGACCTCATTAAATTACAAAGTTTTTGCAAGGCAAAAGACACTGTCAAAAAAAACAAAGCGGCAACCAACTAACTGGGAAATGATCTTTACCAACCCTACATCCAACAGAGGGCTAATATCCAATATATACAAATAACTCAAGAAGTTAAACTCCAGAGAGCCAAGTAACACTATTAAAAAATGGGGTACAGAGCTAAACAAAGAATTCTCACCTGAAGAATATCTAATGGCTGAGAAGCACCTAAAAGGATGTTCATCATCCTTAGTCATTAGGGAAATGCAAATCAAAACAACCCTGAGATTCCATCTCACACCAGTCAGAATGGCTAAGATCAAAAACACAGGAGGCAGCAGTTGTTGGTGAGGATGTGGAGAAAGAGGAACACTCCTCCACTGCTGGTGGAATTGCAAGCTGGTACAACCACTCTGGAAGCAGTCAGGTGGTTCCTCAGAAAACTGGGCATGACACTCCTGGAGGATCCGGCTATACCACTCCTGGGCATATACCCAGAGGCTTTACCTGCATGCAATAAGGACACATGCTCCACTATGTTCATAGCAGCCTTATTTATAATATCCAGAAGCTGGAAAGAACCCAGATGTCCCTCAACAGAGGAATGGATTCAGAAGATGTGGTATATTTACACAATGGAATAGTACTCTGCAATTATAAACAATGAATTCACAAAATTCCTAGGCAAATGGTCAGAACTTGAAAATATCATCCTTAGTTAGGTAACCCAATCACAAAAGAACACACATGGTATGCAGTCATTGATAAGGGGATATTAACCCAGAATCTTGGAATACCCTATACACAATTTGCATATCAATAGATTTCCAAGAAGATGGAAGGAGAGAGCCCTGGTCCTGGAAAGACTGGATATAGGGGAATGCTGAGACAGAGAAGCGAGAGGGGGTTGAATGGGGAAAAGAGGGTGGGAAGGGGGCTTATAGGACTTTCAGGGAGGGAGGAAACGGGAAAGGGGAAATGATTTTTAATGTAAATAAAAATATAAAAAATAAAAAATTAACTAATTGTCAAGTTTAATGTTTTTAGTGATTCAAATTATGTTATTTTAAGTTTTTTAAAAACTCATGTTTTAGGGAATCTGGTGTTCCAGGATCAACTATTTTTCCCCATGCAAGCTGTTTGGTTTCAAAATATCTACTTGTCTGGGATGGTATTTCATATGTTTAAGGCAGATTCAGATCACTCATCACACTCAGGTAAATGGCAGCATTACAAATATTTCCTCAGAACTTCTGTGGGCTTCAGAGCTGCAGATGGCTCCCAAGGGAGGTTTGCCTTTTCGAAAACACAAAATAAACTTCAAGAAGATGACAAAATCTCACATCTACAAGAATCAATCGAACGAAAATGTGGCAAAAACTGTACGAAAAATTGTTGGGTATGAAAAAGAATATAAGATCCTAATGGATGACAGAACTCTTAGGTTAGTTTAGACCACTTGAATCAGAAATGCATTAGGAAAAAGAATACAAAGCAATGAATAGTGGTGGGGAATTGCATGCTTTGCAGTAACCCAGTCACATTCATATAAAAGAAAATGACTCAGGTTCTAACCATATTATTAGATATGAGAAGTAAACAGGTTCTGATTATGAATATAGTTTCATTATTTTTTATAACCTGACATTTATCTTTTATGAGTGTTGTATATTTATATATAGAATATTTATATTTTAAAATATGTAGAACATATAAAACTAAAATTTTTCTTGTATAAAAGTGAAGATAAGCATTTTAATAAATTACATTGAGTTACATTATATGGACTATCAGAAAAACTTCATTTAAAATTCATAAAAGTTGAATTATTTTCATCAATTTGTTTATGCTTTTGTCATAATGAAATATATCACAAAAAATTTCAGGAAACATCTTTTGTGCATTTAAAAAATCATATTAGAAATACCTTCCCATATTTCTCAGACATCCCAGTAGTAGCACATAAGTTACTTGTCTTAGTACCACAGCAAAGTACCTGATAAAAACAGCAAACTATGTAGATGTGACTTAAATGAGAAATTATTTTGGCCATAAAACATATGGTCTAGTATTTTTCCATGCATCTACAAAAGCTTTACATACACAGAAATCTCACAAAATTGCAATGACTGGATCAAAAGTTAGCTTAATATAACAACTATGATTTCATATGAGTAAAACAACAGTTGAAGAAGTGTGCTCCGTTTGTTAAAAAAATGTCTCACAGGAGTGCAAGAGATTATTCTAAAAGAATGAAGGTCAAATACTTATTTCCTCAATATATGTGCATTTAATTTCCAAGAAGTTGATCATGTTTGCATTTTGGTTTTTAGATTCTATAATTTTAGTAAATATTTACAAGCGGGCTTCAAACATGCAGACAGCTTGATCCTAGACCCTGCCACAGAGAGCAGCTCTGGGTTACTGTCTACAATTTTCAAGAAATTCTATGTCAATAAGCACCTTTTCTCACCTTTCCTTGACTAAAATACTACACAGGCAGTTTGTCTACTGATAAAAACAAATATGTATCATCTTTAAAAATAACTATTTTCTATCTTTTTAAAAGTTACTTATTTTTCATTTAGCCTTTTATGCAATGTAATTTGGTTATACTCTTCCCCTTTTGAATTTCTCCCAGATTTGTCCTCCCTTTTTACCTACCCTTCCTATAAGAAACAAATAAAAAAAGAGTTAAAATCAAAGAAAACTAAGAAAACACCAAAAATAAGTCAAATATATAAAAACAGAACAGAAATCTCACACAGGCTATAAACAAAATAGACAACAACACACACACATGGAGTTTGTTCTGTGTTGACCAAATCCTCCTGGGCAGGAGACATGGACTGGACTGTAATTGGTATATACATTGGCACTCCACTGGAGAAACTTCATGTTTTTCTCTTTCCTAAGCAGTTCCTATTGCAAATAGCTTTGTAGAAAGGGATGGGACTTTGTGTCTATTTACCTCTCTCCACTGCCATTTGTCTGTTTTGAAACTGTACAGGTCATGAGTATACTGTCACAGTCTCTATGAGTTCATATGGTTTGAATTCCCTTGTGTCTGAAAGATATTGTTCCCTTGGTATCATCCACCATGTATGGCTCTTACAATCTTTCTGCCTCCTTTTCTTCATAGATGAGTTCCTTGAGGAGAGGGGTTTGATAAAGACATGCTAAATAGTGCCAAATGCTCCAAAGTTTCTCATGTTCTTCGTATAATCCAGCTGCTCTCTCTCTCTCTCTCTCTCTCTCTCTCTCTCTCTCTCTCTCTCTCTCTCTCTCTCTCTCTCCTTGTTAATATGTACTACAAGAAGATAATTCTATGAGGAAGCAATGTGATGATCTATGGGTATAATTATATGTCATCAGAAATTACCTTGCTTCTATGTGTCTTTAGTAAATTAATAGTAGTAACTTTTCTCCTAGAGCCCATGACCTATCTGTCTGTAATGAGATTTACTGTATAAAATGGCTTTATAGATCAACAGTGAAATTAAGAAAATATGCCAGAAAAGAGGAGCTAGGCTAGACTTGGTGATTTCTCTTCTATTGAAACTTGAAACCAGAAGCTATTGATAGCTCATTACCAGGTGCAGAGGGTCCTATGATATTTATTAATTCAATATAACCAGTAGCTGAAATAATTATATTTATAGTCCATTCCACAGCTATGTATAACCTACCCAGTAAATCAATTGCATATTTTTGTCATTCATAGTCTCCCTTAAATCCAGATGATTACACTTAGCAGATTTTGAAATTGCCCTGAAAAACACAAACTGATAACATATTTTAGTTTTTCATTTAATGCAATGATTAGAATTCTCTATCTCTTGCTTCTGGAGCACCCCCCCACTCCACCCCCCATTCCCCCCCCACACACAAAATTGTACTTCTCTACTCACATACTCCTCTACAAACCGAACTGATGCCTACTTTATTATTTTTGTCCTTTAATAATGAAATAGTGTGGACAGTTAGTGACAACCAATCAGTCTCCTTGGAGTTACTGTCAGTTACTGTCAAAAAGCCAAAATTACACTGGGCAAAATTAAAGAGACAAATATTTTAAGAGAAGAGAAAAGGCAAGCTCCACTCTAGTAAAGGATATACTTTGAAAGTTTAAAGTGCTGAGTTTAGGAGGGTGTTGACTATTGCTTATTGTTTTTTTTTTTTTTGTGCCTTTATAGTACATAAAATAAATAAAACTTTCCTTTATGACAGAAATAGTTTTCCATTTTACATAAAATTTTGTGTGCCTTATTTTCCCAACTAGCACCCTGTCTTTTTTTCCTTTTTTTTATTATTACTTTATATACTTACATTTCATATGTTGTCCAGGTCTTCCCTCCAGAAACCCCTTCCCCCTCCTATTTTCCTCTAAGAGGGTAATGCCCCACTCCCTACCCACTCATACCTTACCCCTCAAACATCCCCCTTCACTGGGCAACAAACTTCCACTGGGCAACCAAGCATACCCCAAACCACTGATACTAGATAAAGCAGTCCTCTGCTACCTATTTAGTTGGAGCCATGGACCCATCCAAGAGTACTCTTTGGTTGGTAGCTTAGTCCGTGGGAGCTCTGAAGGGCCGGTTAGCTGATATTATTGTTCTTCCTTTGGGGTTGAAATTCCCTTCTACTCCTTCAGTCCTTCCTCTATTTCCTCCACTGCAGTCCTTGGGTTCAGTTCAACGGTTGGTTTTGAGTATCTGCATCTGTCTTAATCAGGCATAGCCTTTCAGAGGACAGATGTTCCAGGCTCTTTTTAACAAGGGCTTCTTGGTATTAGCAATAGTGTTGAGATTTGGTGTCTGCAGATGGGATGGATCCTCGGTGAGGCAGTCTCTGCATGGGACTTGTCTTCTAATAGAGAAGAAAATAGGGACACTATTTCCTCTGTGATTACATTTCTAAAACATCACCCCCAGATACTTGATAAATGCCTGACTGAGTGGTAGATTGGAAAGAATCTTTCAAAAGTAATTATGTATTCAAAGTTCAAGAAAACTTTTCCCATATTTTCTAATGGAAATCCTCTGTAAGGAAATGGGCAACAGGAGTGAGCTTGTCCAACACTGATTTTCATTGAAGGTATTTTTCAGGCTTTATTGGTGATGTTTAAAGACCTTTCATTCACTGTTACTTTTTTAAAAAAGATGTATGAATATACTTACAAGTACTGAAGTTTCTCATCAAAGGTGTACCCAGAAGAAAGTTTAAAATAAGAGAACCACAGAAAAAAATTTAATACAACAGGCTAATAATTTTTTAAGAACTATTTTAGAATCAACATTTTTGAAAATGATTTTTACATAGCAGTTATGATAGAACATATTCATAGTTTCAAAGTTATATTTTTTCAAAGATAGCATTATTTTCTTTGATATAATTAAAAATGACATTACAAACTGTAGTTTTCTTAAATCATAATGTTAGAGAAGGGAAGCATAGGGTACCTGAGTCTTTCACAATTAACATCATTGAAGAAATCTTTAGAATTGGCTTCAGGTGCTTCTAAGACTTCTGTTTTCACAGACTTCTATTCTCTCATTTCACTGAACTGTGTAACATCCAAAGCTGCTATGAACCAGATGAGGGAAAATATGTAATCAAAGACAATATGGCAACTTATGTTTCCAAGCGATTGACTCCACAGAGTCTGAGGGGGGACTACAGCATTGCTTTGCCATTTGTCCAAATTCTCCAATCAACTTTATATAAATATCAACATATTGTTTTCCATTGAATCATCTTATGAAAGGGCAAGCAACTGTTTAAAAAGCTCAGCATTGCTTAACACAAGGTCATTAAATTCCTTGAAGTCTTAGGTTATTTTACATGAGTAATTATGGTGCTTTCATTTGTTTGCCAATGACTATTGAATTAGGAGTTTTGCCATTTACTTAGAATAATGCCGTTATGATTAAGTGTTCAATCAGGAAAATTAGCATTTTAAACTTGAAGAGTTTTAATAAATAATCAGACTCTAACTCCATGCCAAAATTCCATTTATAACTTACCATCAGCACACTCCTCCCTGAATGTCCTCCCTAGCTCTACAGGATCAGTTGTGGTACAATGATGACAGGATGTCATGGTATTGTACAAATATTCATACTCTACTTTCAGCATATATTTCTTCAAAATTTGCCTGCCTGTCACATCTACCACTTCTATTTCTTGTTCAGTGTTTAAGAAAAGCATGTAGAGCACAAGCTAATTTGAAGGAAATTTGCATTGTTTGACAAGTGTATATTTATAAATGTCAACGTAGCATCTGTTGGTCTTACATTTTTTATTGCCTAAATTAACTAAGTTTTTTTTTTTTTTTTTTTTTTTCAGATTTCAAAATATTTTACTAGATGTCAAGGGGGAGTTTATTAGCCCATAGAATTATTCAAAATAATAGATACATCTACGTTAATGAATCTTCTTCGGGAGCACAGTATGTCTTTTCATCTATGTAAATCTTCCATCAGGCCATCCAAGGGCATTTTCATTTCTGTTACAGCATAATTTACCGCAACCTCTTCCTAATGAACAGTATGTAATTATTTCTATCTTTAATCTATTAATAGCAGAGTAATGAAAATATTTTACACAAATATTTGCCATGACTTCTAATTATCTCTCATTATAATTCTTTTTTTTTTTTTTTTTTTTTTAGAAACATAAAGTTAACCCCCCTTTTTTTCTTTTTTTTTTTTTTTAATTTTATTTTATTTTATTTTTTTAATTTACATTCCAAATCACTTCCCCTTTCCCGTTTCCTCCCTCCCCGAAAGTCCCATAAGCCCCCTTCCCTCCCTCTTTTCTCCGTTCAACCCCCTCTCATTACTCTGTCCTGGCGTTCCCCTACATCCAGTCTTTCCAGGACCAGGGGTCTCTCCTTCCATCTTTTTAGAAATCTATTGATATGCTGATTGTGTCTAGGGTATTCTGAGATTCTGGGTCAATATCCCCTTATCAGTGACTTCATACCATGTGTGATCTTTTGTGATTGGGTTACCTCACTAAGGATGATATTTTCAAGTTCTGACCATTTGCCTAGGAATTTCGTGAATTCATTGTTTTTAATTGCAGAGTAGTATTCCATTGTGTAAATATACCACATCTTCTGAATCCATTCCTCCGTTGAGGGACATCTGGGTTCTTTCCAGCTTCTGGCTATTATAAATAAGGCTGCTATGAATATAGTGGAGCATGTGTCCTTATTGCATGCAGGTAAAGTCTCTGGGTATATGCCCAGGAGTGGTATAGCCGGATCCTCCGGAAGTGTCATGCCCAGTTTTCTGAGGAGCCGCCAGACTGCTTTCCAGAGTGGTTGTACCAGCCTGCAATTCCACCAGCAGTGGAGGAGTGTTCCTCTTTCTCCACATCCTCGCCAACAACTGCTGTCTCCTGTGTTTTTGATCTTAGCCATCCTGACTGGTGTGAGATGGAATCTCAGGGTTGTTTTGATTTGCATTTCCCTAATGACTAAGGATGATGAACATCTCTTTAGGTGCTTCTCAGCCATTAGATATTCTTCAGGTGAGAACTCTTTGTTTAGCTCTGTACCCCATTTTTTAATAGGGTTACTTGCCTCTCTGGAGTTTAACTTCTTGAGTTCTTTGTATATCTTGGATATTAGCCCTCTGTCGGATGTAAGGTTGGTAAAGATCATTTCCCAGTTAGTTGGTTGCCGCTTTGTCTTTTTGACAGTGTCTTTTGCCTTGCAAAAACTTTGTAATTTAATGAGGTCCCATTTGTCTATTCTTGATCTTAGAGTATAAGCTATTGGAGTTCTGTTCAGGAAATTCTCCCCTGTGCCCATATGTTCAAGGTTCTTCCCTAGTTTCCCTTCTATTAGTTTCAGTGTGTCTGGTTTTATGTGGAGATCTTTGATCCACTTAGAATTGAGCTTAGTGCAAGGAGATAAGGATGGGTCAATTTGCATTCTTCTGCATGTTGACCTCCAGCTGAGCCAGCACCATTTGTTGAAAAGGCTATCTTTTTTCCACTGGATGGTTTTAGCCCTGCAACGGATAATAGGTGGAAACCTCCAATACAGGGAGAGAAACAACACCCTGGAAAAAATGAGATAATAACCTTCTTGAATCAAACCCAAAAGTAGATAACCACTCAAACATAAAGATAGCGTCAAGAATGGCAGATGGCAATAATCACTATGCCTTAATCTCTCTTAATATCAATGGTCTCAACTCCCCAATTAAAAGACATAGACTAGCAGACTGGATACGTAAACAGGACCCAGCTTTTTGCTGCATGCAGGAAACGCACCTCAGTGTCAAAGACAAACACTACCTCAGAGTAAAAGGCTGGAAAACAATTTTACAAGCAAATGGCCCCAAGAAACGAGGTGGAGTAGCCATCCTAATATCGGATAAAATTGATTTTCAACCCAAAGTCATCAAAAAAGACACAGAAGGACACTACATACTGATCAAGGGAAAAATCCACCATCAAGAACTCTCAATCCTGAATATCTATGCTCCAAATGCAAGGGCACCCTCATTCGTAAAAGAAACTTTACTAAAACTCAAAGCACACATCGCACCGCACACAATAATAGTGGGTGACTTCAACACCCCGCTCTCTGAAATGGATCGTTCAGGAAAGCAGAAACTAAACAGGGACACAGTGAATCTAATTGAAGCCTTGGACCAAATGGAACTAACTGATATATATAGAACATTTCATCCTAGAGCTAAAGAATACACCTTCTTCTCAGCTCCTCATGGTACCTTCTCCAAAATTGACCATATAATTGGTCACAAATCAGACCTCAACAGATACAAGAAGATAGAAATAATCCCATGCCTCCTATCAGATCACTATGGAATAAGGGTGGTCTTCAATGGCAACAAAAACAAAAGAAAACCCACGTACACATGGAGGCTGAACAATGCTCTACTCAATGATAACTTGGTCAAGGTGGAAATAAAGAAAGAAATCAAAGACTTTTTGAAAGTTAATGAAAATGAAGGCACAACATACCCTAACTTATGGGACACAATGAAAGCAGTGCTAAGAGGAAAATTCATAGCCCTGAGTGCCGCCAAAAAGAAACGGGAGACAGCATACACTAACAGCTTAATGGCACACCTGAAAGCCCTGGAACAAAAAGAAGCAAATACACCAAAGAGGAGTAGAAGGCAGGAAATCATCAAACTCAGGGCTGAAATCAATCAAGTAGAAACAAAGAAAACCATACAAAGAATCAACAAAACGAGGAGTTGGTTCTTTGAGAAAATCAACAAGATAGATAAGCCCTTAGCCAGACTAACCAGAGGGCACAGAGATAGTATCCAAATTAATAAAATCAGAAACGAAAAGGGAGAGATAACAACAGAAACTGAGGAAATTCAAAAAATCATCAGATCCTACTACAAAAACCTGTATTCAACACAACTAGAAAATCTTGAGGAAATGGACAATTTCCTTGACAGATACCAAGTACCAAAATTAAATCAGGATCAAATAGACCATCTAAACCGTCCTATAACCCCTGAAGAAATAGAAGTTGTCATTGGAAGTCTTCCAACCAAAAAAAGCACAGGTCCAGATGGTTTTAGTGCAGAATTCTATCAGACCTTCAAAGAAGACCTAACACCAATACTCTTCAAACTGTTCCACAAAATAGAAACAGAAGGAACACTACCCAACTCGTTCTATGAAGCCACAATTACACTAATACCAAAAGCACACAAAGATCCGACAAAGAAAGAGAATCTCAGGCCAATCTCTCTTATGAATATCGATGCAAAAATACTCAATAAAATTCTTGCCAACCGAATCCAAGAACACATCAAAACGATCATTCACCACGATCAAGTAGGCTTCATCCCAGGGATGCAGGGATGGTTCAATATAAGGAAATCCATCAATGTAATCCACTACATTAACTAAGTTTAAATGAACACAAAACTCTGAGATGCACCTTGGGCTTGTCTTTTCGTTTCCGAAATTTCAGCACGGAGGCACTATGACATTGAACCACTATGTCACCCTGGAATCTCTAAGGTGGCTGTGAGTCCTGCAAAGATGGTTGGAGGTTGATGTGTGTCAGTTTCTCGGGTACCGGGCATTTTATTGTTGAGATATGAGAAAAAGCAATGAATGTCAAACTGGTAGAAAGGCTATGTCATTGCTCCAAGCAGATTAAGGGGAGAGATGTTTTCAGAATTCCAGCAGCACTGATCCTGTAACCTCTCAGCCACTACTGACTCTTGACTTGGGCAGTGGAAATTATAGTCATTGAACACTCTTGCTTCAAGGGTTTGCTGAATGACCAGAGTATTAAAAGCTGCAGGTGACACTGAATTGCTACATGCCTCTTGGATAGAGGAAAAGTACACAACATTCTGTCCCACCATGTCCTACAAGCACAGACACAGTGTGTTTATAAGACTCTAAAAGCAGCCTCTCTAGAAGAATGACAGCGTCAACTTCTGTGACTTTGTTCCCTTTATCTAATCCTCAACCTCTTGATCATGTGCAAGCTTCTCTTATTTTTGGTTGATGTTAGAATAATTATTTCTTAAAATATACAACCAAGTTTACTCAAGATGACCAAGCTTTCTTTATACACAGAATTTATACTGATTCTTTGTCAAGTAAGTCAATTATGTCAATATCTTCACTTCTATAAATCATTCTCTGACTTCTACCTGGTTTCCTTTAACACCTGGCATCTCCTGGTTGCCTGAGTCATGTCAAAGTGGACTACTGTGTCTCCAGTGCCTCTTGTATTCCATCATGGATGTTAATGAATCCAATAGACCGTCGTAATAAAACCCACAACAGATGTGATAATTTTGATAGATGCTGCCTCTTCTACCAAGTGCAGTTTTTGAGTGCTGGGACTCAATATGATGCAATTATCTGCCTCTTTAATGGCCACACAAGGAGGGCCATCACCATTTTAAGTGAGTCTATAGTTTACATATACTGATTTTGTCTTACATGTTAAGCAAATGAAATTGTAATTTTAGGATTTTTTTTTTAACAAAATAGTTCAGGAACAAAATTTTTGAAGTCTGAATTTCAATCTCATTTCTACCACTAACAAGTGTTTCATATAACTCTGGTAAACTTGTGTTGGTATGCAAATAATTAATTGCAATAGCAACACACAATGAACACTCATCTAATGGTAGTTTAAATTTCTTTTTTCATGTGAAAGACTAAAATGTAAATAGAATTGAAATGGAAATTTCGTGATGTCTTGCATAATATAAACTCATGTGCTGTTTTGCTGAAGCAAGACCTATGAGAGGACAAGTGATGTTTGGGAAGAATCTAAGTAGGACCCAAAAGACCCAGGCATCATTAATGGCCCATATTTGTTGAATTTCATCATTCAGAGAGGCATGATAGAGAACTTTAGGTTAGTTCTGGTTAGTGCTGTCTCGTGCCAGTTCAGCAGAAGCTTGGCTATTTCTGCCAGAAGTGTGCTGTTGCTGTGGATTCTTGTTTGATGACACTCTTCAAACTGGACTGTTGTTACACAGACACAAAAAAACTGGACTGATGGTATCTTGACAATGGAGATTGCATCAGTCCAAAGAACTGCTTCTCAACAGGTCCACATTACCTTGTTCTATTTATCATCTTTTCTCTCCTACCTTTGGATGGTATGCTAGAGAGAGGGGTCTAAGCATTTGAGAGCCTTTTTAAAACTAGGTTTGAAAAACCATAGCCTTCATATTTGTACTGGCTGGTTTTGTGTGTCAACTTGACAGAAGCTGGAGTTATCACAAAGAAAGGAGCTTCAGTTGAGGAAATGCCTCCATGAGATCTAGCTGTAAGGCATTTTCTCAATTAGTGATCAAAGAGGGGAGGGCCCATTGTGGGTGGTGCCATCCCTGGGCTGGTAGTCTTGGATTCTATAAGAATGTAACCTGGGCAAGCCAGGGGAAGTAAGCCAGTAAGTAACATCCCTCCATAGACTCTGCATCAGATCCTGCTTCCTGACCTGCTTGAGTTCCAGTCCTGGCTTCCTTTGATGATGAACAGCAACATGGAAGTGTAAGCTGAAAAAAACCTTTCCTCCCCAACATGCTTCTTGGTCATGATGTTTGTGAAGGAATAGAAACCATGACTAAGACAACAGTATCTCCACATGTCCTTTTTACTATAATTGGAATGCACATGTTTGCATTCAACACTTTCATGATTTATCAGAAATATTATAAATAATTATGGAATTAGAAATTGTAGTTTTATTGCTTTCTGGTCCATCATATATTCTATTGTATTTCCTACTTCTCATTTAAACAACTTTGTAAAATGCCTTTATTTATTTTTATTTAATGTGTTATTAATTTTGCTTGCATGGTTATCTATGAACAGCATATATGCTCCTGCTGTTTGAGGATGGTGTGGAATGCTCTGGAACTGAAGTAACATGGTATCATTAGCTACAATATAGGTGCTGGGATCAAATTAGACTCTTCTGCAGGAGGACTGAAATAGGTTTTGGTATAAAATACTTTTAAGTTGGAGTTTTGCACATACACAAACAATGTAAAATGTAAATTAGCCTGGGAAGGCATTTTTCCAAAAAAGAAATATGTCTGTAATGCTCAGAAGTAAAACTTGATTAGCATTCCTAATGTTTCCCCACAGTAACAGTTGATAATCCCTCTATTGTCTTATACTTGAGTTGGATCTTCTGAATTAACTGAGATAGAGAACTCATTTCTCAAATTTTCTTTCCTGCAGAGCACTGATTGTGGGATTGGCTGAAATTTCCATATGGCTTTTGTTCATTCTCTATTACGTGTTTGCTTCTTCTGTCTGTGATGCAACTTCATTATCTCTACTATCTCTTCTACTACTGGTCCATAGGAATGTTATTTGCAAATAAAATTCTTTTAAATAATGTCATGCCTCTTTAAAAAAAAGTCTCAAAGAGTTTCTCTCTCTTTCTCTCTCTCTCTCTCTCTCTCTCTCTGTGTGTGTGTGTGTGTGTGTGTCTAATCATAGATACATTCAGATTTAATAATCACCCAAAGTAGTTGAGATTTAACTTTATCTAAAGCTATAATATTCTTCATCAAAAATGTATGAGAGATTAATTTATTTTAAATCTTGTTACTGCTTGATATATTTCATATAATTTTAATCTTTTAGTAATTTGTTTATTTATTCAAAAAATCTCACTCATATCCCCCTTTGCTCCTCTCTCCCCAGTCCCACCCTTACAAATCTCTCCTCCCATCACCCCTCTTCTACTCTTCAGAGAAGAGTACCCCAACCCCTGGAAACCGCACTATCCTGGGACATCTAGTTACAGTAGGACTAAGTTCATTCTCTCCTCCTGAGGTCCAGCTAGGCAGTACAGTTAGGAGAAGGGGATCCAATGGGAGGCAATAGAACCAGAGACAGCATTTGACACATATTTTTAAAATCTCTCCATTTGCATAATAGTTAAGAAGATATGTTTCTGGAACTTTTATATTCAACTTAAAATTGGGTTTATTAATTATGTCACAGTTTTAATTATTTAGAGTTTAGGTGTTGATTTCTTAGCAATTATATAAACAAGTTTTATAAGGAATACCCACAAGGTTGGTATTATTTTCAGGATAGCATCTGATATGAACACTTCATATTGAAGCACATATATTAATTATACAGTGAAAGACATATTATTTTGAAAAATACCAATTTGAAACTCTGAGATTATCATTTCTAAGTGCATAGAGATTAGTCAGCCTCACCTAAGGTTGGAATGACAAGCATATTGGTGAGTTAAACAGTCCATCTGCTGATCCTCTTTATATGCAGCACATTCCCTGAGATATCAGAACGTGGAAAATATAATGTTCCTACAAGCATCTCTTGTTGAATTAATGCCCAGGTGAGTTCTTCTCAAATACTGCAGTTGTATCTTAGCAAAAACAAGAAGTACTAAAGCATCATCCTTATTAGGATCCAATTTGCCACAGCAGCAGTCAAGTGGTTCAATTTCTCCCAGTGGTGACAGGAGGCAAAATCAGGGATAGAAAAATTTAAATTAAATTCATCATACAGTGCACATGTAGAATTCAATATTGACAACTCTGATTATACCTACCCTACTATCACGAGATCATTAAGCAACAGTAAAGAATTAATAATTAATCTACATCATTTCTTTAAAAATATACATCATTCTTTTAGTACTGAAGTTTCATTACTTTATTCTCCCTTTTCATTTAGGCTTGAGGGAGATTCTTGGGGCTTTGTAAAAGTACATTATTATTTTGTTAATATAGACATACAAAGATATAAAAATCAACAGTTAGGAAAGCAACTTACAGTAAAATATAAGATTGGAAAGCTATCAGCATAAAATATTGAGCTTAGATATCTGCCAGTGTTTATTTGAATTTCCACTTTTCAAAACCAGCCCAATCAAACAGACTGTTGATAAAATTATACATTAATGAAAAATTACACTTTTATTATTTTCCAAACAGAAAAATACTATTATTTTCTGGTAAAAAAAATAACACTACTTCTGCTTACAATTTATCAGACTTAAACTAATTGTGTGTTACATTGAGATTTCTGTTTGAATGGCCTCTAAAATTTCTTACCCAATATAAGAAACCCTATAATGCCAATCTCAAAACAAAAAGACAGATGTTGTTTAGTGTGTCTAAGTCACTGGAAAATGTTATTTATTAATATAACCAATTTTGTGGTCTCTGAAATGTAAAATATGATGATGATTTAATATTTGATGTTTATTAATGTTCTGTCAGACTCCCCTTCCATTCTTTCTACCCCTACCACTGCCTGTCATTTCTGCTGAGGCAGACACTTGAGTGCTCTGCCCCAGTGAAGACATCATCTCCTGATCCATCCTAGAGAACCCACTGTACTCAGAGCAGTTGGTAAGAACTCCCTCCCACCTCTGGATTTCAGAGCTGCTGCTGAGAGTCCTGTAGACTTGCCACCCATCAAACACCAAAACCCCCACCCTCCTGACTACTACTCCCCTTCCATTCCTTCTGCCCTTCCTCAGCCAGTCCCTCCACAGGAGTTCAGAGAGGCCTAAGAGCACTAGTTGGAACCCATCCAGGACACTCCGGCAGGAGACTTCTTATTTCTGTCTCTGCTTCAGTGTGCCATATTCAGGTGGCATAGAGAGATAGCTAACCTCCCAGGACTTTGAAGAGGCCTGAGAGTGCAGAACTGATCCTGGGACCCAGAGCTTCTTACACAAATACCACCACAAGGGAGCTGGTCTCCCAGGAGAGCCTACATACTTGTGTGCACAGAGAGAACAGGAAACCCAGGAGCACAGATACACAGGCTTTCAGGATAGATAAGCCACACTCAGAGACAACAAAATCAGCTAACACCAGAGATAACTAGATGGCACAAGGCAAACGCAAGAACAATCAACAGAAACCAAGGCAACATTGCACCATCTGAATGCAGTTCTCCCACAACAGCAAGTCCTGGATAACCCAACACACAGGAAAAGCAAGATCTGGATTTAAAATCACATCTCATGATGCTAATAGAGGACTTCAAGAAGGACATAAATAACTCCCTTAAGGAAAAACAGGAGAGAGTCAAAAGGTAGAAGCCCTTAAAGAGGAAACACAAAAATCTCTTGAAGAAATACAGGAGAACATGGGGTCAACGGGCAGAAGCCTTTAAAGAGGAAACCCAAAAATCACTTAAAGAATTACAGGGAAACTAAAATAAGTGAAGGAACTGTACAAAACTGTCCAGGATCTAAAAATGGAAGTAAAAACAATAAAGAAATCACAAAGGAAGACAACTCTGGAGATAAAAAACCTTGCAAAGAAACCAGGAGTCATAGATGCATCAGAAATGATATGGTATATATAACAACAGAAACTTTGGTGATTAAAAAAATCATCAGATTATACTACAAATCTTACACTCAACAAAACTGGAAAATCTAGGTGAAATGGACAATTTTCTAGACATATACCAGGTGCCAATGTTAAAACAGGATCAGATAAACCATCTAAATAGTCCCATAAGCCCTGAGGAAATAGAAGAAATCATTAACAGTCTCCCAACCAAAAAAAAAAAAAAAAAAAAAAAAAAAAAAAAAGCCAGGGCCAGATGGGTGTAGTGGGGAATTCTATCAGAAGACCTAAAATTGATACTCTTCAAAATATTCCACAAAATAGAAACAAAAGGAACACTACACAATTCATTCTATGAAGCCACAATAATGCTTATACCTAAACCAAACAAAGACCCAACAAGGAAAGAGAACTTCAGACCAATTTACCTTATGAACATTGATGCAAAAATACTCAATAAAATTCTTGACAACCGAATCCAAGAATACATCAAAAGGACCATTCACCATGATCAAGTAGGCTTCTTCCCAGGGATGCAGGGATGGTTCAATGTAGGAAATTCCATCAATGTAATCCACTATATAATATAAGCAAACTCAAAGAAATAAAAGTACATGATAATTTCATTAGATTCAGAAAAAGCATTTGGCAAAATTCAGCATCCCATCACATTAAAAGTCTTGAAGAGATCATGAATTCAAGGTCCATAACTAAACATGGTAAAAGCAATATACAGCAAATCAGTAGCCAACATTAAACTAAATAGAGAAATACTTGAAGCAGTCCCACTAAAATTGGAGACCAGACAAGGCTGTCAACTCTCTCCTTATCTATTCAATATAGTACTTGAAGTTCTAGTTACAGCAATTAGAAAAAAAAATGGTGGTAAAAGACATACAAATTGGAAAGGAAGAAGGCAAAATATCACTATTTGCAGATGTTATGATAGTAACATACTATCATACTATATTTAAGTGACCTCAAAAATTCCACCAGACTACTCCTAAAGCTAATGAGAAACTTCAGCAACGTGGCTGGATATAACATTAACTCAAAAAATCAGTAGCCTTCCTCTAATAAAAGGATAAAGAAGCTGAGAAAGAAATTAAGAAAATGACACCCTTCAAAATATTCACAAGTAATATTACATACTTTGGTGTGACTCTAACCAAGCAAGTGAAAGATATGTATGACAAGAACTTTAAGACTCTGAAGAAAGAAATCAAAGAAGATCTCAAAAGATGGAAAGATCCCCCATGCTCATGGTTTGGCAGGATTAATATAGTATTAATATTAATATAATATATTAATTAATATTAATAACTAATATTAATATAATATATTAAATATATAATAATTAATATTAATATATAATATATTAATAGATTAATATAGTAGAAATAACCATCTTGCTGAAAGCAATCTACAGATTCAATACAATCCCTAGCAAAATTCCAAATCATAGATCTAAAAATGTCACTCTTCAAATTCATTTGGAATAACAAAAATCCCAGGATAGTGAAAACTATTCTCCACAACAAAAGAACTTTTGGAAGAATCACTATCCCTGACCTCAAAGTCTACTACAGAGCAATAGTGATAAAAACTGTAAAGTATTGGTACAGAGACAGGCAGGAAGATTAATGGAATAGAATTGAAGATACAGAAATGAACCTACACACCTATGGTCACTTGATATGTGAGAAAGGAGCTAAAACATCTAGTGGAAAAATGACAGCATTTTTATTAAATGGTGCTGGATCGACATGTAGAAAATTGCAAATCAACCCATTTTTGTCTCCTTATACAGAGCTCAAGTCCAAGTGGATCAAGGACCTCCCTATAAAACCAGATACACTGAATCTTAACTGAGAAAGTGAGGAAGAGCCTTGAACACATGGCACAGGGGAAAATTTCCTGAGCAAAACACCAATGGCTTATACTCTAAGAACAAAAATCAACAAATGAGACCTCAAAAACTGCAAAGCTTCTGTAAGACAAAGGACACTCTCAATAGGACAAAACAGCAACCAACAGAGTGGGAAAAGATCTTTACCAATCCTACATCTGATAGAGGGTTAATATCCAATATACACAAAGAACTCAAGAAGTTAGACTCCAGAGAGACAAATAACCCGATTTAAAAATGGGGTACATAGCTAAACAGAGAATTCTCAACTGAGCAAATCAAATGGCTGTGAAGCACTTAAAGAAATGTTCAACATCCTTAGTTATGAGGGAAATGCAAATCAAAACAACCCTGATATTCCACCTCACACCAGTCAGAATGACTAAGATGAAAAATTCAGGGGACAGCAGATGCTGGAGTGGATGTGAAGAAAAAGGAACACTCCTCCATTGATGGTGGGTATGAAAGCTGGTAAAAGCACTCTGGAAATCTGTTTTACAGTTCCTCAGAAAAATAGACATAGTACTACCTGAGGACCTAGATATAAAACTCATGGGTATATACCCAGAAGATGTTCCAACATGTAATAAGGACACATACACCACTATGTTCATAGCAGCCTTATTTATAATTGCCAGAAGCTGGAAAGAACCCAGGTGTCCTTCAACAGAGGAATGGATACAGAAAATGTGGTATATTTACACAATGGAGTACTACTCAGCTATAAAAAAAACAATAAATTCATGGAATTCTTAGGCAAATGGATGGAAGTAGAAAGTGTCATCCTGAGTGAAGTAACCCAATCATAAAAGAACACACATGATATGCACTCACTGATAGGTGGATATTAGCCCAAAAGCTCAAAATTAACAAGATACAATTCACAGACCACATGAAGCTCAAGAAGAAGGAGGACCAAGTATGGGTGCTTCCGTTTTTCTGAAAAAGAGAACAAAATACTCACAGGAGAAATTATGGAGACAAAGTGTGGCTCAGAGGCTGAAAGAAAGGCCATCCAGAAACTGTCCTACCTGAGGATTCATCCTATAAACAGTCATCAAACACAGAAACTCTCATGGATGCCAAGAAGTGCTTGCCTAATGAAGCCTGTTATGGCTGTCTCCTGAGGGGCCCTACCAGTGCCTTACAGATACAGAGGCAGATGCTAGCAGCCAACCATTGGACTGAGCACAGGGTTCCCAAAGGAGGAGTTGGAGGGAGGGCTGGAGGAGCTTAAGGGTTTTGCAGCCTAGTGGGAAGAAAGATGATGTCAGCCAACCAGATGCTCCGGAGCTCCCAGGGACTAAGCCATAGACCAAGGGGTACACATGGTTCTACCCACAATTGTGGTGGAGGAATGGCTTGTCTGGCATTGGTGGGAGGAGATGTCCTTGGTCTTATGAAGACTCCATAGATGCCCCAGAGTCGGGAAATCGAGGGGGTGTGTAGGTGGGAGTGGGTTGGGAGTGGGCATTTTCTTGGAGGCAGAGGGAGGAGGATGAGTTGGGGGTTTTCTGGGAGGTGGGGAAACTTGGAAACGGTATAAGATTTGAAATGTAAATGAAGAATATATTTTAAAAAAATGTCTGGCAATGGAATTCTCAGAAAGTAATCAAGAATGTTTGAAAGATCTCTGAATTTCTTCAGAGCTCTATGCCATATTGTATGGAAAGTCTCTAGGGATTAGAGTCTACAATTTGTGCTGTTAAGTAACTCAAAAATATTCATTACTAATTATTCTTTCGTATATGTTAATTGATCAAAGTCAACTTTCTGATAGACACAGTGTGAGATGGTATGTGTGAAGAGCTGAATATCTCAGTCTCTGCCTCCTTAGAACTTTTGAGAAAAGTAGAATATATGTGCATTTTTTGATTTGTGTTAACTTTTTTTATATCTTTACTAGGTAATTTGCAAAATTAGTTTCTAAATTCCTCAAAATTTGGTTTATATTCATTCAAAGAAAGATTTTAGAAATTCAGAAATATATGTGACTTTCATCCAAAAATCTGCCGTTGTTTTTAAAGTATGGAGGTACATTCAAGTAAAGCCATTACATTTTTGCATTAGGAAAAAACAAAAAAAGCTATTTTTGTTTTTATTTACAAATTAGATTTGTATCACTATGTTTAGAATCAGAGTACCCAAACAATGGACAGAAGCTGCTGAACCCTGTAGTTGAACTAGGAAAAAGCTGGAAGAAGCTGAGGAGGAGGGTAAACCTGTAGGAAGACCAGCAGTCTAAATTAATCGGAACCCCCTAGATCTCTCAGATACTGAGCCACCAACCAGGCAGCATACAACAGTTGTTATGTGACCCCCAACACATATACAGCAGAGGACTGCAGGGTCTGGTTTGAGTCAGAGAAGATGCACCTAGTCCTTAAGAGACTGATGGCTCCAGGGAGTTTAGAGGTCTGGTGGGGTGGGGAGGGTCATCCTTGTGGAGAGTGGGGGACGGGGAGGAGGTAAGGGTTGTGAAAGAGTTGGAGAGAGGACCAGGAGGGGAATAAAATCTGGAGTGTATAAAAAGAAAGAAAAAAAAAGAAAGAAAGAAAGAAAGAAAGAGAAGGGAAAAAGAAAGACACATAACAAAGAAAAATTAAATTAAAAAAAAGAAAGAAATAGATTGTGAACATGCATCATAGAAACAGCTACCTTACATTCATACAAAGCACTTCTTAGGCTTGCATTGCAGAACTCAGAAATAAGAGAATCACAAATTATACAAGATTGTCATTACTAATTTTACATATACATCTATGATTGTTTGATTCATACTTCTGACTTCTGCCAAGCTTAATTGTCAGTTTTATTCATACCCAGTTATGGCCCAAGTTTATACTTAAAACTCAATCTTTTTATGTCAAATTCAGGAAAAGGTTCTGTCTTAGTCAGGGTTTCTATTCCTGCACAAACATCATGACCAAGAAGCAAATTGGGGAGGAAAGGGTTTATTGAGCTTATACTTCCACACAGCTGTTCATCACTAAAGGAAGTTAGGACTGGAACTCAAGCAGGTCAGGGAGCAGGAGTTGATGGAGAGGCCATGGGGGGGGGGCGGGGAATGTTCCTTACTGGCTTGCTTCCCCAGGTTTGCTCAGTATGCTCTCTTATAGAACCCAAGACTACCAGCCCAGGGATGGCACTGAGAAAATGCCCCATACCAGGATCTCAAGGGTGCACTTCCCAACTGAAGCTCCTTTTTCTGTGCTAACTCCAGCCTGGGTCAGGTTGACACACAAAACCAGTCAGTATAATTGACCCCTTGTCAACTTGACACAAAAATACATCACTATTGAGCCTCAACCCTTACTTTCTTATTTATCCCCAAGATCTAAATAACTTTAAAAGTCCCACAGTCTTTACATATTAAAAGTTCAAACCCTTTAAAATGTCCAATATCTTTTAAAATTCAAAGTCTTTTAAAAATTTGAAGTCTCTAACTGTGGGCTCCACTAAAATATTTTTTCCTTCAAGAGGGAAAAATATCATGGCACAGTCACAGTCAAAAGCAAAACTCAAACTCCAATGGTTCAATGTCTGGGATCCAACTCACGATCTTCCGAGCTCCTCCAAGGGCTTGGGTCACTTCTCCAGCTCTGCCCCTTTGTAGCACACACCTTGTCTTCTAGGCTGCAGCTGCCTGTACTCCACTGCTGCTGCTGTTCTTGGTGGTCATCTCATGGCACTGGCATCTCCAAAACACTGTTGTCTTCTACTGTAACTAGGCTACACCAATAGCCCCTCATAGGCTCTTTTCATGGTGCCAAGACTCAACTCCTATGCATGACCCCTTCAGTCCTGGGCCATCAATTGCAACTGAAGTTGCACCTTCACCAATGTCCTTCCATGACCTCTCACAATGCTGAGTCTCAGCTGCTCCTCATGACTCCTTCATTCCTTCAAAACCAGTACCACCTGGGTGACTCTTACACAGTACCAAGTCCAGCCACATCACAAAGTACAACCGTGGCTACCACTGGAACACAGTCTCTGTGTTCTCAGAAAACACTTCTCAGAAGATTTCAGCTCAGTGATGCTGGTCTTTTCTTAATCATCGCTAATTTCTTAGCTCCAGCTAACCAGCATCAGTAGTCCCAGTAGCACAAAGATTTGCTTTAGTGGTTCTGGTATCTTGTTAATCACAACTGATTCGTCAGCCCCAGCTAAGCAAAACCACAGAATCTTCACAATAAAAACATGGCCCTGATAATAGTCTTCAATCTTCCCTCTGAAATTCACAAGCCAGGCCTCCATCTTCTGCAGTATACTTAATATTATCTTCCAAGCTCCTACAGAACTTTCCACAGAGCTCTAAACATCCTAATGACTCTTCTAGCTCAAACTTCCAAAGTCCTTCCACAGTCCTCCCCACAACATAGTCAGGTTGTCCCAGGAATACTCCACTATGCTGGTATCAATTTGTCTTAATCAGGGTTTCTATTCCTGCACAAACATCATGACCAAGAAGCAAGTTGGGGAGGAAAGGGTTTTTTTGAGCTTACACTTCCACATAGCTGTTCATCACCAAAGGAAGTCAGGGCTGGAACTCAAGCAGGTCAGGAAACAGAGTTGATGCAGAGGCCATGGGGGGATGTTACTTAGTGGCTTGTTTCCCCTGGCTTGCTCAGTCTGCTCTCCTATAGAACCCAAGACTACCAGCCCAGGGATGGCATCACCACAAGGGGCCCTCCCCCCTTGATCACTAATTGAGAAAATACCCCACACCTGGATCTCATGGAGGCACTTCCCCAACTGAATCTCCTTTCTCTGTGATAACTCCAGCCTGTGTCAAGTTGACACACAAAACCAGCCAGTAAAGATTCTATCAGACATGACATATTATAGGTGAATACTAGAACAATATTGCCAGGATGGTGATAAAAATGAGGATTTTTTATATGTGTATTTTTAAATGTTTTTTATTTATGCTGTAGTAGAAGAAATAGCTTTTGTACACCTGTATAAGATACCTAAGAAGCAAGAGAATCAGAGAATTCCAATGGGAAGATGAAACTTTTCAACTTGGGCCTAAATACTGAACTGATGGAACACAGCCCACTAAAGGAAAGGACTGTTCAGGAGAAAGAAGAAAGAAGAATGTGTGTGTGTGTGTGTGTGTGTGTGTGTGTGTGTGTGTGTGTGTGTATGTGTGTACATGCTTGGAATATTTGGGGATATAAGGTTAGTAGAATAGTGGTTAGTGTGTGAGATGAAGAGAGACAAGATTAAAAGTTTTGACCAGTATAAAATGGCACAGAACTTGATACTAATGTCAGCAGTGCAATCCTGAGCACCAACAAAACCTGATTATACTGGCTTTCAGTAGGAACCATTTCATCCACAGTGGAAGAGGCATGGTTTTTTGATGAGCTTAGAAAAATATGTGTCTCATGTGGCGTCTCTGCTGGATCTGTGGCAGTGGGCACTGTGTGGGGATAAACCTGCAGAGTAATGACAACTCAATGATACATAGAAGACTAAAAACAGAAAGAAACATATTTAGAATTTTTCTTTCCTTTCTTTCTTTCTTTCTTTCTTTCTTTCTTTCTTTCTTTCTTTCTTTCTTCCTTCCTTCCTTCCTTCCTTCCTTCTCTTTCTTTCTTTTTTCTTTCTTTCTTTCTTTTTTTCTTTCTTTCTTTCTTTTCTTTCTTTCTTTCTTTCCTTCTTTCTACCTCAAGATTTTATTCTCCTTCTGGTCCACCCTCTGACTGTTCCACATTCCATGCATCCTTCTTGCCCAGGCTCCAGGACTATGTCATACCCCTATCCCCTAGACTCCCTGGGGCCTCCAGTCTCTTGAGGGTTGGGTGTATCTTCTCTAACTAAACCCAGACCCAGCAGTCCTCGGCTGTACATGTGTTGGGGGCATCATATAAGCTGGTGTATGCTGCCTGGTTGGTGGTCCAGTATCTGAGAGATCCAGGGGATCCAGGTTCATTGAGACTGCTGGTCAGTACAGATTTTCTCTCTTCCTCATCTTCTTCCAGCTTCTCCCTAACTCACCACAGAGGTCAGCAGCTTCCGTCCATTGGTTGGGAGTAAATATCTACATCTGTCTCTTTCAGCTGCTTGTTGAGTCATTATAGGTCCCTTTTTGTGAGTGGTCCATAGCCTCAGTAATAGTGTTAGGCCCTGGGGCCTCCCTTTAAGCTAAATCCCACTTTGGGTCTGACACTAGATGTCCTTTTCCTCTGACTCCTCTCCATTTCCATCCCTGCCATTCTTTCAGACGGAAACAATTATGTGTCAGAGTTTTGACTGTAGGCTGGCAACTCTATCCCTCACTTGATGCTCTATCTTTCTGCTGGGGGTGGGCTCTACAAGTTTCCTCTCCTCAATGTAGCGAATTTCATCTAAGGTCCATTCCTTTGAGTCCTGAAAGTCTTTCACCTCCCAGGTCTCTGGTACATTCTGGAGGGTTCCCCCAACCTCCTACCTCCCAAAGTTGCCTGTTTCCATTCTTTCTGCTGACCCTCAGTGCTTCAGTCCTTTTCCCCACCCAATACCAGATCGTGTTCCCCTCTCCCTCCCAACACTTTTCCTTCCTAGGTCCCTCCATCCCCCCTTGTGGTTGCTTATTTCTCCCTCCCAAGTGGGACTGAGGCATCCTCACTTGGACCCTTCAGCTTTTTGATCTTTTTGAGTTCTGTGGACAGTATCTTTGGTATTCTGTACTTTTTTTTGGCTAATTATTTTTTCATCATTTTCCAATTTTACATGATTTGGAAAATTCTCTGGGTTTTCAATAGAAATTGATAATAATATCAAACATTAGTTATTGTTTCAGTTTCAAGTGTAGGAAATCAAAGATGTGAGAATTTTGCAGAGAAAGTATAAATGAACAAATACCTTATCTTATCTTTTTTGCCTGAATTTAAATTATCTTTTAGTTTGGCCAAAAGTACTTCATATCAGATCAAACTTGTAACAGATAGCACTTGTCACTGAACACAATGCATAAAAATTTTTATGAAGGTATTACTATCTTTTACTTACAAGGCAAGTGAAACATGTACAGAATATGAGAAAATCCTAAAATCTAATTGTTATCTATTATATATTCATTTTGCAGCAATTTGCTACATTGAATTGTATTTCTTTAATTAATTACATGTAGATTTGCTAAATGATTCTAAAATGAGAAACAAAAAAATGTTCCTTGGAGAAATAAACACACACACACACACACACACACACACACACACACACGCATGCACTCACATGCACACATGCACACACAGACATATGCATGTGCACAAACAATTATAAGTTGTTATGTTTGCATGGTCTAAAAATATCACTATTGTTAAAGTATTTTCAGTCCTCAAGGAATGACATAAATTTAGTCATTCAAAGTCCCTATGAAAACACCAATAGTAAAAACAAATCATCTTAAAAATTTCATGGAACCTTGAAAAAACAGCCAAATGCATAAAAACAGATACATACATACATACATACATACATACATGCATACATAAATATAGGACGATTATATTACCTTGACTTCAAGTAATACTACAAAGGCATGGTTAAATACCAAAACATTGGTATTAAATTATACATGAAACAAAAAGAAACAGCAAAAGAAAGAAAAAAACTTGCAAATATCTTGTTATTACCAAAGCTTTTAGTTGCTCTTGACAAACTGATTGTGGGGCCTTATTACTAAAGATAACACCTACATATCTAATTGAACCTGGAAGAGACTAGAAGGTACTTAACAAAGCCTCCACACCTAGTGACTATTGTTCACCATACTGGAAGGAGCTCAGCATGCAACTGGAGCAAAGATAGCAAAGGTAAATATCAAATCAACTACAAGCCCTCTGTTTTAAAATGGTGGCATGGCTGCATACTACACTGGGGCAATATTTGCACAAATGTTGTGTGAGTAACTAACCACTATCTGATTGTATATAAGGCCCATTCCATGACATGGAACCCCTGCATGAAACTGCTTGGTTGTCCAAAACCCTGAAGACTAGGTCAGCTAATGATCTAGAGGAAAAACAAATACAGCTAAATGAATATACAAATTTATTCCTAATAATATTCTATCATATTCATAGATCAGTATTTCATCCATAGCCAAAGAATTTTGTGGTTCTGTATATAGGAAGAAACATGGAATTCCACTATTGGATAATGTGCAGATGTTGAGAGATTTCTGAACACTTTTAGCCTAAATGGGTTGTCTTTATCAAACCCTTAAACTCAGGTTTTAAGAAACTTTGTGGAAGAGGAAGCAGATAACTTGTTAAAGATAATGGAATAAGATGATACCAAGGAAGCATACTCTTTCAGACATAATAGAATAAATGAACATAGAGTATAGCAATATGCACAGGGCCTGTGCAGGTCCAAGGTAGATAGGATGCCATCACTAAGATAAGGAATTAGACATGGGTTCCCATCAATGACAAAGAAGCTCTCTCTAACTGACATACACTTACAAAGAACAAAATCAGTTTTATTCAATGGAACTTCATTCAAAATACAAGCAATACTTAGAGGCAGGCAGCATGTCTATCAATCTATAACCAAGACAAAATATTTTCAGTATATCAACACATACACACAGCCAACAAAATTTTCAACAACACACTGTGAAGACAAAGTAGACTTCAATAAATGAAGCTCGGAAAATTGAACTTTTACTTCCAGGGAAATGAAACTTGGCTTTACTGGTTTAATACCACCCACTGAAAATAGAATGTACACTTAGAGATAAGATGTGAAACCCAGAAACTTCTGGAAGAAACCATAGGGCAAATATTTCAGCACACTGGAAAGTGAAAACCTTTTTATTTGGACAAGACACTGAAACACAGAAAGTAAAAGCAGCAATCACTAATGTCTAACCGAAAAGCTTCCCAATTCAACAGAACTGATCAAGATGGTGAAGAAACAATCTAGAGATTGAGACAATACAGCTGACACTGGGTTAATATCAAGAAAATAGCAGAACTCCTAAAAATACAGAAACTTTATATATTGTTTTTGAAAATATACATTATTATACTCATTATTATGGACATTTCACAAATAATAAAAAAAAAGGCGAAGAAATAATTAAAAATGACGGAATGAGTAATAGACTTGTCTTAGAACTTTTATTGCTGTGGTTAACATCATGACCAAAAACAAATTAATGGAGAAGGGGTTTATTTCATCTTACAAATCTCAAGTCATAGTCCATCAGTGAAGGAAGTTAGAGCAGAAGCTTACTACAGGAACCAGGAAGCAGAAACTGAAGCAAAAGTCATAAAGGTAAACTGACTATAGGCTTGCTCCCCACTGCTTTTTCACCCTGATTCTAATACAACCTAGGACTAGCTCCAAGATTGGCACTGTCCATACTAGCCTACACCCACACAAATTCATTGTTGATTAAGAAAATTGCCCTGAGTAACATGCCAGCTGCAATGGTCAGCTTGTGTGTCTGCTGAAGACACCCAGAGGTTCTGGGCTGTGAGTGACATGTCTTGATCTGTTGCCCTGATGCAGCAAGGTTGGGGTTGATTTCCTTATCCCATGTTACCACTGAAGTCCATGCAGCAGACATCTCTTTTCTGAGCTGCCTCCTAGGTCATCTTGATCTTCAAGTGTCAGAGTTGTCACTGCCACTCACTAACTGCAGAACTTGGGGAATCAGGCCACACTCCTTCCCTGTGCATCTTGGGAGGGCAGGCCCCCACTCTGTGTCTGCTAAGTGGTGAAATGGTCACTGGAGAGATGTCCCCCTCTGCACCTCTGTGTTGTAGTGTGGGAGAGCTGGCTGATACAGTACTGGAGCTGGAGAACAGATCCTTCCCTTCTCTGGCAGTAGCATTTGGTAACTTGTTAGAGTAGGTACAGCACCTCACCTTGGCAGTAGGTGTCACACCCTGGTGACATGGGTATGGGAGATTTGGCCCCAAAGGCCTTAGATGCCATCCTAGTTCTTAGCCTAGCTAGTCAGTGCTGGAGAGCTAGAACTGATGGTATGGGTAAAGAAGAGATGGTGTGCTGAACAACACAGCTATCACCAGGCACAGATCATGAGCTTTGAGATGGCTAGACTAATGTCTATGCCATCTATGGACAGGAACACTGAAAGGAGCTGGTCCTGTAGAACTGAAGTTGTAGGATATCCAGGACACAGAACTCTGAGAGGAGTTCTAGTGAGGAGCCAGTATTGATAGTGTAGCAAAAGGCAGAGGCCTGTATTGATTCCTTGCAACAACATTTGCAATAAAACTATTTGAGTAAAGTATCATCCAGTATTACACATAAGACATACTGTAGTTTCTACAGCATTTTATTTATTTATTTTTGTTTTATTTTTTATTAGATATTTGCTTTATTTACATTTCAATTGTTATCCCCTTTCCTCATTACCTCTCTGAAGCCCCTCTATCCCATCCCTCCTCCCCCTGCTTACCAACCCACCCTCTCACTTTCCTGACCTGACATTTTAACTTATATTTGTTGTTATTGTTACTTGTTTTTCTTCTGGAATAGGAAGGTTGCCAAGGTAGATGGAAAATATGGAAGGATGGAGAGATGAGTGGGATTGGAGTGAATGATGGGAAATACACAAAGAACAAATAAAAAGGTTTTTTAAATAGCTTATGTTAATAAAAACAAAATGCTTTACCCACAAGCAATATGATGGAGACTTTTACTCAATTGAAGTTCCTCTTCTCAGATGACTTTCTTGAGTCAATGTAAAAAGCAAAACCTCCTGAAGATAAATCAACTGACAATGTGACAACTTCTTTCATAATAAGAATAAATATTATTAAATGGACAAAAGAAACACACGACAGGAAATAGAGAAAAGAAAGACTTCATATATTGTTGATGAAAGTATACATTATTATAGTCATTATTATGAAAGTAAAAATGAGAATGTTAGTGTTTATATATCTATTATATATTAAAACTGCATAATGATAGAAGGAAAGAACAAGAAATTTATAGCCAAATTTTCCTGATAAGCATGAAGTTTAAAGCTTCAATAATCTATTTATAAACCAAGTTTACACTAAATATGTGATACCCTCTGACCAACCTTGCCTCATTGCAGCAATGAAGAAATGTATAACATAAATATATAATAAATATAATACAGGACACAAATGGACTCAAAGGCAGACATTGTTACATGATCATTCTAAAAGCTACTAAAAACAGTCTTGACAAATTCTAGGGTCATATATACCTTGGAAAGACTAGGAGATAAAAAACAATCTCCAGCATGAAAAATATTTACCAAAAGCTTATAACCAGTATTATACTAAACGCTGATTATAAAAGAAAGATTTATTCTCAAATAAGTAATAAATAGGTTCAATTTTTATTATTGTTTGATGTGGTACTTTAATTCTTAGCCAGAGTACTAAGAAAAGATAAACAGATAAAATAACACAAGTAGGAAAGAAGGAAGTCAAATTACTCTTGTTTTCAGATAATATAGTCCTACATATAAAAGACCCTAAATTATTAGAACTCATAAAATGATTTCCTGCAATAATATTATAAAATTAATAGCTTTCCCACCTACGATTAACATGCTGAGAAATGATTCAGTGAAAACCATCATATATAAAAAGGTTTTAAAGATGTCTAAACCTACAAATAATCCTAGCATGGAGGCCAAAGAAAAAACATATGAATATAAATAAACCCTGTACAATTAAATATCAAATGAATGGAAGTGAAAATCAAAATATTAAGTGAAATCAATCAGTTACTTAAAGACAAATATCACATTACACTCGTGGCTGGATCATAGACCTCATATATCACTTATAATATATTCAGATATATTTCACATAGAGAGAATTTCGACATTCTCATTTTCTCCCAAGCTCTTGTTATCTAGAGCCAGATGAACATGGGTTTTCTAGAGTATTGATGGTTGGTTAGAAAAAAAATCAATCAAACAAACAAATAAAAAATAATAAGAAGCATTTGCCTGCAAGAAGAATTAGACTGTTTGGCCATCTTTGGTTATGGTTTATGTATTATTTGTCATGTAAATGATAATTTAGTATTAATCAACTATTTGGACAATTTGCTCTAAATGCACATAAAAGCAAGACATGATGGCAATGCATAGCAATAGAACATCACTCATATATTGACAGTAAAACTTACCTAAGTCAATTTTTTGTTGTATTTTTCATGGCAACATAGAATATTAGCTCCATATCATGTTACCTTTCAATAAAGGCATAGCTACATACATTATGGCTGAAGTTTTTGACTCCTATTTGTACTCTAACGTGGAAACACCATGTTAAGTTATTCAGAATCACTTTAATTTTTCTATAGCATTTCTGTAAGGCACTGCATTTTCAAAAGATTTAAGCTTAGTGGAGTATTTCGACAAAAAGATCAGGACCACAAGGAAAGCCCCATTCATCATTTCTTACTGTGTGTCATTCTCATGAAGTAAATTTTAAATAGACTTTGGATTTCATAAGACACTTGGAAAGTACAAACACAGGAAGAAGATGTAACCTAGTAACCTCCTACCTCATCCTGGGCAGGTGTTTCAGGCACCCAGAGAGAGGTGTGCCCTCCTGTCTGTTGCATACAAAGCACATTCAGCAAGACAAATAATGTGCAGCACAATTGTCATAATCTGCTTACTAAGGTCACACATAAATATACAACATTCTTTAGTAACAGTCTTTGTTTTCAAAATCTCTTCTGCTTATTCTCCTGTCACTTTTTCCCAATAAACTATGGAATGTAACTTAGGTACAATTAAAACAAATAAACAACAACAGCAAAAGCAATAGTTTATCCCATTTATCCTGCTAAACCACCTTTTGATGTTAGATCAATTTGCTATTTTCAGTGAGGCACTGTATTACAAATGTATGCAGACAAATGTGGTTAATATAAAAAGCTGCATTTAGATGTAACTAACTGTAAACCCTTGAGATTACACTTTATTTTTTCATAAGATAAAACCTTTACTCAGAAATCCTCCTGCCTCTGCCTCCCAAGTGCTGGGATTAAAGGCGTGCGCCACCACCGCCCGGCTAACGCCAGGACAGAGAAACGAGAGGGGGTTGAATGGAGAAAAGAGGGAGGGAAGAGGGCTTATGGAACTTTCGGGGAGGGAGGAAACGGGAAAGGGGAAATGATTTGGAATGTAAATTAAAAAATAATAAAATAAATAATAAAAAAAAACCTTTACATTGTACACAATAAATGATGACAGAGGGGCTTGACACACAGCCGATGTAAATCAAAACCTGCTTTCAATACCATCATATTAAATGAATGAAAAGCAGTCCTTTTATGTGTGTATGAGAGCTATAGCTCAGAATGGCAGTGTTTTCTAAATAAAATAAAATAAAAACCCAATAGAACAAGTTTTTGTATTATTTCTTTACATTCAGCACAACTACATATTCAAAAGTATACTTTCCATCAAAAATCCATTCCTGCCAATAAAATAACAAATAATTTAAACTGACTGAACAAAGAAGCAGAAATAACATTTTTTGTTAATCATCGTGCATCTCTTTTTAGGGTTTTATTAATCATTAAATGTATCACACATAAAAGAACATAAAAGTTAATGTAGCAGTACTGAATTATAAAGTGAACTGTTACAGAGTTAGCCACCATTTAGTTCATACAATTGAATAATGCCAACACACACACACACTCACACACACACACACTCACATGCATTCACACATACCACATAATTGCCAGTGCACACAGAGGAATACACTCGTAAATAAAAGTTATTATTTCCTTTTCTAAATTTTATTATGCCCATTCCTTAATTTGATCTATATTTTTTAGTATCACACTTAAATTTTGAAATAATAGATCCTAGCTTTGTAATTTCATTAAAGGTATTCTTTTATGTACATTTTTTCATGTTTATATTTGATATTATTTTCTTCAGACTTAAGCAAATAGTATTTATATGCGGCTCATCTATATATTTTATTATATGGTATTCCATTCAGAAAATTTAAAACTACACATTCTTTTGGCTGATAGAGACTTTATAAGGTTTTTGTTCTAGCACGTCTATGAATATTTTAGTATATATCAATGCTCTGTACCTTACACATACAAATTCTATATATTTCATATGTTTCCATGTTTATATCTCCCAAATTTTCAACTTGGTCACTGCATCTGTGCTGCAAATTTGTGTATATAAGAACACCGTTTTTATGTATTCACATTATTGACCCATATATCCTCTCTAGCATAAATATATTTTTGTGCCACAATGACCCAGCTTGCATTCAATAGAATTTTTTGAACCAGACTTCTTCTGGAGTTAGTTCACATTAGTTTACATGTGGCTTGAGAACATGACATTGATTCTATTGCCCATCTAACTACATTTATCTAGGCAAAGAATATGAAATATATGGATAATAACTACTGAACATTCAAATTTGGGGATCTAAATAAGGTCTCTTTGCTTTTAAAATAAGCATCTTATTTCTGTTCCAAAATGGTGGTGGAGAGAGAGGAGAGAATCCCAGAGGGCCAGGATAATGAATGGAAATATGCAGGTGTGGGCATGGGGTGGGGGGCAAGGGAAATTTCTAGAAAGTCCCAGAGACCTCAGATGTGAGAAGCTCACAAGAGTCAAAGGGGAGGATGTTAGTAGAAATGCCTAACACTGGGGAGATGGTACCTGAAGATACCACTTCCAAAGATAGACAGGGCCCCCTATTGAGGGATGGGGCCACCCTCTTACATTCAAAATTTTTGAACCAGAATTGTTCCTGTCTTAAAGAAATGCAGAGACTAAAAGACCATCTTTTCCATTTGTCTCTGCTCCATTGTAGACTGGCCCAACAAGAGAGACATCCCATGGGCAGGAACCAAACCCTGACAGCATTATTGATTCCATGTTGTGTTTTCAGACAGGCATCTAGTCTAGCTGTCCTCTGAGAGGTTCTACTGAGTCCTGGGACCCCTATGGAAGAGTTGGGGAAGGACTGAAGGAGCTAAAGGAGATTGCAGCCCCATAGAAAGAACAATAGTTTTAAGTAACCTGGATATCTCAGAGCACCCAGAGACTAAGTCATCAAATAAAGAGAATACATGGATTGGCCCGTGGCCCCTGGCAAATATGTAGCAGAGGGCTTCCTTGTCTGGACTCAGTGGGAGAGGATATGCCTAATCCTGTAGTGCCTTGATGCTCCAAGGAAAAGGGATGCATGAGGTGAGCTAGGTAGGTAAGGAGCATGGCTAGATTGGTGGGTGGGGGAGCATCCTCTCAGAGGCAAAGGGGCATGGGGGGGTGAAGAAATATGGGAGGGAAGACTGGAAAAAGAGACATTTGGAATGTAAATAAATAAAATGATTTAATAAAAAAGAAATTCCATGAACGGAAGCAACACTGTAGGAGGACCAGAAGTCTCTATCTGGTACCCTGAGATCTCTCAAACACTGACTCACCAATAAGGTAGAAAATACCAGCTGATATGAGGCCCCCAACACATATACAGCAGAGGACTACTGGGTCTGTGTTCAATCAGAGATGATGTACCTAACTCTCAAGAGACTGGAGGCCCCAGGGAGATTAGAGGTCAGGTAGGGTGGGGAATTGGGAGTGGGGACATCCTCGTGGAGGCAGGGGACAGAGAAGATGTATGGGATGTGCGACAGTTGGACTGGTGAACAGGGAGGGGAATAAAATCTGGAGTTTAATAGAAAGAAAGAAAGAAAGAAAGAAAGAAAGAAAGAAAGAAAGAAAGAAAGAAAGAAAGAAAGAAAGAAAGAAAGAGAAAGAAAACATACTCTTTTGTAGCATATTTTCCAATTTCACTATATTTAACACTTTTACTGCCTTAATAAATGTAATGCACTAGGTGGGAATTCAGGGAAACAGATACATAGAACTAGATTTTGATAATGTCTTTATTTGATAACTTAAAGTTATTAAAGTAAAACAATACATCTGAATATCTCTGTTGTGAATGAGTTATCTGTTGCTGACAAAGTATAAAATCAACTAAAACACTGAAAGCTGAGAATGGCCAATACACAGAGATCAAATAGAGCTTTCTTCCTTTCTCTATATGTAGAAAAGGGCCGGTCTCATTGACAGCCACATTAGGCAACATTAGATAAGAAGGCCTGATAGCATTCAATTTTTAATATCTTCATATTTTCCAAATACTAAAAATATATTGGTAGAATATAATCTAATGTGGTTCCCTGATTTTCTGATAAGAGGATATGTGCACAGTTTCTTACTTACACAAAGAAATCAAATTTTCTACAGTCTAACCTAACTGACTATGGAAGTGCTTCTTTAATGGCCCACAAAATTAACTTAGAGTGAACAGCAGCTGACAATAGAAGATGATGTTGGGCAACAAGATGTATTCCGGGTACTTCCTGTCATCCTTTTATGTCTTGCCTGTATAATAGATGTGAGTAAACTCTTAGTCATTTTAAAAATAAAGTTAAAATCATTCTAGTAACAATTTCTTACCTAAAAATAACAACTGAGTTACATTTTCTTATTGAGTACTGTCTTCATGTGTTTTGAAATTCACAAGGAAAGAGTTAAATTTTTTCTTTAAAATTTTGAAACTTGAGAAAGGATAAGACAGTAATAACCCAAGACTGTAAATTGGAATTGTGCAGTAAATAGTAAAATTCACTATGGCCATCGCTAATAGGGTACTTTCAGTTAGAGCTAAACATTGAAAAAAAATAACATATAATTTAATAATGACTGGTTGGCTGAGAAGAAATGCTATTCATACTCTATTGGAGGTGGCATCTGTAACAGGCTTCCTTTTCAAAAAGTTTTTGAAGTTTTTGAATTTATTAGCTTGAAAATTACCAAAAATAAGTATAAAATAAAATATCATTTTAGAAGATACTGAGAAAAAGATTATTCTTAAATTTCATTTAGACTTTCTAATGCATAATTTTCTAATGTTAACCTTGATTTGTCTATCTGTAAAGCCAGAGTGATATCTGCCAAAGAGGTTGCCTTTGTTACCAAGCTAATACACATTAATATCGTACTAAGCAACCTTGTGGACTATTTCTGAGGATTAGTCAGGGAAAAAACTAGGCCCTTGGTAGGATTAACACAATATTGCTGTGTCTGGTATACAGAATACAGTCAATTAGGGGTGTATAGTCTTTGTGTTGGTTTAAGTCACGTAACTTCTCACTTAGAAATTGCCCTTGCAGTGGGGCAGAAGATAATACCTTCATCTACATATTTAACAAAGAATGCAAGGTTACAAAGTGAGTTTTTTTCTCAATCTGTAATTTCAACCTTTTTCTCTAGCTGGAACTATTTGGTGGACTAAATTCCAAATCCAAATATTAACTCATTCCTTCTGATTTCATCAACAAAGCAGAAATGTCTTTTATTAAGTTAAAATTATGGTGCAGTAGCATTAAAGAAAAAGAGAAGACTGATGCAAAGCTCCTGAATGACAGTTCTGCTTCTATTAGCAGAAAGCCTTGAAGATGGCAGGATAATGCCTTGAGCAACACACTCTATGACAGGGTGGTCATGGCCTACTTCTGGGATTTTCTTTTTAAATGAGCTGGCACTGTTTGTAGTTTCTAGTCCATTTCTGAGACATCTGTAAGTCACTGATAGGGTTAGCATTTAAGAGTAAGAGCAGAAAATAATAGTACTAAGCAAATTTAAATTAACAGATTGAAAGACATTATGGAGTCTGGAAACAATTACATTAAAATAAAACATTTTATAACATATAAGTCTGGGTGGTATTTTTTTTATTTTTTTCTAAAATTCAGACATTTCTTTCTAGATATCATCTTCACCTGTCCACAGTGTCAAGATTTTCTCTGTCCATCAGGAAATGCTGTAAAGAAAAGTCAATCATTTTATATTCATAACTATATATTGCATATTTTTCAATTTCATGTAAAATTCCATACAAATACTCATTAGCTTTGATTTCTGGTGCTAAATGGTCATCTCTGAAAGCATACAAAAAAAGAAATTATACAGACTCAATAGGTCATTTTTAGGAATGTTTATGTATACACAAATATATATATATTATATATATATATTTATATATATAAATATATATATATATAATATATATATATATATATATATATATATATATATATATATATATATATATATATACATTCAATAACAACAAAAATAGAGGCCATGAATTTGAAGGAGAGTTTGGAGGAGCTTGTGTCAGGTTTGCAGGGAAATACTGGAAGGGATAAATGTCATTAAATAACCAACTCAAAAATAAAGGACAACATAGGAGAAAAAACACACTCCCCAACAATAGAGAAAATTGTTTATGGTGTTTAAGCTTCTAATAAATGTGCTAAATGCTATAAATAACTACCCAGAAAATCTGAAGAGTAGTTAAAACCATAATGTCCTACCTCCCAAAGTAACTGATTTTCAGTTAACAAGAATTATTAATGTTTCTCAATGGATAGAATGCTCACTTTGGTTATTCCTGGATAATAATAGCATAATAATTCTTGGATAATACAGATTGTATAGAATATAGGCACACAGGAGCCTAACTTATCTTTATGGCCAGCTTTCATAAGTAATTCAAAGTAATTTTTGACTTGTGTTCCACAATAGTAGTGAATATGATCAATATTGTATTTGGTCTTTCATGATGCTATAGCCCACCTGACATCTCATCAACATGTTTGTCAGTTTTGTTAAGCTAACCCAAGATGATTCTGGAAAGACATGTGTATTGTACATCATGAAGATTTTCAAATTCCCAATGCTGAAAAACTGCATTGTTTGAAATCAATAATCACTTTCACTTGGTCGAACAATATCTGGTATATACACACACTGATTCCTCAAACTGCATTTTACACTCTGAGAAAATGTGTTTACAGTTAGCTCTTTAATGATTCCACAGAGCTTGCTATGGAAAGTTTTCTGAACTCTATTAATTATTTTACCAATTCTCTCAAATATGGATCAAATATCATTAGAAAATGTAAATTTGTCATGAGATTTCTTGAGTTTCTAACCCAATCCTTCCCGGCGCTCTCCACTGTGGTGTATGGTTTTCAAAATGGGCAGCACTTTTTCTGCTACATCCACAATAGCAATTCCAGGTGCATATGAAGATAAAGGTGACTAATTAGGTTGCTGCTTATTCTCAAGGAAGTAATTAGGCATCATTAGGGTATTATTTTTTAAATTAGGGTTTCCTTTCATGTGGAATTTATATAGTACTCTGTCTTTGTAGAAACAGTCTTGAAACTCTTTCATTAGTTGCAAAAGAAAAATTAAATGTCATTATTAAGATCTACTTTTTTGAAAACATGGCCAACAGCAATTTAGTCCTAAATTTGTCAGCTTCACACAAAAGGCAATTTGAACATTAGCAGTCAATCTCTCAAGGTGATTACTATCTGCATTTAGAGGAGTGTATAGAAAAAATAGGAAATCATGATCCTCAGGACTGGTATCAGTAAAAATTCTAACCATGGTAAAGGTTCTGGAGGGGAGAAGGACCTAAGAGGACATGTTGAGCCTCAGGAGTTCTGCTGAAGTTTTATTTGTTCTATTATTTCAGACATGTGAAATGTTTCATGAGGATCACTCATTCTAATTTGCCTGGGTTCTTATTAAAATATATGTAAACATCCTAAAGGGAGATCAAATATGTGGACATTTATAAAATGTGATTTGAAGATCTTCACGTAAATGTGTCTTTTTCTGCCCCAGATAATCATGAAAGCATCAGGCACTTTGATATGGAGTTCTTTTGGTTTCTACGCATATCAATAAATTTATACAAATGGAAGACATTCTCTTTTTTCTATTTAACCACCTGTGTCTTAGATCTACTATAACTGGTAAAATGTTATTTTGGAAAATCTCTTATTTCTTCCTCTTTTGTGTAAATGAGATTTCTCTTATGTTTCAGATTTGTTTAAGTTTTAAATTAGTTAGTACCCACATAATGCTTAGAATATTACTTATTATATAATAGCATGAATTATTTGTTTCTTTCATTTTTAATGGTTTATTTAATTATTTACATTTTAAATGTTACCCCCTTCCCAGTTTCCCTTCAAAACCCCCTGTCCCCTCCCCCTCCCCTGCCTCTATGAGGGTGTTCCTGTACCGAAATACCTACTCCTGTCTCAGTGCCCTAGCATTGCCCTACCCTGGGTCATCAAGTGTCCACAGGACAAAGTGGTTCCCCTCCCATTGATGGCTGATAAGGCAATCCTTTGCTACATATACAGCTGGAGTCCTTCCATGTGTACTCTTTGGTTGGTGGTTTAGTCCCTGAGAGCTTTTGAGGGGGGAACTGGTTTGTTGATATTGTGGTTCTTCCTATGGGTTGCAAACCCCTTCAGCTCCTTAAGTCTTTCCCCTAACTTCTCCATTTGAGGTCCCCGTGCTCAGTTGGATGTTTGAGTATGTACATTTGCATCATTATTGGTCAGGCCCTAGCAAAGCCTCTCTGGGGAGAGCTATACCAGAATCTGGTCAGTAATCACTTCTTTGCTTCAGCAACATTGTCTGGGATTGGTACGTGGAAATGGGATAGATTCCTAGTTGGGGCAGTCTCTGGATGGCCATTCCTTCAGTCTCCTATCAACTGTTTGTTTCTGCATTTTCTATTGACAGGAGAAACTCTGGATTAATGTTTCTGAGGTGGGTAGGTGGCCCCCATCCCTCAACCAGGCAAAGTAGAAGAGAGTCACTGATTTCTTTGAGTTAATGTTGTATCCAGGCACTTTGCTGAAGGTGTTTATCAGCTGTAGAAGTTCTCTTGTGGATTTTTTGGGTCATTTATGTATTCTATCATATCATCTACAAACAGCGATATCATGACTTCCTCTTTTACATTTTGTATTCCTTTGACCTCCTTTTGTTGTCTAATTGCTCTGGCTAGAACTTTAAGAACTATATTGAATAAAAGTCTCCCAACCAAAAAATTCCCAGGATCAGATGGTTTTAGTGCAGAATTCTATCAAAACTTCAAAGGAGACATAATACCAATACTTCTCAAACTATTCCATAAAATAGAAACAGAACATACTCTACTCAATACATTCTATGAAGCTAAAGTAACACTAATAGCTAAACCACACAAAGACCCAACAAAGAAAGAGAACTTCAGACCAATTTCTCTTATGAATATTGGTATGAATTATTATTTTTGAATTAAGATAACTATTATTATCATTGAATATCCTGGTATAGATGCACTTCATCTGTAATCAGTACTGCATCAGAATGATGCTGCAGGTTGGGCTCCTTAGAATTGATTATGGATTAGACACTCATTTCTCCTCGAATGGGATAGAGATCTTAATATAAAATCGTTCTTCACACATTTAACAATCTTGCCCTTCAACCTTCCACCTACTACTGCAAAGGGAAGACCAGACTGCTTCCCTTTAGAGCTCAGAGTTCTTTCCAGACTACTGACCCTGCTAATGTTCTATTTTCAGCTCCCAGTCAACAGAACTGTAAAATATAGATTTTTTCCACATACATTACTCACCTACATATATTCTGTTATAGCAACATAAAATGTTGGCTCAATAGATACTAATTATGTTCATATACCAAGGATATAAAATTAAGTGTACCACCTCAGAGTTTAGGAACATTCTAAAGAAATTACTGTGTTCTCACTACAAATGCTCATTTACATATCACTTACTCTTTTTACCTTAATTCTATATAGTGAGATTACTTTTCTTTTAACTCTAGGGAAAGTTCAAAAATGAATGTATATAGTGACTATGGTGTTAATCAGCCTACAGGTATTTTCAGACAGATTCTGAGATATATGAAGCAGGATGAAATGATATTGATGATCTCAGCAACATTTCAACAATGGTCAAAGAATGATAAAATATAAAGAGTCCAAAAGAAGCTTTTCTGAAGTATATAGAACGTGATCAGAATTCTGTTAATGTATACTAGTGATATTGATACCTGAAGTATGGCATCATTAGGATTTTGTTAGAAGCAAGTGTGGTTTTACATGGACCATTGTTAGAGAGCCTGGGAATGCTGATCGAACTCCTCTATGAAAGGCTACTATGTACTAAAAATGTATTGCAAGAGAAAGAAAGAGGATGAAAATCAAAGTTATTTGCCTGAGTTTTTTTTCTGTTTTTTCTATACGTGATGTGTGCTTATAAGAAAGACATGGATTAGATTAACAAAATAATGAAAATGGGCATTCCAAAGGTAAGGAGGCTGTGTTGTGTTTCACTGTTCACTTCAGTGAGACATATGGTAATGAACTGTGTATAGTCTTCAATAATGATATGGTTATGAAACCTAAAACTATGTCAAATTAAAATTTGTGCAGATCGAAATTGCTTTCTGAGGCAGAGATAGATAATTAAACCTTCTATGCATACCCTTTATGTCCCTAAGCTTTGTTGTCAGGTATGTGTGAACTAATATTTTGCTTTTGTTTGTGTTGGGTTTATTTATTTATTTATTTATTTATTTATTTATTTATTTATTGTTGTAAATGTCTCATGATATAGCCCATGTTGACACAGCAGTCTATGTATATGACTGATCTCAACCATTTAGTCCTTCTACAAGCCTTCCATGGGTACATGTTTTATAAGGTAGTCATACCAGGTTCTGTGACACTAGTTTTGCCAGGTGAATTAACAAATGATTCACAGATGTGCTTCATAAAGAAATTTCATGCAAATATCTTTTTTTGGAACATATTCATCCCATTATGTCTCAAGTCTCCACCTCCTTCTGGTCCTCATTTATTTTCTGGACAAGCAATTATCAACCATTGCTCATTAGTTCTTTAAGGTCCTGTATAGCAGATATTTATGTTACAGTTCATGACAATAGCAACATTCATTAGATTTATGAAGTAGCCACAAAATAATTCTATATTCTAGGTCACCACAAAAGGATTACCTGTAAAAGGATTAAATGTTGCAGCGTTAGGAAATTTGACAACCACAGTTCTATATAGTTTCACTCCTGATTCTATGCCACAGATGATATTTTTATTTCATGTAAATATTTTATGAAAAAATAGTATAAGAACCTTATTTTATGTACCTAGATAAGATGTGGCATGATGTTTGTCTATATGAGTCTGACTTGCTTTGTTTAACGATATGACCACCACTTGTATTTTTAATACAAATAAAATTTAATTCTTCTTATGGCTAAAAATAAAACTTTCCTAGTGCATATGTACCACATGTTGTTTGCCCATCTAGCAACTGAGATCTAAACTCATTTAATAACTGTTGTATTTTAAGTCATTTAAAAAAATACCCAGATGTATAAACATTTCTAGGCTTTAACTACTTGAATCATTTAGTCAAAACAAAAAGCAAAAACAAGACAAAACTGGAAAGGATGGAACTGGTTCATCGGTAATTATAATTTTAGGTTTCTTTTAAAACTTTTAAGTGATTTTCTGTGGCTGGACTAATATCCATCACAGGACAAAAGACAAGTCCCTTTCACTTCATAGTTATTTGCATTTATTTACTTATTTATTTATATATCAATTAATCTAGACTCTTGACTCTCTCAGAGACTGGACCACCAAACAAAGAACATACATGGGCTGAACATAGGCTTCCCCACATTATGTGGCAGATGTGCAGCTTGGTCTTCATGTGGATCCCGAACAACTGGAATGGGGGCTATTCTAAATGCTGTTGCCTGAATTGTATATTTTTTCTAGGTGAGCTACCTTCTCTAGCCTCAGTGCAAGAGGATGTGCCTAGCCTCACATAGACTTGATGTACTAGGGTGGGAGCATATCCAGTGGTACCCCACCCACTCAGAGAAAAAAGGTACAGAAAGAGGTGAAGGATTATAAGAGTGGTAACAGAGAAGGGGACAATGAGCAGGATATAAAGTAAATAAGAAAAATTTAGAGAGCAGTTGTCCCTTTCTCTTCAGAGATATTTTCAATAGTTTATGTATTTATTTGTTGCTCATTACTCATCATTTCAATTCTCATTTCTGTTATATTGATAGTAACTTAATATCGTTTCATAGCAATCTTAAGTAAATGCATAATTGTTCATATTATTTCCCACAAATATTTATTTAAGTTCTCCATAGGTACAGAGCTAATAGACTCAATCTCCCTCTCTCTCTCTCCCTTTCACTCTTGCCATCTGTCTTTCTCTTTCTCTCTCTAATATATATAATTATATTTATATAATTCATTTATTAATAGATTTTATAAAATATATTAAATTTTATATATATTGTTGTTTTTGACAAACATCTTCCTTCTTTCATGTTATTTAAATTGGCTACACAAGAAAGTGTAGGCAAGTTTTAGGTTGGGTGTTCTGTCTTCAAATGATTCACATTTAGGGTAAGACTTTCCATTTCACATGATACAATTAAGAAAAGTCCTCCACAGATTTATCATTCTGGTTTGGTTTTATTTAATTACACATGTACTCAACAACAGAGAAGAGTCATCACAATCTTCCATTGCTTTTTATCAAGAATGCAATGTGTGAACAGTCCAGGCCTGTATCTTACATAACACAAGCTCCAGCACCTAGAACTCCCTGAACAATTATGTATAGTCAGCATGGTCTGAATGTTTGTTTCACAATGTTAATAGGTACAGACAGCTTTGAACCCTTTTTTGAAATGGTTTAAAAAGACCAAGAAAGAGAGAAAAAAATTAGAGAACTGAGAAAGAAGAAAAAAAGAGAATACCGAAAAAGAAAGGAAAGAGAAAGGAAGGGAAGGGAAGGGAAAGGATGGGAAGGGAAGGGAAAGGGAAAGAAAAAGAAAGAGAAAGGAAAGGGAAGGGGAAGGGAAAGGGAAAGGAAAAGGGAAAGAGTAAGAAAAGGGAAAGGAAAAGAAAAGAGAAAGGAAGGTAAGGGAAGGGAACAGAAAGGAAAAGCAAGGGGAAGGAAGGGGAAGGGAAGGGAAGGGAATAGAAAGTGAAAGGAAGGGGGAAGAAAGGGAATGGAAAGTTAAAGAAAAGGTGAGGAAAGAGAAGGGAAATGAAAGCAAGAGGAAGGAAAGTGAAGAGAACAGAGTGGAAGGAAAGGGGAGGGAAAGGAAAGGAAGGGGAAGGGAATAAAGGGAAAGGAAGGGGAAGGGAAGGCAAGGAAATGGAAGAGAAGGGAAGGGAAGGAAAGGGAAGGGAAGGGAAGGGTAAGGAAAACATAGGGAAAAGAAGGGAAGAGAAGGGAAGGGAAGGGAAGGGTAAGGAAAAGGTAGGGAAAAGAAGGGAAGAGAAGGGTAGGGAAGGGGAGTTAAGGGTAAGGAAAGGGAAGGGAAGGAAAAGAAAGAGAAGGGAAGGAAAGGGAAAGGAAAAGCAAGGGGTAGGAAGAGGAAGGGAAGGGAAAGTGGACGGAAGTGGGGGAAAGGGAAAAGAAAGTGAAAGGAAGGGGAAGGAAAGTGAAGGGAATGGAGTGGAAGGGAAGGGAAGAAAGGGAAAGGAAGGGGAAAGGAAGGCAAGGAAATGAAAAAGAAGGGAAGGAAAGGGAAGGCAAGGAAATGGAAAGGAAGGGAAGGGAAGGGAAGAATAAGGAAAAGATAGGGAAGGGAAGGGAACAGAACGGAAAGGGAAAGGAAGGGAAAGGGAAGGGAAGGGGAAGGCAAGGGAAGGGAAGGGAAGGGAATAGAAGGAAAGGGGAGGGAATGGAAGGAAAGGGAAGGGAAGGGAAGGGAAGGGAAGGGAAGGGAAGGGAAGGGAAACAAACTGTTTTAGGAGCTTTAGCAGTAGATAACTATGTAAAAAGTGAGAGAGCTGTTAGAACACTTATGTAATTTATTGTAAATATATTTACAAGTAAAAATATTGTGTACTAAGTCACATTCAAATTCTAGATAATGAACATAAATTATGGAAAAATGTATCCATATTCATATAACGTTAACAAGAATACATTATTAGTGAGGTAATTTTGGTTTATTTTGCATGGGGGTGGGGGTGCAGCATATGTTTGCATGGTTGTGGATTTCCAGTTGCATCACATTGTTATTAGTTTTGTTTTTTGTTGCCATCATCAAATATTCCACAGTATAAATAAAGAGGATGAGCTTAATTTGGATCATAGTTTGAGGGACTATCATCCATCAAGAAGGGGTAAGCACTGCTGAGGAAGATTTAGTTGATCATATAGGTGCAACCTCAGGTTACAGAAACTGGAAAGGGAGTGGGGCTGGCCTTTAAAACCTCAAAGTCTGCTTTCAGTAACCTACTTCCTCTAGCAAGAATCCACTTTCTAATATTCACACAACCTTCCAAAAAGGGCTACTAGCTGTAGAACACTTTGGTGTCCTAACATATGGGCCTACTGTGGAGATTTCACGTTTATACTAAATTGATAAGCATCATTATTTATAGAATATACAGCATTTCTTTTAAATGTCTTAAATTTTCAGATTGCTGATTTCCAAGTAATGTTTCTTCCCATAACATTATAAACATCACAGAAAAATTATGTTTAGCAAGATTATATGTGTGATATTTCAGATGATGTGGTTCTACCTTTAATGTTTAATGCTATTTCTTTTTGTGAAATACCACACTGTGAGTAGGAAGTACTACGTTTTTATGTGCAATATGATGTTTGGTCTTTTAAGCAAACACCATATTAAGCGCCTAATGTAGTTAATATTGTGTCTTTTAATTTCCATTCATATCCACTGATGCAAGGTTTTTGAGACTGACAGCACACTGTTCCTGTTTTTTTCCATTCAGAAAGAGGTAGTTGAAACCTTTATCTGCCCATCTCTGCCTCTGGCATTGTTAATTATTGACCTTGGCTATTACTAGGTATTAACACCCTCCAAATTTGCACGTGTCTGGCTTGCTGTTAGACTACTTACATGACCAACTTGTAGCTTTACTGTGGCAAGAATTAAGCACAATCCCACCCACCAAGATATAACTGCAGTTTTTCTTACATACCTCACACATTGGTGTCCAAGTATCCATACTTTTCCCCATAGTATGTTTTGGAATGTTGTTTTAGGTTAGATTCTTGTTAGATTGCCTTTTCACTTATAGTTAATGCTATTATATCAGCAAGACTAAGAGCAACAATATTTGAAAAAACAGCATGTTTCATATTTTTCTCAAAGGTTCGCAGTGGCTGGCCAGACTGCAATCACTGGCCAATAGATATATCCTTCCTTTTTTTCTGTCTATTTTGATTATCTCATACCCAGCTATAAGCCTCATGTTATATTATCTGCAGTACTTCAGTCTTTTCCACGTCTACCCTTAGTTTGCCATTTAAACCTAATTCATGTGAGTAGCTAGTAGTGTTTCCCAGATACCTTTCTCTTATACTGTCACATATCTGTCTTCTGTCTAGCAGACATCAATTTTAGTGTATGTTAATATTTTTAAGAATCTAGATTTGTATTCTGCATTTGTTATAGAACATATTTATGTCAAAAGAAAAGAAGCAAATGTGATAAAATATAGACAGTAAGACATTTTGAAATAGATATTCCCTTAAACTCCCAAATTGCAATTTAACTTGATAATACTGAAGCATAAAAATATGTATGGGATGATACACAAAATGTATAAAGTCTATTGTAGAAAAAGTTGAATAAGATTTGTTGTTTTCAAAATCAAGACTTTTGCTTGAAGGGCAAACGAAAAAAAGCTTTCTGACTTAGGATCTTAGGTATCATTAGTCCTAATAATGTTGATGATTTCTTCTGGGAAGGTTTAATCAGTTTGTTGTGATATGGTACCAGCTTCTCAATCCTATAAAACAATTGTGATTGATTACTGCTGTTCCATGAATTGGCCAGAAGGGAACCTGATAAAATAATGCCCATAGCTTACTTTTCAGAGGGAAAGTTCTGAAAATGATGGCCATTTGGGTTAAGACTTGCTTAATTTCCTATAAACATTATTTAAAGTATTATTTCCCAAAGCTCAATTAATTGTTTGTTAAAGATAAATGTCAATTTGGATTGTAGTCAGTTTTAAGGACTACAATACATTAGCTACTTACAATGGCATATGGTGAGTGTAAGTCTGTTTCTCAAACCTTGGCCTAGTTAAGTATTGACATCTTCTGACCTGAACACAGCAGGCAAATTTAGAAGGCCACTTACAGATCTATCAAAGCACTATGGCAACCTAGAGGCTTTCCAAGTCAATAAACTATGACCACAAAGGCTAAGCTAAATGAGAAAGCATTTTATAAATAGGATATGAATATTTTAAATTTATTTTTTTTAATTTTCCTACAATTATAAATAACAAAAACAGAGAAAACAAAAGAGAACTATTTTTTTTCTGTTGTCTTGTGTTTAACTTTGTATTTCTGTGGTGAAGAACCAGGAAGGCAATTTCAAAAAGGCTGAGGATTTTATTCCAGGATAGACATATACCATCTCATGAAATGAAGGTAAGAAAAAAAAATAACTATATGTATACTGTCCAGGCAAGGGTAGACTTCAACCATAATTGGCAAGCCAACTCAATCTATGTGAAATCCATGAGGTCTACCTGTTCACATTCCTTCCAACCATTCTGATCTTATAATTATTGCCACAGTTATCCATCAAGTTGATTTGGAGAATCTAGGAACCCTTTAACTTACTTCTTTTATTGTCCCCAAATTCCTTCATAATTTACTTCCAAAGCATTATAAATATTACTAGACACCCCAGAATGACTCTACTGATCTGGTACAATCTTTTTAGGTCTGTTTACTTATTTTACTTCGTTATGAGAAATACTTGAAATTCAGAGACATCCATGGTTTCTATATGAAATTAGAACTTATTGTGGTAGTTTTATGAGATCCACTTGCATCCAATAAAATTGAAATACCATGTTAACATCAAAAAAGTAATGTCTATTGTAATCATGCTACTATTGATTGATTGTTCAGGGACACAGAAGAGACTGACTTGGGAGCTGAAATACAAGCACATAAATCACAAAAACCATGAACATTGGTGCCAAATTATATTATATATTATCCAGTAATAAAGATTCATGGATAGAATACTTCCCTAGGATTATGTCTTTGTGGTTCATGTATCGTGTTCTCATTGGTTGGTTTTCTCAATAGTGTCAGGGCGCTCATGTCTCAATGTGCCAATCAGGATGTCAGTTTTATATAAAAATGGATTCAATTTCATTCCTAATTACAATATTAGTAAAACAAGGCAAGGTCATAGTAAATATTCTGTGTTCCATAGGAGGAAAGGCACATTACTACCTTTAAAGATAGGCATGTCATTTGAGAACTCATCCTTATAAACACATTTACTTTGCCTATCTATTACAATTGAAGATTGGCATTTTTAAAAGAATCTACATAAACAAACATGACAAATGATTAAATCTGACTTAAATTCTCATTTTCCAAAGTTATCCATTATCAATTAAAACATTTTGTATTACAATATGACTGGAGAGACTCTTCATTAGTTAATACCAATGGCTGCCTTTTTCCAAAGACTTAGGTTTCTGCCTCAGCACTTGAACAAGGAGGTGTAACTCTACATCCAGGGGTTCAATAACATGTATTACACAGGAATAAATGTAGAAAAAACATTATACACAATCAACTAATAAAATTCTAATAATTTAATATTTTATTGAGCAACATTTTCAGCTCAAAGGATGACGTCAGCAAGCACACAGTTGTGGTTGTGTTTAATTAGCAGGGGCCAATCTGAGATGTATTTCCCTTCCATTTAGTTTACCTGATCCCCTCATTCAAGGAAATTTTTGCAAAAACAAGACAGAAAATTTCAGCCACATATAATTGATTAATACTTTCTGTTAGATTGGTAGGCTATCTCTGGTGTGTAGTGATTTTTAATAGAGAATTTGGAGAGAATGGAGGAAATATGAAGTCCCATGGATCCCATGTCAATGATAAGACTCTACAAAATGAATATAAAAATAGTATAACATAAAGGTAGGAAAGACTCGAAGAAGGAAGACTAGGTACAGGTACAATGGAGAAGGTGGACTCCAGTCATCTTTCTCTTCAAAGCTCTAAAAAGTATTTTACAGATTCTTTTACTCTTCTTGAGAGTAATCAAGCAAACAGTTTGACAATGATTTGATCATTGATGCTTACAATATCCCTTTTTCATATTAAATCCACTGAAGTTAATGTGAAGAACATAGTACTACCAAAGTACAATAATTAAGCTGTGACAGCTATTCTATTATGAAATATATTTAACAATTAATGTCATATATTAGATTAATTGCACATCATTTAAGTAGCACTTCCTGGAATTTTAGCAAACTCGTTTATTGCTAAACTTCCAAAGAGTTTTTGACTATATAGTTACATTTTTATACATCGAATAGAAAATTATTTTTAAATTCTTTAACTTTAATATTAATACTTTCTTTGTTTCCTAGTATGTTTCATAAATCTTGAAGTTATACAAAATATTCACCACATAAAATAATGTCTCATAAAGGAAATTCCAGTGTGTATCTTCTTAGTACGCTTGTCTATTGAAGTGTTACAGAAATTTGTGAATATCTTATAAATTAAAACATAGTTAAGAGTGTGATGAATGGAGGTATAACTCTGTGCTAGCATATTTGCCTAGAAATTATGGAGCCTTTAATTTGATTGAATGTAAAGAAGAAAGGGGGAAAGGTACTTGGTCAGAGGAAAAAAATGAAAGAGAAATAAGTGGTTGAGATAGTGTAAGATTAAATATTGATTTTATTCTAGTTCAGTATTTTTATAATCCAACACCATTTAAAAAACTTATTAGCTTCAAAGTAAGCAGAATATATTGCATATTTTCAGTAAAATTTTTAACCTGTGTTTTATTTACTTAAATTCACATGGATTTTAAATTTGAATTTCAGAGCCTGCATTAATGTAGGAAAGGCTTCTATATTTCTAGGAAATAGTTTCAAGGTATCAACAAGTAATCGAAGAGAGGAGCTATTGTGTCTATAGAATGCCTCAGAAATTTAATATTTCACTAGTTTAAAACCATAAATCTTTTGTAATTGTCCAAATATATGAAGAAGTTACGATTAGATCTTTGGTGTTTTTATATGTCAGTATCTTCAATATAAAATTAAGTTACTAAACCTCACTTGATCTTTCAGTTAGCATTTCAATATATACATAAAATGCTAGGCCGCTTACAGAAATGAAACTTATAGGACATTCACTAATGTCAAATGATATATGTATTCAAATATAAATTTAAAATATATCTAAAAATTCATAATCAGAACACATTGAATGATAGATAATAGATAAAATATTCACTGTCTTATTTTTCCTTTTTCATGTTATCAGTTGTTATATCCAATGCAGTGATAACTGGATCATAAAAATCAACGTATTTTTAATGATTTTTAATTGTTGCTAATTATATATATATATATATAGAGAGAGAGAGAGCACTAATTTATGAGTTTTTTCTTTTTGACATTCAATTAATGAATGAAAGATAACACTAAGACAATATTTTAATAGAAAATATTACTATTAAATTATTATACCAATTCATAATCTATATTATCAATACATGCATACCAAATATGTTTGACTAAAAATTGCCATATCTTGATGTAAAATTATCTTAGTTTTGCACCTTTTCTGTTGTATGTTTTAAACACATGTAAATATAAAATGAGTTCTCATGATACACAGCCTGAAGAATAACTAATATCTGTGTCCAGAGACATATATGGAATAAATTATCAAAGATCTTTTTATGAAGATGTTTTTGTGGCTTTTATGTAAATCATAAATTTAATATATTGAACAAATCACTTTCACAGTGACTTTTATGAGATTGAAAGTCTCTTCTACTATATTTGGTAGCTTAAAACATGGCTTCAGGTGTTTTGCTATGAGGAATAATTCTTTAAGCATTTGTCTAAACATAGGAAATGTGTAGTGGATATGAGTGGTTAAGAATAGTTTCAGATTTTGCTGATGTATTGAAAATATACTAGTTCTTATTTGTTAACTCTGGTTTTAAGAAAATATTCCAAAAATGTAGATGGCACAGACCAACATAATCTCCTATACAAGTTATTTCCAGATGTTCTTAGAAATGTTTCAAATAATAAGGCATCTTTAATTGCAATTCACACTATAAACTGGAAGTATGGTATTCATAATGTTTTAATTGAGATAAGAGATTTTTATGACTAAAAATTAGCTTACTCCTTACACATGAGTCTAGCAGTTTTAAGGTTTTATTTGCTGGTGTCAAGAACCAGAGGTAAATAAAATCAGAGGTAAATAAAATCAGAGAGGCATGATATCAGTATAATAAGTTCAATCTGTCCTTTTAACTTAGTGAAAAATGAATGTGGAAATAAATATTAAAAGAAAACTCTTGATAAGTATAAATACAGGATGAAATATTGATAAACACACTTCAACATGCAAAATGCATGGGATAAGAAAAAGTTAAATAATGTAGGCTTAAGCTTAATAACAAAAATAATAAAATAAAATAAAATAAAAAGATTGTACACAGAAATAGAGTATATTACTACCTTTTAGACTGTAGGAAAACAAAAGGACAAAGAATGCATGGGGCAAATAAATGCCTTGAGTAAAGAACAATAATAATGAGAGACATTGATGCCTGTTATTACAGGTAAAAGATGATGTGATCATTGGCAGAAAATGATATTTTAGTGATATATATAGACTAGTGTTCTCTAGGTTCCACTATACTTGCTAATATTAATAGGATGAAATGAACAAGACACAAGTAATGAATGTCCCAGTTGAAACTGGAATACAATGAACATCTTACAAAATTAATTTACTGATATGTATTTCTCAATGTTCATGGACATTTCTTGCCTACACAAGAAGAACATGATTATAGAATTTACCCCAAACTGAAGTTTTCAAAACAGTTAGTGTGAAGTATGATATATTAATGACATATAAATGGAAACTAATATTAAATAAAACATTATGGGAAGTTCTAAAACTGCTGATTTCTAATGATGGTTATAATGATATTATTAGTGGTAGACAAAGAGGGTGAAGAGGGACTTTCTCCATGAATATAAAATTATAGGAAGAGACTTTGGTTATTAAGGTGACAAAATACAGTCATTGAAAAAAATAGATAAAACAGAAGACACGATGTCATGGTGAGAATTCATGTTCATTGATTTTATAGATAAGGCAATATTTGAAGTGGCAGAGAATTAGAGTAGTCATGAAGGTTGCTGCTATATATGAATGTTGGACACCTATAGAACAAGTTATGTGTAATGTGTATTTAGATAATCATATTTTCAAGAAGTTACTTATTCAAAGCTTTTTATATACTTGGAGATATTAGTAATCAAAAAATTTAATATAAGTCAATAAACATATTAGATCAAAGAACTTATGATCCTCACATATTCCTTAAATGCAACAGGCAAACATGATTCGTATGCTCACATGTTATGGAGGTCTACATCAAAACAACCCTGAGATTCCATCTCACACCAGTCAGGATGGCTAAGATCAAAAACACAGGAGACAGCAGTTGTTGGCGAGGATATGGAGAAAGAGGAACACTCCTCCACTGCTGGTGGAATTGCAAGCTGGTACAACCACTCTGGAAAGCAGTCTGGCGGTTCCTCAGAAAACTGGGCATGACACTCCCGGAGGATCCGGCTATACCACTCCTGGGCATATACCCAGAGACTTTACCTGCATGCAATAAGGACACATGCTCCACTATGTTCATAGCAGCCTTATTTATAATAGCCAGAAGCTGGAAAGAACCCAGATGTCCCTCAACGGAGGAATGGATTCAGAAGATGTGGTATATCTACACAATGGAATACTACTCTGCAATTAAAAACAATGAATTCACGAAATTCCTAGGCAAATGTTCAGAACTTGAAAATATCATCCTTAGTGAGGTAACCCAATCACAAAAGATCACACATGGTATGCAGTCACTGATAAGGGGATATTGACCCAGAATCTCGGAATACCCTAGACACAATCCGCATATCAATAGATTTCTAAAAAGATGGTAGGAGAGACCCCTGGTCCTGGAAAGACTGGATGTAGGGGAACGCCAGGACAGAGAAGCAAGAGGGGGTTGAATGGAGAAAAGAGGGAGGGAAGGGGGCTTATGGGACTTTCGGGGAGGGAGGAAACGGGAAAGGGGAGGTGATTTGGAATGTAAATTAAAAAAATAAAATAAAATAAATAATAAAAAAAATAATAGAGCTTATGAGTTTGGCAGGAAGGAAATTCACAATAAAGATTTTTGAAATGACAAAAACTCAGTTCAGATATATATCTGAGGAACTGGCCATAGTGTCATGAGTTTAAAATAAAGAATGGTCTTCAAAGTGAAGGATGGAATCTCATGCTAATATTGTTTGTGCCACCTGTTCATCAAATCCCTTTACTCAACTTTTTCCCCAGTACAACTTTTACTTTATTTTTTTTATTTTTAAAATTGGATATTTTATTTACATCTCAAAGTTGTCCCCTTTCCCAATTTTCCCTCTGCAAAACCCCTATCCCTTCCCCGCTTACCCTGCTTCTATGAGAGTGCTCCCCACCCACCTACTACTCCCATCTCACAGCCACAGCATTCCTCTACACTGGGGCATCAAGCTTTCACAGGACCAAGGGTCTCTCCTCCCATTGATGCCAGATAAGGCCCCTTCAGCTCCTTCATTCCTTCCCCTAACTCCTCCATTGGGGTCCCTGTGCTCAGTCCAATGGTTGGCTGTGAGCATCAGCATCTGTGTTGGTCAGAATCTGGCAAAGCATCTCAGGAGACAGCTGTATCAGGCTCCTGTCAGCAAGCACTTCTTGGCATCCACAATAGTGTCTGGATTTGGTGTCTGTTTGTGGGATGGATCCTCAGATGGGGTAGTCTCTGGATGGCCTTTCCTTCAGTATCTGCTCCATTCTTTTTCCCTGTATTTTCTTTAGACAGGGGCAATTCTGGGTTAAAATTATGGAGATGTGTGGGTGGAACCACCCTTCAACTGGGGGCCATGCTTAATTTCAGGATATGGTCTTGACAGGTTGTCCCTCCTCTTTGTGGCGTATTTCAGCTAATGTAATCCCCATGGGGTCTTGGGAAGCTCCTGCTTTCCTGGCATCTGTGGCTTTCTGGTTGCTACCCCCAGTTTCGCATCCCCCATTCCTACACATCTCTGTTTAATTTCCTGACCCTCTGTGTATCTCCTCCATCTCCTCCCAGAACTCATTCTTTCCCCCTTTACCCCTCCTCTTCTTCTCTTCCTCCCAAGTACCTCCCACTCTCTACTTCTCTTGAATATTTTTGTTCCCCCTTCTAAGTAGGAATGAAGCAAGAAGTCTTTGATCTTCCTTCCTCTTGAGCTTCATGTAGTCTGTGAGTTGTATTGTCAGTATTCCATGCTCTTTCCCTAATATCCACTTATCAGTGAGTACACACCATGTGTTCTTTTATGACTGAGTTACCTCACTCAGGGTGATATTTTCTAGATCCATTCATTTGCCAAATAATTTCATGAACTCAATTGTTTTTAATATCTGAATAGTACTCCATTGTGTAAATATATCACATTTTCTGAATATACTCCTTTGTTGAAGGACATCTGCATTCTTTCTGGCTTCTAGCTATTATAAATAAGGCTGCTACAAACATAATGGAGCATGTGTCCTCATTACATTTTGGAGTATCTTCTGGGTATATGCACAGGAGTGGTATAGCTGGGTTCTCAGCTATGTTCAATTTTCTAGGGAACCACCAGACTGATTTCCAGAGTGGTTGTACCAGCTTGAAATTCTACCAGCCATAGAGTAGTGTTCCTCTTTCTCCACATCTTTGCAAGCATCTTCTGTCACCTGACTTTTTTACTAGCTGTGAGAAATTATGTTTTTGTAAGATTAAAATCAATAGTCAATAGAATCATATTTTGTACCAAGTAAGAGGTTTTTCATTTATCATGTTTAAGATAAATATGAAACATGAATGGTACAATATATCTATGATCGGGTTTTACTCGAATTCAGAATAGACGCCAAGATCAAATACATTTGCTAAATAAATAATTGAAAATGTCTGAGATCTTTGAGTACATGAACAAGCAAAAGAAGGAAAAAATTTCAAATAAATGGAGCCAAGGTACTAGGAGATTAAATGAAAAAAAAAAGTTGGTGCTGTGAGCCACAGTGACACAGGGAGTACACTGTAAGTAGTATATTGTAGAGATGGTAAAATTCAAAAACAAACAAACAAAACAATCAAAGCAACAGAACTATTATGTTTTGAAATAAGTTAGTGTTTTAATACAAGTTCTAAGCAGAGTGCATGTGTAAAGTTCTTGATGTAAAGAATAAAATAGAATCACTGAGTAAAGACCCAAAGTCATAATGAGAAGATGTTCAAGTCATCGTTATGAAACTGAGATGCATATATGTGGATGGTAATGATAGTTAGAGATGAACTGAGGTAAAATGGGTAAGATGGCAAAAGGAGTTTAGAATGGTAGATTATTAAAATATGAAAGTATGTAACATGAATATCTGAGACCTATAAGGCATTATATATTTAAAGAATTCATCACTTATTTTTATTCAATATTTTCATTTAAAAGAAGGGTCAGTAGTATGGGATTATAGTATGGGATTAGGTAATATAGATGTAGAAAAAGTTCATTACCCTCTGATCCTGTGTCTGTACTCAGGGAAGAAAAGAAGCTATTAGTAGAAATCTCTATCTTGAGATAGATCCATATAGAAGTGTTGAATTCAGGATGATTACATGGATGACAAACTTTAGTCCAAGAAACAAATGAATCATAAGCAAATTTACATGATAAGTGTGAGAATTAGTGAGAAAGAATTGACATGGATGTTTCATTCTACTGATGCTTTAAATATCAACATATGCATGAATATGGGGTAAATATTGTTAGTCTCAGTGGCAAAATCTATTTATATGTATAGTATGTAGTTGCAATAATGTGTGAGAGATGTGTGAATGGGCCAAATGGTGACTCCTGAGCTAGTAAAAGTTTGAACTTCAAGTTCCCAATGATCGACAGGAGAATATAAATTTGGAGATTATTAGTTTGTTCAGCAATAGTATATATCTTTACACTTTTACACACACACACACACACACATACACAAACACATTATAGTATGAACATTGTTTTTTTTTATTTCCTAAGTTTTTTTTAAATTTACATTCAAAATCATTTCCCCTTTCCCGTTTCCTCCCTCTCCGAAAGTCCCATAAGCCCCCTTCCCTCCCTCTTTTCCCCATTCAACCCCCTCTCACTTATCTGTCTTGGCATTTCCCTACATCCAGTCTTTCCAGGACCAGGGGTCTCCCCTTCCATCTTCTTGGAAATCTATTGATATGCATATTGTGTCTAGGGTACTCCGAGATTCTGGGTTAATATCCCCTTATCAATGACTGCATGCCATGTGTGTTCTTTTGTGATTGGGTTACCTCACTAAGGATAATATTTTCAAGTTCTGATCATTTGCCTAGGAATTTCATGAATTCATTGTTTTTAATTGCAGAGAAGTATTCCATTGTGTAGACATACCACATCTTCTGAATCCATTCCTCCGTTAAGGGACATCTGGGTTCTTTTCAGGTTCTGGCTATTATAAATAAGGCTGCTATGAATATAGTGGAGCATGTGTCCTTATTGCATGCAGGTAAAGACTCTTGGTATATGCCCAGGAGTGGTATAGCCGGATCCTCCGGGAGTGTCATGCCCAGTTTTCTGAGGAACCGCCAGACTGCTATCCAGAGTGGTTGTACCAGCCTGCAATTCTACCAGCAGTGGAGGAGTGTTCCTCTTTCTCCACATCCTCGCCAACAACTGCTGTCTCCTGTGTTTTTGATCTTAGCCATCCTGACTGGTGTGAGATGGAATCTCAGGGTTGTTTTGATTTGAATTTCTCTAATGAATAAGGATGATGAACATCTCTTTAGGTGCTTCTCAGGCATCAGATATTCTTCAGGTGAGAACTCTTTGTTTAGCTCGGTACCCCAATTTTTAATAGGGTTACTTGCCTCTCTGGAGTTTAACTTCTTGAGTTCTGTGTATATCTTGGATATTAGCCCCCTGTTGGATGTAGGGTTGGTAAAGATCATTTCCCAGTTAGTTGGTTGTCGCTTTGTCTTTTTGACAGTGTCTTTTGCCTTGCAAAAACTGTAATTCAATGAGGTCCCATTTGTCTATTCTTGATCTTAGAGCATAAGCTATTAGAGTTCTGTTCAGGAAATTCTCCCCTGTGCCCATATGTTCAAGGTTCTTCCCTAGTTTCCTTTCTATTAGTTTCAGTGTGTCTGGTTTTATGTGGAGGTCCTTGATCCGCTTGGAATTGAGCTTAGTGCAAGGAGATAAGAATGGGTCAATTTGCATTCTTCTGCGTGTTGACTGCCAGCACCATTTGTTGAAGAGGCTATCTTTTTTCCACTGTATGGTTTTAGCTCCTTTGTGAAAGATCAAGTGACCATAGGAGTGTGGATTCATTTCTGGGTATTCAATTCTGTTCCATTGATCTATATGCCCGTCACTGTACCAATACCATGCGGTTTTTAACACTATTGCTCTGTAGTACAGCTTGAGGTCTGGGATACTGATTCCCCCAGAGGTTCTTTAACACTTGAGAATACTTTTAGCTATTCTGGGTTTTCTGTTATTCCAGATCAATTTTTGAATTGCTCTTTCTAACTCTATGAAGAATTGAGTTGGGATTTTGATGGGGATTGCATTGAATCTGTATATTACTTTTGGTAAGATGCTCATTTTTACTATATTAATCCTGCCAATCCATGAGCATGGCAGAGTTTTCCATCTTCTGAGGTCTTCTTCAATTTCATTCTTCAGAGACTTGAAGTTCTTGTCATACAGATCTTTCACTTGTTTGGTTAGATTCATGCCAAGATACTTTATATGGTTTGTGGCTATCGTGAAGGGTATCATTTCTCTTACTTCTTTCTCAGCCTGCTTATCCTTTGAGTATAGGAAGTCTACTGACTTGCTTGAGTTGATTTGATATCTGGCCACTTTGCTGAAATCGTTTATCAGCTGTAGGAGTTCTCTGGTGGAGTTCTTTGGGTCGCTTAAGTATACTATCATATCGTCTGCAAATAGTGATAGTTTGATTTCTTCCTTTCCAATTTGTATCCCTTTGACCTCTTTTTGTTGTCTAATTTCTCTAGCTAGAACTTCAAGTACTATATTGAAAAGATATGGAGAGAGAGGGCAGCCTTGTCTAGTCCCTGATTTTAGTGGGATTGCTTCAAGTTTCTTTCCATTTAGATTGATGCTGGCTACCGGTTTACTGTAAATTGCTTTTACTATGTTTAGATATGGGCCTCGAATACCTGATCTTTCCAGGACTTTTAGCATGAAAGGATGCTGAATTTTATCAAATGCTTGCTCAGCATCTAATGAGATGACCATGTGGTTTTTTTCTTTGAGATTGTTTATATAGTGGATTACATTGATGGATTTTCTTATATTGAGTCATCCCTGCATCCCTGGGATGAAACCTTCTTGATCATAGTGAATGATCATTTTGATGTGTTCTTGGATTCTGTTGGCAAGAATTTTATTGAGTATTTTTGAATTGATATTCATAAGAGAGATTAGCCTGAGATTCTCTTTCGTTGTTGGATCTTTGTGTGATTTTGGTATTAGTGTAATTGTGGCTTCATAGAACGAGTTGGGTACTGTTCCTTCTGTTTCTATTTTGTGGAACAGTTTGAAGAGTATTGGTGTTAGGTCTTCTTTGAAGGTCTGATAGAATTCGTCACTAAAACCATCTGGACCTGTGCTTTTTTTGGTTGGAAGACTTCCAATGAAAACTCCTATTTCTTCAGGGGTTATAGGACGGTTTAGATGGTCTATTTGTTCCTGATTTAATTTTGGTATTTGGTATCTGTCAAGGAAATTGTCCATTTCCTCAAGATTTTCTAGTTGTGTTGAATACAGGTTTTTGTAGTAGGATCTGATGATTTTTTGACTTTCCTCAGTTTCTCTTGTTATCTCTCCCTTTTCGTTTCTGATTTTATTAATTTGGATACTATCTCTGTGCCCTCTGGTTAGTCTGGCTAAGGGCTTATCTATCTTGTTGATTTTCTCAAAGAATCTACTCCTCGTTTTGTTGATTCTTTGTATGGTTTTATTTGTTTCTACTTGATTGATTTCAGCCCTGAGTTTGATGATTTCCTGCCCTCTACTCCTCTTTGGTGTATTTGCTTCTTTTTGTTCCAGGGCTTTCAGGTGTGCCATTAAGCTGTTAGTGTATGCTCTCTCCCATTTCTTTTTGGCGACACTCAGGGCTATGAATTTTCCTCTTAGCACTGCTTTCATTGTGTCCCATAAATTAGGGTATGTTGTGCCTTCATTTTCATTAACTTTTAAAAAGTCTTTGATTTCTTTCTTTATTTCCACCTTGACCAAGTTATCATTGAGTAGAGCATTGTTCAGCCTCCATGTGTACATGGGTTTTCTTTTGTTTTTGTTGCCATTATGGACCACCCTTATTCCATAGTGATCTGATAGTGGGCATGGGATTAGTTCTATCTTCTTATATCTGTTGAGGTCTGATTTGTTACCAATTATATGGTCAATTTTGGAAAAGGTACCATGAGGTGCTGAGAAGAAGGTGTATTCTTTAGCTCTAGGATGAAATGTTCTATATATATCTGTTAGTTCCATTTGGTCCAAGGCTTCAATTAGATTCACTGTGTCCCTGTTTAGTTTCTGCTTTCCTGAACGATCCATTTCAGAGAGCAGGGTGTTGAAGTCACTCACTATTATTGTGTGAGGTGCGATGTGTGCTTTGAGCTTTAGTAAAGTTTCTTTTACGAATGAGGGTTCCCTTGCATTTGGAGCATAGATATTCAGAATTAAGAGTTCTGGTGGGTGGATTTTTTCCTCGATCAGTATGTAGTGTCCTTCTTTGTCTTTTTTGATGACTTTAGGTTGAAAATCAATTATATCTGATATTAGGGTGGCTACTCTGGCTCGTTTCTTGGGGCCATTTGCTTGTAAAATTGTTTTCCAGCCTTTTACTGTGAGGTAGTGTTTGTCTTTGACACTGAGGTGCGTTTCCTGCATGCAGCAAAATGCTGGGTCCTGTTTACATATCCAGTCTGCTAGTCTGTGTCTTTTTATTGGGGAATTGAGACCATTGATATTAAGAGAGATTAAGGCATAGTGATTATTGCCACCTGCAATTCTTGACGCTATCTTTATGTTTGAGTGGTTATCTACTTTTGGGTTTGATTCAAGAAAGTTATTATCTCATTTTTTCCAGGGTGTTGTTACTCTCCCTGTATTGGCGGTTTCCACCTATTATCCTTTGCAGGGCTGGATTTGTGGAAAGATATTGTGAAAATTTGGTTTCATCATGGAATATCTTGGTCTCTCCATCTATGGTGATTGAGAGTTTTGCTGGGTAGAGTAGTCTAGGCTGGCATTTGTGCTCTCTTAGTGTCTGCATGAGATCTGCCCATGATCTTCTGGCTCTCATAGTCTCTGGTGAGAAGTCTGATGTGATTCAGATATGTCTTCCTTTGTATGTTACTTGGCCCTTTTCTCTTACTGCTTTTAATATTCTTTCTTTGTTTAGTACATTTGGTGTTTTGATTATTATGTGACTGGAGGTATTTCTGTTCTGGTCCAGTCTGTTTGCAGTTCTGTAGGCTTCTTGTACGTTCATCGGCATCTCTCTCTTTAGGTTAGGGAAGTTTTCCTCCCTAATTTTGTTGAAGATGTTTACTGGCCCTTTAAGTTGCAAATCTTCACTCTCATCTATACCTATAATCCTTAGGTTTGGTCTTCACATTTGGTCCTGGATTTCCTGGATGTTTTGGGTTACACATTTTTTGCATTTTGCATTTTCTTTGACTGTTGAGTCGATGCTTTCTATGGAATCTTCAGCACCTGAGATTCTTTCTTCCACCTCTTGTATTCTATTGTTGATGTTTGCATCTATGACTCCTGATTTCTTCCCAAGGTTTTCTATCTCCAATGTTGTCTCCCTTTGTGATTTCTTAGTTGTTTCTACTTCCTTTTTTAGATCCTGGATGGATTTGCTGAGATCTTTCCCTTGTTTGTTTGTATTTTCCTGTATTTCTTTAAGGTATTTTTGCATTACCTCTTTCAGGATTTCTTCCTGATGACCCACGTTCTCCTGCATTTCTCTGAGTGATTTTTGTGTTTCCTTCTCATGGGATTCCATCTGTTGATCCATTGTCTCCTGCATTTCTTTAAGCAGTTCTCGTGTTTCCTTTGTAAGGGCATCTATCTGTTGATTCATTTCTTTAAGAAATTTTTGTGTTGCCTCCCTATGGGCATCTGTTTGTTGACCCATATTCTTCTACATTTCTTTATGCAATTTTTGTGATTCCTTTGTGAGTGCATCTACCCGTTGATTCATTTCTTTAAGGGATGTTTGTGTTGTCTCCTTGTGGGCCTCCATCTTTTGATCCATGTTCTCCTGCATTTCTCTAAGCGATTTTTGTGTTTCCTTTTTAAGGGGTTCTAACTGTTGATTCATGGTCTCCTGTAATTCTTTATTAGATTTATTTGTGTCCTTCTTGTGATCCTCTAATAGCATCATGAGAAGTGATTTTAAATCCAGATCTTGTCTTTCAGGTGTGGTGGGGTATCCAGGACTTGCTGCTGTTGGAGAGTTGGGTTCTGATGGTGCCATATTACTTTGATTTCTGTTAGTAACGTTCCTACGTTTGCCTTTTGCCATCTGGTTACCTCTGATGTTAGTTGACCCTGCTGTCACTGGCTGTTGGTTGGATCTCCTGTGAGCCTTCAAAGCTATTTCTGGCCCCACTGGATTACCAGGATTCCCCTGGCACCAATTTCTGGGGCCTGTCCTGCTCCTGAGTGACTTTGGAGCCCTGATGTGCCTTGCCCCAAGTGATGTCATATTGGGGAGTCCTTGCACATCCAAAGGCTCAGTGTAGTGAATTCCTGGAGCAGAGGTCGCCAAAGGGAGGCTGGTAGGCTCCTGCCCTTTGCAGGGGTGTGTGATCTCTTCCAGAGCGGGGGGAGGGGGCGTCCCTCTGCCAGGCAGAAGTCCTACATCAGAGCTGGCACGCTGGTTACTGCAGATCTGCCCAGCTCTTGGGAGGAGCGTACACACAAGCCGCCCGAGACCCAAGCGATATTATGCCTGTCTGTCTCAGAGCCTGGTAGTCCCAACTACCTGGCCACTGGAGCAAAGATGGCAAAGTGTGCTCTGCACTCTCTTGGTGGCGCTGGTTACCCTGCAGAGGCGATGGTCTACCACAGATCTGGCGCCCAGACGACCACAATGCTGTCCCGTTCTTTGGAGCAGGTGGAAGCCCCAACAGGCCGTGTCCCAAGCGATGTTATATTGGGAGGAATCTAGGTACCTGTCTCTTCAGTGCAGTCTACTGGAACTGAGGTGGAGGAAGGGAAGCTCGTAGGCTCCCGCCCAGTGCGGTGTCCCTCTGCCAGGCAGAAGTCCCACCTGAACATTGTTTAATCAAGGGAACAAGAGTTTCTGAGTAAGATGATGATTTTTATGAGATCCCTTTCTATCTTGCCATAACAAATTGATCTTTGGTACTTTAGAAGTTGTCCATGTTTTGGTACATAGATACAATTCTGGTCAGAGGAATGTGATTATGGAAGAGGTGAGAAACCTGGCTATGTAATTCTGAGATAGAGGTGGATATTATTGAAATCACATTATGTCTGCTTGAGCTCAGTGATTAACAAGGAGCAAAGGCAGTAGAGTAGTGGTAATGTCACTTCTCTACACTTCTCACAAAAGTTGTGCTATAAAGCCGTGCTGTAATGTATGATGGAAAGTCAAAGGAACAGTTAATGATTTTAGATACATGGAATAATATATGAAATAGGTAAATACTAAAATATTACATAAAACAAAATAAAGGAGGCACCAAAATATTAGAATAATGCCTCAGGACAGTTTTTAAAAAACAGTAATAAGAGTGTGAACTGAAATATTACACCAAAATTATATCCATAAATGTATTTGGCTAATATTTTCAATTTTATCATTATTTTTAGTAAAATGCATTGTAAATTAGGTCACCAAGTATCTGTATAAGCAGGTTTGTGAAATAATTACCTTTGAGGCATTAGCTGAGAATAGAAATGAAAGAACTCATTTTGAGAAATTGTTCCAGTGATGTGTGGAATTAAGTTAGCATTCGTTCATGTTTGTGTGCATGCAAGCATACATACATATGCATGTGTTTGAGTATGTTTGAGTGTATGCAGATGTTTTTAAGCCTCTGAGCATGTTTAATACTTATGTGTCTACATGTGTGTTTCTGTACACATATGTTTGTGTATGCATTTTGGGTGCATATCAGTGTTTACATGCATGTATATATATAAGTTTTATGTTGTTTTAAGTTATTGAGTGTTGATGTAACTAATTTTTCACTTATGAAAGCATTTTTATTGATGTTGTGTGTCACTGTGGTGTGAATTTTATGATACTTTCAATGCAGGATCAATGAGCCCCATTTCATTGTTATTATTATAGTCCATGAGTTTAAAACTTCTTATTATTTCTTTTTTTCTTTTTTCTTTTATTGAATATAATCTCCATTTACATTTCTTTTTTTTAATCTTTTTTTTCTTTTTTTTTAAATTTTATTTTCTAAGTTTTTTTGTTTATTTACATTCAAGATCATTTCCCCTTTCCCATTTCCTCCCTCCCCGAAAGTCCCATAAGCCCCCTTCCCTCCCTCTTTTCCCCATTCAACCCCCTCTTGCATCTCTGTCCTGGCGTTCCCCTACATCCAGTCTTTCCAGGACCAGGGGTCTCTCCTTCCATCTTCTTAGAAATCTATTGATATGCTAATTGTGTCTAGGGTATTCCGAGATTCTGGGTTAATATCCCCTTATCAGTGACTGCATACCATGTGTGTTCTTTTGTGATTGGTTTACCTCACTAAGGATGATATTTTCAAATTCTGACCATTTGCCTAGGAATTTCGTGAATTCATTGTTTTTAATTGCAGAGTAATATTCCATTGTGTAAATATAGCACATCTTCTGAATCCATTCCTCCGTTGAGGGGACATCTGGGTTCTTTCCAGCTTCTGGCTATTATAAATAAGGCTGCTATGAACATCAAAAAAACCCCCAAATATATGTCATATATATCCATTTTATTTAGTTTTCCACATTTCTATTTGCCTGTACTTTGTCTCAATTATAATATATATTTTAAATAGCAGATTATTTTGTTTCTTGAACTTTTTACATTATTTGTTTCTACAAATGTAGTGTTTTATGAAATTATGAATGACTTATGATAAGTATAATAATTTTATTGTCTGAAGCTAAGTGTGTTATATCTTTGATTATATGCATGTGATGTAATCAGTAAGAAATCAAATACTTTATGTTAGTCAAATCTTTCAACTATCAAAAGGAGCTCATAAAAGCAATTTAATAATGCTCAAAACAGTAAATACTTTTATAAAGACAGATGGGACAGAAACATGAGCAGTGAGCACACTTGACATAAGGGTTCTACTGACGTCTAGTTGAAAAAAAGAAAGATAATTGATAAAACAAGGTTGTCACACTCCACAGACAATAAACTCTCCCCAGGCTTCTTGTGGAGATAGGTCTTCTAAGTTGTGAAAAAATCAAACTGGGTTCTTTTTTTTCTTGATCTTTCTCTGCTTCCTTTCTCTTTTTCTTTTCTCTTTTGTTTGTTTTTTCTATGCTAAGTATCAAAAAAAGGCATTAGAAATATTAACAAAGTCTTTACTTTTCTATTAGATTTATTTCCTAGACCAGACAAACCAAAACTGTTTTAAAATCTTCTACCATTTTTTTTCGTTTTTTCTGTATGTAATGTTTACCAGAACCTTTCTGCTTGAGGCACATTTTGCCTCCTGTAGAAGCCTGATTCAAGCACACAGGGCATTTGTAAACACTCATAGTGTTCCAGAAGTGCTTAGTTGGTAAATATTGACATTGACTCTAGACTGTTAAGTTCAGGGAAGAATTACATAACGCCAAAACATAAAATGTCAAACATGAAAAATAAGTACAAAAAAAATCTCAAAATACTATGTCTCAGATAGTTTTTGAAAATATATTATAAATATTCAAGTGAAATGAATATATTAGGCACTATATTTTAATGCATACCAAAATCATTAATTTAAAATTTACTTTATTAAAGTGTACTGATTTATTAAAATTTCCTAAAATGCTTAATATATCCAAGGATACAGTCACATAAATCAGGAATTTATATTCATTAATAAAAAACTATTGAAAATGAATTAACCTATATCAAAAAGAGCAAGTATAAAGAAACTGAATAAAAATATTCTAATTGAAAATATATTATTCTTGATGTAATATATTTTATCAGGTTTCCCCATCCACAAACTACTAGCAAATTCTCCCCATCTAAGTCCATACCTTTTCTTTCTCTCATTAAAAAACAAAAAGACTCCAAAGACATAATAATAAAATAATTATATACATGCAGAGACATACGTGTTCATATATAGAAATCCCCTAAAAACACAAAACTAGAAAACATAATATCTTAGCAAAACACTGTTAAAGTTGAAAACAAAAAACACAGACATATTTTGAGTCAAATTCCAATGCTACCACTGAGCTAATTTTGTGTTGGCATCTACTGCTGGGCATAGAGCCTGCTTTACAGTATGGTTTTTATACTCATGGAGACTCCACTGGAAAATTTACCTTTTCCATTTGTGTGATTAGAGAGAACTTCTTTGTAAGGAATCGGGACTTGTTTCTACTCCCAACTGATAACTTTGACCCCATATAGTTTAATTCTCTGCAGGCTCTGAGTATGGTGCTGCAGTCTCTGTGATTTCATGTGTGTGTCAGTCTCCTTATATCTAGATGGTGCTGCTCCTCAATCATTACAGACCCTTGACTATAAAGTTATTTTCAATGCTACTTCATATCTGTAATCTTGCTACTGTTATGAATCATAATCTAGATTTATTTTTTTTGCCGATAAAGGGCTCACAACACTTAGGTTTAGAAGTCTTGTTTTAGAAGAAAAATAATATTGTTTTATCCCCTAGGTAGCTGTTCTATCTAATCTCACGTTCTGTTTACTCTAGTAGAGTTGAATATGGGTTCCATCTCATGGAGTGGGCCTTAAATCCAATCAGATAGCAGTGGCTTCACACACACCATTTGTACCACTGCTATACAAACAAATATTACACTGATGTCTGCAGGTATTGTAGATAAAATGGATTGTATCTGGTTTCATGATTACCTTTCTCCTTTGGTACCTTATCCTGAACACCAGTTAATAGGGTGAGTTCTCTATTAAGGCACCAATTAAACTTTTTAATGTTCAGTGAGTTATGTAGTTATTAAAGTAAACAATAGGAACTTGTCATCAATTGTTGGGGAGCAGACAATATTAGCTTAGGCACTAGCCAGTGTGTGGGCCCAGAGGTCCACTTTTTCTGACTACATGATTACATGTAACGAATTCCCAGAATTGGTGTCTTCATTTGACCATGAAAATTGTCCATATTCGATGATTCCATTTAGATGACCTTCGTATATGCATATGGTTTAGAAAACTTCTAGATTATTAGGGATCCATACTATACCTCAAAATGCTCTTATGTTTATGTATCTATCTCTGGATTTTCTACCTTAGAACCATATTTCCTCTTGTTCTTAATTTGACGCTCTCATTTCAGTTCCCTCCAAGTTCATTCATATCTACATATTCTATTTCCTCTTCATAGAAAGATAATTCTCTTTTATCTTAGTCCCTTAATCAGGCTAGAGCTACAGAAATTTAAATTAGTAGGAGAAATAGTCAAAACAATGTATATGCCTAAGTATATATCCACCAAATAGTAAAAATGTGTAAGCTGAAATCTTTATCAATAAAATATAGCACTGAAATGAAATTTACTCAGTTTAGCATAGTCAAACAAAAACTTTGAAGCTTATTTAAAATTAATCTAGATTATAGCACAGATAGAATATTAATGATAATAAAATACAATTACTAGATATGTCGATTAGCTTAGGTGACCCAATATAGGACACAATGATATATTAACAGAATAAGTGGATTCAATATTACAGAGAAGTTTTAAGTAGAGCTAATGAGAAAAAAAAGACAGATTCCAGAAGACTGCAAGTTTGTTATAAGGAACAAGTGATAACAATAAAAATGCCATTTTTAAGAAACAAAAATAATTTGAAATATATAAATTATTGTAATAGATATTAGAAAGAGTAAACAGAATCATCTATTACAGAATATAGCTTTAACTGATTTTATGTTTCTCATTAATCTAGCAAACAATATTCAGCACTGGGGAAAATATTCAAAGTACAAAGGGAAATAAATAGCTGAGCTTGATTGAATATGTCAATAAAATGTTGTGCTGAAGAGTGACATGAAGAAATACTTGGGTAGGAGAGGGCAGAGGGTTTTGTCATAACATGTCAGAGAGGAGGACCAGAGTGTCCATAGGGAAGAGGCTAAGCAGGTTCCTACTACATCCCATTATTTACAGTATGCCTAAATAACACTGTGTTACTTTGTAGCAACACTGGGTAGCAGAGGAAGTTGGAGAATTCTGAGCATAATCATGAGATGGGTGAAATCATGCAAAGGACAGGGAATTTATTTGTTCCTGAATTAAAAATGTCACACAACCTTTTTCTTCATCATTGTTTCTAAGACAAATTTAAAGAAGGAAAGATATGGGACTGTTTTAGGGCGGAAATTTTTATGAACAGTTTATGTTAAGGTGTTTTATAAAATCAAGTTAATGATTTGAGCTCCCATGGCATAGCAATTGGGAGCACGCACACACACACACACACACACACACACACACACACACACACACACACATACACACACACACACACACAAACACACACACAGACAGAGACTGAGACAGACAGAGAGATAGAGATACAGAGAGAGACAGAGACAGAGAGAAACAGAGCACACATACACATACACAGATAGACCGAGACAGACATAAAGGGACAGAAAGGGAACATATAATCTAAAGAAGCTAAAAGCTAAAGTATATAGTCAGTTGAAAAACAATGAATAACAGTTTTTAATAAATTCATGAACATAAAATAGCAGATATCACAAAAGCAAGTATAAAGTAAATGCATAAACAACTTGAAGATCAAAATCAGAGTAATTAATTATACCAGAGAGAAAAAAACAAAGACCATGCAAAACAGAATCATGTGTTGACAGATTGTAGATTTGTTATAAACCCAACAGATGCAATGAAACACTGAGGAAAGAAGACAAACTGCTATGGAAAATGAATAGCTGAGCTGGAACTGCATGTGCAAATAAAGAGTTACACTGGATGAAAACTTGCTATGTTATTGAGGTTTTATTCCAATATACGGTATTCCTCCTGTCTCTGCCTCCCAAATGCTAACATTACAGGTATTCACTACAACTACAACTACTCCTACCTCAAGTAACTATTCCAACCAATACTAATTGGACATCCACTTGCTGTCTAAAATTGCTTCATGGGTATTAAGAGAATAACATTGTACAAATGAATATATACATTCAGTATTCAGCATATATATTCAAATATTTGGTTAATGTGTATTTGGCATTCTTAAAAAAATTGAAGATGGAAACAGAAATAAAAAATAGTAGAAGAAAGTGTACACTTAGTCTACAATTATTGGTACATATAAATATCAAAACAGGTAATAAAGTATAACATAAATGGCAAAATAATATTTAGCACAAAAAAAATCTTTGTTAGACAGTGCTAAAATCTGTAGCCTAAAAAATAGATAATAGTCATAAGAATATTTGTTATTTTTACCATTACTCATTGTTGTTCCACAATATCTCACAAGATCTTCCACTACTGTTGCAAGAACATTTATTTAAAGATTGATAATTAGCTTGTACATTGGTACTTTTCTTTGCTTGAGGACCTTTCTTCATGTTTTATTAATCTTCTACTTGTCACTCATCACTATTCTAAATTCACCAAGTGATGTACTTACTAGAGTTTAACAAGTACGAGGTTATTTTTAAAGTGTCTCTTAATGTCATGGATGCTTTAACAAACATTTTAAAACCACTTCTACCCAGCATATCTCAAGCATTCTTCTTTGATGTTACATATTAGATATTTTTGCTAGGCATTAGATTGAAATGTGTTTAGTTTATTTCATATTTAACATAATATAAAATTGTCTTCTATTATTAATAAAAGCTATAATCATTAATGGGTCTGAAAATTCAGGGAAAGGAACAATTTCTAAATTCTGGGGAAGGCCTAGCTTTATAATTTGGAATGAGGTTAGTAATAATGAGTACCCAGAGTCTATCTAAGAGCCAGGAAAAGAAGTGATTATAGGGCTTGATTTTTCATTCTTCTTATTCTTGGTGATACTCATGCTAATTTCAGTGGTAAAAATCATTTGGAATGTAAATAAGAAAACTTAGAAAATAAAAAAAACGAAAACAAAACAAACAAACAAACAAAAAAAAAGCAGGATAACAGAGATTCATTGGTGCAGTACATTGGACTCGGTGTCCTGAGCTCGCAGCAGTGTTGAGAAGCAGGGTAAATTGACACAAAGAGAAAGCAAATATAAAGCCATGTGCGCATACTGAACATCAGAAGTAACTAAACAATGAAAGTTACATTCAACTAATCATCTTAAAGTGTTGTTTGAATACTTAGAGCAAAATAGTATGCAAAGCTACAAAATTTGCTTACAAGTACCTTTCCACATTGTAATATTATTGAGAAATTGTTTTTTATCTTATCTCACAAATAGTAATAATTTGTGTTTTATGAACAATTTTAATCTTAAATTTGATGATATTCTACTACACAGAATTTGATTTTAAAGATGACTTCAAATAAAATTAAAAATACAAATAGAGCTCATCCATGAATTGTGGTATTTTAGTATTTTCTTAGATTGCCTCTGAATTTAAAGAAATCTTTCTGAATTTAAAATGAGATCTAGGTTACAGTTTGCTTAATACATGTTAAAATACATCATAATTGCTTATCCTTTCTTTTTGCAATAATTTGCAAATCCTCTAAAAGAAAATTTATAATTTGTAAATGTTGTTTATGCATGTCTTTCTGTTTGTCAAACATGACTTTTAAAACACATCATGCAGATGTTGAAAACAAAAATGCATGTTATTCTTAATAGTGCTGTTATCAGTGTCAGTGACTTATTATTGATTCCTTTAACTCATCATATTTATTCTCAATTTAGAAATTCAAGAACAAATAAAGCAATCTTATTTCACTTGATGAAATTATCTAGTTTAACTAATAGTCATAGAACCACATTGAAGAGTAAATGCAGGCACACGAATCATACAAACAGGATTTATATTGTGGTGTTGACATTTAATAAGTTTTATGAGATTTTATAAGTCACTGTCTTACAAACATCTGCCTCATCTTTAATAGAGGGATAGAAAATATTTCAAAATTCATTACAGTATTAAATTGCATATATAGTTTGGGTATGCCAGATTGCTTTTTATAGAACTGCTAATAGCAGTAATTCTTAGCCTATATATTCATCTAGAATCTTGACACCTTGATATGTATTTTGAAAATGTAACACATTGGTGGTTATTTCTCATAAATGGAATATAAATGGACATGCTACTATAATCTCTGTTCCTCTAACTTGAAAGGCTCAAGGTTGGAACAAGACTTCTTTTAGCATAAGGAAGAACAGGTCAAATGGAGAGTAAAGTGTAACTTCTTTATAAAATGTCACACCAAAATCCTCAGCCTTCAAAAAAGTCAAGAGCAGTACATGTGAATGAAAGGACACTTAGGATGATGTTAGTCCCCAACGTCTGACCTGCTAAGGCAGTTCCAAATTTAGACTTTTATCAAAATACCATTGTTCTTATAAACAAACATATTTTGAATGTCTTATGAGAAAATAACAATAAAGAGAAAAGCTTCCAGTATTCAGGACACTCAGTCCAAAACTATGCACACAACACACACACACACACACTATATATATATATATATATATATATATATGTATAAATATATTTACATACATCTATATTAAAAAACAGGAAATTTGCAAAGTTATGAGATTCTCAGACAATTGTAGAAGGGTTTGTAGCTGCTTTGAGCCCTCCATGTTTCCTAAAGTCCCAAATAACATATAGCAGGTGCTTTTTTCTCCCATGTGTTTGCCATTTTTGAAAGTTAGTGGAAGATGGCTGAAAAATCACTTATTTCTTATGGCAAATAAATTATAGAGCATAATATCACCCATTGTATGCTGCTAGACAATAGAGTAGGTCTGAGTGGCAGTTGGGGGAAGAGTCAAAGTGGATTTCATTTTTCCAGTAAGTTTCCTGATTCATCCTGACAGAAAGTCTGTCCTACATGGAGGATGAATGGGAGCCTGCGAGGCAGCCAGCATGTTTATTCAGTGCACATTATGTAAATTACCAAGTACAGTGAGTTCAAGAGTCATAGTGCATACCTGTAATCTGTAATGCTAGTACTTGGAAGGCAGAAACAGGAGCATAGCTATATAGTATGTCTCTTTAACACATTGAGTTCTAATTCTGTGAAAGTTACATAGAAAGATACTGTTTTAAATTATAAAACAACTAACAACAGCATAAGTAGTATGAATTATGGCCCCAATGAAACATCTTCCATATGCAAAGGTTACAAGGTATAGAAAACTTGATTTGGAGTCTGTGCTAATGTGTAATAGGAAGAAGTTTGATTGGATATAGAGCAAAGAGTAAACGTTTTTTGTTGTTGTTGTTGTTGTTGTTGTTGTTTTGTTTTTTATTTATTTTCTCTATTCTTTATTTACATTCCAAATGATTTCCCCTTTACAGGTTCCCCCCTCCCCGAAAATCCCATAAGCCCTCTTTCCTCCCCCTGTTCCCCATTCAACCCCCTCCCGCTTCTCTGTCCTGGTATTCTCCTACACTGCTGCATCCAGTCTTTCCAGGACCAGGGGCCTCTCCTTCCTTCTTCTTGGGAATCAATTGATGTGTGAATTGTGTCTTGGGTATTCTGACCTTCTGGGCTAATATCTACTTATCATGCAATAAGGACACATGCTCCACTATGTTCATAGCAGTCTTGTTTATAATAGCTGGAAAGAACCCAGATGTCCCTCAACGGAGGAATGGATACAGAAGATGTGGTATATTTGCACAATGGAATACTACTCAGCAATTAAAAACAATGAACTCATGAAATTCTTAGGCAAATGGTTGGAACTGGAAAATATCATCCTAAGTGAGGTAACCTAATCACAAAAGAGTAAAAGTTTTAATAGATCAACTAACTCTGACAGACTGGGGCAGACTGGAAGAGACGGAAAACTTTTACTGTGGATAAACTTCTAGAACATTTTAACCTTTATAAAGGAAAATCTGGTTTCCATTTTCTCAGATTTAGAAAATCTTTCCAATATCTGATCTTGCTTCTGGACTTAGCTCATGTAAGTTTGTACGGTTTCTACTTTATCTCTTTGGATGGTTGTCCTTGAAAGCCAACCTATACTTTCAATGAATCCCTTTCTCCCTTAGGGTTCTCTTTCAAGTAGAACAAATACCATTCAGCCTCTCTTTCCAGGCCCATATGTGAAAACAAATTTTGGTATAAGTCTAGCTGTCTAATCTTTAAGTTGTATCAAATGGCATGATATGGAATGTCAAACTGTTTCTCCTAAGGAAGAATCAGATCAGATCACAGAATTGAGGAAAAGCAATTGCCTGTGTTTTGTGATCTTAGTACACAGTAATAGAACAAATTGTATAATATAAAAATTGATAAGTATTAAAAGTTATCTTTAATAAAGAATTGGATTTCTAGTCTAGTGTTATCTGACTTCAAAACACTTATTCTCACCCCGTGTTACTGCCAGTTTTGATACTGTTTTTTAAACCATATTTACTGAATTCTAATATGCTCTATTTTCTTAAAATGACACTGACAGTATTGGTCTTATTTCAAAAACAGAGGAAAAGTCATATAAATAGGTTAACGACAGTAAAAAGCCTACAGATGTCCAGAAAATAAAAAAAAATCCACTAATAAGAATAGGAAAGGGGAAGGTAGAAAGTACACAACCATTTTTAAATATATAAAAATAGTCTGGGATTCACAAAATTATTTCCCTACAAATTAAGTCTCATATATTGTGCTAAAAAAATCACAGAATATAGGTAGAATACATTCACACATCCAAAGTAAAACAATTTTGTAACAGGCTCGAATCTCAAATAAACATTTCTTTTAAAAAATACTTTGCATTTCAACTCATTTCATAGTCTCATTTTTAAATCTAAAGCAATAATAATAATAAAAAGAAACTACACATCAAAACTTGGGGCCTTACTTAGTTTGCTCAATGTTTAAAGAAAAATGTTTCAACTCCCAGCCTATTTGTTAGCATTTACTTTTGAGATTCCTTCAAACCCAACAGTCTATAATTTTCAGTCCTATTACCTGTATTGCATTTTCTTTCTGCATTCTTCGTTCAATTAATTTAAGGGAAAATTGTTGCTATTTGCTTTCTCAGCAAAATAATTTGATAAGTTCTGAAGTTTCAGATGTATTGTGCTAGTACAGCAATTACTTGGGGCAAATATCAGCAATCAGCCTCAGACCCCCTCTGTGATACGGCTTTCAGTGCATTCCCCTGCTTTTATAATTCTCTATTTTTGTCTTTCTTTCCCATTTTGCAATTGTTTGCACATTGTATAGACCTGTGATGCTTAAATGCTCTTGGGAACCTACATTTCTGATTACTTTTCTGATGTATTAAAAAATGTGTTTGTGAACTTTCTTGTTGAAACAGTGAATTGACTTTCATTCTGCATGGTATAAATGAAGAGTGGTTATTTCTTTTTGGACATTAGTGATATTTTCCTATTACCTTGCTAGACTCTCTCTGGTTTCCCTTATCTCTCTTACAATTTTCTTTCTATTCTAATTTTAGAAATTATTATTAGTTAAGGATTACAGTACTTAAAATATTTTCTTTTTGAGTAGAGCTATGTTACATGTTATATTTTCAAAACACTTCTAGTTTTTATTGTTATTCATGCTATTTGTTTCCATTTTATTTTATTTTATTTTTACAATTCAGGTACTTTTAAGTTTCTAAAGAGTTCTCTTTATCAGTTATCATTTTATATGAGTGAATATTATATTTATTCATACCCTAGACCTAAGACATATGGAGACCCATTAATGAGGAGTGAAGTGGACATAAGCTTCTGCCCTAAACCACAAGCTACTTCCAGTTGATAACTGCTCATGCAAGAAAAAGATAAAATGGGCTCTCCAACAGAGTCTTCTGGTGGCACAAACCATACACAAGGCCAGACCCAGGGCCCCATACTGAGCAGTATATGGTCAACACAAAACAAACTCAATGGTATTTTCAGGTTTATTTTTTATTTGGTTTTGTTGTGGTGGTGGTGTTTTTTGTTTTGTTTTGTTTTATTTTGTTTGTCTCACAATGCTTTGCCTGGCTCTTTAAAAATTTGTTTTTAAACATGAAGTTATCTTTTGATCATGTATTATGGTTACCAGTTTCATGTGTTTATGGAACGTCCCTGTGTGAAATGTGTGTGTGTGTGTGTGTGTGTGTGTATGTGTGTGTGTGTGTATGTGTGTGTGTGTATGTGTGTGTTTGTATGTGTGTGTGTGTGTGTATTCATCTCTGGAAGGAGTTGAGAGAGAAGAAAACAAAAATAGATTACATTATATTATCAGTTTTCAATAAAACATAATAAAATTTATGACTGATTTGAGTGAGGGAGAAATATTGCTGATACTCATCATTTGCTTAGTATATCAAGCATCTGTGTGTGTTCTATCTCTCTGGATCCACAGTTTTCCCCTCATCATTCTGTATAAAGACTATTTCTTGTTCTATAGGACATACTGGACAAGAAATACATAAAGGAAAATGTCTTCTCAAGCCTAAGTATTATAATCATTCCACTGTATGCCAAGTGTCCATTCTTTATTCTTCTCATATGGTATGTGCACAAGTGTGTGCCTTCTTTGTCAGGTAACATGTAAAAGCATTGAAAGTCACAGAATTATCACTAATTTCTCAGGAAGATGACACATCTCTAATACTAGATTGTATACATTTGAATTTGAGACATATCCAAAATTTTGCCTCTTATCACCTTACCTCTTAATATATATCCAAAAATAAAACTGACTCTTTCCTGTACACCAGTAACATGATACTGCAATGCAGTCCTTAGGGGTAATGGAATCCTTGTATAACTTCGTTCCTTCAGGTAGACACATAGATAAAATGATTATGAAGTAGAGAGAGGTGAATTACCAAATGTACTAACAGTAGAGATTGATGTTGGGATCTGGAACAACTCTTTCCACTTCACAAGTAGTTTCATAAATACAATGTAGAAATAAACACAAAATTATCAAGGAATAGAGCATACAGAAAAATCCATAGAGGTAAACAGAAGAAAGCTCAATGTTCTTAATATTTGTCAGTAATTCTCAGCCTTCCTAATACTGATACAATTTCTGATGTTATGGTGTCCCACAAACATAAAATTATTCTCATTTTACAACTGTAATTTTGATACTGTTATGAATTGTAACGGAAATATTTTTGGAAATAGATATTTTCCAAAGGCATCACAACATACATGTTGAAAATTGCTGGATTAGATGAAGACTTATCATCTAAAATTTTATTTTAAGAAAATAAATGTTTTGAGTTAACCAGGTGTTCAGGAGAAGGAACATAGTTTTGGTACATAAAAATGCAATATTATAAGAGGTAGACTTGGCAGATAAGTAAAGTAAATTCAGAAGAATGCATGAAATGGAATCTATGATGACAAAAATTATTATAATAAAGAGAAATTTATGGTGTCACATTGGAAAGAGTTTAAGAATGAATAGTGAACTTCAGACAATAACTGATAGTTTAATAAACTTGTTTGTTCAGGGAATGTTCAAGATTGCTCTCTGTTGCTGTGATAAATATTGTGATCATAATCAAGTTGAGGAAGAACTCTTACAACTTATTGTCCATCCTTGAGAGAAATCAGAGAAGGAACTCAAGTTGGAAAGAAACCTGAACATAACAGTAACTACAGCAAAGTTTGAACTTGAAAAAGAAACCATGGAGGAATGTTGCTTACTTGTTCACCTAGCTAGCTTCCTTACAGTGCCAGCCTGGCTGCCTAGAAGTAGTGCTGCCCACAGTGGTCTAGACCTCCAACATCAATTATCATTCAAGGCAGTTCTTCACAAACATGTTGTCAGAAAAGTCTGATGGAGTAAGTTACTGAATGGAGGTGCTCTCTTCCCAGGTGAGTCTACTTTGTGTCAAGTGGACAACCAATACTAGATATTACAATCTAATAAAAAGGTAACCTAAACTTTAATATGGTAGATGAGAGGAAATATACTCATGGCAAAGCATACACATAATGTAACAATATATGCTTATATAACTATATATAAAACTATATATATATAATGAATAATAATATCTGAAAAATTTATAGAATAAGGAGAATATACCAATAGAAGGCAGTTGTTATGGTTTGTGTCTCCTCGGCCCAGGAAGTGACACTATTAGGAAATGTGGCCCTATTGGAATCAATGTGGCACTGTGGGAGTAGGTATGTCACTGTGGGTGTGGGCTTTAATACCATCATCCTAACTGCCTGGAAGTCAATATTCTGCTAGCAGCCTTCAGGTGAAGATGTAGAACTCACAGTTCCCATGGTACCATGTTGTCCTGGAAGCTGTCATAGCTCTTCCTTGATGATACTAGACTGAACCTCTAAACCTGCAAGCCAGTCCCAATTAAATGTTGTCCTCATAAGATTTGCCTTGGTCATGGTGTCTGTTCACAGCAGTAAAACCATAACTAAGACAGCATTTAATAATTTCATGTAAGCCGGGTGGTGGAATATTTATATATTCTTTGAGGCATTAATATATTGTGGTCATGTATACCCCATCCAATTTTTAAGTACTCTCCACATCCACCATCCCTCCAATATTATGTCACATTTTCACTAACCTACAGAGTCAAATTAGACAGCCATTGGAGTATTGTCAACTTACATGGGAATTACTACCAAAGAAAATTGACTTTCTTTCTTTAGCATCCATCACTATCAAAAGCTACTCAGTTAGGAGTGGGAGATTCCGGTACTCCCTCCTACATCCTCACTGGACATTTGATTTGATTGTTTCATTGCAGGCGTTTTGCCAGCAACCACAGCTGCTGTGAGTTCATGAGTGCAACATTCCTGTCACATCTAGAAGAAAAAGTGATGCCACCTATCATAGCCTGCAGACTGACACATACATTCAAGTTTAAGCAGGTTCCTAAAGTTCAGGTAGAAATTGAGGTCCATGAGAAGGGTGAACTCCAATGGATAACATAATGGAGTTTTTAATTCATTAAAGCAGTTTTCCAAGGAATGTGCAGTAATAGATTCTAAGGATGTAAGAAAATGTGGAAGGAGTACAGAATTTATATGGTTGGATTTATTGATATGACCTGATTGTACAGAGTCTTGGTTTAATATTGATGCCTATATAGTTTAAAGTGCTGCAAAGGGTATATTTAATTGGTTTGATGAAAGATTTGCTATGACATGGGCTACTGAGGAGGAGCTCAAGAGGTTTGATGTTCTTTGGCTGAGTGTTGACGATCATGTAAAGAATCTGTTCCTAGAAACATAGGGTATTGCTGTAATATGTGGCCTTTATACCTTGGAAAGTTTTGTGAACGAAAAGAGAGGCATTTAACTTTGGGCTGGAAACCCGAGTAAGTACTGAATGTAATGAGTTGCTATGTGAGAGTTTTTTTTTAAACATCCAGCCGCGTATGGACTGACCAACTTTCCGATTTTTGGACCATCTGTTCATAGCCACCAGCCAGGTGAATTAGCTGGATTACAGTCTGCAAGTCATTAAAGATAAGCATGCTGAGAATTCATGTGTTGAATTTCTGCTCTCACACCCCTCCATGATAGATTGTGATATCAGAGTAACAAGATTCAATAAAGCCTTCTCTTCTTCATGTTGCCTTTGTCATCACATGTTTTTTTCCAGCAACGAATAGCAATCTAGGATAGAAGTTGGGTTTCTGAGTTTTGAGGGAAAGGAACTGTAACATAGATGTCCCATTTATTGCTGGATTCTATTACCAAGACTTCTTGGCACTCCACATTAACTGCAGTTACATTGATGGAGAGTAAGAGCTTCAGGCATCTGTGAGCATAGAGATACTTATTTAGTTTGACCCTGTGCACACTTAGCAAAATAATGGTGTATTATCTTCTCAGGCTTGTGAGCTCCCCAGACATGGGTGCTTGGCAAGATTTACAATACTAGGTGTGAATTTCCCCTATGGAATGCCTTAACTTAGAAAGTCACTGATTACTCACACAATGATAACTCCATAACTCCACTATTGCAGCAATGGGCATCTATTGTTTGCGTGATCATTTTGATAGCTTACTGGGTTCCTAGCTGCATAAGTCTGCTAATTATTTCAGTCTTCTAGCACCTCAACTTGTAGCTTCCAATACTATACGATGTATCCATATGGGAAGAATCTTCCAGGATAGCAACAGGCAGATTTCTCCACACCCAACAAAATTAAAAAATTTCAAAAAATAATGTACAACAGTAATGGTACCAATTATATAATACAGGTTGTTAGAAATAAAGCAAAGATTCAGTGCTGCCTTTTACTATTGATCAATTCCTTCCAGTATTCTTTTTTGTTTTTCTATCTTCCTGTTTATAATTTTCTTCTTTTTATTAAATGGTATGTGCTTTTGCATCACTTAGAGGGGGTTGAATGGGGAAAAGAGGGAGGGAAGGGGGCTTATGGGACTTTCGGGGAGGGAAGAAATGGGAAATGGGAAATGATTTTGAATGTAAATAAAAAAAAACTTAGAAAATAAAATAAAATTTAAAAAAATTGAAAATCAATTGAAAAATATTTAGCATCACAGAACTGAAGACATGAATGTGGGACATTAAAACATATTTTCCTCCCCCATTGCCCCATTTATTAGCAACACTTGGGGATGGAAATAAGCCAGTCAAAATTCCTTCTCCCTTTGGAAAGGAATATGCAGACAACTTAAACTATGTTTGGGGCAAAAAAGAAATCACACACACACACACACACACACACACACACACACACACACACACACACACACACTAAAGATTTGTTTTATTTATTTATCTATTTATTTATTTATTTATTTATTTGTTTATTTATTTATTTATTGTATACGGGAACACTGTAGCTGTCTTCAGACACACCAGAAGAGGGCATCTGAGTCCATTACAGATGGTTGTGAGCTACTATGTGGTTCTTGGGAACTGAACTCAAGACCTCTGGAAGAGCAGTCAATGCTCTTAAACACTAAGCCACCTTTTAAAAGTATGTTAATAAGCTCTGTGAATAATTTCAAAATCTTTTAGTTCACATGTGTTCAGAGTGAAGGAAGTATAAAGAGATCCTAGAAAAAGAATTTTCTAGGCAGTTTAATGTTTTCAACATTAAATTTTGGAGCATCTATAGTAATGACTCAGCTACTCCATAGTTCAGTAATTACGTTATGTGAAGGTATAGCGTAAACTTTGGGGCCATATTTGACAAGCATGTGTCTTTGTTTAAGGTCTGCATTTATTTCTTTAATTAATTCAATTCAGTTTGGTCAGTGGTTCTCAACCTTCCCAAATCTGTGATCCTTGAGTATAGTTCTTTATGTTGTGGTGACCACAAATGATAAAATTATTTTTGCTGCTATTTTATAACTGTAATTTTCTTACTTTTATGAATCATAATATAAATCTCTGTGTTTCCAACATGAAGGGGTCATTCTGCCCAAAGGAGTAATTACTCACAGCCTGAGAAGCCCTGACTTAGATCCTCTTCCTAAGAGTCTCTATTGTTTTGGACAAGCCTGTCAAAGGACTCTGAGAAAGATTGCTTATACCAAAGAAGTAATGATCTTACAGGAAACTGTGACTCATTTGCTCCCTCTTATCTGATTAGAATAACCAAGATATTACCTTTCCCTTCCTTACACATATTTATCTGTGTCAACATCTACTTTCTTTTATCTCTGCCCTATGTCCATAATTCTCATCACTTCCGTTTCTTGAAAATACATTTTTGTTTGTGTGAACCATCACATATATTTTTAAAGAAGTGTTTCAATTTCAAATAGTCAGTTATGAAATACACAAACAAAGGCACCATACACATTGAACAGTTTGTATTTATGTATTCAGTAATATATATATATATATATATATATATATATAACTGAATATATATATATATATGTATCTCCAAGTATATAACAACAATTAATCAAAAAAGTGGCCATACATTTGAAAAGGAGAAAGGAATGTTATATGAGAGGGTTTTGGAGGAAGAAGGGGGAAAGGAAAAATAATGCAATTATCTTAAATGTCAAAAAATATATACATAAAAATATACACATTCTATTCTTATGTAAAACAATATATATATATATATATATATATATATATATATATATATATATATATATATATAATATTATTTCCAAACAACAGAGTTGATTTCAGTATCCACTTTCCCATGAAACTCTTTGCATTCTTCCCTATGCTACATTCAAGTTTTGCTATGAATCGATCATATGTCTTTTCCATAGCTAAAACATTCACTGCTTTGTACTGACATCATTTTTCTAATATACACAGAGATTTAGTTAAATGTTCCATGCTTGAACTGATTTACTTGATAAGCTCTGTATGCTTTAGTGGAGGGTGTGATTCTACTCATTTATCAGCATTGCTTTTAGGGTCTATTTTTTGTTGTTATTGTTGTAGAGGACAGGTTGTTTATTTCATGCTGAAATCTCAAGCTTTCATACTCAACATGACAGATGAAAGAAAAGAATAGTTTTTATAACTACTTTTCATTAGAAAATGATTGCAAAGTGCTTTTCAAGTACAAAGTATTATATTACATGTTGCGAAATAATATTCAGAATAATTGAAGTGGCATACAATCACCTAGTGCACTGCAAAACAAAGTGCTATTAAATTCTAGGATGCCTGCTTCATTTTCCACATGTTCTTTTAAGTAGCACTTGAGTATTTAATCATTTTATAGATTTTAAATAATACATTCCTATACTTATCCATTTTATGCATAAATTGTTGCTCATTAAGTTAGGTTTAAATAGTCTATGCTTTCAGCTTAGAATGATAGTCTTAAAATTTATTCTTCAATAATGAAAACATTTTCATTTTGCCCTAGAATAAAAGCATGCCAGTCTAATCACGTTGTTTTATGGGTATATGAATAGATTAACAATCTGAAGAAACTTGGTATTTATATTATTTTTATTTTATAGCAAACATGTCAATCCTGGGTTAGCTTTTAAAAAAAAGCTACTGTCAAACATAAGCAAATAATCGATACTGAGAGAATTCATTAATATCCTAAAAGAAAAAGACATAGAAAAGTTTTTGGAACTGTCTGTGTAAAAATATTGGAATAGGAAAGTAAATATTTAATCATGGTTGTAAAAACAATTGAATCATTTCGGAATATCAAATTCTCCTGAATGAATTATAGCATATTTGATTTGTACAATCAATAATTTCATTTTTATACGGAAGTAAATTACTTTAAAATGTAGACAATTATAAATCTTGCATAAAATTTATTTAAAATGAATTTAGAAGACAAATCTAGATTCTTTCTAATGCTACCAAACAGATCAATATCACTAGATCTGAAACTGCTCCTAATTTCTACCTGTCACAGAATATTTTAATTAGAAAAACTTCAGCTAAAAGCAATGCATTTCTTTTTAACAACATTTCTTCTTTCTGATTCTTCCTTCAAACCTCCCTCTCACACACTTGCTGGGCTCTCCACCAAGGTCATGGACTCCTATTCCATCAATATAATGTTCTTTGTACTTACATTTTCAGGGTCCATCATTTACTACTGGGCATTTGCGGGTGCTCTTCCCTAGGGAAGACTGCCTCTTCTGTTTCCAGTTTGCTCACTTGACTACAGTTCTTCCGCAAGATTGAGGCCTCATGGACTTTTCCAATGATTCACTGTTAGGAATCCCTGTTTTTTTATGTGCTGGATTTTAATATTGTTCTCTACTTTGGGAATTGTGTGCAGTTTATTGAATTCTAATATTAACTGTGTCATGTTATGGCATTTGCTCAATTTTTCTTACTGTACATATGGAAGCATAAAGACTACATCACACCCATTTTTACATAGGTTTTCCAAACCCACAGAGTACTGAGTAAAGAAAATAAAAATAAAAAGAGTAGTGTATTTGGATGAAGTAAATTGAGCTGGGTTAAATATCAGAATACCAAAACAAAATATTGACCAATGTGTTTTTCTCATGCAATTTGGAATATTTGTTCCTCCAATGCTGTTTTGTAGAATTTAAATTTGGAATACAATATTTTCTCTGACAAGAATTTTGTGTAAATTTTATTATTTTATCATTCCTTTATTCCAATTTTATTCCAAAATTATACATTTAGCTTATTGAGAAATCAAAGTTTAATGTCCTTCATGACTCCTAATTACTTCGGAAATACTTCAGGCATGACTGCTGGAAAGAACTGCATCCTTTCTGCATACTTGCCATTTTAAGAACAGAGTTGGATGATAAGTATTCTTTGTCCTCCACGCTTGTATTTTCATATCCAACATGTCTTATTATTGCTTGCTTCTTTGCATTTCTGCTGTCACACTGTTGACACACATTATGCTTTTGTTCCATGAAACACAATGCTACTTATGATTTGAGTGTATCTGTATCATTTATATATGTTTGATTAATGTATATTTTTAACTCATACCAGACACTTACAAAGAAATATTTTTACCATATAGAAAGTGTTATCCTTATTTAGAAGAACTTATTATGTCTCACTTTCTATAGAATTTTTCTTTCTTACATTCAAATTGTGATAAATTGAAAAAAGCACACTGTCTTAACTTATTCTTAGAAACATATCTCAGGAAATATAAACTTTGCTAACATAAATTAGAAAATCAAAGGCAAAGTATAATTTTATTATGCTTTCTTTATATTACCTAATATTTTTATTTTAATGAAGAAATTAATTAATGTCATTCCCTAGAAATGTATTGTCCTTTTAAATAGTAGGCATTTTCTTTTTTAATTCAAATATTTTTATTCACTTTATATCCCAATCACAGTCCACCCCTTACTGAGCAATCCCACCCTTACAATATCCCTCTCCCCGTTACCTCCTCCCCTTCTTTTCAGAGAGTTGGTGCTCCTTTTGTGTACTAACTCACCCTGGGACATCTGCTCCCAGCAGGACTAGGCATATCTTCTCCCACTGGGGCCCAACCAGCCATTCCAGGTATGGGAAAGGGGATCCAATAGTAGGGTACAGAGATTGAGACAGACCCTGGTGCATGTGCTAGGGGACTTATGTGAAGACCTAGTTGCTCATTTGGCACAGATGTGTAGAGGTTCTAGCTAAGAAAGAAATTAGGGAAACAACACCCTTTACTATATCCACAACCAATATAAAATATTTGGGTGTAACTCTAACCACACATGTGAAAGACCTGTATGACAAGAACTTCAAGTCTCTGAAGAAAGAAACTGAAGACAGTATCAGAAGATGGAAATATCTCCCATGCTCATGGATCATCAGAATTAACCAAGTCAAAATCACCATTTCCCAAAAGCAATCTATGATTCAATGCAGTTCCAATTAAAATTTCAACATGATCTTTATAGACCTCAAAAGAACAATTCTCAGCTTCATATGGAAAAAAATCAAACACCCAGGATAGCTAAAAGAATCCTGAACAATAAATTAACTTCTGGTGGTATCACCACACCTGATCTCAAGATGTAATACAAAGTAATAGTAATGAAAACTGCATGGTATCCCTACAAGAGCATGCAGATTGATCAATAGAATCGAGTTGAAAACCTGAAAATAAACCCAAACCACTATGGACACTTGAATTTTTACAATGAAGGCAAAAAATACAATATAAACCTATTCTTTTACATAAAATATAAAGCATATTCAGCGATAAAACATTGCATTAACTAAAACCTAAGATTTGATATGATATTGGGCTAGTTTGGGAAATTAACATAAATGTATTTTCTGAGGGTAGACCTATAAGTACTTCAATAAATTGAAGGTATTGGTTATTATTACTAAATGGATAATAAACTTAAAAATTTGTCATCTAAGATATTGATGTTAGAACACAATTTTGTAGCATCTACAAATTAAATATATAATTGTAGATAAGCTAAAATAAAGCACAGATATGTATATTCAGCTAATTTCTCATTCAATATATTCTGTCCAACTCAAATGAAGTTGGAATGAATACATGGAGATGGATAGCAGAAGGGAATGGCAAATAGGTGACCCTTCCTCACTTCTATAGACAATATAAACAGCTACATTTTCTTGTGGCACTGTCATTATCTTTTTATTAATTTAATCATTATCAATTGGCATAGTAATCTATATTTTGCCTCAACAATTCTGCTTCAGGATAACTTTTTCCCAATTTATTTTTTATTCACTTTACATCCTGAATCCAGTCCCTTCCTTCTCTTCTCCCAGTTCCTCCCTTACAAATCCCTCTCCCCCATTACCTGATCCAGAGAAGTAAAAGTCTCTTTTGAGCACCACCCTACCCTAGGACATTTAGTCCCAGCAGGACTAGGCAAATCCTCTCCTTCTGAGGCCCAACCAGGAAGTCCTTGTAGGATAAGAGGATCCAGTGGCAAGCAACAGAATCTGAGACTGCCCTTACTTCAATTCTTAGGGCAACCACATGAAAACCAACTTGCATATCTTCTACAAATGTTTTACGAAACCTAGGTCCGGCTCCTGCATGCTCTTTGGTTGGTGTTTCACTCTTTGTGAGCCCTATGCGCCCGTGTTAGTTGACTTTGTTGGTCTTCTTATGGTATCCTTGACCCCTCTGGCTTGTCCAATTCTATCCCCCAATCTCCCACAAAACTCCTTTAACTCTGCCTGATGTTTCAATGTAGGTCTCTGCATCTGTATCTATCCACTGCAGGACGAATCCCCTCAGGAGACTGTTACATATGTTCCTGTGTACAAGTATAGCAGAGTATCATTAATACTGTCAAGGGTTGGCTCTCCCACATGGGATGGGTCTCATGTTTGTCCAGTCATTGCTTGGCCATTTCCTCAATCTCTGCTCCATCTTTGTTTCTGTGCATCTTGTACGCAGGATAAATTTGGGGTTGAAAGTTTTCTGGGTGTGTTGATGCCTCCTTCCTGCCACTGGAAGTCCTGCTTAGTTACAAGAAGTTGCTTCTTCAGTCTCTTTATCTCCTGTTTGTAGGAATCTCACCTAGGGATTCCTATAGATTTCCTGTAGTCTATCCAGACCAAGGCCTCCAGCTAGTCACCAGATATCCATGCCCACCAATTTCCCATCTTACTTTCAACCATCTCTCCTACCCCTTCTCTCTACACCTGATCACTATCCCCTTTACACTCTTCACCCCATCTCCTACTGACTATCTTCTTTTCCCGTCTGAATGAGATTCACACATCCTCCCTTGGGTCCGACTAGCAAGTCCTAGAGATTCTCCTGCCTCTAGCATTCGATTACAGGTGCACTGCTTGGCCAAGTTTTTTGTTTGGTTTGGTTTGGTTTTTTGGTGTTTTTTTTTTTTTTTGTTTTGTTTTTGTTGATTTGTTCATTTTCCTATTTTATCTCTATTTTGTCCTACCTAATTTTTGAAGTTGTCCAATCGTTATTCCCCTCCTGATCCACCCTCCTACATTTCCTCATCCCATCCCTCCTCTCCAACTCCAAGAGGTTGTTTTCACTTTCCCCATAACCCCCCACCTCACCAGACTTCCCCACATTTTGGAGCCTCACGTCTGTCAAGGGTTAGGTGTATCTTTTCTCACTGAGGCAAGACCAAGCAGTCCTCTGTTATATATGTGTCATATATATATATATATATATATATATATACATATATATATATATATATATATATATGTATATATATATATATATATATATATATGTAGATTCGGTCTCGGTATCGGACCAGTTGATGTATGCTGCCTGCTTAGTGGCTCAGAGTCTGAGAGATCTCAGGGGTTAAGGTTAGTTGAGATTACCGGTTTTCCTATGGGGTCACCCTCCTTCTCAACTTCTTCCAACCTTTCTCTAGTTCAACCACAGGGGTCCCTGACTTCAGTCCATTGGTTGGGTGTAAGTATCTGCATCTATTTCAGTCAGCTGTTTCTTAGACCCCTAGTTGGGCAGCCTTGTTAGACTCTTCAGGGTAATTATTAATCATTTCTTACCAATGAAAATATCTCCACAACATCACACCTATTTCTATAGTCTTTATACTTATACTCACATATAATAATTTCATGAACAGCAGTCATTATCCCATAGCAACAGACACTTCTTATCAGCATTTTTATGGCTTATGAATCTATATAGTAATATAGGCCACTGTACAAGCAAGTTCTCCTTAACAACCTCCGATAGCAGCAATAATAGAAGAGTAGGACCACACAGATGTTTTGATGACTCTTTGACAGGCACTTTACATTTGTTTCAGAAAACAATAGCAGAAGTCTTTCTACTAGGGCCTATTTTTTAGGCTGGAAGTTTTATCCTACAGATTGCAACAACAAACAAAAGTTGAGCTTTCACCTGTCAAAAGTAACCTTAAATCAAATAGAAAATTAGTTTGTTTTCCTGTACCTATAGGCACATCTTTCCTGACAAGCTAGCAGCTTAACACGCAGAGTGTACCACCACGTGAGAACATGCAATTCTCACCAGCAATTTGCATTGGCTTTTCTCAAATTAATAATGTATTGTCAGGGAGGAATGGCTTTGAGTCATTCAACATTAACATGTTGGATATTCAGCAACAGAGAGTCTCCATCTAATTCTAGCATGCCTCCAACAGCAATGACAACTGCATGTCTCTTGTGTGTATATTGAGAGTTGTTAGAGTCTCCACAGTATTAAGGTTTTCCCCAATTGCCTTGTTGTTTGCCTTAATAGAGTAGTTACATTCAATACTATGTATCCTAAACAAGGGATATTCGATGTTTTGACTCAGTGGCTAAAATTATGCCAGAAAAATAAAAAGAATTAGAAATCTCCAATATATACTAAGAGATCTTATTACTTGTATCTGTAAATGCATGTTTTATTCACCTGATGTAATTGTCATCTTGGAAGCTTATTTGGAAGCTAATGAATAAGTTCTCCTTCTCTAGTTCTTTCTGAACTCTGGCTAGCTGGTATAGCTCTGCTGTTCTGATTCAAATGTTTCTCTTAACTGACTGATTCAATCTGGCTTCACCCAGTTTCTCACTGAATTCTTTTGCTTGGCTTCAAATTAAAATTGGTCATTTGTTCTAATCTTCAGACCCCTTCTTATTCTCTGTCTTCAACTGCCTCTGCTGACCTGCACTGAAGTGTATTAATTCATGAATGAATTCAACTCCACTATACTGCCCTCACTTCACTGATCTGAGGTCATCAGTACTGAACTCAACTGAGTTGAGTTGAATTCACTCCACTGCGCTGCCTGATTTCAAGTGATACCCTCTCTTTCCTATCTTCATGAAAATTTGGTGTATCCTATCACTGGCTCATTCTGTCAACTTTCTCTGATTTGTCATGTTGCCAATAAATTAGATGTCACTTTCAAACCTGGATAATTCCTTCTATGAACTAACCTTACCTACTTTGTTCAGGATTAAACATGCGTACCAAGAGCATATCTGTATTCCAGTCAGAGGAACTAAAATTTCTCTAGTGTCTCACTTGTTCTCTTATAAACTTAATATCATGGACAGAGACATGTATAGAGGGAGAAGCACTATCATATCCAACTCTTGCTGGTTGGTTACAAATGGTCCTCTTGTTGGGTGGGAAAAATCAATTTCCCAAATACTTCCTCCAATGACTACCTTCCTAGTTGTTACCCTAGATGAAACTATGTGAAGGTCACATGTAAAATGTGTCCTAGCTATGAATCAAATACTAGAATATGTTCACACAGAAGAAAAATGTACATGGATGGATTAATTTTCATAAGAATGGTCAACCTAGGTCAATTCAGCTCTAGGTCCAGCTAACTGTTTTTATCTATTTACATTTCTATTCAGAGATTCTCACTACACCATGTGGTCTTCAGAATTAAAAAGACACACAATCTCAAAGTGGCAAATACATTTCATGTATATTTTCTAACTAGCAGGGTTCTATTTAAGGTATGCTTTAATATAGAACATACAGTTAATATGCATGATGCTAACTTGTAGGAAGCCTTGACTTTATCATCAGAGGACTGGTTGGGCAGAATTACTTACCAGAGATGTTCTTCCTGAACAGCACTTGGCGTATGTAATGGGTAATATCAGTACTTCCCAACAGTCTTATGCTTTTGGTGAATGTTCCTGCAGGTTTTAAAGCCTTCAAGAGGTTCACAGAATACAATTATGCAATTACCTACAAGAACTGTATCATAAGTAAAATCTTTTCAGCACAGTTTTTTTGGGAGTTCTGAACAGGGTTCTTGTCTGCAGCTTATCTTCCTTATTCATTATAACTTCATTATTTTTATATTTCCATTTTGCATGTTGGCCACTGTTTATCAGATATGCCAGAGCCTTTTCTATATCATAAAAATAACATTACACATATAACTCAGATTCTTAATAATACCCCATACCCATTTCTCAGGCTTGGCTGTATTATATTAAGAAATGTTTTACTTGAAATATAGTTACTTAAATTCCCCTCTCTTTTCTCCACCTAGTCACTACTAGATTCTCTGTAATAACTCAACTTCAAGTTCATAGTCTTCTTTTCATTATTACTATGATATATATATATATATATATCATATATATATGATACATATATATATACATATATATATATACATACATATATATATATATATATATGTAGAAACTTGCATTAATTCAACATGATGATTCTACTTTTGTTGTTTGTATGTATATGGTTTTAAGGCTGATCACTTGGCAATAAACAATCAATAATGATGCTTATTCCTGGAAGTTAAGTCTCCTCTTCCACCAGTCATTACTTGCTTATAGTTCTTTATCCAGAGGTGAGAGCCCATATAATTTTCTCCCTTATATCTTAACATGCCCATTATTCCAGTCTTAGAAGCCATTTCTAGGAAAGATTGTTTCACAATGGACTTCCTAGTAGCATGGGCATTAAAATTATTCTCCTCTTCTGTGATGTTCCATGAGTTTATAGATGCAGTAGATTGAGTAAGATGTATCTATTGACTTCTTTCTTAAACATTAGAAAAGCACAGTCCTACATGACTTGCTGAACTGGAAATCAAATATCATTCATGTCATATTCTCTCATTTCCTTTTCTATGTCATGCTTTTCTATCTCCATCATCTGATTTTACCAAGGGCTCTATCTTTTCATACTAGAAAAATATCTTTAGCCCAGGTATAATTTAATTGGTATCTCTTTTCTTCAGCCACTCCTAGTAGCATAACATATCAAACTTTTATCTCATAACTCTCTTATAAATTGTTCTTGCCAAGTCAAATGTTTAAATGTAGGAAAACTCACGACTCTATTTCCCATTGTTATCTCAGTCTTAACCAGTCAAACTTCTTCTAAACAGATGACTGTGACTCAGTTACATTTATGTTGTATTATCTCTAATAGACCTCATATTATTGCTACAAGAAGGATGTACTATGCCAAATGTAACAGAGCCATGAGATTCTCCCTGTATACTGTCAATTGTCAGATAGCTCAAGCAAGAAAGATATTCATGCAAATCTACTTTAATATGACAATGTGTTTATTGAAATTACTTGTAGAAGCATAGGTAAAGGCTTATTTATAAGGACATGGAGAATGAGTGATGATTGATGAATAATGTTTGACTAAAGAATCCCCATCTCTCTAAGAGTCCACTTTCTATGTCCAACAACTGAAAGACCATGTCCATCTGGGAACATGACTGGAAGAAATGTTGACTGAAATTTCAGATGTGTGTCTAATAATTATTCCACACTATTCTATGAATGAATTTTCTACTTTTATTAATATTGCCACAAATAAAGCTATCTCTTTATTATTTTACAATTACAGGACAAGCTTTCTGAAGGTCATAATAGTAACTATAGTTGATTTAACCCATGTTTATATAGCAAATGTTAGCAGTTTCCCTACTGCGATATTTTATTACATCAAGTATTTTATGTTTCTACATCATATATGAAACATAAGAAACATTCTAGATAATGAATAAGCCAAAGATAATTATCAAAAATATTCTTTATCTTCTCTTGATCAAGACTAATATTTTGCCTATCATTTTTTTCACAGAAATGTATTGCAAAATAATCATATGTGTTTAAAACTATGTTGTAATTTGTTTATGAGTATTTGTGAACTACTTTACAACACTTAAAATGTGCAGATGGTTCACATTTTTCAATTCCCCACAGCTGGTTAGCTTTATTTTAGATTTTTATATCCTTGATTTGTGAATTCTAGTGATATTATTTTATCTATATCTAAGCATTAATAATAAATTACCAGAAAAGGTTCTGGTATAGTTTTTTTTTAATCTGATAAAGATGTAATTTGGAATTTATTTTGCATTATCTTTCTACTCATATTTCATTGTGATGAAAGTTGGACTGTTGTTAGTTAACAATGGCAAAAATTAATTCCAATGCTAAGAACTAATATTATCACAAAAGTTTGAGCACAATTTATAGATGAAGTATGAAATGGAATGCTTAATGACCTTAATTTGGGTCACACAGTCTATGCATGCTGAATGAACAGTTTCTGTTCAGTTGCCTAAAAGGTCATATTTATCTGAGAATTTTAAAGCTTAACTAAAAATCTTGCTGCCTTTCATGAAGAATTTCTCTGCAGAAGTGCATGACTATATTGAAGATAGTTTTTATATCAGAAATTCTTTTATACTTGAATCTGTGTTCTGCATTAAACAATTGATTGGTCTGTCTTTTGAAGGTAAAAATAACTTCTAGACTATGTGTTTATATTATTAAAGATATATTTATCTGTTACTAGTGAATTATATATATTATTTTTATTACATTTTCTCTTCCCTCAGTTTGTTTCCTTGAAACTATCCCTTGGCAGATGTTATGAAAACTTTTGCTAAATAATCCAACTTTAAAAAAATTCTTACCTATACTGAACTCTTTTCTATACTTTCGTCCTTGTTAAGTCACAATTGGAAAAGAATGGATTGATTATTCCATGATATATAAGCATGCCTGAAACCTGACATTTCTTACTCTAATCCCAAGGAAGTCTTAGCTTTGCCTCTAACATAGACATTATCTTCTCTGAGCCCACACTTATGACATGATGGTAATATATTTTATGGATGGGGAGGTGTTTCATTCTTTAATATTTTGCCCCCCAGAGATTTATAAGTTTGAATGGCACAGTGACTGTCACTATTAGGAATTGTGGCCTTATTGAAGCAGGTGTGACCTTGTTGCAGGAAGTAAGTCACTGTGGTGGTAGGCTTTGAGATTTCCTAAGCTCAAGATCCACCCAAGGTGGCATTAGATTCTTTTTCTGGCTGCATTCAAATCAAGATGTAGAAGTCTCCCCTTCTTCCCCAGCATCATGTCTGCCTGTAGTCAGCCATAAAAATACAAGTTTTATGTATGCTTTCAGGGCTAGTTGGTATTGGGTATCAATAGGTATTTTCTTCATGAGTGAATAATATTTCTCACACTTTCCCAATTCCTCAGTTGCTTGTAGTTCTTGGTGTAGGTTGAAGGCTTAGTGGGCTTTCCTTCAACCACTTATATATGTCTGTTGATATCACTCTCAGTAAGCTCATGTCTGGGCAGTCATATTGGTGAAATTTTATGGGTATAGCTCCTGATGTTACTAGGAAACAAAGTATTAAGAGAAAAAAAATCACTGAACTTCTGGTATCCTACAATATTGCCTTACCTTTAGGTTTGAGAATGATGTGTACACAAATTAATAAAAGAAACAAACAGACTAAGCAGGTAATGCATGCAATAAAAATGAACAAAGATGACAAGACTTTGAAATAGAACATGGAGTTTCATATGGGGAGGGGTAGAGGACAAAAGAGAATAGAAAATATTGCAATTATAAAATGAAATATATATATATGTATATATACATATATATATATGTGTGTGTATGTGTGTGTTTATACGTGTGTGTGTATGTGTATGTGTTTGTATGTGTATGTGTGTATGCATTCATGATCTTCACTATTTAGGGCATAAAACAAGTTTTATCAAATATAAGAAAAATAGTTTATTACATTTTTCTTAATCCCAGTAGAATTAAACTAGCAATTAAGAGCAACTGAAAACATAAAAGTAAATACTCTAGAACAAACTATTGAATGATAAGCAGATCAAATTCATCAGCTGGTAAATAAAGCATCCATAAATCCAAGGAAAGTGAAGTACAGCATAAGAGAATCTGTAGGATATAATAAAATGGTGTTATGGGGGATGGTTAGAGCTACAGATTCCTGCATCCAAATTCAGAGATTCTCAATACCTAACTCAGTAAGCTAATGAAATTAGCAGAACCTTCTAAACAGATGAGCCACAAATGTCCAATAATTGTCTAAATATGTACTCACCATCCTTAGCAATCCATGAAATGCAAATTAAAGCAACAGTGAGCTATCCTAGTTTAAATAACTATCATTAAGACAACAAGGAGCCACAAATGCTGGCAAGATTGTAGGGGAAAAGAAAAACTAACACACTGCTTGTAGTAAAATAAACTCCCATTGTCACTCTGGAGATCAATATTAACATATACGAGACAACTGAGACAAGAAATAGCATATGGCTCATCAATGTTACTCCTGGGTATGTACCTGACAGATTCTCACTCTACAAGATACATTTGCACAACCATGTTTATTGCAACACTAACAACAGGCAAGTAATGGAATCAGCCTAGATGCCCATCAACAGATGAATTGATAAACAAAATGTGGCATATATACAAATGGAGTTTTATTCAGCCATAAAGAATGGAATTATGCTGCTTGTGAGAAAATGAATGTGACTGGAGATTATATTAAGTGAAATAAACTAGACTCAGAAAGACAGTACACATTTTCTCTCATTTATGGATGCTAGATTTCAAACAGTTGCACAAGCCCATAAGTATATATGATGGGAAAGCAGATTTGAGGCTAAAGAAAGAAGTGGAAAAGATAGAGGACTAAAGATAGGAAGAAAGCAAGTAAGGGGACAGTTATAGTTCAAGTAATAGTATAATGGAAGTGAATCATGTTTACAAATTCCCAGAACTGTGCATGATGAATATATAGTGAAGCTATACTTTGCATATAATATCAAGGTTGCTTAATTGTTGTTTCTTTTAAATTTATTAATTTATACTTGTACATGTTTGCACATATGTGTTCACATTCACCAACACATGTGGAGGTCACAGGATTCATTTCTTTCTTTCCACTGTGTGTGTCTCTGGAAAGCTCAGCCTTTCAGCAGTGGCAGCAATTACATCTGACTGCTGATACAACTCAAATGTCAAAGGAGTTGACCATGAAAACTCATTATTACTGAAGGGCAAAAATATATCAATCAAGAGGCAAGTATAAAAATGCTTCAGGAATCTGAGTTAGAAATTATGTTTTTCAAGGTGAGACAATAAATAAAAATACTGATAGATTATAGGATTTTTGGAGGGAGAAACCTCCAAGGATACTGCCCATATTTCTGACTTAGCAATAGAAAAAATAATATTGTTTTACCTCGAGACTAATGGAGAACATGTAGTTGGAAGAGGTAAATGTGAGAAAGGATAAGAAAATTAAAAAAAAATAAGTTTCATTCACCTGAGAGAGATTCTTATATCTTATGGGTTAGGTATATTGGAAATCAGCAAGCAACGTTTTAACATGAAATATGTGCTTGAAATGTCTAAGATATAGAAAATTTTAAAAATATCTGATTACTAGAGTGGAATCTAAGGAATATTAGCATTGAAGTGAATAACGAGGACAATATAGAGAGCAGACAGGGAATGCAAGGGTAGAAGGAGTGGGAAGACAGTGATTCCTTGTTTATGAAAGGAAGAACAGCACACACTATTGATGACATGCTAATTTCTGTGATAATTTGCGTCCTCAAATCTAAAAACATGAGGTGGAAGTCTACTATTGGCATCTAAAAAGAAAAAGCCATGAATGATCCAAAGACTGCTAAATACCCTGCAATTCTTGGAAAGTACAACAGAGAATTATGCAGTCATAATATCAACATCACTGACAGTCAAAGTCCCTGACACCTAAAATAGCATACAGAGTTTTGAAGGGGGCTGCACAGTATCTGAGGGCAAATGAATGGCACGACTTTAAATAAGAAACGGAGGAAGGATTAGAAGTTTGTATTAAGAAGGAAACGTTGAAGAAAATAAATTTAAGAAAATTAGGTATTTTTCAGGAGGACTAGATGGTTGGAAATTGTTTGAAAAATGGCAAAAACAGGTTTTCCCAGAGTATGCCAAACAAAGAGTGAAGAATAAGAAAATGATAGAATAAAATCAATGTGGAGGTTCCTCAGAAAAATTGAAATAGATCTACCTGAAGACCCAGTTATATCACTCTTGGACATACACGAAAAAGAATCCCCACATGCCACAGGGGCACATGTTCCACAATGTCCATAGTGGCCTTATTTGTGATAGCCAGAAGCTAGAAACAACCCAGATGTCCCACAACGGAAGAATCTGTACAGAGAAAGTGGATCATTTACAGAATGGAATACTATTCAGCTATTAAGAACAAGGACATCACGAGTTTTGCAGGCAAATGGACAGAACTAGAAAATATCATGCCAAGTGAGGGAACTCAGATCCAAAATGCATGATGCATGGTATGTACTTAATAATAAGTGAATATTATTCAAAAAGGTATAGAATGCCGAGGATACAATCCACAGAACTCAAAAAGTTTAACAAGCAGAAGAACCCAAGTGAGGAAGCTTCAATCCCACTTGGAAGGATGAAGAAATCAATCATGGGGGAGCGAGTGGGAGTAGGAGGGAAAAAGGAAACATTATCAGATATTGGGGGGACCGGAGTGAAGCCCTGGGGGCCAGCAAAAAGAATGGAAACAGGCAATTTCAGGAGGTAGAGGTTCAGGAACACTCTAGGATGTACCAGAGAAGTGAGAGGTGAGCTTTGCTCAGAACAAAAAGGGAGGGACCTTTGATGAAATGCCCAACAGTGGGGAGAGGGAAATTGTAGAGTCCATCTCTAGTAGAAAGACAGGGCATCAAGTGAAGGGATGGGGTTGCCATCCCACAGTCGAAAACTCTGACCCAGAATTTTTCCTGTCTGGAAAACAAACAAACAAACAAACAAACAAACAAACAAACAAAAAAACCTGCAGACACAAAAATGGAGAAGAGACTAGGGGAAAGGAGGTCCAGAGATTGGCCCAAACTGGGATCCATCTCAAGGGGAGGCCCCGGAACTTGAAGCTGTTGCTGATGCTGTGGTATGCTTACAGACAGGAGCCTAGCATGGCTGCCTTCTGTAAAGCTCAAGGCTGAAAAAGTCAAATGCAAATACTTACATCCAAATAATGGACAGAAGTCAAGACCCCTATGGTTGAATTACAGAAAGGTGGACAAAGCTGAGGAGGAGGGTGACCCCATATAGGAAAACTAGCAGTCACAACTAACCTGAGATCTCTCAGACACTGAGCCACTAACAAGGTTGCATACATTAGCTGAAATGATGCCCCTGACACATATACAGTAGAGGAATGTGTATCTGACCTCAGTGAGAGAAGATACAACTAATCTTTGAGATATTTGAGGTCCCAGGGAGTGGGGAGGTCTGTTGGAGTGAGGGTGGAGGGGTTGGGACATCCTCTTGGAGACCAGCGAGGAGGGATGGGATGAGGGACAGTCAGAGGTGGACCCAGAGGGGATAACGACTAGATTGTAAAAAAAGATTATATAATAATAGTAATAATAATAATAACAATAATAATAATAATAACAACAGTACCAATAACAATAACAGTAACAATAAAAGAAAAGAGAAAAGCAGTGGCAGGAGGAGTTTTGATCAAAGCAAGGCTTTTGTCATCATTCAATACATGGAAATATATAGGGATTCAAGGATAAGTGAAATAAGCCACAGAGTAGTAAATAGGAAGCACAATGGAGTCACATGATAAACTGTTTAATACTGATGTGAACAAGAGGAGAGTCAGCCTGAAGGATTGGTGAAAGATCATTTCTACTAAGGGAAGAATGATGGTGAGGTCAGCCATCCCAGACCATCGTGAAGTTAGTTGAGGTTCTTGTTGAGGATGAGATTTTGAGAAATAAACTGCCAACTGAAAAGATGGATTTGGATGATGAAAAGCAAATTTGATTAGGAGAAAAGTATTTTGAGCATTCTACCTCCATGAAGAGTGAAGTGTTTGACCAGAGAAATGTATTTTTCATAGTATAATGATAAAGCTACCAAATAATAAGAAATATTTTAAGAGCTCATGCTATCTCCCCTTTTCATCTTCTAACCTTTAACATTTGTGCATATAATATACAATATTTATATATCAATTACCATCTTAAACTCTCCATTTATCCCTTATTTTATCTGAATGTTTATCTTTTCCTCCATGTCTAGTGAATATACTACTTGAAGGAACATAATGGGAAAGTGAAGTGATCTACTCCCAGGAATATAAGTTTAATAAATCATAGTTTATTGCAGAATTTCTGAAGGCAGTTGGATGTTCATCATCCTCATAGATTTTCATTAATACTTCCATTAAATTTCAATATTAGGTGATTTTTCCATTTATAGGAAATCCTCATTTTGAATGAACTAAATTTAATGTTTAGAAAGAGTTTAACACACATTCTTTTGAAACACAGTTCAAATATTTCTTATGTAATAAGAAGATCTACCATTTATGGAGTCCAGAGTTCTCTGCTGAAATCACAGACACACACACACACACACACACACACACACACACACACACACACACACACACACACCATTGTGGTACCCTTCACCAACACTAGACCTGAGCTGTTTTACAACATAATGTAAATTCCTCTCTGCAACACATGATAAAAGAAATTTAAAAAAAATATGTTGCTTATAAGGCTTTTGGCATCCCCAAGTCTCATGATTTATTAACTGGCTAAATAATCTCTTATCATTATTATTTGTTCTGTGCACAGCTACTCATCCATACACAGCAGTGTATCTAACTTTCTTTGTGATGTCTCTGAGTCTATGCATTTGCCCTTAGTTTCTTTTGAGAATTCTTTGGGAAGATAATGATAACATTTCAAATTCTGTACCACTAACCACAACACATGCTACAGAATACAAATGTGTATAAGGTGGTGGTTTCATTATCTTAGGGTCAGTAGAATTTCAAGTGCTTTGAAATTACCTCTATCAGTGATGAAGTGTCAGCTTAGTTTTAATAAATCTTTAGGAACAGCCACAAGTTACTTCTAGGACATCTCCCTATTTCCAGAAATACATCATTCAGCTGCCAAATCTTCTATCAGTGTCTTGCTAAAGATTCCTCACTATTAAATGCAAGGCTACACTCCTGGTGCATGCAATTGCTTTTTGATAACTTAAAATATGATTTATCCAAAGTACATTCAGAAGCAGTCCACATTTATGTTCCTTATTTCAAAGAAGATAAAGAGAATGTGGAATAAGCAAAAACAGAATCAAAAACATACAAATGCATCTATCTGAGCAACGCATGAGAACCCAGAATTTCAGCACCTGTTCGATTTTCATTATGAAATGTGGGCAGAATTAAAACATGAATTTGGCAAGGTGACCTGTTCAGGATGAATTAGAGTTGACATCAAGTGAATTCAGCCAACTAATAAGTATAATGTAAAATTTCTCATAATGTGCAGCCAAATTTAGATGGTTCCCTTTTAATTTCCAATAAACTTGACCATATGTTCCCTTGCAGAAATGCTAAATTACAGAGGCTTACATTTGCTTCTCTTTTGGTAAACTGCTATTACTATTAAAAGTTAATGACACTTCTTTTACTTGTTTTTTATGATGAACCCTAGAAAATTCTTAAAATGTAATGTGGTTTTTGAAAGACAATATCGCTTATTTTTGCATTAGAAAATATATAGCTTTTGAAAGAGTCATAAGCTTTCCAGGATACACATTTCATTCTATAAATGTCAACCATGTGAACTCTCCCAATTGCATTGCATATCACATAAATATTTTACTAATATTCTTGTTACACAGCAATGTGTTCACCATGGAGTCCTCCATACTGGGTATTTGTTTGTTTTTGTTTTGTTTAGTTTTTCTTGCTTTAGATTCTATGAATGGAGTTTATTTAAACTTGATAATTTTCTAGTAGTTCTGGGCAGGAATAGACATCTCTGTTCTGGATCACAGCGTTGTATAAATTCAGTAATACAAATCCTTATAGAAAAACTGAGTTTTAACCTTGAATTAAAGAGGATCCATTTGAGCTACTCAGCAAGCCCGGATTCCAACTCCCAAAGGACATGGGCATACACACACACACATACACACACACACACAAAGAAAGATGAGAAGTATAACAGTAATGAATTTTCCTTCTGCAAGAAGAAATCTAAGGAGTAAGAAAAAATTGACAATGCCAATACATCCAGATTCTATTTACAAGTTTGGTGTAATTTATTCCACCTTTGAATATGTTTTAACATTTTTGTGTGTTGTCATCATTACTTTTCTTTTTTAAAATCTATGTGCATGCATTATTGCTTTTCCATGTGGTGTCAAAATAAATGAGCCTGCACATAATATCATATATAGATTCATGTATGTACATTAAGATCCCTCCCTTGTCTTTTGTGATGTCTGTCAATCATTTTGGAGAACAACATCTTGCTTAGATAAGGGGATTCTTGAATCTTTCTCTTCCTGCCTATCTTTGCACAGTATGAGGATTGCAGACTCAAAACTTATCCATGGCAACTTGGCATCTGGATTAGGTCCTCAGGCTTACATAACATGTAATCTTCATTCAAAACCATCTCTGTCATCCTATTTGTGTTTCTATTGCCCCCTCCTATGTTACAAAAGTAAAGTTCATTTTCCCTTATCTTTTAATTTCTATGGTATTCCTGTTAATATTTTAAAGAATTTTCCCAATATTTTGATATAAAAGTTAAATGTATATTTTCTTTATTCTTACTTTTTAATTTTTATTTTTTATTAATCATTCCAATTTGTTTATATCATTTATATCACACTTCCTGGTTACCCCTCCATAATCCAACCATCCCACATCCACCCTCTCCCCCCTCCCGTTTGCCTCTATGAGGGTGCTCCACCACCAATCAACCCTCATCCTGCCCTACTGCTCAAGCATCTCCCGACACTGGTGCATCAAACCTCCACATAGCCAAAGGCCTCCCCTCACATTGCTGTCAGGCAAGGCCATCCTCTGCTGCATATGTATCTGGAGTCCTGGATCCCTTTTTACACTCCTAGGTTGATAGTCTAGTCTCTGGGAGCACTGGGTGGTCTAGCCAGCCAATGATGTTCTTCCAATGGGATTTCAATCTCCCTTCATTCCTCCAGTCCTTCAGCCAGCTCTCCAATAGGGTACCTGATCTCAGTCTGATGATTCCTCCAAACATCCACATCATCGTTGGTCAGTTGCTAGCTGGACTTCCCAAGGTGATCAAAGTTGAAAATTATTTTTGACCCCATCTCAGAAAATTTAATGTGTGTTTTAAATCATAGATCTCACTCCGTATCTCTTAGAATGCTTTGAGATTTTGTTTGTTTGTGTGTTTGTTTTCTCTTTTTTTGGTTATTTTTACTTTACTAAAAAAAAAACAAGGACTGCACTGACACAATAGTAACACGCATGTTATGAATATAATAAAACACTTGTGATTGGATCTAAAGCCTACTTCATGTGTTAGAACTTATACATGACACTGGTAATGGAGCCAAGATCTTATGGCTATGTAGGCCATCTGCCCTTGAAGAAAGCCTAATATTATATTTCTTCTTAATGAACACAGAATTAAAATGACTCTGAAACTTATTGCTATTCTCAGAGCAGTGCATCGTCAACACTTTTCAGAGAAACATTTTCTTGAAGTAGATGAGAATTTCCACACAGACCGACAACTGGTCAATGTGCAAACCATGAAATAGTCAACCCAAATTTTTCACATGTTGGCCTCTCCTCCACATCTCAAAGAGCTACAAGAAAAATGGGAAAATGTAATGTTGCTGGATAACACCAATGTAATACTGTTTCTTTGACAAGAATAAACTCAAAACAATTATGGCACTATGCACAATGCTTGGGTAAGCTCTAGCCAGGCAAAAGTACCATCATGGAGAGAGAAGATAGGTACAATTTCTACTACTACGGGAGGGACTATTGACATTTGATATTATCAATGAGGAGTAGAGTCAGTTCTCTTTGTTAAAATAGTCTGACACTGGTAGGTTGATCTCAATCCGTTGTTGGCCTTAGCAAGAGCATTACAGGAAGACAAATTGGACTTGATGGGTTAAAAAACAAAAGTAGAAAACTTGAAGTTAGGTGTGTAGAGAGATGAAGGTAGAAAGGTTCTGGAAGGGACTTTGGTGATGTATAAATAAAATGAAAATATATTGTATGAAATTCAAAAATATTTGAGCAAAATATTTTCAAGCATATTGGAGAGGCTGGAAAGATAGCGCAGCAGTTAAGATTATATACTGCCCTTCCAAAGGTCTGATGCTTTTCCCCAGAATATACATCAGGATCTCAGAGCCATCTGTAACTTCAAGTCCATGGAATCTGGTACCCTCTTCTGGTCTCAGTGAGCACCTTCATGAATGTGTGCTTATTCACACATCTTCACATATAATTAAAAATAAAATGGAATCTTAAAAACAAACAATATGAAAAAATATCCATGCCATACTAGTTTGCACAGTGATCTCAGTATGTGTTTTAGTGTTTCTCGCATTCATTCTTTTAGGCTGTACTTTTCTCAGAAGCAGTGCCTGAGGACACATTTAATTATTCATTTGTGTTTCTTTCCCTTGCATTTAAATTTTTAGACTTTATAATCTGTTTTGCCATATTCTCTTTTAGATATTTTTTTGCATAAACCAATGGTTTTATTTATGTCTGTTATTTGATTAAATATTAAGCATATTTGAGGAGCTGGTAATATGTCTCAGTGGATATAGGTACTTGCACAGAAAGCTTGATGACTTAAGTTCAAACTCCACATTGCACATAATGGTGAAAGATCAGAAGAGACAATTCAAGATTGTTTTCTGACATTCACATTTGCACCATTGCAGTATACCCCTACACAAGGTAAAAATAAATAAATTTAAATAAAAACATATATGTGTGTATATAATTTCATGATGAATTTGCTTTTTTAACATTTATTCATTTGATATAAATGTACCAATATTAAAATCTACTAATGACAACTTCCAATCTGTTGGTTTTTCAAAGCTTTTCATTCTTTTCTATTATACTTAATTCTGAATGATTTTTTAGCTATTATTCAACTTAGGAATTCCTACCTGGAATGTGGATTGAGACTTATATTGTACTGTAATATTGTTATTGATGAAACCCAATTTTTCAAACTTTGAAAGATTTGTGTTAGCACAACACATCTTTTGTGATAGGTAGCTGCATTTGGTATTGTTTTTCCTATATATAACTGAATTTCTATTATTAGATATTTAAATTTTTCATTTTATCCTGGGAACAGAGTTTTATCATTAACCCAAACTTGAGAAACAAATAAAATTTATCTAAATAAGTTACTCCATTTGAGTATACATTACGCCACAAAAGTAAAATGCAACACTCAGCTTGGGGTTAAACATATAATGGAGATTTTTCTACAAGTTTAACTTCCTATACATAAAACAGATTGGATGCATGAGTAGACAAAACGGTACCAGAAATTTTAGGATATAACCACATATATGTGAGAATTTACATGCCAAAGGTACATTTTCAATTTATGAAAAAAAATAGATAATTTAATACTCATATAGTATTATTTCTGTGGTAACAAATATTTATACCTGTTAAGATCATGCCATGACTTTAGATATTCCTATAGATATCAGTTTCATTTAAGCCATTATCTTATGGTAAATTTGGACAATAATTATCCAGTGCTAATAAGAAATCTGTTTTCAGTCATGAGAAGGCATGGAGGAATAATTTGCATATAACTGAATTTAAAAAACAATTAGTATAAAAAAGTGCAACACTGTTTCTGATTACAGTGCATTGTGGAAAATACAAAACTGTTGAGAATGTAAGATATTTTGTAGATTTCAGGAGTTAAAAGAGTATATTGGTGTAGACAAAACACAAAATATATTTAGGGCTGAAAAGTAACTTTGGTAGGATATTGGAAGGATGGATATAAGTCATTATACACTGGTAGGAACACATTGTATATGCAGCAAGAGTGAACCTTAATATGAATTATGTTACCTGGGAGAAAACTGTATAATAGTACAGTTTTATAACTAGTAGCATATATACTACTCTTTTGAGGATGTTAATAAGAAATGGGGCCCCCACATGTGTGGATACAGGACATACACAGATCACAGTCCATCTTACAAAGAAAGGTCTGGAGCTAAATGAGGGCCTTAGAGGAAGGAATTCAAGCAGAGGACATAACTGAATGATGCTATCTCACAGCATGTTAGAGGCCCAAATGATGAACATATGGATTTCATTGAAGATCCCTCTTCATAGATGCTCTTAGCATGTGCCAAGCTGACAAAAATATAACTAAACCATGACAGCTAGTGAATTCAGAATTTTATAGCTCCTTTAGGTTGAGATAATTAGAAGCATTTTAGGACTGGGTCCTAAACAGAACATTGATACTATCCATTTTAAGGCCCAAGAAATCTTAAAGTCAGAAGTATTGAAAAATGAAAAGTCAGAAGATATTCTCATAGTGTTTGCCACCAGTGCAGTAAATAGATTACATGTTCCCTTTGATAGGAAGAGATTATTATTATTAATCAAAACACATGCACTTAAAATGAGAAATGTTTTAATGTCATATTTACACATTTATAACAATTCTCCAAGTATTCTTCAAATTTGATTCAATGCTGAATAATGTTTTGAATATTGGAAAAGACAATCTTGAATCGATTAAAAGGAACAGAGAATGAATGAGCAAATTTAGATACTTGTTAAGTTTTCTCATTTTCCCCAACATAATATATTTGTTATTTGGAAATGTCATGCAATGACCCCCACAATCACACTCACTTCCCATTCCTCACAGATTAAAAAAATGTTTGAAGACTCAGGATTATTTAAGAAAAATTAATATAAAAGTATACTAATTAACATTGTACAACATTGATATTAGATTATATATCAATTGAGTTCAGAAATAAACCTTACAATTATACTCACAGGATTCTAGGCAAGGATTCCATTACAATAAAACAAAAATTCTTGTCTTTTTAACCAAAATATGTAGTGGGAGATAATTTTAAAATTATAAAAGAGTAGCACCCCACTAGGCCACTGCACCAAGTCCCAGTGGGTCCTGCTCAGGGCAACTCTCACTGATGCTGATGAACCAATCTCTTTCAGCTAGCTCTCACTGCATCTCAGCTGGGTTTCCTTTCTGCCTTAGACTCTGTATACGGCGGAATCCTGCACTCCAGCCCTACAAGCAAATACCTAGTAAAGCATGAATTTAAAACTTAAATAGTTGACCAAATATATTTATGTATGTGAACTCCCAATTACATAATGCCAAATTACAATGATAAAGGTCTTAACCCAATTTTCTGACGTTTCCAAAACACCAGAAATATGTCTGAAGCCATCTAGATATCCAAGCCTCCTTCTCTGCTCTGTTTCTGTGGACCTCCTCTCTCTCTCTTTCTCTCTCTCTCTCTCTCTCTCTCTCTCTCTCTCTCTCTCTCTCTCTCTCTCTGCCCCTCACTTCCTTTAACTCCTACTCCTCTCTCACCTCCAATTACTGGCCTCTCACTGCCTCAATGTGAATGGGTAGGAAATACCTTGCAACAAAAATAGACTAGGACTTTTTCATTTCTATAGAGAAAACTCAAGTTGGGAACCTTTTTCTTCCACTTAAAATTTGGCTGGTATTAAGACCTAACTAAGATCCGTGACTGAAAAACAGTACATGAAATCTTCATAATGTTGAATTTACCCATGAGTACTAACATTGAGCATTAAGAGCACCAAAACAAAACAAAACTAAAGCAGGATAAGTTAGATGACTTAATGAAAAAAGTATTTTGTTTGTCAAATAACACCTTCAGTATAATAAAAAAAATCGGAAAAAATTTTCCTTATAATGTATTCCTTAAGTGTTAGGTGGCCAGAATATATTAATGTACCTTATAATTTAACATAAAGAATAACCTCTCCACAAAATAATAGTTAATAGCACATGAAAATTTCTTATCATAATAAATTACAAGCAATTTTAAATGAAAATTATGATTAAATGCCACTTCACTGAGAACTATAATTTGCATGGAAAACAAGGGCTGGCAAGTGTGTGAAGAAACTACAACCCTGGTATGTTGATTATTTGGACATAAATGTAGCTGCTATAATTTGGATATACTCAGAAAGTTAAATTTGACTACAGGAAGCAGCAGCATTTGCTAGATAAGTAGGTAAGGAATGGAAAACAAGTATTAACACACAAAGAATTGCAGGAATGTTCATTAGAGTACTTCAACAATAGCCAAAAATTCATGATGCAAATGTTCACACAAAAGACACACTATAAACCAAATGTATTTTAACACTACACAGGAATATATTTAGATAGATAAATAGGTACTTAGAAGAGTTACAAAATAGACACTGAAAGTAGTATAGAAAGTAAAATAATACAAACATGATTCCAATTATATGAAATGTACAGAGTAAGCAATTTTATTTAGACAAGAATAATATTAGAGATTGACAAGAGTTGAAAAGAGGGGGAACTTGAAGTTCAAAGGTTAGTGGAAGTAAATTATCTTCATAGGACATGAGAAGGTATGGGGGTGTTGAGTTATGAAGTGATGTGTGCAGGATATTAGCAATATCCTAACTACCACTCAACTGAACACTTAATTTTTTTTAGATATATTCTTTATTTACATTTCAAATGTTGTCCCCTTTCCTGGTTCCCCCTCCAAAAATCCCCTAACCCATCCCTGCTACCCCTGTTCACCAATCAAGCCACTCCCGCTTCCCTGTCCTGGTAATCCCCTACATTGCTGCATCAAGCCTTCTCAGGACTTAGGACCTCCCCTCCCTTTGATGTCCAACAAGGCCATCCTCTGTTGCCTATGCATCTGGAGCCATAGATCCCTACATATGTATTCTATGGTTGATGGTTTAGTCCCTGAGAGCTCTGGGGGTACTGGATGGCTCATATTGTTGTTCTTCCTATGGTGCTGCAAAACCCTCAGCTCCTTGGGATCTTTCTCTAGCTCCTCGCTTGGGGACCCTGTGCTCAGTTCAATGGCTTACTGAAATTTTCCCCCTCGGTATTTGTCATGCACTGGCAGAGTCTCCCAGGTGATAGCTATATCAGGCTCCGGTCAGGTCAGCAAGCACTTGTGGGCATCTACAATAGTGTATGGGATTTGTAACTGTATATGGGAAGGATCTCTAGGTGGGGCAGTCTCTGGATGGTCTTTCTCTCAGACTCTGCTCCACACTTTGTCTCTGTATCTCCTCCTGTGGGTATTTTGTTTCTGCTTCTAAGAAGGTCTAGAGTATCCATACTTGTTGTAGATAGCCCTGGGCTTGTATTTTGATGATATTCCATTCCTGGGAGGGGCTGCAGATTAGGAGTTAATATCATATACAGGTGCCTTGTGAACCTTCTCCCAAACTTAACTTTTCAAATAAAGGCTAGAGCCAATGATTGGGCAGGAAGAAGGAGGAGGATCTGAGAGTTTGGGGGAGGAGAAACGGAAAGACTGGAAGGAGAAGGAGCTATCTACAGAGATGAAGGGGAGAAGCTTGTGGACTGGAGAAACCGCAAGTTATATGGGAAAACAACATAGATGGGAATAGAGTAGTGTAGTGGGAGACCCGCCAAATCTAGGCATATAGTTTGCATTGTTATTGATTGAGTTGAGATTTATTTTACAAGGCAATTGGGTTGGAAAATATAGGAACACGCACTTTGTTCTTCCTTTTTCTTGAGATTCATTTTATCTGTGAATTGTGTCTTGGGTATTCCAAGCTTCTGAGCTAATATCCACTTATCAGTGAGTGCATATCATATGTGTTCTTTTGTGATTGGGTTATGTAACTCAGGATGATATTTTCCAGTTCCACCCATTTGGCTAAGAATTTCATGAATTCATTGCTTTTAATAGCTGAGTAGTTTCCTTTGTGTAAACGTACCACATTTTCTATATCCATTCTTCTGTTGAGGGACATCTGGGTTCTTTCCAGCTTCTGGATATTATAAACAAGGCAAGGCTAAACAAAGAATTTTTAACTGAGGAATGAATGGCTGAGAAGCACCTAAAGAAATGTTCAACATCCTTAGTCATCAGGGAAATGCAAATCAAAACAACTCTGGGATTTCACCTTACATCAGTTAGAATGGCTAAGATCAAAAACACAGGAGACAGCAGGTGCTGGTGAGGATGTGGAGAAAGAGGAACACTCCTCCACTGATGGTGTGATTGCAAGTTGGTACAAAGACTCTGGAAATCAATTTGGCGCTTCCTTAGAAAATTGGGCATAAAGTGCTAGAGGACTTTGCTACAACACTCCTGGGCATGTATACCCAGAGGATTCTCCAGCATGTAGTAAGGATTCATGCGCCACTATGTTCATAACTGGACACATCCAAGAGATCATTTGCCTTGTACATTTTATCTCAATTTAGAACAAAACAAAACAAAACAAAAAAAAACAAAGACCAGTGTTTTTTGAAATGTTAGAATGAGTTAGAAGATGAATAATTGAATGCAGAAGAAATGACAGCACATTTTAGATATTTTCATGGATATGGAAAGCAGCACAGCACAAGAAATACTGAGTTTTTGTAAAAGTCATAGTAAAATTACTATATTGTTAATGGAAAATAACAAGAATGGTTAGTGAGTTAAAAGGCATGTGTATTTCAAAAAGACAAAATTGACTCAGTAAATTTTCACGAAAGAAATTGCAAAACCACCTTATCAAAATGAAGTGGAAATTATACAACAGAACTGGTGACCTTAAAGTGTTTGAAAAAAGTTGAAAAAGACATTAAAAATGCAAATGAGATCTAAGAAGGTTAATAGAGCAAGTTCCAGAAGTAACCATAAGTAACTTGGTTTACTGAATTTTGGAAATGAGAAATGGTGGTTTCTACTCCAAAATGAGAGAAAATAGCAAAGTGACCTATGGGTTTAAGTGGCCAGGACTTCTTATTGGCATTCCGGAAAAGTTCTGTGAAAAATAAGAAATGAAAATAGGTATTGAAAGAAGTGTTAGATTCATTATCAACATTAATTTTAAAAACAAATAGCAACATGTTAATGTTAATGTTTTGTTGTTAAACAAACAAAAAACAACCCCACAAAGCTCTAAGGGCATAACGAATTTAACATAGATATAAAATGATGGATCAGAATATAAACAGGAGTCCTGGGCATGACTAAAACAAGGAAGAAAAAACTAACTTGGCATAGGGAATATATAAAAAGAATTTGTTATAGTAGTAATTAAAAGATTTCAGATTCTACACCTTGCAGTTAGAATGTTACCAATTGGTAATGAAGATAAAGTAGAGATTTTTAGTGGGTAATGAAACATAAACCGCACTAGTAAGCATTTTCTGACTGTACATGATATGTCTTGTAAGAAGCAAGTTGCTGCAGAAAGAAATTTTAAGAACAAAAAAAGGTTCTATGATGATAAAATTGAATTCTTCAATGTGCTGTGTGAAGTATGATATAGAGTAGGCAAATAAAATCTTAGAAACAAAAAGAATGATTTTTCTAGAATGCTTCAGAATGAATTTTAAGTATTCAGTGTGAGCAAACTGAGACTTTTAGATGGAATTAACAGAGCAGATGCCAACGTGAGCATCGAGGAGGGGCAGTCGGATTGAATGAATGTTGCCGAGTTAGCTTTCTGTGGCTGGGAAAATTATAGATTTATCAATGTGTAAAGAAGAAACAAGTCATTTTTTGGCTCACAATTTCCCAAGTGTTAGTGCATGGTTGTTAAACCCTGTTGCCTTTGAGCTGGTGGGAAAGCAGACAATGAGATCAGGGAGCAAGCTAGTGAGGAAAATTGCTTCCTTGAAGGGAAAGAAGAAGGAACTAGAAATAGGAGAGGAAACTACCCGTCTCAATATTGCCTTCAAATGCACACCTCAACAACTTGTCTTACATGCCATCCCATAGAACAGTTCCACTGTCTCCTAATAGTGCCACATGTTAGTGGTTAAACGTTTGGCTTATGGGCCTTTAAAAATTGCAAAATATCTCCTCTTTGTCAATTGGCACCTGGGATTTCAGGACAAAAAAAAAGTATCTTAGTTTAATACCTTTACTAGTATAGCTATTCTATTTCCTTTCTAGAACATAAGTTATATTCAGCATGTAAGGAAACAGCAATTTTTACATTCAAACTCGGATGGATGGCTTGGTCATGGTCTTCAACCATTGAGTTTTATATACGTTGAAGTCAGTTTCATTTATTTAATAGTCAATTATAATTTTGTGTGCCAACATGGTTGCTGAATAAAGTGTTTAAATCAAAAATGTATTTGTTAACTGTGACTAAACTGGTAGATGCTACTAGAGATTTTTGAAGACAAAATATATAAAAAAGTAATTGTAAGATTTTAGGAACCATTAAATAATAATTTAGGTGGTTTCTCAAATACATTGAAGCTATTGCTCTAATTTGAAAACTGATCCTGGTAGAAAGCACATCTTTTATATTAATAAAATTATATAATAATATTATAATCAGAATTCAAATCAACTGGCTTACATTTAATAAAATGTATTAGCACTATATTAGAAGATAATTGGAGAATATCTTAAATGATAAGTAATTTAAATATTCATTTGTTTAAGTAATATATCCATGATGTGTACTTATTATGGCTAGCAATGCCCCTTATTTTACTGACTTTTTATAACAGTGTATCAATTTTGTGGTGGATGGAAAGAGCTTGATTTGTTAACTGCTGAGTATTGTGAAGAGGAAGACTTGAGAGAAGTTGGTCAGCTTGCCCTGGAGATGCACTGATAAAATGCTGAGCAAGTTACCACAGAACTCTGTGCAGAAGTTTGATCAATAGATATTTGATAAATGAATGCGTAGTTTAGAATTTAACTAACATACTAAAGCAAGACACTAATGGTCTTTAGCAAGTGTGATTGTGTTTAGAGGGATTAGTTTGTCTTCTGTAGTGAATAATACATTTTAGGAATGACAAGGTGGGTAGGCAGAGAATGAAGGGGAGCATTATAAATACTCCAGTGAGATCCAATTAGGACCAAACCCAATTAAATTTAGTTCTGCTTCATCCCATGTATCATACACTTAACTCATGTTTGTCATGTAGCTACAATTTGCCTTATTGTAGAGTGGACATTGAGAGTTTATTGGGGAAACAGAGAGCATGAATCATGTTTACATGGAATTTAGCTGAAAGTTATTGCTATAATGCTGCTGTATATAATGATGGGCAACTTGTGGGGTGTTATGGATATGACCTTTCTAGACCAAGGCAAGAGCAGAAACCTTACCATAAGGGGAACGAGGTATATGGTCAAGATTAAGGATAGAATAGGAGTTAACCCAAAAGGTTACTTTAGAGTGAGGGATCTTCTAGGCAACGACTGGCTAGAAACTATATAGAAGAGAAAAAAAGTTACTACATTGGCAGAATGAGGTGTACTGTATTTTCAATTGCGATGAAAATAGGCAGGGACCAGACAGTGAAAACAACAACAACAAAAAAAAAATACATAAAATGAAAAAGAAAAGAATAACTAAGTAGCTAGTCTGGGCCCTCAGAGGATACAGAAATACTAAAGAGTTTAAAATAAGAATTTGTTTTAATAAATTTTGATTTATATTTTTCCTATTAAGAGAAAAATGGGTTAAAATGCTGCAGGAGTCTAATCAAACATCATACAGTTTATAGTTATAATTAGTGTGACTAGACATAATTGAAACTGAAAGATCATTATGAAGTAAAAACCGTAATAATGTAGAAAGTATTTATTATTAACTATATAGTCATCAACGTGGTTTTTAAATATTTTTTTACATTCTAAAAATATCTTACGAAAATACTGTAGTAAAAAATTTATTTCATTGGTGAAGACACTAAAACCTAAAGATAACAGTTAACCTTCCTAAGATCATAAGTGTTAAAGAATACAGTTTGCAGCTGCATAGGAGGAACAACAATATAGACCAACCAGTATCCCCAGAGCTCCCAGGGACTAAACCACCAACCAAAGAGTACACATGGAGGGACCCATGGCTCCAGCTGCATATGTAGCAGAGGATGGCCTTGTCAGACATCAATGAGAGGAGTGGCCCTTGGTCCTGTGAAGGCTTGTCCCAGTGTAGGGGAATGTCAGGACAGGGAAGTGGGAGTGGATGGGTTAGTGAGCATGGGGAGGGGGAATGTTATAGGAGGTTTATGAGGGGAAATGAGAAAAGGGGATAACATTCAAAATGTAAATAAAGAAAATATCTAATAAAAAAAGTTAAAAAAGAAAATACTATTGGAGAAATATTAGTTCAATCTCTATAAAAAATATTGATGAAAGTAATGGAAAAGGTGAAGAGAGTGATTCTGCCAAGTTTGTCAGGAATGACTTGCAAATGATGACGACCTAGGTAGAATAATGACTAATTGGGGATATGTCCATGACTCTCATCAAAGCTACGATGGGATCCATACTCAATGGCCTTTTCAAAGAATGTGACCATTACACTTTCCTCTGGCATTATAGTAAAGTGTCTTGATGACACTAGTGTCTATATAGCTATAGGATCAGAAAGCCAATGACTTTATCCTGACACTTCATGATAATTTTGATCATAGAAAGAAAAGAATGACGAGTTATTCATTTGGCAGTGGAGAAACTCATAAGTCCACATCCTTGACTGATTTTCAAAACTGACCCAAAAGAGTGAATATATATATATATGTATATATATTTGCCTTGTAGACTTGCTTTATGAATTAAATTGAGAGGTACAATTGAAGGAAACCCAATAGAATATGACAGATATAGTTTTTGAATTTTATTAATTTTGAAATTAACCCTTTTCTTTCTTCTGAGATACTCTTCCTTGCTCTCTTTCAAATTCATAGCCTCTTTAACTATTAGTTGTTATTATATTTGTATATGTATAAGTATAATCATATGTGCTACTAAATATAACAGTCTGGATCTGTACAATATTATTTATATGCATGTTTTCAGTGCTATTTGGTATTTTATATCCAATTGCCATATTTCCTCCCTAGAAAAGACTGACATATAACTGTACAAACTTTGTGATAATAATGTACAGAAAAAGCACTGAGGAAATCAATCTACAAAAGTGAAGTTAAAGAAGATGCTCAGAAGAATTCAACAAGAGGCTAACAGAAAATCAGTCATGGTTAGAACCACAAAATTTTAACAAGGTTTAGTTCTATATTTGAATGAGACGTAAGAGGGAAAGACACATTTTTTACCCAAATGAAATGGAAAAAATTAGACTTCACATTTTCTGAGATTGAAAAAGTGGAGAAACAGCAGAATTAAAACACGAGCAGAAGGAGCAAAACTTGGAAATTAAGCTTAACCCACTAGGGAGTTAACTATTAAACATACAAGTGCATACTCAAGAAATACATATTCAATATTCAGTGTGAATTTAGATGAAAAAGTAAATTTAGAAGATGCAATTCCTATATTTTTGACATTTCATTGTCCCACAAAAATAGCTTTGAAATTTTTTAGACCTCATATTTTAAAATAAAATTTTCATTTCTTTTAGAAGCCACACAGTGTTACTATAACAATATTATAATATTCTCTCCCATACCTTAATAATAAAATTTTGAGTGATACAGGTGAGTGACTTGTAGAACAATTTCCATGTTGGAACAGATGTAAATCTCTAACATATCAGTGTGAATGATGAATTCACTGTCCAGGAATAATATACAAAGTGTGACAATCTGACGATATTAAAATCCAGCAAAAGTAAATACATTTTTAATACATGTCTTAAAAGAGGGAAAGTAATGGAAAAATGACAGAGTTTATGCTTCGAGGAGTAATTGTGTGAGAAGTGAATCCAAACTCCAAGTCCTGAAAAAGAACTTAGTAAAAAACATTAAGCAAATCCACAATGGATTGTTCGAATTGCTTTGCAATCGTTACTAACGGAGAGAATGATTTATCAGCTCTTGGAATACTTTGAAATATTATACTAGTTGCAAATCTGTTCTCTTTTGTGTCTTATATGCAAAAATAATTAAGATTAAAGGAATTTGTGGGAGATAATATGATCCAAAGTTCACAGGTCCCACTGTTGCCTTTTGTGCTTAGTTGCTTTGATTCTATTGCTTTTTCCTCTCCTCACAGCATTATTTATTCAATCTGTTTAGTTTGCTTTACAGGCTGTGGCAGCATCCACAGGGTGGACCTATTGAACCAAGCCGTAATAGATGTAATACATCAATACATTTGAGCTGAACAGCTTTAATTAGGCCTTCCCGGTCATTTCATCAATTCAGTTGAGTACCATTGGGATTTGGATAACACCAAGCCTCCTGTCGAGCATGAGAATTACAGCACTTCAGCAAGGCTTCAACAGTCACAGCGCAAGGTTAGGCAATCAACTATAATTCACACAGGGAAGTGCCCAGTGCTCAACCCATAAACTTAGCCTTACAGTAATATCTTTGAAATCTTAAAGCCTCTAAACTCAAGTGTCAATTCAGAATGTGAAATGCCTTAAACCCCTCATACTGGCACACAAAGCTTTTCTTTATCCTATTCAATAGAAGAGCAGGTTTGCTTTTATTGCAAATGTAGTAAACATGCAATCAAGGTACCACTTCTGTTGTGATGATGTTGATGGACAAGATACAAGAATATGCAAAGCCTAATGCTTGCTATAAAATGTTGAAAACATTACAAGTTTATATTACTTATTTGCTGTTTTGTTCTGTTTTACTTTAAAAAGAGTCTCACTTTGTAGTCTAGGTTAGCCTTAAACTCGTGGTAATGCAAATGCTTCAGCCTTATAAGTCACTTGTTTAACACATGTAACCCATTTGACTTAGCTAATATTCTTGGCTTTCTTTCATCATACTTACTTCTCGTAGACTAGAATAAATATACTGAATGTAACTTGCTAGAGAAACATCTGTACAAATGAGCAGCAGGTTAATGGGAAATCACTTATAGCTGGAAAAAGGGAAGACTATTTCACAGGAACATTCAAAATAACAGGGTCACTAGCATAGCTAGATAAATCTAGATAGAAAAAACTTATGTATAAATGCATCAAAATGGCTGTATACTTCCCTTTGTCCACAATGTATACAGTATAAAGATAAAACCTTGTCAGGAAATCCACTGTGAAGGCACAGTCTGAGTCTGCATTCACTATAGCATAGAAAACTCGACTGTCTTCTTCTTCTTCTTCTTCTTCTTCTTCTTCTTCTTCTTCTTCTTCTTCTTCTTCTTCTTCTTCTTCTTCTTCTTCTTCTTCTTTTTTTATTTGCTAAGAAAATTTGCTTTTAAGAAGAGATTAGATTTGAGGAAGAGAAATGATTGGGCCAAGACAGGGACTTCATTTTCTCAAAAGATAGAAACAAATTAACAGATTACTTGGGAGGTCACATTTTTGGAAAAAATTACCATGAGCCTCCATCAGTTCCTGCGAGGGTTTCTTCTTTCTTTTTCAACAACAGAATTCATTTCCTTAGAATATATACTGTGGGAAACTGGCTGTATTGTGGCTAAATTGTTAAAACTCAGAGGCCAGTATCACTCATTTTGCAGAATTCCTAGTCAAGTTTTATCCAAGTCAATTCATTTTGTCTATGAATGTTTTAAACACATCTCCTGGTATTGAAACAACAATAGGAAGGTAATATTGCTTTAAAAAGTTATAATAGGACTAAAACTGTTGCTGTACAAAATGAAAAAAAAATAGTAGAGGGGAATAGAGGGGTTTTGGTAGTTTTGTTACTTTAAAGAGCTAATCATGTTGCTATGCACTCAAAGGGTAATGCCACATACATTTCAAAATAATACTAGACATTATATAGGTTAATTTGAAATCTTTTTCTTTCAGCCACAGACAAGAAAACTAAATTAGTCTTAATTGTGCCGTGTTCCACTTGGACATTTGGAGAGTGTTCTCTAATCTAGATGCTTTTACAGTTAGTACATCTTCTTACAGGAAGTTCTTTTTCCTATTTGCCTTCAGTGACCCATGGGATGTTTTTAACAGGGCATTGGGTTTTTTGGGAAATTGTAAAAGAGGTGATCTAATTGTGTGGACAGAGGTCCTTGAATGTTTTACTTGTCTGCATTATTCACCTCTACATTATTGAAATTTTCCATAACTCAAAATCCCCATAAATGTAGGAATACACATGGAACGAAGGATGCTGAAAACTTCAAAGATGTGAAGAAACCAGGGCAGGTAAAGAGTCCAAGTTTGAGAGATGACTTGAGGTAGCTCATTATTCCCATATAAAGGTCTGTATTGTAAATGAGGCTGCATAGCTTGTCCTGATGGAGAGGAGAGTTGTTCTTCATTGTTAGTAAATGATTTCAGACTTCTGTGCTGGAGTAAGAGGCATAAATCCAAGAAATTCCTGGCCAGCTAATACCTTTCCATGTCAAATCATGGTTCTTTAGAGAAGGGACAGATGTGAACTATTAGTAGCAGGTGGTGTATGAAGTCACCCCATGTCTAGAGACAGTGTCACCACACCATTTGCCACTAGTACAAATCTACAAAATGTTCACAAATTTTGGGAAAAAATATTTAGGTTTGATTTTAATCTGTTAAACCATCTATTTTTGTCTTTAATTTTTCCTGGTACTTTATAAACTTTTTATTAGATATTTTCCTTATTTACATTTCAGATGTTATCCCCTTTCCTGGTTTCCCCTCTGAAAAGCCACTATCCCGCCTCCCCTACCCCGCTCACTAACCCACCCAATCCTGCTTCCATGACCTGGCATTCCCCTACACTAGCACAATGAGCCTTTCCTCTCTTTGATATCCAGCCAGGCCATCCTCTGCTACCCATGTGGCTTGAGCCTTGGGTCTTTCTACGTGCACTGTTTGGTTGGAGGTTAAGTCCCTCGGAGCTCTGGGGGTACTGGTTGGTTCATATTGTTGTTCCTCCTATGGGGCTACAAATCCCTTCAGCTCCTTGGTTCCTTTGTCTAACTTTTCCATTGCAGACCCTGTGCTCAGTTCAATGGTTGGCTGAAAGCATCCCCCTCTGTATTTTCAGGCACTGGCAAGGCCTCTCTGGAAACAGCTATATCAGGCCCCTGTCAGCTAGCACTTGTTGGTATCCACAATAGTGTCTGGGTTTGGCAGCTGTATATGAGATGGATCCCGAGGTGATTCAGTCTCTATAATTTTTTTAATACATTGACAATTTCACATTCTTGGTATTCTTAGTAAACATATGTTTGGGATTATAACTCAGCTCCCACTCTTTCTAATCCCCCTGCTATTCCAATATATTTTCTCTTCCCTACACGTCCCATTTTAACCTCCATATCTTTTAGTTTTGAGCCATTGTGTATATTATCAGAGCATACACTGTCTTGGGTGTTTATTGGGATCACCTGTGTATTCAACAGACAACAGTGAGTATCCCTTAACTATAATCCAACAGGCACTAATTGTTCAGCCCCAATCAATGATTAAGTAATGATCCATCTGGCCTTGAGTTATCCCACTCATTGTCATTTTAGCCTGTGTAGAATCAAAGTTGCAATGACTATAGCAGACCCAGAAGAAAACTGATTTATTTATTTATTCAAATTACATCCTAAGTTTGTCTCCCCATACAAATTCTTTCTCCATTCTCTCTCTCTCCCCTAGAGCAGTGGAAGTTCCCCTTGGGTACCACATTCTCCTGGTACATACAGTCCCTGGAGGAATAAGCTCATCCTTTCCCACTGAGGCCCAAGTAGATAGTCTAGTTAGGTTTCAGGGTAATGGTTGGCAAGCAAGACACAGATGAACCCTTCTCCAATTATTAGGGTATCCACATGAAAACCAATCTGCACATCTAGGTTCAGCCCCTGCATGATTTTCGGTTGGTGGTTCATTCTCTGTGAGCCCAATGGGTCCACGTTAGCTGAATGTATGGGTCTTCTTGTTGTGTCCTTCCACATTTTATAACCTTACGAAACACTATTGTACTGCTAAAGAAACATAGCAAAAAATATCTTACAACAACAATCTGCTATACCCATAGGGAAAGCTGTGATTAAAATATGTAACAAAATATTTTCAATTAATATAATATAATAAGATAACTTAAGATAAGGAATATTTTCTATCATGTGGCTATTTTTTCTACATTTTTGTAACCAAATTATACAGCACTTAAACCTGTTATGTGTGATAAATTTTATTGTACAATATAATGTCTTCCCATTTACTTATTATATCTATACCTTTAGTTGTTTTTTGAGCAGTCATCACTGAGATTATAACAAATACTTTAAGCTTACCAGAATCCTATTTGAATTAAGACTATTAGGTCATTAATACACAATTATGTTTCTCTGTCTCTTGTTTTCAATCTTGTTGTCTTTAAGATTATTTTGTTTTATTTATTAGGAATTTAATCATAATGTGTCATCTAATAAATTTCTGTGATTATGCCTTTTAAAGATTGTGTGCTTTTTTTTGGAACACAATGTGTTTATTTCATTTAAGAAATTTTGTGTCCTTTAGAAAAAAATCCTCATTTCTATCTGCTCTCTCCACTGTGGACTCCTCTTCCTGGTTGTACATTCTTAGCAGTGTTCCATAGCTCTGCTAGACCTTTTCATTTTCCTTTTTCCCTGGTTCTTCTACTGGTATTTCAACATTAGGAATTTTGCTTCTTTTCCTTCAAATCTATTGGAAAAAATCTGTTTCACTTCATTTTAATTTAGTAATTGTACTTTTTAACTCAGAAAAATTTTTTGTTTCCTATCAGTGTTATTACTTTAGTGATAACTGCTGGGCATCCTTCTTATCCTTTCTTTGCTTCTTAGAACATATTTACAACTGCCAATATATTATATTCATCTAATTCTATTTTTATTAGGTATATTATTTATTTACATTTCTAATGACTTCCCCTTTCCTGGTTCCCTCCCCCCTCCCAAAAGTCCTATAAACCATCTCCCCCCCACCCCCACCCCCATTCCCCAATCAATGCCCCCCTGCTTCCCTGTCCTGGTATTACCTTACACTGCTGCATCAAGTCTTTCCAGGACCAGGGGTCTCTTCTCCCTTTGATGTCCAACAAGGCCATCCTCTGCTGCCTGTGAGTCTGGAGCAACGGATAACACCATGTGTTCTATCTGCTTGATGTTTTTGTCCCTGGGAGTGCTGGGAGTACTGGGTGGCTCATATTGTTGTTACTCCTATGGCACTGAAAACTCCTTTAGCTCCTTGGGTCCCCATTGGGGACCTTGTGCTCAGTTCAATGGCTGGCTGAGAGTGTTCCCCTCTGTGTTTGTCTTGCACTAGCAGAGCCTATATCCGGCTCCAGTCAGCAAGTACTTGTGGGTATCAATAATAATGTCTGTGTTTTGTGACTGTATATGGGATGGATCACTAGGTGGGGTAGTCTCTGAATGGTCTTTCTCTCAGTCACAGCTCCACACTTCGTCTCTGTATTTTTTTCTGTGGGTATTTTGTTCCCCGTTCTAAGAAGGACCAGAGTATCCATACTTTGTTCTTCCTTCCTCTTGGGCATCATTTGATATGTGACTTGTGTCTTGGGTATTCGAAGCCTCTGGGCTAATATCCACTTATCAGTGAGTACATACCATGTGTGTTCTTTTGTGATTGGGTTACCTCACTTAAGATGATATTTTCCAGTTCCACCCATTTTCCTAAGAATTCATGAATTCATTGTTTTTAATAGCTGAGTAGTATTTCATTGTGAAAATATAGCACATCCACATAAAACCAGACACACTGAAACTAATAGAAAAGAAGCTAGGGAAGAGTCTCGAGCACAAAGGCACAGGGGAAAATTTCCTGAAAAGAACACCAATAGCTTATGCTCTAAGATCAAGAATTGACAAATGGGACCTCATAAAATTATAAAGTTTCTGTAAGACAAAGAACACTGTCAATAGGACAAAGCAGTAAACAATAAATTGGGAAAGGATCTTTACCAACCCTATATCTGACAGAGGGCTAATATCTGATATATACAAAGAACTCAAGAAGTTAGACTCGAGAGAGCCAATTAACCCTATTAAAAATGGGGCACAGAGCTAAACAAAGAATTTTCAGCTGAGGAATATCGAATGGCTGAGATGCATGTAAAGAAATAGTCAACATCCTTAGTTATCAGGGAAATACAAATCAAAACAACCCTGAGATTTCACCTCACATCAGTCGGAATGGCTAAGACCAAAAACTCAGGAGACCTCAGGTGCTAGTGAGAATGTTGAGAACGAGGAACACTCCTCTACTACTGGAGAGATTGCAAGCTTGTCCAACCACTATGGAAATCAGTCTGGTGATTCCTCAGAAAACTGGGCATGATACTACCAGAGGACCCCATTATACCACTCCTGGGCATATACCTAGAGGATTCACCAGCATGTAATAAGGACACATGCTCCACTATGTTCATAGCTGCCCTATTTATAATAGCCAGAAGCTGGAAAGAGCCCAGATGTCCTTGAACAGAGGAATGGATACAGAAAATGTGGCATATTTACACAATGGAATACTACTCTGCTATTAAAATAATGAATTCATGAAATTCTTAGGCAAATGGATGGAAGTGGAAAATATATTCATCTTATAAACACAACACCTATCCTTCTTAGAGGAAAGATGATTTGAATTTCTTTGTGCTCCAAAGATATGAATTCTTGATTTTATACATGTCTATAAATTTGCTTAATTTAAGAATTATCTTAAGTATAATTCTCAACATTTTATAATACTTAACCTAAGTTTATAATATATACTGAATATAAAAAATATATTTAAGTTATTATATTAAGTATAATGATATAGAAGTTAAATTCTTCACTTTCTGAATTCATTTTGGTGTCTAACTGTTGAATGTTATTTAATATATCTACTCTAATTTTGTAATGTTTTACTTCATTACTGTTGCTGACTTCCTAAGTGCCTCACTGTCAGGAGTCTCCCCTTCCAGCCGCCATTTGCAGCAGGGAACCAGGCAGCTCCACAGCCTTCTGTGCTTAGCCCACAGAAGAGAATGATATCCCAGCAGCGATTTCACTTCTGAGTGCAGAGGTGAGATCTCCACCTTTTCTCTGGAGGGGTACAGCTAGGAGCCCACAGGGCATAAGATCAGTGGAGCAGCAGGGACAGGAGTCTTACCTTCCGGCCGCCCTCTGCAGCAGGGAACCAGACAGCTCCAAAGCCTTCTGTGCACAGACCCTATCAGAAGAGAGTTGGTCTCCTAGGAGTAGAGACACAGGTTTACAGGCCCATAGGAGGGGCAAGCTCCAGCCAGAGACAACAAGACCAACTAACACCAGAGATAACCAGATGGCGAAGGGCAAGCTCAAGAACCCTACCAACAGAAACCAAAGTTACTTGGCAACATCAGAGACCAGTTCTTCCACCACAGGAAGTCCCTGATTCCCCAACACACCTGAAAAGCAAGAGTTGGATTTAAAATCTCCTCTCACGATACTGTTAGAGGACATCAAGAATGACATAAATAACTCCTTTAAATAAATACGGGAGAACATGGGTCAAATGGTAAAGGCCCTTAAAGAGGAAACACAAAAATCCCTGAAAGAAATACAGGGGAGCAAAGGTGAACAGGTAGAGGCCATTAAAGAGGAAACACAAAAATCTCTGAAAGAATTACAGGAGAACACAAACAAGTGAAGGTACTGAACAAAACCATCCAGGATCTAAAAATGGAAGTAGGAAAAAAAAAAGAAATCACAAAGTGAGACATCTCTGGAGATAGAAAATCTTGGAAAGAATTCAGGAGTCATAGATGTAAGCATCAACAACAGAATACAAGAGATAGAAGAAAGAATCTCAGGTACTGAAGATAGAAATATAGAAAATATTGACTCAACAGTTAAAGAACATGCAAAATGCAGAAAGCTCCTGAGCCAAAACATCCAGGAAATCCAGGACAAAATGAGAAGACCAAACCTAAGGGTTATAGGTATAGAAGAGAGCAAAGATTTCCAACTTAAAGGGCCAGTGAATATCTTCAACAAAATTATAGAAGAAAACTTCCCTAGCCTAAAGAAAGAGATGTCCATGAACATACAAGAAACCTATAGAACTCCAAACAGACTGGACCAGACCAGAAAGTCCTCCCGGCACATAATAATCAAAACACCAAATGCACTAAATAAAGAAAGAATATTAAAAGCAGTAAGAGAAAAAGGTCAAGTAACCTATAAAGGCAGGCCTATCAGAATTACACGAGACTTCTCACCTGAGACAATGAAAGCCAGAAGATCCTGGGCACCTCTCATAGAGACCTAATGCCAGGGTCAAATGCCAGCCCAAAGTACTATACCCAGTAAAACTCTCAATTACCATAGATGGAGAAACCAAGATATTCCATGATAAAACCAAATTTACACAATAACTTTCCACAAATCCAGCTCTACAAAGGATAATAGATGGAAAATGCCAACATGAGGAGGGAAACTACACCCTAGAAAAAGCAAGAAAGTAATCTTTTTCCAACAAACCCAAAAGAAAGTAACCAGACAAACATATAAAGAACATCAAAAATAACAGGAAGCAACAATCACTATTCCTTAATATCTTATAACCTCAATAGACTCAATTCCCCAACAAAAAACAGTGTAACAGAGATGTTTTTCATGTGGATCTTCGATTTTATCAGAAAATGTTTGTGACTCCTCTTTCAATTTAGTAATGCTTTTTGTGTCTACCATTTTGACTGTATTCTTTTCCATGATAATCTTTAATTTTAACATTTTTTCTGTGTATTTCTTCAATTTTGTCGGAGGTGCTTTTCATGTAGATCTTTGGTTTCATCGGGGCGGGGAGGGGGTGTTTGTAGTTCCACTTTCAATCAATTTAGAAATGTTTTTGTGCCTACCATTTTGTCAGTATAATTGTCCATGATAATCTTCAAATTTAACGTTTTTCTGTTTTTTTTCTTCAATTTTGTCAGAAGTATTTTCCATGTGGATCTTCAGTTTTATCAGACAATGTCTATAATTTTACTTACAATCAACTTAGGAACATTTTTATACCTTTTATTTTATCTGTATAATTTTCCATGTAATAGTCAGTTTTAGCATGTTTTTCTATATATTTCTTGAATTTTTTCAGGAATATTTTCCTTGTAGATCTTCAATTTTATCAGAAAGTGTTTATAATTCCACTTTCAAAAAACTTAGGAATATTTTTATGCCTACCATTTTATCTGAAATACTCAATCTTAACACGTTTTTTATATATTTCTTCAATTTTATCAGAGATATTTTCCATGTAAATCTTCAATTTTATCAGAAAATGTTTATAATTCTACTTTCAACCTAATTAGGAATATTTTAATTTCTACCAATTTATCTGCATAAATTTCTTCAATTTTATCAGAGATATTTTCCATGTATATGTTCAATTTTATCTGAAAATGTTTTTACTTTTACTCTCAATCAATTTAGGAATATCTTTATGCCTACCATCCTATCTGTAAAATTTTTCATGAAATAGTTAGATTTAAAGTGTTTTTCTATATATTTCTTGAGTTTTATCAGAAATATTTTCTTTGTAGATTTTCAAATTTATCAGAAAATGTGTATAATTCAACTTTCAAACAACTTAGGAATATTTTTATGGCTATCATTTTATCTGTTTAATTTTTCCATGAAATAGTCAATCCTAATGTGTTTTTCTATATATTTCTTCAATTTTATCAGAGATATTTTCCATGTATATTTACACAATGGAATACTACTCAGCAATTAAAAACAATGAATTCATGAATTTCTTAGGTAAATGGGGAACAGGGGGAGGGAAGAGGGCTTATGGGACTTTCGGGGAGGAGGGGAACTGGGAAAGGGAAATCATCTCAAATGTAAATAAAGAATATAGAAAATAAAATAATAATTAAAAAATCTGGTCATCTAAATAAAGCATCCTCTTAGGAAAGAACAGTTCCACCACAAAAAAAAATTCTTAAAATATTAAACAACCAGGCAAGAACATTCCTTCTATCATTGCAGAGGACCATCTGATATGCCCTTCAATGTTTATGTAGCACATTTGGGCACTTATATGAATATTATCCTAATTATTTGCTGTAGTATGTTTGAGTTCAAGATTGTATCATCTCAGATGTTTTCTGAACATATTTTATTTTTGCCTTATAAAATGTTTTGCTTTCCAAACTCCTCTTTAGGCAATTGGATTTCAAAGCCTTCACCTTTCCTACCTCTCTTCTCTTTAATCCCCCACTTCACTCTATGATCTTCAGTTTATCTATTCTTCCCTTCTGTTTCTACTAGTTTGTTCTATGGAAATAGGATTGTTTCCTTGTCTTTTGGTATTAATAAGAATATCATGCCTTAGAAACTATCTGCACTGTATATAAATTTTAATTAAGGAAAAGCTATCTTATAGTTATTGTATAAATATTTTAGGCACATCTCAGGCATTCTGAACAGTGACAAATAGTTTGGGAAGATATATACTATGCTTCCTCTTAAATGTTTAACACACTGCTACCTTGGTCCACAGTTCTCGAGTATAGAGTTATAAAATGAGAGAGGATAAATGAGAAGAGGTCAAGATAATATACAAATCAAGTTTTTTCTAGAGTTGTGGTACAGTTGATGTTTTGTGTGTGTGTGTGTGTGTGTGTGTGTGTGTGTGTTTGTGTGTGTGTTTGTGTGTGTGTATATGTGTGTGTATGTATGTGTGGCATATGTATTTCTACAAAATCTTAGAACTTTAGGGATTCTCATCTCATTAGTAACTTCTTAATATCCAATCCTTCTCATCTCTTTAGAAATCTGAAAAATCTTAAGATATACATGGTCGATTGACTACCTTCTTCTTTCAATTCCCAGTTGCCAAAAGACTGAATCTGTGCCCATAAATTGAAATAAGAACATTTTCTTCTCTTCAAATCAATTTACTTCAAATTGCACTCTGCATGGTTTTTAGTTTTTTGTGTTAGACAATTACATTATTTCCTCTTACTTCTCTATTGTATTGTAAATGGTTTCCAGAGGAGTTTTTGTTTGGTTAACAGCTTCTGACAAACAAATTTGAGACAGATGGTAGTAGAAGAAACTTACTTATTCAGTTCCAGATTTGAGGAATATAAACTTGATTAAATGTCTAAACTGCCATTTTTCAGGAAGGCTAGGTTTTGGGGGGTATCGTGACAACAGATAGAACCCCCCCATACCATACACACTCATTCTATTATAGTCCTTAAACATATCTAACTACTTATTTCTTATACTTTCATATATTTCATTATAGAATCATCCCCTATTACTAAGTAATTCAATAGATTATTGATAGATATGTCAAACCAGGTGATTATAAAACTACTTAAAATTATAATGGTAATGAACATAAAGTTACATAAAAAGTCATAAGAAGATGAATACAGGGAAAGAACAGGGACAAAGAACCAGATGCTTAATGCTTAATTCACTATATGCTTTGTGATTTTATAGCTTCAAGTATTTTCTAGAGTTGTGGTACAGTTGATGTGTGTGTGTGTGTGTGTGTGTGTGTGTGTGTGTGTGTATGTTGTGTGTATATTGCATGAGCGTTTGTGCATCTCTACAAAATATTAGAACTTTAGGGCTACTTAGTCTGTCATCTCATTAGTAACTTCTAAATATCTCACCTTAGAGAGATATCTAGACAGATAAGCAAGGGATAATTTATGAAAGAATGTCTATAAAATTAATTCAATCAGAATCAATTGGTTTAGTAAAGCATATTAGTAAACAAATAAGAATGAAAAGATGAAAAGATTTTATAAGAAAAAACAAAACCAAAGAAGAAACCTCTTGAGAATGTTAATGTTGTATATCACAGAGAAGTCAAGAGAGAGTGGTGATGAAACTTTATTGGCAGACACATTTTTTTCAAGACTTATCCATAGCCACAAAGGTAAGTTAAACACAAACATTTGCCAACATTTGGATATTATCTCTCGTTATTAAAATGGAAACATAACTAGGGCGAAGCACCACATACTTCTATCAGGGATCCTAAACATCAGAAAGTTTCCTAAATAGAATAATTGCAGCACAAGAATACTTTGGACTGATTTCACTCTATATCTCGTAGCAACGAATTAATTTTTTGAATTTTTTATTAATTATTTTTAAACACTCCATATTTTATTCCCCACCCGGCCAACCCCTGTCCACCCTCCGACTGTTCCTCCTTCCTTTCCCCTGTCTCCACATGGATGTTCCTATCCCTCACTCCACCTGACCTCTAAACTCCCTGGGGCCTCCAGTCTCTTGAGGGTTAGGTGCATAATCTCTGAATTAACACAGACCCAACACTCCTCTACTGTATGTGTGCTAGAGGCCTCATATCAGCTGGAGCATGCTGCCTGTTTGGAGGTCCAGTGTTTGAGAGATCTGGGAGGTCCAGATTAATTGAGACTGCTAGTCTTCCTACAGGGTTACCCTCAGCTTCATTCTGTCTTCCCTAATTCAACAGCAGAGGTCAGCTGCTTCTGTCCATTGGTTGGGTGCAAATACCTGCATCTGACTTTTTCAGTTTCTTGTTGGGTCTTATGGAGTGCTGTCATGCTAGGTCCATTTTTGTGAGCACTCCATAGCCTCAGTAATAGTGTCAGGACTTGGGACTGTCCCTTGAGCTAGATCCCACTTTGGGCCTGTCGCTGGACCTTCTTTTCCTCAGGCTCCTCTCTATTTCCATCTCTGTAATTCTTTCAGACAGGAACAATTATGGATCATAGTTATGACTGTGGGATGGCAACCCTCTCCCTCATTTGAAGCCCTGTCTTTCTGCTGGAGGTAGGCTCTATAAATTCCCTCTCCCTACTGTCTGTCAGGAATTTCATCTAAGGTCCCTCCCTTTTAGTCCTGTGAGTCTCTTACCTCCCAGGTCTCTGGTGCATCAGTCCCACTTGGGAGGGAGAAGAAAGCAATTACAAGTGGGGAAGGAGGGAGGGACCTGGGAGGGAAAGTGAACAGGGAGGGGGAGTGTGGAGGAAAGGGGAATTTGGTCTGACATTAGGGGATAGAAAAGGACTGAAGCCCTGGGGGCCAGCAGAAAGAATGGAAACAGCAATGACTTTTTAATGAGATGATAAATAGCTTCCGATCATTTCCTAGCTGATCCACTGACAAAACAAACTCACTATATCAAACTACAATTTCATAATTTCTCAGTGAATTTTCTTTATTTAAAGTTTTTTTTTAACTTTGATTTTTTTTTCATATCAGACTTTATCCCTCTCCTGGTCCACCCTCAGACTTTTCCACATCCCACACCTCTTCTCCCTCACCCCCAACTCCAAGAGGATGTCCCAACACCCCTGCTTACTGAGTCCAGACACAGCAATCTTCTGCTGTATAAGTGTTGGGACCTCATATCAGTTGGTGTATGCTATCTGGTTGGTGACTCAGTGCATGGAAGATCTTGGGGGTTCAGGTTAGTTGAGACTGCTGGCCTTCCCATAGGGTCACCCTCCTACTCAGCTTCTTCCAGCTTTTCCCTAATTCAACTGCAGTGGTCCAGTGTATTTTCATTTGTGCCTGTTATGATTACTGTCTTGATTGTCTACTACAAATCCCAACATAAGAACTAATTTTCTCAAATTGGTTCCTAGGATATCAACATTTATTTGTTCATAATTTGCTTATTATTCTTGTGACTTCTAAAATTCAAAATTGTTAGTAACTCTTTTTATATTTAAAATGATGTTTATAATAAATCCTAAAAAGTTGCTCAGACTTTTGCTTTAAGAAGGCAAGCAAATAAAGCCAGCATGTAATTAAACCATAAAATACATTTCACAGTTGGTTCAGACCCTTTGAATAGAGCTTTCTGAAAAACTGGTAGAACATATAACACAATGGTAGAACATATGCTCACAATTCAAGATTGCTAATTCAATTTGAAAGTAAATGTAGAAAGACCAAACTTAATGTATATTTTATCATTCTTTATAGTCTTCAAATAATTATTGTTAATTTTTAGATTTAAATTTAAAATAACTTTTAGTTCTCTTTGTAGCTGCTTATATTCTCATGCTCATTAGGTTTCCCAAAAAACTGTTTTCAGTGTCCTAAATGTAAGACTGGGGGATCCTGCCCCATTTGGTTTTGATTGGTAAATAAAGTTGCCAGAGGCTAATGCCAGAGGCGGGACTTTTAGGATTCCCAGGCAAGAGACAGAAGAGGAGCAAGGGAGAGAGCCACCAAGCCTGGAAATGAGAGGAGACATCACGCCTGAGAGGTGCAGAGGTCAGAGAACATAGACTTCATGTATTTTCCTGGGATCATGGCCCAAGAGGACTGCACATCTGATACTAGGGCAGCAAAGATGAAATTTAGATTTTAGTAAGTACTATCTCAGGGATATCGGAGGGCCTCAATCAGCCATGTTATAGGTTAGGAAGTAGCACAACCAATGAACTATTTAACTCATATTAAAATACAAAAATTGTGTGTGTGTGTGTGTGCACGCGCACACACACACACACATGTGCACACATGCATATGCGTGCATGTGCATGTCTTTCATTTAGGAACCTAGACTATTGGAGGTAGCAAAAAGCACCACTACCACCACCAGTGTGGATTTGTGTAGCATTAATTAGACTCAGCTACAACTTATAACTCTTAATATTTTTATACTTTTTAAATAACATATTCCAGGAGCAAATTAAAAATTGCACCTGAAATGAAACAGTCTTATGAATGAAGCTGTCATTCTTTATTTTTAGTGTTTTGTCTGATAAATATGGTAGTAAATGAAGAGGACAAATTCAAACTCCAGGCAAATGAAAATTTGAAAAAATTTTCAACCTGCAAGTCTTGTGTCTCAGCTTTGTATCCTACATGGGACAGAAAAATATGTAAACATTATGTAATCACATTACACAACTCAAAGTAGTATACGCAGAGACATTTTTCAGGATATAATTGGAAGGTTTTATTGATATTATCATAGTTCATGGGAAATTCAATAAACTGTCATTAGTGTACAAGTATAGGTCAATAGTTAATGTATAAGGGGATGTAAGTGAGAAAGCTATTTCTAATGTAATTGCATCATGACTTAGCTTTTAATATTGATGAACGATTCACAAAGAGAGAGTCAAAAATATAAGCTATTATAATCTACATGTGTAAATCAGTATGCTTTCAGATGATCTTTTTCATTTTATGTAATAAATTTTATCTATTCATTTTTCATCCCAATATTAGCTCCCCTTTTCATAGTACCACCTCACAATGAACCCCCTATTTCTTTCCACTTCTCCTTTAAGGAGACCCCCCTCCAGGTATCAAGGCCCCTCCAGTCCCTGTCAGCACATCAGGTCACTGCAGGACTAGGCACATCCTCCCTCACTAAGGAGAGACTAGGCAATCCATTTAGGGAAAGGGATTCACAGGCAGGCAGACAGGCAAGCAACAGATTAGTGGAGAGCCCTTGCTACTACAGTTAGTTACAAAGCCTCTCATTTTCTGCATATCTACATGGGGACTATGTTCAGCTCATGCTTACTCTTTGGCTGATGATTCAGTCTCTTGGAGCCCCCAGTGTTCTAGGTCCTTCTGTGGAGCATCTATTTTCTTCAGATCCTTCTTCCAAATCTTCCTTAAGAAACCTAAGCTCCATCTAACATTTGACTGTGGGTTTCTGCATCTATTGGCTGCTAGGTAGAGCTTCTCAGAGGACAGTTACATTAGATTCCTGTCTGCAATTATAACAGAGTATCACCAATAATGTCAGGGATTAGTCTCATGAGATTGGTCTCAATTTTGAGCAGTCATTGGTTGGCCATTCCCCCTATCTCTGCTCTATTTTTGTCCCTGCAAATCTTGTAGGTAGAACACATTCTGAGTCGAAGGTTTTATAGATGGATTGCTGTCTTTACCCATCCACTAGGAGTCCTGCTTCAGGAAGTGGGTATTTACAGATCCATATTCATGACAGCTTAGAGTCTCAGCTAGAGTTGCACCCATAGACCACCTGGGACCTCTTCCCATCCCAGGTTTCTGGCACATTCCAGATTTCTCTTTTCTTGTGCCCCCTCTTCTTATATCTGATATACCTACCCCTTTTCCTGCTCCTATCTTCATCCCTCTTCCCGCTCAGTTCTCTTCTTCCATTGATCACCAATATCATTGATACCATTGACCACCAATATCTATTTTGTTTTCCCTTCTGAGAAAGATTTGAACTTCCTCCCTTGAAACATACTTGTTATTTGGCTTCTTTGGTTCTGTTGATTACAGCGTGGTTATCATATATCTACTGACAAATGAGCACATGCCATGCATGACCTCATGGGCCTCAGTTAAGTTAATCAAGATCATATTTACTAATTCTATTAATTTTTTCCTGAAAATTTCACAATATCTTTGTTTTTAAGGGCTGAGTAGTATCCCACTTTATAAACATGAAAGTTATTTCCAGTTTCTGGATATCACAAATAATGCTGCTATGAACATAGTTTAGCAAGTGTTCTTGTTGGATGATAAAATATCATTTGGGTATGTGCCCAAGAATGGTATATCTGGATCTTGAGGTAGATTTATTCCAAATATTCTGAGAAACCTTCAAATTAATTTCCAGAATGGTTGTTCAAGTTTGTACTCATCAGCCATGGAGGAGTGTTCCCCTGGCCCCATAACCTTGCCAGCATGTGCTGTCCATTGAGGTTTTGATCTTAGTCAACCTAGTGGATGTAAAATGGAATCTCAGTGTGTTTTTGATCTGCATTTCCCTGATGACTAAAGACATTAAATAATTTTTTAGGTGCTTTTTGGCTATTTGAGAATTGTCTTCTTAGCTTTGTCCCGTTTTTTTTTTTTTTTAATTTTGTCATTTAGTTTGTTGGTGTCTAGCTTCTTGAGTTCCTTATATAGTTTGGATATTAGCCCTCTGTGAGATGTAGGGTTGGTGAAGATCTTTTCCCAGTTGCTAGTTTTGTCCTAATGACATTGTCCTGTGACTTACAGAAGCTTTTCAGTTTCATAAGGTACTATTTTATTAACTGTTTTTTTATTATTATTATTATTATTATTATTATTATTATTATTCTTCACAATGTAAATGTTTTCTTTTAGGTAGGCCTGGAATCCATCCTGGCCTGCTTCATAGATTCTCAATGGGCTACTGGGGCCAATATTTGTACTTCTTGTCTAGCTTACTTTCTGGGAAGTCTTCATTCAAGTCATCATGGGTTAACTGGTCAAAGGCAATTATGTTCTTCATTTTTTTCTAGCTGCTTCTGATATTTGTGGATCCAGACCTGAGATCAATACACAAACTCAGCATAGTTCTTCACATCCTCCTTCTTCTCATTGCCTATCAGGGCCATGTATTTTTTCTCAGGCACAGGGATCTTCAAGGCATTATACTGATTTTCAAAATCAACCACAAAGCCAGCCTTGGCCACATTGGCCTCATAGTAAGCCCAATCAATCACTGGTGGTTTCTCAAACAGATTAGCCAACCTGGTATGAAGGGTGTCTCATTCCAGGACTTTAGGGAGTTTTCAACTGTCCTCTGGTATGGGGATATGATCTCTCCAAATATATATATACATATATATATATATATATATATATATATATATATATATATATATATATATATATATATGCTTTCTTCCACAAGCAGAAATCCTGTTAGACCAGCACCATTTGTTGAAGATGATATCCATTTTCCATTGTATAGTTTTGGATTCTTTGTCAAAATTTAAGTATCTGTAGGTGTGTGGGATTATTTCTTTGTCTTTGATTCAATTCCATTGATCCATTTGTTTGTTTCTATACCAATACCATACAGATTTTATAACTACTGTTCTGTAGTAGTAGTTGAAGTCACTGATAGTGATACCTCCTGAAGTTCTTGTATTGTTCAGTATTGTTTTATCTATTCTGAGTTTTTGTTTTTCCATTTAAAGTTGAGAATTGTCTTTCAAGATCTTTGAAAAATTGTGTTATAATTTTAATGGAATTGCCTTGAATTTGTAGACTGCCTTGGTAAGATATCCATTTTCGTTATTTTAATCCTTCCAATCCAGATCTTTCCATCTTCTGATATATTATTCAATATTTTTTTCCCAGTGGTTTGAACTTCTTCTCATACAGATCTTTCACTCATTTGGTTAGAGTTACACCAAGATATGTTATATTATCTGTGGCTATTGTGAAGAGTATTATGACCCTAACTTCATTCTCAGTCTGTTAATCTATTGAGTAGAGGAGGACTACTGATTTCTCTGAGTTGATTTTTAATCCAGCCACTTTGCTGAAGGTGTTTATTAAAAGTGGGAGTTATCTGATAAATGTTTTGTGGTCACATATGTATACTTTATTTAAGAGATGGGGGAGAGTGGAAAGCCTTTTCTTGACCCTGATTCTAGTGGAAATGATTTAAGTTTCTCTCCAATAAATTTGATATTAGCTGTTAGCTTACAGTATATTACCTTTCTTCTGTTTATGTATGCTTCTTGTATCTTTGCTTTCTCCAATACATTTATCACAAAGGCTTGTTAGACTTTGTCAAACATTTTTTTTTTTTTTTTGGCATCTAGTGATGATCTTGCAGGGTTTTTTTTTTCAGTTTGTTTACATGATGGAATGTTAATGGATTTTTGTATATTTTGCCATTGCTGCATCCTGAAACCTACTTGACCATGGTAGATAATGTCTTTGATATGATTTTGGATTTGATTTGTGAGTATTTTTATTGAGTATTTTGGCATCAGTCTTCATAAGGGAAATTGGTCTGAAATTCTCTTTCTTTGTACAGTCATTATGTAGTTTAGGTATCAGGGTGACTGTGACCACCATATAATGAGTTTGTCAATATTCCTTTTGTTTCTATATTGTGGAAAGTTTGGAGGAGTGTTGGTACTAGCTCTTCTTTGACAGTCTGGTAGAATTCTGCAGTAAAATCTTCTGGTTCTTGGATGTGTGTGTGTGTGTGTGTGTGTGTGTGTGTGTGTGTGTGTGTGTGTGTGTTTGACTTTCTATGAATGTTTCTATTCGTTAGGGATTATAGAACTATTTAGATTTTTTATCTGATCCTCATTTAGCTTTGGTAATTTCTATCTTTGTAAAAGAGCATCCATGTCATTTAGATTTTCCAATCTTGTGGAGTACACGCTTTTGAAGAAGAACTAATAATTCTCTGAATTTGTTCAGTGACCATTGTTTCCCTTTTCTTTCTGCTTTTGTTAATTTGGGTACAATTGCTCTGCTGTTTAGTTACTTTGGCTATGAGTTTAGCTATATTGTGTATTTTCTCAAAGAACAAGCTCTTGGCTTCATGGTTCTTTTTATTGTTCTCTTTGTTTCTAATTGATTGATTTCAGTCTTGAGTTTGCTTATTTCTTGCTTTCTACTCCTCTTGGGTATGTTTGCTTCCTTTCTTTATATAGCCTTTAGGTGTACTTTTAATTCATTAACATGAGATTTTTCCAATTTCATTATGAAGGCATTTAGTGCTGTAAACTTTCCTTTTAGCACTTATTTCATAGTGTTGCACACATATTATTATGTTGTTTCCTCATTTTCATTGAATTCTAGAAAGTATTTTTTTTTCTTTATTTCTTCCCTAACCCAGTAAAGAGTTGTAAAATTTGTAGCCTTTCTGTTGTTTCTATGTTGCTGAAGTCTAGCCTTAATCCATAAGTGATGTGATAAGTTGCAATTGGTGATTTCAGTTTTCTTGTATGTACTGAAAGCTTGTTTTTTGACTGAGTATATGGTCAATTTTGGGGAAGATTTCATGAAGTACTTTTAAGAAAGTATATAATTCTTTATTTGGGTGAAATGTTCTATAGATATCTCTTAAGTCCATTTGAATCATAACTTTTGTTAGTTTCACTATTTCTCTGTTTAGTTTCTGTCTCAATGACCTGTACACTGGTGAGAGTGGGAAGATGAAATCTTCCATTATTAATGTGTGATGTTCAGTGCATGTTTAAGCTTTAGTAATATTTCTTTTACAAATGTGGATACTATTTGATTTGGGTTACTGATATTAAGAACTGAAATGTCCACTTGGTGTTTGTTTTTTCCTTTGATGAATACGAAATAGCCTTCCCCATCTCTTTTAATTACTTTTGGTTGAAAGTCTATTTGATTAGTTATTAAAATGGCTACTCTTGGTAACTGATGCTTAGTTCATGGTTCTTCTGTGGGAACCTGTGGACTTAAGGATATAGGTCCTATAGGGCAGATGGATGCTGTAAGATTGTCTTTGAAGTTTCTGCTGGAGTAATGGTACTGCCCCACATCATTTTCTGCTCCATATCTTTTTATGATTTCTACAGCAAGTTGTTCAAAAATCTTCATTACATCGACTGTGCACTTTCGGTTATATCAGAATCCATGGTACCCCTACCACAATGGTGGGTACCCTCTTTATTGTGACCAAAACCAAATTTTTATCTTCCATAAGTTGCTTCTGATATTCATCTGTGTACACAGCAAGAAAGATAATAACTCCTTTTTCTTATATGTATTATGTAGGTTGCCTTGAACAATTCTTTTGAGCCTTTAAAGAACTATTTAATACTTAGAAAAATGAACAGAGTAACCTAACTATTTATTGTATTGAAATGAAATCAAGACAAGTAGTTTACTAAGTGATATATATATATATATATATATATATATATATATATATATATATATATATATATATATATTCCAATCTTGTGGAGTACTACTGATTGCTAGCTTAGGACAAAACAAGCTTTATACATATGCAATTGCTAATCTTGATTCTTTACTGCTGTCTAGGATGGCAGTTCTCAACCAGTGGATGGTGACTGCTTTGAAACTATTGAAAAACACAGACATTTACATTATGATTCATAATAGTAGCAAGATTGCATTAATAAAGTAGCAAAAAATAATTTTAAGGTCAGGGTCACCACAACCTGAGGAACTATATTAAATAGTTATAGCATTAGGAAAGTAGAAACATACTGCTATAAGGTATTATGAAGTTGCATATTTTTTTTGTGAGAATAGCTTTTCTGAAAATACCTGTGGCATTCAGGAACTAAACTTTTATATGTTAAATTTTACATGCCCTTAAAACCATGTTAACATTCCTTGAGATCATTTGAAACTATATATCCAATCTCTTTCGCTACTGTGTATTTAGCCTGTTCATGTTTAACCTGCATTTCAGAAAGCGTTGTCAACAACCTTACTATGCTGTGAGCTTCCTGTGTAATCAGGTTTTATAAAACAAGCTAATCATATAGCTTTAATCATGTTATGTGTGCCTTCAATGCCTAATTCAGAATAATGTATGTATGCTGTGCTAATCATTTACTGAAAGCACACAAGAGTCTAAAAGTAAACTCAAAGAAAACAAGTATCAATAACAAATGCTTTAATCAACATGTGCATATAATGTGATAACATCTGTTTGTGTTTTGACATCCTAAACTGGATCAGTAGGGTCCACTAAAATAAATTCTATAAACTCCAGTAACATAGATAAAAACAAACGGTTTCTAATTCTTTTCTCATACCATATTTCTGTTCTGTATAATAAATAAAGAACAAAATCCTTTGTTAAAAAAATTAGAAACAAACAGAAGATACATAGAAAGAAGTAGAAAATTCAAATTTGGGCTTGTTTTTAGTTAAAGCTATTCCAGGAAGAAATATTACTTCTGGATCTTTTCCAGCAGACATCCTCACGATTGTGAATAAAGTAATCTTTTCATGGCATCTTTATATGTTGATCCTACTAACATGTTGAAAAACATGAGGTTGGACCTAGTTCAAAAATCTTTTTCCTATTTCCTGACCAATGGACTGAGCTGTTTGCACTCCCAGCTCTGATGTATTGAAAGAACTTAAAAAAATCCTTTTTCTTCTTCAGCAAGTTACATTAGTTCTGTCAGAGCAACACTATACTAAATCACACACAGATACAACACACGGTCTTCACTTTTATTAACATACTCACATTAACATTGTAAGTATATTTTACTTAGAGTTAAAAATAAACTTTTTTTTCTTGCTGAGGAATTTGAGAGTCCAAGGCCAAAGAACCTGAGTTCTATTATCGCCAAACATGAGAAGGGTAATATAGCTCAGTACCCTGAGCCAATTAGAAGATCCTTGAGTGCATCTTATGCATTCTCTTAAATATTTAAATTCCAAGATTACTGAAAATATCCTCCTCTGTCCACTTGATAAAAGTCAATAATTCCAAAGGATACAAAGGTATCTGTGGCTTACTTTTGATAAAAATGTGATAGTCTCAAATCTTAGTGAATACCTGATTACAACTAATATTTGACTCTCTACCTGGATTTCCACAATTCACTCATACTGGGAATCCAACTCAATATAAGACTAAACACAGTTTTCCATGTCAAATCTTTGTTTCCTACTCAGAAAAATAAAGTAATACATTGATTAGTAAATAAATACTCTTAATTTTGAAGATACCTCTACTAATTTTTTTTTTTGTATTGTTTTTTAGTGATAAATTGCTGAAAGCAACTTTAGGAAAGAAAAGTCCATTTTTGGCTTAAGTTCAAATTTTGTTTTAAGCATGACTGGGAAAGTCTATGAGTTGACTTTTGAGTCACAGGGCCACATGACATCTACAGTCAGAAAGAAACCAATGGTGAATGCTTATACTCAGTTAACTTTATCCTTTTAAAAACAACATGACCCAAACTTAGGGAATGGGTTCAATGTCCTTCCATATGGAATTTTCCTACCCATTTTAGTTAATCAAAACAGTCTCTCACAGTTGTGCATGGATGCTAACTTTATGAGTCAAAGATTCATCATAAGTTTTCTTGAAGAACACAGGTCTTGTCAAATATACAATCAACATTATCCATTACAATCACTTTCAAATGTCATCTAAATTTTTAGTTTGTTCTTATTTTACCATCTCAATTCTCTTTAGAGAAACACTTAAAGTATACTTATAAAGTAATGTGCATTTAGTTATGTATAATTTATCCGGTGACTAAAATTATTAAAGAATTCTAATTTTCAGGGTTAGAAGAGTAGCAGATATGTTTCCTTTTATCTGAGATTTTAAAAGATATAGTTGATCTTAAGCAAATCAATATTCACAAATTGTTTTGCACAATTTTCAAACTTGAATATGCTATGTTATGGCATTATAATTAAAGCCTATCAACATATGTACGATATAGAGTGGTCTGGGATAATTTGACTTGTCAAAACACAAGGGGTAGTTTTGATTATAACAAGAAGATCAGTAAGTAAAATGAATAGCAGAAGACAATGTCTATGTTGAATAAGAGATATGTTTGTTTTTTTCTCTTTGAATACTAGCTAAATATTTCAGAATTATGACTTTGCTATGATGATACTAGGTTTGGTTTTAATTTGAAGTAAACTGAATTTTAAACAACTCTATTTCCATTTTATACTATTTGTGAGTATATTCTGAAGCAAAATTCATTCTCTCTTTACCAGACTTTAGAAGAACTCTTCATCCATGATCCATGATTCCTCTAGCCCTATACAGTTGGCTGAGTTTCCAGTACCAGGCATGATTTACCTGTGCTGACTAGGTCTAGGTTCTAAGTCAAATTAGAAAGCTATTTGTTACTGCTCTCCATTGTGTAAATTTACCATATTTTCTGTATCTATTCCTCTGTTGAGGGACATCTAAGTTCTTTCCAGCTTCTGGCTATTATAAATAAAACTGCTATGAGTATAGTGGAGCATTGATATATGTTGGAGTATCTTTTGGGGATATGCCACAGTGTGATATAGCTGGGTCCTCAGGTAGCACTATGTCCAATTTTCTGAGGAATTGCCAGACTTATTTCCAGAGTGATTGTACCAGCTTGCAATCCCACCAGCAATGGAGGAGTGTTCCTCTTTCTCCACATCTTTGCCAGCATCTGCTGTCACCTGAGTTTTTTATCTTAGTCAATCTGACTGGTGTGATGCAGGATCTCAGGATCATTTTGATTTACATCTCCCTGATGATGGATGTCTCCTGAGAAGCTCTGCCAGAGTCTTACCAATACAGATGGGGATGCTTGCAGCCAACCATCAGACTGAGCAGAGGGTTTGCAATGGAGAAGTTAAGGGAAGGACTGAAAGAGCTGAAGAGGATTGCAACCCCATAGGAAGAACAACAATATCAACCCAACAGACGTCCCAGAGCCTTCAGAGACTAAACCACCAACCATAGAGTACACTTAGAGGGACCCATGGATCCAGCTGCATCAGTAGCAGAGGACGGCCTTGTCTGGCATCAAAGGAAGGGGAGGCCCTTGATCCTGTGAAGGCTTGATGCCCCAGCATAGGGGAATGCTAGGGATATGGGACAGAGTAGGTGGGTAGGTTGGGGAATACACTTGTGGGGGAAAGGGAGGAAGGAGGTTGGGATGGGGGACTGTCAGGGAGGAAACCAGGAAGGAGGATAATATTTGAAATGTAAATAAATAAATAACCAATAAAAACATTAAAAAATAAAGAAAGAAAACTGTTGGTTACTGCTAAGTTAGGCATGCCACAACTCTGCCTTTAGAGTTAATGTGCCTAGAGTCCACTTACTAAACCAGCATAATTCCTGATACCATTCTAAATATTTTTCCTCCTCCCTACAAGTAAGTTCAATCCTTTAAACTCATCAAGGAACCTACTCTTTACAAAAAGTGAAGACCATTACAGAAAACTAAGGACTGATCAAAATACAGAGTTCCAGAACTCAGTTCCAGTTTATATGCCTACAAAAAATGTCTACAACCAAGACTTCAGGCTCACTGAAGAGAAAGGCACAGAAATTCTGTAAGAGCCAGGAAAATAGAATATTTTCTGTGAGATTGTATAACCAAGGAGTGTCAAACACTACACCCATAAAACCTCACCAACATGGATGCCTAATTATGACCTAAAGAAGGATATAACATTGATAGACACACTAAAATTGATGGGAGACATCTAATGGGAACTCAACACTAAATAAATAACTACTGACAAGGAAGTAATGCAGAGACCAGGGGAACTATTCTGCCTCAGGGAAAAACACATCAATTGTTTTTCTAATACTAAATGGTCAGCCTTGGAAATATGCATACAATTAATATTATACAGACTGAACAGCTTGTATTTATGTTCACATGCATACATACATATACACACACAAAACTATTTATATAGAGAGGCTGTGGGTGTGAAAGGGCTAAGGAAATATACTGAAGAGTTTGTAGGGGGGAAGGGAAAGAGAGGAGAGGAAATACTGATAAGAATTGTCATTGCTGCTTGTTTTATTCAGTTTACTATCAATACATGGCCAATAGGATTAATATTGTTTATTTACAGGTTTGCTACAGAGGGAATAGTATAAAATATAATTTCATTGGTTATCATGATTATAAAATTATAGTGCAAGAATTAGTTTTATAATTGATTATAAAGAGTAGGAATTGTAGAGATTAAATGAAACTTGTGATAAGCCATAATTTAGAGCAAAGTCCTAAATGATAAAGCCCAATAAAACCATTCAAATTAGAGTCAATTCGACTGGATTTTCATATCATTGATGAGAACTAATACTACTAATGTACTTTAAAAATACTAAAATTAGGTAAGGGTATGATGAAAAGAAATGGTTGAGAAAACCCTGCAACTGAAAGAAATCATGAGATTAATTAAATTCACTGTCTGAATAAAGGAATAAATCACAAAAAATAATTATGAAACATATATGAATATACCTGACAAATTCTTAGAAGTGTTCTTAGATTCGTGCTAATTTAATTACCATATTAGAAGTCATCCCATCCGTTTGTTTAGACTCTACCTTTAAGCTGTCTATGAAAGTATTCATAAAGGATATCAACTAAAAACAACCTAAAATTATTTATCCTGTCTAGCACAAATGGGAGTATGTTTACATATGCTTATTCGTTCAAAAGTATCTATGCATGTCTACCAGTGATAATTGATTGGTACAGATGAAAAGTGTTTGAATTCTATGTACTGATATTAATAAAAACATACTTATCTGGTCGTGGAGGAAGGAAAAACCAAAGGGACTAAAGGAGAGGATGAGAGACGGAGGAAGAAAGGAACCAAGAAAAGAGAAAGGGGATATAGGAAAGAAGAAAAGAAGTAGCAACAAGAAAACAACAGAAAAAGTTACAGATACCAACAGCAAAATTTAAGTACTACTGTACATACTGTAATGTAGGGATTTTATTATTTAATAAGGTTTCAGGTATAGGATTGACTTTACACCTCTGGGAGTGGCTAGCTTAAATACTGTAGAAGCCCTTGACTACTGAGGAATACCTCCATTTTACCTGTGTCTGTTTGAGGCATATGTACCATTCTCTACCTCTTTGTCTTAGATAGAATTTTAACTTCATTTATTTTGTGATACTATGAGTGAGATGTATGTACCATCAAATCTAAAATTATCTTAAAATCCTCAACATCAAATAATCACCAAATGTATTAGTTTTCTGTTGCTGAATAGAACACCCTGACAATGGCAACTCTTGGAAGGAAGAGCTTATTTGAACTTGCAGTTACAGAAGGATAAGAGTCTACCATGGTGGGAAACACTTTCAGTAAGAAGGCATGGTCAAAGCAGGAGGAAGCTGGACACATGTGGCAGAAAGCATTAAAACAAAGAAAGGAGTTTTAATCTCAAAGCCTTTTCTCAGTGACATACTTCCTCCAGCAAGGCTGTTCCAAGTAGACCTCTTCAAACAGTATCAATAGTGGGAATCAAGGGCTCAAATCCAGAGCCCCTGGGAGATATTTTTCATTCAGACCATCAAAATAGACATCATAGAATATATTTAGAAGTATCATCGTTACATCTGGCTTAATATGTAAACAAATTTGGAAACAGATTTATGTCACCTGAATTTTAGTCTGTATTTACTTCTCTATATTAAATGGTTTGGGGTGCTTATTTATAATTTCTATTGTCATTTGAATAAACTATGCAAATTGAATAAACTACATGAATTGAAAAATTATTAAATTCATAGAGATGAGTTGGTAGTGATGTTGATTTCTGACAAATATTTAGCTTAGAACCCAAACTAGCACCTTATATTTGAAACTGAAATTTTAGTCAGATAAAATAACCCAAAGATGGTCTTACTCGTTAACTAACAATATGATACTTTTTTCATGTTTACCATAGAAATTTGGACTCTTATATATTATAATAGATGAGCCCATTGTTTGCTAAAACAATAGACTCATATTCAATGAAGACAATGACACCCACAGCTGGAACATTATCTGGCTGAAGACTTGAAGAACTTGTACTGGACCTCGGGGCTGAAAATGTCTGACCATCGTATCATTTCTACTACAGCCCAATGCTGCAAGTATTTAGTACACAGATTAGCTGTCAAACAGTGAAAAGCCTTTTGTCATATTTGGATGAGAACGTCTATGATGTGACTTGGAAGGAAACAGCCGACATAAGGTACAATCATCTGTGAAAAGAAAAAAGGTCATTATCGGCTATTTCTGTGAGGTGGCTTGAAAGGAGGAAGGGAAGGGTGTCACACTCTGCATGGATCCTTGAAGTTTTTCAGGCTAACACTCCATTAGCAGTGACAAGCCACCATCTGTTAGTGAACTCTTCCAGAAGAGCAAAAGCAACCCAAGAACATTCTGCTACATTCAAAGTGGTTCTCCACACTCAGCCCTGGGTTTTGTCAGATGTGCCAAGAGATGTACATGGTCACTAGCAAAGTTCGTCAGTAAAATAAGTAAGTGCCAAAGAACAAATCATAAGTACTCCTAAGTTACAGACAGCTGCATGGAAAAGGTGCCGGTTATTCAAGATTAAATAGCAATATGGATTACATTTTAATAACTTTTACCTGCAATCATATTCAGTAATTCAGATTTTTTTTATCATTCTCTACCAAACTATATATTTCCTAGGAAGTGGTCTAAGCTGTGCCAGGAAAAAATGAAATTGGCCAGTTTATGTATTCACCTTAAATTGCATCTCTCACAGATTCCATGATAAAGATTGGAGAAGTACTAGGCAGTAAATCATAAGAATCTCTCTATTTCATGCATGCTAAATTTGGGAAATGTCAGCGAATGAAATACCTTCCCTTGGACATATCAATGGATTTGAAGATATATAAAACACTAATAAATAATGTATTGATTTTTTGTATTTGCTTTTATGAAATATAAATAGATAGTGTACTCACAGATAATTTTTTCATTGAAATAAATTTCCAAAATGTTTACAGAAATAAGAAATAGTAAAGTATATATATAATATTAAGAATCTTAGTATCCAGATTTAAAAAATAGTAATTTATATATACAAACACAAATTCTGGATATACTGTCTATTTGAATTTTAACTAAACTGTGCACTCTTGGAAAATATTGAAAGCTAATGAATTTCTAGATCATCTTGTGCTCTTTAAAGCATCTTACTGTATATAATTACTCTTCTGTACAATTTAATAGGCATTAAAGATTTTCTTTCCTACTTATGAGCAGAACAAACAAAAGCTTCACGCTTCTCTACTTTGCCTCAAAAATGATTAGCTGAACTACATATCATCAGTTCTCAACTGGAAGAAATTGTTATCCAAATTATCTAACTTTAACTCCCACCCACACTGTGTGTGTGTGTGTGTGTGTGTGTGTGTGTATGATATCTTTTTTGTCTTAACACTGAACTTTTGACTACTAACAGGCTGAATATCATAGAACTCCACTATAAAGAAGACTGCCCCAAATTTTCTCAGTCGAACTATCTAATTGTTATTCTTATTATGATCTTTCCCTACAGCCTCTAGTTTCACCTTGTGTGTGGTTTATGAAAGGAAATCCTCCATGAGGGATCCCTATGATATAAGCAACTGTATATTTTCTTATTAGAATCATGTTTCCATTACACCTTTGTACAATTCATCCCTCATAGAGTTAATAATTTAAAATAGCATTTCATCAATAAGTCTGATTTTGAAATCATTTCATAAAAAATATACAATGAACTGCCTGGATAGCTGTGACCTATGAATCATTGACAATATTTTCCACTTAACTTATATTGGCATTCTTTGACATAAATGCTAAAACATCTCTTGGCCAAATTAGTCTACAAAACTTAACCAAGTATTTTTATATATGCAGAGTTTCCATCAATAATGTGTGTGTGTGTGTGTGTGTGTGTGTGTGTGTGTGTGTCTGTGTATTTTATATTCTTCAGAAGGATCCCAATGTATCACCTATGATCTGGCAAAATTGTAACTTTCAACAAATATGTTTAAGAAATAACAAAATAGATAATTTTTTTAGTTTGCTTTCAGTAAGGCATAAACCTTACTATATATACATATGCATATATATAGTATTTTATATGTTTATATATTTTATTTCTTATGCTATATACTTATATTTTTTCCAGAATCAAATGGGTTATTTTTTGATATTTTAAATGAACTTCTATATGATCACATTATTATTCACAGTGGATGAACTGTAATGAATACACTTATTAACAATGTTTGTGGTGCTGAGAATTTAAATCAGGGAATTTCACATATTAGGCTAACACTCTTCCTTTGAATTATATCTACTGTCACTTTTATCTTCATTTTGAAAGATATCTCATGTTGATATAAGATGTTTAGTTGGCTGTTTCTTCTTTTTCAAGAATTTGTTTTTATTCACTTGCAAACTCATCATAGCCCCTTCCCACCTCTCCTCCCATTCCCACCCTTACAAATCATTCCACACAACACCCATATCCCTTTGTCTTCTTAGAAGTGGAACTGTCCTTGGTTACAACCCCACCCTGAGACTTCTAATTTCAGTAGGATTAGGAACATCTTTTCCCACAAAGGACCAACAAGGCAGTTCAAGTAAGGGAATGGGGATCCAATGGGAGGGAGCAGACACTGAGACCACCCCTGCTCTGCTTATTAGAGGACCCACATGAAGACCAAGCTGCATATTTGTACACATGTAGGAGGCCTAGGTCCAGCTCCAGCATGCTCCCTGGTTGTTGGTGCAGTGTCTGTGAACCCCCATAGACCCAGGGTAGTTGATTCTGTAGGTCTTGTTATTTTGTCCTTAAGGCCTCCCATTTGGCCACTTCATCCCACACCCATTCTTCCACTAGACTTCCTGAGCTCCACCTGATGTCTGGCTGTGGGTCTCTTCATCTGCCTCCATCCATTGCTGGGTGAAGCCTCAAGAGAATTCCTGTTTGCAAATATAGCAGACTCTCATTATAGTGTCAGGTGTTAGCTGTCACACATGGAATGGATCTCAAGTTGCATAGTCATTGGTTGGGTTTTCCCTCAGTCTCTACTGCATCTTTATCACTGAAGGTCTTGTAGGCAAGACAAATTTTGGGTTGAAGCTTTTGTGTGTAGATTGATGTAGCCCTCCCTTCGCTGGAAGTTCATCCTGTCTAGAGGAGGTGTCCACTTCAGTCGATAAATCCCATCTGGTAGGAATCTCAGCTAGGGTCTCCCAAACACTCCCTGTCCCAGGCCCCCAGCTAGTCAGCAGAGATGCACACCAATTCCCATTCTCACAACCAGGTCTCTCCAGTGTACCCACCACATACTGGATCAGATTGACTATTTCATTATTACTCTATAGTAAAACTTTCCTCTGTGTTTTAACTCTACTTCCTTTGCTTCTATTGAAAAAGAATCACGGCAAAATTGTCTTTGATATTTTTCTTTAATAGTATTTTTTCATACAATAAACTCTGAGTATGTATTCTACCTCTATAAACTCCTCAAAGATCTTCTCGTCTACCTCACTCACCCAAATCAACATTCTTTTCTCCTCTCCCCATTAGTAGACATGTAAAGCAAAAACAAAAAGAAGATAAAGTAAAAATAAGACAACTGTGAATGGGTCAAAACAAAGAAATGAATAGAAAAGTGAAGAGCCAAAGAAACGAGTAAGAAACACACAAAGGTAAACCAGCAAATTAATTGTCAAACACAGAATTTACTTACACATTATAACTTCTGATTTTGTGTTTTTAAGCAATGTCTGTATAGGGTAAGAAAAAAATGCCCAGAGAAAGTATCATGGGCCAAATAAACCTACAAAAATATCATTGAGTTCATTTTTTGTTGCCCATCCACCCCTAGCCATGAGTCCTTGACTTAAGAGTGGTTTGTATACCCAATGAGTCTCCATTAGTGAAAATTAGTTTTTAATCAGTGTGTGGTTAACAACTGAAGATATTTTCTTAGCTAGGGTTGTGGGCTTGTGTCTGCGACTGTAAGAATTGGGATCCAATCAGGCACAAATGTGTACAGGCTATCACGGTCTCTGTGAGTTCATATGATTTTTAGTCCTGCCATGTGAAGCAAGCTTTCATTCCTTGTTGTCATCCATTCTCTCTGACAATTACTATTTTTGCTGCCTTTTCTTCTTAGGGTTCTCTGAGCCATGGAGAAAGGAAATTGGTGAAGAGTTCACTTTTAAGATCAAGTAGTCTGCACTCCCACTCTGGCCACAGGTCTCTGCATCTGTTCCCATCAGCTGCAGTAAAAGGCTTCTCTGATGATAGATGAGCAAGCCACTGATCTCTGAGTACAGCTGAATGTTTTTAGGAGTCATACTGTTGTGGTGTTCCTTAAGCAGAGCAATACTATTTGGTTTACCCCCATGTCCTGGGCTTCAGGTTCTTGGCCACTGAGACTATGTTGGAGATGGGTTCCATCTCATGGAATGGACCTTAAATCCAATGAGATATTGGTTGGTTAGTCCTGCAAACATTGTGACACTGTTTCACTACTGCATATTACATGTTATTCACCATTGTATATCAAAGAGTTTGTAGATGGGTATGTGTTTACTTTTCTCATTCAGTAACAAGCAAACTAATTTCAAGTGCCATGAACACTCCTTAGTAGAAATGAAGGCTCTAGATATGTTATTTTTTTAACTTTTCCTTCTTCAAAAAGTTGTGTCGGTATTTTTTTCTAGAAGTAGACACCACCTTTTTGCAGAAACTATCCAATAGCATTGGCAATTGCCTGGGTTGTGTGGGGTTTCCCTTGGGGGTCCATTGGCCAACAACTCAATTCAATGTGACACATCCCCAGAACTGGAGTCTTTGTTTGGTGATTAGAGGTGTCCAGTTGGGAATCTACACCCCATTCTTTGGCACCCAATTAAATCTTTTTCACTTAAGTGTGTATTTTATTTCTACTTTTTTAGTTTTCATACAACCCTTCAGATGGCCCTTTAGTTTTAGGTCTCCCTTTCTCCCTGCCTTCTTGCCCTCACTCCCTCTAGTCCTTCTCCTTCTAGATCCTCCAGTTCTAGCCTCAATTAACCCCAGTCAATCTATAAATATCTATTCTATTTCTCCTTCTTATGGAAATCTGTCCCTCCTTCCTTTCTCTGTACCTGAGCTCTATGGCTATACAGACTTTCCTCTGATTATTGAATGCTCAATAGCTCATATCCAAATACAAATAAAAACATACTATATATCACCAAAACATATATACTCTCCTGAACAACTATGTATGTCTTCATTCCACAGCTTTTCAGTATATGGTCTGACTCTTCTGACATTCTGTCCCTGCTATTCCCTAACTTACAAAAATTGCTATTTATTTCTTGTTTTCAACTCTATAGTGAAAACGACAATATCTGACTTGACTTAGCTAAAAGATTTGAAAGCAATTTGTACACCTACAGGAGATTTTCAATGATGATTATTTTGCGTAGTATCTCATAAATTTCCAATAATGATCTTTTAACTAATTCAATGTTTCAACTAGATTATGTATATATATATATATATATATGTGTGTGTGTGTGTGTGTGTGTGTGTGTGTGTGTGTGTGTGTGTGTGTGTGCTCATTGTAATTGGTCTATGGGTTTCACAACAACATCTTGTTCTAAGCAGGCCTGTGAAATATGAAAATTCTGATTTTATTTGTTTTATATAATTATGCTATGGTGAATTTTTGTTATGAAATGGAAAACAAAGAAAACTTGCCCTATACATTTTTACTTTTGTACTTTTGAAGTCATTGTTTATGAATCAACATCCCATTTTTATTTAACTTATGCTGCTGAAAATTAGAAGATTTTAACCAATGGTATGAAGTACTTTCAAAAGCCATCAACAGCAGCATATAATTGTATTTGTGTATAATATATATTGTGAGATTTTTTGTATATATAATGAGACTTCAGTTTACTTCAACGTTGGCTTGCTGCATTGTGTGTTCAAGGCATTTACACAGGAATTAGTAGCCCTTCTTCACACTATTCCAACTTTTTATGGTGGACTTTTACTGTTTATTTCAAACTGTCAATTCCATTCCATTTGCCTTTGTAGTAAGTCTTATGTAACCTTAGGCCAGAGAGCACACTGCTCAGCTTCCAGCAGAGTCAATTCGTGGGTCTTTCACAATCTGCTCTGCAGGAAAGACTGTGAAGTTTGTTGCCTCCTCCCTGAGAGAGAGTCAGCTCTAAGCCATCACTGGACTGATGAGCTCAGTTCTCACCAGAATGCAGAGAGCTCTGCCTTCTTCTCATACTGAGGGCAGTTTTCATAAGTCTTTGAGAACTCTTATTTGTTTTTCACTGTAAAGGTTCTTCATTCTTTTGTGATGGTGAGGATTTTTCAAAAACAAAGACAGGTATATAACAACATTCTTTATTTCAAATTTTTGTATTCATGGATTTTTAAACTATATCCAATTGAAAGGATTATTTTATATTTCCAGTGTGTCATAAGATTTTTACAGAAAAATACCTGAGTAGAAAAATAAAAAATAAATAAATAAATAAAGTATATCTTTTTGCAAAAAAAAAAAAAAATCTCATGGTTTGCCATGCTTCAAAAGACTCATTGGTCCTTTCCCTAATATATTCTTCTCTGTGAGACCTTCAATATTTTTTTCTAGTTAGATAAGAGGTGATTATTTCGATTAGTTTACCCCTTTTCTGGCATATTGATTTCATAAGTCCAAAGTGATAATTTATCTTTACTGTGAATCAATAATGTCTTCATTTTAATTCATTTAAAAATTGATGCATACATATATTGTTATGTAATCTCTACAGTATCATTCCAGCAGAATGATTATTGATAAGAAGGGGCATACTATAGTTCATAATCTCTGAAAGGCAAGTTGTAGTCTAAAGATTATAAAAATAAGACTTTTAGTCAGTATTCAATTTTAAAAATAATCAAATTGTATTTTGAAATAAAATGATACTTGACCAAAGAGAAAAGATAAGGCAAAGAAATAAGTGAAGGAAAATAAATGTAGGAATAATAAATAAGATAAATAAAGTCTATTAGGAGGATCAGGATTGGCTCCCAGAAACTGAATAATAGAAACGAGCATAATGAACATAATCAATAGACGCTGGGACAGGTAGTTCTCCATGGTGGCTTGGAACTGCATAAGGAAGTCACAGAATGAGGATGATGGAAGATACCTGTGATAGAACAAAGATATGCTGTATAAATGTGTGTCAGACTGCATTTCTGCCTCTCCATTGGGGTATAAGAAGGTCTATGTCAGGGAGGCAAAATGTGTGTCTTCATTGCTGCTGTTAACTAAAGGGCTTGTGTAATGTCAGACAGGTAGGCCAAAACACAGTCAATATGATAGGGGCTGTCAGCCCATTTTGAGAAATAGCATGGCTGAGATAGATGTTATGGTTCTCAAACTCTTGTGTACTCAAACACCGCTGGTACTGTGAGTAGCTGGCCCGACGCTGGTCCCCTCAGACCTGTGCTGATCCTAGGTTGGAACAGAATCTGGCTAATCACCGAATGAGTGCTCAAGTACGGAGTGGCTGGAAGAGAGGTCTTTTAATGAGAATTAGGTATGGATCTCTACAACAAGGGTCTTCCCTGTGGAGATCCATGATGAAGAAGACAGTCCTTGCTTGTCCAAACTGTTTAATTCATGAATGATAAAGATTCATACATCCTACTCAGTGTGAACCAAAGATTAAATACCTCTTGCAGAAAAGGATGCCCGGGAAGGGAAGCTCACTGTCTAACCACTCTGGGCCTCTCTAAATACCTCGTTAGCATGGAGAACTCTAGGTTTTTATGCTCTGTGACTGGTTGTTAATAGGGAGCTACAGTCACGTATCACAGGACAGGTAGTCTGCGTGGAAACTGGGTCTAATACCTACCAATCTCAAGTATGAGATTTACCCGGGTTTTTTAATCTGGTTCGCCCTGCCAGTTCTTCTGTTTGGGGGCACAATTCTATTTGCCACACAAATGTGCACAGTAAACCAAACACAAATAAAGAAGGATGAGATTTTGAGGTCTGTTCTCAGATACATTTCCTAATCATATTTCAACTAAACAAATCTTCTCTGCATGATATTTAACGTTCTTGTAATATCTATCAAAGCAATTTCAAAATTCAAGATTTGCTTGTGATAGCACCTGTCTACACAATACTTATTTTATTCAGTTCATTATATGCCAAAGCTTTGTTCTTTGCTTCCATCTTTGATAAATCTACAAGCAAAATGAAATCCACCTAGTTGTTGCTGTCCTAGACAATGCATTTCAACTTCATGTCTCATAATACCTTATTATTTTCAACCTGGTAATGTGCTTTGAATAAAAAGCCCATTATAATATATTGACTTCTGCTGATAAATATGACTTATAACACTTTTGTCAAATTATAAAATACCCAAAAATTACAAAAAAAATTCTTATTTTAAATAATATATTACATAAATTGAAAGCGGTATACCCAAAGGAGAATATATATCTTCTGACCATAAAAGAAGTATGGTTTTATATAAAGTATGTTTTATATAAGTTCTCTGAGAATTTTCAGAGAGTGATACGATTATTTAAAGTTTTTACTTAAGGCGTAAATTAGCAATGAATTTAAGATAATCATTTTTGTAATAGATATTTATATTTTAAGTGATTTCTCTTTAACTTTATTTTATGCATATGAGTATTAGCTTGTATTAGCTAATACATTAGCTGTGCTCCATGTGTGAGAAATGAAATGGATAAAGAGAGAAGCAGTCAAATTCTCTTTAAGTGGCTTTAACTGGAGTTTCAGACTATTGTGAGCAGCCATATGCTGCTGGGACCAGCAGGCTGGTCTTCTGGAAGAACATCTTTGGCTCTTAGTGGCAAAGACGTCTCCCTAGATTTAATTCTGATATAGTGTAAAGTATTTTCCCCAAGTAAAATCATGGTGCTGTATCAGTTGTATTTAGTACGAAGTCGTTAAAATCTTCTTCCTTAAGGTCCATAATACTGTATTTTGTTACCAGATTTGGTTAGTTCACCTCTAAAACTTTTTGTACCAAATGCAAATTATTATGGCTATGACTTTAGAGTTTATGATTCAATAAATTGAGAAGAGGCAGAAAGTTCACATTACTAATACACTTAAGGTTTTCTCATTTGAATGTCTCCTTGAAAACACAGATTGAAATTAATCTAGCATTATAAAAATACTAAAATATAGGATGTTCATCTGTTGAAGGACATTTACATTGGTTTAATTTCTTGGGTATTATGAATAAGGAAGCACTGAGATTGCTAAGCAAGTACCTGTGAAGAACAATGTTGAGTACATTGGGCTAAGTCATAATTAAAGTGTGTTGTATACACACAATGAAATTCTATTCTTCTTCAAAGAAAAACTAATTCAGTAAATTTGCAGATAAGTTTAGCTGCTATCCCTCATCAAAAACTCTCTCTTTTCAGCAGAAGGAAACCAGCACAGGAAGCCACAACTGGGCTAATACTGAGGTCATCATATTGTTGGGAGGCCATGCCAACAAATGCAGCTACGTTATAACTCCAACATCGGTAACTGAGGGAACATTGAAGAAAGGGTGTTGAAAATTTGTAAAAACAAAACAAAAAAACACAAGAAATAAAACAACAAACAAACAAACAACCCAGAATACCAGAAAGTCTTCTGTTAACTGTACTATCCTAGAAGTAGTTTCATAAATAAGATAACAATGACAACTTTAATAGACAAGTTAATGTGGAAGTGGAAATTTATTCTAGGTTCTATCTTTAAGAAAATTGCTATAAGAAAATAATAACTGGAGAAAGTGAAATAACTCTCCCAGGGAAGATTCTTTTTATTGGCTGTCCAGTGTAGAGTGGTCAGCTTTGAAACCATGTAGATACTACTACCAAGAAAAAAGGCTCAATGGGATGTATACACATACATAATACACACATATACAAATACTTGTCACAGTAAAGATGGTATCAACTTGAGAATTGGAGCACAGGAAAGGATCTAGGAAGGATAATCATTTTGAACTAGAGGGAGAAAGGGTTTGGGAAAGTTATGTAATTCTACTGCAATTATAAATATATTTTAAAAAAGACATGTGATGCTTAAAATGTGAGTCAGGTGAAATATTGAAATAAATACAAGCTTATAATCTCTATACCTGAATGACAGGTATAGAATACAATTATGGGTCTTTTTATGCCTGCTCCAGTACTGAAAGATGACACAGAGATTGTATTTATGTATAAGCTTTGGCCTTATAGCTAGACTTGGTTTTTTACTAATTCATAACTCAATTATTCTATTTAAAATAATCTAAGTTCTGCCCCATGGCTGGTTACTTATTTGTTCTTTTTTGGCTTGTTTCTTCCTCGGTGTCTAGCTGGCTGAATCTTCCTGTGCCTGACTCTCAAACAAAGCCCCCTTCTACTTCCTGTCTATGCTATAGGCCATCAATGTTTTAACAAATCTATTAATTTGTTGAAAACATTATAAATTCTTATATTGATTTGTTGTATTTCATAAGTTTCATAAATAAGATAACAATGACAACTTTAATAGACAAGTTAATGTGGAAGTGGAAATTTATTCTAGGTTCTATCTTTAAGAAAATTGCTATAAGAAAATAATAACTGGAGAAAGTGAAATAACTCTCCCAGGGAAGATTCTTTTTAATTGGCTGTCCAGTGTAGAGTGGTCAGCTTTGAAACCATGTAGATACTACTACCAAGAAAAAAGGCTCAATGGGATGTATACACATACATAATACACACATATACAAATACTTGTCACAGTAAAGATGGTATCAACTTGAGAATTGGAACATAGGAAAGGATCTAGGAAGGATAATCATTTTGAACTAGAGGGAGAAAGGGTTTGGGAAAGTTATGTAATCTACTGCAATTATAAATATCTTCATTAATTGTTGTGTACATATTTGTTTTAATAAAATTATTTGACTATTATTTGGGACCCATTTTAAGAATGAATAAACACAAAAGCATAATTTTAATTTTATGAAGAAATTAAAATTTTATTACATGTCATGTAAACAAATGTTTATTATAATCCATTCCTAATGTCATTAATGCAAATTTATAATTATTGCATTTGCCACTATATGTTAAAACTATGATGATATTTTCTAATAATATTTAGCTAATACTTGATTTGAGAAAAGTCAAATATTTACTACATATATTAAATACAATATTTAATAGGCCATCATGAGATAAAATGCTCTAAGAAGAATATTTAAGAACTTTCTAATTTGCTATAATATTCTCAATACTGTACAGCACTATACATACAATAATTGCCACATGCACTTGGCTAGCTTTTATAATATCATGGTATCTATGAGAGAATATTATTTGGGGATTATATGACATGGCTACAAGCTGATCATCCAATGCATGATCAAGTTTTATTTTCAGTTTTCTGATGACAAGCCCTATAGTTGCATGGACTTTTAAATATCTCAATATTGGATTTTCTTCTGTCTAGTTCAGGTATGGTCAGGTCAAGACACCATGCTAATGGTGATTTCCAGCATCATCTAGTACCAGAGTTCCTTTAAAATATGCCACAAGTTAGAGAATGTTTTTTCGTGCCCTTGCATTCTCCATGTCTTAACTTTCTGTCTGCCAAATTAGTCAGTCTTTCAAGAGCACTAAAACTACATTGTGTGTGCGTGTGTGTGTGTATGAATCACATTTTTATTTATTCACCAGCAGATAAACATCTTGGCTTACTACGTCATTTTGCGATTGTGGATTAAGCAGCAATGAATGTGAATGTTGAAGTATTTGTGTAGTAGGATAAAGAGTCCTATTGATAAACAACCAAAAGTGATGAAATAAGCACATAATAGTTCATTTTAGCTTCTTTGTTTCTTCATTTTTGTTTCTTTGGGGTTTTTTGTTGTTGTTTTCTTTTATTTTCTTTTGTCTTTTTAAAAAATTATTTTATTTATTTACATTCCAATCGTTGATCTCCCCCTCTTTATCTCCCTTCCTACAGTTCCTCAGTCCATTTTTCCTCCTTCTTGCCTCCAAGAGGGTGCTGACACTTTACTCTTCCCTGGGAAATCAAGTCTCTCAAGGATTAAGCATATCTTCTCCCACTGAGGACAGAACAGACAGACCTCTGCTATATATGTATTAGGGGCCTCTGACCTCCCTGTTTATTGTCCTGTTTGGTGGTTCAGTTTCTGGGAGTTTTCTGGGTTTTGAGTTAGTTGAGTGTGCTAGTCTACCTATGAGGTCAGTTTTCCCTTCACCTTCTTCAATCCTTCCCCTAATTCAACCTTAGGATTCCTTGATTCAGCCCAATGGTTGGGTATAAGTATCTGAATGTGCTGGTAGGGCCTCTCAGAGGACATCCATACCAGGCTTCTGTCTGTAAACACATCATAGCATGAGTAATAGTTACAAGCCTTGGTAACTGTCCCCACTCCATGAGAGATCCCAAATTGGACCAGTCATTGGACCACCTTTCTGACAGTCTCTTCTCCATATTTTGTCCCTATAATTCTTTTAGACAGGAAAATTCTGGGTCAGAAAATTTTAAAGTAGGTCAGTAACCCAGTCCATGCACTTGAGGCCCTGTATATGTACAGGATATAGACTGTTTGAGTTCCCTCTCCCCAATGTTGGTCATTTTGGCTATTGTCACCCCCATTGCATCCTGAGAGTTTCTCCACCTAAAGTGTCTCTGGTAATTTCTAGAGGTTCTCCCATCTTCCACCTCCCAAGGCTACTTATTTCCATTCATTCTCCTGGCCCTATGGGCTTCTCTCCCTTCATACCTGATCCGATTTCCCTTTTCCTCTCCATTCCTCTCCCCTCTCCCACCCGGGTCCCTCCCTCCTTCCCTCTGATTCTGTGATTATTTTCTTCCCCTTTCTAAGCTGGATTAAAACATCCTCCCTTGGCCATTTCTGCTTATTACCCTTCTTAAGGTCTGTGGGTTGTGTTCAAGGTATTCTGGTTTTTTTTTTTTTGGCTAATATCTCCTCATAAGTGAGTACATAACTTTCATATCCTTTTGGGCCTGCAAAATTCATACTGTCCTTATTTTTAATAGCTGTGTAAATGAACCACATTTTCTTTATCTGTTCTTTGGTTGAGGGACATCTGGGCTATTTCCAGCTTCTGGCAATTAGAAATAAGTCTGCTATGAACAGAGTGGAGCAGGTGTCCTTTTGGTATGGTGGGGTATCTTTTGGGTACATGACCAAGTTCGTATTTTCTAGAGCATTATAAAATCTTTTGTAGAACTCTTCTTTTCTGGAGTCATCTTTCATCTGTGAACATATTTCATCCTCTGGTATCATTGCTTTATATTTACACACCAAATCTGCATTGAGTTCTGTGTATAAAGTGTTATATTTCCTAAAACTTTGATATGTGGAATAGTACTACTTGTTTTCCATTAACATGTCTACTACTTAAAAGGCTAACGATAAGCTAGGAACATTATAACATACTTTTTATCCTCCTTTTTAACCCATTTGTAAAATGTTGCTAGTTATAATGTATACTGAATACAGAAGTTGTGACCTTTAAAATAAAATGCAGTAAGCACATTGCATTATTATTGTTCAACAAAGTCTTTCTGATTCAGTTATGTATTTTTGAATGTGACCATCGTAGCATTTCTTTTCCGCAGTCAAGAAACCTGGAAAATATTTCAAAAATATTTGCAATACAACCACTGGTAATTCCAAACTTCATTCATATTTAATTTTATTCTGAAAACATTCATAATAATACGGACAGTTTGCTCTTTCATTAATCTTTACTGTTAATTCACCTCATATCCAGACAGATTTAAATTGAAAATATACCATAGAAAAAGCATTAATTAGCTTTATGAACTAATATAAAATTTATAAGTAGAAAAATTGTTAAATGCACAGCATGATTTCATCTCCTATAGGTACATGTTTCTTTTTACTCTCTTGGAAATTGATATTGTATTGTATATATTTGTAATAATGGTTTAATTACTTCTAATGATGTTTCCTTCAAAAATAACTTTACAGATTAATGGATAGAAAGGGAAAGCTGGTCATCCTATTCAGGTTCAGAGGAGGAAAAAGTACAGCTCAACACTTAAGTGATGATGATAAGAAATTCTTTAGTTATTTTTCCCTCTACATCATCCATTTATTTATTTATTTATTTATTTATTTATTTATTTATTTATTTATCTTGAACTTTAAAAAAAATGCTGGAAAGCATTTCAGGCCACAGCTGCTTTGCGTCAGAATAATGGAAGAATATGTGCTCCTCAAACTGTCATTTTCCTGTCAAACTATCTTGTGCCCATTCTTTCATACACTGCCCTAGAAGTCTTAGTGTGATGGCCCCACTATCACGATCTCTATGCATTATATCTTGTTTGCTACATAGAGGTCATTTAGTACATATATTATGGACTAAATTATATATATATATATATATATATATATGTATAAATGACATATATATATAACATATACATATACATAAACAGTCACATATCTATTTTAGCTGTGGCATTATTGTTTTAATATTGTGATCACTAATATGAGATGCCCCACTATGAACTTTATGATATTCTGCATAGTTTTCTGAACCACAGGAGTCTTAAAATACATCTATGTGACACTACAGCATAAATAGTAACAGTAGTATTCATGATGAATTGGGAATTAGCCATGTCACATGTTATTCATCTTTCTGGGCATCCTGTGTCAACTCGCAATATGATGAAAGGCCACCATGACTGGAACCCACTTGGCTAGCACTCCATTCATTGATCATATTAGTATACTGTCACTATTATCATGGGACACTTGGATAAAGTTCAGAGATGGAAATCAATAGTTTTGGAAAGAAATGGTTATCAGGAGAGTGCTATTTGGTACATTTCCCATAGACCTGTGTGGAGCATGTGCTTCTTTGATTCACTGAGTGTCCTGTCAATAGCAAAAGAGATAACAGGGGTAATAAATGATAAATGATAGCGTGCTATCAAAAGGCTTCAGAGTGACAAAATGCAAAAATGACAGGTGATAAATATGGATAAGGATGGAAGATATTTTTGCAAAAATGTTGAACTTATTCTTCAGATTCTTTTGACTAAAAAGAGCTTTTCTTTGGTAGTAGTTGGAGAAGTTTGACAATCTTACAAAATTCACCAATTAGACAACTCAGAAAAATGGACTTCTCTGGAACTGATCAAGTTCCAGACTGTGTAGAGTGATATCATTAATGTACTTTAAAGGGGTATTTTTAATGCATGCAAAACTTATAAAGCAATCTCACAAAAGCCATACTTTTTCATTCATCATTGACTAGTATGATTTTCAGAGACAGTGTAAGAAGATAAACTGTTCTTATTTGAATTTTCCAACATTTTGATTATTCAGTGAAAGAGAGACACAGAGAGAGAAAGAGAGAGAGAGAGAGAGAGAGAGGAAGGCAGAGAGAGAGAGAGAGAGAGAGGAAGGCAGAGAGAGAGAGAGAGAGAGAGAGAGAGAGAGAGAGAGAGAGAGAGAGAGAGAGAGAGAGGAAGGCAGAGAGAGAGAGAGAAGACAGGGACAGACAGAGACAGAGAGAGAGAAAGATAGAGAGAGAGGAAGGCAGAGAGAGAGACAGAGAGAGACAGAGAGACAGAGAGAGACAGGGAGAGACAGAGGGACAGAGACAGAGACAGACAGATAGACAGAGAGACAGAGAGTTAGTTCTGTTCTATGGGTATAAAAGAAATCAAGAGTGTCCTTAAATTGGGTTTCTTACTCTCTTCCACAGAAGTTGTTCCACTTTGACTTCTGTTGATGTAGTAAACACTAGTGAAAAACAATATGGAAATGAAAACATCTGTTTGGTTTAAAAGACATAGTCCATCATTCAATGGAAGACATGAAGACAAACTTACAGAATGTACTCAGAGTAGAGTACTGAAACAAAGATTACAGAGGAAGACTGCTTACTGGCCTGCCTGCCCTGTATCTCCTCAACTACCATTCTCACACAATGCAAGTCCACTGGCCTAAGGATGGCAAGACCATATTAGGACATACTTTCCTCTGTTATTTTGAAATTAAAATAAGTGGCCTATAGTCATGCACAGAGGGCAATCTGTTGAATCAATTCCTGAATAGAAGTCTCTTCTTTAAAGGTATATCAATTTGACAGACAAGATTATCAATGACAACACACAATTTGTTTTCCCTTTCTTTCCCTTCTCTTCCCTTCCCTTACCCTCCCCTTCTCTTCCTTTCCCTACCTTTCTTCCTCCATCCCTCCCCTTTTCTCTTCTTCTCCTTAATCTTTTCTTTCTTTACTTCATTTATCACTTCTCTTCTTATTGTTGTTGCTCTTCTTCTTCTTCTTCTTCTTCTTCTTCTTCTTCTTCTTCTTCTTCTTCTTCTTCTTCTTCTTCTTCTTCTTCTTCTCTTTTTCTCCTCCTTTTACTCCTCCTCCTTCTTGTTGAAACACATTTGCTATGTAACTCTTCCTGTGATGAATATTAATACTTAGATGAAGTTGGCCTTTAAAAGACAAGTATCTACCTCTTTCTGTCTCTCAAATGCTAGGGTTAGAGTATAAATTACTAGAATGTGAACTACAACAATTTTTCAATTGAAAGGTTACCCCAGGTAAGTGAATACATGTATATTTTTTGACAATTTTTATTATCATATTGATAGTCTATTTTTGCTATTAATAAATGAAGTCAAAATCAGTCTGTTAAGATCAAAGCAGGTAAAGTGTTTAAGATAAGAACTGTAACACTAACAGATATATGGAATATATTAAAATTTGTGTTTTTTGATAAAATATGATATATAATTTTCATACTAACAAAGAACTATTTTGGCTAATCTAAGATGCAGAAAAATAAGATGAGATGAACTCCATATGATTCTATTAGAGAAAAAAATGATCTTACACACAATATATATATATATATATATATATATATATATATATATATATATACATATATATCTGTGTCTTAGCAAAACTACTTTTTGTTCTGTTCAAGATCTATGATAACTGATGCCCTTAGACTGTCCTGTTGACCTAAATTTCTAATATTATACTACATTGAGTTATAAGAAATTTAAATAGCTGAGAGCAAATATCTAATGAGATATTTTTAATCTATGTCAAGGTGAATAGATTCTGATATTCAATTCTCACTTAAAATTAATGAATGCCAACATTAAATCAATAATCAAATACTTAACAATTTGTTCTGTGAATGACACTATGTCTTTTCAAATCTTAAATTAGGGCAAATAAAATAATTATTTCTCTTTCTGACTGTTTATATTTTTTAAAGATTTACTTATCTTATGTATACTAGAGTTCACTCTATCTGCATGTACACCTGCATGCCAGAAGAAGGCATCAGATCATACTATATGTGGTTTTGAGTCACCCTGTAGCTGCTGGGGATTGAACTCAGCACTCAAGAAGAATAGACAGTGCTCTTAACCACTAAGCCATTACTCCAGCCTCCATTTCTCCAGCCTTAAGTAGAAGTTTTTAGAGTTTATTTTATTCTTTTAAAATAGAATGATATAAGTTTTGGTTATTATTCAGTAAATCATCTTATTCCTAATGGAATTGTGAAAATTAATCAAAATTACCTGGTATACTCATTTTCATCATTGCTCTAGAGCATGATTCTCAATTTATGGGTCAGAATCCCTTTGGAGGTAAAATATCAGATATCCTTCATATTTTTAGATATTTATATTAAAATTCATAAGAGTATCAAAATTCCATTTCTGAAGTAGCAATGAAATAATTTTATAATTAGGGGTCACCCAAAAATGAGAACCTATATTTATTTATTTATTTTCATGTTTTTTAAAACTTTTTATTAGACATTTGCTTTATTTATATTTCAACCTTTTTCAATATTACCCCACCGAAAACCCCCTATCCCATCCCCCTCCCCCTGTCACCCCTCTCTAATTTCCTGACTTGCATTCCACTATTCTGGGGAATTGAGCCTTCATAGGACCAATGGCCTTTCTTCTCACTGATGTCTGAAATGGTCATCTTCTGCCACATATGTAGCTGGAGCCATGAGTCCCTCCGTGTGTACTCTTTGGTTGGTGATTTAGTCCCTGGGAGCTCTGGGGGTACTGGTTGGTATGTATTATTGTTCCTCCTGTTGAGCTGCAAACCTCTTCAGCTCCTTGGGTCCTTTCTCTAGCTCCTCCATTGGGGACCCTATTCTAATTCTATTGGTTGGCTGTGAGCCATGGGTGTTTTGATCCAGTTTCCAATAAGGATCAAAGTATCCACACTTTTGTCTTCCTTCATCTTGAGCTTCATGTGGTCCGAGAGTTGTGTCTTGGGCATCCTGAGATTTTGGACTAATATTCACTTATCAGCGAGTGCATACCATGTGTTTTCTTTTGTGATTGGGTTACCTCACTTAGGATAATAGTTCCTAACTCCATCCATTTGCCTAAGAATTTCATGAATTCATTGTATTTAAAGGCTGAGTAGTATTCAATTGTGTAAATGTTCCATATTTTCTGTATCCATTCCTCTGTTGAGCAACAAGTAGGTTCTTTCCAGCTTCTGGCTATTAAAAATAAGGCTGCTATGAACATAGTGGAGCATGTGTCCTTATTACAGGTTACAGCATCTTCGAGTATAGCTGAGGAATGGTATAGCTGTGTCCTCAGGTAGTACTGTGTCCAATTTTCTGAGAAACTGCCAAACTGATTTGAAGAACAGTTATACCACCTTGCAATCCCACAAGCAATGGAGTGTTCCTCTTTTTCCACATCTTCTCTAGCATTTGCTCTCCCATGAGTTTTTGATCTTGGCCAACACTGAATCTAATAGAAGAGAAATTTGGGAAGAACCTGGAGCATATGGGCACAGGGGAAAATTTCCTAAATAGAGCACCAACAGCTTATGCTTTAAGATCAAGAATTGACAAATGGGACCTCATAAAACTGCAAAGTTTCTGTAAGGCAAAAGACACTGTCAAAAGGACAAAGCAGCAACCAACTAACTTGGAAATGATCTTTACCAACTCTACATCCGACAGAGGGATAATATCCAATATATACAAAGAACTCAAGAAGTTAGACTCCAGAGAGCCAAATAATCCTATTAAAAAGTGGGGTACAGAGCTAAACAAAGAGTTCTCACCTGAACAATATCTGATGGCTGAGAAGCACCTAAGGAGATGTTCATCATCCTTAGTCATTAGGGAAATGCAAATCAAAACAACCCTGAGATTCCATCTCACACCAGTCAGAATGGCAAAGATCAAAACACAGGAGACAGCAATTGTTGGCGAGGATGTGGAGAAAGAGGAACACTCCTCCACTGCTGGTGGGATTGCAAGCTGATACAACCACTCTGGAATGCAGTCTGGCTGTTCCTCAGAAAACTGGGCATGACACTCCTGGAGGATCTGGCTATACCACTCCTGGGCATATACCCAGAGGCTTCCCCTGCTTGCAGTAAGCACACATGCTCCACTATGTTCATGGCAGCCTTATTTATAATAGCCAGAAGCTGGAAAGAACCCAGATGTCCCTCAACGGAGGAATGAATTCAGAAGATGTGGTATATTTACACAATGAAATACTACTCTGCAATTAAAAACAATAAATTCCCAGTTTTCGGAGGAATCGCCAGACTGCTTTCCAGAGTGGTTGTACCAGCCTGCAATTCCACCAGCAGTGGAGGAGTGTTCCTCTTTCTCCACATCCTCGCCAACAACTGCTGTCTCCTGTGTTTTTGATCTTAGCCATCCTGACTGGTGTGAGATGGAATCTCAGGGTTGTTTTGATTTGCATTTCCCTAATGACTAAGGATGATGAACATCTCTTTAGGTGCTTCTCAGCCATTAGATATTCTTCAGGTGAGAACTCTTTGGGTAGCTCTGTACCCCATTTTTTAATAGGGTTACTTGCCTCTCTGGAGTTTATCTTCTTGAGTTCTTTGTATATCTTGGATATTAGCCCTCTGTCGGATGTAAGGTTGGTAAAGATCATTTCCCAGTTAGTTGGTTGCCGCTTTGTCTTTTTGACAGTGTCTTTTCCAGCTATACCACTCCTGGGCATATACCCAGAGACTTTACCTGCATGCAATAAGGACACATGCTCCACTATATTCATAGCAGCCTTATTTATAATAGCCAGAAGCTGGAAAGAACCCAGATGTCCCTCAACGGAGGAATGGATTCAGAAGATGTGGTATATTTACACAATGGAATACTACTCTGCAATTAAAAACAATGAATTCACGAAATTCCTAGGCAAATGGTCAGAACTTGAAAATATCATCCTTAGTGAGGTAACCCAATCACAAAAGAACACACATGGTATGCAGTCACTGATAAGGGGATATTGACCCAGAATCTCGGAATACCCTAGACACAATCAGCATATCAATAGATTTCTAAAAAGATGGAAGGAGAGACCCCTGGTCCTGGAAAGACTGGATGTAGGGGAACACCAGGACAGAGTAACGAGAGGGGGTTGAATGGAGAAAAGAGGGAGGGAAGGGGCTTATGGGACTTTCGGGGAGGGAGGAAACGGGAAAGGGGAAGTGATTTGGAATGTAAATTAAAAAAATAAAATAAAAAAAAAACAATAAATTCACGAAATTCCTAGGCAAATGGTCAGAACTTGAAAATATCGTCCTTAATGAGGTAACTCAATCACAAAAGAACACACATGATATGCAGTCACTGATAAGGGAATATTAACCCAGAATCTCGGAATACCCTAGACACAATTCGCATATCAATAGATTTCCAAGAAGATGGAAGGAGAGACCCCTGGTCCTGGAAAGACTGGATTTAGGGAAATGCCAGGACAGAGAAGCTAGAGGGGGTTGAATGGGGAAAAGAGGGAGGGAAGGGGGCTTATGGGACTTTCGGGGAGGGAGGAAACAGTAAAGGGGAAATGATTTGGAATGTAAATAAAAAAACTTAGAAAAAAAAGAAAAAAATTCACAGGTAAAAGAAAAGTATATATCCCAAGCAGAAAAATAAAAATTGTCATTCACAAAAAAAAAGAGAAAAGAATGTACAGTTTCAAATAAAGTCTATGAAGAAATGCAAAAAAAAAAAAAAATGAGATACAGAGCTAAATAAAGAATTTTCAACTGTCGAATACCGGATGGCTGTGCAACGCCTAAGGAAATGTTTAACATCCTTAGTCATCAGGGAAATGGAAGTCAAAACAACCCTGAGGAACTATATTTAAAAGTAACCTTATTAAGAAATTTTAGGGTCTGTGCCCAGAGCTGATCCTGTGCCACAGTGCTCCATAACCAAATATGGCTGAAAGTGGGTTGGTCTCCCAGGAGTGTGGACACACCTGTGAACACAGGCAAGACCACCACTTCTGCTCAGAGGAAATGGCCTGGAACCCTCAGGACATAGGAACCAAAGAGCAGCCTAGGATAGGATCCTTCCGGTTTCCATCTGTGTCAGGAGCTGATCCTGTGTGACAGTGCACCATACCCAAATTTCACCAGGAGAAATCTGGTCTCCCAGGAGTCCAGACACACCTGTGAGCACAGGTAAGACCACCATTTCTTCTCGAATTCCAGGCCCAAGTGTGATGCACCCAGACCCAAGAAGACACAGGAACCAAGGACAGCAGGGTACAGGATCCTTCCACTTTCTGTCTGCATCCCGTAGTTGACCCTGTTCTACAGCTCCCTATACACAAATTTCTCCAGGAGAGAACTTGTATCCCAGCAGAGGGACAATCAACGGTCAAAGACAACAAGACTAGTTAATGCAAGAAATAACTGGATGGCAAGACGTAAAGGCAAGAGCAGAACCCAAGGTTACTTGGCATCATCATAACCCAGTTCTCCCAACAGAGTGAGTCCTGGATACAACACACCAGAAAAGCAAGACTCTGATTTAAAATCATTTTTCATGATAATGATAGAGGACTTTAAGGAGGACAAAAATAGTGTATAGGTTTTATAACTGTATATCGGATGGATCCCTGGGTGGTCGGAGGCAGTCTCTGTATGGTCTTTCCCTCAGTCTCTGCTGCACATTTTGTCAGTGTATCTCTTCCTGTGTATATTTTGTGACACCTTCTAAGAAGGACCAGAGTATCTATACTTTGTTCTTCCTTCTTCTTGAGCTTCCTTTGGATTGTGAATTGTATCTTGGGTATTCCAGACTTCTGGGCTAATATCCATTTAACCGTGAGTGCATACCATGCACGTTCTTTTGTGACTGGGTTTCCTTACTCAGGATGATATTTTCTAGTTCCATCCATTTGCTTAAGAATTTCATGAATTTATTGTTTTTAATAGCTGAGTAATATTCCATTGTGTAAATGTACCACATTTTCTGTACTCCTCTGTTGAGGGATATCTGGGTTCTTTCCAGTTTCTTGCTATTATAAATAAGGCTGCTATGAACATAGTGGAGTATGTGTCCTTATTACATGCTCAAGAATCCTCTGGGTATATGTCAAGGAGTAGTATAGCAGGGTCCACTGGTAGTATTATGTCCAATTTTCTGAGGAACTGCCAAACTGATTTCCAGAGTGGTTTTAACAGCTTACAATCCCACCAGCAGTGGAGGAATATTCCTCTTTCTCCACATCCTTGCCAGTACCTGCTGTCTCCTGAGTTTTTATCTTGGCCATTCTGACTGGTGTGAGGTGAAATCTCAGGGTTGTTTTGATTTCCATTTCCCTGATGAATAAGGAAGTTGAACATTTCTTTAGGTGCTTCCCGGCCATTAGATATTCCTGAGTTAAAAATTCTTTGTTTAGCTCTGTATCCTATTTTTATTTTTATTTTTATTTTTTTAATTTTATTTTATTTTCTAAGTTTTTTTATTTACATTCTAAATCATTTCCCCTTTCATGTTTCCTCCCTCCCCAAAAGTCCCATAAGCCCCCTTCCCTCCCTCTTTTCCCCATTCAACCCCCTCTCGCTTCTCTGTCCTGACGTTCCCCTACATCCAGTCTTTCCAGGACCAGGGGTCTCTCCTTCCATCTTCTTGGAAAACTATTGATATGCGAATTGTGTCTAGGGTATTCCAAGATTCTGGGTTAATATCCCTTTATCAGTGACTGCATACCATGTGTGTTCTTTTGTGATTGGGTTACCTCACTAAGGATGATATTTTCAAGTTCTGACCATTTGCCTAGGAATTTCATGAATTCATTGTTTTTAATTGCAGAGTAGTATTCTATTTTGTAAATATACCACATCTTCTGAATCCATTCCTCCGTTGAGGGACATCTGGGTTCTTTCCAGTTTCTGTCTATTATAAATAAGGCTGCTATGAACATAGTGGAGCATGTGTCTTTATTGCATGCAGGTAAAGCCTCTGGGCATATGCCCAGGAGTGGTATAGCCGGAAACTCTGGGAGTGTCATGCCCAGTTAGGTTATTTGATTCTCTGTATTGTGGATGTCAACAAGGACTTGGTGATAGGAGCCTGATATAGCTGTCACATGGGAGGCTCTGCCAGTGCATGACAAATACTGAGAGGGATACTCTTAGCCAACCATTCAACTGAGTACAGGGTCCACAGTGGAGGAGATAGAGAAAGGACCTAAGGAGCTGAAGAGGTTTGCAGTGCCACTGGAGGGATAACAATATTAATCACCCAGTACCCGCAGAATTCCCATGAACTAAACCAGGAACCAAAGAGTACACATGGAGGGACCAAGGTGCATATGCAGCAGAGGATGGCCTTGTTGGACATCAAAAGGAGGAGAGGCCCTTGGACCTGAGAAGGCTAAATGCCTCAGTATAGGGGAATACCAGGACAGGAAAGAGGAAGTGTGTGGATTGGTGAGCAGGGGGAGTGGAGATGGGTTTGCGTGGTAGGGAACCACGTAAGGTGACAGCATTTGAATTATAAATAAAGAATTTATCAAATAAAAAAAAAGAAAATTATGAGAACTACTTGTATAGTAAATGCAGTTAGTTTTCTGAGTCTCTTTACTTAATAATAGTATTGTCAGCCAAAAAAAACCTAAACAAAACAAAACAAAAATTAAACAAAAACCAAAAACAAACAAACAAACAAAAAAAACCAAGAAGGACATAAGGACATAAATAACTACCTTAAAGAAATACAGGGGAATAGAGGTAAACAGGTAGAAACCCTCAAAGAGGAAACACAAAATCCCTTAAAGAATTACAGAAAACACAAACAAACAGGTGAAGGAATTGAACAAAACCATACAGGATCTAAAAATGGAAATAGAAACAATAAAGAAATTAGAAAGGGAGACAACCCTGGAGATAGAACACCTTGAAAAAAGTTCAGGAGTCATAGATGCAAGTATTACCAACAAAATACAAGAAATAGAAAAGAGAATCTCAGGTACAGAAGATGCCATAGGAAGCATTGACACAACAGTCAAAGAAAATGCAAAAAGCTAAAAGCTCCTAACCAAAAACATCCAGGAAATTAAGGATAAAATGAGAAGACAAGACCTAAGGATAAAGGGTATAGAAAAGAGTAAACATTCCCAACTTAAAGGGCTAGAAATTATACATTGAATGGATTTAATAGGTATCTATAGAACATTCTATCCTAAAACAAAAGAATATACCTTCTTCTCAGCACCTCATAGTACCTTCTCCAAAACTGACCATCTAAAAACTGACTGGTCACAGAACATGCCTCAACAGATACAAGAAGATTGAAATAATCTTCTATTATTAAAATTATTATTAATTAATATTCTATTATTGAAATGCGTGCTATCAGACCGGGACAGAGTAAGGCTGGTCTTCAATAGCAACTAAAACAACAAAGCCCACATAAGCATGAACTGAACAATGTCCTATTCGATAACAAGTTGGAAAAGGACGAAATAAAGAAAGAAATTAAAGACTTTGGAATTTAAAGAAAACAGAGGCACAGCATACCCAAACTTATGGGACAGAATGAATGCTGTGGTAAAATGAAAACTCATAGCTCTGAGTGCCTCCAAAAAGAAACTGGAGAGAGCGTACAATAGGAGCGTAAGAACGTACCTGAAATCTCCAGAACAACAACAACAACAACAACAGCAAAGCAAACATAATCAAGAGAAATAGACAGAAGGGAATAATTTCAGGCTGAAGTCAACCAAGTAGAAACAAAAAAGAACTATACAAAGAATCAACAAAACTAGGAGCTGCTTCTTTGAGAAATTCAACAAGATAGATAAACCCATAGTCAGACTAAACAGAGGGCCCAGAGACAGTATTCAAATTATCCAAATCAGAAGTGAAAAAGGAGATATAACAAGAAAACTGAGAAAAAAAATCATCAGATTCTAAAACAAAAGCCTGTATTGAGTAAAACTGAAAATCTGTATGAAATGGACAATTTAGAGCTAGACAGACCAAATACTAAATCAAATCAGGATCAAATAAATCATCTACATAGTCACATAACCCCTAAAGAAATATAAGTAGTCATTAAAAGTATCCCAAACAAACAAACAAACAAACAAAAACCCAGGACTAGATGAGTTAAGTGCAGAATTCTATTAGATCTTCAAAGGAGACCTGATACTAATACTCTTCAAACTATTTCAGAAAATAAAAAAAGAAGGAACACTGCCCAATTCATATTATGAATCCACAATTACACTTACACATAAACCACACAAAGGCCCAACAAAGAAAGAGAATTTCTTCAGGCCAATTTCCCTTATGAATATTGATGCAAAATTATGCAATAAAATTCTAGCAAACCAAATCCAAGAACACATCCAAAATGATCATTTGACATGATCAAGTAGGGCTCATCACAGGGATTCAAGGATGATTCAATATATAGAAATTCATCAATATAATCCACTACATAAATAAATTCAAAGGAAAAAAAATAAACCCATGATCCTTTCATTAGATGCTGAAATAGCATTTGTCAAAATTCACCATCCCTTCATGTTAAAAGTCTTGGAAAGATAATTAATTCAAGGCCCATACCTAATCCTGGTGAAAGTAATATACAGCAAACCAGTAGCCAACATCAAACTAAGTACAGAGAAACTTGTAGCAAACCCACTAAAATCAGGGACTAGACAAAGCTGGACGCTGTCTCCCTATTTACTCAATATAGTACTTGAAATTATAGCTACAGCAATTAGAAAACAAAAGGAGGTCAAAGAGATACAAATTTGAAAGGAAGAAATCAAAATATCACTATTTGCAGATGATACGATAGTATATTTAATTGTCCACAAAATTCCACCAAGAACCCCTAAAACTGATAAACAGCTTCAGCAAAGTTGCAGGATATAAAATTAACTCAATCCATGAGCATGGGAAATCTTTCTATCTTCTAAGGTCTTCTTCAATTTTTTTCTTCAGAGACTTGAAGTTCTTGTCATACAGATATTTCACTTGTTTGGTTAGAGGCACACCTTATTTTATATGGTTTGTGACTATTTTGAAGGGTGTCATTTCCCTAATTTCTTTCCCACCATGTTTATCCTTTGAGTATAGGAAGGCTACTGATTTGTTTGTGTTAATTTTATATCTGGCCACTTTGCTGAAGTTGTTTATCAGCTGTAGGAGTTCTCTGGAGGAGATTTTTGGGTCACTTAGGTATACTATCACATCATCTGCAAATAGTGATAATTTGAATTTTTCCTTTCCATTTGCTTCCCTTTGATCTCCTTTGTTGTTTAATTGCTCTAGCTAGAACTTCAAGTACTATACTGAATAAATATATATATATATATATAGAGAGAGAGAGAGGGCAACCTAGTCTAGTCCCTGAGTTCAGTGGTATTGCTTCAAGTTTCTCTCCATTTAGTTGGATGTTGGCTACTGGTTTGCTGTATATTGTTTTAACTATGTTTAGATATGGGCCTTGAATTCCTGATCTTTCCAAGAATTTTAGCATGAAAGGATACTGAATTTTTTCAAATGCCTTTTCAGCATCTAATGAAATGACCATGTGGTTTATTTCTTTGAGTTTGTTTATGTAGTGGATTACATTGATGGATTTCTATATATTGAACCATCCCTGCATCCCTGGGATGAAGCCTATTTGATCGTGGTGAATGATCCTTTTGATGTGTTGTTGGATTCAGTTGGCAAGAATTTTATTGAATATTTTTGCATGGATATTCATAAGAGAAATTGGTCTGAAGCTCTCTTTCTTTGTTGTATCTTTGTGTGATTTTGGTATCAGCGTAATTGTACCTTCATAGAAGGTAGTGTTCCTTCTGTTTCTATTTTTGTGGAATAGTTTGAAGAGTATTGGTGTTAGGACTTCTTTGAAGGTCTGATAGAATTCTGCACTAAAACCATCTAGTCCTGTGCTTGTTTTGGTTGGAAGACTTTCAATGAACACTTCTATTTCTTTAGGGTTTATTGAACTGTTTAGATGGTCTATTTGATTCTGTTTTAATTTTGATATTTTCCAGTTTCATACATTTGTCTAAGAATTTCATGAAATCATTGTTTTGAATGGCTTAATAATTCTCTACTCTGTATATATACCACATTTTCTGTATTCATTCCTCCATTGAGTGACATCTGGGTTCCTTCCAGCTTTGGACTACTATAAATAGGGCTGCTATGGACATAGTGGAGCATGTGTCCATATTACATGCTCAAGAATCCTCTCGATATATGTCCAGGAGTGGTATAGCAGGGTCTGCTGTTAGTATTATGCCCACTTTTCTGAGGAACCACCAAACTGAGTTCCAGAGTGGTTTTTCCAGCTTGCAATCCCACCAGCATTGGATGAGTGTTCCTCTTTCTCCACATCTTCACCAGCACCTGTTATCTCCTGAGTTTTTGATCTTAGCCCTTCTGACCAGTGTGAGGTAAAATCTCCTCATTTCCCTGATGACTATGATGTTGAACATTTTTTTAGGTACTTCTCAGCCACTCAATATTCCTCAGTTGAGAATTCTTTGTTTAGCTCTGTATCCCATTTTAATAGGGTTATTTGGCTCTCTGGAGTCTAACTTCTTGAGTTCTTTATATATATTTAATTTTAGTATTTGGTATCTGTCTAGGAAATTGTCCATTTCCTCCAGGTTTTCTAGTTGTGTTGAATATAGGTTTTTGTAGTAGGATCTGATGATTTTTTGAATTTCCTCAGTTTCTGTTGTTATATCTCCCTTTTCATTTCTGATTTTGTTAATTTGGATACTGTCTCTGTTCCCTCTGGTTAGTCTGGCTAAGGATTTATCTATCTTGTTGATTTTCTCAAAGAACCAGCTCTAGGTTTTGTTGATTCTTTGTATAGTTCTTTTGTTTCTACTTGGCTGATTACAGCCCTGAGTTTGATTATTTCCTACTGAGGTATGTTTACACAAAGGAATGCTACTCAGCTATTAAAAACAATGAAATCATGAATTTTTTAGATAAATGTGTGGACCTGGAAAATATCATCTTGAGTGAGATAACCCAATCACAAAAGTTCACACACACATGGTATGCACTCACTGATAAATGGATATTAGTCCAGAAACTTGGAATACCCAAGACATATTTCACCTATCAAAGGATGCCCAAGAAGGAGGAAGAACAAACTATGGATCCTTGGGTCCTTTGTAGAAAGGGACCACAAAAGGAGATACAGAGACAAAAGTTGGACAAGAGTCTGAGGGAAAGACCATCCAGAGACTACCCCTCCTAGGTATCCATCCTATATATAGTTACAAAACCCAGACACTTTTGTGAATGCCCACAAGTGCTGGCTCACTGGAGCAGGATATAACTAGCACCTGGGAGGCTCTTCTAGTGCATGACAAATACAGAGGTGGACATCTCAGCCAGACATTCAGCTGAGCACAGGGTCCCCAATGGGGAAGCTAGAGAAAGGACCGAAGGAGCTGAAGGGGTGTGCAGCATCACAGAAGGAACAACAATATGAGTAACCCAGTACTCCCAGAACTCCCAGGGACAAAACGATCAACCAAAAAGTACACATGGAGTTACCCACGACTCCAGACTCATAGGCAGCAGAAGATGGTCTTGTTAGACACAAAGGAAGGAGAGGCCCTTGGTCCTGGAAAGACTTGATGCTGTAGTGTAGAGGAATACGAAGACAGGAAAGAGGGGGATTGATTTATAGGGAAGGAGAGATGGCTTATGTGATTTTCGGGGGAGGGGGTAACCAGGAAAGTGGACAACATTTGAAATGCAAATAAGGAATATATCTAATAAAAGTAAATAAATAAATAAATAAATAAATAAAATTAACTCAAATCAGTAGCCTTCCTATACTCAAAGATAAATGGGATAAGAAAGAAATTAGGAAAACAACACCTTTCACAATTGTCAAAAAAAAAAAAGATATTTTAGTGTGACTCTAACCACACAGTTGAAAGATCTGTACAATGAGAACTTCATGTCTCTGAAGAAAGAAATCAAAGATCTCAGAAGACGGAAAGAACTCCCATGCTCATGGATTGGCAGGATTAATATAATAAAAATGGCCATCTTGCTGAAAGAAATCTACAGATTCAATGTAATTCCCATCAAAATTCCAACTCAGTTCTTTGGAGTTAAAAAAAACAATTCTCAAATTCATTTGGAATAACAAAAAGCTCAGGATTGTGAAAACTCTTTTGAATAATAAAAGAATTTCTAGGGAAATCACTGTCCCTGATCTCAAGCTGTACTACAGAGCACTAGGGATTAAAAAAAATGTATGCTATTGGTACAGTGATGTGCTGATAGATCAATGGAATAGAATTGAAGAACCAGAAATGAACTCAAATGCCTATGGTCACTTGATCTTTGGCAAAGTTGCTAAAACCATACAGTAGCAAAATGACAGCATTTTTAACAAATGGTGCTGGTTCAATTGACAGTAAACCTGTAGAGTAATGCAAATTTATCCATTCTTATCTCCTGTACAAAGCTCAAGTCCAGTTGGATCAAGAACTTCCACATAAAACCAGATATACTGAATTTAATAGAAGAGAAAGTGGGAAAAAGCCTGGAACACATAGGCACAAGGTAAGATTTCCTAAACAGAACACCACTAACTTATGCTCTAAGATCAAGAATCAACAAATAGGAACACATAAAATTTCAAAGCTTCAAGTCAAAGGACACTGTCAATAGGACAAACTGCAACCAACAAATTAGGAAAAGATCTTTACCAATCTTACATGTAAAAAAGGGCTAATATCCAATACATACAAAGAACTCAGAAAGTTAGACTCCAGAAACTCAAATAACCCTATTACAAAATGGGGCCCAGAGCTAAACAAAGAATTCTCAACTATAGAAACTTGAAGGGTTTCTGCCTTACTGACAGTTTTACCACAAATTGTTGTATTTTATTGAATACTTAATACTATATGTATTTTAAAAATGATCATATAATTTTCTTTAGTCTTTAGTAAGCTAATAGATTTTTCTAGTATTAAAGTTTTCATATACTTATTAAACAAATCTTTTATTTATATTCAACTTAAAATATTTCATTCAGTAATCTTAAATTTTTATCATGAATGTGATCTATAAGTCCCTTTTTAATATTGAATTTGTCCAAGTGACATTAGATTATAATAACTTCGTAAGATGTAATGAGGGAACGCCTACTTCTTTACTGTTGAGCTATATGGGTGTGGGGTTCTCTTGGTAGGATTTAAATTGTTTTTGTTTTATTTTTTTCATCTATAGATAGGTATTTAATGTCTCCTTTTTTTGTTTAAAGAATTTGCATTCTATAACATATGTAATATAAATTTTATCAGATAGACATAATTAATGCCAAATCATTTGGGGCTACCAAAATCATAATAGGCAAGTGTTTTCTGATGTTTTTGTTCTTAAGAGAGTGCTTATCTGTATTTTGCTATTGTTTGTTTGTTTGCTTTTAATCTTCTTAATGCCATTACTCGTGGCCTGGTTTGTTTTTTGGCACTTAAAACCTGCTTTGGAGGTGTGTGCAATATGTAGAAGTGCTTGTTAATACTAACCTTTTCTTCTTCTTAGTTGCAGTCTTGGACGATAATAAATAATAATTATATACTTTGTTTTAAGTTTCCATTGGGCGAATTATTTTGGTTAGGCTTCCTCTAAGGTTAGGGCCAAATCCAAACCATTCTGACAGTTTAAAAAATTAGTTAGTGTTTTTCTTTATTTTGTTTAAATGTTCTAGTTTCTAAATACTATGAGGTTTCCCATAACCATTTAATTATGGAGATACTTTCCAATTTTTAATGATAACTTCTTTTACATAGGTTACTCTGATGTGCAATAGAGCGTGGCAGATTTCTTTTTCACTGATGCTAAAAATGAAAGTTCCTCAAGTGGTAGAAAGCAACTTTGAAGAAGAAAAACTATTGCCAGATGGACTCATGGTTCAGGAGACCTGTAAAGTACTAGGTTTATATGAAATGAGGCTTCATTTTCTGAGAAACTACTTCATACAGCATCTTTGTAAATAATTTTATCGTTTAACTTCTCTTTCTCCCAATTAGTGTACTCCTATGTGATCAGCATTTGCTGGGAATCATATCTGATGACACTGATATTTTTGCCTTTGCAGGTGGTCAGTTATCCTAAAAAACAGGAAAGCATGAACTATATATTCAAATAGTTTTTCTTTAGTTTGTTGCTTTAGAAAAATAAATAAAAAATGTTCCATAAGTACCTAATTTAGTGTACATCTTAATTATATATAAGATGACTTTCTCTAAGACAGAAAATATGATGGTCTATTAACCATTGGTAAGCTATTCATAGTGGAACCAACTGTCTCTCCTTTAGCCATTCTTATGCATGATTAGTGATGCTTCATTGTGGTTTTAGTTCCATTTTCCAGAGAACTCTTGCTGAGAAGATTTTTATCTATCAATGTATCTTCTGTGTATAAACTTTTTGTCCCCCGACATTTTTAATAAGGCATATTTGTTTCCTTTTGTTGAGTTGTAAGAATTATTACTTGTGTATTTTTCTTTCTCTCCCCACCCTCTCTCCCTCTCTTCCTCTCTTTCCCCCTCTCTCCCCCCTGTGTGTTTGTGTGTGTGTGTGTGTGTGTGTGTGTGTGTGTGAGAGAGAGAGAGAGAGAGAGAGAGAGAGAGAGAGAGAGAGAGAGAGAGAGAGAGAGAGACAGACAGACACTATTATCTCAAAAGAATTTTGATAGGCATAAAATTTTCCTTTTGATTAAACACAAATTTTCAAATTAAAAAAAAAAGAAACTTGAAGGGCTGAGAAGCACCTAAAGAAATGCACAACATCCTTAGGCATCAGGGAAATGGAAATCAAAACAACCGTGAGAATTCTCCTCACACCAATCAGAATGACTAAGATCAAAAACTCAGGAGACTGCAGGTGCTGGTGAGGATGTGCAAAGAGGAACACTCCTCCATTGCTGGTAGGATTGCAACCTAAGAAAACTGTACTCAGTACTCCCTGAGGACTCAGCTATATCACTCCTGGGCATATACTTAGAAGATGCTCCAACATGTATTAAGGATAAATGTTCCCCTATGTTCAAAGGAGTCATATTTAATAGCCAAAAACTAGGAACAACCCAGATGTCTCTCAACAGAGGAATATATTCAGAAAATGTGGTATGTTTACACAATGGAATGCTACTCAGCTATTAAAAACGACTTCATGAAATTCCCATGCAAATGATAGAACTTGAAAATACTATCCTAAGTGAGGTAACTCAGTTACCAAAAAGAAACACACAAGGTACATTCTCACTGATAAGTGAATATTAGCCTAAAAGTTTAGAATACCCAAGCTTCAATTTTCAGACCATATGAAGTGCAAAAAGAAGGAAGACAAGAATGTGGATGCTTCAGTGCTTCTTAGAAGAGGGAACAAAATACTTATACAGGAGGAAATATGGAGATAAAGTGTGGAGCAGAGACTGAAGGAAAGGCCAATCAGAGACTGCCCCACCTAGGTATCCATTCCATATACAGTCACCAAGCCCATACAATATTGTGGATGCTGTAAAGTTTTTGCTGAAGGGAGCCTGATATGGCTGTCTCCTGAGAGTGTCTGCCCAACCTGACAAATACAGAAGAGGATGCTTGCAGCCAGCCATTGGACTGAGTGAGTATCCCTGATGGAGGAGTTGGAGAAGGGACTAAAAGAGCTGAGTGGGTTTATAGTCCCATGGAGGGAGCAACAGTGTCAACATGACAGTCCCCCTGGAGCTCTTGGGGACTTGACCACCAACCAAAGAGTACACATGAGATATCCATGGCTCTGACTGCATATGTGGCAGAGAATGAACTTGATGGAAATATGTGGAAGGAGAAGCCCTTGGGCCGGAGTGTGCTTGATGCCCCAGTATAGGGGAATGCCATGGTGAGAAGATTAGAGTGGGTCAGTGGGTACAGGAGTACCCTCATAGAGGGAAGGGGAGGGGCAGATTGGATAGAGGGTTTCAAAGGGGTGAACTGGAAAGTGAAAAATACTTGAAATATAAATAAAGAAAATATCCATTAAAAAAAGAAGAAGAAAAAGGAAGGTTGAGAACCACTTTTCTAGGGAACAGAGAAAGGCTATTTAGTGAAATTCTGTATGCCAGTGTTAATTATTTTCCAAAACATAGCAAGAATTTTATGTTTTATATGGTCCTTGTAAACTCTTGGCAGGGATACAGTGTTTAGTTTCTCAAAATATTGAATCAAATCATAATGGTCATCTGATAATCTAGCAAGTGCCTGATCAGCTGCCAAATTCTCTGTCTCCAGTTAATAATGACACATGTAAAGACTCGTATCCTTTTTAATAATGTAACTCAGTTAGTGGAATGAGGTTGTAGAATCCAAACAAAAGATATATCTCTGGGTGCTCCAGTGAGAGTATACTGAGGAAGTAAAAACTTTGGAGAGAACACAGTTTCTGAAGGTGAGCAGCATATTCATTTGCTGGCTTAGATGTAAAGGAGACTGAGCAAAAACGGTGCTGCTTGTTTGTCTGGTATTGTTTCTTATTAGTAGATGTCTATGTCATTGTTGCTGTTACTATCTTTAATTATCTCCAGAATCCAGATTTTTGAGCATACAAAACAAACTGGAGGTTAGCATCTCTTTAGGACTTCAAAACCATAATGGTACTATTGAGGAATCTAGCCTATTGGACTGATCATCTGCCATATACTCAGCTTATAAAGCAGCTAGACAACAAGTGTTGGAATACTTAGTTCTACGACATAATCAAACATGATAAATTGTTCTGTACAGTTTTTAACACTATTCTTCCTTTAGGAAGCCCTGATTAATACAGCCTCTGCTTAAGTATATTCTTTACAATATGTTTCATGATACCAGCACATAACTTCACAGAAACTTCAGCTACACTCTACATCAGCTTCATTTATGTAATTTATAATGAACCTACTCTATGGACACTTCCTTTTTCTTTATTTTCTATTTTTTTTTATTTACATTCCAAATGATTTCCCCTTTCCTGGTTCCTCCCTCCCCGAAAGTCCCATAAGCCCTCTTCCCTCCCCCTGTTCCCCATTCAACCCCCTCTCACTTCTCTGTCCTGGTATTCCCCTACATCCAGTCTTCCAGGACTCCGGGTCTCTCCTTCCATATTCTTGGAAATCTATTGATATGTGAATTGTGTCTTGGGTATTACGAGATTCTGGGTTAATATCCCCTTATCAGTGACTGCATACCATGTGTGTTCTTTTGTGATTGGGTTACCTCACTAAGGATGATATTTTCATGTTCTGACCATTTGCCTAGGAATTTTGTGAATTCATTGTTTTTAATTGCAGAGTAGTATTCTATTGTGTAATATACCACATCTTCTGAATCCATTCCTCCATTGAGGGATATCTGGGTTCTTTCCAGCTTCTGGCTATTATAAATAAGGCTGCTATGAACATAGTGGAGCATGTGTCCTTATTGCATGCAGGGGAAGCCTCTGGGTATATGCCCAGGAGTGGAATAGCAGGATCCTCCAGAAGTGTCATGCCCAGTTTTCTGAGGAACCGCCAGGTTGCTTTCCAGACTGGTTATACCAGCTTGCAATCCCACCAGCAATGGGAGAGTGTTTCTCTTTCTCCACATAATCGCCAACAATTGCTGTCTCCTGTGTTTTGGATCTTAGCCATTTTGACAGGTGTGAGGTGGAATCTCAGGGTTGCTTTGATTTGCATTTCCCTAATGACTAAGGATGTTGAACATTTCTTTAGGTGTGTCTCAGCCATTAGATATTCTTCAGGTGAGAACTCTTTGTTTAGCTCTGTACCCCATTTTTAATAGGGTTATTTGGCTCTCTGGAGTCTAACTTCTTGAGTTCTTTGTATATATTTGATATTAGCCCTCTGTCGGATGTAGGGTTGGTAAAGATCTTTTCCCAGTTTGTTGGTTGCCACTTTGTCCTTTTGACAGTGTCTTTTGCCTTACAGAAACTTTGTAATTTTATGAGATCCCATTTGTCAAATCTTGATCTTAGAGCATGAGCTATTGGTGTTCTGTTCAGGAAATTCTCCCCTGTGCCCATATGTTCAAGTATCTTCCCTAGTTTCCCTTCTATTAGTTTCAGTGTGTCTGGTTTTATGTGGAGGTCCTTGATCCACTTGGAATTGAGCTTAGTGCAAGGAGATAAGAATGAATCATCTGCATTCTTCTGCATGTTGACCTCCAGTTGAACCAGTACCATTTGTTGAAAAGGCTATCTTTTTTCCACTGGATGACTTTAGCTCCTTTGTCAAAGATCAAGTGACCATAGGAGTGTGGATTCATTTCTGGTCTTCAATTCTGTTCCATTGATCTACATGCCTGTCACTGTACCAATATCATGCAGTTTTTAACACTATTGCTCTGTAGTACAGCTTGAGGTCCGGGATACTGATTCCCCCAGAATTTCTTTTAATCTTGAGAATAGTTTTAGCTTCCTGGGTTTTGAATTTTTTAATTGCTCTTTCTAACTCTATGCAGAATTGAGTTGGGATTTTGATGGGGATAGCATTGAATCTGTATATTGCTTTTGGCAAGATGATCATTTTTACCATATTAATCCTGCCGATCCATGAGCATGGAAGATTTTCCCACCTTCTGAGTTCTTCTTCAATTTCCATCTTCAGAGACTTGAAGTTCTTGTCATATAGATCTTTCACTTGTTTGGTTAGAGTCACACCTATATACTTAATATGGTTTGTGACTATCATGAAGGGTATTATTTCTCTTATTTCTTTCTCAGCCTGCTTATCCTTTGAGTATAGGAAGGCTACTGATTTGCTTGAGTTGATTTTATATCCGGTCACTTTGCTGAAGTTGTTTATCAGCTGTAGGAGTTCTCTGGTAGAGTTCTTTGGGTCACTTAAGTATACTATCATATCATCTGCAAATAGTAATAGTTTGAATCGTTCCTTTCAAATTTGTATCCCTTTGACTTCCTTTTGTTGTCTAATTGCTCTAGCTAGAACTTCAAGTACTATATTGAATAAATATGGAGAGAGAGGGCAGCTTTTTCTAGTCCCTGATTTTAGTGGGATTGCTTCAAATTTCTCTCCATTTAGATTGATGTTAGCTACTGGTTTGCTGTGAATTCCTTTTACTATGTTTAGATATGGGCTTCGAATTCCTGATCTTTCCAAGACCTTTAACAGGAAATGATGGTGAATTTTGTCAAATGCTTTTTCAGCCTCTAATGAAATGACCGTGTGGGTTTTTTTTCTTTTTTTGAAATTGTTTATTTAGTAGATTACATTGATGGACATCCTTATATTGAACCATCCCTGCATCCCTGGGATGAAGCCTACTTGATCATGGTGAATGATCGTTTTGATGAGTTCTTGGATTCATTTGTTTTTGTTTTTTGTTTTTTTTTTTTTTGTTGTTGTTGTTTTTTTTTTAAGCAAGGACTTTGTATTTAATCAAGAGCCTCTAACTTAATCTATATCTAATAGAATAATGATTTTCAATGAGAAGGCCCTTTCTCATTGTCCAAAGTTCAACCTCACAGTCCATTTCAGATTGGTTATTTTGAGAAATAGGCAAGGAAATACAATGGCAGAAGTACAAGGTGATAACAAACATTAATTAAGGATACTGAGACAATGAGTCTAGGAACAGGAGCATTACAGTGAGTCAATTTCTGCTTGAACAAACCTGTATTTCTTTTTTTTATTATTTATTTTATTTTATTTTTTTAATTTACATTCCAAATCATTTCCCCTTTCCCGTTTCCTCCCTCCCCGAAAGTCCCATAAGCCCCCTTCCCTCCCTCTTTACTCCATTCAACCCCCTCTCGTTACTCTGTCCTGGCGTTCCCCTACATCCAGTCTTTCCAGGACCAGGGGTCTCTCCTTCCATCTTCTTAGAAATCTATTGATATGCGGATTGTGTCTAAGGTATTCCGAGATTCTGGGTCAATATCCCCTTATCAGTGACTGCATACCATGTGTGTTCTTTTGTGATTGGGTTACCTCACTAAGGATGATATTTTCAAGATCTGACCATTTGCCTAGGAATTTTGGCAAGACTTTTATTGAGTATATTTGCATTGATATTCATAAGAGAAATTGGCCTGAGATTCTATTTCTTTGTCGGATCTTTGTGTGATTTTGGTATCAGCGTAATTGTGGCTTCATAGAACGAGTTGGGTAGTATTCGTTCTGTTTCTATTTTGTGGAATAGTTTGAAGAGTATTGGTGTCAGGTCTTCTTTGAAGGTCTGATAGAATTCTGCACTAAAACCATCTGGACCTGTGCATTTTTTGGTTGGAAGACTTCCAATGACCACTTCTATTTCTTCAGGAGCTATAGGATGTTTTAGATGGTCTATTTGATCCTGATTTAATTTTGGTATTTGGTATCTGTCCAGGAAATTGTGAAGGCACAACATTCCCTAATTTATGGGACACAATGAAAGCAGTGCTAAGAGGAAAATTCATAGCCCTGAGTTCCTCCAAAAAGAAACAGGAGAGAGCTACACTAGCAGCTTAATGGCACACCTGAAAGTCCTGGAACGAAAAAAGCATATACACCCAAGAGGAGTAGAAGACAGGAAATCATCAAAGTCAGGGCTGACATCAATCAAGTAGAAACACATAAAACCATACAAAGAATCAACAAAACTAGGAGTTGGTTCTTTGAGAAAATCAACAAGATAGAGAGAAGCCCTTAGCCAGACTAGCCAGAGGGCACAGAGATAGTATCCAAATTAACAAAATCAGAAACGAAAAGGGAGTGATAACAACAGAAACTGAGGAAATTCAAGAAATCATCAGATCCTGCTACAAAATCCTGTATTCAACACACCTAGAATTCTAGAGGAAATGGACAATTTCTTAGAGTGATACCAAATTACAAAACTAAATCAGGAACAAATAGACCATCTAAAACGTCCTATAACCCCTGAAGAAATAGAAGTGTTCATTGGAAGTCTTCCAACCAAAAAAAGCACAGGTTCAGATGGTTTTAGTGCAGAATTCTATCAAACCTTCAAAGAAGACCTAACACCAATACTCTTCAATCTATTCTACAAAATAGAAACAGAAGGAGCACTACCCAACTTGTTCTATGAAGCTACAATTATGCTGATACCAAAATCACACAAAGATCCAACAAAGAATGATAACCTCCGGCCAATTTCTCTTATGAATATTGATGCAAAAATACTCAATAAAATCCTTGCCAACCAAATCCAAGAACACATCAAAACGATCATTTACCATGATCAAGTAGGCTTCATCCCAGGAATGCAGGGATGGTTCAATATAAGGAAGTCCATCAATGTAATCCACTACATAAACAATCTCAAAGAAAAAACTACATGGTCATTTTTATGGATACTTCCTTTTCTGTTCTTTGTGATACTTTTGCTTCCAAAGGGTAAGTTTTTTGTTTAATGATCTAGCAATCCTATCTTTTTTCATTTAGAGTTTATTTGTATCATCTACTTGGATATTAAATTGTGATGATCACTTGAATTAAGAAAATATTTAGGAAATTATAAATCTAGACTTTAGAAATTCTTGTTCATAGACCTTTGAAATCTTTCCTGTGCCAATTTCTAGGTATATGTCTGTCACTCACATAAATAGCTGCTTTATTTTTTTCAGATAATTAATTTTTTATTAGATAAATTCTCTATTTACATTTCAAATTATTTTCTCTTTCTTGGTCCCCCCCCCCGCCGAAAGTCCCATAAGCCATCTCCCTTCCCCCTGTTCCGCAATCAACCCCCTTCAATTTCCCTGTTCTGGTATCCCCTACACTGCTGCATCAAGCCTTTCCAGGACCAGGTTCCTCTTCTCCATTTGATGTCCAACGAGACCTTCTTCTGCTACTTTGAGTCTGGAGCTATGGGTAGCACCATATATACTATCTGATTGATGTTTTACTCCCTGGGAACTCTGGGAGTACTGGGTAGGTAGCTCATATCTTTGTTCCTCCTATGGTGCTGCAAAACCCTTCAGGGCTTGGGTCCTTTCTCTAGCTCTCCCATTGCAAACCCTGTGCTCCGTTCAATGGCTGGCTGAGAGTATCCTGCTCTGTATTTGTCATACACTAGCAGAGTCTCCCAGGTGACATCTATATTCAGCTGCAGTCAATAAGTACTTGTGGTCATCTATAATAGCGTCTGAATTTTGCAACTGTATATGGGATGGATCACTAGATGGTGTAGTCTTTGGATTATCTTTCCCTCAGACTCTGCTCCATGCTTTGTCTCTGTATCTCCTTCTGTGGGTATTTTGTTCCTCCTTCTAAGAGGTACCAGAGTATCCATACTTTGTTCTTCCTTTTTCTTGGGTATCATTAGATATGCGAATTGTGTTTTGGGTGTTCCAAGATTCTGGGCTAATATCCTCTTATCAGTGAATGCATACCATGTGTGTTCGTTTGTGATTGGGTTATCTCACTTAGGATAATATTTTTTCAGTTCTACCCATTTGCCTAAGAATTTCATGAATTCATTGTTTTTAATAGCTGAGTTGTGTTCCATTGTGTAAATGTACCACATTTTCTGTATTCTTCTGTTGAGGGACATCTGGGTTCTTTCCAGCTGCTGGCTATTATAAATAGTGCTGGTATAAACATAGAGGAGCATGTGTCCTTATTACATGCTGGGGAATCCTCTGAGTATATGCTCAGGAGTGGTATAGCAGGATCCTCAGGTAGTATCTTGCCCAGTTCTCAAAGGAACCGCCAAACTGATTTCCAGAGTGGTTGTACCTGCTTGCAATCCAACCATCAGAGAAGGAGTGTTACTTTTTCTCCACATCCTCATCAACACCTGCCTTCTCCTGAGTTTTTGATCTTAACTATTCTGACTGGTGTGAGGTGAAATCTCCGGGTTGTTTTGATTTGCATTTCCCTGATGACTAAGGATGTTGAACATTTCTTTAGGTGCTTCTCAGCCATTCGATATTCCTTAGGTGAAAATTCTTTGTTTAGCTATGTGCCCCATTTTTTAAATAGGGTTATTTGGGTCTCTGGAGTCTAACTCCTTGAGTTCTTTGTATATATTGGATATTAGTGCTTTGTTGTATGTATGGTTGGTAAAGATGTTTTCCCAATTTGTTGGTTTTCCTTTTGTCCTTTTGGCAGTGTCCTTTGCCTTACAGAAAATTGGTAATTTTATGAGGTCCCATTTCTCAATTCTTGATCTTAGAGCATAAGCTATTGGTATTCTGCTCAGGAAATTCTTCCCTGTGCCCATGTGCACAAGGTTCTTCCCCAGTTTCTTTTTTATTAGTTTGAGTGTGTCTAGTTTTATGTGGAGGTCCTTGATCCACTTGAACTTGAGCTTAGTACAAGGAGATAAGAATGAATTGTCTTGCATTCTTCTGGATGCTAGCCACCAGTTGAACCAGCACCTTTTGTTGAAAAGGCTATCTTTTTTTCCACTGGATGGCTTTAGGTCCTTTGTCAAAGATCAAGTGACTATAGGTATGTGGGTTCATTTCTGGGTCTTCCGTTCTATTTCATTGATCTACCTGTCTGTCACTGTACCAATACTGTGCTGTTTTTAACACTATTGCTCTGTAGCACTGCTTGAGGTCCGGGATACTTATTTCCCCAGAAGTTCTTTTACTTCTAAGAATAGTTTGGCTATCCTGGGATTTTTGTTTTTCAGATGAATTTGAGAATTGCTGTTCTTAACACTATGAAGAATTGAGTTGGGATTGTGATGGGGATTGCATTGAATCTGTATATTGCTTTTGGCAAGATGGCCATTTTTACTATATTAATCCTGCCAATCCATGAGCATGGGAAATCTTTCCATCTCCTGAAGTCTTCTTCAATTTCTTTCTTCTGAGACTTGAAGTTCTTGTCATACAGGTCTTCCACTTCTTTGGTTAGAGTCGCCCTAATATTCATTATATTGTTTGTGACTATTGTGAAGGGCATCATTTCCCTAATTTCTTTATCAGCCTGTTTATCCTTTGAGTATAGGAAGGTTACTGATTTTTTTGATTTAATTTTACAACTGGCCACATTGCTGAAGTTGTTTATCAGATGTAGGATTTCTTTGGTGGAAATTCTTTAGGTCGCTTATATATACTATCACATCATCTGCAAATAGTGATAATTTGACTTCTTCTTTTCCAATTTGTATCCTTTTGACCTCCTTTTGTTATCTAATTGCTCTAGTTAGAATTTCAAGTACTATATTGTATAAATATGGAGAAAGAGGGCAACCTAGTCTAGTCCCTGATTTTAGTGGGAATGCTTCATATATCTCTCCATTTAGGTTGATGTTTGCTACTGGTTTGCTGTATACTGCTCTTACTATGTTGAGGTATGGGCCTTGGATACCTGTTCTTTCCAAGACTTTTAATATGAAAAGATGCTGAATTTTGTCAAATGCTTTTTCAGCATCTAATGAAATGACCATGCGGATTTTTCTTTGAGTTTGTTTATTTATTGGATTACATTGATGGATTTCCATATATTGAACCATCCCTGCATCCCTGGGATTAAGCCTACTTGATCATGGTGAATAATCCTTTTGATGTGTTCTTGGGTTCAGTTGGCAAGAATTTTATTGAGTATTTTTGCATGGACATTCATAAAGGAAATTGGTCTGAATTTCTCTTTCTTTATTGGATCTTTGCGTGTTTTTGTTATTAGCATAATTGTGGCTTCATAGGTTGAGTTGGGTAGTGTTCCTTCTGTTTCTATTTCGTGGAATAGTTTGAAGAGTGTTAGTGTTAGGTCTTCTTTGAAGGTCTGATATAATGCTGCCCTAAAACCATATGGTCCTTTGCTTTTTTTTGTTCGGAGATTTTCAATGACCGCTTCTATCTTTTTACGGGTTATGTGACTGTTTAAATGGTCTATCTGATCCTGATTTAACTTTGGTATTTGGTATCTGTCTAGGTAAATTGTCCATTTCCTCCAGGTTTTCCAGTTGTGCTGAGTATAGTGTTTTGTATTAGGTCTTAGGATTTTTTTTTTTTAATTTCCTCAGTTTCTGTTTTTATAGCTCCCTTTTCATTTCTGATTTTGTTAATTTGGATACTGTCTCTGTGCCCTCTGTTTAGTTTGACTAAGGGTTTATCTATCTTGTTGATTTTTCTCAAAGAACCAATTCCTGATTTCATTGATTCTTTCTATAGTTCTTTTGTTTCTACTTGGTTGATTTCAGCCTTGAGTTTGATGATTTTCTGCCTTCTAATCCTCTTGTGTATATTAGATTCTTTCTGTTGTAAATCTTACAGATGTGCTGTTAAGCTGCTAATGTATGCTCTTCCCAGCTTCTTTTTGGAGGCACTCAGAGATATGAGTTTTCCTCTTAGCACTGCTTTCATTGTGTCCCAATAATTTGGGTATGTTATACCTTCATTTTCATTAAATTCTTAAAAAAGTCTTTCATTTCTTTCTTTATTTTTTCCTTGACCAAGTTATCATTGAGTAGAGCATTGTTCAGCTTCCATGTGTATGTGGGCTTTCTGGTTTTTGTTTTTTGTTTTGTTTTATTTTGCTATGGAAGACCACCCTTACTCCATAGTGATCTGATAGGAGTCATGTGATTAATTCGATCTTCTTATATCTTGTGAGGTCTGATTTTTGACCAGTTATATGGTTAGTTTTGGAGAAGGTACCATGAGGTGCTGAGAAGAAGGTATATTCTTTTGATTTAGGATGAAGTGTTCTACAGATATCTGTTAAATCCATTTGTTTCAAAACTTCTGTTAGTTTCACTGTGTAGCTGTTTGTGTTCCCCTGATCTGTCCATTGAGGAGAGTGGGGTGTTGAAATCACCCACAATTATTGTGTGAGGTGCAATGTGTGCTTTAAGCTTTAATAAATTTTCTTTTATGAATGAGGGTGCCCTGTATTTGGAGCGTAGATGTTCAGAATTAAGAGTTCTTCTTGATAGATTTTTCCTTTAATGAGTATGTAGTGTCCTTCCATGTCTTTTTTGATGACTTTTGGTTGAATGTCCATTTTATCCAAAATAAGAATGGCTACTCCAGCCTGTTTCCCTGGGACCATTTGCTTGAAGAAATGCTTTCCAGCCATTTACTCTGAGGTAGTATTTGTCTTTGACACTGAGATGCATCTCCTGTATGCAGCAAAATGCTGGATCCTGTTTACTTATCCAGTCTGTTAGTCTATGTCTTTTTATTGGGGAATTGAGTCCATTGATGTTCAGAGACATTAAGGAATAGTAATTGTTGCTTCCTGCTATTTTTGATGTAATTTTTATGTTTGTGTGGTTATCCTTTTTTTGGGCTTGTTGAAAGAAGATTAATTTCTTGCTTTTTCTAGTTGTATTTTCCCTCCTTTTGTTGGTATTTTCCATTCATTATCCTTTGAAGGGCTGGATTTGTGGAAAGATATTGGGTAAATTTGTTTTTGTCATGGAATACCTTGGTTTCTCCATCTATGGTAATTGAGAGATTTGCTGAGTATAGCCGCCTGGGGTGGCACTTGTGTTCCCTTAGAGTTTGTATGATATCTGCCCATGCTCTTCTAGCTTTCACAGTCTCTGGTGAGAATTCTGGTGTAATTCTGAAAGGTCTACCTTTATATGTTACTTGACCTTTTTTACTTATGGCTCTTAATTTTCTTTGTTTAGTGCCTTTGGCATTTTAATTATTATGTGACAGGAGGAATTTCTTTTATGGTCAAATCTATTTGGAGTTCTGTAGGCTTCTTCTATGTTCATGGGTATCTCTTTCTTTAGGTTAGAGAAGTTTTCTTCTATAATTTTCTTGAAGACATTTACTGGCCTTTTTAGTTGGAAATCTTCACTCTCTTCTATATCTACAATCCTTAGGTTTGGTCTTCTCATTTTGTCCTGGATTTCCTGGATGTTTTGGGTCAGGATCTCTTTGTATTTTGTATTTTTTTTGACTGTTGTGTCAATGCTTTCAATGGTATCTTCTGCATCTGAGATTCTCTCTTCTATCTCTTGTATTCTGTTGTTGATGCTTGCATCCATGACTCCTTATTTCTTTTCTAGGTTTTCTATGTCCAGAGTTGTTTCTCTTTGTGATTTGTTTATTGTTTCTATCTCCATTTTTAGATCCTGGATGGTTTTGTTCAATTCCTTCACCTCTCTTGTTGTGTTTTCCTGTAGTTCTTTAAGGGTTTTTCCCTCTTTACTTGTGTCCTCCTATATTTCTTTAAGGGAGTTATTTATGTCTTACTTGAAGACCTCTATCAGCATCATGAGCTGTGATTTAAAAACCAAATCTTAATTTTCTGGTGTGTTGGGGTATGTAGGACTTGCTGTTGTGGGAGAATTGGTTTCGGATGGTTCCGTGCTGCCTTGATTTCTGTTAGTAATGTTCCTATGTTTGCCTTTTGCTATCTGGTTATGTCTGGTGTTAGTCAGTCATGCCGTCTCTGGCTAGTACTTGTCCCTCCTGTGTTCCTGAAATCCTGTCTCAGCACTCGTGGGTGACAGGCTCTTTCCTGGCACAGAGTTCTGTGGCATTGTCCAGATCCTGGGCACAGGTGGGTACCTGGCAGACCATGTCCCAAGTGATCTTACACTTTGATGCTCCCTGTGTTCCTGGCTGTAGCAGCCAGCTCAGTCCAAATAGCTGCTTTAATCCTTTGTTACCTGCATATGTCAGAATTAACCAAATTTTCTTTTGCAAACAAAAATTTATCAAATTTAGGAAAAAAATGAAAATTTGTACTAAAAATAGATTTTTATGGTATTCAAAACAAAACAATATAAATTGGAAAATATTATCTTTACATAATACTAATAACAATAGATAGATAATCTAGATGATCAACGGCTATAATAATTCTAATTTTTAATATTTTGTTTACAAATCATGTTGAAATATATTTAAAATATACACTAATAATGAATATAGATATCAGAGAAGAAAAATAGAAATAATTTTAAATGAAATAAAATACAGTAACTAAACCTGAAGAATATACAAATATATTTAATGAAAATTTTGCAGATGAGATTAACAGCAAGTTTCAGAAGGCATTAAATGTTTATAAAGTAGAGAGGGATTACTATCAATCACATATCACATTTAGAAATCCAAATGGAAAAAACCCTGCATTTTATTTATTTATTTGTTTGTTTGTTTGTTTTAAACACCAGATTTTATTCCCCTTCCTGGTCTACCCTCTGACTGTTCCACATCCCATACCTCCTCCCTGCCCCCTTTTCTCCATGAGGATGTGCCCACCCTCCACCCCCATACTACCAGACCTCTAAACTCCCTGGGTCCTCCAGTCTCCTGAGGGTTAGGTGCATCTTCTCTGACTGAACCAAAACCCAGCAATCCTCTTATGTATATGTGTTGTGTATTCTGACCCAGCCATATGAGCTGATGTATTCTGTCTGGTCGGTGGTCCAGTTTTTGACAGATCTCTGGGGTCCAGGTTAATTGAGACTGCTCATCCTCCTACTGGATCTCCTTCCTCCTCAGCTTCTTCCAGCTTTCCCCTAATTCAACAACTGGGATCATCATCTTCTATCGATTGGTTGAGTACAAATATCTGCATCTAATTCTTTCAGCTGCTTGTTGGATCTTTTGTTGGAACTGGAATTTTGTTTAGGAAATGTCTCCCTGTGCCAATGAGTTCAAAGCTCTTTCCCACTTTCTCTTCTATTAGATTGAGTGTATCTGGTTTTATGTTGAGGTTCGTGATCCACTTGGACTTAAGCTTTGTGCAAGGTGACAAATATGGATCTATTTTTATTTTTCTATATACAGACAGCTAGTTAGTCCACCACCATTTACTGAATATGCTTTCTTTGTTTTTTGTGTATTTTTTGGTGTTTTTGTTAAAGATCAAGTGTCTGCAAGTGTGTGGCTTTATTTCTGGGTCTTTAATTATATGCTATTGAATAATGTGTCTGTCTCTATCAGAAGCTGATTACCCCTGTGTTTGAATTAGGGAAAGGCTGAAAGGAGCTTAGGAGGAGGAGGGCAACCTGGTAGGAAGACTAGTAGTCTCAATTAACCTGACCCCCAAGATCTTTCAAATACTGTACCACCAACCATGCAGCATATACCAGCTTACATGAGGCTCCCAACACATATATATCAGAGGACTTCTAGGCCTAGGTTCAGTCAGAAAAGATGCACTTAACCCTCAAAGGACTGGAGGCCCCAGAATGTTTAAAGGTCTGGTTGGGTGGTGGGGACATCTTTGTGGAGATAAGAGGGTGGGGAGGAGGTATGGGATGTATAACAATTGGAAGGTGGACAGGAGGGGGGAAAATAAAGTCTGAATTGTATAAAAATAAATAAATAAAAGAATTTTACAAAAACATAAAATAAAAGCTGAAATTTTCCAGTTTGTTGAAAAATGAAAATACCCTTTCTTAGAGAGATATCTCTGAAATTGTATAGAAATACATGTGTCTAAACAGTGTAGATAATATTTTCAACTCTGTTGATTATGCTTTCATAGTTTCTAATTTTTTTCATATATTTTCTAACTTTTAAGTTGTACCCATAGGAGGGTTATATTGGCATATTATCTCCTGTGTACTAATTTTTGATGCACTGAGTCTTACTCTTTACTCTGCCTCACAATCTGTTCATTTTGTTAAATAGTCACAAAGCACCACTGACCCAATTGAAACCTATGCAGTATCTGATAGGATTAAACAGGGCTGCTCTCTGAAGATTTGTGATTTGGTACAAATGAGTGAACATCAAGTTTTTAGAAATTCTATTCAAGTCTTTTCTGTCACAGTTTTCTTTTTCTATCCTCATTATTTCCCAGTATTTGGTATGTTTCATTGGCCTTAATTTTCAGCTCAATTCTATCTTTATCTACCCACTATCACCTCCATCTACTTGAAGAGGCATCTATGTTCCAAATGGAAGTTATATACACATACATACATACATACATGCATATACATATAGATATAATTCTAACAGGTGAGTGAGGGTGAGAATATCTGAATGCTATTTTAGAAGAAATATGAGATACCATGCTGTGTGCGAAAACCCTATGAATGGTGTGTACAAACATCAGTGATAAAGAGCAGAAGAAAAAAAAAGAGCACAAGATTAACTATTTTTCTCAAAGGAATGTGCATCTATTAGGAAAAAGCATTCATTTTTATTCCAAATTTTTAGTTGTCTTCTTTTATTAAGTATTGGCATGGATAGGTAAGTGGGGTCAATTTTGGATTGGCCTGGTGCTGTTTGTATTTTGATGCTAATTCTGCTCTCCTGGGAGGGGCTGCAGAAAAGGAGTAAGTAAGGTACTGAGGTGTCTTCTTGAGAACCAATATGCTAATGAATGAAGGAGCCCATCACTGGGTGAATAGGCAGGACTTCCACATTGGACAGAGGAAGAGAGGATGGAGGAGCAAGTTGGAGGTTTTTTGGACAGGGATAGCACTAGGACAAGATGTAATTATTAGTGTCTCCTCGTTTCAATGGCTGATCTCTCAGGATTTGCCACTGGAGTATTTAGGTTTAATAAGGCTTATGAGATTAGGATTTTAGTTATTGTACCCAGAAATGAGTTAGCATGGTTTCTGAACTAAGTTTGTGTTGTGTTATCTTCACGTGTTGGCTAGGCTTGTCTGGGTTCAAGATAGAAAGGTACAGAGGCAAAGCATGGGTTTGCCTGATGTGCACCACAAAGGCCGTGGGAGGCTTTGAAGCATGATGCTGGTGTGGTAGTAAACCACAATGGGAACTTAGTAATCTGGGTGGAGATGTTTTGGGAGCTCCAGGCAAGAGAGTCTCCACAAGATAAGAACAGAACTCCGGGGCTGAGAGTAGAAGGGCACAAGCACTGGAACATGCCAGTTCTAACAGTGAATATTGGATAATTTGTGAATAGCAAATGATATAATCAAATATATTATATAAAAATCCTGTTAAATAAAAATATAATAAAAAAATGTTACATTGCTTGCGTTGGTGACTCATTTCTCTGGTGTGAACAATGAACATCAAACATGTCTAAAAGAGTAAAATACTTGAACATCAATCCAATTATGTTTTAATTGGTCCTAAGTCTTTGCAACATTGCTGTGGGCTTCTTTCAAAAAGCTTACAACTTAAAAATTGTGCATCATCTGTGAAAAAATATCATAATAATGCATTTTTATCTGACTGACTCAACAAAGTTAATAAGATTTTAACTATTTTCACGTATGCTGCCATTTTTAATACATGACCTTTATAATTCTGTTTTCATCCTTAGAGGTAAGAATATTTCACAGTCAGTGATTTGCAAAGGTAATTCAAGCAGACATATTGCCACTTAAGTTTAAGGAGTTGATAAGCAACTTTGCTGATAGTTTTGATGGTGCACTCCAGGAAACTACAATCAAGGAAAGCATCATCATAAACCCAAATTGATTATTCTTCCCCAGTTTCATAAAATGAGTAATATGCCTTTCCCTAATTTAACCTGAGGGAGAAGGGTGGCCTTATAAGAAGACCAGCACTCTTAACTAACTGAACCCTTGAGATCTCTCAGACACTGAGCCACCAACCAGGTACCATATACCAGCCGATATGAGGCTCCAGACAGATATAGAGCAGAAGACTGCCTAGTCTATTCTTAGTGAGAGAAGAATCACCTAACCATCAAAAGACATTAGGCCTTAGGGAGTGGAGAGGTCTGGTGGGGGTGGGGACATCCTCTTGGAGTCACAAGGGATAAGGAATGGGATGAAGAACCATGAGAGAGTGGATCCAGAGGGGGATAATGATTTGACTGCAAAAAAAATAGTAGAAATAATTAAAAACATGGTATTATGCAGGTGGCCTAATTCATATGTACAGCTGGTACCCTGTGCCTAAAAGATATAGCATATTTGCATTAATTCTACACTCTTTCTATCCCTTACTCTGCAAAGATGCTTGTATCTTGGAAGGGGGGGCATGTGTTTTATGTATTCCATTTAGGACTGAGAATTCTTCACTCTCTTATTCACTGTATCTGGGACCATTGTTGGTAGCTCTTTTAATGACCACTTATTTTAAATAGAAGATTCTTAGTTGAGAGCTAAAAGATGCATTGATTTGTGGATATAAATACATAATTATGGGTCAGTTTGATTTTATTTCCATTTAGTAAAATAAAGTATTAGGCCTATAACCTCTCTAACCATAGGTTATTGGCTTCATGATACTGTCAGCTATAAGTTTCATTGTGGAGTAGGATGCACACCTAATAAGAAAGGAGCTGTGTACTTCAATCTTGCCACTGGTACATCAGTGATCATATCCTGCCAGACTAGTCAGTATTGGAGATCATGGTATACATGTAACTTTAGATGAATTTTATTGTCCTTTAGCAGGCTCCAAAGCACCACAGAGCATTGGAATATATAGCCAAGAGAATTTAAACGTTCAAGTCAGTTCCAAGCTCTATTTCTCTCTGCTCTACAACTAAAGTATTTGACATCAGTAAGGTTTGGCTGGTGATCAAGTTTTGAGAGTTACCAATGAAAAGATAATAGTCTGGAATATTTGGTGATTAGTCTAAGGGAACTCATTGGCCAACTGGTCCAAAATCAGAAACTCTAAAATAGTAGGTTAGTAAATTTTCCTGTGATGTCCTGAGATCTTTAGTGTTATTCATCACTCACCACACTCATTCTTCTATCCTTCCCCCATCCTCTTTCACTCAAAATCCTTCCATTTTTATAATTCTTCTTAACCATTTCAACCAGTAGAGACTAACTGCTCCCCCTTGAAATCTCGTTCCCATAGTCCACTGGTAATTACTGGATCTCTACAGATATCTTTAACATTTGTATTTTTAATATGATAAAAATAAAACATTGTAATTTTATGAGGTCCCATTTGACAATTCTTGATCTTAGAGCATAAGCTATTAGAGTTCTGTTCAGGAAATTCTCCCTTGTGCCCATATGTTCAAGGTTCTTCCTCAGTTTCCTTTCTATTAATTTCAGTGTGTCTGGTTTTATGTGGAGGTCCTTCATCCACTTGGAATTGAGCTTAGTGCAAAGAGATAAGAATGGATCGACTGTATTCTTCTGCATGTTGACCTCCAGTTGAACCAGCACCACTTGTTGAAAAGGCTATCTTTTTTCCACTGGATGGTTTTAGCTCCTTTATCAAAAATCAAGTGAACATAGGAGCTGGTGGGACTGCAAGCTGGTACAATCACTCTGGAAAGCAGTCTGGAAGTGCCTCAGAAAACTGGGCATGACACTCCCAGAGAATCCGGCAATACCACTCCTGGGCATATACCCAGAGGCTTTACCTACATGCAATAAAGACACATGCTCCACTATGCTCGTAGCAGCCTTATTTGTAATAGCCAGAAGCTGGAAAGAACCCAGATGTCCCTCAACGGAGGAATGGATTCAGAAGATGTGGTAAATTAACACAATGGAATTTTACTCTGCAGTTAAAAACAATGAATTCACAAAATTCCTAGGCAAATGGTCAGAACTTGAAAATATCATCTTTAGTGAGGTAACCCAATCACAAAAGAACACACATGGTTTGCAGTCACTGATAGGGGGATATTAAGCCAGAAGTTTGGAAGACCCAAGACACAATTCAAATATCAATAGATTTCCAAGAAGATGGAAGGAGAGACCCCTGGTTCTGGAAAGACTAGATGTAGGGAAATACCAGGACAGAGAAGGGAGAGGTGGTTGAATGGGGAACAGGGGGGAGGGAAGAGGGCTTATGGGACTTTCAGTGACAGAACAGGAAAGGGGAAATCATTCAGAATGTAAATAAAAAATATATAGAAAATAAAAAAAAAGAAAAAAGAAAACAAATTTGCAAAAACAAACAGAAGGAAAATAAATGTTAGATGTGGTACAAATCATATCAATAACAGTTCACGGCAGATGGACTGGACACTGTGATGACAAACAGGTGCTACTGGACGAGATAAAAATAAAAACACTACCTACAAGAAATACATTTTAAATACAATGAGAGAAATTATTTGAAACTAGACAAGGCTGCCCTCTCTCTCCATATCTTTTCAATATAGTACTTGAAGTTCTAGCTAGAGCAATTAGAAAACAAAAAGAGGTCAAAGGGATACAAATTGGAAAGGAAGAAGTCAAACTATCACTATTGGCAGACGATATGATAGTATACTTAAGCGACCCAAAGAACTCCACCAGAGAACTCCTACAGCTGATAAACGACTTCAGCAAAGTGGCCGGATATAAAATCAACTCAAGCAAGTCAGAAGCCTTCCTATACACAAAGGATAAGCAGGCTGAGAAAGAAGTAAGAGAAATAATACCCTTCACAATAGCCACAAACCATATTAAGTATGTTGGCGTGACTCTAACCAAACAAGTGAAAGATCTGTATGACAAGAACTTCAAGTCTCTGAAGAGAGAAATTGAAGAAGACCTCAGAAGATGGAAAAATCTGACATGCTCATGGATTGGCAGGATTAATATAGTAAAAATGAGCATCTTACCAAAAGTAATACACAGATTCAATGCAATCCCCATCAAAATCCCAACTCAATTCTTCATAGAGTTAAAAGAGCAATTCAAAAATTCATCTGGAATAACAGAAAACCCAGAATAGCTAAAACTATTCTCAAGAGTAAAAGAACCTCTGGGGGAATCAGTATCCCAGACCTCAAGCTGTACTACAGAGCAATAGTGTTAAAAACCGCATGGTATTGGTACAGTGACAGACATGTAGATCAATGGAACAGAATTGAAGACCCAGAAATGAATCCACACTCCTATGGTCACTTGATCTTTGACAAAGGAGCTAAAACCATCCAGTGAAAAAAAGATAGCCTTTTCAACAAATGGTGCTGGCTCAGCTGGAGGTCAACATGCAGAAGAATGCAAATTGACCCATTCTTATCTCCTTGCACTAAGCTCAATTCTAAGTGGATCAAAGATCTCCACATAAAACCAGACACACTGAAACTAATAGAAGGGAAACTAGGGAAGAACCTTGAACATATGGGCACAGGGGAGAATTTCCTGAACAGAACCCCAGTAGCTTATGCTCTAAGATCAAGAATAGACAAATGGGAACTCATTACATTACAAAGTTTTTGCAAGGCAAAAGACACTGTCAAAAAGACAAAGCGGCAACCAACTAAATGGGAAATGATCTTTACCAACCTTACATCCGACAGAGGGCTAATATCCAATATATACAAAGAACTCAAGAAGTTAAACTCCAGAGAGGCAAGTAACCCTATTTAAAAATGGGGTACAGAGCTAAACAAAGAGTTCTCACCTGAAGAATATCTAATGGCTGAGAAGCACCTAAAGAGATGTTCATCATCCTTAGTCATTAGGGAAATGCAAATCAAAACAACCCTGAGATTCCATCTCACACCAGTCAGGATGGCTAAGATCAAAAACACAGGAGACAGCAGTTGTTGGCGAGGATATGGAGAAAGAGGAACACTCCTCCACTGCTGGTGGAATTGCAAGCTGGTACAACCACTCTGGAAAGCAGTCTGGCGGTTCCTCAGAAAACTGGGCATGACACTCCCGGAGGATCCGGCTATACCACTCCTGGGCATATACCCAGAGGCTTTACCTGCATGCAATAAGGACACATGCTCCACTATGTTCATAGCAGCCTTATTTATAATAGCCAGAAGCTGGAAAGAACCCAGATGTCCCTCAACGGAGGAATGGATTCAGAAGATGTGGTATATCTACACAATGGAATACTACTCTGCAATTAAAAACAATGAATTCACGAAATTCCTAGGCAAATGGTCAGATCTTGAAAATATCATCCTTAGTGAGGTAACCCAATCACAAAAGAACACACATGGTATGCAGTCACTGATAAGGGGATATTGACCCAGAATCTCGGAATACCCTAGACACAATCCGCATATCAATAGATTTCTAAGAAGATGGAAGGAGAGACCCCTGGTCCTGAAAAGACTGGATGTAGGGGAACGCCAGGACAGAGTAACGAGAGAGGGTTGAATGGAGAAAAGAGGGAGGGAAGAGGGCTTATGGGACTTTCGGGGAGGGAGGAAACGAGATAGGGGAAATGATTTGGAATGTAAATTAAAAATAAAATAAAATAAAATAAATAATTAAAAAAAAAGAAACTATAAAAAGAAAGAAATTGATACTATAAAATAGTAAGAAAAACCCTAGAGTGGCTATATTAATGTTAGACAGAGAAGACTTCATGAAAAACATGATTATCTATGAGATTTTGATTGTTATACCACTTAGCTTAGGAATGTTTTGTGAAGTTTCAATATTTATGAATGTGTATTTTTAAAAGTCTTAAAATACAAGAAACAATAGACATAATTTTAAAAGAGAAATGGGCAATTTTGTAACTATAATAGAAAACTTTAGCGTCTCAAAAAGCTGAGTGTCTAAAAAAATTAAGCCCTGGGAGATATGAACAATTTTTTTCTATATTTTAATTGCATTTTCTAGACAGTTTACTCAATAATAGTAGAATATACATGGCTCTTTGATGATCATAAAATAGTCAATATAATCCAATGGCTATAAACCAACAAAAGTTTAAATGTTTTCTAATCTATGTAAAACTTACTGAAAGAGCCATAAAATAATTTTGGCATTATGATAGTTTTTATCTTTTTAGGTATTATTTGTCTAAAGGTAAAAGATGGAGTAGACTTTGGCAGTATGTTAATGGTGATCATTATTAAAGAATTTAAATCTGTTTATATAATACATGTCTAAACAAGTGTTATGGTCAAGTATGTGACTTTAAATGATTATCTAATTAAAAGGGGGGACAGAAAAATAGCCACCATATTACTAGGCCATACAATACAGTAGTGTACCCAATACTCACATGGACATATACTATAGCAGTGCACCTGATACTCACCTGGACATACACTAAAAGAGCACACCTGCTGCTCATAAGGACATACAGTGCAACAGTGCACCTGATACTTACAGGGATATAGACTATAGTAGAGTACTTAATACTCAGAACAGGATTTTGCATTCTTTCCATTTCATAGGAATAATTCATTTTCAGAAGACCTTAAGTACAACACTATAACAATATACAGAAAATTATGTCTAAAAATACCGCTCAAACATACAATTATGACTGTAAGTAAATGGGTAAATATTACTGTAGTAAGAAATCAACTGGTAGATGAAGTAAAGCTTATGCTTACAAAATGATTTGTACACAGATGACAGAATTGAAAAAAAATTGTATTTCTGATTTTCCTGTTCATTGTTTTTCGATTGATCATGTTGAATCACTTGTTTAATTCATGAGTACATGGGAGAACTAAAGTATGAGCAATAATTTCACATGAATCAAGATCAAACCATATCAAACACTGATTAATCTATTCTCAACCTAAGTTCACTTCAGGCCCCAAGCTTGTTGTGTAATCACTTTAACTGGAATCTTGGAAACTGATGACTCAAAATGAAAATAAGTAATAAAAATACTGAAACTAGGAGCCAGATCTTGGCACAAACCTTTAATTCTACTACTCTGAGACAAAGACACACTTGTTCTATAGAGCTATAGCCAGGGATACACAGAGATACAACTTCTTGAAAAATCACACCAATCAACTTACCAACTAATCAATGAAATAAACAAACAGAGAAAAACAAATTCAAAATAAATAATATTCTGGTTTTGACATCATTCATGCATAAAATGTTTTATGTCATGATATATAACACTAATATGATGTTATTTAAAATTAAAATCACGATGAAAATGTGTGTTTAAAAGCTTCATTCTGAACAGTTCTTTCTCTGTAGTGATGTCAGAAAAAGAAAACAAAAAACAAAACAAAACAAAAAAAAAACAGTTTTTTGACATTGTTTCAAATTACCACAGAATAATAAATATATCAGAAAACGACAGTTTGACTTTCATGGTTTAATAATGTCTACTTACAGAATCATTTCCTGTTGGTCTGCAAACCACTTTTGACATTCAGCCTAGGTATGGACACATGCTCAAGAGAAGACCACATTTGATTTAGGATTTGCCTTAATTATGAGATGTCTGCTCATGACTGCTCACAAACGAGAATGTGGGAGTATGGGTGGGTTGACACTGAGGAGACCTGTAAGCTTTAGAACAATTATTCTGGCATCTATTCTTCTTGCAGAAGTGTAGGGAGAGGACAGAGAGGCAAAGGAGGGTTGAGGTGGACATTTGTAAAAGACTGGAAGACGCACCAGGACTAGTTGGGCAATTTTTCCTTATTTACTCATAAACATAAGCCACTAATATTCTTTTTAACAACATATAATCAACCACCATAATCATTCATACGGATCTAATATATTTGAGCGCCTATTATAATCCAAATATGAGAGGATTGTTTACATGTTATTAAGTTTAAGCCTTAGAAAACCCTTGAGCCCCAAGTGATGTTATACTGGGGAATCCCTGCACATCCGAAGGCTCAGCCTAGTCAATCCCCTGAGCAGAGGTCACCAAGGGGAGGCTGGTGCTCTCTCTCCCAGTGCAGGTCCCTCTGAGGGCAGATGTCCCACAGCAGAGCTGGTGCGTAGGTAACCACAGAACTGCCCAGCTCTTGGGAGTAGGGAGCACACAAGGTGGCTGAGTCCCAAGCGATATTATGCTTGATTATCCCAGTGCCTGGATGTCTCAACTGCTCTGTTGCCGGAGCAAAGATGGCAGAGTGCACTGTGCATCCTCTCAGCGCAGATCACTCTGCAGTGCAGATGGCTAACAGCTGAGCTGGCACCCAGAAGACCACAGAGCTGTCCCACTCTTGGGCACAGATAGAAGCCCCACAGGCTGTGTCCCAAGGGATGTTATGTTGGGGAGTCCCTGCGTACCTGGAGGCTCAGTGCAGTCAATCCCCTGAGCAGATGTCTCCAAGGGGAGGCTGGTGAGCTCACTCCCTAGGGAAATGCAAATCAAAACAACCCTGAGATTCCACATCTCACCAGTCAGAATGGCTAAGATCAAAAAACACAGGAGACAGCAGTTGTTGATTAGGATGTGGAGAAAGAGGAACACTCCTCCACTGCTGGTGGGATTGCAAGCTGGTACAATCACTCCGGAAAGCAGTCTGGGGGTTCCTCAGAAAACTGGGCATGACACTCCCAGAGGATCCTGCTATACCACTCCTGGGCATATACCCAGAGGCTTTACCTGCATGCAATAAGGACACATGCTCCACTATGTTCGTAGCAGCCTTATTTATAATAGCCAGAAGCTGGAAAGAACCCAGATGTCCCTCAATGGAGGAATGGATTCAGAAGATGTGGTATATTACACAATAGAATACTACTCTGCAATTAAAAACAATGAATTCACAAAATTCCTAGGCAAATGGTCAGAACATGAAAATATCATCCTTAGTGAGGTAACCCAATCACAAAAGAACACACATGGTATGCAGTCACTGATAAGGGGATATTAACCCAGAATATCGGAATACCCAAGAAGCAATTCATATATCAATAGATTTCCAAGAAGATGGAAGGAGAGACCCCTGGTCCTGGAAAGACTAGATGTAGGGGAATACCAGGACAGAGAAGTAAGAGGGTGTTGAATGGGGAATAGATTGAGGGAAGGGGGCTTATGGGACTTTCGGGGACGGAGGAAAGGGGAAAGGGGAAATCATTCGGAATGTAAACAAAAAAAATATAGAAAATAATAAAAAAAAGAAAGAAAGAAAAGAAAACCCCTGAGCTGTGATTAAAAAATTTCTCATATAAATAAACTGAGGCTTGGAAAAAAAATAAGATGGTTTTCAGAAGCCAAATGCAGTGATTATTAAATGTAGATATTGGCCACTAAGTCTGTGATGTCTGAATCCAAAGCCTGAGCTATGGACAGCACTTCCAAATCTGTCTTCAGTAGTAATGCATAGATGTATCTTGATACTTTCACTTTTACCTGTATTTGTGTTCCACCCAAACAAATCAAACTTTAGGCTCTTAGCAAACAAACAAACAAACAAATAAGCAAGATTTCTCTCATTCACATAGCTAAGCATGTAAATGAGTAAAGAAAGAAACACAAAATGCTGCATCAGTCAACCTCCAACAATGCTTCAAGACAGTATCAGAAGTGAATCTGTGTGTTATCAGTACTAAGGGAACAATATGTTCAATCCTATGTCAATGTACTATAGAAATATGCTATTTAAAAAGAATCTCTTCAGTATCATTTCTTCAAAACTGATTAATATGATAACAATTTTTATTGGCAGTTAAAAATTTTCTTATTATATAATCTTTAGTCCTACAAAAATTTTTATTATGGTTGTACTAAAAGCAGTAAAGAAATTAGAAATCAATATAAACATTTTGCCAGTTTTCATATAATAACAGGTTCAAATAGAAACAGAACTTAAAATTCATAAAATACAAAAATATTGACATTTTTAAAATAATGGTTAGCCATGAGATTTTTGTAATTCAATAAATGAAAAACTTATATCTAGCATGATTTTTTTAACACATAAAGTCTAAAAATTATTATAAAAATTCTGCATCCACAAATTAATTTAAGCCATTTTTATTTCCTATTTCTTCTATCTAAATTTTTTTGAGGTTTATTCACTTTTATTTTATGTTTATGGGTGCTTGCCACAAGTACGCCGTGCCCACAGAGACCAAAAAAGACAGTAGATTCACTGGAATGGAATTTAGAGTTGTGAGCTGCCATGTAAGTACTGGGAGTTAAACAAGGATCCTCTGGAAGAGTATTCATTGCTCTTTACCACTGAGCCTTCCATTCAGCCCCTATTTCAACTATTTTATCATGTATTACAGCCTCCATAATTTTGTATATAATGATATAGTTTTTATCATATTATGTAACATGATATTATTTTAAAAGTTCATCTTACGTTATAATTTTCTTCTGTTTTCAGTCATATGGCAATAACTTACTTAAAGCCTCATTAGTAGATACATTTTTTTCATGAAAACAGATGAACTAGGCTCTAATATACAAGCAAAAAAAATTCATGATAGTAGCACCTCCGGCAGAAATAAAAAAAAATATTAGTACCCAACACTCAAATATTTGCTAGCATTCATTTCTTCACCCCAACAGAGGAATGCACACAAAGTAAATATACAGAAACAACCCAATTGTGAAGGTAGAATACCTTCTCCCTCGGATGTCCTGATGAGTAACCATGTTTTCTATTAGAGAATATTCTGCTAGTATATTTCCCTATTTCTTTCTAAGAAACCCTGAACTTTTCCAAACTAGTTTTTGAAACTCCAAGAATTAATGAATTCAGTGGAAGGTTCACGATTACAAATTTTGTCAAATGCTAAATTGAAACACTGAACAATGTACTTAATTCATTTTCAGCCTTAAAATTTTTATCTTTTAGAAAAGGATAAGAATAATTTCAGAGATCTGTAAGAGAATATAGGCAAAGGAATGTGACAAAACCCTTACATTGGCTCCAACATAAATTAAACCCTAAACTGATACCTAGTATGATATAACATTATTAGAGTATAGTTCTAAATGTTAATAGAGAAGAGTATAATTTCTTCTCTAAGAACAAGACATAACATAGAAATAATTTTAGGACAATTTAAGATAGACTTTTTTGGCTCAATTTTTAAAATAAGATATTTTTTTCTATCTTACATGGACATATTTTAAATTGATATTTTGAATTATCTTAAATTACTGTAAGTTAAATTATTTATTTTTATTACTTTTTTTTTTATACTCCAGCCATTGCACCCCCCCCCGGTCTTCCCTTCCACAATTACTCCTTCCATTCCTCCTCCCCTGTCTCCAAGAGAATGACCTGCCTCTGCCAGATCTCTGGGGCCTCAAGTCTTTCTAGGATTAAGTGTGTCTCCTACTGAGGCCAGACCAGGCAGTCCTCTATTATGTGTGGGACTTGGGCCTCTGACCAGCTAGTGTATGCTACCTGGTTGGTGGCTCAGTGCCTGAGAGATCTTAGGGATCCAGGTTAGTTGAGACTGCTGGTCTTCTAAGGGGTCATCCTTCTTCCCAACTTCTTCCAGCCTTTCTCTAATTTAACCACAGAGTTCCCTGACTTAAGTTCAATGGTTGGGTGTAAGTATCTGCATCTGTCTCAGTCTCCTCCTTGTTGGGCTTCTTCGAGGACTGCCATGCTAGGTTCCTATCTGGAAGCATACCATAGCATCAGTAATACTGTTAGGCCTTGGAGCCTCCACTTTGGGAGGATCCCAAGTTGGGCCAGTCACTGAACCTCCTTTTCCTCAGAATCTTCTTCATTTTTGTCCCTGCACTTTTTAAGACAGGAACAATTCTGGGTCAGAGTTTTTGACAGTGGGATGGCAACCCCATCCCTCCACTTGATGACCTGTTTTCTGCTGGAGGTGGACTCCATGAGTTCCCTCTCCCTACTGTTGGGCATTTCATCTAAGGTCTGTCCCTTTGAGTACTGAGAGGCCCTCACCTCTCAGGTCTCTGGTGTTTTCTAGAGTGCACTCTAAGGTTGCATATTTCCATGTATTCTGCTGGCCCTCAGCCCTTCTCTCCTATCTCTCCCAACCCATACCTGATCATGTTCTACTTTCTCCCTCCCTCTCCCCTTCTCCACCATGGTTTCTCCCTCCCTCTGCCTCTCATAATTATTTTCTTCTCCCTCCCAAATGGGATTGAAACATCCTTACTTGGGCCCTTCGGCTTGTTAACCTTCTATAGTTTTATGGATTGTGTCCTAGATATTCTGTACAGTTTCTTTGCTTATAACCACTTGTTAGTGAATACATACCATGCATGACTTTTGGGTCTGAGTTACCTCATTCAGGATGATATTTTCTAGTTGCATACATTTGCCTACAAAACTCAGGATGTTCTCATTCTTAATAACTGAATAGTATTCTATTGAGTAAATGCGTACAGTTTTTTTTTATCCATTTTTGAGATAACTAGGTTGTTTCCAGCTTCTGGCTATTACAAATGAGGCCTTTATTAACATAGTGGTGCATGTGTTCCTATGGTAAGGTGGAACATCTTTTGGGTATGCCCAAGTTTGCTATGGCTGGGTCTTTAGGTACATCTAGGAGTGAGAGGAGATGGAGTTCAGGAAATTGAACAGAGATGTATAGCAATGAAAACTGAGGAATTGGGAGTAGCCAACAGAAAATCCCAGACACCAGGAAAGCAGGAGGCTACCAGAAACCAATGGGGAGGACATTAGTTGAAATACCCAACAAAGCAGAGAGAGAACCTGTAAAGAACACATCCAGAGGGTAGGCAAGGCCCCTGGTTGAGGGATGAGGCCACCCGTCCAAATTTTAACCCAGAATTGCTCCTATCTAAAGGAAATATGGGGACAAAGAGTGGATCAGAGATTGAAGAAAAGGCCATCCAGAGACTGCTTCACCTAGGGATCCATCCCATATGCAGCCACCAAACCTAGTCACTATTGCTGATGCCAAGAAGTGCTTGTTGACAGGAACCTGATATAAATGTCTCCTGAGATGCTCTGCTAGAGCCTTAAAGATAGAGTTGTAAATGCTTGTAGTCAGCTATCAGACTGAGCATGGGAATCCAAATGGATGAGTTAGGGGAAGGACTGGAGGAGCTAAAGGAGTTTACAACCTCATAGGTAAAAGTACAATATAAAACCAGACCCCCCAGAGATCCCAGGAACTAAATCACCAATCAAAGAATATACATGGAGGGGCAAGTGGCCCCAGATGCATATATAGCAGAGGATGGTCTTATTTGACATCAATGGGATGAAAGGCCCTTGGTCCTGTGAAGGTTCAATGCCCCAATGTAAGGGAATGCAAGGGTGGTGAGAATGGATTTGGGTTGAATGGGTGGGGAACACTCTCATAGAAGCAGCAGGGGTTAGGGGGTTTTCAGAGGCAAAACCAAGAAGTGGATAACATTTGAAATGTAAATAAATAAAATAACCAATAAAAAAATTAAAAAACCAATCAATGCTACTGTTCAAGCAGATTATAACATAGAAGAGCAAAATATAATATGGGTCTCTTACCTTATACAAAACTTAATTCATAAGGAATCAACCACCGGAGCCTCAGAAATGACTAGAGAAACAGAGGGGAAAAATCATGAGTCATATAGGTATAAATGCATACATTCTTAATGGGATTGTAACAGCTGGACAAACAGTCCAACAACTGATAAATAGGAGTGTCTAATATTAGGAAAGCTTTTTCACAGCCAGTGAATCCAGAATTTACAATGAAAGAAAACAATTTTGTCATCTATAATCTGATAACAAGCTGAAAATAAGCATTATTCATTGGGAGCAAAAACTTACCATCTATATTCTGATGGAGAACCAACATCTAGAGTATTTAAAGAACTCAGAATTAAATACCCAAATACCAAATGATTCCACAGATGCATAGACAAGACAAATGAATAGATATCTCTGAAAGTAAGCACAAAAATTCCACAAATAAATGTTAAATAAAAACCACATTATAATGCTGTATCACCATCCTCCTAATACAGATCATTAATTTAAAAATTCAGGGAAGTTAGGATGGTGGTTTGTTCATTAAACCACTGGTATTAAAATAAATGATTTAAGTTACTTTGGGCATCATTATGGAAGTTTCTTCAAGATTTGAAAACATAATCTACCTATATCTTGATAATAGAACATATTCAAAGAACTCTGATTGAGAACACTGCAGGTTCATATTTACCTGTTCTAGCTATGGCTCTGTACCTACTTTAACCCTTGTAAGATGACAATCTGTCGCCTATCTCATTTACTACTATTCTATATTGTTCATAATTTTCTGCATGTGTGAAATTCCTTCTTAATGTTTCATATGTTATATGACATGGTAATATAATAACCTAAGTAACTACTTTCTGTTTCAATATTCTAAAATATTTTTTTCCATTAGCCAAATGCCAAGTATGAACATCATAGTGCATATAACACAATATGGAACAAGCAAATACCGACAGTACTGCTTGAAATAGATCCTTTATAGAATACATCCTGAGCACATATTCCCCTCCCTCCACTGCTCCCAGTGCTCCCTCAACTATTACTGTCTCCCAGATCTACTCTCCTTCAGGTTCTCTTCAAAAAAGAGCATGCCTACAAGAGACAACACCTTTTTCTTACTTTTATTCTTTTTTTTTTGTTTGTTACTTTGTTTTTTCCCAAATGATTTGAAAGCAATAAAAGACCACCTATTCTGTAAAGAAGAAGAGCTTCCTCTTTCTCTATGTATTTTGAATTATTTTCCAAGAACTCAACAGAAGTTTAGGGTTATTCTAGGTGAGTTACCAGAAAAACTAAAGTTTTATGGGAAAGTTGGACTTTATTCAGGTACTGAGTGGACCCTTAAGGGTGGACTTGTCTACATGGGTTTTCTGTATTTGACAGATTAATAATAGCAGTGAAATTGAAAATTTACCATATATGTTTGAAATACTATGTGAGTTCATATTAAGTCTATCCATGTGTCAAGTATCTGCAGAATTCTAGATAAATTCTGAAGCATTTGAAGAATCCATTGAAGAAAGAATATGTTTAAACATTGGAGATTGACATGATATTTGAGGAGTTATCACGGGGATAGTATTTGAAGCAAAGATGGGTAAGAATGACTTTCGTTCTGAGAATAATAAAGGAAAGGGGAGGAATACAAGAAAGAAAACACATTCAAATGGTTTTTAAAATACAGGGCATAAATTTTAACTCTAAATTCTTGAATTTGTTCATTAATAGTCATGTTACTACAAGAAGGTGTAAAAATCTAATGTTGTATTATCAGGAGTTTCACATTAAATAAAGAAATTAAAAGCAATTTGACACAGAAAAAGAATCAAATATTTCACAAGACTGTACCCAAAATGAAGTTTCAGCTAGAGTTCTGAAACAACATAAAATACAAAAATGTGGAATACTACCATTCTTCATGTCCAGGCATGAGTGTCTTTGCAAGTTCACTTTCTTGAGGTAAGTATTTGAGAGGTTTATTTAAAAGATTGAATTATAGGTAAAGATGATGTTGGAGGGACACAGCACATGCTTACTTTAAGAAGACTGATCAACGATTAAAAACTGCAAATCATTCCCAGTCTGTTTTGTCTTAGAAGTATAACATTTAGTATTAAATATTAGGAGTGAATGCCTTCAGCCTAAAATGTCCTTAAATGACATTGAAACAGTAAATACTTTAATTATGAAACAATGGATTTGTAGCTAAATACCACCTGTGCATATTACTGTCAATCTTGCTGTGCAATATAATAATTACTCATGCTGGTGTATATAAATCAATGAGTAGGCTTCAGAAATTATTGATGATTGATGAAGGAAAATTTAGAGGAAAAGTATTTACTTGGAAAAATCAAGAAACATTGTTAAGAAACACTGTATTCTCATAATTTTATATAATTTGCCAGAACTTACTAGAAAAACCTTACAAAGCTTTGTTGTACAAATGTAACCTTACAAGTCACAATCAAAGGGTTTTATATACTTTTAAAAATAAACAGTATTTTGTGTGTGAATGTGATGTATATTCATGCACAAAATCATGGTCAGATGGGCATAAATTATCTTGATTGGTTTGTGCTGACATATTTAATACACATAAGAAAAGCAATGATTTCATAGCAATCCTGCTGATCATACAAGTAAAAATCATGCAGTTAAAAAATGGTTTGCTTCATTCATATCCCTTATATTGTCTAGAAGCAGAGCCATTAGGCTACTATTGAGAAATTATAGTTGATGTAGCTGAAAAAAAAGAGGAAAAGAGGAAAGAATGAGAAAAATAGAAAAGGGAGAGTACTGTATGAAAGAGAATGGGCTAAGGTTAGGAGAAATAATAGAGAAAATAATTTGGAGCAGGTACAAGCAAATAAAGTGTAATAATTTCCCTTTGATGAATTGTTCAAACTAAAACAGAACAGCTACACAATTGGAATAAAAGTGTAAAATTAAAGATATACAATGAAAATAAGAAATAATGTGAAATAGAAATTATTAAACCTCCAGTTGTCATGTTTCCCAATGTTGATCAAAAGTTTTCTTATCCTGAATGTCAGTGTTTGTAACAATCTGTGCACATACAGAAAGGGCTTTGGGTCAAAGGTATTCAAATGAGCTAGTGTGGTAGTTTGAATATGTTTGGCCCAAAGAGTGGCACTATTTGGAGGTGTGGCCTTGTTGGAGTAGGTATTGCCTTCTTGGCAGAAATGTGTCACTGTGGGCATGAGCTTTAAGACCCTGTGTCCTAGCTTCCTGGAAGCCAGTGTTCTCCTAGTAGTCTTCAGATGAGGCTGCAGAACTCTCAGTTCATCCTAAATCATGCCTGCCTTGATGCTGTCATGCTCCCATCTTAATGATAATGAACTGAACTTCTGAACCTGAAAGCCACTCCCCAGCAATTAATTTTTATTAGTTTCCTTGGTCATGGTGTTTGTTCACAGTAGTAAAACCTATACTATGTTTTATCTGTTGATGGTGATTCTATGTCAGATTCAGCTTTCTACAGTAGTTTCACAGACACACACACACACACACACACACACACTCAACTGCAAACTGCAGTCTTGTCTCTGCTGATCTGGGGACCTTAGCCTCTATACAGAGCTTTGAAACTCTGAATGGATGTGATCCTGCAGCCAAACTTGTATTTACATTTCCAGCGGTTTCTTCTCCCAAACAGATGCCAGCTACTATGTTTGTTTGTTTTGTTTTTATTTTTCCCAATGTCTCAAAGTCTCAATTGAGAACAACTGTTTCCATCTGAAAGACTACAGCAGGTCTTATATCATTCTATGATTGCTCACTTTGGGGGCTCTGGGATACTCTCATCCACATATTTTTCAAGCTGTAAGGTAAAAACAATAATTTTTGGCTTCAGTTCCAGTACCACACTTTTGGCAAGCCTTCGGGGCCAGCACTACCCTCCCATACATCTGGAATTACTCAGTCCACAGTACTTTTGGCTGCTCATCATATCTCTGACACACTTCTTTTTTCCCCTAGCTTGCAGTTTTTATGGCACCCAAGCCTGAGAGAAGACAAGAGTGATATAACTGTTGTTTGCTCTTGGGGAGATTTGAGTCTTCCACCTAAAAGAAGTACAAACCATATTTGTCTTTCTAGGTCTGGGTTATCTCACTCAAAATCATCTTTTCTAGTTCTAAACACTTGGCTGCAAATTTCACGATGTTATTGTTTTTAACTGCCAAGTTATATTCCATTTTATAAATATACCAAATTTCCTTTATCCAGTCTTCAGTTAATGGATATCTAGGTAGTTTATAGTTTCTAGCCATTATGAATAAATCTTCTACGAACATAGTTGAGCAAGTGTTTTTGTGGTATGATAGAGTCTCACTTGGGTATATAACTGAGCAGTATATCTGGGTATTGAGGAATATCACTTCCCAATGTTATGAGAAACCACTGAACTGATGTCCAGAGTAGCTGTAAAAGTTCTCAGTTTCACCAGCAAATGAAGACTGTTTTCATTCCTCCACATGCTTACCAGCTTGAGCTGTAGCTTCGAATTTTGATATTTGCCATTCTAAAAGTTATTAGATGGAATCCCAGAGTCCTTTTGATTTCCATTTCCCTGATATTTCTTATAGAACTAACTATGATTTCAACTTCAGGAATCATTTTCTTGATGACTCCTGAAATAGTTTAAATTAAATGGTGTATTTGTTTCAGCACTTGCAGCAGCAGAAATTTCATTTTCTGAGTTGCTATGCTATAATTGGATACAACAAAAGCATAGATCACAGAGCATCTGAAAACAATATTTACTGAGGCAAAGAAATGGTATATATGAGCTCCATGCATATCTAGAATGTTCTATGTCTAAGTTTAAAACAAGAGAATTATTTATTTTGAAAATGATTTAAATTTTGAAGTAGGATCAATTCAATAGTCAAAACTCCTCAAAAAGGCTCTATTTAGTTCTCTTACAAAGAATGTCTGCATTAGTTACTAGTTGCTTTTCTGTTACTGTGATAAAACTTATGACCAAAGTAAATTATAGAAATGAAAATACAGCTTGTTTTGGCTTATGGTTTCAGAGGAATAAATATTCATCATTTCAAAGCATAGAGGTAGGAAAATGAAGTAGGAGATCAGGTTATCAAAGGAAAGCATAAGGCAAAGAAAATAAGCCGGAAATTGGATCAGCATATATATCAATATCCACTCATACAGATTATACCTAAAAAACATCTATTAATGGGAACACAGTCCTCAAATACCCAAGCGATGGTCAGTTTTTCTTCATGACAATAGAACATTGACTAAGACAATATCCGTGTCTGATAAACTTACAATAACTTCCTTGTAAACAATTACAACATCTAAATGCAGTTGAAAACTTAAGTGTTGGCTCAGTCCATTGACTCTGTTTATTAAAATATGCAGTTGTTACAAAAGTTATATATACATTTATGTGGTGTCTTGGAAAAGCCATATGAAGGAATTTCATTATGTTATATAAATTAGATGTTCATCCAAGGACCCTTTTGTTTATTTTAATATACAACAGAAATCATTAACATTATAGCATGTGATCCTCTGATAGGAAAATACAAAGATAAGAAACAGAGCATATTGTATGCCACTCTGGAATTCAAAGTTTTGAGGTGAGAAAGACATTAATATATGCAGTGACTATGACAAATCAAAACTGTACAATAGTGGAAAACACAGGTGTGTAATTGAATTTATGTTAAAATGTGCTGCAAGTCTGCAAATGAAATGGAAATAAGCATGCAACACTGTTATCTATGTGACTCTGGAAATAAAGAGGAGGCAAGACCGATTGATCGGATCAGTCTCATAAAGTTTATCCATTGTCTAAATTAATAATTATGGAAATGTGATTACATCATATTCAGCAATTAGAAGTTGCCTAAACAAATTTGAAACACAGAGAAAAAGTACTTCTTTTTTTATTTTTTTTAAAGATGGCATGCTGATGAATGTTACGATTTCATCATCCTTTCTTTAATGTCTCAAAATGCAGTCAAAACTGTCCAGAACACTTACAAGAAATTTTGGTAGGAGGTTGTTGCAGTAGTTCACAGGCATATTAGGAAATGATACTGTCCATTCTACTGCACTTTACTGTGATTTATTACACAGTTGCATAATTTATTCAAGGAAATGACATTTTATCGACTAGATACAATATAATAGTGGGACTGCTTGTGAGTATGGTGGCTTCCCAGTCTAATAATTATGATAGATTTTAGAAGGTTGAAGATGAGGGATAATGAATTTAAGACCAGACTAAGATATGTAAGAAGAGATTGTCTTGAGAGTAACAGAGAGGTGAAAGAAACAAAGAAAGGAAGGAAGGAAGGAAGGAAGGAAGGAAGGAAGGAAGGAAGGAAGGAAGGGAGGGAGGGAGGAAAGAAGGAAGGCAGGCACAGAGGGGCTGAGACCCACAGCCAGACCTTATGGAGAGAGAAGGACAACTTGAAACACCAGGCCTTAAATTGGATATCTGCATCCAATCTCTACCCTCTGAGCTCAAGGCACCCCATGAAGAGGAGGCAGAAAGGGAGTAAAAGAGTTGATTGAGAACATCAAGGAAATAAGACCCTCTAAGTCAAAAAATCAACTGAATTGATACACATATGAAATCACAGAGATTGAGGCAGCAGCCACTAGACCTGCTCGAGGCTACACCAGGTGGGATCCTCAAGCTAAAGGGCAAACATGTGACTCAATCCTTAACCTTCGAGAAACTACACAAAGTTGATGTCTATTTCTAAATAAAAATTTCCATTTCTCCAAGGGAGTCTCACTGGGGTATCACTATTCTTAAGAGTATTCAGTATACCCAGCACTAGAGAACCAACAGAAAACAAGTTCAGTGCACTATTTGGAGGATCTTGTTTCAAAACATCATCACATGAGGGCATTTTCCTCTTTCAATTTTTTTAATTTTATGATTTTATTTTTACATTTATATTTTTTTGCCTCTCTGTCTCTCTGTCTCTCTGTCTCTGTCTCTCTCTCTCTGTGTCTCTGTCTCTGTCTCTGTCTCTCTCTCTCTCTGTCTCTCTCTGTCTCTCTCTCTCTCTCTCTCTCTCTCTCTCTCTCTCTCTCTCTCTCTCTCTCTCTCTCTCTCTCTCTCTCTCTCTGTCCAGGTCTTTTCCATATACATTATGGCTTCCACTTTAGAGCTTTAAGGGAATTCCTAAGAGAGAAAACAGGAAAACAAGGGAGATTCTGTGTCTGCATCTATATCTTGTGCTGTGCCTTGTGCCCTTTTACTTTCGTTTCTTTTTACATATTCCAGTGTGGTTTTTTCTCTTATCTTTTATATCATATCATATGATATCATTAACCTTAAAAGCCTGATTTTATTCTAATGAGAGACAGAAATGGGCTGGATTTGGATGGAAGAGGAGATGCAGAAGAACTGGGGGGAATAGAGAGAGGGAAAATCATAATCAAGATATATATTATAAAAAAATTCAAGAAGAGAAAGAAAGAAGGAGAGACGATGAGGGAGAGAACCAAGATTTTTGATCTCTAGAAAAAAATACAAAACTCTAATATTCTTTGTCTACATAATTTTTCTTCAATTTTCAAGTAGTTCCTTGAGAATTTCATAGAATTTAACTTGATCATGGTCAAAATTCTCACCCCCTGCTTCTACAAGATCCATACCATAACCATTCAACCTTAGTTTCTCTTTAAACAAAACAAACCAAGGTTAAAGCATCAAGTTAAATTTGTGCCATCTTGGTACCCTTGGGTGTGCATGTGGCCATCCACTGGACATGATCTACTTACCAGGAATCACACATGTATAGAAAACAAATTCTTCTTCTCCTATCGGCTATAATTTACCATTAGGTACTCTGCCTGGGCTGAAATTTCACACCTACTTTCTCATTCAATGTTAGAGTTCTGCTGGGTTGAGCTTAAGGTGCTTACTTATGTTGTTACAACTGCTATGAGTTTGTAATTCCAACTGGCCTGATGTATCTGGAAAACATTATTCCCTTGTTTTAATCCATCGCTTCTTGCTCATACAATCTTTCTGTCCCCTTTTCCTCAGTGAGTTCTGAGAACTTGGCAGAGAGATGTGCTATAAATAATCCATTGGGACTGAGAACACTGTAATATCTGACCTCTGCAAGGTAGCCATCTTTTCATCTCTGAGTTAATCACAATCTATTTCAAAAGAGAAAAGAAGCATTCATGGTGGGGTTAGAAACATGCATTAATATATGAATATGAAGGATCAGTTATTAATAGTTAAGTTTAATATGTTTTCCATTCATCTGAGTAATAGTGGGAAGTTCTCCCCTAGGACCTACCTGTAACCCATCAAAACAGTAAAAGCATAGTCATTATATTACAACTAACTCTATGATGGTATGTTAAACTATGGCATTTTTTCATTTATGTACTATGTTTGTTTATTTACTATTAAAAAGCCTTTGTCCTCTTTTATTCTGCAACTTTATAGATGTTTTTGAATGTGCACTCTTATTAATACTTTCAAAATCTAAAATAAATGTAAATTTAAAAACAGAGTTATAAACTTTATATATTTTAAAGCACTATGAAAAGAAATACCTTCATATTCTAAAATTTATCAACAATTTTAACTGAAGAAATTTTCTTACTTTTTTTAATCATTGGTAATAAGATTCCTACATGTTTGCCAAATCCTGTGCAAATATGAATTTGTAACTGCATAATGCCTGTCAGAAATGTTGTTTGCCAAATGTTAATAAGGGGGTTTGTGTTATCTTATTTGTCTTTGTGAATAGTCTGTAAAAAAAAAGAATGTTTCAGGAGATCAAATAATATATTTATATTTCTATATGATAATTATCACATCACATGATATTTTGACATTATTTGTCTGGTAAAGATTCTCCATGACAATAATAAGAAGCTTAGTAATTTTCCCACCCTTTTAGTGTGTGCATGTGTATGTATTCGTATCTGTGTGTGCTTATATTCATGAGGAGTCCAGAGGTTGATATTAGGTATACTCCTTGAGAGTTCTCACACTTTCATATTAGCGCATTTTCCATTTTCACCACAAAGCTTCTTTGTTGCAATAGATTGTCTTTAACTCAGAGATGAACAAGTGGCAGTCATACTCAAATCAGAGGTACAAAAAAATCTCGAAATTATTTATTCAATTGATAGCTGTCTCAATAAACTGCTTAAATACAAAGGAAACAATAAGGCATCTATCTAGCCTTCCATTGCCTCCAATTCTTTCCTTAGTGTATAAAAGTCTAGAGGGAAAATGCATGAAGAATTGAATCTGTTGCCCATATTTATTTTAGAATTAAGTTAACTAAACTTCTACTCATTTCAAAGTATTTCTATGGGAATTTTAAACAATGAAATCACTCTACTATGTAAAATGTCTCTCTAGTGGCATTGGATTGAGAATGCAACTTGGATATTTGTGTTTGCAAATATATTAATACTAATAACGGTATTATAGTAATATAAACTGACATCTAGAATGATCTAAGAAAACATTAGCCTTTAGTTAATATAATCTTCTAAATAATTCTATTTGTACAGACTGAATACACCCAGGTCTGACTCCTTCTTCCAAGTCCCCGTAGGTGTTGGTATGTGCACATATTAATGTGGAGGCCATAGGTTATTATCCTCCTTGAAATATCTCCATTTTACTCTTTGATAAAAAGTCTATTACTGAACCTGGAACTAGATTAGGCTAGGCTTGCTGACTAGCAAGTGCTAAGGTTCTTCTTTAGTCTGCCCCCATAGCGCTGGAAATCCGGTAGTTTCCCTGGAAGACTTGGATCTTTAGATGGCTCCTAGGATTTTGAAATCGGATTTTTAAGTTTGTATAGTAAATAGTTTACCAACAGATCTATCCCCCAGCCCTATTTTCTATTTCCCAAATTGTGTCTATACTTAATATGGTACAAGATTTACAAATATCCAAATATTTGAAACTAGAAGGTACTATTTTCCCACATACTTATTTTTATCTACCCCCAAATAACAATCATCAGCCTGTTTTGTTGCTATTTTATCTGACCCTAAATACATACAATAGTATTTTATATATCATTAAATATCAGGATTCTAGGTTTTCCTTAGGATTTGGTTATTCTAAATGGAACTGATTCCTATGTTACAAATGCAATGTCCTTTTTCAATCTTAATACATGGTAGCTTGTTTATCCATAACTTTTCTTGTGCCTACTGTATTATAGATTTAAATTAAACAAAAATTCCCTTAATTTAAATTGGGTGATCAGTACATAGAAGTAATGGGTAAGATAAAATGTGCATCTTCATGCTTTTTGAGATCTACTCATTTGACATGATTTCTAATAAATTGTTTGAAAGCATTTATACCCCACAGTTCTCAAATCAAAGACAAATTATACTGCTTGGAAAAGGCAAAGTGATAGCTATGAATTGGTTAGTTACTAGTATAAACTGTGTAACTGAAAACCCTAGGCTGCTCTAACATAGAGTAAATTCAATTCATGGTGGATTGGGATATGCTGTTTTAAGACTGCTTCCATATTTTCTTTGACTTAACATAAAACTTAAATATTTTCTGCCTTGGGATTCTAAGTTGTTGGATGTACAAAAAATAAGTGAACTTTCAGAAGAAAAATCATCAGGCATAGCAGATCTAGCCTTCTAGAAAACAAGAAAGGAACCACAATAATCTGATTGGAGACTAAACAGAAGGCAAAATATTTTCCTTCCTCTGTTCAAATAGGCCTTGCCTGGAGGTGAAGAAACATCTCCTGTATGCACTTGTATTAACAGGCCTTGTCTTTATATGGTTCATTGGCAGGAAAACAGTAAACACTAACTCATTACACACAGTGCTATCTCATTATACAACAAGTTACTCTAGCATATTAAAAGCCAAATAAAAAAGCCTAAAAGAAAACATAACTGAAATTAAATGTAAACAGCTATGCCTTTTATTTTAGAAATATTGATCTTCTGCAAGAGAATGACATGTTTAATGAATACCCTTAATGATTTTACAGTAGTTCAAATCATCTATAAAAGTAACATGGTTCAGAAAGAGTGTTATAATCTGGTGCCCAATGAAATCCAATATCCTTGTAAGCAACAACAGTCACTGTGTCAAAACTATCTGGGAGCAAGAGAACTACAAAATCAAGACAGGAAATAAAGCTCATTTATTTTAGCTTTAGTTTCAAAGTCAACTAAAATGCTTACAGGGGTTCCATGAAAACATTTCCAAAACTAATCTAATCCTGTTCATAGTAATTACTTTCTTCCTTTCAGGCAAAACACAGTTGACAGAAAACAGCAAACGGATTTTAAAGGATTTAATAGGGATGAGGTATCATACTCAAAGAAAATTTCCATTCCTTTAAACCATAGCTCTTAAGATTTTATTTTCAGGAACTCTTCCAAATGCTTAATGGCAGACAAATTATCAGAAAACTAAGGGGAAAAATGGGGACTATAAAAGATTAAGTTGGAGGGAAGTTGAGTTAGCCAAACTTTGAGATTGGTATGAATGCACACAAAAGTTCAAATAATTTAAAAATGAGCAGATAGAAAAGTCAGACATATAAAGATACACACATAGTGAAAATATATTAATTTATTTGCTTTATCATAACTATAAACAATATTTGAGCACTTCAAATATGAATATAAGAGTCTCCCATATGGTAGAATCAATTAGCATAGCATTGGACACAAAAGATGACAATCTGTAAATGATATTATTCTTCTAATTATACAATATAATAAGAATTTTATGCTCATGTGTACAAAATTTTAAGCATGAAAACACATTATTTACTATTTCTGAATATTATTAACTCTGTATACAAAATTAAAAACTAGGGCTAGTAGACGTTTGTTGTAAAGGCACATGTTTTTTCTGCCCCTATTCAGGTTCTGTGAACACATATATTAAATTCAATTGGGATGCTGTTTTCAACATACTTTTGTCAATACAGGATATAGCCTCCATATAAATATTTATTCCTATATAAATATGGAAAAATTTAAGTTGAAAGATAGTTAGCACTAATGCCATTTTGCTTTTAATTATATTCAAATAAAAATCTATGCTTAGTAGAGAAAATAAACTTACAGTAATAGAACTTATTTAATATTAAACACTGTGCTGTATATGATTGTACATTTTGTTTACAAATATGAGTTTCAAAACAATAAAAGGGATTACTACAAGTCCTTCACTATGATAAATGCCAGTATGTTTTAAAACCAAGCTTAATGAAAGGATATTACATTTTCAATACCACAGCTATACAAGATAAAGCTGAATGGGTAGCTAAAATATTTACAGATCAACAAATTTTTTTGGCCAAGTCTGAAGTAAGCTTTATTAAATACTAGCCTGGATGAAGACCACTGGTGTGGTCCATACTTGGGATTCCAAGAGAACAGCTACACTTATCCTGATCTACTTCCTGCCTACATAACTTCTGACTATATGAGATCAAGTATAACCTGTTCTGTAGGGATAACCAACCTTGTTTCAGAAATTAAAAAAAAAAAGTTGCTTGTTCTCTTACATGAACAACAGTCCTGACAATTATAGGCAGTAATCAGTTTTTGGGCACGTGGGGCTTATAAATTAGAGGCATGTTTATTTCGTAGACATCTTAAGCACAGTAATTTAAACTTAAAACATAACTAGACCTCACAGGCACCAAGGCAAGCTCATCTTTGAAATCAGAGTGATAGTGGGTGGGAGAGGGCTTAGAAAGTAAAACATTGGCCAATCAAGTCTGGAGGAGAGGAGGAAGGACTGGAAGAGTCAGTGGGGTCAGGGACACCAGAAGAACTTGGTCTACAGAATCAACTTCCTGGAGACTCAAGTGGGCTCACTGAGATCAGAGAGTCTAAATGGGTTTGACCTAGGTTCTCTGAATAAGTATTATGATTGTATAGTTTGGTATTCTCCTGTAACTCCTAATAGTGTTATTGGGGATATCTCTGACTCTTTTGCCTGATTTTGGCACTATTTTAGTCCTGCTGGGTTGTCTTGGCCAGACTTGATGTGAGAACTTGTGTCTGGTCTTATTGTAGAGTGTTATGTTGTATTTAGTCGATGTTCTGTAGAGACATGCTGTTTTCTGAGGGGAGACAGAAATGGGTATGACCTAGGGGAAAGGGAATATAGGATTTAGAGACTTGGGAAGGCTAGGGAAGAGAAATTAGGGTAGGATATAATATAAGAGGGAAGAATAAATATAATGCAGAGAAAAGACCACCCATCTTACGGAAGAATATCAATTGCCACAGTGCCCAGAATTCATCACAGAATGGGCTTTCCATGGACACTATTTCTAATTATGTATTACTTGTATGTGCATATGCACACACCTGCACCTGCTGTAGTCCTCATGGGAAAGTCAGAGGTCAGCTTTGGGTTCTGGCTCTTACCTTCATTTTTTTTTAGCTGATGTGTAAGAGCCATAAGCTTTGGGTCAGTTTCTTTAATCTTCCTGGAGTCTTCACAACAAACACAACCTCAGATCACTGATGTTAGTAACTAAATCCAGCTTTTATGTGGTTTCTGCAAGTCAATAATTTTTAACTCCCCAAAATAAAATGTTTGTTGACTTGAATTGAAAAGCATAATTCTAATTTTTTTTTTAAATTTTTTCCTACCTTACTACTCTGTCAAGTTCTTATATAAATGTAGGGTTTATGTATTTCAAAATATGCTTTTGAGAAAAAAAATAGAAAAAAGCATATTTTATAATGTTTCCTTGAATATGTATATATGTGTATGTATATTTGTATGTTTGTTCTTTAGCTTTTTGTTTATTTTTTATTCCAAATAATATATGAAGAGTATGTCCAATTACTATGTACTGTAATGGCTGAAGAGCCAAAGGAACAATTGGGAGTTTGAAGATAAATAGGAAACTGGAGGAAAGAATACTGTGTCTTACTAAAAGAACTGTGCTCCTTTCAAGTTTTTCCTTTACCTTGTTCTGTGCATTTAAGAGTATGAAAGAGAGCTCAGACAGACAGATGATGATTTACATTTCCGTGGCAATCTTTTCCTTTGAGTGGAGAGAATTTGTGACCTTGTATTAACTTCTTTTTGACAAAGAGGACAGGATGTTACATCTCTAATCCTGTAAAAAAAAAAAATAAACAAGATACCCATTTAACACCTGGAATCAGAGAACCTACTTGCATCATGAAAGTTAGCTGCCTGGTTGTACTTGAAGAATTCCATGTGTCAGAGAATCTCAACCAGCCTCTCTATTATCAAGAGAAAAACCAGTATCCTAGTTCAGCTGAAAGGAAATGAATTCTTTCAACAACTAGAATGAGCTCAGGAACACCTTCTTTGTACAACTTCCAAATCTATTTCTGTCTACTAAATCCTTAAAGGATGCTCCAGATATGCTGAACCTAGAAGCAAAACTCCAGAAACATGACATTTAAAAATGTAGTGTGTGGTTGTATATATAATTGCATATGTGTGTGTGTGTGTGTGTGTGTGTGTGTGTGTGTGTGTGAATAAAAGCAAATTAGAGGTGTGGAAGTGTGGAAAGAAGGTCAGATTAAAGGAGAGGACGCAAATGATGTGAATACAGATTATATATTCAAAGGTAAAAGACTAACACTCAAATATTTGGAATTTTAAACCACCATTGTTACATTATCTAATTCAGTAGTAAAAAAATCAATGAAGTACATTATCTTATTTATTCATGTCTAAGTTACTTCAATATATTCTTAGCTTACTTAATTTCAGTATTATTTTGCAGAGGTTTTGTTAGGTATTAGATTTTGAGATTTCATGGTTTTAGCTTTTAAGATGAAAATTGGCACTCCAACTTAAACAGAAAATTGAGAATTTTAAATAGAACTTCATGCAGAAATACAAAATCAATATCAAAATCTTAGCAATATATTTGAGCTAATCTTTAATTAGCCTATCAGATAAGAATCTTGGTCTGGTGATTTTGTTATAGGAATATGGTAACTTTCATCCTATGATAGCCAGATTTCTTTCTTTCTTTCTTTTCTTTCGTTCTTTTTCTTTCTTTCATTGGATATTTTCTTTATTTACATTTCAAATGTTATCCACTTTCCCGTTGTCCCTCCTCCCAGAAAGTCCCTATCATATCCTCCCTCCCCCTGCTTCTATAAGGATGTTCCTCCACCCACCCCACTCCCACCTCCCCACCCTAGATTCCCCTACACTGGGGCATCTATCAAGCCTTCCTAGCACCAAGGACCTCTCCTCCCATTGATGCCTGACAAGGCAATCTTCTGCTACATAAGCAGATGGAGCCATGTGTACTCCTTCGTTGATGACTTAGTCCCTGGGAGCTCTCAGGGGTCTGGTTGGTTGATATTATTATTCTTCCTATGAGGTTGCAAACCCTGTCAACTCATTGAGACCTTTATCTAACTCCTCCATTGGGGACCAGGCGCTCAGTCCAATGGCTGGCTGCAAGAATCCGCCTCTGTATTTGCAAGGCTCTGGCAGGGCTCTCAAGAGACAACCATATCAGACTCTTTTCAGCAAGCATTTCTTGGCATCCTCAATAGTGTCAGGTTTGGTGACTGTATATGGGATGAATCCCCAGGTGGGACAGTCTATGGATGGACTTTCCTTCAGTCTCTGCTCTACACTTTATCTCCATATTTTCTCCTGTGAGTATTTTATTCCTCTTCTCAGAAGAACCGAAGCACACACACTTTGGCCTTCCTTCTTCTTGAGCTTCACATGCTCTGTGAATTGTATCTTGGGTGTTCTGAGCTTTTGGGCTAATATCCATTTATCAGTGAGATCATACCATGTGTATTCTTTTGTGATCAGGTTATCTCACTCAGGATGGTATTTTCTAGTTCCATCCATTTGCCTAAGAATTCCATAAATTCATTGTTTTTAATAGCACTCCACTGTGTAAATATACCACATATTCTGTATCCATTACTCTGTTGGAGGATATCTGGTTTCTTTCCAGATTCTCTCTATTATAAATAAGACTGCTATGTACACAAATTCGTGAATCTTTTGTTTTGTTGTGTTTAACGCACATATATCTAGAAGGTACCCAAAGACTCTGAAGCATCATCTAAAGACCAGCAAAAAATCATGTTCTTAACATCCTATACTGTTAGATATATCCAAACATTTCACTCATAGTCATTCATCTAATATTAAATTATTCCTTCAGTTATAAGTTATACAGTGTAAATTTAAAGATTTGTTTTATTTTCTTTAATATTGAAAATCAATATATGAATATTAATATAACCAATAACATGAAAGTGCATTCTGCTCTTAAGAGGAGGAAATGACACCCTTTACAGTAGTCACAAATAATATTGCATAACTTGGTGTGACTCTAACCAAGCAAGTGAAAGATCTGTATGACAAGAACTTCAAGCCTCTGAAGAAAGAAATCATAGAAGAAGATCTCAGAAGATGAAAAGATCTCCCATGCTCATGGATTGGAAGGATTAATATAGTAAAAATGGCCATCTTGCCAAAAGCAGTCTACAGATTCAATGTAATCCCCATCAAAATTCCAAATCACTTCTTCATAGAGCTAGAAAGAACAATGTGCAAATTCATTTGGAATAACAAAAAACCCAGGATAGAGAAAACTATTCTCCAAAATAAAAGATCTACTGGGGGAATCACCATCCCTGACCTCAAGCTCTACTACAGAATAATAGTGATAAAAAATGTATGGTATTGGTACAGTGACAGGCAAGAAGATCAGTGGAATAGAGTTGAAGACCCAGATATGAATCTACACACCTACGGTCACTTGATATTTGCAAAGGAGCTAAAAACATCCAGGGGAAAAAAGACAGCATTTTTAACAAATGGTGCTAGATAAACTGGAGGTCAGCATGCAGAAAAATGCAAATCGACCCATTCTTATCTCCTTGTACAAAGCTCAAGTCCAAGTGGATCAAGGACCTCCACATAAAACCAGATACATTGAAGCTTATAGAGGAGAAAGAGGGGAAGAACCTTGAACACATGGACACAGGAGAAAATTTCCTGAATAGAACACCAATAGCTTATCCTCTAAGAACAAGAATCAACATATGGGACCTCATAAAACTGTAAATCTTCTGTAAGGCAAAGAACACTGTCAATAGGACAAAATGGCAACCAACAGATTGGTAAAAGATCTTTACCAATCCTACATCCGATAGAGGGCTAATATCCAATGTATACAAAGAACTCAAGAAGTTAGACTCCAGAGTGTCAAATAACCCTATTAAAAATGGGGTACAGAACTAAACAGGTAATTCTAACCTGAGGAACTCGAATGACTATGAAGCACCACACTGAAAGAAATGTTCAGCATCCTTAGTTATTAGGGAAATGCAAATCAATATAACCCTGAGATTCCACCTCACACCAGTCAGAATGGCTAAGATGAAAAGCTCAGGGGACAGCAGATGCTGGAGAGGATATGGAGAAAGAGGAACACTTCTCCATTGCTGGCAGGATTGCAAGCTTGTAAAACTGCTCTGGAAATCAGTATGGCGGTTCCTCAGAAAATTGGACATAGTACTACCTGAGGATCCTGCTATACCACTCTTGGGCATATACCAAGAAGATGCTCCAACATGGAATAAGGACATATGCTCCACTATGTTTAAAGCAGCCTTATTTATAATAGCCAGAAGCTGGAAAGAACCCAGATGTCCTTCAACTGAGTAATGGATACAGAAATTGTGGTATATATACACAATGGATTACTATTCAGCTATTAAAAATAATGAATTCATGAAATTATTAGGCATATTTATGGAACTAGAAAGTATCATCCTGAGTGAAGTAACCCAATCACAAAAGATCACACACAATATGCACTCACTGATAAGTGAATATTAGTCCAAAAGCTCAAAATAAATGACACAATTCACAGACCACAGGAAGATCACGAAGAAGGTAGACCAAAGTGGGGGTGATTTGGTTCCTTTGAGAAAGGGAACAGAATAATCACAGGAACAACTATGGAGACAAAGAGTGGAGCAAAGACTGAAGGAAAGGCCACACAGAGACTGTCCTACCTGGGGATTCATCCTATAGACAGTCACCAAACCCCGAAACTACTATGGATGACAAGAAGTGTGTACCAAAAGGAGCCATTTATAGTTGTCTTTTGGAGGAGCCCTGCCAGAGCCTTACAGATACAGAGGTGAATACTAGCAGCCAACCATTGGTCTGAATGTGGGGTTCACTCTAGAGGAGTTGGAGGGCAAGCTGGAGGAGCTGGAGGGGGGAGGGTTTGCAGCCTCATGTGAAGAAACAAGATGCCCCAGGGCTCCCAGGGACTAAGCCATCAACCAAGGGGTACATGTGGTTCCAGCCAAAAGATTGGCAGAAGAATGCCTTGTTGGGTATCAGTGGGAGGAGTGGTCTTTGGTCCTGTGAAGTCTCAATAGAGGCCCCAGTATAGGGAAATCAAGCGAGGGTCATAGGAGTGGGTTGGGTGGAGGAGCATATTCTTGGAGGTAGGAGGTGGAAGGATGGGTTGGGGGTTTTTTGGGAGGGGGGAAACCAGGAAGGGGTGTAACATTTGAAATGTAAATGAAGAATATATTCAACAAAAAAGAAAAAAATATTGAAAGCCAAAATAGGAATATTAATATAACCAATACGTGAAAGTGCATTCTGCTCCTAGGAGGAGTTACCCTGGCATAGAAAAATAGGGCTTACTCTTTCTTTTTTAGACAGTATACAGAATTTCCAATGCATGGATTTTAATTTAAAAGATTTTTTTTTACAGTTTAAAAATACAACAACAGAACATATCTGTGGCTATTGTGAATGATTTCCCTTGTAAAAGCAAGGATACGATATCATTTTGATACTTTGTGGATACTTTCTATGGTTTTGTTAGCACTACATGGTAATACAACATCTCATCTGTACTCTGATAACCTGGCAGATTTAGATACACTGTTATTTTTTAGGAAATTCCAGAAAAAATATGAAGCATTGTAAAACTGAGAAATATGGGGTTCTTTATAAATTCTTCTTTCAAATGACTTTATGGTAAATGATCCCTCCTCTTGTTTTTCTTTATTTAATAATAAGTATGCTCATTTAACAATGACTGAGAACCACATCATTAATAATGTGAAGTACTTTTCCTGTATCACTGCCTTTTTGTTATCCTTCTGGTTTATTACTATTCTTTCTTCAAACACATTGGGATTGAGATCCTATAACTTGCATGTAATTTTATCCCTGCTTCTCTTTAACAGCTCTTCAGGGATGTTAGAGGAAAGCAAAGTTTTATATGTATTAAAACTAAAATGCAAAGTGTCAGTGTGGAATATAGAAGAGAGTTAGTCTAGTTACTGGAAAACAGGAAATGAGCTCCTTTCCTGATATTTTAATTTAGAATATTTTATGTGAGGTGCCTGGAGCACTCATTAGAATTCATGTCATGGAAATGTGATTTGTCTTATGTGAGGAATATGAACCAAGGTGGAGAGCCTTTGGGAACAATAGTATAAAATGACTTCGTAAGTTTGGTTTCCCTCTCCCTTTTTTGTACATCTACATGTGTACATGCACACATACTCACACACACATATACACACACATACACACACACACACACAAAAGCACATACACACACACAGCTACACAAACATACTATTATGCCTGTGGTAGTTAGAATGAAATTATTAGGATGTATCTATCCCATATGCTCATATATTTGCATGTGAAAAATTTGAAAGGTTTAGGAGGTGTGTGTCATTGAAGGTGTGTTTGAGATTTCAGAATCCTACTGTAGGACCTTTTCTGCCACCTGTCTAATGATCAGGATGTAAATCTCTCAGCAACTTTTCCTTTTACCAGGTCATCCTGTGTGCTGCCATGCTTCACCTGCCAGGATGATAATGGACTAAGCTTCTGTAGTTGTAAACCAGCTCCAATTAAATGTTTTCATTTTTAAGAGTTGACATGATTGTTGTGTCTCTTCACAGCAATGGAACACTAAGACAAAGCCTCAGCAACTCATTCACGTTTTTCTTTGTTCTTTTATATTTACGCATTTTCTGGTTTTGTCTGTATTACTATTGTTTGAGAATTTCATGTATGCACACAATAAACTTTAGTCAAATCTACTTGCTGGGAGCACAATGGTCCTTGCTCTCACAAAGCATAAGGGAAACTATGAATGTTAAACACACAAAATTGTATCTTGAATGAGAAAGTTGTATAACTTGTTTTTCCTAACCTAGGTTCTCAAGATAATATGCAGTAATGTTTCTAGAACTAATATTTATGAATGAAGTGATAGGTACTTTGAGAATGGTTTCTATGTACTTATATCTCCATGTGAACAGGAGGTTGTGTTAAACCTGGAAATTTTTCCAAGTGTTTACTCTACTTAAATATGCCTTCAATAAATGGCCTGAGGTCACACTCTAGAAGTTTGAACCAACATAGGCTTCAAAGTTGTATTGAACTGGATTTCCTTCTTGCCTCACAAAAATCATTACTCTGTTAGCTTGGTGGACTTCCCACCTCTACTCACTATTTCTTTTTCTACTGCCCTCTCCTACCACACCAGCCTCACCAATATTCTGTCCTAGATCAATGTGAGGTTTTAAATATATTGAGTCCACTGACTGCTGTTTATATGAACAGGGAAATATGTCCTCTTACCAAGCTAGTATTCCATATTTGCATCCATTATATTTGATTATTTTTCTCTCAAAATCTTTTTGTAGATAGTTCACTGTTGAATATTTGAGACCACTTTAACAGTCCTCAGGAATTCTCCATTTTACAAACACATTTAAGTCATCAACACATGTTGTAATATCCTAAAACATGATTCTGGTATCTACCTATTTGTATTCTTATCTCCATATAAATTTAGTCATATTTCTTTTTCATTTTGTATTTAAGTATTTTATCATAAATATATGTGTATTTTAGAGATAGAAAAGTTCCAGAAGTTTAAAATTACTTGAATATTCAATTTGTAGTTTTCTAACAAGGAAATTTCCAGTCTTCATATGTCCAATATTTATATAAAATGCATTATTTTGTCATATTTTTGTGAATATATATCAAGATTCATTTTTAAGAACCATCTTAGATATACACTCTCCATCAATCATTTTTTACAAACAAAAATATTGAGACAGTCTGAATAAATCCTAAGAGGTAAGAAGTCTAGCAAACTTATTCTAAATCTCAAGTCTACCTTCAGTTTTCGGTCCTGTTTATCTAAAGATTTAAGAAAATTACACAAATAAAGGACATTTAATTGAGGAGAAATCACAGACTTAGTGGAAATCTGCATTTGTTTGTCTATTGGTGTCTTGCTTGTGGTCAGAGGTCCATCATCACATTACTAAAATTCCATGTCACAGTAAGAACTCCACTATAACTGTCCTTTATTAGTTACCTAGAAGCTATGTCACAATAAAGAGACAAATATAATTTTAAAGCCTCTTTTAAAACTTTTAGTTAAAATTAATTCATTGCATTATCCAGGGTAGAAAAATAAAGCGTTATTCATATCCACTGACAGCTTTTGAAAATGAAATTTGATTTTCTTGAAAGATTTCTGTAATTCTTTAAGATATATCATTTCTTCAGGGCGATTCAGCATGAGAAATAATAACAGATTCATAATACCATCTGCTCAGTGAACGTGTCCAGGCTGAATCTAAATATCAGGTTTCTTATAACAAATTTTATAAGTTCCCGAAATTAACTTCAAAGATACCTTTGATAATACTATTGATTGCTCTCTTTGATTTTAAAATAATTAATGCCTATTTGGAGCAGAAACCAGCCTTATTAAAAAATAAGGATATAATGATGTTTACACTAATTTTTACTCCATATGTATATGAGAGCAGCCCTTGGTTAAGACTGGTTATGCTAGGAATATATGACTACAGTCACATACACATTATCTAGATATTTCAATAGATAGTACACATGAGGTTCTTAATTCAAGTCTAAGAAAAACACAAAGAACGTATGTACATAGATTGCTACTAAAAATTATATATATATAATTGCTAGCCTCTCTTCTCCTATGTAAAATTAATTCAATAACAACACAAATATTAATTCAATTTTGAGATAATCTGTTAAACAGCCCACTTTCTGGAATGCTTTAATATCGTAACTACTGATATATTTTTTTGGTAAAAATCCAAATTACATAAGAGTTTTTATAATTTTGACAAATTCTAGTTTAATGAGAAACAAAATAAAATACATATAATATTTACTTTTTATAAGCACAGGGTTATATAACTGCATATATATTTGTGAATTTAGCTAAGAGAAAAACTTTATAAATATTAGAATTCTTAAGTTATCATAATACATATGTTATTTTATAGCATTATAAAGAATCAGGCCTAAGTATCTCATAATCAATAAAAAGACATTATAAACTCTCTAAGTTTCATACCACCAAAATTATATATATATATATATATATATATATATATATATATATATAATTTTGATATAATTATCTGCATGTGTCCATTAGACTCATGTCGCGTACAACACAGTCACACAAGCATTTAATTTCTATTGAAAAAGAGGAGAATGAACAATTAAACTCTATGTTATCTAGATGAAATAGTAGACACAAGCCCCTAAAAGTTTTAAGTTCTTCAACACATTGGAGTACCGTGTCTTAATGATTTCCAGACCTGGAATATTTTAACATTTGCTAAATGCTTGGTCAGTATCTATTAAATATAGTACATGAGTCTTGACCAATCCAGATGCCCTCTGACACAAGTTGTGTTAAGACCAACAAGTTGATAGTATTTATTAACTGAGAATAATTGGAATCCTACATGGAAGCATAAATAATCTCTGTGTTGTCTGAAAGCGTTCTGAGTAGATCAACGGATGAGTGTTTAAAATATAACAAGCAACTTCAACTCAAAGTCTGGCGTTAATTCAAGTTCAAAGAAACAAAAATATTCATACTGCAGGTAGCCATGCTGGCACCAAAATGCCAGCATATGTTCAGAAAAGCAGAGTTAAATATAAATAAATTGAAAAAGTAAGAGTAGGAATTCACTCATTTTAGGTCAGATGAAAAACAACTTGAATTTGCTGCAATTTGAAACCATTAACCCATGAAATATAATTTGCAAAGAATACATAAGACCTTTAATTATAAAAGTCATAACCTCCTTTAAAATATCTCAAAAATATAAATTAAAATCTAAATGTCCTAAAACAAATTCTCAGTATTGTACTACTTTAACCATATTCTTACCTAGTGTTTATACCAGGGATGAAAATAAATATTATCATGTATTTTCTACTAGAAATCCCTAAATATATCTATTGAAAATTTAACTGAGGATTGAAAGAAGATTTAAAAATTAAGATCACATACTGCTCTTGTAGGTAACCATACATAGTTCAGTTCCCAACACACCCATCATGTGAGTGACAGTTCAACCCCAGCACCAGGGAGCCTCACATCATCTTCTACCCTCCATAAAACTGCACTCACAGGATCCAACATAAAATTAAAAATAAAAAACAAACATATACCAATGTTACTAATGAGATCAAAACAGATAATATTAGTTGTTAATGAATATGCTCTATATTGATATGATAGGGGTGGTGTGTGAGGCTTAGGAAAAATTCCTGTGCCAACAGATAATAAGTATTAAATATATCAGCAGAGTAGGGAAAGTACTTGGTTTAGAAAAAATCAGAACTTGGATCAAATGTTAATTTTGTCCTGTGTTTCCTAGATACACTAGGATTTTGTATGCCTTCTCCCAAGGTGGTTTCTGTCATCTAAGATGTTTTATAAATGTTGATGAGTTGCTTAATTATTTGGGAGTTTTAGAGATCTATGTGCACAGCAGTCTTGATGCAGAGACAGCATGATCACCGAATGCCATAGGCCAGACTGAACTAAATGGGGAGATCCTGTTTAAAAATAAAGTAAAAAGAGCACAAAACAATATGAGCATACTTAAAAATTAGATATAGACTATAATTGCATAATTGTTAAAGCAGAGCTATAAGCAAACCAATATCATTAATGCAGATCTCTACTGTCTACCAAACTTCATTAAGACATGTGAGCCTTAGAGGAAACACTACAGGCAAAAGACAAAATAAAATAATGCTTCTAAATACAGAAGGCCTACAAACAGATCCTTCTTCATATTGTTTCCACTTCCTTCTCCCTGTTCATGTAGGATAAGTTTGTCAGATTACTCACCTTTTGCTGTAATGGAAGGAACCCCTAGTGTAGAAAGAGTCCAAAGTATAGAAAACATGGGTGAGATGAGATTGAGCACACTCAGGATATGGTTCTAGACAAAAATTTTAATATAAAGAATATTAGGGAAAAACAAACATGTTGGCAGCAGCCTGTGCCCACTGCTGAGCTCTGAGGAGTCTGGGAGATCCATGGAAGCTCCCAATGGTGATTAAAAAAAGGAGTCTGCAGAGCCCTGAAAAACAGCACTACAAGAATGAATACTAGGACAACAATGGTTACTAAGATAAAGACTGACAACAACTATGTTGACAATGACAAAAGCAAAAGCAATAACAGTAGGCAAGTCTTATGGGAGGTGCTTTTAACAGTGCACTCACGGAGCTGGATAAAAAGATGGTAGAACAGAACTGTGTATTTTTAGATAATGCTGACTTTATACCCTTTGCTGCAGCCTTCTTAGCCAGCAGGCTGCAAGCACAATGGTCTTCCCAGATGAACTGTGGGGCTGCTGGCACTGAGGACCTGGAGATGTGCAATGACCTGGAGTTCCCTCAGAAATAAATCATTACCGAATATAGACAGCCCCAGGTTTGGTGGCTACTCCCAGCATGGAGTTACCAGCTGCAGCCTGTCCTAGAGCTGAGTGACAGAAAGCACAGGGCAGCAGCACTGAGTACAGACTACAAGCACAAAGATCGAGCCTGGTAAGCGTCAGGCTGACAGACATCAAGGGTGAAGGAGGCATGTGCCAGCTAAAAGCATTCACAGACCTTGGCCTCCAGACAACCTACCTGCCTTCACATCACCCTGACTCTCAGCCAGGGCAGAATATCTAAGATGAGTTTCGGCAATAGTTCACTACTAATGGTGCTTAGGAAATCAAAACCCTTGAACTAGACCAATGACTCGTTTCAATGAATATTTGCATGTAAAGATGTTTGAGCAAAAATTATACTCTGTGGCACACTGGAGTTTCCAATGCTACTACCCATGAGTGAATATTCAATGGAGAGACTGGAAATATAGAGGAACACAGCTGTGAGTGTTCAATGGCAGTGTCAGGTGTAAAAGAAACTAGAGTGGATGGAATTGGGTATGTGCTTGCTGAATAAGATCAAAAGTCTGGTGTGTAGCAGCCTGGAGTTTGCAGAGACTAAGCCCTGGAACACACTGCCCAGCTGCATGATCACCCTGCTTCTGAGCAATAACAGTATATTTGAGTTGAAGAACAGTTCATTTTCTGAATTGGACCTCCTTGAAAGACATCTATGGTCCATCCTACTGTCGGAAGCCACTTTGTTATCTGTGGTATGCTGTTGCAGGCCTTGTTGAAGCCATCAGTTTATATGAATATCTAAGGTCCCTACAGCAGTCTGCAACCTGTTGATATATGCCACCTAAGTTACCACCAAGGGCCATGAAGAAATCTGTGGTTTGTGCTGCTGCCTGAAGCCATAATGATGTCATAGGCTATGTTAAAGTGGACTGTCTACACTGTCACTTGAGGCCACGCTGATGTCCAAGTTGTGGAAGACCTCTAAGGACCAAATTGTCATTCATGGTCAGTGTTGCCACTGAGGCCATGTTTATTTCCTTGGGCTGTGTAACAAATGAGAGACATGTTGATGTCCAAGTCTGTACTCCACTGAAGACCATGTTGGGGTCAGAAGCAAGTGCTGACCCAGGAGACCCTGTGGATATGCATAATCCATCCTGTCTCCAGATATGTGTTCCTGTTGAGAGTAAAGGGCAAGTAAGCTACTCTTGTCATGGTATTGATGACTACAGACTCAGAGTTGAGGAAGACGAATATAGAGACTTCTGTGACAATCTACCCCACCACCACACTCAAATATCTCCCTCCTCAAATAGTAACAGCCCAGGCAGAAAACCATCAAAACCAACTCTTAAAGATTGTGATAAGGATGCTGAAGAGTAGCTCTTCATGATTTAAGGCTTCTGGTGGGGGTATGGGAAGGACTTGGTTTTCTTCAAGGGGCTAGGCACCAGGAGTTTGACCATGCTCCATGGAGAATATCAGCAACACATATTGGACATTTTCATTTTCTTCTTCTTCTTCTTTGGGAGAGGGGTTGGGAAGTCACAAAGGTGGTAGGGTAAGAACTAAGAGGACTGGTAATTAAGTATGATTAAGGTTCATTATGTGAAATTCCCAAATAATTAATAAAGTTATTATGTGGATAAAAAGGAATCTTAGGCAGAAAGTCTGTTAAATGTAAATGTATTATATAGAGATAAAGTATCTATCAAGTAGTCATCTCAGTTACTTGTCTACTATAATTTCTTTTAAGATTTAATTTAAATAAATTGTGTGTATGCTTGTCTGCCAGTGTCTCAGCACTTGTATGCAGAGCCTGTGGAGGCTAGAAAATGTCCTGGATCTAGGGTTACAGGTTGTTCTGAACCATATAATATGAATGCTAGAACCTAAAAAAAAAGTCTTATAGAAGTGTAGTAAATGAATTTGCTATTTAGACACCTCTCCAGGCCCCTCTATGTTGTTATTGTATTTATGGTTAACATATGAATACCTGAGAGGATCAACATTTTTTTTATTTTTATGGAAAAATAAGGTTTAAAAAATTCAATTTTTTAGTGAAATTTGCTTAATGATTTAGGGAATAACCAAAGAGAATGTCTATGACAAACAACACCATGAATTTAGAGCAAAATATACCCATCTATCACTGACAAGTGTGAACATTAAACTCATATGATTTTTCCTTAATGCGAAACTGTGTAGAGAGATGTGTGTTGCTCTTGACAGTCAGTGGATTACACCCAGATGTACCTTGTTTAAGCCCATCAGAATGCTGGAACCTGTTTGGTAGTATACTTCTAGTGAGAGTGCTAGTTTGTGGAAGTGAATGATGTATTTTTATTTTCTTCTTACATCTTTCTCTATTTTTTTTTATTTTAAACTCCAGATTTTATTCCCCTTCCAGTCTACCCTCCAAATGTTCCACATTCCATATATCCTCCCAGATCTCCTGTCTCCACAAGGATGTTCCAACACACACCCCACCCGACCAGACCTCTAAACTCCTTGGGGCCTCTTGAGGGTTAGGTCTTCTCTGACTTAAACCCAGACCCGGCTGTACTCTGCTGTGTATGTATTGGGGGCCTCATATCAGCTGGTTTATGCCACCTGGTTGGTGGTTCAGTGTCTGAGAGATCTCAGGAATTCAGGTTATTTGAGACTGCTGGTCTTCCTACAGAGTTGCCCTCCTCCTCAGCTTCTTTCAGCTTTTCCTTAACCCATCCACAATGGTTAGCTGTTTCTGTTTATTGGTTGGATACAAATCTCTGCATCTGACTCTTTCAGCCTCTTGCTTGGTCTTTCAGAAGGCAGGCATGATAGGCCCCTTGGTGTGAGTGCTCCATAGCCTCAGTAATAGTGTCAGGTCTTGGGACCTCCCCTTGAACTGGATTCCACGTTGGGCCTGTCACTGGGCCTTCTTTTTCTCAGGCTCCTCTCCATTTCTGTTACTGCAGTTCTTTCAAATAGGAACAATTATGAGTCAGAGTTTTGACTGTGGGATGGCAACACCATCTCTCACTTGATGTCCTGTCTTTCTTCTGGAGGTGGGCTCTACAAGTTACCTCTCCACACTGTAGGGCATTTCGTTTAAGAGACTTTGAGTCCTGAGAGTCTCTCATCTCCCAGGTCTCTGGTACATTCTGGAGGGTTCCCCCAACCTCCTACCTCCCAAGGTTTCATGCTTCCATTCTTTCTTCTGGCCCTCAGGGATTTCAGTCCTTTTCCCTTACCCAATACTGATCATGCTCCCCTCTCTGTCCCCCAGCCATCCCCTTTCCCCTGCAGGTTCCTCCATCTTCACTTGTGGTTGCTTTCTTCTCCTCCAAAGTGGGACTGAGTCATCCTCACTTGGACCCTTCAACTTTTTGATCTTTTTGAGTTCTGTGGGTTGTATCTTGGGTATTCAGCACATTTTTTTTTGCTAACTTTTTAATGAGTACATACCATGAATGTACTTTTGAGTCTGAGTTAATCTCCCTCAAGATGATATTTTCTAGTTCTGTCCATTGGCCTGCAAAACCCAGGATGTCCTCATTCTTAATAGCTCAGTAGTATTTCATTGTATAAATGAACCATATTATCTGTATCTATTCTTCTGTTGTGGGAAATCTAGGTTGTTTCTAGCTTCTGACTATCACAAACAAGGCTGCTACAAACATAGTGTCACACATGCCCCTGTGGCATGGTGGAACATCTTTTGGATATATTCCCAAGAGTGGTATTTCTGGCTCTTCAGGTAGATCTATTTACAATTTTCTGAGGAACATTCAGATTGATTTCCAAAGTGGTCATTTCCCACCAACAATGGAAGAGTGTTCTTCCTTTTCCACATCCACTTCAATATGTGCTGTCATCTGAGATTTTTGAACTTAGGCATTCTGATTGGTGTAAATGGGAAGCTCAGGGTAGATTTTATTTGCATTACTTTGATCACTAAGGACTTTGAACATTTCTTTAGGTGTTTCTCAGCCATTTCAGATTCCTCTGTTGTAAATTCATAGTGTATTTCTATGCCCCATTTTTTGATTGGGTTGTTTGGTTTTTTGGGTTTTAACTTCTTGAGTTCTTTATATATTTTGGACATTAGCCATCTATCAGATGTTGGGTTAGTGAAGATTTTTTTTTTTCCCAATCTATAGGTTGCTGATTTGTCTTATTGGCTATGTCATTTGCCTTGCATAAGCTTTCCAGTTTCATGAGGTTCAATTTATCAATTCTTTGTTTTTCTTTTTTTATTGGATATTTTATTAATTTACTTTTCAAATGTTATCCCTTTTCCCGGTTTCCCCTCAAAAAAAACGCTATCCCATCACCCTCCACTACCACTAACCCACTCAGCCCCTTTTCCCTGTCCTGGTCCTGGCATTCCCCAATACTGGGACTCCAGCCTTCTCAGGACCAAGGGCCTCTCCTCCCTTTGATGACCAACAAGGCCATCCTCTGCTTGAGCTTCATTTGTTTTGTGAATTGTATCTTGGGTATTCCAAGCTTGATCTCAGAGCATGAGTCATTGGAGAGTTCCTGCTGTGGCAATGAGTTCAAGGTTCTTTCTCTTCCATTAGATTCAGTGTATCAGGTTTTATGTTGAGGTTCTTGATCCACTTACACTTAAGCTTTGTGTAAGGTGACAAATATGGGTTTATTTTCATTTTTCTACAAATCAACAGTGCCAGCAAGACCAGCACCATTTGTTGAAGATGCTTTCTTTTTTCCATTGTATATGTTTGGTTTCTTTGTCAAAGAACAAATGCCTGCAAGTGTATGGCTTTTTTCTGGGTCTTCAATTCTATTGAGACTTTATGTTAATTTTTTAATTTTTTTTTTTTACTGCCCGGTAATTATCCTCTTCTCAGGCCTCCTTTTGTCTGTTCCTCATCCCATACTTTCTGCTCCCTCTCCAAGAGGATGTTCCCACTTCCCTTCCCCCACCCCACCTGAGCTCTGCACTCCCTGGGGCCTCAAGTCTGCTTTTTCTCTTTTTGATGTCAGACCAGGCAGTCCTCTGCTGTATATATGTTTGGGGCCTCATATCAGTTTATATATGCTGCCTGATCAGTGTCTGAAAGATCTTGGGGGTCCAGGTGTTCAGACTGCTGGTCTTGCTATGGGGTCTCTCTCCTTCTCAGTTTCTTGCTTTTCCCTAATTAAACCACAAATGTCCTCAGGTTCTGTCCATTGTTGCGTGTAAATATCTGTATCTGACAATTTTAGACTGCTTGTTAAATCTCAGAGAGCAGCCACGCTAAGCTCCTGTCTGGAAGCACACCAAAGCATCAATGAGGTCATCACAAGATACCAGAAAGGAGATTTTACAAATAGTAATTCGAAGTTTTACAGCAGGCAGTATGAATGAGAAGGTAAAGATAGATAAAGTAAAGGTTAAATAAATTCAGAATCATAACTAAACTTAGTAGAGACTTTGCCAAAGAGATTGGGTTATGTTTACTACTATTTATGCTACAAAATGTTATCTTATAGTGCCTGATTCAAAAAAAATATCTTACCCTTTCTTTGACTCCAATAGCATTTCTACATGAACAGTACCATTAAAATATACACTCCTATGTTAATATTCTATTCTTCTCTTACATTGTTAGTTTTAAATCAGATTCAGAGTTTCCTTATGCTGGAATAATGAATTCCATTCTTATATTCCTTATTATATATAGAATATAAATAAAATGCTTTTAATATAGCCAATATTACTTTTATTAAATATTGAATAAATTGATAGTGAATGCACAAATAATGAAACATAGATCTTGATGGAAGTTAATAAAATATCAAATAAAAATTCATTAACTTCATCTTTTTAAACTTTATTTGGGTCAGTTAATGTGTTAAAGTCTAGGAGCATCAAAGAACAGTAAACACTTAATCAATTAGTGATAGAGGCAAGTACACCTGATCCCAAGCCACGTCATAGCTACATATTGACTTTTTGGTATTTGGGTAGGTATTTAGAATTTGCAATTTGCCTACTACATCATTTTAAGATGTCAGTCTAACATATACCTCAGTTTTGTCCAGTAACAATTAGTGATATAAAAAGTACGACAAATTCTCTCAAAATTATATATATATTGAATGTATAGAAATTATTCAATGATTAACTTTTTCTTCTACCTGATGATGGAAGAAAATGATATTCAGCTCTTTATATCTACTCAAAGTCAGTGTTTGGGAATGGTTTCATTTTATCACAATGGCATGTTAGCTGAATGTATTTAGTGTATTTATCTTAAATACTATTTTCTCTATCACATTAATCTATACTCTTGACACAGTATCTTTTACTGCTTATTGCTCACAATAATTTATAAATTTTTGTCAAGTAAAATTACTAAAGTGAATATGTTAATAAGAAGGAATTTGAATGCTATATTGATTTGGTGAGGTTTGGATACACTGAATACATTAAATGTTGCCAACTTTTAATTTCACAGCCTATGCATTATATTTTACTACTGTAGATTTCATTGACTTCTGTATTCAATGAAACATCCTCTTCAAAAGCACACGTGCAAAACTCTAGCCACAAGTGAATATCTGATGTCACCTCACCACATTTATAGTTTCTCAGCCAATAATGAAATCAAAAGAATTAATCATTTCTGCTATGGATCTCTAAAAATTTCATTAGCTATGTGAAATTATTCTTTGTTAGCTGCCAGCGAAATACAATAGATAGAGATTTGTTAAACTTTTAGCTTGAAGATAAATGCAAACAGTAAATAATAAAAGTATTGTCTTTATTACCCCATTTTCTGATTATGTCTTGTGAAAATGGATATATTCTGAGTAGTTCTTCTATCCCTGATGCTTCCAGTCTATTAGCAACTGCCAATGATGTTACTTTTGATACATCAATTTCCTTCTCCTATTTCTTATCTTTATTAATACTCTCTTCAACTTAACCCACATATTTCAGCTCAGATGAATAGTCCATTACCAAATAACTATTCAAATACATTTAATTTAATTGTATGGAATTAAGATTTAATTCTACTAGTGATTTTAGGCTTTTTAATCCAATTCATCTCCAATCAGAGTTCCCATGTATCAAAACAAACTTCTGTCTTTTTGTATTCATGCTCATATCCCCCTCCTCTGGGTCTTCCCTTACTTCTGATATGACCTTTGTTCCTCCTGAAATTAACCTGGTGAATTCTTACAGATGACTGAGATGTCAACTTAGACATCATGTTCAGTCTCACCTGTGCCTGACCTCATAACTCTGAGACAGATGTTGTTCCTAAGATGTCTCATAGAACTGTTCTGCTTTTACAAGCATGAATAATTACATGTTTAATTCACCTTAGCAGATGGTGAAAAGCCTTTTCACCCTTGAATCTCCAGGTAAGTGTGCCTGACACTGTAGTAAATGAAAATAATAGCAATCACATAATAAAACAAAAGATTCATTGTGGATTTTGATTTTCTTACTGAAGATGAAAAAGCAAACTCTTGAATTAAATGTCATATTTTTATTTAGTTCTTTAGGAAAGTGTGAGAACAGGTTAAAACCATCTTATTAAACATATTTCTTTAAAGTATGATCCTGGTTTGTTACTGAAAATCTATATTAGATTCAAAAATATAATATAAATATATCTATAATATCTATAAATGGCAAATATAAAAGAAATTATATTATACAAACTAAGTGAGCCCAGTGAGCATGGATAACATAAATATAAGAAAAGCAAAAGTGGAGAAATTAAGGACCTCATGGAATACCCATGAGAATCAATTATATTTTTCACATTCCGAATTTACAAATTACCATAATATGAGGAAAAACCTCTATGAAGGATTAGGAAGAGGTAGACGGGATGGAAATGAATGATATTATACAAATAACTGTCATTTAAAAAGTTTACTTATATTATTGAAGGAATGAGTTTCATTAAGTTTTTTTTATATCATTTTGTTTTGCTTATATTCCCTCCCTGATTTCTCACCTTTGTCCATTATTTAAAAATTAAAATAAATTATTTTAATTATTAAATAGTCAATTAGTAATGACTATGGAACATTAAATACTCTTCTGAGTCTAGTTTATTTGCTTAACACAATAATAATAAAATGAAATTTGAATATATACCACTGATGTCAGATCCATACACCTGTTTCTGAGACAATGGACATTAGAACTTTCAAAGAGGGGCAGAAGTAGAACATTGTGTAAGATATATTGTAAAGGACAATCCCAAAATGAAGGACAGAACCACAGTAACTTTCCCACTTTAGGTCCCAAAGGTAACTGGAACACGTACGTTATTAAAAATATACTTGTCAGGATCAAGTTTGTAATGAGCAGAAGTGAGGCAGATCAAACCATCCATGTGAAGCATTAGGTAAAAAGCATTTAGGGAAAGTTTAATTGTCTGAGAGACGAAAAGAAATATGAACCTCTGGAAAGAAAATTCAAAGAATAGAAAATTTCCATTCATAATGTAAAATTGTGAAGCCTGAGTTGTATTAATTTAGACAGGTTTCCAGGTCAAGCTGATTTCCAGAGAGCAAACTATAAGAATGATTTGAGAGGCAAAAGAAAGTATAGAAGATTGTAGAAGTTCTATGAATCTGTGAAGAACTAATCAATGATAGGTTGAAGAACATTTACAAGAACAGTGGGAATTAAATCTCTAGTCAGAAATGATCTACCTCATTCAAATGTCTCCACCTGCTTTACTTTCTTTTTTATGTTTATTTTCTATATTTTTTTATTTACATTCTGAATGATTTCCCCTTTCCCGTTTCCACCCTCCCCGAAAGTCCCATATGCCCTCTTCCCTCCCCCTGTTCCCCATTCAACCCCCTCTCACTTCTCTGTCCTGGTATTCCCCTACATCCAGTCCCAGGACCAGGGGTCTCTCCTTCCATCTTCTTGGAAGTCTATTGATACGTGAATTATGTCTTGGCTATTCCGAGATTCTGGGTTAATATCCCCTTATCAGTGACTGCATACCATGTGTGTTCTTTTGTGATTGGGTTACCTCACTAAGGATGATATTTTCTAGTTCTGACCATTTGCCTAAGAATTTTGTGAATTCATTGTCTTTAATTGCAGAGTAGTATTCCATTGTGTAAATATACCACATCTTCTGAATCCATTCCTCCGTTGAGGGACATCTGGGTTCTTTCCAGCTTCTGACTATTATAAATAAGGCTGCTATGAACATAGTGGAACATGTGTCCTTATTGCATGCAGGGGAAGCCTCTGGGTATATGCCCAAGAGTGGTATAACAGGATCCTCCAGGAGTGTCATGCCCAGTTTTCTGAGGAACCACCAGCCTGCTTTCCAGAGTGGTTGTACCAGCTTGCAATCCCACCAGCAGTGTAGGAGTGTTCCTCTTTCTCCACATCCTTGCCAACAACTGAGGTCTCCTGTGTTTTTGATTTTATCCATTCTGACTAGAGTGAGGTAGAATCTCTATAGAGAGGTGTCGTTAAGGTTCCCAGCCTGTATGTTGGAACTGATTTAGTACTGAACCAGAACCTGAATGGCATGCTCTTTCAAAAAACTGGATGATGCAGGCTACCAAGAGGATCAGGGCTTATGATGGCCAGTATAGAGCCAAGGAAGGGAAGAAGTCAAGCTACAAAATGGTAGTTTGAGTACCATGTGTTTGATGTGTTAGGTGCACAGTGTTCTTGGAGACATAGGCAGAGATCTTTGAGCATTCTTATGTCATTTTCCACAAACCTGGATTTGTTAACAAAGAAACATCTTCCCTCCTAGAACATAATGAAAGTCACTTCGTGTTCAACAGTCATTAAGGCTAGAGCTCCCTTCTCTTGGAGAGCAGCCCCCACCAGGGAGTTTATCTGTCATTGAAGTTTATCTGAAACTTCATGGTGGAAGCCATTATCTGGTCAAGCTTGTCCTGGAAGTCACTGGCCAGATTGTGTGTCTGTATAAGGAAGCTTTCATAAACCCAGCAGACCCAAGGAAGATCTCTGGCCCTATGCCTTCCAGGAAGGGAAGGAACATCTCAGGTCTCTGTCTGGCCTACAGCAACAGCACCACCTTCCTTACCTCTTAGAGATAACCCTGTGGAATAGTCACAACAGGGGTGCAGAACCCTGGAGGAAAGATGTCTGAGCAGGGGGCATTTTATTTATTTTTCTTTACACAAAAAGAATTGAGGGAGTAATGTACATGTTAAGTTTATAACTGTTTGATTGGTAGCATATTGGTGGTCCATTGGAATAGACCTAGGAGAGAGGCAAAGGTGTAGATGTTAGAGGAATCTTAATCCTGGTCTGGCATCCTTTAAGTAGGAACTCACCTATATTGCAGAAAGAAAATCAAAAAGAAGGGCTGCAGATCATTTATCTCATGTATTTAAGGTAGTTGAAAAGGAAGTGACATGCTAATTATGCATCTGAAATGGGCAGTAACAGATTGTGAAAAATAAACTGGCTTAAGTAGATGGTCTTATTTTCTTAACTGAAGATTAAATAGTAGTTGTTACTGTAGTCAGTTTGATTTGTGGGAGGTAGATCCGTAATGATGCTCCAAAGCTTAAAGGGATTTTTAAGTTTATAAAACAGATAAATTTTAGAAATGTCAGAATTGTCATTGTTTGCAATCTGTAAACAATTTTGGGTTAAAATCATGAACATTTTTTTTAGTTGTTTGTGTTATTAGGGAAAAGCAAGCATTTAAACAAATTTTTGACAAAGAAGTATAAAACTTCTAAGTTGGGATGGGCTGTGCCATCTTAGTTATGCCACATCAAAGTGCTTAAGCTAAACTCTGCCCACCATGCCTGTAATCTAGGTTTAGCTGCTCTGTGCTAGCTAGTTTACTCTCAGGATTCAACATGGCACTGTGCATCTGGCTTGGCCAATGATCTGGAAGGTCTTGTTGGTCCTTTCCATTTAGAAGCATGGCCTGGGGGAGGAGTCTGAGCCACTGCCACTAACCTTCCCACTCAGGCACTAACATGTGTGTCCACATCCCTGCCTGGCAGGACCATCTTACCCACGTGTGTGTGTGTGTGTGTGTGTGTGTGTGTGTGTGTGTGTGTGTGTGTGTCCATGTGTGTGTGTGTGTGTCCATGTGTGTGTGTGTGTCCATGTGTGTGTCCCAGGCCTTGGGCTGCCATAGCATAGTAGGTGGCAGCAGGAGGGGTGTACCTCTATGTTTCTTTGACCCCTGAAAAGTAAAAGAGAGATGGAAGTAGCCATAAGTGACTGGTAGCATGCAGCCTTCAGGGCCAGGGTTTAGAACTTGTCAAGTCTGAAGCATGCCGAGTGCTTGGCTATAACATATAGCAGTTATATAACATATAACATATAACATATAGCAGTATAACATATAGCATATTGAGCCTTTAACATGATTTTGAAAGTACTGATCCTGAGGGAAAGATTTGAAATTTACATGGCAAAAGTGAAATCACAATAAAATAAAGATCATATCAGAACTGTCATCAAAACAAAATTTGTTTCATTTTTCCTATTCTACTAAATATCAAAATGTTTTAGTGCTAAAAATTTCATAAATGTTTTATTATTGACTTTGTAAATAATAATGCATAGCCAATAAGAATAATAAAGATGCATTGAAGGTTTGTTTATAGCACATACCTTTGATCTCAGCATTTGTGAGACTGAGAAAGAGAGCCATTGGTCAAGTCTAATATGGATTATGTGGAGAGCTTTTCTAAATTATAGCAGAATAGCTTTGAGTTTCCAACCACCTGAATGCCGAGTTCAAGTGGAGAGTTGCCTTGTAAAGTTCTATGTAAAACACAACTAAAAGGAAATATAAAGGTAATGATCCTGAAAATAAAACATTAAAACTTTTTTTTTCCTCACTGACTTAGGAATATATAAAAAGATGTTATTAATTAAAGTAAGAAAACAAGCTAGGCCAGATGAGTAATTAGCAGCCAGAAAATAATTTGAATGAACACAAGAGACTAGATAATATAAAAGCATTCTGAGTATATATATATATATATATATATATATATATATATATTATATACATATGTATATATCCATATATATATTATATATATATTATTATAAATTATAAATTATTAGGGTAATAAAGCCTTTTCCACCCATTTTTAAAGGGCTTGGAAGAAAAGGACCAAGAGACAGAACAAATTGGTTTATATGTGGAATAGAGTAGAAAGCAGGAACAATGCTTTTTTCTATTACCAGCTTTTAAAAACATTTGAATTTAAATACATAAAAATGCTCATGTAAAATGAAAATTAATTAGAAGGAAAATGATCCATGTTATTTATTGCTCTTTGTTCTACAGAGTCAGAAATGAGATAAGATGATTCCTAAAGAAAACATAAAAATCCATGTGCATGATTAAAACCGATGCTACCTTTAAGCACTCCCTACCTTCATTATTTAAGGAAAAACAATAAGTAATTTGCCCACATGCTGTTTTCTGTGATGCAGTGGTTGATTGCTAAAGTGACCAGCCTTCTTTTACCAAAATTGCTGAAATAATAAAATTTTTGCTTATTGTCCTTTAGCTCTTAACAACACACTGTGAAAAAATCTGAATGTAGAAATGATTAAATCATTTCAACTAGAAATGACAAGGGCATGAGTTCTATCACAGAACAGCAAATACGTAAATGAACCAAGATTCACTTATGTGTAGGGATAACTAGCTACTTCTATTTGTTTAATGTTTTTAATGTTCTTAATTTAATTACACCACATTGCCCCATCCTGCTCTTCCTTCTAGCCTCTCCCAAGATTCCTTCCTCCATCCCCTTTCACTCTCTCCTTCTCTCAAATTGATGGACTCTTTCTCTTTTAATATATGACTACTACCCAATGTTTCTTGGTTAGTTATTTATGTATATATTGTTTTAGTGCAGAACAACATGTATTGGACAACCAAAACAGGTGCTTATCCTTGGTAAAAGTGAATTTCTCTTCTTCTTGTATTCTTTCATTACCTTTACCATTTATTTAGCAGTGGGAACCCATGAAAATTTCCATCTTCTAACTTAACATGTATACTGACATTGCCATTTTCCAGCTTCTAAGTTAACACATACACTGAAATTGCCAATTTTCCACTCTTGTTTGTGCAAACTTTTCAGGAGAAAAGATTGTTACAGTACACACTTTCTTATATTCTGGGACTCACATTCTTTCTTCTTGATCTTCTTCTATTTACCCTGATAGATATTTCCTTTGGGGAAAGCTATACAGAATCCACTGATTTCTACATTTTGTCCAGATGTACTTTTCTCTCATGGTCCCCCATTGATATAAAGAGACTCTTTGATGAGGAGCGATAGCTACACTTTTATGTGGATTTAAGGATAAAATAATGTAGGAAGGAATTATGTGGGTCTAGAAAAGCAGTGAAAATAAATACATTTTGGAGACCTAGTACTCAAGAGCCCGAGGAAGCCAGCTAGCTTGTCCAGTCATGGATTCTCTCCTGTTGAGTAGGTCTGACATCAAAATTTTTACAGATAATACATCATGCTATACATTGTTGTTGTTCATAGGTGTTTCAACTAACCACAATAGTTTAATTGATAACATCTCTTGGCATTTTCAGTAGTATTTTCTGGTACTATGGAGGCTAGATTACAGAAAGGAGGCCTTCATGTTAGGTCCAATTCAAACATCTGAGTCTTATATCCTAAATGTTTGATACCTTCAGCCTTAGGGACCCACCTTCAACCCCCCAGAGAGGCAATCAACTGCTACTTAGTCTACATTGTTTTGGGAGTCTTGTACTTGATACTAGGTGTTTTTATTAGTCTATGATTGCTGTGAGGGGGATTATCAATCAAAGTATCTTAACTACATTGATCGTATTTTATACATATGTAAAGGAAGTGTTTGGCTTTAAGGAAGTAGACAAGGGAGTATCGGAAGTCATACCCTAATAAAACCAGAGTTGATAGTTATGGTCAAAGAAAGCAACTTATCACTGATCAAAGCTTACAGCACTCCAAACTACAAAGGAAAATTGAGACAGTCAAATTATACTAGCATAAATCTCAGACAAATTTTAATAGAGTCTATTTTCCATTGTTAAGTACTGATGAGGCCGTAGAAAGTGATTACAGGGAATTCTTTATAGGACAAAGCACCAAATGTCTGAACCATGAATCCAAAGCAAAGTAGTTATTTTCAAGGAGTGGGAATTAGGTTTGATAGGCTTAGTAATTGAAAAAAAAAAACCCACATTTTCCCCCAACCACATTGAAGCAAATGCTACAGCATTATTAAAGTGAATGTAGAATTCAAAGCAATCACTTAATTAGAAATGAGCATACAGGCAGCAACCATACAAAGATCTTAATGTACACATCTCTACATGATAAGAAGACACATTTGATGCAGGAGATCATTCTTGGCGAAAACTGGAGAGGGATGTAGAAAGTGAATGGACATTGTCACGTGTTTTAAGAGGTGATATGTGATTGAGAAAAAACAAGCTGTAAATAAGAAGAGGAAAACATATACTCAAAATCGCCATCCAGTAGCCCCAGAGCTCCCAGGACTAAACCTCCAACCAAAGAGTATACATGGATGGACCCATGGCTCTAGCTGCATATGTAGCAGAGAATGGCCTTGTTGAACATTAAAGGGAAAAGAGGCCCTTTGTCCTAAGAACACTCAATGACCCAGTATAGGGTAATGCCAGGACAGGAAAGCAGGAGTGGGTAGGTTGGTAAGCAGGGGGAGGGAGGATGGCTTAGGGGGGCTATTGGGGGTAGGAACCAGGAAAGGGGACAATATAAATAAGGAATATATCTAATAAAAAAGAAGTTTGAAAAAAATCTCAGATATGGGTGATATTAGCATGCAGAAACAGAATTATTAATTTCTAAAGAAGATTGGCAAGCTAGCTGGAGTAAAAATAGTTACTTGTGAATGGGAAATGAAGAAAAAATATTTGTGTAAGTATAGGTCAAGATTTTAAAGGACGATGTTTAAATTCCTTTAACTATTCATCCCTGTCTGAAGTCAGGAACACAAACAAGGTAATTTGAAATAGCTGTCACTGTATAGAATAGTAATCATTTAGAGGAATATCCTGTATTAGCTAACCTGAACACTGAGAAGGCTTTGTCTTAGGACTTTATTGATAGTGGAAATGATGATCTTATATTTAATATACTAATGAAAATGAAAATAGTCAGAAATATGTAGATCATAATATAAAAACATTTATAATCTAGAATGACATTGCTAACATGCTAAAAAAAACTATGGATGACTGACTAGAAAAATATAGACCATCTAATTAGACATCAAGTAATTGAGAATAATGATGGCATAAACACACTAGCACACTCACAACAGTAATAACTAGAATGTGCTTTGAAAGATGTTGGAGAAATGAAACTAACCAAACATTTTTAACTAATTTAATTTGGAAGTTGAGAAATGGAATACATTTTAGATATGTCCAAATTCTTCATCAAAAGTCTACCAGATGTCCCTCAACGGAAGAATGGAGTCAGAATATGTGGTATATTTACACAATGGAATACTACTCTGCAATTAAAAACAATGAATTCATGAAATTCCTAGGCAAATGGTCAGAACTTAAAAATATCATCCTTAGTGAGGTAACCCCAATCACAAAAGAACACACATAGTATGCAGTCACTGATAAGGGGATATTAACCCAGAATCTCAGAATACCCTAGACACAATTCGCATATCAATGGATTTCCAAGAAGATGGAAGGAGAGACCCCTGGTCCTGGAAAGACTGGATGTAGGGGAATACCAGGACAGAGAAGTGAGAGGGGGTTGAATGGGGAACCAGGGGAGGGAAGAGAGCTTATGGGACTTTCAGGGAGGGAGGAAACAGGAAAGGGGAAATGATTTTGAATGTAAATAAAAATAAAAAAAAAAGAAATTGAAAAAAAAAGTCTACAATCTGCTAAGCATATAATTACTTTTAGCATATAAATAAAAATATGGTCTCCTTTAAGGGGTCTGTAATTTTTCTCATAAGAAAATGATACTCTTTGTATGTGTTAATAGAAGGAATCTTTGCTTGATTACATATGAAGAGCAGCCTAGAAATAATGTGAGATTTTACCAGAAAGCCTAATCAAATTTAAATATATTTTGTAAAGTGTGTTTTGGACTTAGTCCTAAAATAATTAGGACAGGATGAAGACTGAAACATGTTAATAATGGTTAACATTAGTCATTTGTACATTTGTAGGCCCAGTCTTTAAAACTTGTATCTAATTGTGAGAGAAGGTGGCCATTTTTGATTTTGGAACTAAAAATTCCATTATTCTAATTATCAAACAAAAGCATGTGTAATTCAGAACATGATAAAAGACTTATGTATTCTCTATCTCTATATCTTATTTAATAAATAAAGTGAAATAATTATGCAGGAAGATAATAGACACAGTGTTTTAAATATTTAAAGTATTTGTCTGTATTTAAATTATTATATCTTTCCAAATTTTATAATTTTAATTCATGTTGATGATGTTTATGGTTTAACATAAATATTTTGGCACTCTTAAAAAGCCTAGAACCTTTCTGGGCAGGGCTCCATCTGCACACTGCAGTCAACAATGTGGCACAGCTCTCTGGAACTAAAACCCACCTGGAGTGAGCTGGTCTCCCAGAAGTGCTGTACTCCTAGGTAAACAGTTGATACAAACACTTTTGCTCCAATAACTGGCCCAAAAGAAGGCTGTCAGGAGACCACAGGGCTTGGGAACCACAGAGCAACTGGGGACAGGATCCTTCCAGTCTCCATTTGCACCCCAGAGTTAAACCTTTGGCACAGCTCTCAGGACCTAAATTTGCCCAGAGTGAGCTGGTTTCCCAGGAGCACTGTCACTCCTAAGTTAACAGGCTCTCAGCCTCACAGGAGGGACAGGCTCTAGTGAGTGACACCAACACTAACTAAAACCAGAGACACCCAGATGGTGTGAGGAAAGCACAAGAACCTAAGCAACAGAAACCAAGGTGATTTGTCATCAACAGAACCCAGTTCTCCCACTACAGCAAGTCCTAGATACCCCAACATACTGGAAAAAACAAGATTTTTGGTATCAAATCACATAGCATGATGATAATAGAGGACTTTAAGAAGGATATAATTAATTCTCTTAAAGAAATACAGGAGAACACAGGAAAACAAGTAGAAACCCTTAAAGAGGAAACACAAAAGTCTATTGAAGAATTACAGGAAAACACAAATGGGTGAAGGAATTGAACAAAACCATCCAGGATCTAAAAATGGAAATAGAAACAATAAAGAAATCACAAAGGGAGACAACCCTGGAGATAGAAAACCTTGGAAAGAGATCAGAAGGCATAGATGCAAGGATCACCAAAAGAATACAAGAGATAGAAGAGAGAATCTCAAGTACAGAAGATTCCATAGAAAGCATTGACACAACAGTTAAAGAAAATCCAAAATGCAAAAAACCCCTAACCCCAAAAACCCATGAAATCCAGAAAACAATGATATTAACAAACATAAGGATAAGAGGTGTAGAAGAGAGTGAAGATTCCCAACTTAAAGGGCCAGGAAATACTTCAACAAAACTATAGAACAAAACATTCCTAACCTAAAGAAAGAGATGCCCATGGATATACAAGAAGCCTACAGAACTCCAAATAGCCTGGACCAGAAAAGAAATTCCTCCTGTCACATAATTGTCAAAACACCAAATTCACAAAACAAAGAAATAATATTAAAAACAGTAACGGGAAAAGGTCAAGTAACATATAAAGGCAGACATATCAGAATTACACCAGGCTTCTCGCCAGAGACTATGAAAGCCAGAAGATCCTGGGCAGATGTCATACAGACCCTAAGAGAACACAATTGCCTGCCTAGGCTGTTAAAAACAGGGAAGCTCTCAATTACCAAATATGGAGAAACCAAGATATTCCATCACAAAACATTATACAATATCTTTACACAAATCCAGCATTTCAAAGGATAATTTATGAAAACTCCAATACAATGAGGGAAAATATACCTTAGAAAAAACAAGAAAGTAATCTTCTTTCAAGAAACTGAGAAGATAGGCACACGAACATAATTACATCTCTAACAACAAAGATAACAGGAAGCAACAATCATTTTTCTTAACATCTCTTGATGTGAATATCCAAATATCCAATAAAAAGATATAGGCTAACAGCACCGAGCATTTTGCTGCATACAGGAAACACACTTCAGTGACAAAGACAGAAACTACCTCAGAGTAAAAGGCAGGAAAACAAAATTCCAAGCAAATGTTCCTAAGAAACAAGATGGTGTAGCAATTCTAATATAAAATAAAATCAACTTTCAACCAAAAGTTATTGGAAAAGGAAAGGAAGGACACTTCATACTCATCACAGGAAAAATTTACCAAGGTGAACTCTTAATTATGAACATCGATGCTCCAAATGCAAGGGCACTCACATTCTTAAAGAAACTTTACTAAAGCTCAAAGCGCACATTGCACCTCACAAAATAATAGTGGGAGACGTCAACATCCTGTTCTCAGCAATGGACAGATTATGGAAACAGAAACTAAATAGAAATACAGTAAAACTAACAGAAGTTATGAACCAAATGTATTTAACAGATATCTATAGAACATTTCATCCTAAACCAAAAGAATATATCTTTTTCTCAGCAGCTCATGGTGAATTCACCAAAACTGACTATATAATCAGTCACAAAACAGGCCTCAACAAATACAAGAAGATTGAAATAATTCCATTCATCCAATCAGATAATCACAGACTAAGGCTGGTTTTAAATAGAAACAAAAACAATAGAAAGCCCACATGCATATGGAAAATGAACAACACTCTACTCAATGATAACTTGTTCAAGGAAGAAATAAAGAAATTAAATACTTTTTAGAATTTAATGAAAATGAAGGACAACATACCCAAACTTATGGGACACAATGAAACCAGTGTTAAGAGGAAAACTCATAGCTTTGAGTGCCTCCAAAAAGAAACTGGAGAGAGCATATATTGGTAGCTTGATATCTGAAAGCTCTAGAACAAAAAGAAGCAACTACACTCAAGAGTAGAAGAAGGCAGGAAATAGTGAAAATTACTGCTGAAATCAACCAAATAGAAACTAAAAGAACTGTATAAAGAATCAACAAATTCAGGAGCTTGTTCTTTGAGAAAATCAATAAGATAGATAAACCCTTTGCCAGACTAACCAGAGGGCACAGAGACAGTATTCAAATTAACAAAATCAGAAATGAGGAATCATAACAACAGAAAGCGAGGAAATTCAAAAAATTATTAGAACCTCATACAAAAGCCTATATTCACCCAAACTGGAAAATCTGGATGAAATGTACAATTTACTATACAATAGTTACCAAAGTTAAATCAAGATCAGATATATCCTCTAAACAGTCCCATAACTCCTAAAGAAATAGAAGCAGTCATCAAAAGCCTCCCAACCAAAAAATCGTCCAGGACCAGATGGGTTAAAAGTGTTAAAATGTTAAAAGTCTTGGAAAGAACAGGAAATCAAGGCCTATAGCTAAACATAGTAAAAGCGATATACAGAAAACCTGTATATCAAATTAACATCAAATTAAATGGAGAGAAACTTGAAACAATCCCATTAAAATCAGGGACTAGAACAAGTTGCCCACCTTCTCCCTACCTATTCAATATAGTACTCGAAGTCCTAGACAGAGCAATTTGACAACCAAAGGAGGTCAAGTGGATAAAAATTGGGAAGGAAATGTTAAAATATCACTATTTGCAGATGATATGATTGTATTCTTAAGTGACCCCAAAAATTCCACCAGAGAACTCTTTCAGCTGATAAACAACTTCAGTAAAGTGGCTGGATATAAAATTAAATCAAACAAATCAGTGGTCTTCCTTTACTGAAAGGATTAACCAGCTGAGAAAAATATTAGGGAAATGATTTACTTCACAATTGTCAGAAATAATAGAAAATAACTTGGTGTGACTCTAAACAAGCAAGTAAAAGATCTGTATGACAAGAACTTCAAGTCTCTGAGGAGAGAATTCAAAGGTCTCAGAAGATGGAAAGATCTCCCACGCTCATGGATTGGCAGGATTAATACAGTAAAAATGGCGACCTTGCTGAAAGCAATCTACAGATTCAATGCAATCCCCATCAAAATTTCAACCCAATTCTTCATTGAGTTAGAATGAGCAATTTGCAAAATCATTTGGAATAACAAAAAAATCCAGAATAGCAAAAACTGTTCTCAACAGTAAAAGAACTTTTGGGGGAATCACCATCCCTGACTTCAAGCTGTATTATAGAGCAATAATGATACAAACTGCATGGTATTGGTACAGAGGAAAACATGTTGAATTAGGGAATAGAATTGAAGACCCAGCCATGATCCCACACTATTATGGTTGCTTTATCTTTGACAAAGGAGCTAAAACCATCCAGTGGAAAAAAGACAGCATTTTCAACAAATGGTGCTGGCTTAACTTGAGGTCAGCATGTAGAAGAATGCACATGGATCCATTCTTATCTCTTTATACAAAGCTCAAGTTGAAATAGATCAAGAAACACCACATAAAACCAGATACACTGAAACTAATAGAAAATAAAGTATGAAATATCCTCAAACAAATGGTCATACCAGTGTCTTATGCTCTGAGATTAAGAATCGATAAATGGGACCATCATAAAATTGCAAAGCTTTTGTAAGGCAAAGGACACTGTCAATAGGACAAAATGGCAACCAACAGATTGGGAAAAGATCTTTACCAATCCTATATTTGATAGAGGGCTTATATCCAATATATACAAAGAACTCAAGAATTTAGACTCCAGAGAACCAAATAACCCTATTAGAAAATTGAGTTGAGAGCTACACAAATAATTTTCAACTTAGGAATATCGAATGGCTGTGAAACACCTAAAGAAATGTTCAATATTCTTAGTCATCAGGGAAATGCAAATCAAAATAATCCTAGATACCATCTCATATAAGTCAGAACGGCTAAGGTCAGAAACTCAAGGGAAATCAGATGCTGGTGAGGAACACCCATTCACTTCTGGTGGGATTGCAAGCTGGTACAACCACTGTGGAAATCAGTCTGGCAATTCATCAGAAAATTGGACACAGTGTTAACTGAGGACCCATCTCTACTACTCCTGGGCATATACCCAAAGGATGTTCCAACATATAAAAGGACACATGCTGCACTATGGTCATAGCAGTCTTACTTATAATAGCCAGAAGCTTGAAAGAACCCAAATGTCCTTCAACAGAGGAATAGATACAGAAAATGTGGTACATTTACACAATGGAGTACTACTCAGCTTTTAAAATCAATGACTTCATGAAATTCTTAGGTAAATAGATGGACCCAGAAAATATCATCCTGAGCAAGGTAACCCACAAAAGAACACACTTGGTATGCACTCACTGATGAATGGTTATTAGCTCAACGACCTGGAATACCCAAGATACCATTCACAGACCACATGAAGCTCAAGAAGAAGTAAAAACAAAGTGTGGGTACTTCAGTCCTTCTTAGAAAGGGAAACAAAATACTCACAGGAAGAAATATAAGACAAAGTGTGGAGCAGAGACTGAAGGAAAGGCCATCCAGAGATGGCCCACATAGAACCAAACCCAGACACTATTACGGATGCCAAGATGTGCTTGCTGTCAGGAGCCTGATACAGCTGTTTCCTGAGAGGCTCTGCCAGAGCCTGACAAATACAGATGTGGATGCTTGTAGCCAACCTTTGGACTGAGCTTGCGGTCCCAAAGGAGGAGTTAGAGAAAGGCCTGAAGGAGCTGAAGGGGTTTGAAACCCAAAGGAAGAAGAAAAATATCAACTAACCAGACCTCCCCCACCCAGAGATCTCACGGAATAAACCACCAACCAAAGAGTACACTTGGAGAGATTCATGACTTCAGCTATATATGTAGCAGAGGATGGACTTGTGGGACATCAATGGGAGAAGAGTTCCTAGGTCCTGTGAAAGCTAGATGCCCTAGTGTAGGGGAATGCCAGGGCAGGGAGGTAAAGAGGGTGCTAGAGCACCCTCAAAGAAGCAGGGAGAGGGGGGATAGGATACGTAGTTTCTGGAAGGAAAACTGGGAAAGGGATAACATTTGAAATGTAAATAAATAAAATATCCAATGAAAAGAACTCAATTACAAAAGAAAAAAAAATCATTGATATACTAAATGTGATCTATTTCCCTGCTTTATTTAATTTCCAGAAATAAAATCATAAAATAATAATAAAAGCACCTAGAACATGTAACTAGATAGGTTCAGTGCAGATAACCCAATACTATAATCCTGCTAAATTGGTATAATATTAAAATGATTTCTAATAGCTTATTGTCATATCCATATTTCATTTAATTTTTCAACACTATCAAAGAAACCTTTTCTTACAGTAGGTTAAAATTAACACAAAATCTTACAAGTGGTCTCTGTGAAAGAAGAGTTTATGGAGATTTGCTCAATAATAAGACAATGATTGTACACATACACACACACAAATACAAACACACACAGTATATATATATATATATATATATATATATATACACATACATACATCTATACATATATACAACACTATCACTAATGCTGAGGGATCTCTATCAAAGAAGAAATGGAAGATTGTAACAGCTAGAAGATGATAACACAAGAACACATAGTTTTCTGGGCACAAAAAGACAGTGGTTTATGTAATGGGTTGGTCTTGTGCTACTATATATTCAAATGCTAAATTCTGTACCCAAGATCTGACTGCTCCAAGAAAAGGAGATACTCATGAATACCAGTTATTATTGTGTAAAACTTGTTCCCCATCTCCCACCCCAAGTAATCCCTGATTAGTTTAAAAAGATGCCTACAACCTAGTTATCACAGAATAGAGGGGGCAGGATGAAGTTTTCAGGCTTGGGGTCTCAGGCCTGGACCATGGGTAAGCACAGGGTAAGAAGGAAGCCACCATGGGGTAGGTAGATTATGAATTCAGTGCTGAGGGGGCTGGACTGTTTGAATAGGAGTTGCCCATGGGGAACATGACAAATGATATCTTGTGGCTCCTGATAGGGAAATAGACAAAATAGTATAGAAGGTTGATATCTACCCAGCTCTAATATATAGGCTTAGATTTTTCCAAACCTACTTTATTCAGAGTTTTTAAATGTTTCAACCTCCCTTCTAGTTGGGGAAAAAACAAGGTTAATAGAAAATGGAGATCATAGACATCTTTAGAAATAGTTCTTTGAGACTATTCCAATAGTCATCATCAGAATATCAGAAACCCAAAACTTCAAACATGAATCAGCAGTGGCAGTCCAGTCGCATTGGCAGACATCAAACATGAATCAGCAGCAGCAGTTTAATCCAGAAGAAACCACAGGATTCTGACAAATCTGCACAAGTCCTCAGAAGCAACAAGAAGCAGCTAGAGTATCATAGAATAATTGTCATCAGAGAGACTAGACATACTATGTCCAGCAACTGATGGGAGGAGATGCAGCACCTTAGAGATGCAGAATTATACAGATCATAGAGAGACTCATGGAAGAAGGGAAGTGTAAGAATGATAGAAGAAAACAGAGAAGTCAGGGACACCACAAGAATATATCCTATAGAATCAAGAGATCAGGACTCATGGGTGCTCATAGAGATCAGGGAGCCTGTAGGGGTCTGCCTTAGGTCCTCTGCATAAATAAGTATCTTAGTGTTCTTGTGGGATTCCTAATAGTGCTAGCAAGGGCTGTCTCTGACTCTTTTTCCTAATTAAGGGACCTTTCTCCACCTACTGTGTTGTCTTGCCCAGTCTTTATGTGATGGTATATATATGGTCTTATTGTAGCTTTTTATGCCCTGTTTGATTGCTATCTCTGGAATGCTTGCTCTTTTTTGAGGGAAAGTTGAGTAGGATAGATCTTGGGGAAAGGAAAGGTAAGCAGGAGACACTTGGAGGAGTGAAGGGAGTGGAAACTGCAGTTGAGATATAGTAAATGAGAGAAGAATAGAAAAAAAGAAATGTGAATTTTCAAAAATCTGTAAAGAGGAGTGTACCCATTACTATCCAGTACATTTCATCATCTTTCACAATGCTGTAGACTCAGTATTTATTTACAGCATGAAGAGAACATAAACCTCCTTGTAATTTCCATCCCCAAGCCTACAATTCTGCCTATTTTTTGTATAATAGCTATTTCTATTTACTATCTCTAATTTCTTTTCTATTTGTTCTCTGCCACTTATATTCTGACCATAAGGATATAAAATACATCTGTGCTTTCACCTTTTTAAGTACTATTTCCCCAGACCCACTACTTATAATCAATTATCACTGTGTCCTTGGGTGAGTATTTGAAGACAAATCAGACTATCCCAACATATTCGTTACAGGTCTTGAGGCAAGGAAAAGAAACCAGTGAACATTTATGGGTTAAAATTTATATTATTCCCAGCACAATTATAAGAGTACTATGCAAAAACTTCTGGAAATAAAATTCTTTTATACTTTGAAATTTCAGTGTCCAGGGCATTCACAACTTTAAAATAGTCTGACTTTAGGAAGTTGTTAATAAATCCCTGAAGGTATCTTCCATATTCTGGGAAACTGAGCACATACAATAGCAAGCTGGATAATTCTATCTCGTTCCAGTAATTGCACCAATTTGTGTGAAAGATAGAAATGTGCCCTTTACTCTAAGAAAAATGAAATTGAACATCCCTATCCAGTGCCTGCAGCCAATTGACTTTGCTCAGGGAAAGATCTTTACAAAATTTCACATTGCCCAAAGTTATCAGCAATGTCCACTTGTGTAAGTGTCTAGTCTTTTCTTAGTTTTTTTTTAACCAAATTCCTTTATCATTTTAAATTTAACAAACATTTCTCCAACCCAAGAATATTTTAGACACAATAAGTGCTTCTATGAATACTCATGTGAGGAGAGACCTGCAATTGAATTCAGAAAACTTATGCTCTTTTCACATGTAAATATATATTGGACACACAATGGCATGCATCACAGGATAATATAGAGGAAGTTACAGGAATAATTCCTTGGGATTTAAATGAAATACACAATGCTGATGTTTGAAAAGTCTATACACAGGGAAGGCATGATAATCAGGGGAATATCACTAGAAGATGGAGATGGGGAAGAAAATGATAGATACAGAAACATAAGTCAGAACAAAAGAGAAGCATGGTATCTTTATTTAGAGAGATGGCTGATTTTATAGCAAACATATTTTCCTTTGATTCTTAGACATTTTAATTGCTCCTCTCACTTTATGTCCACTTTAATTCCCAGATTACTTTTAACCATAATGAGAGTTTTGTATATTAAAAGATAAATGTCAAAAAATATTTTTCTATATGTTCTATTATTATTTTCCTGAAGCTATTTAAATGAATTTATAAATACTATCTACTATACAACACTCACTATATGTATTTCTTAATATTGAATATTGAGACAAATATATCTCAAATATCACTGTGCAATCATTGGTAGCATGATATTTTCTACCTGGTTTAGAAAATGTAGTATTGTATAATTTGGTATCTCAAATAGTACTGCCAGTATATAAAAATATACACAGGTTGATGCATATTAAATTGTAAATTTATCTCGTGAACAAAATGTCATACACCTCTGATTATTTTATAACAATTAGAATGGAATAATATTTTTAAATTGTCTCAAATGGACATTTAAAGATATAGTTTCAATAAAAATGTCATGAACCAAAGATTTGTACATTATTCCTCATGTTAAGCCACACAGTTTTGAATGATCACCTCCCCAGTGGAGGAGTTAGAGAAAGGACTGAAGGAGCTGAAAGGGTTTCTAACCCCATAGGAAGAACAACAATATCAACCAACCAGAGCTCCCAGGGTCTAAACCACCAACCAACAAGTGCACTTGGAGGAATTCATGGTTCCAGCCTTATATGTAGCAGAGGATGGCCTTGTCTGACATCAGTGGCAGGAGAGACTCTTTATCCTGTGAATGCTTGATGCCTCACTCAGTGTAGGGGAATTTGATGGCAGGGAGGCAGGAGTGGGTGGATGGGTGGGGGAGCACCCTCATAGAAGCAAGTGGAGGGGGAATGGGATGAGGGTTTCTTGGAGGGGGGAATTGGGAAAGGGGATAAAACTTGAAATGTAAATAAATAAAATATCCAATAAAAATATAATTGAAAATAAATAAATAAATAAAGATGAATAGAATAATTATAGGTAGATTATATATATTATAAATATAAATAGATAGATCAATGTAAATATACACATTAAGCTAGGAGAAATTTTTATAGATATTTTCTTCATTTACATTTCAAATGTTATCCCCTTTCCTGCCTCTCTAAAAACCCCCTATCCCATACCACCCCCCCTGCTCCCCAACTCACCCACTCTCACTTCCCTGTCCTGGCATTCCCCCATACTATGGCATCGAGCCTTCTCAGGATCAGGAGCCTCTCCTCCCTTTGATGTCCAACAAGGCCATCTTCTGCTACATATGCAGCTGAAGCCTCACCAGAGACTATGAAAGCTAGAAGATCCTGGGCAGATCTTATACAGACCCTAAGAGAACCAAAAGCCAGCCCAGACTACTATACCATCAAAACTCTCATTTACCATAGGTGGAGAAAAGAAGCTAGCAGAATTTTATACAATGGTATTCTGACTCTTCCACACATTTTACAAATAAAAGTACCCAGCTGGAAGAATATTTCTGTTTCCTTATTGACAGTAAGTAAATGCCCAAGTTTAAGCCAGTAAGCAATGAGAAGGTAGGATCATTAGAAGACCTCATCATCAGCTAATACCTTCCTTATTGTTCATAGTCGAAATTTATAAGAGTAGAGAACATTTAGCTTTTACTCAACAAATGAGGTCATTGAATATGAAGAGGATGAATTAACCTGTAGAGCATCCACAGAGTCAGGAAATAGCCAGTTGATGCTGTCTCAGCAGCTCCTTACTGCCAATAAGTACCAGACGCCACACATATCTACCGAAGGTCTTTATAGTAATAAAGCTTATTCTTTTAGTTGTGTAGTTTGATATAGTTGGATTAATTTTACACAGTTGGGAAACAACAATCAGTAATATTTTATACTGCTTTCAACAGTTGAAAATGTTACTTCATATGTCCTAGTTACATTCTACAAAATTTCCTGTGAATAGAATTTTTCTTTATGCACATATTTTTGAGACTCATCTGTATTATAGTAGGTATAAACCTATTTTTCTCATTGTTACTGAATAGATCCCACTGTTTTAACATGACAATTACTTTAATCCACTCGGCAGAAGGCAGGCATTTGGATTTTGTCCATCTGGAGGCTATCACAAATGCCCATGCAGATTCTGTTCAGTAAATCTTTTTATGCACATATGGTCTTTCTTTTTGATAAATAAGAGAAATTCCTGGGTCATGTTATAAATGAGTGCTTACTTTTAAACAATTTATCAAATAGTTTTCCAAGGTGACTATTTGATTTTGTCTTTCCTACAGCAATATATGATGAATTAAACTCACCACTTCCTTGTCAGCATTTGGTATTATCAATCTTTTGAGCTGTCTTTTAATACTATTATGTGAGCATGTTGGGGGGGATTTAATTTATATACTTGCAATGATTACTTATTTTGTATAGTTTCCATAGTCTGAGTATTCATTTATGTACATTTAACCTTTATTAAATATGTTATTAATTTTAAAACTGTGGAGTTTCTTATTGAAATTACATGTTCACTTGTTTTTTTCCAATAGGTATATATGGCAGATAAATTTCTTATTTATACTATGTATATATAAGAAGTGAGTATAATTCTATGAATATATAAATATATAAACCTATACTGTATATATTCAATATGTGAGTAGGTTTGTAGATAGGATTATTAAATATTTTCTCTGAGTTAGAAGGTATTTCTCCACTCAGTTCACTGTCTTCATGTGATTAATGTTGTTAAATTGAGACAAAGTCCATAGGATATAATCATCTCTGATTTTCATTTAAAGAGGAAATAAAATGAATATCTGGTTACATATGTAATATACTCTAGCCTTATTAGGTAACTCTATTCTTCTTCAGTTGCATTACTATCTGTATATTCTTTGTTTATGATCATGAAATCTACAGTAATCAATCTAGAAAAGAAGTCTGAAAGATAAGCATTTTCTGTACATCTGCCAAGATGTTTGATAGGTTTCCCAATTTCTAAGTTTTATTTTTGTGAAGACTGGGCAACAAAGAAATCATTTAACTGGGGCTAGCTTGTAATTCAGAGGTTCACTGAAGCATGGTGACATGCAGGCAGATTGCTGCCACTTTCTCTATTCATACTTTTTCCATACATGATGTGCAAGTCACTCGAAATTGGCTTCTACTGCTTGAAAGACCATGACCAAAAGGAACTTGTCTTTGCTGTTGGTCCTGATCACAGAATATCACAGACTAAATCCAAGGCAGGAACTCAAGCAGGGCAGGAACCAGGAGGCAGGAACTGATAAGGTAAAAATCCCGGGAACACTGAGTACTAGTTTGCTCCCCAGGTTTAAATTCAGCTACCTTGTTTATATATTCTAATATCATCTGCTCAGGATAAATACTTCCTACATTGTTCTCTGCCATTTCACAATAGTTGATCATCAAGAAAATGCTCCAATTTTAAAAATAACCCAATCTGATAAAGGTAGTTTCTTTATTGACATTCCTTCCTCATAGATAGCCTTAGTTCCAGTCAAGTTGACAAAATCATAGCCAGCACACTCCCCTTTAAAATCTTTTAAAATTTACCTTTAAAGGTTTCAGGTATATATTCAGTGTATCTTGATCATACCCATTCTTCATTCCTATCCCAACTTCCCACCTGACCATTATCTCATTCTCCTTACTTTAGAATTTTGGTCTTTTATTTTAAAACTCACTGAATCTTATAGTCCTACTCATATACCCATTCACTAGAACATGGAGTCCGCTTAACAGTGACCACACTCTACAAGAAAATGATTCTCCCTCACAGGAGCAGCTGTCAACTGCCAATTGATTTCAATCTAGGGATTGAGAGCCCCTCCTGACTCAAGGTGGAATCTTTAAGTAGTTTGATCTATTCCACGTCATCCATATTTAACCACAGCTGCTGTGAGTTCATGAATGGAACACCAGCTGTGTTATAGCCAGCAGATCACATCTTATAGCACTTCTTCTCAATTTTTTGTCTCTTACATTCTGTTCTTTCTGCCCGTCTTCCAATAATCTCTGTACCTTGAGGAAGGGAGAGTGGGACAGTGTATATAGCTGAGCACTCACATTTGCTTTGTCTCAGAGTAAAGCATCATTATTAATGACTACCATCAGCAATAAGAAACTTCTCTGACCAAGACTAAAAAGAGCATACATCTAAGGATATAAACATAAATATTTAGAGGAGAGATTGACAACATGACCATTTAGAAAAATATTAATAATTTCTCTCCTATGGTCTATGACAATTTCCCTAGCCTTCAGTTTAACTCTGTGGATATACCAAACCTGGGGTCCCTGCTGTGAAGCAGGTCTTTAATCTATTTGAAAGAGCAATTCGTTATTTTCCTTAAAAAAGTTTTACTAGTAGTAAATTGGTTGGCACATCTTGCCTTCCAGGTTAGTGTTGTAGTATGCATAATTCAATCCCAGATACAAACTGTTAAGCCTCAGCACCTCCCAGCATTATAAAAGTTGACCACCAGGGAGCATGGAGTATCCTGTTTAGTTGAATACTGATTTCTGTGTACTGAAGCAATGCCATGAAGTGTTTTTAACAATGGGATTTTCCCACATACAGTCACAATGGAAAAGACTGTATTGTGATGGGAGCCTCTTGGGACCTTTCTGACCAATAATTCACATGGAAGTACTTGTGTTTGGAACTAACATTCTCATTTAGTTACTCAGTTGTTCTGATGATCATATCATTTAGTAGGCAAAGTACTTGCATTCAAACTGCTTTATTTTTCTAAAAAGTTTATAATTAGCATAAAATAGTATAATCTTATAAGGCCTCTGCATATATCTTTATTTTAGGTTAACCCACCTCCATCCCTTCTTCCCCACCCTGTCCCCCACCTCAGCTTCATCCTTTAGCTTCCACATTTCCCCGTCTTTTCTTTCACGTCACCATCTATTCCATCCTTCCTTATAATTTCCTTTGAATTTAGCTTACCAGACTATAGGCTCCCAAATACTATCACCACCCACACTTGCTTCCGTAGACTGTCACTCATTGTCAGTGATCTATAACATACACAAGCCTTTCTGTCCTTTCCCTACATTCGGTTCTTCTGTATTCTACTTTCCTATTCTTTAAATTCATCCCTTCAAACAATAGCCTGTTTCTAGTTTCCTGGCTTCTATATGTACTCAGTGTTAAGTAGATGAAAGAGTTGAAGCTAGTGCTTTCTTTCTTTTTTGTTTTTTGTTTTTTTTTTGTTTGTTTTTTTTTTTGTTTCTTTGGGTTATTTTTGTTTTGTTTTGCTTGTTTGTTTCAATTGGCACATGCTTCTTTTTTCTTTCTTCCTTTGATATAATTATATTTTTATTAGATATTTTCTTTATTTACATTTTAAATATTATCCTCTTTCCCAGATCCCCCCAGAGTCTCCCTATCTCCTCCCTCTCCCCTGAAATTGTTCCCCCACCCACCCACTCCTACCTCCCCACCCTGGCATTCCCTTACATTGGGGCATAGAGTCTTCATGGGGAGCAAGGAGCAAGGACCTCTCCTCCCATTGATGCCTGAGAAGGCCATGCTGTGCCCATAAGTACTCTTTGGTTGGTGGTTTAGTCACTAGGAGATCTTCGGGGCGGGGGCTGATTGGTTGATATTGTTCTTCCTGTGGTGTTGCAAAGCCCTTTCTGCTCCTTCTGTCCTTTCTCTAACTCCTCCATTGGGGACCCTGTGCTCAGTCTAATGGTTGGCTCTGTATTTGTCAGGCTCTGGCAGAGCCTTTCAGGAGACAGCTATATCAGGCTTCTGTCAGCATGCACTTCTTGGCATCCACAAAAGTGTCTGACTTTGGTGACTGTATATGGGATGGATCTCAAGGTGGTGCAGTTTCTGGATGTCCTTTTCTTCAGCCTCTGTATTTCCTTTGTCTCTGTATTTCCTCCAATGGCAATTTCAGAAGAACTGAAGCATCCACATTTTGATCTTCCTTCTTGAGCTTCATGTGGACTGTGAACTGCATCTTGGGTACTCTGAGCATTGGGGTTAATATCAGTGAGTGTATACCAAGTATGTTCTTTTGTGATTTGGTTACCTCACTCACGATTCTATTTAAGAAAGCTAGCACTTCCTTATGACTCCACTTAGCAAAATTTTTAAAGCTCTGACAATTGACCTGCAATTTTCATAATGCCAATTTTTTACAGAGAAGTGATATTCCATTTTGTACATGTTTCTTTACACATTTATCAGTTGATGGAAATGTAGGTTTGTTCTCTATTCTAAATATTGTGAATAAAGTGGTAATAAACATGGATGTACAAGTAACACTTATTACACTTTCTACAGACCAGTGGATCTCAACCTGTAGCCTTTGACCCCTTTGTGAGTAGAATGACCCTTTCACAGGGTCACATACTAAATATCCTGCAAATCAGATATTTACCTTATGATTCATCAAGCTAGCAAAATTACAATATGATACAGCAATGAAATGATTTTATGGTTGGGGGCCACTACAACATGAAGAAATGTATTAAAGAGTCACAATATTAGGAATATCAAGAACCACTTCTCTGAACCATTTAATTTATTCTCATGAAATCAAGGAGGATACCTAAATACTAGGATTTCTGAATGACTCTTTTTAATGCCATTCTCTAAAAGTACACTCAATAGTTAACTTGCTATTTATATTTTATTGTCTTATCTATGCTTCAATATGACACTTTGCTTTCACTCTGAAGTCTAAAATCTTTATTCCAGTGTTTCTCTTTATAGCAGTACTGCCTTAGTTTTACTATTTGCTGAATCAGCAACCCAGATTTAGAATTTCTTCTCTTTTCTAAAACCCAGTTGTCACCAGATATATATTCAATTACCACGGCATCAGTTTATTTTTGTTTCCCATATCCCTTTACCTGAACTATAAACAATGACAGCATATTTTGTTTCTATGGAGATGATGATGAGCTATGGGTTATACCTGGAAACTTATGTGAAGGATCATGCAAATCCTTTTCCACTCAGCTACACCCACAGACTCAGGGTCTTGCAACAGCATTCAGACTGCTCGTGAATTTACTCTATACCCTATGCTTCCCAGGAACTATTGAATGTTCTGAATCTTCTTCCAAGCACTAACATTAAACACATGCACTACTATAATAGTATTATTTATAACTCCTAGTGCCACTCTTTCTAGAGAAGCCAGGGAGACCATATTAAATGCTGCTCCAAATTATAATTTGTTCATAGCATTATTATTGAGTGAATATAACTAAATAACACAGTGTAAAGAACCGTGGCAGATGATGTTCTTACTTATTTGTTCTTTGTTTTCTGCTGCACTTACTAACTGTTCTAACACAGTCCACCATGTCATACTTCCACTGGATCCATGACATTGACATATTCATCCCTGTTGGTTCATTTCATGCATCAGCCATGATAGCTCCTCTAACTCTCGTAGCACAGAGCAAAAAGACTGAGATAATTCTGAACATCTAAATAGGACAGTCAGCAGTTCCTGGGTGTTCTGCTTTAGTTCTTATTTGGTTTCCATTCACATTCAGGTAACAATTTCTATTACTTGATGTTCTTAATAACTTTGCTTATAGCCTCATCCTCTCTAAGCAAAAATTTCCTGGCAGAGTGAATTTGATTTTCTAATTAGTGTACACTGCTAGCTAAAGTAACATGTTATGGTAAGTATGGTTAGTATTTATTTTATATAGTAAATGAATAGATAAACATGTATTATCTGCCTGTCCAATGGGATATTCTTCATTATAGCTATGGGCAGTTTACTTGTATCAATTTGTTTTAACCTCTTTATAAGGTCAGGGTCAGGTCTTTACACTTATGTAGATTTTTTTCTTTCCTTTTTTTTGCTACATATTTAAGTTGCTTGGGTGGAAAGAATAATCATATGTTCAAAAGGATGTCAAGAAAAGTTTCTGGACCTCCAGGCCAGTAAGGCCCTATCTCACAAAAAAAGTAATACTACCTGAGTAGAAATAGCCCTTGTGTAGTTGACCTCTGGGCTCTATGCTTGTTTGCACGCACACAAGCACACACACATACACACACACCAACACCCACCCCCCACCCACACACACACACACACACACACACACACACACACATAAACTCGCCTCACATGTACAAGCACAAACAGGCATACATATACCCTGCATAAAAGAATAGATGCATAGAATAACTCAATTCAATAAATAGATTGCAATTTGTTACTCTTGACAATCTTTAGACCCTACATGTAGCACAGGTTTTGTAAGGCACCCTAACAATACATTGTTCTGGGAATAAAAATTATGCTGTAAAAAAATTTATAATATACTTCCTTATATGAAATTGTTACATTATTTAATATTTACTTAAGTTCCTACAGATAGATTCATTAAATATTTTCTTATCATCCCCTCCAATCCATAAGTAGGATATTATATACACTGATAAAATTTGTGAAATTAAATGTCACTAGCCTTAACAGAAAATATAGATATTTTCATAAAATAATATAGACTCCAGACATTAAACCTTTGTGTTTGTGTACATATATATATATATATATATATATATATATTATATATAGTATATATATGCACATAAAATGTATATATTTTAAGGCAGAGATGGCAAAACCCAGAATATATTGTCATCTATAGAAAATTTTCCTTTTTCCCAAAAACATTCCTGCCATTTTGGTCAATCCAAGAGAATAGCATCCTTTTTATGTGGTTTATATTATGATTTGGGGCTTTTTATCACCTTTCCCTGTTATGTAAACAGAGACTCTTTTATTGTTTTATTTTTAAAGTAGAGGATTCATATGACCTTAGTAGAAAGATAAAGAATAATATTTATTCACTAAACAGCAGGCATGTTAGTAATACAGACCAAGTAAATCATTTTAGTCTCCACATGAAAAATCATCTAGAAGAAAAACCCAATAAATCTTTCTGTCATAAATTACTGTTTTATTGCTATTTGCATTTATGGTTAGTTGAGGGAAATCAGTGTTCAGCTCTTTCCTTACACGTGGATATTGAGCCAGCTGTCACAATAAACTAAAATTTCGGAGGAGTAACATAAGTCAAAGAAGTTGCCAGCTTTTTATGAGCTAATATTAGGCAACGTCTGCATAAAATCATGGTGTAATTGAAGGAGCCTGTACGATGATATCAGAACACAGATTTGGGTTCTCCTTCAATCAAGGCTAGCAACTACACTTCTTCATGCTATGACCTCAAATAATTCCATGATACAATAATTGATCTGAGTGGCAGAATGAATGTTTACTCACCTATAAAGTCCACAGCTAGACTTAATTATGCTGTTTCACATGGTCCTGTTTACCAATTGAGGTTTCCCTGCTTAATTGCATACAGCAATTGCTAATTATATGTAATGTGCTGACTTCTAGTCACCAATAATTTATTTGTGCTAGTTTTCTTGTCATCTGGTTAATCACTAATTTTCATTTGCCCCTCATGCCTTACATGTTTCTTTTTTATTTTCTTTTAATAAGCATTCCTTAAATGCTAAATAACAGTGCTTCTCAATTTCGCCACTGGTAGGTTTAAAAGTAAAATTTGCACATTAGGGAACTAAGGGTCAGAAAATATGACAAATATCCTGACACTATTTTTTTTTTGCAATAATCAGGTAAAATAATTGATTATCAGCTATGTTTCTTACAAAAAACAATGTGCTTTAAGTATCAGATGCTATACATGTTCATCAAGCTCACATCTAGCCTTGGGTATAAGTGAAATATCAAATATGAAAAGACTTTAAATAATCAGAAAATTAGAAGAAATTTTAATATAGGAGACAGTCCAGAGTAAGTGCCTTCTCTGATTCTCTATGGGCATTTTAATTATTGTTTTCATGATTTTTATAGTTCTCTTTTTATAATTTTGTTCTATATTCTTATCAGTTTGACTCTGAAGTACTTTACTTTTCTAAACAATGTTATATCCTGACTATAGCCACCTTTGTGCTTTTTTCCCCTAGTCTTTTTCATAGTGTTTGCATTTAGTTAAACATTGTTGAACCACCTAGTCTATTTTTCTCTTAAGGAATGTGTTCTCCATCTACAGAGGAGGTGCTTCTCATCCCTTGAGTCGTTAGTCCTTTGGAGTTCTAAGGACCCCTTTCATAGGGATCACCTGAGACTATCTGAAAACACATATTTACATTGTGATTAATACATAATCAGAGTTATAGTTATAACTATACATAAACATAGTTAAAAATAACTATATGTGAAGTAGCACAATCATAGTTATTAAGTAGTAACAAATTAATTTCATAGTTGGGGGTCACCATGCCAAGAGGACTGTCCAAATAGCAATGGGAAGGTTGAGAAATACTTATCTACAGGATCCAATTTCAAATTGTTAATTCTTCCCATAGAATGCATCTTCCTGATAAAAAGTGTGCGTGGTTTTTCAGCATGTGGGGAAGCAGAAGGCTGAGAGTTCGAACTGCATGGTTCTCAGGATGATAATGCTTGAGGATAAAGAGCACAAGATATGATTATATTGAACACAGATGATCACCTGATGAATATCGAGATGAGGTAGAAGTATAGGACTGAAATCCTACTAGTCTTGGAGAGTTCTATGTTTTGCCTATAGGCCCAAAGAATTGTATTTCCAAGTAGACCATCAATACATTGTACACACCTTAAAGGTTTCTATTTTAAAGAATAAAAGTTGGGTTTACTTAAATAAAAATCACATTCCTCCTATGGTGCTGAAAACCCCTTCAGCTCCTGGGGTCCTTTCTCTAGCTTTCCCATTGGGGACGCTGTGCTCAGTTCAATGGCTACATGAGAGTGTCCCCCTCTGTATTTGTCATTCACTAGCAGAGCCTAACAGGTGACAGGTATATCCAGCTCCAGTCAGCAAGTACCTGTGGGCATTGATAACAGTGTCTGGGTTTTGTAATTGTATATGAGATGGATCCCTATGTGGGGTAGTCTTTGGATGGTCTTTCCCTCAGACTCTGCTCCACATTTTGTCTTTGTATCTCCTTCTGTGGATATTTTGTTCCCCCTTATAAGAAGGACCAGAGTATTCATACTTTGTTCTTCCTTCTTCTTGGGCATCATTTGATATGTGAATTGTGTCTTGGGTATTCTGAGCTTCCGGGCTAATATCCACTTAGTGAATACATACCATGTGTGTTCTTTTGTGACTGGGTTACCTCACTCAGGATGATAATTTCCAGTTCCAACCATTTGCCTAAGGATATCATGAATTCATTGTTTTAATAGCTAAGTAGTATTCCATTGTGTAAATATATCACATTTTCCGTATCCATTCCTCCGTTGAGAAAAATCTGTTTTTTTTTCCCAGCTTCTGGCTATCATAAATAAGGCTCCTATGAACAGAGTGAAGCCTGTGCCCTTATTAAATGCTGGCAAATCCTCCGGGTGGATGTCCAGGAGTGGTACAACAGTGTCCTCCAGTAGTATTATGCCCAGTTTTCTGAGGAACTGCCAAACTGATTTCCAGAGTGGTTGTACCAGCTTGCAATTCCACCAGCAGTAGAGGAGTGTCCCTCTTTCTCCACATCCAGCAGCTCCTGTCTCCTGAGTTTTTGATCTTAGCCACCCCCCCACCAGAAAATCCCAAAGAACCAAATAACCCTACTAAAAAAGGGGTACAGAGCTAAACAAATTTTCACCTGAGGAATGTCAAATGGCTGAGAAGCACCTAAAGAAATGTTCAACATCCTTAGTCATCAGGGAAATGCAAATCAAAACAGCCCTGAGATTTTACTTCACACCATAGCCATCATTATGGCTTCCTGCCAAACAGGTAACTTCTCTAGAAGTCCATCTTTGCCCCTTAACTCACACCTTACTCTATTAACTACTGATAACCATGAAATCTCATTACTTACATAGGTATTTCTGCTCCAGAAAGTTGTACGGATGGAATCAGATAGCATATAGCTAATGTCTGTGGGTTTCCAGTGCAGTGTATACATGGTAGAAATGATGGCTGAATTTTCTTCCAAATAGCACATACTAGGAACAGATGAGAATGCTAGCAAAACCTAGAGTAATGATATATTAATATAGACTGAGACATATTATGGTGAGAAATGAATGCTGGTAGGAGAGGCTATGTGGACGCAGGATGTAAATTTTAACTTTACTTTTTGCACATTTTTCATAGATCTAAGACAATCCTAAAATTTTAAGTTCATTAAAGCAAATACTGTAATATGACCCTCCTCCCTTATCTTACTCTTTTCTCTTGGTACCTATGGGTTTAAAGACACAGAAAATGTGTATACATGTACCCAGAAACTACAGTCAATTCATTAAGGGAGAGGAGAATGAAAGTTAGTAAGGTGGATGCCGTAGATAGCAAGGCTTTATCCAAATCTTCCTCCAAATTTCTAACTACAAAACACCCAGACTGCTTTTCAGAAACATCATCCCCACTGGGGAAGTTTAGATCTCCATTGAAGTAGGCCTGTTGGAAAAAATTGTATCTGTTCTAAGTGACCTTGATAACAAAAGTGAAAGAAAAAAAATCAAAGTTCACTGGATGATATTTGTGGCATCTAAACATATCCAATGAAGATAAGAAAATATTAGTACATTTGAATGATACTACATAAATGCTTGTATTGAACATATGGCTGACTATTCACATACCGATCAAATAAAACAGTCCAGAAAAGAATATGGAACAAATTCTCCAATTAGCTGCCTAAGATGAACTTATTTTTCTTAAGCCAAGATAGGATAGAAGCAAAGAACTTAAATTCTTGATGTTAAGCACCTTGGTGACAATGTCTACTCAATGACTCCGATAATCAGTTTTAATCTTATGAAGAAAGAAATAATAATTAAATGTTTTCAAGAAGGTAATATTACTCTTAAATAGGCTAATATTCTATAAGATTATATGAAATATGGACAAGTAATACTATATCCACTAAGCTATTATCAGAATCAGCACCATTAGATTTGATTTCAGTGTTTGGTGTTATTTTTCTAAATGTGACGGGTCTCATCTTCAGTGTCTTCTCGAGATAGGAGGCTATGTTTGTGTCCTTTCTATATAAAAAATATTCTTTCTAGGTAACATTTTCAGAGTGCACTTTTAGTGTCTTTTAAAAGTAGAATAGTGCTGAGAGTCCCTGGGGAAAGCTAATCTTTACAGACTGTTTTATCACATGTATGGGAAGGATTGCTACTGAAGTCTTTATGTGGCGGCCAGTATAGAAGCTCTGAAGTGAGAGCAGTAGAGAAAGATAGCTTAATCGAAGGTTATCTACTTAAATCGTATCTGCAGTGGTGAATTCACTGCTAGAGAGAAACCCCCAAACAAACAGAATTTGACATTTTAGAACCAGTGTCACAGCATGAAGTTTAAAGTACCTATGTAACTTTGAGATTGGAAATGATCTGGAACTTTAGCCATAAAATCAAGATAGTTTTGTAAACAGGTCAGCAAGATGCAATTCGTTTGATTAAGATCAGTTTTCTCAGTATAGGTCAAAGCAATAACAATGTCAAAACTATATGTCCTATCAGATTCTTATTATATATGAAGACTACTCATAAATAATTCATATTGTAAGTAACTAAGTCATTTCTATGGCTATATTACGATAGTGCAATTATTTTTGATTTCTGCAAGTTGTTCTGGATGCATAGATGTGAGTTCTAGAAATAACATGTAAAATTCATTTGGGCACCACTTTATAAATAAATAAACATACAAACACCCGAACAACAGAAATCAAAAAAAAAAAATAGAGTGGAGCTTTTAAAAGACAAAGACAAAGGAGGTAGGAACCAAACAGACAAATACAGGATGTTCTCTGCTTCAAACATGTCTCCAGGTTCATTTTAAAAAATAAGTAGCTATTAAATGTTTATAACTGATATGAAACAATGAATGGTTTATTCTTCTACTTAAACTAGAGTACACATTTCATTATCATTTAAATATGTGTTCTAGATCTTGAAGTCAAGAAAAATACATCAGTAATGCACATATGAAAAAGTCTCAATGTCAAACAACAAAAAGGTTACTCTATAACCCAAAAGAATGCTCATTTATATTTTGACTATGGCTACATCTTGGTTCTAAAAATATCATCATGGCAGAGTTCAAAGAATACGCTAAAAATATGTATACTTAAATTTGAGCAAAAGAAAGTAGGTATGATTTCCTCATTTAGATTCAAGATTCTTTTTTGGAACTGGAAACAAAATGGATATAGAATGAGCTCTGTAATAGTAATGACATATGTTTGAGTTGCCTCTGATGATTTATGTATGTTCCTCTCACAGAATTTTGCTATATTTGTGGATTTTAATGAATGTGCTTCTGTTACAGAGAATTTAGAATTTTACATAATGGAAGTGCAGTATAGTCCAGATTGGGACAAATGCAGTATAAAAACTGCCCAGATCATTTTAAATTGAGAAAGTAGGAGAGACAATTCAGAAATATTTTAAAAATAATGCAAATATTGAATCAACTGATGGAGAAAACATCTTATTTTTTCACTTTTACTACATGGTTTGTGGAAAATAAAATTGACACTAGAGATTATTTTAAATATGATTATAATTTAATGTAACTATATTTCAAGGAGACATTGAAAATGAGGGTGAAGAGATATGAGGGAAGAAGAGAAGAAGGAAGAAGGAAGGAGAGAAGAAAGAAGTATAAGAAAATGCCTATTTTACTTTCTTCCACTGGGGCATTTTCCTATAGGATGAGAGCAGTGGTTCTCAATCTTTGAATCATGACCACTTTCAGGGTAGACTGACCTTTTCACAGGGTACATGTATTAGTCATCCTGAATATATGATATTTTTCTTTACATTTCCTAAAAGTAGGAAAGTTATAGTTATAAGGTAGCAACAAAATAAATGTAGAGGTGGATATGACCATAACATGAGAAAATATTTTAAAGGATTGTAGCAAAAGGAAGTTTGAAAAATACTGGTTTAGAGAACCATATAGTAGCTAATGCTTCATGGGAAGCATCATTAGCATCTCTCCTCCCCTTTTCTCAGTAAATATTAGGGCCATCTGCTTGTGCCTCAGTAGCCCGTTAGTGGGAATTATCTAATGCCTGTGTAGACATCCTGCCACAATCTTTAGCAATATACTGAAGTTATCTGCTCTAACTTATTAACCCTTTACATTGCAAGGAATGAAGACAAATACTAGACTCATGATTAAAAGCAGTAGAACATGAGCATTGATAAATAACATACATTTTATTTTCAGAAAGGAATGTTTACTCAAATTACAGTTCATAAGACTTTTCTTCAAGCTCTGTGTTTCTCACTTAAAAGCAATTTTATACCTTAAATGATATCAAATGTGATTTTATAACTGAGAAATAGTGACCACTGTTCTCCTAGTGGGACCTATTTCCTTGTTAGAAGTCATGAAACTGGTATAACTCACCTGCTTCCTGTTGGCCACTATTGAGATTGCCATAGTCCTTCTAAGTTTCTAGTATTCAGTGTAGGTCACATGTTCTATAGGATATATAGTGTAGATAATTAAGAACCACACCCCTCCACAATTAAACATACAGTATCAAAATGAATGGAATATTCCTTAAATTTTATAGAGCTCTTTTTCAATGGTCAGTTCTAAGAATTCCGTGGTTGTTTTAAGCATAGTCTGAATACGTCATCAAGCAGATAAGCAGGGAAACTGGTCAGAAGTAAGCAGTTCTTAAATGTTTAAACACAAGAGAGAGTTTTATTAATCCTCAGAAGTGAAAGGGCTTTTGGATACTAAAACTGGATGAGATGGAGAGGCAGATTGAAGGGACCCTTTGGATGTCATTTATTCATACAATAAAGCATCTCTTTTACATTCTGTTTTCATGGGGATTCTTTCCGAGAAAGGGCACAGGTGGGTGATGCTCCTGTAATTGCATCCTTCTGGAGATTAATAGTTCCAATGTATAAGAGAGTTGGTGGGTTTTGTTTATTTTTCTTTATGTAAAACTCTAAAATGCATTTTGTCTGTTATATGGATAGAAATAAGTGAAGGCATCATTATCATATGGAATTTTCACCTAGACCCAGATGTATTTGGGTTTTTATTAGTTGGATTTTCATTGTGCAAAGCAATGCTTTTGTCTGTATGTTTTACTCATTAAAACAATTTCTTCTGTCATTCCTTTGCTATGATCCCCAATGTATCTGAGAATTTTATTTTAAATTATGTTTCCTATTATAATATATTCTAAAAATTGAAACGACAGAGTGAGTTGCTTTCTTCTATTCTAGGAGCATTTGTGAGGTTAAAAATCAATTGGAATAATTTTACAGTCACTGTTTGGCTTCAATAATACCAAAGTACACATTTTGAAAGAAATTTGCTTTAAAATTTCTGAAGCTAGGAGCACTATTTGTTCTTGAAGTAAAAAGCAGGTACAGCAATAGTCACTGTGATTCTCTCTAAGGAGACTGCATCAGTCATATTAAGGAAGCACTAGAGGAAAATAAACCTGTGAATTAATGGAAGAAAGCTTGAATTTAGCCTCAAGGATAGTCTTTTTTGAGACACTGGAATATAATATGAAGGAAACCAACGAATCATGTTATAATTGTTTTTCTTAATAAGACATGGCCTGAAATAAGTCAAATTACAAAACAGGCTACATTCATATGATTCTTTTTAGTCAGTTTGTTAATGGATATACAACAGAGTTTACTTAAGGTCCTAATTAGTACAGCACCCTTTTACTTAACAAACTTCTCATTATATGTCTGTTTTTAAAATAAACAATGAACAAAAAAGTTGTAGGAATGCTGAGTTAGAATGGATCTGAGAATAGCAGCTATGTTCCAGCTTCCTTCATCACTGACCTGGGATACACTTCAGGAGACAATCATCAGGAACCACTCTTGTCTACAGTAGAAAGTATAAAACTCACTGATTGATGGGTTTACTAACACCATCTAATTTAGTTAAGGGGAGTTGCTGTGTATTCAGGGGCAATGCCTGGAGAAAACATGTGTTTGTTACACTTTGTGGACGAATTACCTGAAACGGCCATTGGAATAAATTAGAGAAATAGACCAAGGCCATTTTAACGCTACTGACTGTAGTTGATAGGTGTGTTGGGTTCATATACTATGATTATGAAAAGCATAGACATTTCAAGTAGGGTTGTTTAAATTTTATAGTTTATGGAAAAGTAAATTATATAATAGCAAATTAAACATTACATCTAAGCCCATGTTAGATCACTGTGACATGATGTGATTTGGAGCCTGTAAGTGAAATAAAGTGTAGAGAGAATATCTTGTGTATTGTATAGATGTTATCACCTGTCAATTAAAAAGTCTATGGCCTACTGATTAATCAGGAAATATATGTGGGACATCCAGTATGCAGAAAAGATTCTGGGATAGAGCCAAGGCATGAAATCTTCACTAGGAAGACGTAACAAGACAGACACATGGTCTGACCATAAGTAACCAGTCACATCGCAGTATGCTGGTTAAAAATAAATGTTTTATCATAGGTTATGATTACAGTCAGAGAAGAGCCTAGCTATCGGCCAAGGTATGTGTAATTATATTTTGAGTCTGAGTCTCATTTTTCAAAGCATGGAGGTGGGAAGAACCAAGACCATAACTTCTACAAAAAAAGCATATTTCAAATAGTACAAGATCAGCAGAAGATCCAAAAGAATGTTTCATGCTTTCAATTTCCTTAGTTTTCTAATAGATTTCAGAATTATATCATATTAATTAAATATTTAACACACTTGTGTAGTGGTCAATCTATGACTTTACCTTAGATTAGCCTATGCCTTGTCCATTGTCATTAAATATCCCTTACTTACACATTTGTACTCCACACTCTCTGTTTTCTTAAAGTGTTTCAAGAAACAGAGAAAATAATGAGTATTGAATTTGAAAAGTATAACATGTCATACATGGTAAATACTGTTTAATTGTGATCGATATATTTCTGACTATTCTGACTCAGTTATAAACAAGGATATATCAATAAGAAGTTTGCAGAGGGCAAGAAAGCTTAGACCCCATTTTCTGTGCGTGTGTGTGTGTGTGTGTGTGTGTGTGTGTGTGTGTGTGTGTGTCTTCAATTCAGGATTTCACACTGACTTCAGAATTCATCATTCTAGATGTTCATCCTATTTTATCAATGACTACACATCATGTATTCCCTGACTGTTCTGTATATTGCCAAAATTCCAACCATTACATTTGTAAATATTTCCTAATCAGAAAACTCATTAATCCAGGTGAATTAATGAAACACTCTCACTTTATCCCACTGTGTCTACTATCTATTTTAGGTATAAAATCAAAGATTATATTTCCAAATGTGTAGTCACATTTTCAATCTTGAAACAAACACCTTTAAAAATATAATGTGGAATCGAGAAAAGTCACAAAACCATTGAGTACTATTGAAGTTAAAGTTTCCGTGAACATGTTCCTAGGGTGGACACAGAAAGAAGCCAGGGAATAGGCATGTGCTATCAGTGTGGAATGGTGAAGGGGTTTATAATGAAGTTATGCAAGGTAAGTACTAATTTGCAAATAAGGTCATAAATGTGTTTCCTGTGTCTCTGTAAGTCATTTTAGGCACAATTGAGCAACTTCCTTTTAAATAACAACAAAAAAAAATCCTTCACTTTGTTTTGTCTAGAAGAAAAGAAATACATATTTTCAGGAAGTTTAGAGGCAGCGAATATTAAAGAGAAAGAAAAAATAGAAAGAAAGAAAAGGAGCCATTCTGCTTTTTGTACTTGAGCAATGTTATATGTTCCCCAGTTCTTAAATCATGGGCAAGATTTTATAATTCATCTGGTGCACTACCTAAATTTCCACAGGTATTTATGAGATTCATTAAATTATCATAATTCTCTGAAGTAATATGTCTCTTGAGCACCTACTGTTTTATAACATAACTCTAATAACTTCTTTATATATCTTCTTAACTATTCTCTTCTGTTATCCATTGGTAGAAGTCATCCATATATTGATCTGGAAAATGTCCTTTATATTATGAATATAAAATTATAAATTTAAATATTAACTGTTGAATCTTAAAACTTTAGAGCAGCATCGTTTTTGAAAATTGGGTATCATATTTATTTACAAATTATTCTAGCATTATGTTAGGATTCCTTTAAAAATAGTTTTTTTTATTGTTGAACTTTTTATTTGAATAAACAATTTATGATTTTCATGGAATTATCATTACATGCACAAGGTGGGAAATAGGATTCCCAATGCTCTTTTTCTGTCCTGAGATAGAAACTTCAGTAGAAATTATACCTTTTAGGAGCAAGGATAGCAATTTTAATATTATGAAAATCAAATGATAAAACATTGACTTTCAGAAATGTTTTCAGAATTACGAACTTGAGGCCTAATATGGTACATTTCTCCTGTTATTCAGTAATTTTTTATGTTATAGTTGTTCTAAAAGGTTCTTATATACACAACATGTCAGAGGACACTTTCCATAATGACACACATGAGTGTGTATATTTTTCATATTTATTTCTTAGCAGCATAGCCCCACGATTATTTCAGTTTACTAATAGTTAGCTTTATGAGGAACACCAATGCATTTTTCTGCAGCTTTAGGGCCATGAAGCAGTTTATTCCTGTTATACAATGGGATGTTTTTCATTAGCATTTAGGAGTACAAACATGTGCTATCAAATTTTAGCACCAAGATATTAGCATCAAGAATGAGATAAAGGGGTGGCCTAAGAAAAGTAATACAAGACGTGGAAAAGGGAAAACCACAAAGTTTTCATAAAGGGAACAATGCAATGCTGTGCAGTTTATATGTTTGTGAGGCCACTTGAATGCAAGTGCCCACAGAGGTGCGATTTCCCTGAATCTAGACTTATATATAGTTGCAAGCCACATGGTGGGGATGCTGGGAATTGAATTCAGATCCCAGAGAAAAGAAGTATGTTCTTTTTTTTTCTATATTTATTTTATTTACATTCCAAATGATTTCCCCTTTCCCGTTTCCACCCTCCCCGAAAGTTCCATAAGCCCCCTTTCCTCCCCATGTTCCCCCCTCTCACTTCTCTGTCCTGGTATTCCCCTACATCCAGTCTTTCCAAGATCAGGGGTCTCTCCTTCCATCTTCTTGGAAATCTATTGATATGTGAATTGTGTCTAGGGTATTCCGAGATTCTGGGTTAATATCCCCTTATCAGTGACTGCATACCATGTGTGTTCTTTTGTGATTGGGCTACCTCACTTAGGATGATCTTTTCCAGTTCTGACCACTTGCCTAAGAATTTCGTGAATTCATTGTTTTTAATTTCAGAGTACTATTCCATTGTGTAAATATAGCACATCTTCTGAATCCATTCCTCCGTTGAGGGACATCTGGGTTCTTTCTATTAACCACTGAGCTGATTCTCCAGCCCTCTTTAAATATTCTCACTGATCATTAAGTAATATAAATATGTATACTTTATAATTTTCACTTTATATCTGACATTCATAAACTTCATTGACATGGCTGGCAAGATGAATAAGTGGATAAAGGGACCTGCTGCCGAGTCTGATACTTAGGAACTATGGAGTGTAAAGGCAGAACTAACTTTCAAAATTTGTCCTCAGACATCTACCCAGGTGTCATGGCATATAAATGTATTTAAACATGAAAATGCTAATGAGCACACACACATACTGCACAGGGGCACATAAAAATGAATAATAAAAATTTAAAAATATTTTCAAAGCTAATTATAATTATTCAATATCTAATACTAATTTTATGCTGAACAATATTACTGTTTTATTTTAATATCTGCATTACTAAATACAAAATTTTATATTACTGTTATATTAATACATAGTTCATAAATTATGCAATTTCCTTCTATTTTGCTAATAATTGTACTATGCATTCATATTCCTAGATGTATTGAAATTTCCAGAATTTGCTACCCTTACCTTCCATTTACAAAATAGAGAATAATAGTATTTAGCAGCCTTCTGGTCCAACTTTACTATATGTATATTTAACATATTACCTATAAATATTAAGAGTTTTACTCAATGAATTAAAAGTTTTCAACGTAACTTATAAGAATTTTCCTCTTGACCACAAATGACTTTTTATTCTGTCTCCTTTTCTGAATTACTTTAACTACCTTTCTCAATGTCAATTCTGATTTAAAGTAGACTATGTGAATTATTACCACTGTTTCTATTACATCAGTGGTTTCTTGTAAAGGCTCTTCACTGTTTTTCATATTCATAAATCTCTTTACAAACAAACTAAAACAGGAATCATGGCTGCCCACATTTTATCTAACATCTACAATTTGATAATAATGGGATACCAGAAAATGTCTAATTATTATTATTTATATGAATGCTGTCTTCCATTTCTTGTTTTACTTTATTTTGGAAGCCCTCTGAAGCACAAAGCACCAATTTGTGAACATTTCAGTTAGTAATCAAATATATTTTGGATACTGGTTGGTATCAGTCTTTTTTCAATCATTCTTATTAATTTCACATTATGATATAGTCTACTTGAAAGCTTAGCCACAGGCAAACATTTTAATTAAGTAGAAGAATACCTAAAAGGAAGAAAGCAGAATTCTTATAAATGAAACTGTGAAAACTGCAACCACATTTTCCAGAAAATATATAGCTTAACTAATAATATGACTGTTGGTATGGAAAGACAAACAATAGATACCAAACATGAAGTAATGTTCTGAGAAAGTCTTAGTTCATAAATTACTTTATTCTCTCATATTTTAGGTATTATTTTTATAGTAAAGATGAAAAATATTGTAGGCTTGACCAATAATGCAGCTGATTACTAATCAAATATCTATTAACATATTCTTCAGTTCTCAATATCACTTGAATTAACAAACAAAAATGAAGGTGGATTGGACCAATCCAGGAGGAATTGATCATAATCCTAACTTTTAACACGGGGCTTTACTGTTTTCCCAGGAGATGCTTGAACTGGCTCATGCAAGGTCACCTGTGCTACTACTATAGCCAGGAGATATTTACAGTATTACAGAAAAATAGCACATAGAGTTTCCTGATAAAAGTCTGAGTAAGGCATAACCCTTTACACTGTCAGTATCTATGACTGTTCCAAAGAAAAGATGAAGAAACTCTCAAAGATATCTTCGAGCAAATACATATACAAACATTCATGCATGTAAAAATGCCACATTTTCCAGAGCTACAAATGACACAAAAATAATAAAATAATATCAAAAATATTACAGAGAACTCAATGAGTAGAGAGTAGATGCAAAGATTACAAGAATGATTACATAGAAGGAAAAGTAGTGTTTTATGGTAGATCCTTAAGTGATAGAGGCTGTAGAGGGCACAGGCATTGATTCCTGAAATTGGTGGGATTTAGGGTGCAATGTGGAACCCAAGTGTAGTAAAAACTTAGTACTAAGATGTGTTGATCTACCATCAAGATGAAAGTGTTGTTATTCATTTTAACTCTGAACATAAAATATCAAAGATTTGGAAAAAATAGATTTAATTATTATGTGTATGATATTGCCTGTGTCTCAGAACAGAATTTACCTTATGATACTATTTCAAACAATAAGCAAAAGTTATTAAAATAATTAAACTACAAAGTAAATAGGAGTTTTGGAAGATACTTTGTGTTGAAAGACGCAAACACAATATTTTAGAAAAATATTTCTAATTGTAGAAATATATTAAAAATGTGAGGTTTCCAAGAGTTTGTATACTTTCTGTTGCTTCTACTGTTGACATCCAACCTTAATCCCAGGGTATTTGATAGGATGCAGGGGTTATTTTAAATTTTCTGTATCTGTTGAGATTTTATTTGTGACTGAGTATGTTGTCAATGTTGGAAAGTTTCCTGAGGTGCTGTGAAGTATATATATATATATATATATATATATATATATATATATATATATATATATATATATACATATATATATATATATACTTTGTGTTTGGGTGAAATATTCTCTATATATTTTGTTAAGTCTGTTTGGTTTATAACATCTGTTGCCTCCTGTGTTTTTCTGTTTTAGCTTTTTGTTTTGATGACCTGTCCATTGTGTAAGAGTGAGATATTGAAGTCTCCTACTATTAATGTGTTAGGATAAATGTGTGTTTTAAAGTTTAGTAACTTTTTTAATGAACATGGGTGCCCTTGTATTCAGGGCATACATGTTAAGAACTGACACATTATGTTGGTGGAATTTTTTTTTTTGATATGTATGAAGTGTCCTCCATTTCTTGTGTTTAATTCTGCTTTGAAGTATCTTTTGTTAGACTTTAGCATGGTCCATTTGTTTGGAATAATCATACTTGCTAAGTAAATATAGTCACACTGCAATCCACAGACCCAGAAAAGTTAGATAAAGAGGAAATGTTTTTGAGGTGCTGGTGCACATGAATAGCTTTGGAAAGGTGAAAAAGACTAGATTATGTGGACTGGAAGCAGAAGGGGATGGGAACAGGTGGGATCAAGTAAGAGAATAAGTGATAGAAGCTGTAGAGAGTATAGGGATCGAATCCTGAAATAAGTGGGCATTTAGGGTACAATAAGGAACCCAAGTGTAGTAAAAACTTTCCGAAACCTATGAAGTTAACCCTAGCAAGGACTCCTAGTAATGGAAGATATGAAGTCTGAACCAGCTATCTTCTGTAGTTAGACTTCCAGTGGTGAAACAGGAACACCAACCCAGCCACAAAATCTATGGTCCACAACCCGCCATGCAAGATGCAAGGGGCAATGGTAGTTTACAGCTTGTAGAAGTGATCAATAACAGACTGGTCTAACCTGAGGCCTATTCCACCAGAGGGAGCCCATGTCCAACACTGCTGAGAAAACCAGGATCAGGAAACTAGATGACTCAGAGTCCTATGGTAGAACCAAAAAAAACTGACAATAATGAAACAGAACAAAACAAACAAACAAACAAACCAAAGTCAATGAAATGATTCCGAATGATATTCTGCTATACACATAGGATCAGCGTGTAGCCCAACTGGTGGGAGCAGATGCTGAGATTCACAGCTGAAAATTACGTTGAGCTCAGAGAATAGCACAGAAGAGAAGAAAGAAGGGTTGTAGGAGCCAGCTGGTTTGGGGACAGAAGGAGAACACAGCTCACAGAGGCAACTAAGCAGGGCTTATAAAGGCTCACAGGGACTAAAGTGGCAACCGTGCAGCCTGCATGGGTCTGCACCAAGGTCCCTCCATACAGATTGTGGTTCTTCAGCTTGGGGTTTCGATTGGACTCCTAAGAACCAGAGTAGGGACAAGTCAGAATCCTGTGCAGGATCATGAGACCTTCTTACTCCTAGATTACATTGTTCAGCTTTGATATGAGAGTTTATGGCTGGCCTTAATACGTCTTGTTATGTGGAGTATCACTGGGAGGACTGTTCTTTTATGAAGGGAAAAAGGAGAATCAGTGCATCCTGGGAAGACAGGAGGTTAGAGGGAGAATAGCAGGAGGGGCAAGAGGGGAGGTCACAGTCATGTCATATTCTACAAGAGAAGAGTGAAAAGTAAAAGAGAGAAACCCAAAGTAAAAGGGGACATATACATTTATTATATGTATATGCATCAAAATGTGCATCAAGTTACAGTTTTTTTTATTATTTATTTTATTTTATTTTTTTAATTTACATTCGAAATCACTTCCCCTTTCCCGTTTCCTCCCTCCCCGAAAGTCCCATAAGCCCCCTTCCCTCCCTCTTTTCTCCATTCAACCCCCTTTCGTTGTTACTCTGTCCTGGTGTTCCCCTACATCCAGTCTTTCCAGGACCAGGGGTCTCTCCTTCCATCTTTTTAGAAATCTATTGATATGCGGATTGTGTCTAGGGTATTCCGAGATTCTGGGTCAATATCCCCTTATCAGTGACTGCATACCATGTGTGTTCTTTTGTGATTGGGTTACCTCACTAAGGATGATATTTTCAAGATCTGACCATTTGCAAGGCAAAATAATTTAACTTATAAAGACATGTATTTAATGTTATTTCTTGCAGATAGTTTTGTATATTACAAACAACAAATATTGCATACTCATAAATAACCTGTTTAAATGAAACATGTAATATCTGAAAATTATGATATTATGTATCCATCCAGGGAAAAAGTTGATTTATATGTACATACTTTTATGAAAGAGAATATAATAGAACTATTGCCTCATATATGACATTTTGTAAAAGCAGGATGAATATATGTATTTATTTTCAACAACATCAAAAATGTTGAGAGATATACTCAATATGCTTTAAGACATTCCCTGGAAGAAGTGGACTAGGAGATTGAAGATGTTCAGGATTTGTTACATACTTCTTTCTCTGATTCATTTATTGCAAAGAACATATTAAAAATATGCCATCTGAAAGACATTTCCATAGAATAATATTTTACTGAAGTATGTATGTATGTATGCTATTCTATTAAGACAGTAGAACACACAGTTCTGTTTCTTATGCAACAAAAGGCTGTTTACTCTCCATCTCACAATTTTGTATCAACCCAATATCTGATATTGGGCTTTACCAAGGTTTATCAAATTTCCAAAATTGCTAGGGAAACTTCAGAAACAAGTAATGCTTCCTTTATGGGCATTCTGTCTATTCATGTGAGAGTTAACAGACTGTATTTGTTGGAACAGCGTGATGTACTCTGTGTGATAGAGTGGAGGACTATAGTTCATAGCAATAAATACCAACTGCTGTGACTTTATCAGTAAAGTGATATTGTCAACATATTCATGAACAAAGTGTCATTGGTTAATCCTTGATACATAGAAATAAAATGCTTTCTAATGTTTGTGAACCCCATATCACTTGATAAAAGAAGCTATTTTTGTTACCATTTAAAGTGTTTTTTTTTTCTGGATCCACATTGTACTGCTACATTTGACAATATACAACCTTATATTTTGTAAAACTGCATAAAATCTTTAAGTTCATTTATATTCTTTTACTATGTTCTTTATAACTTTCAAAGTTCAAAATTTAGAATGTAAAACCTATACAAATATGATTTTATTTTATCCAAATAAAATTAATCATATTTTAAACAATAAATAGCTAATTGTTAAAACCTAACCATTCTGTTAGTGTGCCAATAGGTTTTGTATTTCCATTGATTGACACAACTTCATAGTAAGAAAGAATATATATAATACTTGCAATGTTTTTTAAATCCAGAAAGAAGTTATAGCAAGCACTTCACCAATGCTTTTAAAGCTCTTTGTTCTAAATATCAATTGAAAATAAATAATGATAACTTTGGTTATTTAACCTCTTCTGCATGACTATATGAATTTTTATAGTTTTGTGAACTATAAATACACTGGTATTTATTTTTAAAAATTTGGTATGTGAACACATGTGCATGTGCATAAGCATCTCTCTCTCTCTCTCTCTCTCTCTCTCTCTCTCTCTCTCTCTCTCTCTGTGTGTGTGTGTGTGTGTGTGTGTGTGTGGTTAGAAGGTAGATTGGATCGCTTCAAACTGAAACTAAAAACATTTGTGTTTGTAGTGTTAAAAACTGAAACTGCAAACATTTGTGCTTTCTAGGTGTTAATAATGGAACTCTGGTGTTTTAGTAGAGTAATAAGTGCTTTTAACTTCTGAGACAGCTCTGCAGCACTGACACTGGTATTTGGATGGGAATTTTATTGATTTTTTAAAAGAACCATTTTGATAATTTTCATTCCCCTCGTGTTGAGCCATAAGAGACAAGACCAATGAATTTCAATATTTTTAAACATATTGTGAGGGTTTAGTGGCAGACACAGGCTGATATTGGGAGGTAGAACAGTGAAAAAGAACAGAAGACCTGAAAATGAACCCACATATCTACATCAGTGGATTCTGGAAAAAAAATGATGTCAAAATACTTTAGAAATGACAACCTCTTCATCACACATTTGCTGGGAAAACTGAATAGCTACATACCTTAGTTGTGGTTTTATTACTGTGAGGATACACAATAACAATGTAAATTCTTATAAAAAATCATTTAATAAGGGCTGGCTTACACTTTCAGAAATGTAGTCCATTATAGGCAAGGTGGGAAAGATTGTGTTATACAGGCAACCATGGTGCTGGAGAAGAAGCTGAGATTTCTTTATCTTGCTCGGCAGGAGGCAGGAGATGAAGGGAGACATACTACCTTCAATAATGCCACACCTACTCTAACAAGGCCTCACTTCCTAATAGTGCCATTCCTTATGAGCCTATGGGGGCCAATTCCATTCAAACTACCATACACATGTTAACAGGTGAAGCTATAGTCCCATCTTTCATTTCATATATTGAGTAATTGAAGTTGTACCATGACCTTAATATAAGATATAGAAAATGAAAAATACTATAGGGAACCATTGCAGATATTGCACAGGCAATAATTTTACCAATTATACACAGACAGTCTAGGGAATTAAAGCAAGAGTTCTCATTGGCATTGAATCCTAATAAAATGTTTCTGCACAGTACAAGGGGGAAGATAGAGTGTTTAAGACCAATGCTTACTGTTACTGCAGGACGAAATCTTGATCCATAGCACCCATTTCAGGTGTTTTGTCACCCTCCGATACTCCATTTCTAAAGGATTCAATGCCTTTAACCTATGCAGACATCTGGACTTATGTGCACATAGTCACATAGAGACATTCACACCTATGTAGAATTAAAATCAATAAAATCAAATCTTTTATTTTTCTTGAAAGCCACATGGTTAAGTTAACTTTTGGTAGAGGAAAGGCAGACTCTATAAAATGGACATCCCTTACATCCAACATAATATTAATATTCAGAGTATCTAAACAAAGTCTTCAGAAAGTCAAAAGAGGCTAATAACTGGGGCAGGATAAATGACTTAGTGGGTAAATATTTGTGACAAACTCCTGGGGACCTGAGTTTGGATCTTAAGCATCCACATGAAAATTCAATGAAGCAGCTTATGTCTATAACTTCGGAACTGGGATGCAGGAAAAAGTGCATACATATGTTCACCAGCCAGTCAGATGAAACTGAATTTCAACTACAATGACAAACCCTTCCTTAATAAACAATGTGGAGAAGCAACTTAAGAATACATGCTGATACAGACCTTTAACCTCCCACACATATGTTTATACATAGATATGTAATACTCACATATAACCCAATAACGGAAGAGAGTACAGGGAAGGACCCATGACTCCAGAAATAGGTAGCAGAAAATGACGTTGTTTGACAGCAATAGGAGGGGAGGTCCTTGATCCTGTGGAAGTTTTATGCCCCAGCATAGGGGAATGCTGGAGGGGTGAGGTGGGAGAGGGTGGTTGGGTGGGGGAGCACCTCATAGAGGAAAATGTGAGGGAGGAGAGGGACATTATGGGTTGGGTAGCTTGTGGATGGGTAAATGGTAAGTGGGATATTACTTAAGATGTAAACAAGTAGAATGATTAAAAAGTAATAACTACTTATTCTAACAAATAAATTCAGAAATCAATGAAAAATCATGTTATTTCTTAAAAACAAAATAAAACAACCACAACAAACACAGCAAAAGATGTACCAGTGGCCAATAATCACATGAAGAAATAAATGCTCAGACTCCTTAGCCTTCAGACTCACAAATCAAAACTACACTCAGATTCCACATTGCCTTGATTCCACCTTGAAATATCATCGGAATGGGTACTATACTTAACTGAAAACAAAACGTTTTGCTCCACCTCCTGCTACCCCCACTTCTGATCTATTGTAATTGTGAAGCAACACATGGTTTCATGGTTTCCCTAAGTTTCTAGAGTCCTTTCTCTGTTTTAAGGCTATCCAAGCCAAGAAATATGCTCTGATGCGTTCCAAGACCCCTGCAACAGTATCTTACTTAAAACAAAAGTTGTGTATATCAGGAAGTAAACTAACAATTTAGGAGATAGCAATAACAAACAAACTGTCAGAGAGGAAGTGTATTTACCCATGTAAATTAGAAATCTTTATTTGTCCCTCAAGTGAAACTAGATGAATAATACCAATCATTTCAAAAAGTAATACTGAGTTTACAAACATTCTGCCAGTTCTTGTTTGATCATCCTCAGGGAAACATCTTAAATGCTTTAGTGCCACAATAAATTGCTGTACAGTTTCCTGCTAACCACCCTTGTTAGCTCTCTCTCTCTCTCTCTCTCTCTCTCTCTCTCTCTCTCTCTCTCTCTCTCTCTCTCTCTGTGTGTGTGTGTGTGTGTGTGTGCTTACAACTGCTGTGCACAAAACCTATGAATGCCATTATCCATAGCCTACTAAGCTTCAACATATAATAAACCCATTAAAAAATTCACCTATTTAATATACCTAATGGCTAGTGCCTCCTTTGAATTCATTTCAAAACTCCTCTTATATTTTATCTAAATTGATATGATCATGAATAGGCCCATATCTTCTCAAATATCTAGAACTAAAAGCTCAACACTATTCACTGCAGTGTGTCAGGAGTCTCTTCTTCCTTTTTGAGTAGAAGAAATATGAATTTAAATCTAATCAATTTACAGATTTATTTTTGAGGCTACACAAATACAATACCACCTCTAGTCAAGGCTTCTCAAAGAAAAAACCCTCAGGGCAGCTGTCAGTTTCATAGTGGCTAAAAATGTTTGAAAAGCAATAACCTCGAAGTAGGGAAGACATTAGGAACTGCATTGTTCACCTATATCCCAGAATTATCTTGACTTATGTAAGTTGAACACATAGAATTACCTAAGGGCATATATGCTGCAACTGAAATAGAAAAGTCTCAAGTCTCCAAAGAGCAGTATAAGTAGTTGGCAGCCAGGAAGCTTGCTTGAGAGCATTATAATCTGACTAATGGAAGTATGTTAAAACATTTAATAACTGTGTGTGTAGCTGTAACTTCTATAAAGATTTTAAAAGAAGTAATGTCCAAACCAAGTTTTGACATCATTAGGGGTATCTGAATTGAGAGTGATAGCTTTTAAAAATTTGAAAATTATTAACTTTACTGGACTGGCTACGGAGTGATTTAAAAAATATTCTGTGTGGTAAACTGTGTTTAATGTCAGCCAGATCATAATACTGACAATAATAGACAGAAGTAATTATTTGTGATTAGTTTCTTTTATTCATTCCTAATTTTATAATTTATATATTCAAAACTGTACTTTTATTGAATTATGACTATGAAAATTTCATCTACAAAAATGGAAAAGAGAATAGGAAATATGATATTATAAAATGATTTTCTTTTCAATATGATTGTCAAAAAGAATCTATGAATGTGAACATCAATTAAAACTGAGATAAACCCTGAGTACTGATGGAATCTGGGGAAGATAATAATCATACACAAAAATAAATGATTATTTGGTCCAAAGAATTGAACTCTTTTATCATTCAACAAAACCATCTCAGAACATACAAACTTCTATAGATATTACTGTAGTACCTACGACATCAACTCTAATAAATTGCCTGTGACAAAACATGTAGTCTCTAACACCAGCAGGGATAAAATCATCATACTGATCATTGCCTTAAGAAATAAACCACAGCATTAAAGATGACAAAGTACTTAATTAGCACAAGAAAAATCAACATAGTCACTGAAAATAATTTAATATATCACATTGCCTTTGGAAAAGCAACTTATTAAAATGCATGCATATATATATATATATATATATATATATATATATGAATAATATTCATTAGAGTCATTTGTCACAGATATGTGAAGTGATTTAGAAGCAGTGCAGGGAAAGACTTAATAAAATCTTTGTATTTTATAGGGATTACAATTTTCTCCACAGTAAAATCAACATGTGATGCAATGACTTCCAGAAATCTGGGAACAATAGTAAATGTTCATAGTCTTGAACCATTTCAAAATAGCTGTATTTCAAGCTAAACATAATATTGTATACTTAAAACTCTACCACTTGAGAGGTGTAACAAAAACTGTCTAAGGTAGAAATTAGTTGTAGTTTTTTTCTAATATGCTGAAAAATCTTAGACTACCTGAAGCAAATATAACACAGAAGATAATCAAAAAAAATATGCTTCTTTTGATGTATCTTCTTTTATATGCCCTATTTCTATTTATAGTATTTTAATCACGTCTCTAAAATAATATCTACTCTTGGTTCCCCTTCTTGCATGAACAGTTTGACTCTGTCAACCTAGACTAAGATATGTTTCCATTTGATTAAAAAAAAATCCTTGGAATACTTAATAAGTCTTTTGACATCTCAGGTGTCATATCAGAGTTAGCTATACATTCATTCTTTCAAGTCATCTTCTGGCCTTTAAAACATTCCCAGTTATTTTATTATTCACTGTCCCATTTACAGAATAATTGTCAACTCGCAGACCTCTGAGTTCTGGCTCCTGACCATCTGACTCTTGCAGCATCGCTCAGCTATAAATGCTATATATAAGTTTAAAAGAAAAAAAAAAGCCTTCAACTTTTATCTTCTGTTGAATTCTCTTCCATTAGCCTCTGAATTAGGTTTTCCATAGTTCTTTTGATCTTGTCCCTTGAGTCTCTTAAAACTCTCACTAACTAGCTAGTAAAGATCTAAAGTCAAATCCTCTTTCTTTTCTTCCCCAGAGCCTTATCTCTTCATTGTTTCTTACACATCAAGTGACCTATGCCCTTCTGTCAAACACTAATGCAGGCTTCTAGTTCACATCATCCCTCCACTGTTTGGGTTGTATCTATTGTACTGTGCTGTTAATTTTATCTTCTAGTTATAAATTTAACAAATCTAGATTTTTCTACCCCTAATCATATAATTAAATTCATGCCATATATGTGATTTCTCAACACGATCTAATCATCTCTGCTTCTGCTCTTATTTTTTGAGGAATCCCTCATTTTATGTGATACAGATCTCGAAAACTGTTCTCTGGACAAACAAAGTTGCTGCATACAGTTGATAAAATCATGTTATTAATGATTTTATTGGACTTCCTTTTTTAGGTAGCCTTAGGCATGTACATTGATATTTTGATAAAATAGATGATTCCATTTCTTAATATATAGGCTAAGCATGAAGAATACTTATTTGTTTTACTGTTCTGTTGATATGATTCTTTAATGATGTTAGAATTTAAAACAATATTCTAAGCACACACAGGAAAGTCCCTTACACATTTTATCTTTGCCTATCTCTATTACCGTGTTCTTAATATATTTGCCTTCTATCTGGACTTCTTTAAATGTCATTATTTGCTGCATGCTTTCCTGCCATAATGAACTGTCACTGTGTATTACTGATGTTGAAAAACCCTTCCAACTAAACTACATCTAGTTAACTCCTAACACTTCATCTTAACTTAAATTTCAGTTTTCTGTGAAAATACTCATAGTCACTACTTGCTTAGCATTGCTTTATCTTCTGGAGCTGTAGTCTCAGAGCATTTTCTAAAGAAATATATCAAAGTTTTGTATGAACTAGTTTTGTGAAACATCAAGTTTTGAATTCTAGATCACTCATGACTTTATATTAGATATGTGAGTGCCATATAACTGTGGAGAATACAAAGTAAAAAGAGAGAGAGGTAAAGAAAAGAAGAAACAGAAGAACAAGAAGGAAGGAAAGATATGAAGAAGAGAGACACAGAGAGAGAGAAAGAGAGAGAAATCAGAAAAGGAAAGGAGAAAAGGTAGGTATGTAGGTAGGTAGGTAGAAAGAAATGAAGAAAAAAATAGTTTCTCTTTACTTATTGCCAATAGCATGACCAACAGAAAAGATTAAATGAATTCTTTAAAAAATTCACAATAAGTTTTTATATAATAATGATATTCCTTTGAGAAGTTATATTTATATTAAATGTACATGTCATGAATATGTCTTTCAATTTATTAAATTAAAAGTGCTTTCTTTTTAAATCATGATAAATTATAGAGTTCTGGTAAAATGTAAAATTGATAACTTTTCTATTATATAAAATCTATTTGGTAGATGCTTTGGAAACATTAACTTGAGCCTCTCTCCACGTAGGGAGCTCATGTCTGACACTGCCTGGATAGCCAGAAACCAGAGACTGGATAGACCAGAGACCTAGTGTAGAACAAAACACAACATGACTGGACAAAAAGAAGAATAAAGAGGAGGAGGAGTAAGAAACGGAGGAAGAGGAAGAGGAGGAAGAAGAGGAAGAGAAGGAGGAGGTGGAGGAGGACGAGGAGGAGGAGGACGAGGACGAGGAGGAGGAGGAGATGAAAAACAAAATGATTCCTGGTGGTATTTTGCTATACTCTTAGGTTGGTTCCTTGTCTAGTCATCATTAGAGATGCTTCCTCTGCAAGTAGATAGGAACAGCCAGATGTTATGTGGAGAATGATTCCCCATCAAGTCCCTTCCCTTAGAGATTTGAGAGCTCCACAGAAGAGGTAGAGGGAAAGATTTTAGGAGTCATGGAGGATAAAAGTCACCAGAAGAACATAACCCCCAATTTAAGCAAGGTTCACTTACATGGGATCATAGAGACTAGAATGGAAAGCAAGGGACCTGCATGAGTCTGCACCAGGTCCATATATATATTGGCTGTAAGGTTGTTACTTTGTGGGACAAATGTACTGTGGAATTAATATGTTTTGGGAATAATAAATTTAAAAAAAATCCTATTTTAAAACTTTGGAAATTGAAATGACTAACTTGAAATTCCAGAGCTCTTATTTCTGGAATAATTTGCAAGTTTGGGATGAAATATGCGTTATTGATAAGAAAAGTTGTGAACAGTAACAGGAAAATAAAACCTTTTAAAGGGAGTCTTCCCTTCCAGCCTCCATTTGCAGCAGGGAACCAGGCAGCTCCACAGCCTTCTGTGCTTAGCCCACCAGAAGAGAATGATCTCCCAGCAGCGATTTCACTTCTGAGTGCGGAGGTGAGATCTCCACCTATTCTCTGGAGGGGTACAGCTAGGAGCACACAGGGCATAAGATCAGTGTAGCAGCTAGGACAGGAATCTTCCCTTCCGGCCACCATTTGCAGCAGGGAACCAGATAGCTCCACAGCCTTCTGTGCACAGACCCTACCAGAAAAAGTTGGTCTCCCAGGAGTACAGACACAGGTTTACAGGCCCATAGGAGGGGCAAGCTCCAGCCAGAGACAACAAGACCAAATAACACCAGAAATAACCAAATGGCGAAAGGCAAGGGCAAGAACCCTACCAACAGAAAACAAGGATACTTGGCAACATCAGAGCCCAGTTCTCCCACCACAGCAAATCACGGATACTCCAACACACTGGAAAAGCAAGAGTTGGATTTAAAGTCTCTTCTCATGATGCTGTTATAGGACATCAAGAATGACATAAATAACTCCCTTAAAAAATACAGGAGAACATGGGTCAAATGGTAAAGGCCCAAAAATCCCTGAAAGAAATACAGGGGAGCATGGGTGAACAGGTAGAGGCCCTTAAAGAGGAAACACAAAAATCCCTCAAAGAATTACAGGAGAACACAAACAAACAAGTGAAGGAACTGAACAAAACCATCCAGGATCTAAAAATGGAAGTAGAAACAATAAAGAAATCACAAAATGAGACATCTCTGGAGATAGAAAATCTTGGAAAGAATTCAGGAGTCATCGATGTAAGCATCAACAACAGAATACAGGAGATAGAAGAAACAATCTCAGGGGCTGAAGATACCATAGAAAACATTGACTCTACAGTTAAAGAAAATGCAAAATGCAAAAAGGTCCTGAGCCAAAACATCCAGGAAATCCAGGACACAATGAGAAGACCAAACCTAAGGATTATAGGTATAGAAGAGAGTGAAGATTTCCAACTTAAAGGGCCAATAAATATCTTGAACAAAATTTTAGAAGAAAACTTCCCTAACCTAAAGAAAGAGATGTCCATGAACATACAAGAAGCCTTAAGAACTCCAAATAGACTGGACCAGACCAGAAAGTCCTCCTGGCACATAATAATCAAAGCACCAATTGCACTAAACAAAGAAAGAATATTAAAAGCAGTAAGAGAAAAAGGTCAAGTAACCTATAAAGGCAGGCCTATCAGAATTACACCAGACTTCTCACCTGAGATGATGAAAGTCAAAAGATCCTCGGCAGATCTCATACAGACCCTAAGAGAACACAAATGCCAGTCCCAACTACTATACCCAGAAAAACTTTCAATACCATAGATGGAGAAACCAAGATCTTCCATGATAAAACCAAATTTACACAATGTCTTTCCACAAATCCAGCCCTACAAAGGAAAATAGATGGAAAACGCCAACATGAGGAGGTAAACAACACCCTAGAAAAAGCAAGAAAGTAATCTTTTTCCAACAAACCCAAAAGAAAGTAACCACACAAACATAAAAAGAACATCAAAAATAACAGGAAGCAACAATCACTATTCCTTAATATCTTATAACATCAATAGATTCAATTCCCCAACAAAAAACATAGTCTAACAGAGATGTTTTTCATGTGGATCTTTGATTTTATCAGAAAATGTTTGTGACTCCTCTTTTATTTAGTAATGCTTTTTGTGTCTACCATTTTGACTGTATTCTTTTCCATGATAATCTTTAATTTTAACATTTTTTTCTGTGTATTTCTTCAATTTTGTTGGAGGTGTTTTTCATGTAGGTCTTCGGTTTCGTCAGGTGGGCATGTGTGTTTGTAATTTCACTTTCAATCAGTTTAGGAATGTTTTTGTGCCTACCATTTTGTCGGTATAATTGTCCATGATAATCTTCAATTTTAATGTTTTTCTGTGTTTTTCTTCAATTTTGTCAGAAGTATTTTCCATGTGGATCTTCATTTTTATCACACAATGTCTATAATTTTACTTTCATTCAACTTAGGAACATTTTTATACCTTCCATTTTATCCGTATAATTTTCCATGTAATAGTTTTAATGTGTTTTTCTATATATTTCTTGAATTTTTTCAGTAATATTTTCCTTGTAGGTCTTCAATTTTATCAGAAAGTGTTTATAATTTCAATTTCAAAAATCTTAGGAATATTTTTATGCCTACCATTTTATCTGTATAATTTTTCCATGAAATACTCCATCTTAATGCGTTTTTTATATATTTATTTAATTTTATCAGAGATATTTTCCATGTAAATCTTCAATTTTATCAGAAAATGTTTTTATTTCTACTCTCAATCAATTTAGGAATATTTTTATGCCTACCATCTTATCTGTATAATTTTTCATGAAATATTCAGTTTTAATGTGTTTTTCTAAATATTTCTTGAGTTTTATCAGAAATATTTTCCTTCTAGATTTTCAATTTTATCAGAAAATGTTTATAATTCTACTTTCAATCAGCGTAGGAATATTTTTATGCCTACCGTTTTATCTGTATAATTTTTCCATGAAATAGTCAATGTTAATATGTTTTTCTATATATTTCTTCAATTTTATCAGAGACATTTTCCATGTATATTTGCACAATGGAATGCTACACAGCAATTAAAAGCAATGAATTAATGAAATTCTCAGGCAAATGGGGAACGGGGAAGGGAAGAGGGCTTATGGGACTTTCGGGGATGGGGGAACTGGGAAAGGGGAAATCATTTGGAATGTAAATAAAGAATATAGGAAATAATAATAATAATAATAATAATAATAATAATAATAATAAAGTTAAGCTTAATTTTTGTATCAATATACAAAGATTTATGCCAATGAAAGCTTTAATTTTTAAAAAAATTATTATATTTGTATGAATACACTGTAGCTGTTTTCAGACACACCAGAAAGGGCATCGGATCTTATTACAGATGGTTGTGAGCCACCATGTGGTTGCTGGAAATTGAATTCAGGACCTCTGGAAGAGCTCGTAAACATTGAGTCATCTCTCCTGCCCCAAACTATATCAATATATAAAATTCTGTCCCAGTGTATCAAAATATAACCTTATTTTTGTAGCAAAATATAAAATTCTGTACCAATGTAAGAGTATGGTTATAATTTTTATTTTTTTTTTTTTTTTTTTTTTTTTGGTTTAAGAGTAGATTCGAAAATTCATTCCTATTTGTCTAGTTTATAATATTATTATATCCCCCCTTTTTCCTTTCCACCCCCTTCCGATTGCCAGAGAGAGATGGGGGAGGGGGGGAGAGAGAGAGAGAGAAAGAGAGAGAGAGAGAGAGAGAGAGAGAGGGAGGGAGAGGGAGAGGGAGAGGGAGGGAGAAGGAGAAGGAGAGGAAGAGAGAAAGAGAGGAAGTGAGGGAGGGAGGCAGGTAGGCAGGCAGGCAGGCAGGCTGGCTGACTGGATAAGAACGAGGAAGAAGAGGAGGAAGGGGAGGAAAACAAAGAGAAATTCCTGAGTCTGAGTTCCCTATTTCGTTTTTTCTCTGTTCATGACCATAATTATTTGTAATCATCCCCTAAAATGACAATATATCTATAACTTATATAGTGAGCAAACCATCCAACACGACTTGAAGGAATGGGACAACGGTCCTCTTCGAAGTATTTATTGATGAATTGAGGTGAAGAATTCCTTTTTTGGTGCCCAAAGGGATATTTGAAAAACGAATAAGTCAAAAGAAAGCTAGCTGACATTATTTGTTGTTCAGTCTGTTTGCTGAGAAAGTGTAGACTTAAATGAAATGTGAAGAAGTTTAGCTACAAATCAGCACCTCCAATTCTCAATGCCACTATTCAGTCTAGGCTTGTCATAGAAAATACCATTGGTTTTCTTTTTTCCAGTCATTAAACATGAGTAACATGTGTTTAATTATTCTTAGGTGCTACAACTTCAACTTTGTTATTCTTGGGACTGATTCTTTGCCTTTTAAGAGTTACTTATTTGAAACTTAGCATGTCAGAATTGTACCATAATAAAATTAAGAAATTTGGTTGTTAAAAAAAAACCTTTTAAAGGTGAAAGATAAGAAATATATTTTAAATGAAATATAAAGTCCATATTTGCATTTGCATAGAAAAAGTGAAAATAATTTTCATTATATGCATCCTTCTAAATAAAAATACTAAATGAAATAAAAGTCAGAACTCAGAAATGAAGAACTAAGACAAAAAGAATTCTCAGGAATTGAGGTTATTTGTAATAAGAAATTTAAAATGCACTACATTGCCCACAACTGCTTCTTCAGAATTTATATTAGCAGGACCAGATTCTAGGTTATAATGCATTTCCTTGGAGCCAGTCCCAAAATCCCACCATTGAGCAAAGGAAGAATGTTCCAAATGTGCGGAAATCGGCAATTTGAGCAAGTAAACAAAGAGAATATGGAAAATTACCTTGGGGCTGAGAAGCTTTACTGAACATAAATCCAAAAGACTGTAAAGGTCAAAGACAAAACATTCCCTAAAGTCTATTAAAGTTATAGAAAGTTAAACCCAAAGTATGTTTATGAATTATCAATAATGCTGCAAGAAAAGGCACAACAATAGAGAGAAACAGCAATACCTCTAGTAAATTTTGAATTCTTTTCTCAAAAAAATCAGTAACCTTCCTATATACAAATGACAAATTGGTTGAGAAAGAAATAAGGAAAACAACACCCCTCAAAACAGCCACATACAATATAAAATATCATGGAGTAACTCTAACAAGCAAGTGAAGGATTTTTTAATTAAGTAAACTGAGGAAAATATCAGAAGATGGAAAGATCCCCCTTATCCATGGGTCTGTAGGATTAACATACTGTTAATATAGGATTAACATATAAAATCCAGTCCTAACAAAACCAATGCAATCCCCAACAAATTTCAGCACCATTCTTTTTTTCAATAATTTATTTTTCTTCCAATTGCAGGACTCCCTCCTCTCTTCCCAATCCTGCCCTTAAAAAATCTCTCCCCTTGTCTTCAGAGAAGAGGAAATCCCCCTTAGGTGTCATCTCTCCTTGGATCATATAGTCCCAGTAGGACTAGCCACATCTTCGCTGATGAGATTCAACCAAGCATTTCAAGTATGGCGAGAGGATCCAATGACAGGCAACACAGTCCAAGACAGACCAACACCATTCTTTACAGATCATGAAAGGAAAATATTTAAAATCTATAGGATAAAAAATGCAAATAAGATCCAGCATTTTGCTGCATACAAGAAACATACCTCAATAACAAAGACAGACATTATCTCAGAGTAAAAGGATGGAAAAAGAGATTCCAGGCAAATGGTCCCAGGAAATAAGCAGGAGTTGCCATCTTAATATCCAATAAAACAGACTTTCAACCAAAAGTTATCAAGTATGATAAAGAAGGACACCTCATATTCATCAAGGGGAAAATCCACCAAAAGAAAGTCTTAATTCTGAATATCTATGCCCCAAATTCAAGAGGAACCACATTCATAAAAGTAACTTTACTAAAGCTCAAAACAACATTGAACCCTACACAATAATAGTGGGAGACGTCAACACAGCACTCTCACAGAAACTAAACAGAGATACAGTGAAACTAAGAGAGGTTATGAACCAAGAAGATTTAACAGATATCTACAGAAAATTTCACCCTAAAATGAAAGAATGCACCTTCTTCTCAGCACCTCATGGTACCTTCTCTGAAATTCACCATATAATTGGTCACAAGACAACCCTCAATCAATATAAGAATATAGAAATGATACCTTGCATCCTATCAGATTACCATGTCCTAAGGGGTGGTCTTCAACAAAAACTTCAGAAACTTGAAGCAATCCCACCAACATCATGGATTAAACAATGCTTAACAATGGAAAAACTTCTGGGGAAATTGCCATCTCTGGCCTCAAGCTATACTACTGAGCAATAGTGATAAAACCTGCATGGTCCTGGAACAGAGACAGACAGGTTGATCGATGGAATAGAACTGAAGATCTAGGAATAAAACCAGACACTGTCAGACACTTGATATTTAACAAAGAAGCCAAACATATACAATGGAAAAAAGAAAGCATCTGCAATAAATGGTGCTTTTCTAACTGGTTGTCTATATGTAGAAAAATGAAAATAGACACATATTTGTCACCTTGCACAAAGCTGAAGTCCAAGAGAATCAAGAACCTCAACATAAAACTGGATACCCTGAATCTAATAGAAGAAAAAGTGGGAAAGAGACTTGATCTCATTGGCACATGGGGAAATTTCCTAAAAAGAACTCCAATGGTTCAGGCTCTAAGATCAAGAATTGATAAATGGGACCTCATGAAATTGGAAAGCTTCTGTAAAACAAAGGACATAGTCAAAAAGACAAGTCAGCAACCTACAGATTTGGAAAAAAATCTTCACTAACCTCACATAATGCAAATATCACAATATCCAAAATTTATAAAGAACTCAAGAAGCTAATCACCAAAAATCCAAATAACCCAACCAAAAAATGGGGTATAGAACTAAACCGAGATTTCATAAATGAGGAATTTCAAATGGCTGAGAAGCATCTAAAGAAATGTTCAAAGTCCTTAGCGATCAGAGAAATGCAAATCAAAAAGACCCTGAGATTCCACATTGCACAAATCAGAATGGCTAAGATCAAAACTTCAGGTGACAGCAGATGTTGGAGAGGATGTGGAGAAAGAGAAACACTCCTCCATTGCTAGTGGGATTGCAAACTAGTACAACAACTCTGGAAATCAATCTGGAGGTTCCTCAGACAATTAGAAATAGATCTACCTGAAGACCCAGAAATACCACTCTTGGGAATATACCCAAAAGATGCCCCATCATGCCACAGGAGTATGTGTTCCACTTTGTTCATGTAGCCATATATGTCATACCCAGAAGCTGGAAACAGCCTCGTTGTCCAACTACAGAAGAATAGATATAGAAAACATGGTTCATTTACACAATGGAATACTACTCAGCTATAAAGAATGAGGACACCCTGAGATTTTTGGGCAAATGGATGGAACTAGAAAATACAATTCTGGGTGAGAGAACTTAGACTCAAAATGACATGCATGGTATGTACTCACTAATAAGTGGATATTAGCTACATAACTCAAAAATGGCAACAAAGTGAAGTACCCAAGTGAGGACGCCTCAGTCACACTTGGGAGGGAGAAGAAAGCAATCAGAAGAAGGGAAAGTGGGAGAAACCTGGGAGGGAAAATGGAAGGGCTAGCGGAGTGTGGAAGAGTAGGGAACCTGATCTAGTACTGGGTGAGGGAAAAGGACTGAAGCTCTGAGAGCCATCTGAATAAAGGGAACAAGCAACCTTGGAAGATAGGAGGTTGGGGGGACCCTCCAGAAGGCTCCAGAAACCTGGGAGATGAGAGACACTTAGGACTCAAAGGGAAGGACATTAGATGAAATGTCAGACAGTAGGGACAAGGAACTTATAGAGCCCACCTCCAACAGGAAGACAGGGCATCAAATGAGGGTGGGGTGCATCTCACAGTCACAACTCTGACCCATAAGTGTTTCTGTCTGAAAGAATAACAGGGATAGAAATGGAGAGGAACCTGAGGAAAAGAAGTTCCAGCAACAGACCCAAAGTGGGATCCAGTTCAAGGGGAAGTCCCAAGGTCTAATACTACTACTGAGGCTATGGAGAGCTCACAGAAAGGGGCCTAGCATGACAGCAGTCTGTCAGACCCAACAAGCAGCTGAAAGAGTCAGGTGCAGATATTTGTACCCACATAATGGACAGAAGCAGCTGACCCCTGTTGTTGAATTAGGGAAGGCTGAAAGAAGCTAAGGAAAAGGCGACCCTGTAGGAGGACCAGTGGTCTAAATTAATGTGGACCCATGATATCTCTCAAACACTGGTCCACCAAAGAGGCAGCATACATCAGCTAACATTAGGCCCCCAACACACATACAGTCTGTGTTCATTCATTGATGATGCACCTAATCCACAAGAGACTGGAGGCCCCAGGGAGTATAGAGGTCAGGAGGGGTGGTTGTTGGGGACATCCACATGGAGTCAGGGGGTTGGGAAGGCGGTATGAGATGTGGAACAGACAGAGGGTGAATAGGTGGGGATAAAAGATGGAGTGTAAAATGAATAAATAAATAAATAAATAAATAAATAAATAAATAAATAAATAAAATAACAACAGCAACAACAAACCAATTTAGGTATTTTCTTAATGGTCTATCCTATTTCTATGAACTTCAGTGCACATATGTAGGACCCAGTGTGTACATTGTTCCTATTATACATTTCAGAAATTAAGGAATCACATGTATGTTTCAGGGACCCTGATTGGATATGATCTAAAACTTCATTTTACTACTGATCTCAATAAACATTTGTACTTACTGATAAACATATTGACATTGGAATGAGTTGAAATTGAATGTCAATGTTCAGAAATCTATGACAATTTGAACATTTTCTTCCATTAAGTCATAGTTCTATCGATAATCAACTGTAGAACTGTGACAACCATTAATAGCATTTGTATTTTGAATATAAATATATTCTTTCATAAAGGGATCTTGCATGGTCTTCTTTCAAGATATGAATCTAAATACTACGTGTGTTTGTTTTCAAATTGATAAAAAGCATCATAGCTCTCTGTTTTCTTGATACCAGTGAGATGTCTATTCTCTGATACTAAAATTTTGTATTACACAGATAAAGTGTATATTATAGTCTACTCTTCTCTTTCACTGTTAGGGAATCTATAATAAATAAGCCTCTGCTAATGTCTTGGTCTGAGGCAGGTTCTGGTAGTTCATTGACTCTGTTATCTTATACAGAAGCCATTATACTTTTACATTAATATTCTATTTTCAATTGTGGGTTCAATTGTGTATTGTGTCATTCTGTAAAATATATTAAAATTTTTCTTACATTTAATTTTTACTGGGAGTCATTTATAGTCCACATTTTGATTAATCAATTAAGCCTTTGAGGGTTTATTCTATTACTGTAATCAGAAAATGTCAGTCTAGAATCTATGATTTCTTATATCAACAAACTCAGCTTCATCCAATTTTCAATTCATTTACCCACCATCCTTCATACTTAATATTCATCTTCACATATATCCAGAATTTCAGACTATTTCAAGTGGAAAAACAACTATCATTCAGGTCTTTTAGCTTGTAATATATCTCCTCATAGACTTCACATTTGACTTTGTACAAAGAGGTGTTGAGAAGAAAAATTGCTGTCTTGAAAGCCAACTACCTCAAGCAAAATTGCCACAATTTATTCATGCAGAGCAGGATAGCCCTGTCAGTTATAAGTACTAGGAGGTGGCAACTGCTGAAGAAGATTGAGTAGAATTTCAGAGGCCGACTTCTTGTTCTTCATCACAATCTCTCCGTCAGTTCCATGAATGATTTTTAAATCCCCAACACTTCTCAGTCAATTCACTCACTTTAACTAAAGATTGTGTGTGCAGCTATTTGAAAGTTCAATTTGTTCTGTGTTCTACTCACTTATAGGAAAACTAAGCTTCTCTTTCTAGCCCCACTTTTAAAGTTATAAGAAATGGATTAAGTTTCAGAGACAGTATAAAAGTTTCCAGGAAATTTATTCAGGGCATGTGCATAGACTTTCATGGTTTGATCCTTTTAATGTGAAAATGTCCAGAATAGTTTAGATGAAAAAATTTCATTGTGTCCATTAAGTTTAAAGTTTTATGAGTTATGATATGCCTGGTTATTGAAAACACACATACACACAAGAGTGTATGTTTATTTATCTGTATATATATATATATATATATATATATATATATATATATATTTGTCACTTTATAGAGAAGTGACAAATTAGAGTCACCAGTTTTTGTAGTATCTCAATATGAACTAACAGTTTTCCATTCTTAAACTTAAGTTCAATTGTGCCTTCATTTTTAAATTTAATTTAATTTACTTTTTTATTTATTTAATTCAATTTAGATCCCTCTCACAGCAAACCGCCCAGTCACCACTGCCCAAAATATTCCCCCTCCCCTTCTTCTCTGAATAGTTGGGGGCCCAACTGTGTATTCCCCACCTTGGCACTGCAATTTTCTGTGATTACCTTCATTTTTAATTAGATTGAACTGATTTTCTTGATTTCAGAAAAGGAAAAAAATAAAGTGAGATCAGTAAATAGCCTGGAATCATTGTCCTTACTTATAGCAGAACTGCTGTTGTACTATGGCTATTTTAACCAATAGCCATAGAAAGCATAATAGGAAAACCTGAATCCATCTCATTTGTCTAGTGATCTGATATTTAGATATTAGTTCAGTCTGATTCTACATCTGTGATCTTAAGTGAAACTTCCTGGGAATTGCTCATGAGCAGGTTCTATGTGGAGGGAGAGCTGAAAAATGAAACGACAGGGGTTGAGAGAAAAGAACACACAGAGGCATTAGTGCATGGCTGTACAAAAATCTTTCTTTTTACTTTGGGGATAAGAGCGACAATATATGTGCTGTAGGCGTGACCCTCCCTCCCAAGATGGAAGAGTCTTTTCAGCTCTTCTCAGCAGGCCCTTAGTGCCAAGGTTCCTCGAGGAAACTGACCCCATAGGGTCTGTTGCTTTGCTGGAGGCTGAGGTGTGACAAAAGGCTTGTTCCCAGAGCTCTGCCTGCTCCACCAGGTGGGGAGAGGTGTGCCTGGAATTCCTCAGCTGGTGTAGATGAAATACAGGCAGCTGAATTATGTCTAAAGGCTATATGGCATTACAATGACTCTCTACACTTAAGAATTACCTATTCCTCGAGGCTGATATTTTTGACGATTTCCTACACTGCTTTCTAATACATATTCATATAGCCTTTTCATATCTGACAATAAAGTATTTCTCTGCTTTTCTCTCATATGGAATAGCATGGATAGTCTATTTTTTATATTAATATCTAGCTATGAAAATTTGATTAATAGTCAGTATTTCCATTCAAGATCTTTAGCAACATTTTAGTCATAAGCAGTAATCATTTTTATTTTACTAAACAAAGTTGTTCTTACAGTTGTAGAAAGTTACACAAAAAATATTTACATTTTGGGCCACCATTTAGCACATTATAATCATCATATTTATAACACTGCTTACAAGCGATCATCACAAACTTTTGTGAAGTGTATAAAATTGTGATTTGCTTCAGTATTATTAAACAAAAATCTATCAAAAACAGCCAGGCACATAAGTACTTACAAATAGTCCCAGAATTTGGTAAGCAAAAAAAGTAGGATGGAAAATGAAAGACAGTTGCATGTTATATGGTGATATTCCTTTATGTTTTGTCTTATTCTGGTTTGTTTTTTACTTTTTCTTCTTTTTTTTCTTCATAGTCATTATTACTATGCATGTTTTCTATTGAGAAAGAGAGAAAAAGGGCATAGATTTGGCTGGGTGTAGAGTTAGGGAAGGGGAAACTAGAAATTGCCATAAGAATGTATATTATGAAAAAACTCCTTTTAATAAAATGTAATTATAAATAAGGCTGCTATGAACACAGTGGAGCATGTATCCTTACTACATACTGAAGAATCCCCTGGATATATGCCCAAGAGTGGTATAGCAGGGTCTGCCAGTAGTATTATGCCCAGTGTTCTGAGGAATTGACAAACTGATTTCCAGAGTGTTTGTGCCAGCTTGCAATCCCACCAGTAGTGAAAGAGTGTTCCTCTTTCTCCACATCCTCGCTATTATCTGCTGTCTCCTGAGTTTTTGATTTTAGCCATTCTGACTATTGTGAAGTGAAATCTCAGGGTTGTTTTGATTTGCATTTCCCTGATGACTAAGGATGTTGAACATTTCTTTTGGTGTTTCTCGGCTATTCAATATTCCTCAGTTGAAAATACTTTATTTAGCTCTATACCTCATTTTTAATAGGGTTATTTGGTTTTCTGGAGTCTAACATCTTGAGTTATTTGTATATATTGGATATTAGCCCTCTGTTGGATATAGGGTTGGTAAAGATCTTTTCCCAATTTGTTGGTTGCCGTTTTGTCCTATTGACAGTGTCCCTTGCCATACAGAAGTTTTGTAATTTTATGAGATCCCATTTGTCATTAGCCAGAAGCTGGAAAGAACCCAGATGTCCCTCAACAGAAGAATGGATCCAGAAAATGTGGTACATTTACACAATGAAATTAATACTCAGCTATTAAAAACAATGAATTTATGGAATTCTTAAGCAAATGGATGGAACTACAAAATATCATCCTGAGTAAGGTAACTCAATCACAAAAGAACATGCATGGTATGTGCTCACTGGTATATGACTGTAAGCCCAGAAGTCTGGAATACCAAAGATACAATTCACAAAACAAATGAAGCTCAAGGAGAAAGAAGAACAAAGTATGGATACTCAGGTCCTTCTTAGAAAAGGGTACAAAATATCCACAGGAGGAGATAGAGTGACACAATATGGAGGAGAGACTGAGGGAAAGACCATACAGAGACTCCCCCCCCAATCAGGGATCCATCCCATATACAGTTATGAAACCAAGACACTATTGTTGATGTCAACAAGGGCTTGCTGATAGGAGCCTGATATAGTTGTCACCTGGGAGGCTTGGCCAGTGCAGGACAAATACTGAGGGGAACACTCTCAACCAACCATTCAACTGAGCACAGGGTCCCCAAGGGAGGAGCTAGAGAAAGGACCCAAGGAGCTGAAGAGGTTTGCAGTGCCATAGGAAGAACAATAATATGAACCACACAGTATCCCCAGAGCTCCTAGGTACTAAACCATGAACCAAAGTTGAGACATGGAGGGACCCATGGCTCCAGATGCATATGCAGCAGAGGATGGGATTGTTAGACATCAAAGGGAGGAGAGGTCCTTGGACCAGAGAAGGCTAAATGCCTCAGTATATGGGAATGCCAGGACAGGGAAGCGGGAATAGGTGGTTGGTGAGCAGGGGGAGCAGGGATGGGTTAGGGGATTTTCGGGTGGTGGGGAACCAGGAAAGGGGACAACATTTGAGTTGTAAATAAAGAATTTATCTAATTAAAAAAAAGAAAGAAAATATTTTAAATCCAACAACAACAAGAAAATAAAATGTAATTAATAAAAAGAAAAAGGAAAAACTAGTTTTATAGGTACATTTTGAAATCTATAGTCAAATATGAATATTGTCATCTAAACATTGTTATAATTACTTTAAGTACTGTTTTATTTCAATTTAATTAAAATATAATTACATAATTTTTTGTCTCCCTCCAACTCTTCCAGTGCTCCCTTCCCCTACTAATTCTCAAATCCACAATATCTTTTTTCTTTTATTAAAGATTTAATTATTAATTTTATGTATATATGTATTCTATGTGCATGTACTCCTGCATGCCAGTAAAGGGCATCAGATCACATTATAAATGATTATAAGCCACCATGTGGTTGCTGGGGTTAGAACTCAGGATCTCTGGAAGAGCAACGCTCTTATCCACTAGACCATATATATGTGAATGAGCATGTAAATAAAATAAATATAAATAAACTATTGATATTATATCTGACAGAAATAACACAATCAATGAAGAATATTTTCACTTTGTAATTTTTATTTTATTCTGATGATAATAATGAGACCACACAAAAACCAGTACGTGAATAGAAAGGTGAATATGTGGGAAGCAGACTATCAAGATAGGAGAGACAGGACAATGGAGGACATGACAGGAAGTGATTGTGGTAAGATCTTATGACATGAATACATAAATATGACATAGTTAAACCTGTTATTTTGCAAAAAATGTTACATAGATAAAACAGGTTATTAAGAACGAAGTTTAAAGAATGATATTCTGTCCATGAGCACAAGAAACTCAGATAAACAGGAAATGTTTGTGAAAATGTGAAATATATATTATAGTAAAGCAGGTGTAAACATAGCTTTTCAAAACAAAAAGCCCAACATAATGTAAATGAATTTAATAAGGTATAATTTAATATAACTCTTGATATTTCAATTAAGGAAAGTGTATATTATAAACACAAAACTTCATAGATTTCAGTGTCTAAAACTGACGGGATCCCATGTATCAAACCACATTACATTTGAGCTATAGAAATATCTTCAACTTATTGAATATTGTGTTTAAAATCATAGTGTGATTTTTTCCACCTTAACCAAACTATTCTATGATATTTGTATAAAATATGGAAAAAGTGAAGTACACATTTTATCATCATTTTGAAGCTTTAAAGTCATTTTATTCATTTGGTTAAATTTATGTTTAGTTATATCAAACAACATAATTAAACAATAAAATTTACAAAATATATATTACATGATGCTATGAAATTTTATGTTTCTTAGAATTTGAAACAAATATACATAGTATGAATGTTTTAATTCTAAAGAAATTAAAGCTTCACAAAAGTACTGAAGCTATATTAATTGAAAACTTTTAAATTTAAATTAAAAATGTTTAATGTACCATAAAAGGGTAGAATGCTTTCTCAGATTTATACTAATGCCTGGAATTCAGATAGTGAGATCTCAAAATTTTATACACTTAAACAAAACTTTGTAAGTAGTCATTTACTTTAAAAATCATGTATAGAAGTTTTGCATTCTTATATAAACATGGGTAAAAGTTAGCCAAGAAGATATTACTACAAATGCATACAGCAGACACATTTCAGTAAATATTAAACAAGACTTTATTATCTTAATGAATTGTAGTATAAAGAAGATGATATTTGAGAACTATGCGCTCTGGTTTCCTTGTAATTAAAAGGGATTTTGCACTGTTGTACATTGTGCTTATTTATGCAATTAATATCTATAATCAATTTGTAGATACACTGATTACTTACACATGTTACATAATCGATAATTCTAATAATAAACCATGAAATAATGTAGTGTATTTTGTCCAAATAGCAGTACTTGAGTCAAGGCATTAGAACATAACTTGAAGAATCCATTATATAGCTTCTGTATTGTTGCAACAATTCTATAGTAAAACTCACACAAAAAATATGCTTCTAATCTAAATCCTTGGAATTTTAGTAGTCCTATGTTTCCAAAATTAAATATATGGAAAATGGTTGCTTTTGCAATTGACTTCTAGATGATAGTTAACTAGAGTTTGTCATATGAGTATGTGAGCATGCACCTATGTGCATATATATGTGAATACATGTATGGCATTTCTTCCATATGTATTTTAATAATAATCTTGAACATGTATACACAGACCAATAAATAAGTCTTTGTTAATTTCAGGCAAGTGTGCAAGGCAATGGAAGCAGTAAAAACTGGGCTTGGTAGGTATATTATAATAAATGAGAAATCCTAGTAAATCCAAGTTATAACGCATCATAGAAGCATTGAGGTTTCTCACTTATTCATGCTATTTAAGCACTCCAGATGTTGTCTCAGCTCTCATAAAACATCTCAGTGATTAAAGTTTTTGTCCTAGAATTTATATCTTAAAACCACATAAATAACATGTAGGTGTGCAGTCAACCTGCAACTATCACTCAGAAAGCAGAGATAGCAAATCCCTTGAAGGAAACTAGCTAGATTAGCCATGGGGTTGAGCTGTCAGTTCAATTGAGAGACCTTCATCAATGAATAAAGTGAAGAATGATGTATAAACTCCTGATGGCACTGCCATATCTCCACATGGATGTGCATATAGGTGCATGTTCACACTTTCCATACATGCATCACACTCATGAAAACAGGAATACATACTTAGTCATAAAACACACATTCACATGCACATGTACCACTTGAAAACCATATATATATATATATATATATATGGTTATATATATATATATATATATATATACACATACATATGAGAAAAAGTTCTTTGCTGAAGGACAATGAAGGGGAAGTGGGCCTGTGAGAGAAGGGAGGAGGAGTGGAAGCTGGAAGGAAGGAGTGTAGGGTGGGGAAACTGTGGTTGGAATTTATTGCATGAGAGAAGAACCTATTTTCAATTAAAAGGAAAAAAAAGTAAAATTTCTCCTGTACTATGAAGATCAATTAATGTATTATTCAATTTTTCCTCCTTGGCATTTGAGAAAAAATATATTTAATTTGCTTCTAAAAGAAAACATTCTAAAATAGGAGTCCCACTGAGATGTCATGTGAAATGATCAAATGCCATCTTGCCATTATCCACAGAATAAGGCTGATCAAGAGTTCTGGCTAAGCCGGGCGGTGGTGGCGCACGCCTTTAATCCCAGCACTTGGGAGGCAGAGGCAGGAGGATTTCTGAGTTCGAGGCCAGCCTGGTCTACAAAGTGAGTTCCAGGACAGCCAGGGCTACACAGAGAAACCCTGTCTCGAAAAACCAAAAAAAAAAAAAAAAAAAGAGTTCTGGCTAAATTAAGCATGCAACAGTGCCACATTCACTGTTGAAACAATCAGGGTCCTGACAGATGGAGACTCAGCACCCAGCACAAAAGGCCTGTGAAGTGCCTGTGTCCTGAACGCTGGAACAACTCTCCCATGCACATCCAGAAGCTCTTAGTCTTTGCTTTAAGGAAATAGTGACTCTTGGATGTATTATGTAATGTAAACATCCTGTTGAACAGTTAGATCAATATTTCTCATATCAGAAAACAAAGATCTGTAATAAAATTAATTTTCCTTCAATGAAAATGTGGACTTTATTTCCTTTCTCTAAGTATCTGTGTCCTGCTGTGCAGTAAATTTTAGAGCTTCAAATATCTTTCAGAATAAAACATGAAAATTCAACTCACAAGTCACATTTTTCTACAGCTTCAAAATCTACCAGAATTGGATAAAATAATCATGTCAATAAAAATGATTATGTTCCAGTTATAACAAGTTATGATGTTTATTGGAATATTTAAAAAATGTATCTAAATTTTATATGACTATTTCACCTTATTTTATATTATTATTAGAAGTTAAGGTTTAGTGAATCTCTTTTCTGCTATATAGTTTTTGGTTTATACATTGTGCATTTGAATGCTTCCAGAAAACAAACAAACAAACATACCACCCACAAAAATGTTTCATCATTTTCATACCAATTGTTAAAAGAAAATATTGAAATCCTATTTAAGAAGTGTGTATTGCAGAAAAACATTTATAAATTCAGGAGATCCTTCTCAGATTCCTTAACTTTTGAATATTTGGTGTGGTGGTATGGAAATATGTCTTATGTTTAAAAAGAAATTCATTATGTGATGCTGTTTCCAGTATAACAGCAACTTAAAGGGACAGTCAGCTATCTTGTTCCTTTGTCTGAAATGCTAAGAGCAATTTCCACTGCAAACAGGAAATCCTCCATTTCAGCAAAAGAAATAGAAAAATATGTCCAAAAAGCGTTCCAGCACTTGGGAGACCATAATGAAAGTAGGGGACTAAAATAAGAACTGAAAGAACATGTACAACTCCTATTGCAAATACTGAGAGACCATAACAATGCACTACAAAAGTGGTAGACTTTTCATTGCTCTATCATAACCACTTCTGGGAAGTCATTAATGCACTCCAGGAATGAAAGAAGAGAAACGAAGGAAACTGCCAGAGGAAGTAGACCATTTAGAACCTTAGCATTCCAAAATACACATCTCCAGTCTTTCAGGATTCATCACAGATTGACATTGAACTTGTGTTCTACTTGTCTTAATCTCCTGAGGGCCACTACTTTAGATATATACTAGCACCCTGATTTAGACTAGATTTTGGTTAGCACCTCTATTGTGTAGGAGGGTGATAGAAATCATCTACATCTAAGCTTTCATACAATGGAACCTGACTGTGCATTACAAAAACAAAAGGAAAGAAGCTAGAAACAACCCAAATGTCCCACAACAGAAGAATGGGTACAGAAAATGTTTTCGTTTACACACTGGAATACTATTAGGATATTTAGAACAAGAACACCATGAATTTTGCAGGCAAATGGATGGAACTAGAAAATATCATCTTGAGTATGGTAACTCATCCCCGAAAGAACTTGCATGGTATGTCCTCATTAATAAGTTGATATCAGTCAAAAAAGGATAGAAAAACTAGAATACAATCTAAAGTAATAAAGAAAGTTAAAAAGAAGGGCCCAAATAAGGATGCTTCAATCCTACTTGGGAAGAAAATAATAATGGGAGGCAGGAGAGAGGGACCTGGATGGGAGAGAGGAGGGTGAAGGGAAAAAGGGGACATAATCAAGTACAGAGGAGGAGATAGGAGAGAAGCCCTAAAGGCCAGCAGAATGAATAGAAATATATAACCTCGGAGCTGGGAGTTGCGGGACCCTCTAGAAATTACTAGAGACCTGAGAAGTGACAGACTCTCTGGACACAAAGGGAGGGGCCTTATATCAAATACCCAAGAGTGAGGAGAGGGAATTTATAGAGTGCACCTCCAGTAGAAAGACAGGGCATCAAGTGGAGGGATGGGGTTGTTGTCCTACAGTCAAAAACTATGTCCCAGAATCATTCCTGTCTAAAAGAACTGCAGAGACAGAAATGGAGAAGAGACTGAGGGAAAGGTGGTCCAGTGATGGGCCTAAATTGGGATCCATCTCAAAGGAAAGATCCATGGCCTAACACTATTACTGATGCTATAGTGTGCTTACAGACAGGAGCCTAGCATGGCTGTCATATGAGAAGCCCAAGAAGCAGCTGACTGAGACAGAGGAAGATGCTTATACCCAAACATTGGACCTAATTCCAAACCCCTAAAGTTGAATTAGTGATAGACTGGAAGAATCTGAGGGTGCCATGCCCATAGGAAGACCAGCAGTTTCGACTAACCTGGACAACATATACTTAGTCATCAACCAGGCAGCATACACTAGCTGTTTCAAGGCCCCAGATACATATACAGCAGAGGACTGCCTGGTCTGTCTTCAGCAGGAGAAGAGCATGGGTAAATTTAGAATACAGTCCAAAACACAAAGAACATTAGAATACCTTACTCTATTCTTGCTCTGTTATGTTATTGAAAATAAACAGATTCATTTTATTTCCAAGCTTAGAAGTTTACCTCTCCCAGTTTTCCATTTTGTGTTCATTTAAAAATAAAACTCTATTATTAATATTGAAGTCTATGGCTACCCATTTGTATGTATGTAAAAAGTATGTAAAAACTAGGACATGAAAAATTTATATGCAACATGCTTCTGATTTATATTTACTCTGTATTTAACTTGTAGTTGGCTACACATAGTAGAGACATATGCAGATAAAAGTTTAGTTATTCATTATGCAGGAACAAAGGAAACTTCTTTTAGATATCTTTAAACAGGGAAATCTAAATGATGTAGAGTGGCCAGAAACTAGTTGTTAGTGTTTAAGAATTAGTATAAGATATAGCAAAGACTGAGTAAGGACCTCAACCAAGAAATCCAAAGCTTATTTCAGGAATCTGTGTATATTTCACATTAAAAGAAAAAAGGTAATTCTAGATGTGATTAATTTAAAGATTACAATAAAATGTATGAAATAAATGCAGTTCAGAAGTTAAAATGAGGACGCTTATAGGGATCAGAGTACAAAGACATCATTCAGAGAATGAGGTCACGAATACGTAGGTCTGTCTTTTAAGATTTGAAATCCCATAATCCAAGACATACAAACATACCAGAATAATCAGAGAAACAGGTGCTCTTGTATCTTCATAATATAGGAACTTAGTTTTTTAGTACAGTGAAACATATTTTGGAATTCTTACTTCAAGAATATAAACTATTAAGTATGAATAAGTATTAATAAACATGTTGCAATAATATTAGCAGAAATGATAGAAATCACTTATAAAGAAGAAAAAAAGAGAATGATAATCTGGAGTTTTATACTAAAGCATACAGTTCTCTTAAAAACATATCAAAAATTCTTTATGCTGTGCTTTCATAGTATAATAAATAAAGCTATGGTAATTGTGTGCTAATGATTGGAAAGGATCTGGCCAATTACATATAAGCCCAGAAAGAAAAACAGTTATCTATGATTCTTAAAGTGGCATAAAAGATTAGAACTCAAAAGCAGAACTGTCTGAAAAAGAAGTTGACTATGTTCCATCAGACCTCCACTGTTGTAGAGCCATCGCCAATACTGAAATGTTTCTCCAAAGTGACACATGCTCTTTGTGAAATAAAGAATGCACCATCCAAAACTGACTCCATTGGAGAGCCTTCATTTTCTAGTGGATATTAAATGTATTTGCTCATCCACTTAGAGTTTTAAGAAAACAAGTGTCCTGCTATGTTTAAAGCAGGGAGAAGAAAGGGGTAATACAATATTCTATTCAAGAAAGATTAATTTAAAATACAATGAATAACATTCTTTGGCATCATATTGAATAAAAGTACCAGGGGATAATTTAATGCAGTTACTGGAGAAGATAGTTATGGACAAGTTCCACTATAAAACTTCCAAAGAGAAAAATGAAAATACTCACATGAAATGCAGGTGTGTGTGTGTGTGTGTGTGTGTGTGTGTGTGTGTGTGTGTGTGTGTGTGTGTGTGTGTGCATATAATGCATTGGTATCTATGTATCTATAAATGTATCTATGTATCTATGTATACATACCAATGTATATTTAAATATATACCCATATAATATACAAATAAACATAGATTATTTCCTTTAGTTACATTACTCAAGTAAATCTTTTTACCCATGGCTTAGAATAACAACCAATAATGAACTTCAGTGATATACTGTTAAGTATAGACATGAAAATGAAGGGAAACTAGCAATCCTTACTTTTCCTTTACTCCCATACTATAAGGCTCTCAATTAGTGATAAACCCACCATATGCTTGTATCCTTCATTTCAGCTTAACTCCTATTGTGTCAAATTTATACAAATAAATTTAATTTTAATTTTACAGACCATATGTTGAGTTAAACTTGGAATCTCCATGGATTCCTCCAATAAGATAAATATTCAAATTTGTGAAGTGAATTTTCAGTGTAACTCCTACCTTTCCTCACTGCGTATTCAGCCGTTTATATCTAGACTTTGGCATATTAAAATAGACATCATAAAATCTTAGCACCGCCAATCACATTGCTTTAATTAGTATAAAAAATCTTGTGTGAATCAAACCTCTGCTAAAAGTCTTACACTGTAAATAATTTCCTACAGTGCTTTATTAAAATTCTCTGGTATGGGAATTCAGAACATAAAGAAAGTATCAAAACCCTCTTCCTGAAGTAGTTCTTCATCCTTAATCTATATAGATTATTTCCATGAGTCAGTAGAACAAGAAGTAATTATTGTGGATGAATGAGTCGGCTTTTATTTCACAAAATACACTCGTGATCAGCTGGGTTTTAATTCACAAACTCCACTCCTGACCTCAGATCACTGACATCTTACATAAAATTGATTCAAGAGGTTTTTGGGTTTTGTTGTTGTAGTTCCTGTTGTTGTTTTATGAGAAGAATGAAAACAAAGAAATTAAGTAGAGTGAGGGCTTTAATAGAAGAGCAGAAGTGGGCATAAAGTAGACGCTACCGTCCAGGTTCACTCAGTGGCATGTACTTAAAAAAATCCAAGGCCCCGTTTTGATGAAAATAATATATTTCACTCGGTATGCAATCTATTGCAGTTATGAAGAGAAGACACTCTTAGAATGTTTCTGCATAAGGGGTAAGCGCATAAGTTCTTTCTGTTTCAATCCTAGTGTTTAAGAAAGCTGTCTTCCCATGTAGGGTTTGTGATATTGCTGAAAGCTTTCAAGAGATAGGGGTATTATGAGAAGTATGGGCAAGTTCCCTGTGACAGTCACAGTGCCAGCCACTTCACGATCATCTGTCTTTAGGAGACTCATTTTATTTGTAAGTGTTTCATGTCTCTAAAATTACCAGAGGTTTTGAGTCTAGACAACAAAAACATATCATCCAAATTTCCTATTCTGACTTTGACTCTATAGACTGTGAAATTCAAATAATAAAGAAAGCAAAATATCATGAGAATCAAAGAGCTCTTGCTATTCAGATTTCCCACCATCTATTTGTTTTTGAATATTGCTGTGATGTCCCTTTTAATAAAATGAAAAATTATTATTATTATTATTATTATTATTATTATTATTATTATTATTATTATTATTATTATTGGAGAGGAAAAATTTCAGATGCTTTTGGTTCATGAAAATGTTACTTCTCAATTGGGTAACTCTAAACTGAACCATTTAAGTTAAAAATGTGCTCAACAATTGGAATGAAATATCAATTCAGACATTGATATTTCATGGTACAGACTATTACGGTCTGTTAGGATGGCTAGCTGGGGACTGTCCACTATCAGAGTCTGATCAACGTTAGGACTGATAACAGCTTGGTGTAGGTATTGATTCTTAAATGGGCTGACTACCACATTGTCACCATCCTGGGCAAAGATAAAATTTGAAATTTTATATATTGTTTCTACTGAAGGTGTATCACTTTTATGTGGTAAGCCAAAAACTGTAAATCAAAACATGACAAACTGAAGACCATCTGCACACTGAGGTAGATGCACACAAATAAAACTAGATTCAGAGAGGCCAAAGGATAGGACTATGTGACATGTTCTGAATTTCCTTCTTGATCTCCTCTTGCTCTTCTCCCTGGTATTTTGTTCTTTGAAGTTTTCTGTTATATATTTTTTATCACATACGTTCTCATGACTTTTGACTACTGGTTGAGTTCAAAGCTCAACTACAGCTGATTAGAAGATAGGACTGACAACAGCTTTGTGAAGCTGCTATTTCCTGAATGTGCTATGTTTTTTATTTAACCTATGCACTTATGTGTAAAAACCCTTATCTTAAACTCTCTTTAATTACTCTTTGAGGGTACTATCTGTTTACATCTGTCTTTAACAGATGCAGCTGTATAGATATGTTGTAACAAAGTGATTTATTTAAACAAAGAAACTTGGAAAAAACAGATTTCATCCCTGTACTTGTGGCACAGTCATGGAATCTTAGTTATGTAGGTTGTTGAGGATATAAGATTTCCAGTGCAGGCCCATCCTGAGTGGCTAAATGAGATGCTATCTCAAAAAAAATAAATAAATAAAGTTTGGGTCTTGGATAGGGCTCAGTTTTAGAACATCTGTGACATATGATGTAGACCATAAGTACATTTGCCAGTACCACAAAATAAAAAAGTAAAATGAAGGAAAAATCACCTCAGACTGTGGATTATATCAGCTGTGCACTGCCCATGCCTACCACTTTATTTGTCCTTCTTCACTTCTGAATCCTGTAATATTTCTTTTATCACACATAGGTGTGTGTGTGTGTGTGTGTGCATGTGTGTGAATGTATGTGTGTGTATATGTGAGTAATTGTGCACATGATGAATGCATGTATGACTGTGTATGTGCATGTGGATGAATGTATATGTGTCTGTCCAAGAAGATGAATGTCTATACACATTCAAAGTTGTTGGTATCTGGTTCTCATACTTGCACAGAACACATGTTGCCAACTGAACCCCCTTCTTATTCCTAATCATATTTATACCATTAGTAATAGATCAGGCATGGTATAAACAAGTAATTTACTTAAACTCAAGAATGAAGTAAAGATGACTGTTATATATATTTCCAGTAAATGAAAAAAATATGAAAGCTTCATTTTAAATATTTGACAAAATGATTCCAAAGGCAAATGTGATTCTGTATCTCATATTAAGATTTCTCAGCATGTTAATACTATGAAAATGGGTAAATAGGTTATTTTCTGGCGTGCACACAATAAAATAAAAACTCAGCTTTATTTTCACTTGTAGTATACAATTGTTCAGAGTTTAGTGGTGAGAAACTCCTGTTTGATGAAAACACAATTTCTTTACTTTCTTCCTTCTTTCTGTGCTGGGAGGCAAATCCATTCCATCACCTTTCCAGTATTAGAGATGTCTTTATTTACTCTTCACTATTTACTTGAGCCTCTCAGCTTTGAAAATTCATGAGCCTTTGGTCAAGTATACACAATGAAAAAACAAATTTACAATAAGCGAATGAACACAGAGCACATGAACTTTTATGAATCCTCAGCTGCATGTTGAATTTGGATCAACTCTATTTTTGTTAAAGTTTATAACTATTTACAAACTTCTTTAGATGCAAGGGCAAGAAGCATGCATTTCTGCATTTATTATTAAATTCCTGCACCTGTATCTTTGAGGTGAACTTATCAGTTTTATGCCAGAGGGATATGACCTACAAAGAAGAGCATGATATTTGTCTACCTTATAGCCTTGTATTGGTTGGCTCCAACTTAGTGTTTGGTCATCTAGAGGTTTATTTTTTCCTACCAGAGTCCACAGTGATACTTTGTTCACATACTTTTCCTTTATGCTCAGTTGCAGTCTCAGGAAACAGACTGATAACCATTCCAGCCAGAACTACTTTCTTGGTGTACTTTTGTTAGAATATTTGAAATAAACTGTTTCCATACAGATCACATTGAAATAAATTCTTATTTAAAGTTTAAAGTGCAAATACATTCCAATTAACAGTAAAATAGGAAATTGATGTCCGTTATGTGCTTACATTTTGTCTTTATATTCTTGTGATATTTGAACTCTTTACAACTTATTTTGATTTTGGAAATTAAAATATAATTACACATGATTTTGTTTTATTTTCCTTTCTTCTGTTCAAGGCCTTTCATACACTCACTCCTCAATCTGGTTATTTAATTGCATGTATGTATGTACATATATATGTATGTATATACATATGTGTATGTGTGTATGTATGTATGTATATGTATGTATTATATATGTATGTATTACGTATGTAATATATCTAATTTCAGAGTTGGCCAGTTGATATTGAATAACCTACTGGAGACATTTCTGTAGGGAAGATTGGCTTCTCCTATTCTCATTCTTTATTTTCCAACAGTTCTTATCTAGAGTTGGTACTACAGAAGACTTCTTCATTCACGTTATCGTGTCTATTCATATCACTGTTATACTTGTCTTGTTTAGGCAGTCATGTTGCTTAGACTTCGTAGGTATAGCTTCCATGACATATTTAGTAGACACAGTCTTGCATCAGACATCATGGTCTTCTGGCTCTAACAATCTTTTGACCTCCTGTTTTATAACGTTTCATGAGTTTGGGTGCAGAATTTGTATTGTAAATGCATTATTTAGGGCTGAGTGTGACATAACAATTTGTTCTCTGCATTTTGATAGGTGGTTTTCTCTAATGGTCTGTCTGTTAAAAAAAAGAACTTTCTTTCTTTAGGGATAAGAATTACAGCTCTCTGTGATTATCATCATAAATATACATAAGAAGCATTTGGGAGAGTCTCTGGTTACAGTCAGGATATGAGAATGACTACTGAATCCTTTGAACCATTATGTCATGCTTGTCCTTGTAATTCATCTCTGTATGGTTCCTCAGGACTGTTGGTGGCTTCCTTCACTTGGAAGCCTGTGTTTTTATAGTTCTTCAATTGTAAACCATATTTATCTTTGCTGTAATAGGCATTTTTAAAAACACATACAATGATATATAAATGATTTCCAAAAACAATATTTCTTTTCAATCCTTGCTGGCACTAGTGTGGGAACTTGCTGGCTCTCTTTTTTAATATTTCCTGCAACAATTAGGCAGTACAGATTCACCTCATTTTTCATTCCCACCCCCTTTATATTTCCCTCTCATGTCTTCTATTCCTTATCTCCTTCCTTTTCTTTCTCGTCTTTTCTGTGACTCACTCTAGTTTTTAGGTTTTCACACATTTCATCCTCCAGGGCCTTTCACAAGCCTACAATCCACAAATGGTGATGATGAAGTCATTCTTAAATCTTATCTCTTTCCTTGAACTTTCTCGGGGTTTATTTAGATGTAAAGAAAAGCTCCTGTAACAGAATATGCTGTCTATGCAAAAAAAAAAAAAGAAAGAAAAAAACACTTCCTATTGTTGTCTTCAAAATCTCTAGTGACCTAATGAAAACTCAACTTTATCACTTTAGAGCTCCAGATATTGAAAATTAGAAGCGGATCTGCCTGGGATAAACTGAAATTACTGTTGGTATCATGTTCATTTAATTTGGTTTCTTGTGTTTCCTAGAGTCTAGTGGCTACCTACATTTCTATGATTGTTCTTCTTTATGAATGTTCAGAAAACAAAAACCTGCATCCCTTTAAGTACTCTTTCCCTAGTTAAGTCTTACTGTGACTCAAATATTTGCCAAGATTTTCTTGTCTTAAATGAACCTGAGGCCATTCAAACAACCGTAGAACAATTTGTCCTCAAGAAATTTAAAGTGAAGCTACTGAAAAATTCACTATTTTGTATGAAACAACATATGTGTAAAATGATTTAGGTACTAAAGGGCTTTTAAAAATAGTTTATATATGTTTTAGAGAAGGTAATTATATCATTTGACTTCCTTTTGTCCCTCCAATCCCTCCCATATATCCCTCCTAGCTCTCTTCAAAGTGGTCCTTTTTTTCCATGAATTTTTAAATATGTTTTCATATATATTCCCAAATACAATATGCTTAGTCTATATAATGTTACTTTGATTCACAATATAACCCATCTACCTAACGCCTAAGAATGAGAGAGAAAAGGGGTCAGAAAACTTGTAAGAGGAAGAGCATTAAGGAGTAGGTTGTGAGATGGAGTCCTCTAGTATTGTCAGAAGCAGCACATATAGTCTCATTAATATGACAGTATAAACATGAGCTAAGCAAGACTACAATAGACAGAGAGAGCCTAAAACGCCTCAATCATACACAAAGAACTATAGGCAATTAACCACGAGTGGGAGAAATTATGCTCCCTGGACTTTTTGGATGATCATTCTGCTTAATTCACAAGAGATTTTATTTCCAGTTTTAAATATTCCAATCATGTTTTATATTTTATTTTAAGCAAGAAGATGCCTTTCTCCTAATTTCTTATGAAATGTATAAACTGAACCACAAGTAATTAGTAGATGTGAAGAATATAGAGCAGTACTAATATATATATATATATATATACACACACACACACACACACACACACACACACACACACTCTTCTCAGGTTAAGATACAGAATGTTATTGACTCTAGTGTGGGGACAAAGACCAACCTATACCAAGGTGAGGAGGGAGAATTTCCATGACTTCCACACCAACAATGATCATAAATTAAATTTAGTCTCAAAATCATAAAAACAAAACATAAAAACAACAAAATCATAAAAAATAAATATTTGCTGTAAGTATAATTAAATTCTGTTTTATAACACTACCAAATCACATATCCCCATGTATTCCCATGCTATGTATAGCTAGAAATAATTGCTGTACTGAATATGTACTAGAGATATGGTTTTGATTTTATTGTCACTGCATAAATACACAGACATCAAAATCTTATATTTTCTTATTCCTCTTTATTTATCCATGGCAATTTAATGATTGGATATTATATTTATTTACTTTTCAAATGTTATCCCCCATCCTAGTTTCCCCTCCACAAACCCCCATCCCATCCACCATCCCCCTGCTTCTATGAGGATGCTCTGCCACTCACCCACCCACTCCCTACTCACTGCGCTGGCATTCTCCTACACTTGGTCATCTAACCTTCACAGAACCAAGGGCTTCTCCTCCCACTGATGCCAAATAAGGCCATCCTCTACTACATATCCAGCTGTAGTCATTTGCCCTTGAATGTGTACTCTTTGCTTGGTGGATTATTCCCTGGGAGCTCTGGGGGGGGGGTCTCGTTGATTGATGTTGTTGTTCTTCCTATGGGGTTACAAACCCTTTTAGCTCCTTCAGTTCTCTCTCTAACTCCTCTATTGGGGTCCCTGTGCTCAGGCCAATGGTTTGCTATGAGCATTCGTACTGTATTGATCGGCTTCTAGCAGAGCCTCTCAGGACAAAGTTTTATCAGGCTCATGACAGCAAGCACTTCTTGACATCCACCATAGTATCTGGATTTGGTATCTGTATATGAACTCCCATATACGGGATGGATCCATAGGTGGGGCAATCTCTGGTGGCCTTTCCTTCTGTCTCTGATCCACATTTGCCCCTGTATATCCTTTAGAACATTAGGAACAATTGTGGATTACTGGAAAGCAGTCTGGCGGCTCCTCAGAAAACTGGGCATGACACTTCCGGAGGATCCGGCTATACCACTCCTGGGCATATACCCAGAGACTTTACCTGCATGCAATAAGGACACATGCTCCACTATATTCATAGCAGCCTTATTTATAGTAGCCAGAAGCTGGAAAGAACCCAGATGTCCCTCAACGGAGGAATGGATTCAGAAGATGTGGTATATTTACACAATGGAATACTACTCTGCAATTAAAAACAATGAATTCACGAAATTCCTAGGCAAATGGTCAGAACTTGAAAATATCATCCTTAGTGAGGTAACCCAATCACAAAAGATCACACATGGTATGAAGTCACTGATAAGGGGATATTGACCCAGAATCTCAGAATACCCTAGACACAATCAGCATATCAATAGATTTCTAAAAAGATGGAAGGAGAGACCCCTGGTCCTGGAAAGACTGGATGTAGGGGAACGCCAGGACAGAGTAATGAGAGGGGGTTGAACGGAGAAAAGAGGGAGGGAAGGGGGCTTATGGGACTTTCGGGGAGGGAGGAAACGGGAAAGGGGAAGTGATTTGGAATGTAAATTAAAAAAATAAAATAAAATTAAATTAAAAAAAAAAATTGTAGATGAGTGGGTGGCCCCATTCCCCAAATGGAGGCCTTGCCTAATCTCTGTATATGACTACTACAGGTTCTCCTTTCCCTTTGTTGGGCATTTCAGCTAATCTCATCCCTTTTGTGTCCTGGGATCCTCTTGCTTTCCTGGCATATGGGACTTTCTGGTACCTACTCCCAGCTCCTCATCCCCCATTGCTACATACCTCAGTTCAAATTGCTGACCTTCTGTATAGCATACCCATCTCCTCCCATACCTGATCCTGCCCCCCTTTTTCCCCTCCCTCCTTCCTATCCCCCAAGTCCCTCCCAACACTGTACCTCCTGTACATATTTTGTTCCCGTTATAAGAAGGACTAAAGCATCCACATTTTGGTCTTCCTTTTTCTTGAGCTTCATGTGGTCTGTGAATTGTATCATAGGAAATCTGAGCTTTTGGAAAAATATCTACTTATCAGTGAGCACACATCATGTGCTTTCTTTTGTGACTGGGTTGTCAAACTCAGGATGATATTTTCTAGTTCCATCCATTTTCCTAAGAATTTCATGAATTCATTGTTTTTAGTAGATGAATAGTACTCCATTGTGTAAATTTTCTGCATCCATTCCTCTGTCGAAGGACATCTGGGTTCTTTCCAGCTTTTGACTATTATAAACAAGGCTGTTATGAACAAAATGGAGCATGTACCCTTGTTATATGTTGGAATATCTTTTGGGCATATGCCCAGGAATAGTATAGCTGGGGTCTCAGGAAGTACTATGTCCAATTTTCTGAGGAACAGCAAGACTGATTTCCAGAGTAGTTGTACCAACTTGGAATCCTATCAACAATGGAGGAGTGTTCCTCTTTCTCCACATTCTTGCCAGCATCTTCTGTTACCTGAGTTTTTGATCTTATCCATGCTGACAAGTGTGAGGTGGAATATCAGAGCTGTTTTAATTTGCATTTCCCTGATGACTAAGAATATTGAACTTTTCTTTAAGAGATTCTCAACCATTTGGAATCCCTCAGTTGAGAATTCTTTGTTTAGTTTTGTACCCCATTTTTTTATTATTTATTTTATTTTATTTTTTTAATTTACATTCCAAATCACTTCCCCTTTCCCGTTTCCTCCCTCCCCAAAAGTCCCATAAGCCCCCTTCCCTCCCTCTTTTCTCCATTCAACCCCCTCTCGTTACTCTGTCCTGGCGTTCCCCTACATCCAGTCTTTCCAGGACCAGGGGTCTCTCCTTCCAGCTTCTTAGAAATCTATTGATATGCGGATTGTGTCTATGGTATTCCGATATTCTGGGTCAATATCCCCTTATCAGTGACTGCATACCATGTGTGTTCTTTTGTGATTGGGTTACCTCACTAAGGATGATATTTTCAAGATCTGACCATTTGCCTAGGAATTTCGTGAATTCATTGTTTTTAATTGCAGAGTAGTATTCCATTGTGTAGATATACCACATCTTCTGAATCCATTCCTCCGTTGAGGGACATCTGGGTTCTTTCCAGCTTCTGGCTATTATAAATAAGGCTGCTATGAACATAGTGGAGCATGTGTCCTTATTGCATGCGGGTAAAGTCTCTGGGTATATGCCCAGGAGTGGTATAGCCGGATCCTCCGGGAGTGTCATGCCCAGTTTTCTGAGGAACCGCCAGACTGCTTTCCAGAGTGGTTGTACCAGCCTGCAATTCCACCAGCAGTGGAGGAGTGTTCCTCTTTCTCCACATCCTCGCCAACAACTGCTGTCTCCTGTGTTTTTGATCTTAGCCATCCTGACTGGTGTGAGATGGAATCTCAGGGTTGTTAAATTGAAGACCCAGAAATGAATCCACACTCCTATGGTCACTTGATCTTTGACAAAGGAGCTAAAACCATCCAGTGGAAAAAAGATAGCCTTTTCAACAAATGGTGCTGGCTCAGCTGGAGGTCAACATGCAGAAGAATGCAAATTGAACCATCCTTATCTCCTTGCACTAAGCTCAATTCTAAGTGGATCAAAGATCTCCACATAAAACCAGACACACTGAAATTAATAGAAGGGAAACTAGGGAAGAATCTTGAACTTATGGGCACAGGGGAGAATTTCCTGAACAGAACTCCAATAGCTTATGCTCTAAGATCAAGAATAGACAAATGGGACCTCATTAAATTCTAAAGTTTTTGCAAGGCAAAAGACACTGTCAAAAAGACAAAGCGGCAACCAACTAACGGGGAAATGATCTTTATCAACCTTACATCCGACAGAGGGCTAATATCCAATATATACAAAGAACTCAAGAAGTTAAACTCCAGAGAGGCAAGTAACCCTATTAAAAAATGGGGTACAGAGCTAAACAAATAGTTCTCACCTGAAGAATATCTAATGGCTGAGAAGCACCTAAAGAGATGTTCATCATCTTTAGTCATTGTACCCCATTTTTAATAGGGCTATTTGGTTTTCTGGAGTCTAACTTTCTGAGTTCTTTGAGATCTTGAGTATATTTTGGATATAAAGATCTTTTCTCAATCTTTTGGTTGCTGTTTTGTCCTATTGACAGTGCCCTTTGCCTTACAGAAGCTTTGAAATTTTATGAGGTCCTATTTGTCTATTGTTGATCTTAAAGCATAAGCCATTGGTGTTCTCTTCAGGAAATATACTCCTGTGCTGATGTGTTCAAGGCTCTTTCCCACTTTTTCTTCTATTAGTTTCAGTGTAGCTGGTTTTCTGTAGAAGTCCTTGATCTACTTGTACTTGAGCTTTGTACAAGGAGATAAGAATGGATCAATTTGCATTCTTCTACATGCTGACTGCCAGTTGACTCAGCATCATTTGTTGAAAACTTTGTCTTTATTCCATGGGATTGTTTTAGCTCTTTTGTCAAAGATCAATTGACCATAGGTATGTGGGTTTATTTCTGGGTCTTCAATTCTATTCCATTGATCTATTTGCCTGTCTCTGCACCAATACCATGCAGTTTTTTTCATGATTTTGATAAGAGGATGTATTCATAGTGATATATACAGCCATGTTTCATTTAATTCCTGGTTTTATATTTTATATGTGAATGCACTGCAGCTTATTAAACTATTCTTATGTTTATTAATACCTGACATCTTCTTATTTATTTGCTATGGTGAATCATGTGGGGCTGTGCTTTCCCTGGTGCTAATAATAAAGGTTCCTTAGAGACAATTCCTAGTATTAAAGTGGACTAATGAGACTGTAATGTTGTTTAATATCCTTGACAGCATTTGATGAGTAAAACTACATATGAAATGTAGTGAGTATGAATTTATCCTGAGTTATAATTTGTTTTGCTATTTTTTGTGATGATGCCAAATAAAAATTTGCATGTTGAACAAATTAATGTTTTCCCCTGTGTAATATCTATTTACACTCCATTTCTATGCTATTTAAAGAATTTACAAATTATGATTCATGCATTTTGTTGGTTTTAACTATGCAAACATATGTACCTTTTTCAATGCATGCTTATTCATTTGTTTAAAAAAAGCAGTTTTCTTTTTATGTTGTTTTCCTCTGAAGATTCAATGTTTTGATCATCACTACAACCTTACAAAGACAGAATAAACATAACAAAAAGTCTCACTAAACATATCAATCAAAAGATCAGTATTTGATGGTCAGTATTATGTGGGACAGTAATTTGTGAGAGATAAGAGGCCAATTTTCCTATGTGTCTGGAGCCATGGGTAACTTCATGTGTACTCTTTAGCTGATGGTTTTGTCCCTGGGAACTCTGGGATTACTGGGTGACTCATACTGTTGTTCCTTCTGTGGTGTTGTAAACCCCTTCAGCTCCTTGGGTCCTTTCTCTAGCTCCTCCTTTGGGGACCCTGTGCTCAGTTCAATGGCTGGCTGAGAGTGGTCCCTCTGTATTTCTCGTGCACTAACCGAGCCTCCCAGGTGACAGCTATATTCTCCAGTCAGCAAGCACTTGTGGGCATCGATAATAGTGTCTGGGTTTTGTAATTGTATATGGAATGGATCCCTGAGTGGAGTAGTCTCTCAATGGTCTTTCCCTCAGACTCTGCTCCATCCACCCTTTGTCTCTGGATCTCCTTCTGTGGGTATTTTGTTCCCATTTCTACAAAGGACCAGAGTATCCATACTTTGTTCTTTCTCTTTCTAGGGCATCATTTGATATGTGAAATGTGTCTTGGGTATTCCAAGCTTCTGGGCTAATATACACTTATCAGTGCATACATACCATGTGTGTTCTTTTGTGATTGGGTTACCTCACTCGGGATGGTCTGTTAGACACCAAAGGGAGGAGAGGGTCTTGGTCCTGGTAAGACTTGATGCTGTAGTGTAGAGGAATACCAGGACAGGGAAGCAGGGGAGGGTTGATTAGGGAAGGGGAGATGGCTTATGGGATTTTCGGGGGAGGGGGGAACCAAGAAAGGGGACAACATTTGAAATGTAAATAAAGGATATAGCTAACAACAAAAAAGAAAAAGAAATATCTCATAGAAACATTGTAAGAATGAAAAATATATAACACAAATGAAGCTCTTTGTGTAATATTCAATAGTCTAAGTTTCTAATACTATCTAGCTGGTGATTTTTCATGTGTAAAATAAAAACTTTGAAACAAAGAAAGTGAAAATAATTTTCCATTGGATGTGAGTCTGAATATTTTGCATTTATGTGTTTTGGTTTAGCACATAGAATTCCATGCTGTGACTGGTTTGTTTCAGGTGGTCTGTGCACAGTGTCTGCATAATCTTTCTGTGGTTTTATCTGTGCACAGATTACAATGACACAGGGTTTAATCCAACTCCAAAGTTTTCCATAGTGGATTAAATTTATAATGCAATATTCGTCATAGTATGTTGAAATGAGAAAAAGAAAAGATTGGATACATTTTCTAAGAAATATATTTCTGCTCTTCACAGTAGAGAAAAAGGGAGAGGCTTGAAGTGAAATAACAAATGAAATATCTTGAGAACTTTTCAAAAGGCAAAAGAAGAAATACTGTAGGAAACGGAAAAGCGGGTCAATCAGAATAAAATTCCTTAGAAAGGATTCATAATATCCAGAGTCCAAGAAGAGAGGTTCAACTTGGGATGTTGAGGTATTTGCAAGCCCAATGGATGGCATCAGTTATGACACTCAACACTTTTGGAGACATTGTGTCAGAAGTCAGAAAGAGCCCTTACCTGAATAATTATGTATTTCTGTGAAGGAGGAGAAAAGATTTTCACCTGAACATGATCTAGAAAGTAAACAGTAGATAATTGAGGAGATAAATGGTTCAGTTAAATATTGTGGAAAATGGAGAAAAATCATATCAGAACAAAGAACTGTAGATGCTCATGATAAACAGCCTCGTCAGGCTTGGAGAACATTACCTGTGAAGGCTGTTAACTGAAGGCATCGTGACTTTCTCCAACCAGGTCCATTTGCCTAGGTATTGAAACAAAAATGAAACAAGACATGCTGTTTTTCTGTCTGTAGACTTGAATGTATGATCAAATAGCATAGATAAACTAATGAAAATATCCAAGTATACTTGAAGGAATTCATAAGGCTTGTAGGCATATAAAGACACAAACAAAACATGGGTCTATTTCTAGGAAGACCTACAAGTATAGAAAAAACACAAATAAAATTTAAATATCCATTTGATTATTCTGATATATGATTTTGTTTGGTTTGGTTGGTTTTGGTTTCAGACGTCCTGATGGGATAATTAAATTGACTGCATTTAGGGAAATCATAAAGAGAAACTTTCTACACTTCTCCACTACCTGTTTGGACTTTTAGAAAACATTCAGTAAATATTTTTAAGATCATATAGCCAAGAATAACTAATAAAAGACCATGCAATTTTAGAAAATCATTTTTCCTTTTAATATACAAGCTTTCATAAATTTAAATAAGATTAATGTCAGTCTCTAGGTTTCTTTGTCAAATAAAATATGTTTCTCAGTTCTGTCATTTATTCTTTTTCAGTGTGTATCCTTGCATTTCTTGCCACCTCTTTTCTTTGTGTATTTTTAACTTTCTAAGGTGGTGTTTACATAATCCTTTAAAGAAACAAGTCAATGTTGGATGTATCACAAAGATAAGTTGGCTTCAAGACATGGTGATGTTCATGATGAGGGTATAAATCATCTCATTGCTAGAAAGTCATATGAGAACAGAGGATTCTATTAACATTGTCCTCAAAGTCCTCATCCAGATGCCCATAAGTTGTTCACAGGATGGTATTTTTGCTCTTATATATACGATTCCTTCAGGTCACCATGATCTACTATGTTTGTTGAGTTAAAACAGAAGCAATCCTTATTTTTTTTCTCTTTTCCCAAGATTGTGGGATAAATGAAATTAAAACAAGCTTAATAAAAATGGTTTAATCATTCTGGGGTGAAAATATATTTTTGTTTCTATTTTATATCTTCATCGTCTTATAGATTAGGAAAAATTCTGCATTTTTATCCAGAGACTCATTGCTCTCAGCATACTGGGCACAGAAGGTTATCTTTAAAATCCCCTCTAAGTCTCCTAAATTAATGTTCTGTGTAGTGAGCACCTGCCAGCTTTGGTACAGTTATGGGATTAGGCAGTTTTGAATGGTATTTGACTCTGAAGGTTGTTTGCATGCTGTTACCAAATCTGGCTGCATTTCAGCTCCAGCCTCTTCTATTTCATAAAGGGCTTTCTGTGAACCCAATGAATGCTTTCATGTAATTTTATAATTATCATACCTAGAAACTGCCTTTACCAGGACTCGGCACTTTCTTACTAATAAAATTGTTCTCCCTGTAATTTACTTTAATCAAGTCAGTGCTAATCACAAAATTTCCTGGGAGGTGGGTTTGGCAAAGTATGGAAGTATTTATTATACTTTTGTCTTTGATAAACCCTGAGAAAAAGAGCAAAATCATGTATTTAATTTGGGAGGTATTGAATTAGATGTTATAATAGACAAACTTAATTCTCCATCCATATGTTGCAATAGGTTATGAAGAGATTATTAAATTAACCTAAACTTATTCCACAATGCATGAAATATATTGTAAGGTATTGCATTAATAAACAGTGTGTCATTTATAAAATAATAGTGATTTAAAAAGAAAATAGGCATTGAGCATAAATGAAAGTGATGTCTAATATGTCCTCTGTGTACCTCTCTGAAAAACAACCCACATAGTCCCTGAATGAGGCTAATTTCTTCGGCTATGAGATGTAAACTTAATAAAACCTACTTTAGATTTTCCTTTACTAATTAAGTTTATTATTTGACAATTTTGCATGTTTGTAATGCATATTGTCCCTGCATGTTTGAGATAAGTTTAGCTCAAAAAGTTTAAGGAGTTTCTAATAAAGATCTTCAGTATTCAGGCATCATTCGCCTGAAGGTAAATACTCCAAGAATTAATCTGCATACTCAATCGACATTGAGATACATTTAGATGAAGGTACATTCTGTATTGTAGTTGAAGGTAGAAATCTACTGAGATACATGAAAAGATGCTGAAATGGCACTCTTCTTACAAATGGGCACATTTATATATGCCCTGGCCTCCTTTATCTAAGCAGATGGTAACATTGGAAAGAAGGTGTTGATTGCTTTCCTCATGTTTTCATTTAACTTGTTGGAATACATTTCCGTATACTTCCTTTGGCCAGGTTCGCATTACCTTCAGATGACAGCCACAAGTTTTCCAGTGTGATTTTTCAATTATGTAAATTGTGTCCACTTTCTCTAAACAGGTTTTGGCAAATAGAATTACTAAGGATAAAGCACAAAAATGAATAACTGAAGTATAATCAAAAAAAATAAGGTCTTTACTTCAAGAATGGTAGCAATAAAAGACTGAGAGAAAGATGCAAATGGTACACGGTGCTATAATACATGACCAGGGTGCTTAGGTGAATAAAGTAATTCTTTGAGAGTGCACAGAGGTATCACATATCCCAGGATATAAGCATTACTGAAGACATGAGACCTTGGCAGAATTCTATACAAGAATCCAGGTAAGTAATATGCTGACAAACATGAAAGGATAAAACCAGAAACATGAAGAAACACGAATGTAATGGGGAGTTATAGTTGTATCTTTTTTGGGATATGTAAAAATAAATTAAAAAGTATATTTAATTTAATCTTGAAAATAATTAAATTATGATAATCATAAACTTCACATCCCATGATGCTGCAATTCAAGTAGAATGGAGACTAAAATAAATTACTAGCATAGATTTCTTTCTTTTGATTTATTTATTATTTTATACACTCCATATTTTATTACCCACCCCATCAACGCCTGTATACCCTTTGACTGTTCCACATCCCACACATCCTCCCCTCCATTTATCTCTATGTAGATGTCCCTACCCCCAACCCCACCTGACCTCTAAACTCCCTGAAGCTTTCAGTCTCTTGAGGGTTAGGTGCATCATCTCTGAATGAACACAGAACTGGCAGTCTTCTATTGTATTTGTGCTAGGGACCTCATATCAGCCGGTGTATGTTGCCTGTTTAGTGGTCCAGTGTTTGAGAGATCCCAGGAGGTCCAGATTAATTGAGACTGCTGATCTTCCTACAGGGTCGCTCTCAGCTTCATTCAGCCTTCCCTAATTCAACAACAGAGGTCAACTGCTTCTGTCCGTTGGTTGGGTGCAAATATCTGCATGTGACTCTCTCAGCTGCTTGTTCGGTCTTACGGAGTGCTGTCATGCTAGGTCCCTTTTTGTGAGCTCTCCATAGCCTCAGTAATAGTGTTAGGCCTTCGGACCTCCCTTTTTATTATTACTTTCTTTTAAACATGAGATTAATAGTGCTATTGTTATCAATTAAATCATATTAAGAACTGTGAGAACTGTGGGAAATTAGGAAGACTTGCATTTTTTTTGCACATGAAATCTACTGGTGGAGATTTAATACTAGTCAAGTATTTAATCCATTGGTTGTCCACCTGTGTATCACTAACCTTTGGGCAAAACTAAAAATATATGATTGCATATATTATATACATTAGATTATAATCCATAACAGTAGCAAAATTATAGTTTTGAAGTGTCAACAAAAAATAATTCTATGGTTGGGTCACACACAGAGGCCACTTTATTAATGTGGCATAGCATTAGAAAGTTTAAAAATGGTTGATTAAAAGGATGAAACATTCTGCATATGGCTACAAGATAAAGAGGGAATCCCTGATAATCTGAATGCAATGGCATTTTCCTTCACAGGAAATCCCTCAAATTTTATGTTTGACTCCAGATAATATTGTGCATAAATTTATTTATTCACTGTTCCCACACAAATTCAATATCGTTTTCTCTCACACATTCAGCTACAAATATTTCAACAGTCTATTTGTGCCAAAATAAGCAAAAAATGCAAAATGTCCATATATTCTATCCTTTTGCCTAGTCTCCTCTCAATTTCCCCTATTAATAAAGGTTTGTTATTGTTTGATTGTTTTTGTTATATTTTGATCATATTTACCTCCAGCCCCTCCCACATGCACTAGGTTTTTCTTCACTCAACGCAGTTTGGAAAAAAAATAAAAAGAAAGAAAGAAATCTGTGGAGAGAGCAAAAAGGAGAGAGTTGGGGTCAGGAAATAAAACCAGAAAAATTGTTGAAGAGAGACTTTGGTGGATAAAGGACTTTGCATTTAGAAGAGGCCATTGTATGAATTACTAATCAGAAAAGAGATATGATGTTGCCAGTCTTCACAAAGGCACATCCTTTATTATAAACACTGCTAGCTGACTTTGCAAGGTGCAGTAAGAACCACTGTGGTTCCTCATAGAGCCCCTCAAGTCTCCTATCTAAACTTTCCCTTGATCTTAATCCTATTTGTAATGGCAGTCATAAGGCTCTATCCCTAATAGGCTGTTGTTCTCTTGATTCTTGATCATTATTTGTTATTTTTCATATTTCCCTCTCTCAAGAGCCCTTCATCTACAAGGAACTGTGTGTGTCTACATCAACAGGCCCAAGTTTTCTGGAGAACAATTTTTGGAAATGATGCTAGGTAGCATTAAAGCAAAAAAATTAGCATACAATCTCATTTTAATTTTGCCACATAACACTTTCTCTTTTAGATCACTGCATCTTCAAGTTCCTCAAGATTTTATAAACCTTAATCTCTTAGCCCTCTCTCTATAACAGAATACTCAAGATTGAATAAATTCTCATGAAATTAATTTACTTTAAACCCCACAATACTGGAGGCTAGAAAGTCCAAGGGCAGAATGTTGTCTGCGTTCTCTGATGAGGTACCAAACATTTTTCAGTTTATGAAGGGATTCACAAATGCTGAGAATTGGTCATAAGCAGAAGAGAAAATAGATGGTGAGAGACATCCCATACTAACCAACAAAATCTTACATAAAAGCATTGATGAACATATGCGGCCTCTATAATTCAAATATACAGTACTAATGTCTAACTTACAAACTTGTATACTGCAATCTTAAGTCTTATCATGAGTTTTAATGAAAAGTCTTCTCCAGCTTTCTTTAAAAAAAAATCACGTTTGGTTAGGGTGTTTTCACAACAATGAGACTTCACTTCACCTTTTCTTATGTTGGTGTAGCCAAGAAGGATACACCAAGAACTTATCTATATAAATCTATCATAGTGACTTTGAGAAAATAGGATATAAATAGACATGAAAAGTCTGTTTTTAATATGACCACTCTTAAAATTTGACATTTATCATTCAATTTTATGATTCAGTGGTAACTGTATAAATATGTTTATCTTTTTACATACCCCCCCACACATGAATTCCATATGGATTTCTATAACGTTGAGGCTTCAAAAATTTATGGGCTCTGTGGACTGTTAACCCTCCAGGTTGTAGAAGTGTTCCACTGAACTAAAAGATTTAATTTATCCGGAGAGCTTGATTTTGAAAGAAAATTTTCTCAGTTTCAAAATGTTTCTGACTACCTTATACACTGACTAGTATAGCAAGGCCAAGCAGGTCATTCTCCAGTGGCTCTCTACAAAGCTGAGATGCCACAATTGGGGTCACAGACCTTCATCTTTGCTATCATAGTTTTTATTGCCCTGGTGTGTTTTGATGCACTCCAAGGGGAACTGTCATCTTATCTCCCTTATCCCGCATTTTAGAAAAGAGGCTTGCAGGGAAGTAAGGCAAGTAGAATTTCCATTTTGCTCATTCTCAGGGTATTGCCTGCATATGAAAGTATAAGGTACTCCTTGTTAATTTATTCTTTTATAGAGACAGGTAAACACAAAATAATTAATTATATCAATAATGGAACTTAATTTATTTTTATGACTTCAACTAAATTAATGCTCTGAAACAAACTCAGTAGACAAAATATGAAATAAAAGTAATACACTTATGTAATACCTAATTAACTGAAACAACATCCTTTATTCCAATAATGAAGATTCCTCTTAGTTATAAACAGATAGTACATAAATATATGTCTAAGGAAGTACATGACCAGTTTGATATTTTTGTTTAGTTATGACTTTCTATTTGCCTTGCGCATTTTTACAGTTTTGCTATGGCTCATCTATTGCTGTATAGCTATATAACACATTAAAGCCTGTCAGGTACCTGGTACCTGGAGACTGTCTGAAATATAGGCATTTGGGTACCCAATGAGGCAATGCTTGGCCTCCTTTTTTCAGGTGAATAAGAAAGTAGAATATGAAAAGAAGAATGATTTAGGAGACAGTGAGAGATTTAAGATTTCACTTCAGAGGAAGATACATAAGCATACAAAGAATACTATTGTTCAAATGTTTAGGACACATGGCTCAACTTGAGTTCAGGTTGTAAAATTAAATTGTTGTATCCTAATGTTAGTCTCTCAGTATTCTGTATGTAGTATCATTTGCCAACATTTAAGGTTAAAATTTCAGAATAGTAAAATAAAGAATGTTACAAATCTCTCTGACAGATTCAAATCAATTTGGGATTTAAAAAAAAAAAGTTTATTTTGTCTTCCAAGAAACGAACCAGTGTAGCCATCCTAATATCAGATAAAATTGACTTCCAACCTAAAGTCATCAAAAAAGACAAAGAAGGACACTAAATACTGATCAAGGGAATAATCCACCAAGAACTCTCAATTCTGAATATCTATGCTCCTAATGCAAGGGCACCCTCATTCATAAAAGAAAATTTACTAAAGCTCAAATCACACATCGCACCTCACACAATAATAGTGGGTGACTTCAACACCCCACACTCTGAAATGGATCCTTCAGGAAAGCCGAAACTAAACAGGGACACAGTGAATCTAATTGAAGCCTTGGACCAAATGGAACTAACAGATATATATATAGAACATTTCATCCTAGAGCTAAAGAATACACCTTCTTTTCAGCACCTCATGGTACCTTCTCCAAAATCGACCATATAATTGGTCACATATCAGACCTCAACAGATATAAGAAGATAGAACTAATCCCATGCCTCCTATCAGATCACTATGGAATAAGGATGGTCTTCAATGGCAACAAAAAAACCGAAAACCCACATACACATGGAGGCTGAACAATGCTCTACTCAATGATAACTTGGTCAAGGTGGAAATAAAGGAAGAAATCAAAGACTTCTTGAAATTTAATGAAAATGAAGGCACAACATACCCTAATTTATGGGACACAATGAAAACAGTGCTAAGAGGAAAATTTATAGCCCTGAGTGCCCACAAAAAGAAACAGGAGACAGAATACACTAGCAGCTTAATGGCACACCTGAAAGCCCTGGAACAAAAAGAAGCAAATACACCAAAGAGGAGTAGAAGGCAGGAAATCATCAAACTCAGGGCTGAAATTAATCAAGTAGAAACAAATAAAACCATACAAAGAATCAACAAAACGAGGAGTTGGTTCTTTGAGAAAATCAACAAGATAGATAAGCCCTTAGACAGACTAACCAGAGGGCAAAGAGACAGTATCCAAATTAATAAAATCAGAAATGAAAAGGGAGAGATAACAACAGAAACTTAGGAAATTCAAAAAATCATCAGATCCTACTACAAAAGCCTGTATTCAACACAACTAGAAAATCTCGAGGAAATGGACAATTTCCGTGACAGACAACCGCTCTGGAAAGCAGTCTGGCGGTTCCTCAGAAAACTGGGCATGACACTCCTGGAGGATCCGGCTATAATCACTCCTGGGCATATACCCAGAGGCTTTACCTGCATGCAATAAGGAAACATGCTCCACTATGTTCATAGCAGCCTTATTTATAATAGCCAGAAGCTGGAAAGAACCCAGATGTCCCTCAACAGAGGAATGGATTCAGAAGATGTGGTATATCTACACAATGGAATACTACTCTGCAATTAAAAACAATGAATTCACGAAATTCCTAGGCAAATGATCAGATCTTGAAAATATCATCCTTAGTGAGGTAACCCAATCACAAAAGAACACACATGGTATGCAGTCACTGATAAGGGGATATTGACCCAGAATCTCGGAATACCCTAGACACAATCTGCATATCAATAGATTTCTAACAAGATGGAAGGAGAGACCCCTGGTCCTGGAAAGACTGGATATAGGGGAACGCCAGGACAGAGTAACTAGAGGGGGTTGAATGGAGAAAAGAGGGAGGGAAGGGGGCTTATGGGACTTTCGGAATGGGAGGAAACGGGAAAGGGGAAATGATTTGGAATGTAAATTAAAAATAAAATAAAATAAATAATTAAAAAAAAAAACAAAAAACAAATACCAAAATTAAATCAGGATCAAATAGACCATCTAAAACATCCTATAACCACTGAAGAAATAGAAGTCGTCATTGGAAGTCTTCCAACCAAAAAAAGCACAGGTCCAGATGGTTTTAGTGCAGAATTCTATCAGACCTTCAAAGAAGACCTAACACCAATACTCTTCAAACTGTTCCACAAAATAGAAACAGAAGGAACACTACCCAACTCGTTCTATGGAGCCACAATTATGCTAATACCAAAAGCACACAAAGATCCGACAAAGAAAGAGAATCTCAGGCCAATCTCTCTTATGAATATCGATGCAAAAATACTCAATAAAATACTTGCCAACCGAATCCAATAACACATCAAAACGATCTTTCACCACGAACAAGTAGGCTTCATCCCAGGGATGCAGGGATGGTTCAATATAAGGCAATCCATCAATGTAATCCACTATATAAACAATCTCAAAGAAAAAAAACCACATGGTCATCTCATTAGATGCTGAGAAAGCATTTGACAAAACTCAACATCCTTTCATGCAAAAGGTCTTGGAAAGATCAGGAATTCGAGGCCCATATCTAAACATAGTAAAAGCAATTTACAGCAAACCGGTAGCCAACATCAATCTGAATGGAGAGAAATATGAAGCAATCCCACTGAAATCAGGGACTAGACAAGGCTGCCCTCTCTCTCCACATCTTTTCAATATAGTATTTGAAGTTCTAGCTAGAGCAATTAGACAAAAAAAGGAGGTCAAAGGGATACAAATTGGAAAGGAAGAAGTCAAACTATCATTATTTGCAGACGATATGATAGTATACTTAAGCGACCCAAAGAACTCCACCAGAGAACTCCTACAGCTGATAAACAACTTCAGCAAAGTGGCCGGATATAAAATCAACTCAAGCAAGTCAGTAGCCCTCCTATACTCAAAGGATAAGCAGGCTGAGAAAGAAGTAAGAGAAATGATACCCTTCACGATAGACACAAACCATATATAGTATCTTTGTGTGACTCTAACCAAACAAGTAAAAGATCTGTATGACAAGAACTTCAATTTTCTGAAGAAAGAAATTGAAGAAGACCTCAGAAGATGGAAAAATCTGTCATGCTCATGGATTGGCAGGATTAATATAGTAAAAGTGACCATCTTGCCAAAAGCAATATACAGATTCAATGCAATCCCCATCAAAATCCCAACTCAATTGTTCATAGAGTTAGAAAGAGCAATTCAAAAATTCATCTGGAATAACAGAAAACCCAGGATAGCCAAAACTATTCTCAAGAGTAAAAGAACCTCTGGCGGAATCAGCATCTCGGACCTCAAGCTGTACTACAGAGCAATAGTGTTAAAAACCGCATGGTATTGGTACAGTGACAGGCAGGTAGATCAATGGAACAGAATTGAAGACCCAGAAATGAATCCACACTCCTATGGTCACTTGATTTTTGACAAAGGAGCTAAAACCATCCAGTGGAAAAAAGATAGCCTTTTCAACAAATGGTGCTGGTTCAACTGGAGGTCAACATGCAGAAGAATGCAAATTGACCCATTCTTATCTCCTTGCACTAAGCTCAATTCCAAGTACATCAAGGACCTCCACATAAAACCAGACACACTGAAACTAATAGAAAGGAAACTAGGGAAGAATCTTGAACATATGGGCACAGGGGAGAATTTCCTGAATAGAACTCCAAAAGCTTATGCTCTAAGATCAAGAATTGACAAATGGGACCTCATTAAATTGCAAAGGTTTTGCAAGGCAAAAGACACTGTCAAAAAGAGAAAGTGGCAACCAACTAACTGGGAAATGATCTTTAACAACCCTACATTCGACAGAGGGCTAATATCCAATATATACAAATAACTCAAGAAATTAAACTTCAGAGAGGCAAGTAACCCTATTAAAAAATGGGGTACAGAGCTAAACAAAGAGTTCTCACCTGAAGAATATCTAATGGCTGAGAAGCACCTAAAGAGATGTTCATCATCCTTAGTCACTAGGGAAATGCAAATCAATACATCCCTGAGATTCCATCTCACACCAGTCAGAATGGCTAAGATCAAAAACACAGGAGACAGCAGTTGTTGGCGAGGATGTGGAGAAAGAGGAACACTCCTCCACTGCTGGTGGGATTGCAAGCTGGTACAACCACTCTGGAAAGCTGTCTGGCGGTTCCTCAGAAAACTGGTCATGACACTCCCTGAGGATCCGGCTATACCACTCCTGGGAATATACCCAGAGGCTTTACCTGCATGCAGTAAGGACACATGCTCCACTATGTTCATAGCAGCCTTATTTATAATAGCCAGAAGCTGGAAAAAACCCAGATGTCCCTCAATGGAGGAATGGATTCAGAAGATGTGGTATATTTACACAATGGAATACCACTCTGCAGTTAAAAGCAATGAATTCACCAAATTCCTAGGCAAATGGTCAGAACTGGAAAATATCATCCTTAGTGAGGTAACCCAATCACAAAAGAACACACATGGTATGCAGTCACTGATAAGGGGATATTAACCCAGAAACTCAGAATACCCTAGACACAATTCGCATATCAATAGATTTCCAAGAAGATGGAAAGAGAGACCCCTGGTCCTGGAAAGACTAGATGTAAGGGAATGCCAGGACAGAGAAGCAAGAGGGGGTTGAATGGGGAAAATAGGGAGGGAAGGAGGCTATGGGACTTTCGGTGAGGGAGGAAACGGTAAAGAGGAAATGAGTTTGAGTGTAAATTAAAAAAAACTTAGAAAATAAAATAAAATTAAAAAAAAGTAACAAAGGCTATAAAATATTTTCTTGTTGTAAATCAGAATAGCAGACCAATTCCATTAGTTGAACCTAGAAAGACTGGTTAGCATGTAAAAAATGTTTGGCATATTTATATGTTACATCTTTTGTTTCTCGTTTTGTTTCTATTTTCAAAAATATGAAGGAAGCCTACAAATATTTGTAATGTGAATCTTTGAGTGGATTTATCTTATTTCATCTGGCTCCATCATTATTTTGCTCCTCTTGACCATAAATAAAAACAAAAACAAAAACAGGTGAGTTGCATTTGCTGCTTTCCTAATTCATTAAACAATGACTTTGTAAATATGGAGTACAACTTTGGAGGTCCAAAAAAAAAAAAAATCAGGATAATTCTTCATTGTAAAAAAGTATGTTTGCAGTTGTTTTTATTCTTATTCCTCCTGTTTGTAACAATGGCTGTACCTTTATAATTCAAGATGAAGTAGGGAGAATAATATATAAATGAGTACCTTATTGCCATTTGTCATTTGAGTGAAATTTGTCACACTTGATTATTTGACAAATATTTAGTAACAGTATATCTTTCTAACCTTTAGATAGTATTTGATTTAATTTTCCCTAGGTATTTAATGTATTTGAATTCATTATTATTATTATTATTATTATTATTATTATTATTATTATTGCTAATATTAATATTATTATTATTTTATTTCTTTACATCCCAAATATTTGCTCTCCTTCCAGATATCTCACAGAGTTCTTTCTTCCCCCCCCCTCATCGCCACTCCACTTTGCTTCTGAGAGGGTGCCCCCACACAGTTATCCCAGCTCTCTGAGGCTTTAAGTCTCTACAGGATTAGGCACATTCCCTCCCACTGAGGCCAGACAAAACAGTCTTCAGTTACATATGTACTGGGCCTAGGACCAGCCCCTATATGCTCTTTGTTTGGTAGCTCAGAATATGGGAACTCCTAGGGGTCCAAGTTAGTTGACATTGTTATTCTTCCTGAGGGGTTGCCATCCTCTTCAATTTCTTCATTCCTTCCCCTAACTCTTCCATTGGGGTACCTAACCTAAGTCCAATGGTTGACTGTAAATATCTATATTTGTCTCAGTCAGTTTCTGGTAGAGCCTCTCTGAGGCTCCTGTTCGCAAGCACAACATAGCATCAGTAACAGTGTTAGGGTTTGATGTTTGACCATGGCTTGGATCCCAAATTGGGTGGTTCACTGGTCTGCCATTTGTTCAGTCTTTACTTCATTTTTGGCCCTGTATTTCTTTTAGACAGGAACAAATTTGGGTCAAAAATTTTGAAGGTGGATTGGTATTAAAATCCCTTTACTGGTGGCCCTGTCTAACTACTGCAGGTGGTCTCTTTGGTTCAATCTCACTACTGTTGGGTTCTTTGGGTAAGGTCACCCATAATGAATCCAGGGAACTTTCTGCATCACAGATCTCTAAAACTTTCTAAAAGTACTCCCCGCAAACACCGACACCTGCATATTTACATTAATTCTTCTGGGCCTCTGAAATTCTCTCCTATCTCCCTTCCCCATTTTCCCTACCCCAACCACTCTCCGACTCATGTTCCTCCCTCTGTCTGCCTCCCATGATTATTTTCTTCCACTTTCTAAGAGGGATGTAAACATCCTCACTTGGGTCTTCCTTTTAGTTTAAAATCTTAGGGTCTATGGGGTATGTCATGGGTACTCTGAGCATTTGGGTTAATCCACTTATCCACTTATCAGTGAATACATACCATACATGTCCTTTTGGGTCTACATGTAGAAGAATGAAAATTGATCCATACTTATCACCTTGCAGTCCAAGTGGATCAAGGACTTCAACCTAAAACCAGATACACTGAATCTAATAAAAGAGAAAGTTGAAAATAGCCTTGAACCAATGTACTGGGGAAAATTTTCTTAACAGAGCACCAATGACTCATGCTCTAAGATCAACAATGATAAATGAGACCTCTGAAAGTTGAAAAGCTTCAGTAACACAAAAGACACCATCAACAGGACAAAACATCTGCCTACAGATTAGAAAAGTTCTTCAATAACCCTACATAGGATTGAGGGCTAATATCCAAAATATATAAAGAATTCAAAATATTAGACTCAAAATATCAAAAAACCCAAATAGAAAACATTTTAATTGATATATTCACTTTTTATGCTGATCATGGCCCCTCTCCTTTCTCTTTTCCAATATCCTCACACCATTCCCCCATTCCTCCCTTCCCTCTTTTGGTGGCTTGAATATTCTTGTCCCAGAGAGTGACACTACTAGGAGGTGTGGCTTTTTAGAGTAGGTTGGCCTTGTTAGAGGAAGTGTGTCACTTTGGCAGTGAGATTTGAGACCCATCTCCTAGCTGCCCGGGAAAGCACTTTCCTGGCTGCAGTTTTGGAACATGATGTAGAAGTTTCAACTCTCCAGTGCCCTGTCTGCCTGGATGTTGCCATGTTCCCAGTCTTGATGATAATCAACTCAAGCTCTAAACCTATATGCCAGCTCCAAATAAATGTTCTTTATGAGAGTTGCCTTGGTCATGGTTTTTATTTACAGCAATGGAAATCATAAGATGCTTCTCCTCAGGGAAGACAATGTCCTGACATGAGTACCAACTTACCCTGGCACATCAAGTTTCAGCAAAACTAAGTGCATCCTCTCCCCATGAAGCAGGACAAGGCAGTCCAACTAGGTGGGGAAATATCCAAAGGCAAACAATAGAGTTTGAGACAGCTCCCACTTCAATTGTTAGGAGACCTATATGAAGATCAAGGTGCATAACAACTACAAATGGTTAGAGAGCCTATGCCCAGCACATGCATGCTCTTTGGTTGGTAGTCCAGTCTCTGTCAGCCTCTATGGGGCCAGGTTAGTTTGCTCTGTAAGTCTTCTTGTGATGTCCTTGACCCCTCTGGATCCCTCAACCCTTCCCTTAGCTTTGCTGCAAAACTCCTGGAATTCCACCTATTATTTGGTAGTGGATCTGGATCCATTTCCACCAGGTGCTGGATGAAGCTTCTGAGAAGACAGTTATGCTCAGCTCCTGTCTGCAATGATAACAGAATATAATGTCTGTGATTGGCTTTCTTCCATGAAATGGGTCTCAAGTTAGGTCAGTCATTGATTGGTCATTCTCCCAGCCTCTGTTCTATCTTTACCCCTGCATACCTTGTAGAGAGGAAAATTTTTAGGTCAATGGTTTTGTGGGTGGGTTGTTATCCCCTTGTCTCCAGATTAGAAATGTGGCTGGCTACAGAAGCAGGGCATTTCAGGATCTATTTCCCCTCTTGCTAGGAGTCTCAGCTAGGGTTGCCCGCATAGACTTTTGGGAGCCTCCCCCATCCCAAAGAAATCATGTTTTATATAGTATCACATTATCAAATTTAAATAATTTGAACCTAAAATATAACATAATTATTTGTCAATATATAAGTTATATGTACCCTCAATGCAATAGTTTATTTTCTGTTACTTTATAATCCATTATTTTGGTCAAAATAACTTGAGGAAGAAAGGTTTTATTTTGCTTACAGTTACAGATAGAATATAGTCTATCATGATATAGAATGTGTGGCATTAGCACTATGAAGTCAACCAACCTGACTGTCAGGAAGCAGAGAGATAATAAACAAACAAACCAGTGCTCAAACACCTTGCCCACCTCCAGTGAAATACCTCCTCCAGCAAGGTTCAACCTTCTGAAGGTTGTATAATTTTCTGCTACAGTGCCATCAGTTAAGGATCAAGTGTTCAAGAACATGAGCTTGTGGGAACATTACAGAGTTGAAACATGACACTGACTTAGAAACTATTTGCAACAAAGATTGGTGAATTCTTATCTTCAATGGCAAATCAATGGCCTCTAAATAAATTTATGACAGCTCTATATTGGCCTTTGAACTGGTAAATAATCCCAATAGAGCATTAGGTATCGCTCCTCTGGCACAGCTTTGATTAAGAGTATTTCCTAAGAAGCCAGAGAGAATGGATGTTTCATGGGAACATGTATTTCTTTAATGTGAAGGCCCTATTTTATTCCAGTTATGAAATCTACAGTTAGAATTACAAGTTAATGACATATAAGGGGATGAATCATTAGAGAGACTTTGACCCCATGGCCACAGGAATGATCAAAGATGCAATAGATGAAGTGCAAAAACAACCCATTCATCTTGGAGAACTGAACTTTCACAGATGCCAAAAACAGGCTCCCTGCTCTTAAGTAGCTTTAAAACAGTTGAGGGATATTTTTACCTACACCTCTGAAACATCAAAGCCCAAGCCAGTATGCAAAGCAAATGCATTTTAAAAGCAAACAGTAGTGTTTTGTATGTAAGTAACATCAAACAATGCAGAATAAAATAGCATCTATTAAAAAACAAATGATGTCTCATATAATTCTGAATTTTATGTCCTTAGCATGTTTGCTAAAATAAAATTTCTCTAGATTTTTTAGCATTCTCTATTAAGTTTTCAACATCACTGGTTTATTTTCTTTTCAATTTACCAAGGCTTGTCTGGTCATGCTGTATCAAAAGGGGAAATGAATAGATGATTATATTTATTGGAACACATCGTGGTGATGAGGGATGACTAATGACATGAAAGAATTGTCTATTTGATGTTTACTTCCATTCTTCAAATGCTGTTTTATATGTAATTATTTTCTACAGAATAATTCTATTCATTTAGAAATAAATTGATAACAATTGTGCTTAAAACTGATTTAAGCATATATGTAGCAGAGGGAAAATAACTATTTAAAAAGTGAATAAAAGAAGAAGAACCAATGAAGGCCATAAGAATCACTTTTTCAAACTCTGCTGTATCACAAATTCTTTTTAAAACCTTTAAATTCACATTTAAACTATGGCCAAAAACTATGGGCATAGGTACTGAGACAGTATAGAATGAGACATGACAAATATTTTCTGTTTAATATTCTTGACCCCATCTTTATTTGCATTAATGTTTTCCTTTAGCTAACTCTCAGTAAAACCTAAATTCCATGTGCCATTAGTTGGACTGAATAAGATATGTACAAAGAATAAACATGCGAAATGAACAAATTTTAATCTCATATGCTACACCATTATCAATTATTATCAAAGTCTTTACATGGTTAACCAAACTTAAAATTTTTAATTTATGTTATAAAACTTACAAAAAAATACATTTAAAGCACTCTTAAGATTTCTTTCTATGATGTTGTTCATTTTTATTATTGTTTCCTTCAGTTTTTATCTCTCATAAGCATGCACACACACACACACAATTAGGGAAAGATCATGAGAGAGAGAGAAGAGAAATATACCTTGTTCTTTGAATAACATAGACTTATATTTTGCTTTATGTATTCCAATTAACTTGATGACTTTCCACTCTCTGTATAATGATAAAGGAAACATTACTTAGATATACAGAATACTCTATTTTTGTCACTCTTCACGCTACTCTAATAGGAAAAGGTGAAGTGGGTATTTTTCAGAATAGCCTTCACTGTAGTATTTACATGGCTAAATATTCAGTGGCCACTGCTCTGTGCTCCTTTTACTATTTTTTGACAGCAAAACATTATATATAGAAGTAATTGTTTCTAATTCCTTACCCTTTCTCCAACTTTTATAACTAAATAACCTTTTTAAATAAAATATTGCACCAGCCCTGCATCTTAAAGATGAAAGTGCTATTTCTAAAAGGTCAATTCAATCTGGGAAGTGTTTTCTGGTTTAGACAATACATTATAACTGTAGAAACCTGTGGCAATTTTCAGCCCCACTAACAACGGGAAGTAAATTTCAGCCATTCACAGTAAGATGGCAATGTGGTGACATTTGAAGTCTGGATGTGGTTCTTGCATTCATTGTAGGTGACTGACTGCTGTGCAGTGGAGGCCTTTTCCCAACTGCCAGATGAATTTTAGACATGACTGAAAAAAGATACTCAAAATGTTGCACAAAATAAGTGAGACCCCATCATCTGAGTGACAACCTTATTCTTTTACAATGGATCTGGATTAAAATACATCAAATTAATAAATCCCTTGGAAACCAATAATCTCACATTTGCTGAACAACAGTAGCTTACCATAACTATAATTTTCCAATTGCAGTGAGTTACTATCTTGGTTTTATTTCACAGATACATGTACTTGTCTATCAAAAACAATGGCAGTCGCACCACACAGCCAAGAAATAAATTTACAAAACATCCTTCAGATGTGAATAGTTGTTTCATGATACTGATTTTGTATCTTTATTACCTTTAAAACATATGGAGCTGTCAGCATAGAGGTCATAAGATTATATAGTACATTCTTCTTTTTCCTGATAGTGTTTTTATTTAGTGTGAAAAATAAACTGTAATACCAAGGGGACAATGAGGTAAAGGATACACAGAGTCACAATGGCCTGAAAAAAATAACCCAACAATTGCAGCTGTCCCAACAGAGAGATTGCCATATCAAATCATGAAAAGTTTATCTCAGTATCTCATAAATGTAAAACAGTATTTGTTTGTTGTCTAAGAAATGTAAAATGATAAAAATTCTTTTTATTTATATTTTCCATATATTTGATTATATTCTTTTCCCTCACTCAATTTCTCCCAAATCCTCCCTATCTCCTTGCCCATGCAGTGTCATGTTCTTCACTTCCTTCACAAATCAAAAAACCAAAGACACCAAAAGTAAAAATAAAAAAAAACCCAAGTATTTAGCAATAATTCAAAATAACAAAAAAAGTCACACACAAAAACTCAATACATTTTTAATTGAAAATAGATTTTCCTTTCTTACCATATAGATGAACCAGTTTCTATCTTACCATTCCTCCCATCTCTTCAACCTCCCTTCTTCTCCAGTACCACTCCATTTCATTTTCCTTTAGAAAAGAGCAGGTGTCTAAGAGACAACCAGACATGACAAAAGAAGATATAATAAAACAGAGCAAATATCCTCATATAGAGGATGGTCAAGGCAAACCAATAGGAAGAGGTAAGTTGCAAAAACAGGAGAAAAGTCAAAGTACACAAAGTCACACTTTTAGGAATCTCTCAAATACAGCAAGCTACCAGCCATAACATAAATGTGGATGACCCCTGAAGGCTGCCATGCTTGCTGCTTGTTTCTGTGAGCCCATGATTAGTTGATTCAGTGGGCCATATTCTTGTGGTATTTCCCGTTTTTATCAGAGAGGTTTCCTCAGGGATCAGATGGAATCTGATGCAGAAATCCCCAGCCAGATTTTATTCAGAGAAAAAGTCTAAATTGGAGTTCTCCATTTCAGTCCTCCTCTTAAAATTTATGGAAGTCTGTGGAAAAGTAAGAAAAATTATTTTAGGAATCAAGTTCATTTTTTTCCTGTTGGTCAGTTACTCCTGGGTGTAAGGTGTTTCCTGGAATATGGTTGATACATCCATGGATGTTCCATTGGAAAAATTGACTTTCCATCTCTCAAAATGTATCAATTACAATGAGCTTCCTGGTTAGGGTTGGGACTTTGTGTCTACTTCCCTGCCTTTATGACTAGATTTGTCTGGTCCAAATTGTACAGATCTGGGTCATACTGCTATAATCTTTGTGTGTTCATGTATTTATGAATCCTATTGATTCTGAATTGCATGGTTTCTTTACAGTTATCCCCAATCTCTGCTCTTACAATCTTCCTGAAAGAGATTTGGAAAATGTAATTAGTGGTCACTTTCAAACATGGTTGCTCCCATCTACAAACTTTACTTTCATTGTTTAGGATTAAAGGTGTGTAGTAAGGGCATGTCAGTATTCCAGCCATTGGGATTAAAGGCTTTTCATTCCAGCAGGATCACACACCCAGGTCTTTAAATATGACCCTTTGCCAGAGTAGCCATGTTTCTTGATTAAATCTCCTCTACAGAAAAATACATCTTATTTATGACTGAGTGCTCCAAATTCTTTCACTGTCCAATTTGGTGTTCTGTGTTAATTCTGTTGATTGAAAGAAGAAGTTTCTTTGATGAGGGCTGAGTAATGTAGCATCCTATGGGTACTGCAATGCAGGATTCCAAATTATTTTATTGCCATATTAATTTTACTGGAAAATACTAGCAGTTTTCCCATAGGGCCCATGCATTATCTACTGTTATATTCTCGAAATAATTGCAGTATCAGCCATGGATTCTGTCTTATGGATTGGACTTTAAATCCAATAAAAAGTTATTGGTTACTCCCATAATATTTTTAGCACTATTGCACCAGTATCTCAAACAGGTATTTTATTAGTGCAAGATTAGCATCTGTAGCTGAGTAATACTGATAATTATTATTCTCATCCAATAGCATGAAAAGTTCTGTTCAGTCTCATAAATTTTAGTCCATAGTGGAATAGCTTCTAGTTGGACCCCAGGTCAACTTTTCCTTGTTTAATGAACTGATGTATTGTTCAGCTATAAGGTCTTACAGTCAGGTTGTGGAGAGTAATGAATAGCCTTGGTAATCATCTGTGATAGTAGGAGAAATCATGCACAAGAGTCTTAACTTATCAGTCTATCTTCTCAGTGTAAACTACAAACACTGTATAGAGTGGATATCTACAGTGTTTGGAAAGGACCAAATATTCTGAAGAACATCAAATTCTCATTGCATATCACATATAGTAGATAAAATTGTATATTCCACAGCTGATATGCAAACTATGAGAAATGAATATAAGAACTGTGATTTTTGAACATATTTTTGTGAATATCAAAAGAAAATAGTCACCACATATTTTTCTCAAGAGTGCTACTCTCCTCTCATTGATTCATGTTTGAATGCTTGGCCTATAGAAAGTGACATAAGTAGGAGATGTGACCTTATTGGAGTAGATGTATACTTATTGGAAGTAGAGTGTCACTGCAGGGAATGTCTTTCTTTAAAATCTTCTATGCACAAGTTATGCCCAGTTGCCTGTGGATCAAGATGTAGACATTCAAGTCCTTCTCCAGCGCCATGACTCTTGGTGGCCTGCACACCACCATGCTTCCCACCATGCTGATAATGGACTAAACCAATAAAACTGTAAGCCTACCTTCAATTAAAGGTTGTATTTCTTTATTATTTTTTATTACCATGGTCATGTTTTTTTGTTTTTTTTTTTTTCATATCTAAGGAAACCTTAACTAAGAGAGAATTGCTGGCCATCATTTAGTTTGGAGGAACGTGAACTTTGGAACTTTGGGTTAGAAAAGATATTGAATGATTTAAGTAGGGTTTATTGGCCCTAGTTAATAACAACATGGAGCATAGCAGTGCTGAGGGTGATCTGAACTGTGGGAGCCTAATTCAAAGGATATCAGGGAGAAAAAGTTCTTGTGATATTTTGATCAAAAAAAAAAAAAAAGAAAAGAAAGAAAGAAAGAAAAAGAGAAAGAAATGTGGTTGCTTTTTGTTTACCAAAAAAATCTACCTGAGGCCAAATTAAAGAGTTTTGGATTAATTCCATTTGCAGAGAAAATTTCAAATCAGACCAGTATGGACTGTATCCTGCATTTATTAATAGCCATGCTTATATAGATCTACAATGAAAATGAGGAATCTTAGCAATGATAATGTTATAAAATATCCAATTTGAGAAGAAAAAGGCATTAGAATGAATGAAAGTAAATCATATGTTCAATGAGATAAACAGATTAGACAAAAAAAAGACATTAAATTAAACAAATGGTGATATCAGAAAAAGATCTTACCCAACTAAGCTTCCAATTCATGAAAAGGAATTAAAGACACTCTTAATAGTGGTTCATGCCTTCAAACTCAGCTCTCAGGAGAGAGAGGCATGCAGATCTCTGAGTTAATGCCTAGCGAGGTGGGTTTACAGATCAAGTTCCTGGAACACTAAGTTTAGAGAATGAAGGAAGCTATTGAAAACAGGAAGCTGGAGAAGATGTAATTGAAAAGGGGTCATGTTCTGTCTCTGACAAACAGCAGCAGAACTTGTCAGCAATGGTCATATTGTGCTGACTTTAGAGTCAAGGGTAGAAGAAAGGAGATATAGAATCTCCCTTCTCAACTAGGAAGTCACTGAGGCCAGGTGTGTGGCAAGGGGTAGTCCATCATGAAAGCCGAAAATGAATATTATGTAATGCTCATTATAGGTGATGCCTATATTTCCTTGCAGACTCCAAGATGTTAGAGATGTCAAAGCCACGGAATACCTTTCAAAGAAATATGCTAACAGGGAATGAAATCAGCCCAAGAAAAAGAAGTGTGATGTGGTCAACAAAACAGTTGAAGCTCTGAAGAGTGCTTTGTCATCAGATCTGGTGATGCAGAATTTTGAGTTTGCCCAGCTAGTTTTCAGTCTTTCTTTGGTTCTGAATTTCTTCATTATGCTCTGTTTTAGAACAGTAATGGATATCCTGTACCACTAAATTTTAGAATTATATGATCTGACTATGGCGTTTGATTTTACAGGGATTACCATTAATCTCAGAAGAGATTTTGAACATTGAACCTTTAAACAAATTTAAGAATAATATTGACTATGAAGACTTTTGAAGTTGGCCTGGATGTCTTTTTGCACTATACTATGCCTAAAAGCCTACAGAAGTCAGAGAATTGATTGTGAAAGTTTGAGATAGAATGGTCACCATAGACTCATGTGTTTGAAAACATGGCCCAAAGAGAAAGGCTATGATCTTGTTGGAGTAGATATAGCCTTGTTTAAGAAAGTATGTCACTATGGGGCAGGCTTCCAGGTGTCCTATTCTCAAGCTATGCCCAGTGTAACTCATAGTCTTCTTGTGCTTTCAGCAAATAAAATGTAGAATTCTCACCTTCTTCTCTAGCACCATGCTGGGAAGCATATTACCATGTTTCTTACCAAAGTGATTATAGAACTAACCTCTGAAACTGTAAACTAGCAACAAATTAAGTATTTTCCTTAATAAAAGTTGCCAGGATCATGTTGTCTCTTCGTATCAGTAGAAACTCTAAGTAAGACATACACTAATAGCTCCATTGGTTTTTTTCATTATTTTATACTCTTTTTTCTTTTTGTCTATATACATTTTCAAGTAACCTATTTTTAAGCACATTAATTCTTTCTTTTGTTTTATCTATTTGATTGCTGAGTGGTCTATAATACTTTTAATTTTGCTTCTTGCATATTTTTCAGCTCAGTGAAAATCATTTGATCACTTCAATTTGCTTCCATTTCTCCACTGAGTTTCTCTGTTGGATTACTGACTCATGTCTCAGTGTTTTCTTTATACTCATTGATTTTTCTTAAATACAACTGTTTTATACCCTCCAACAATAATACTCACTGTTTGGTAATTTATGACACCCTATATAGATGGATGCTTTATGTTTGCCCTTATTCCTGATTTGCTTGATATTTGGGGTTTGTACATTTGTTAGAGCTCTTCAAGATTAGGCATATACTGCATTCTTCATGGACTGACCCACTGGTGCCTGTCTTTCCAGAAATTCAGGCAGGTTGCTTACTTTCTATGAATTGTTAAGGCTTTCTTCACATTAATTTTACTGTATTTCATTTGTTTCAGAACTATAGGGCTATGCAATCATTGATATATCCCAAATCCCAGTTATTTTGTTGCTGGGGGTAAATAGAGAGCTATCTATAAAAAAGGGGGAACCCATTCTCCTACCAATCCTTCTTGAGAGCCAGAGTAAATTTAAACAACTAATCCACAGTTAATACCTTGTGGTCAGAAATTAATGAGTACATCCTGGCTCTTGACCTGTTGCCTGAAGAACACCTGTGGCTACAGATATCACATACATCACACAGTCAACCCATATTCCTATGAAACACCAACATTGAGAAGGATCAATTTAACTAGTAGCAATGGCAGTTAGTCACAAAGGAAACTAAATACTCAGAAATACAGTAGTTATTTCACTCAAAGTATGATAATACATATTTGGAACATTAGTGGTAGACATAATTGTTGACAAATTCACGTTTACTATGTTAGCAAATGATTTAATACATTTTATTCTGCAGACAATGAGTATTGGACATTTTTTATTCTCTGTGGCATATATATCAAATTTATGTGCCTTTTAATTTCTAATGGTTGATCATTTTGATACAGAAATTTTGCACTACCAATATATATTTTCTTTTCATACTTTATGGAAGCATTTTAGTGATCATAGTGAAGAACAATCAGAACCCTGGCATAAAACTAAGATAAACAGAAGGAACATCAATGGAATAAGTCCTTATTTTAAATATATTTTTAAGAGAAAGGGCAAGCTTTGAATTATAAGAAAAAAAAATGGAACTGAATTTGTGTCTCAGACTCTAACCAAATTTCATTCATCGTGGAAGATCCCTGGATTTTATCATTTCTGAATGAGGATTTCATTCAGTTTTTTTTTATTCTTTATTAAGCTAATAAAATTTATTTTAAAATATACAATTCAATATTGACATTTTTTAAATCATCAAAATAATTTATAATAGTTAAATGCTTCTTAAATGTACATGATATCTTCTGAAGCTTAAAGTAAAATACACTCAACCAGTTTTTAAAATCTATTTGGGACATGAAACATGATAGAAATCTCTTATAAAGTCCTCGATGAAAGGAAATTTTGGAAAGTTCCTGATTAGACGAAACCATTCCATTTCCAAGGGAGAATACTCAGTGTAACTCTGCCTTCATAGAATAAATTGAGTCGTGTTCCTTCTGTTTCTATTCTATGGAATAATTTCAAGAGTATTAGCATTAGGTCTTCTTTGAAAGAAGAATTCTTTTGATAGAATTATACATTTAAACCATAGGGACATGGCCTTTTTTGGGTTGGGAGACTTTTAATGACTGCTTCTATTTTGTTAAGGGTTTTGGGACTGTCTAGATGTTTTATCCGATCCTAATTTAGCTTTGGTAATTGGTTACTGTATGGAAAATTGTCCATTCCATCCAGATTTTCCAATTTTGTTAAATATAGGCTTTTATAGTAGGATCTGATGATTTTTAGAATTCCCTCAGTTTCTGTTGTTATGTCTCCCTTTTCATTTCTGACTTTGTTAATTTGGATACTGTCTCTGTGCCCTCTGGTAAGTCTGGCTAAGGGTTTATCTATCTTGCTGATTTTCCCAAAGAACCAGCTCCTGGTTTTGTTGATTCTTTGTATAGTTCTTTTTGTTTCTACTTGGTTGATTTCAGCCCTGAGTTTGATTATTTCCGGCCATCCACTACTCTTGGGTGTATTTGCTTCTTTTTGTTCTGGAGCTTTCAGGTGTGCTGTCAAGCTGCTAGAGTATGCTCTCTCCAGTTTCTTTATGGAGGCACTTAGACCTATGAAATTTCCTCTTAGCACTGCTTTCATTGCATCCCACAAGTTTTGGTATGATATGCCTTTATTTTCATTAAATTCTAAAAAGTCTTTAATTTCTTCATTTCTTCCTTGACCAAGTTATCATTGAGTAGGTCATTGTTCAGCTTTCATGTGTATGTGGGCTTTCTGTTTTTTGTTGTTATCGAAGACCAACCTTCACGGTAATCTGATAGGATGCATGAGATTATTTCAATCTTCTTGTATCTGTTGAGTCCTGTTTTGTGACCAATTATATGGTCAATTTTGGAAAAGGTACCATGAGGTTCTGCAAGGAAGGCATATTTTTGTTTGTTTTAGGATGAAATGTCCCATATATATCTGTTAAATCCATTTAGTCCATAATTTCTGCTAATTTCAATGTGTCTCTGTTTAGTTTGTGATTCCTTTATCTGTCTATTGATGGGAGTGGGGTGTCGAAGTCTCCCACTATTATTGTGTGAGGTACAATGTGTGCTTTGAATTTTAGTAGTGTTTCTTTTATAAATGTGGGGGCCCTTGTATTTGGAGCATAAATGTTCAGAAATCAGAGTTCTTGATTTTTCCTTTGATGAGTATGAAGTTTCCTTCTTATCATTTTTGATAACTTTTGGTTGAAAGTTGCTTTTATTTGATATTAGAATGACTATTCCAACTTGTTTCTTGGGACCATTTCAGTGGAAAATAGTTTTCCAGCCCTTTACTTTGAGCTAGTGTATTTCTTTGACACTGAGATGCATTTCTTGTATGCAGCAAAATTTTGGGTCCTGTTTACCTATCCAGTTTGTTATTCTATGACATTTTATTGGGTAATTGAGTTCATTGATGTTTAAAGATATTAAGGACTGGTAATTGTTACTTCCTTTTATTTTTTTATGTTATTTTTATTTTTGTGTGGCTACCTACTTTTGGGTTTGATGAAAGAAGCCTAATTTCTTGCTTTTTCTAGGGTGTAATTTTCCTCTTTGGGTTGATATTTTCCATCTATTATCATTTGTATGGCTGGATTTGTGGGAAAATATTGGGTTAATTTGTTTTTGTCATAGAATATATTGATTTCTCCATCTATGGTAGTTGAGAGTTTTTCTGGGTATAGTAGCCAAGGCTGGCATTTGTGTTCTTTTAGGGTCTGGCCAGGATCTTCTAGCTTTTATAGTATCTGATAAGAAGTCTGGTGTAATTTTGATAGGTCTGCCTTTATATGTTACTTGACTTTTTCCCTTCTACTTTTAATATTATTTCTTTGTTTTGCGCATTTGATGTTTTGACTATTATGTGATGGGAAGAATTTCTTTTCTGGTCCAATCTTTTTGGAGTTCTGTAGGCTTCTTGTATGTTCATGGGCATATCTTTCTTTAAGTTAGGAAAGTTTTCTTCTATAATTTAGTTGAAAATATTTACTGGCCTTTTTTTTTTTTAATTTATTTATTTTATGCATATGAGTACACTGCAGCTGTCTTCAGACAAACCAGAAGAGGGCATCAGACCTCATTACAGATGGTTGTGAGTCACCATGTGGCTGCTGGGAATTGAACTCAGGACCTCTGGAAGAGCAATCAGTGCTCTTAACTGCTGAGCCGTTTCTCCAGCCCCATTTACTGGCCTTTTAAGATGGGAATCTTCACTACACTTTATCCTACATTTTCATTATGTCCTGGATTTCCTGGATGTTTTGGGTTAGGAGCTGTTTGAATTTTGCATTTCCTTTGACTGTTGTGTCTATGTCTTCTATGGTATCTTCTGGACTTGAGATTCTCTCTTCTATCTTTTGTATTCTACTGGTGATGCTTGCATATGTCTTCTGGTCTATTTCCTAGGTTTACTATCTCCAGGGTTGTCTTCCTTTGTTATTTATTATTTCTATTTTTTAGAACCTAGATGGTTTTGTTCAATTCCTTCACACATTTAGTTATGTTTTCCTTTAATTATTTTATAAATAATTGTGCTTCCTCTTTAAAGGCTTCAAGCTGTTTACCTGTGATCTCTTATATTTCTTTAAGGGAGTTATTTATGTCCTTGTTAAAGTCCCCTGACATCATCCTGACATGTAATTTTAAATCAGAGTCTTGCTTTTCTGGTATGTTGGGTTATGCATGGCTCACTGTTTAGTGAGAAATGGGTTCTGATGATGCCAAGTAGCCTTTGTTTCTGTTGCTTATATTCTTGCAGTTGCCTCTTGCTACCCAGTTATCTCTAGTGTTAGCTGGTCTTGCTGTCTCTGACTTGGCTTGTCCTTTCTGCAAGCCTGTGTGTCAGAACTCTTGGGAGACCAGTTCTCTTTGGGAGAAATTTGGGTATGGACAGCTGTGGTACAGGGTTAGCTCTGGGGTGCATACAGAAACCTGGTAGGATCCTATCTCTGACTGCTCCTTTGTTCCTGTATCCTGATGGCTCAGAGCAGGTCCCTCTTGGTCCAGGAACTTGAGTAGAATTGGTGGTCTTACCTGTGCTCACAGGTAAGTCAGCACTCCTTGGAGACCAGCTCTCTCCTGGTGGTATTTTGGTATGAAGTACTGTGGCACAGGATCAGTTCCATGTACAGATGGAAACCAGAAGGAACCCATCCATTTCTCTAAAAAGGAATCTTTCTAGAAGTTTCACCAAAGATGAAAGGTATACTGTAGAAAGACAAGGTTAAACTTCAAGTGCAATGAGTTTGCAGGCTCTGTGGGAACGAAATCATTCAGACAAAGAAGAAAAAAGAGAAGAGGAAGAATGCACTTGAATCTGTGTTCTCTTTTTTTATTAGATATTTGCTTTATTTACATTTCAAATGGTATCCCCTTTCTGCATTACCCCTCCAAAAACTCCCATACCATTCCCGCTCCTCCTGCTCACCCTTTCCTCCCATTTCCTGACTTGCATTCCCCTATTCTGGGGAATTGAGCCTTCACAGGACCAATGGCCTCTCCTCTCATTAATATCTGAAATGTTGATCTTCTTCTACATATGCAGCTGGAGCTGTGTGTCCCTACATGTGTACTCTTTGGTTGGTTGTTTAGTCCCTGGGAGCTCTGGGGGTACTGGTTGGTACATATTATTGTTCCTCCAGCAGGACTGCAAACCTCTTTAGCTCCTTAGGTCCTTTCTTTAGCTGCTCCATTGAGGATCCTATGCTCATTCTATTGGTTGCCTGTGAGCCATGGGTGTTTTGATCTACTTTCCAATAAGGATCAAACTCTCTCCCTACTTGTTCAATATAGTATTAGAAGTCATAGCCAGAGCAATTAGACGACAAAAGGAGGTCAACGGAATTCAAATTGGAAAGGAAGAAGTCAAAATATCACTATTTGCAGATGATATATTAGTATACTTAAGTGAACCCAAAAATTCCACCAGAGAACTGCTAAACCTGATAAACAACTTTGGCAAAGTGGTTGGATATAAAATTAACTCAAGCAAATCAGTAGCCTTCCTATACTCAGAAGATAAAGAGGCTGAGAAAGAAATTAGGGAAATGACAACCTTTACAATAGCCACAAATAATATGAAATACCTTGGTGTGACTCTAACCAATCAAGTGAAAGATCTGTATGACATGAACTTCAATTCTCTGAAGAAAGAAATTGAAAAAGATCTCAGAAGAGGGAAAGCTCTCCCATGCTCATGGATTAGCATGGCTAATATAGTAAAAATGGCCATCTTGCCTAAAGCAATCTACAAATTCAGTGCAATCCCCACCAAAATTCCAACCCAATTCTTCATAGAGTTAGAAAGAGCAATTTCCAAATTTATCTGGAATAACAAAAACCCAGGACAGTGAAAACTATTCTCAACAACAAAAGAACTTCTGTCGGAATCACCATCCTTGATTTCAAGCTATACTACAGAGCAATATTGAATTTGTGTCCTATTATGCAGATTTTTTTCCTTCGCGTGGTTCTGTTAATTTTTTAAAACTTTTGAATTAGGCCCAATTGTAGATGACTGAAAATAGAAAAGGAATTGCTTGTAGTGTAGTCACTTGGAGTCCAACTTATCATGTTAGAAAATATTCAGTGTAGAAATAGAGAAGCAACCAATCCATGTTTCTAGACAGGACAAAAGCTTTCTCTTGATCAAGTGGGTTTGCTCAGAAGGGCAAACACACACACAGAGAAAGTGTACTTTTATGGACTTGTTGTTACTTCTTTTATTTTTCCCATCACAATATAATTACATCACTCCCCCACTTTCTCCCTCTAAAACATTGGGTATACCACTCCTTCTTTCAATCTATTATTATTATTATTATTATTATTATTATTATTATTATTATTATTTGATGTTACATGTATATATTTTGTCTAAATATAATCTGTTTAGCACATATAAGGGTGCTTGTATACTCTCAAGAATGATCAATTGGTCATTGAAATTGTGATTGTTGGAGATGAACCTGAAACTTTACTAAAGTTGCACTTATTTTTTCTTATGTCTCGCTAGGGAGGTCACTGTGCCTCTTCTCCACTGGCTAGAGTCCTACCTTAAAGTCTTATTCAACTGACTAGAATTTTTTTCATGATACTTTATTGAAAATTTAGGAATTTCAAACCTATGAACTCTCCAATTTACTCACTTCTTAGACCTCCCAGGTGTGCCCCAAATGCTGTGGTCTTCTCCTACCCTAATGAAGCAGAAGAAGAAGCAGAAGAAGAAGAAGAAGAAGAAGAAGAAGAAGAAGAAGAAGAAGAAGAAGAAGAAGAAGGAGGAGGAGGAGGAGGAGGAGGAGGAGGAGGAGGAGGAGGAGGAGGAGAAGGAGGAGAAGGAGGAGAAGGAAGAGAAGGAGGAGAAGGAGGAGGAGAAAGAGGAGGAGGAAGAGGAGAAAGAGGAGGAGGAAGAGGAGAAAGAGGATTTGGAAGAGGAATAGAAAGAGGAAAAACAAAAGAATCAGGTGCAATTGATCTTGTCCATATACTCACTGGAGCATGGTCAAAGAGTCAGGGGGTCAGTCCCTTAAGGAAAACTGAATAATTTTCCCCCTACCTCCCTACACTACCTCCCGACAACCAGAAGCTAGCATTTATGGAGAGTAACACTTCACAAATTTTTAAGAGTATTTTTCGATTACTTTCTGTTCAAGTTGTTAGGCTGTTACTTTTTTGGGGGGAGGGTTCTTAGTTGAGAGTAGAGGTTGTTACAAAAGACTTCTCTGTCCCTCTTTCTCAATTTTTAATCTTCAGTAACTGATAATGCTGTAAAAGTAGATTCCTTGCCCTTTACAATCATCAGAAGCATGGATCATGGACTTCCACATGGTTAATTTCAACAGCACATGCCACTGACATCAACATGACCCACAGCATCAACATGGCCCTCAAACATCAATGTTTATATCCACAAAGCCTTCAAAGGTGGCACAGGCCGTGGATACCAACATGTCTCCCCAGTAAAAATAGAATCATGAAGGACTGACACATGGCCCTTTGTGGCTGCATGTACCACTGGGCATCATCATGGCCTTGAGTAGCTGCACAGGCACTCATATCAATATGGAACCCATGACTGCATAGTCTTAGGACATCCACATGGCTACAGGCGGCAGCAAATACCATCTCCTTTGGTGGTAACACGGGTCTCGGACCTCAGCAAGACCATTAACTGATTTTGAAAGAGGTAGCAACAAGAAAATGTATAAGGTAGAGATAACACATATTAAAATCAAGAGGAAAATGTTCACTGCTCCAGGCCATCCAATTTCGGGAATTCAGTAGAAATCTTCTGTACTGAGAAATGTTTTACTTCTAGAGTTTGTTACACATTCATGATCAGTGAGGTCAAAAGGAATTGAGTCCCTAGTATTACAAATTTTGTTATATTTGCTAGAAAAAAAACTTACATTTAATATTTATTACAATAGTAAGTTAATCAAACACATGGCATGGACTCCTGAACACACACAAAAGTGAAAGTTCATAAAAAGTGAAAATATTGAGAATGATTAAAAATACAGAAAGAAAAAAATGTTATAAAAAGTTGTGACTTTTTTTCAGTATTGTGCTACTCTCCAATAAGCCAGGATGATTGGTGCTTTAGATTTTTACAAAGAGAATAATAAATTCACATGCAAAATGTGGAAGTTTCTTAAATAAAAATTATGAAAAAATTTGCATTTCAAATTTTATCAGTAGTTATTGCCTGGATATGTCTTATAAAAAATGAATGGTTCTATGTCTTCTTTTAGAACAAAATATGCTCACATTTTTTTCTACAATCTGAAACTATAGGAAATAACTTATTTAAATGTAACATTTGTCACAATGTATTAAAGTGCACAATTTTACTTAAGTAGGTTAACCTTCACATACCCAGTTTGAACACAAATAAAAAGAACTACAGTTTAAGAATTCTTCATCTTAGTACATTGTATGTTGAAAGTAGGGCACATATTGCAGCTGTAAGTGTGCATTAAAAGGAAACAAATATTCACGAGGTATATTTTTACCAAATAAAACTTGCTTTTTAAAAATCTTTATTGTATTTCCTAGAAAAAAAATCTGACAAACATGCTGTACCATGTCTAATTGACTTTATAATTAAGTTTGCAAATATTCAATATGAGTATTTAAGGTCAAATAAAACTATTGGTTCACAATTTCTTGGGAACCTTCAAAAATGATTTGATCCCATATATATTTTATATGATAAGTGTAGGGAAACTATAATTTTGGACTGATCTTCTACTTTAGGACGTCAAAGACCAATGCAAGACTGAAGTTGGTCATTGATAGTGCCTCATAGTAAATAACATAGAAACAAACAAAGAACAAAATAAACAAAACAGGAACAAAACCCCAAATCAACAGAACTTAGGTTGCCAGTCTGGTATGGTAGGGGTGGAATGAAATGAATTCCACCCCTGGGACAGGGCCAAGAGGGCATGGGCCTCCAAAAAAGTTGATGGCTCCTGTGATCCCATGGCTTGTTTGCATAATAATATAAATATTTCTGCGTTCCTCCTTCGAGGAATGTACTCCTTGTTAATGTTAAAGACTCCATGATAACAGGGACAGCAGGAGTCTGGGAGGCAAAGGTGTGGCTAATGTCTCAGCACAATGATAAATACTGCGACCTTCAGGACAGCCCTAAATGTTGTGGAAAATAAGTCTAAAAAAGTGAGTTCAAAAATGTATAATTTCTCGACTATGCAACCATATAAGAATGAAATATGCATTGTGTAAGGAGCTTCACAGATCTAATGGAACATAGGTAACTCCACTATGACCCAACTTGTCAGGAAGATACAAAGAAAGGAGATACAAATGCAGACAGATTCCTTAGTTCAAGGTCCTGGTGTGGATGGAATGGCAATTTTAGGGGGAGCCTGTAATAAATAACTGAACTGATATGTAAATAAAAGACTGAGGTTTTTTTTTGGTCTGCATGAGATGAGTTAGCAAAAAGCAATAACAGTTCTTATTCAGAAGTTTTTCTAGCTAGAGATGAGCTGTTTGGTGATCTCTGGAGAGCAAAAACAGCTGTTGAGGAATTTTTTTAACAGTCTTTCTGATTTAGGTCAGAGCAACTTGAAGAGGGCACACAGCTCTTTTAGAGTTTTTCATAACTCTTTTAGAACTTTTTAAATACAGTTTCTGACTTTGGCCAGAAACCCCAAGAATTACTTAGAGAGCAAACACAGCTCTTTTGCTTTTACTGCTCCCAGACACCCCTTCTCTCAGAACCCCTCTCTAAGCCCTTGCGGGGTCCTTGGCACCAGGTGATTCACTGGGAAGAACTTACAGCACTGGAAGTTGAGGGGATCAGAAAGTCCTTTGTGCCTAAATCGCTTGAAAGATCCTGAAGAGCGAGTATAACAAGGTGTTATAATAAAGCAATGTATGTGCTATTCTGTGTACCTGGCTCTGTGCAAGATACCATGGAAAAGCTTTACCACAGTCAGAATTCCTTTGATTTGGGACAAAGAAATTTTATTTTTAATTTTACAATAATTATGTTTCTGATGCAATTCAAGTTGCTTTGCGGAATTTTTTTTTTTTTTTTTTTTTTGAGGACTGCAGTATTACATGCCTTTAATCTCAGTACAGGGTGACAAATTCAGCCATATTTCTGTGCCTTTGAAAGCAGCTTGGATTACACAGAGAATTACAGAACAGAGAGAGACACACAAGGAGACATATCTCAAGAAAAAGGAAAGAAAAGAAAAAAGAAAAGAAAGAAAAGGAAGTCTGTTGTTTGACAATCTCAGCAGATGCTTTTGATAGATACTTGAGCCTGGCATAGCAACCATTCCTCCAATATTCTCTGAAACCTATCCAGCGATATTGTAAATTCAATGCCTCTATGGAATAAAAAGAAAGTTCAAATTAAGCCTGCTCAAGTTAATGAGGCCTTTAATCAAATAAATACCGGAGATGATAATCAATGGTAGCACATTTTTCTAGCATGTTCAAGACCTGGGTTGGATCCCATGCACTGCAGAAAGAGGACAGAATTTTACTACCCCCAATATCTTTACTATGTCAAGAGTTCAGGATTAGCAAGTGGTTTTACAGAAAATGTATTAAGGATATTCACTTTGGTAATAACTATTTGAGTAAAATTATATTAATGTGGAAGAAAGAAAACTAGAAAGTTAAAAAGTCTACTTATTTTTTGGCCTTTTTTTCTTTTTTTCCTTTTCTTATTTTTTTTTTCATTTTTGTTCTCTTCTAAGAGTTGTATTGTCTGTACCTTTAATCAAGTATAAATATTTTGTTGTTGTTGTTGCTAATAGTTAAATACCTGTGTTTCTTCTGTACTCTAAATACATTTAAAAAGATCAATGAAGACATTTTTTGTTAAATGCCAGAATCCAGAGGTGAGCATGTCTAATTACAAAATATTAAACCTAAGTGAGCTAATATAAAACAATTTTACAGGTCCTAGAAATTCTACAGAAAAAGGAAACAAAATAAAAAAGGAAGATGAAAAAATTCACCATATTCAATGCTTATTTAATACAGAAAACAAACACCCTTCAGGTCCCACCAAGCTTCTGAACTCCTATCTCAGTGGCTCCAGGTAGGGTTCTGAGACCAAGAAATTGTTTTAGTTTAAAGGAAAACTATGAGGATCAGGAACTTGGCAGTCAAGTGACACAGGCTTGACCTTTGTAAAGAATGAAAAACTGCTGTCACTGTCATTATATTGTAACAGCTTGATGGCGAAGGGATATCAACCCCTCAGAGGACTGCGATCCACCAGCCTTGGAGTGAGATTCTGTTGAAGGAACTAGACATTTTAGAACATTGTAGAAAGGTCTGTCAAGTTCTCATCATATCTCTGAAGAATGGGTAAATGTGTAGAGCATCCACCAAGACCAAGTGAAACTAAGAAAATTGAAAGCTGAGCTTCAGTGAACTGAAATAGCTTTTAATGATTTCCCTAAACTACAGAAAGTGAACAGAAATTGGAAGACTTGATAGTATGATGGTTATCTCTCATAGACTTTGTCCAACATCCTGGTTTATCACCAAGCTACACAGAGATTACAATAATTGATTAAAGAATATATTAAAGTAAAAAAAAACCAAAAAAAAACCCTTAATTTTGAAAAGAAGAAACTAGCACACCCATTTCCATGCAAACATTAAACAAATAGTAACAAATACATGTGCCTATCTGGGAAAAGAAACTGTTTGAAAAACTGTAAACTTGTAACTGGTAGCAAAGCCCTGCTGAACTTAACCAAAAAATTATAGAGCTGCCACACTGCACAGCTGAACTGCTTGTTGGCATATACACCACCATGGCGATTCTTGTTTATGCATATTCATTATTGCAAGGAAATAGAAGCAACTTAGATGTCCATCAAAATGGGAATGTATAAGAAAAACAAAGTATACACACACGGCAGGATTGTATTCATCTGTAACACAATGTGAAATTTGTAAGAAAATAGATGAGGAAAATTGGGCAAGACAACCCAGGCTCAGAATGACAAACATCACACTCTCATATGAAGGCTATGTTGGAGACCATGTGCATAGAGATCATAAAAAAAAAAAAAAAAAAAAAGAAAGGAGGTCCATGAGAAGGAAAAAGAAATGGTTTGAAGGAAGGCAGGCAAGGAGCACACAACAGAACATCTAATGTGAAAGTTGAGTTGGAGATATGGAGCATGTAGATTTATGCAGAGAGTGAATGGATGAGGGTTGCGAAAGTAGATGGGGGAGGGAGGGGCAGAATCAACATAACCTGGCTATGTATGAAAACAGCATAAAAGAAACTGTTGCTGGTTTTACTGGCTGGATTTGTGTTTGTCACAGGAATAAAAATCTGAAATATGAAGATACTCATGTTTATCATAAAGTAAAATTTCTAGAAGCCTATATTGTTAACATAAAATAAAATAGATATTTTAAAAGACAAAGACACCAAGGGATGTGCTAACATGGACAGGGCCAAACTGAAAGGCCTCTACCCTCAGAAAGGAGCTACAGACAACCAGGAAATGCCTGGAGTGTGGGGAAACAGGGTCTTGTCCTAGGGAGAGTACCCACTTTCTTATCCAGTTGGTCAGAAGTGAGACCATATATTTACAAACAACATTAACGTTTTATAATTTGAAAAAATATTATTTAAAAAATCTACACAAAAAGAAGGCAGTCAAATAAACTACCTGTGATAATATGAAATAACTATATCAGCTTGAATGTTAACTAGTATCTTCTATTGTTAAACTAATAAAATCACTATGTTTGATGAGATTTTTGAAAAGTATGTAAAGAAATTAGGAGTTATTTATATTCTGGAAAGTAAAACAAACAGACAACATAATCAATCTAAATAGTATCATGTGTTCAATGTAGTAAGCAAAGCTTTGTATACATAGTAAACATTTTTCCATAACACTAATATATGAGGAATTAGAGAAGAAAGACAGCAATTACTAAGGAATTGAAAATCTCAATGGGACAAACATTGAAACAAACAGGAGATTCTAGTTGAAATGCACAATGACTAAAAAGAATGATTCACTACAGAGACTCGACTGATGCTGAGTTCAAGTCAGAATCAAATTTTCAATTTGAAATGAAATAGTTTTCAGAAAAAAATAAGAATCTTATTCTCTTACTCCTTGTTTATCTGTATCACACACCTCTTATTTTAGCTTTCCAATTCTTCAAACACCATACTTGTTCAGTTCTTTTATGGTGAAAATCATTTGTAGTGAAAGATTTAAAAGATGAAATCCAGGTATGCAGAGCCTTGTATTATAATTTAGAACTCAAATCTGTTTTCATTGGAAAGAAGAAAGCTTCTAAACCATTGATTACTATTTTAAAGCAATCTATCCCTGCTGTTTATTATCTCTCCCAAGTGTCAGGGCTCCTTAGCCCCAGAATATACACTGTGTAATTATGATTAACTCACTATAGACAAAACGTCCCAGAATATGTCCATCAGTGCTTTTAAGATAGCACATCCTTAACTGCAAGGGTTTGATTTCAAGCTGTCTGGCAGGCATGGCTTGCCAAATCATCAAATGTTGTAAGCTTTCAATCTTCAAAACAAAATTAAATATTAGAACAAGTGAAACAGCTTAATATTAATAGATTACAATGGCAAAATTCCCTACTGAGCAGGTCATACCTGATAGCAAGAAACAGCAGAATTTTTTGACCAAACTCTGGATGTACACAGCCATTCCTGTCTTGAAATAGTAAACATTTTTCTTTACTTTTAATTGTTAGAAAGAATACTATTGACAGAGCAATAACTATATTCCAAAACATTGTTTTCCACTAGATGTATATAATATTGAAGGGATGATGTGATTGCTGTCATCTGCTTATGTTTTTTTTCATTTGTTTGATATTCTGAAAGGTTATCATCATCCACAAAAATCAAATGCCAGAATACACATGGTCATGGGAAATCTTACAGTGATAGATTTTGAAGGAGACCACAAAATTTTCAACCCTTAAGCATAGCATTGGTCGTTAAAGTTCCTTCAAACATGTGGTGTTTTCTCTAAGTTATTGTTTTTCTTATGCCTTGAAGTTCCAGGGTCATCCCTGGCCACTCCAGGGCTTATAATTTTTCTGATTGAAACACAAATTGAGTGGTTCTTCTATTTATTAAGTAAATTCTTAATTCATTTATAAGTTTGGGACTGATAAAAGAATACCAGGGTGGTGGACCTACAAGAATCATGTGTTTCTGAATCCATCCCTCCGTTGAGGGACATCTGGGTTCTTTCCAGCTTCTGGCTATTATAAATAAGGCAGAAGGAGAGACCCCTGGTCCTGGAAAGACTGAATGTAGGGGAATGCCAGGACAGAGAAGCGAGAGGGGGTTGAATGGGGAAAAGAGGGAGGGAAGGGGGCTTATGGGACTTTCGGGGAGGGAGGAAACGGGAAAGGGGAAATGATTTTGAATGTAAATAAAAAAAAAACTTAGAAAATAAAATTTAAAAAAAATTTAAAAAAATCATGTGTTTCTTATCTTACTTACAAATGCTGTCCTCCACAGTCTGTTTGAAGAGTGTTGTTAGCTTATTAGGGTCCAAGATTGCAGAGTCAGTTTAATACTTCTATTATCAAGAAGTCTTGATATCTTGTTTCACTTAATGAACTATGAAAATGAACTGATACTATGCCTCAAGTAATAGTCTATGAGTATTAGCCATATGGTTTAGGTATTGACAAAGTGTTTTAGTGTATCCAGATGTTTGTCTTAATTCTGGTGTTACCACAATCTGTTAGTAACTACAATACACTTCTATATGAGCATGTATAAGATGCCTGTACTAGTTTTGGACTTGATTTTTATTATAATGGTTAGGTTCACATTGTTTCTGATGGTTAAATGGTGAAGATATTAAAAAAAGCATTTTTAAGATCTGTTTCTAGAATATAAAATTGTAGCTTCCAAAGGTCACTTATCACTGTGTTTTTTGATTTTGCTGTTGTTGTTGTTGTTTGGTTTGTTTTACTATGTACTAGAATTCCAAAAGGCTTAAGTAAACCTTCACTTAAGCATTCCTGGTTTTTCCATGACAAATAAACACTAGGACTCTCAGATTTTTGCCACTTACACTGTCAGTAAACATACATGCAGACTTAGGATGTAGCCCACAAAATTGTAGGTTACTGACACTTGGTTTTCTTAAAAGCATTTCTACATATATACTGACCATGTTAGACACCTATTCTAAAACCTTGATTACTGAATAATATTCACAGGCCCTCATACTTATAAAACATTATCTAAATACATTCCTGTCTTTTCTTGAACATCCTTCTGCCCTAACACATGTTTATATTACTTTTTACATGTAGTTTTTAGATTGACTTTGACCACATAAGCTCTTCTTTATGTAGAGATGATATTATAGTTACCAGATTAGATACACAAAGATGTAGAAATCTACACAACAGAACATTAATAGCTTATGCTCTAAGATCAAGAATTGACAAATGGGACTTCATAAAATTACAAAGATTCTGTAGGGCAAAGGAAACTGTCAATAGGACAAAATAGCAACCAAAAAATTGGGAAAAAATCTTTACTAACTCTATATCCATCAGAGGGCTAATATCCAATATATACAAAGAACTCAAGAAGTTAGACTCCAGAGAGTCAAATAACCCTATTAAAAAATGGAGTGCAGAGCTAAACAAAGAATTTTCAGCTGAGGAATATTGAATGGCTGAGATGTAAAGAAATATTCAACATCCTTAGTAATCAGGGAAATGCAAACCAAAGCGACACTGAGATTTCACCTCACACCAGTCAGAATGGCTAAGATCAAAAACTCAGGAGACAGCAGGTGCTGGGCAGGATGTGGAGAAAGAGGAACACTCCTCCACTGTTGGTGGTATTGCAAGCTGGTACAACCACTCTGGAAATCCTTTTGGCAGTTCCTCAGAAAACTGGGCATGATACTACCGGAGGACCCCGTTATACGATTCCTGGTCATAAACCCAGAAGATTCTCAAGCATATAATAAGGACACATGCTCCACTATGTTCATAGCAGCCTTATTATAATACTCAGAATCTGGAAAGAACCCAGATGTCCTTCAACAGAGGAAAGGATACAGAAAATATGGTATATTTACACAGTGAAATACTACTCAGCTATTATAAATAATGAACTCATAAAATTCTTATGCAAATGGGTGGAACAGGAAAATATCATCCGTAGTGAGGTAACCCAATCACAAAAGAACACACATGGTATGCACACACTGATAAGTGGATATTAGCTCAGAATACCCAAGACACAATTCACATATCAAATGATTCCTAAGAGGAAGGAAGGAAAGGCCCCTGGTCCTGGAAGGGCTCAATGCAGCAGTGTAGGGGAATACCAGGACAAAATGGGAAGGGTAGAATGGGGAACAAGGGGAGTGGAGAGGGCTTATGGGACTGTCGGGAAGGGGGGGACCAGGAAAGAGGAAATCACTTGTAATGTAAATAAATATATATCTAAGAAAAAAAAGAAAATAAACAGATTATGATGGTTAAACAAAAATGAAAAGGAAGAAACTGTAGTCTAAGGAGAAGCCACATTTTTTCTGCTTCCCTTGATGATTCCATTGATTTGAGGATTTTAGTATTCTCACTCTTTGTCATTCAGTTAGTTCATTCCTAGATTTCAGATATTTCCTTTCCATTCCACTCCACCCAGGCCTTACACATTACAGCATTTTTAAGTTTTGTAAACACACTTTAATCATAATCTGGCTCCCACATTAGAAGAGTATTTTATGAAAATCTTATAATTTTCATAATATATCATACCTTATCAGATTTTTTTGTGAGCTATTGAATTCTTTTTTATGTTACCTAACTAGGATGATAAGAACGGAGCACATTTCTTACTAACTGACCAGTCTTTCTTATTAACAATACACAAATATATCTGTTCATATATTACTTAACAATGCTTTTGCCTGCTCTCTGTAATCATCATAATTAACTTTACATGAATTCAGAGTAACTAGGATGTTATTACCTATTAGAATTTATAAGAGTTCCACTGACCACTTGAATTTAAGTGTTTGTCATTTTTGTTGTTGCTTTTTTCCACCATATTGGTACTCAGCATAAGTTCAGGCTCAGCTACTCCTACCAAAGGTTCTCAGTGTATCTCATCACTCTAAAGTGATGAGATAACTAACAAGCTAAATAAAAGTGATATAAAGAGGAACATAAAGCAAAATTGTCAAATCTTATGTAAATCACATCACAACTCTTAAGGTAGTGAAACATGGATATAGAAGTAGAACTTATATGAAATGTTATAAAAATATACCCAACTCAGACATGACTAAAAGTATTTCATACATATATTTAGGAATGCAATCTGAGAGATGCTGTATAATATATTGCCCTTGGGTAAGGTGTCGCATGAAATTTTAAATACTTTTTATGCATTGATATTTATTGAATATATTATTATTATTCTTTGTTTCTACCAAAATGATTGTATTATAATATCATTACTATTATTACTATTAAAAGTATTCCTGCATTGAATTAAATGCATTCAATGACTCAATGGGGAATAATATTTATATGTGAATTAGGGACAATAATATTTTCAACATTGGGAGATTTTATTGCAAATATGTTTTCCCAGACAGTATATACTTCAAACCTAGAGAGACACAGAACGTTTGGTGTATTTAAGAATAATGGTTTTAAGGCCACAATTCCTCAAATAATCTTGATATTTTTCAGGGCTGAAAAAGAAGAATCATTATCATGTTAGAAGAATCAAAAATATGAAATTTGCAAAGGATACTTTATTAAACAGTTTCTAGAGGAATATAAATCTGCAAAGAGTCTTATTGGGGTGCTATGCCACCTGTCAAGAACTTGACATTGACCAAGGTAAAGTTCCTCTCCCAGCCTTTGAGTAGGAATTCCTGTGTTAGCCATAATCCCCTCCACCTAGGGTGGAACACTCAGACCAAGGTGAAGTCATTCTTCCTCCAGATCTACAAATTCCTGAAATAAGCAGGTGATTCGCATAACTGACTGAACAGTGTAGCGAATGCCCAGTGAACAGCCAAACAAGTTCCCTGGAACACACCCTGGAATTTGGGGGAAGAGTCTTGCCTGAAACCTTAAAATTCTAAGTCCTCCATTAAACCTTGAGACTTTGAGCAGCAGGTGTTGTCTTAGTCTCCATCTCATTTTGCCACCTTCTCATATATCCCCAGCTTCCCTTCCAGGTAACCCATTCAATGTAACTGCAGTCAGTTACAGGTTGGTACCCAAATGAGTTGCTGAACACAGGAAGACCCTGTCTTGGTGAAGCTTTGCAAAAAACAGTAAAAGATGGAATCCTGCACAGTGAGCAACTACAGGAGTTAAATACTAGTTAAATACTAGATGAGTAAAATTTCATCTTTTTGAAGCTGTTGTTGTAGGTGCAGAAGGATATGGGCTAGGTGGGGCAACATTGACCCAGCACTGAACTTGCTTAGGGGTTGACAGTGAAAAATGGGATAGGAACTTCTAAACAGGTGTTTGGCCACAGCCTACAAGAGCTGCTTCAGGAGAAAGGAGGAGTAGGGTTTGAAGAACAATGGTTAGAAGGTTTTTAAGATCAGATAGGTTCTTGTTGCCCATGGTTCTGAGAAAAAAGAACTTTAGATAAGAGAACCTGGGAAAAAAATTGGAAAAACACTAAGAGCCACCAAAGCAGATTATACTACCTTCTGCCTCTGAAAGCTTAGAAAAGATGTTATTAATGAAGAGATCTCGCAGGCATCAGATAGCACACAGGGAGCACTTGAGGAATATCAAAGAAGGAAGCCTGCCAGAGATGATTTTCTCAGATTAGGGTCCTCTCAGCCGTAAATTAGAACGATATAGAGAGACTACCGATGAGCTAACATTAGAGGAGAAAGCTCATTGAAAAGAACTGCCAAATAATATGGTGAGGATTGGCCTCCTAGTGCAACTTCTGCTCTGCCTATGGCCTCTACTGCTTGAGATGATACCCAGATGGATATGCAACTACATAAATTGGAGTTTGAAATTAAGTTACAGAAATTGACTAATGAGCTACAGGAACTAAAATGGGTATCAAGTGCAGGAAGGAGCAGTGATCCTGAGATGCACCAATTGCCACTACAAAGAGCTGTAAGTCAGGCTCGCAGGGAAGGACAAGATACATCTGATCTGCTGGCTTTCCCTGTCATTGAGATCATAGACCAGCACAATAGAGTTAGACAATATCAGACCTTGGAGTTCAAAGTGATAAAAGAATTAAAAACAGTTGTGCCACAGTATGGCCCTACAGCTCCTTTTACACAGCTTTTTCAGATACTGTGATGGAGTCAAATTTAACCCCGCAAGATTGGAAGATTCTATGTAAGGCTACTTTGTCAGGAGGAGATTTCTTGCTTTGTAGTTCTGAATGGAGTGAAGCTAGTAAGAGAACTGCTGGGATGAATGCTCAGGCAGGTAATCCAGATTGGGATACTAACATGCTACTAGAAGAAGGTCAATATGATGACAATGCTAATCAGATTGGGTGTCCTATTGGACTGTATGCGAAGGTTGCAATGGCTGCCCGCTGTTCTTGGAATCGAATACCTACTAAAGGGGATCTCAGTGGAAGTTTAACTTGCATTAGACAGGCTCCTGATGAACTTTTTCAGGATTTTGTGGATAGGCTACTGAAATCAGCTAATAGAATTTTGGGTGATTCTCAAGCAGAAAATCCGTTTGTCACACAATTGGCTTATGAGAATGCTAATGCAGCTTGTCAAGCTGCTATTTGACCTTACAAGGGACAGACCTAGCTGGGTATATTCACCTTTATGAGGAGATTGGGCCTTCATATAATCAAGATGTAACCATGGCTGCAGCTTTGTAAGGATCCACCATACAGGAAATATTTTCACGGAGACCAGGGAATAAAACATGTTTTAAATGTGGAGGTTTGGGTCATTTTAGAAGTGATTGCCCTAAGAACGGAGGCACTGTAAGTGGGCCATCAAGTTATGCCCCAGGAATTTGTCCTAGATGCAGGAAACGTAATCACTGGATCAGGGACTGTAAATCTAAAACAGATATTCAGGGCCATCCCGTGTTGGGAAATGGGCAGAGGGGCCAGCCCCAGGCCCCCAGACAGCCACAGCAAGCAGCTTATGGGGCCATGAAGCTGCTGCCAGGCCAGGGATATCTGTTTTTGAACTTATCAGTGAACACCAGGAATTTCAGAATTGGACATCTGTTCCACCTCCCATGTAGTATTAACCCCACAAATGGGAATTCAGACCCTATCTACAGGAGTTTTTGGACCTTTGCCTGCAGAAACTTGGGTACTGTTCTAGGTCGAAGCAGTACTATTGTAAAAGGACTGCAGATTTATCCATGTTTCATAGATAATGATTAAGAGGGATAAATTAAAATTGTGGCTGCTTCCCCTCATGGTATTAAAACTGTACCTGCTAACCAAAGAATTGGTCAACTTATCTTAGTTCCCTTGCATCTGCTACCTTCCAGATATGTTAAGAGTAAGAGAGGAGAGAATGGCTTTGTTTCCTCTGATGTGTTTTGGGTTTAATCTATGTTCAATTCTGTGTTTTGGGTTCAAAACTAGTAAGAGACCTAACCTTAAATTAACAATTGAGGGGAAAAGCTTTGGAGGATTAATAGATACTAGAGCTGATGTGACAATTATTAGAGGACAAAATTGGCCTTCTACTTGACCCTTGTCAAATATGCTGACTCACCTCCAAGGGATTAGTTATGCCAATAATCCAAAACAAAGTACTAAACTTCTAACCTGGAAAGATGAAGAGAACAATTCAGGACAGATTCAGCATTATGTTATGCAGAATTCGCCTATTATTCTTTGGGGAAGAAATCTTTTGTTACAGATGGGTCTTATAATGTGCAGTCTTAAGGAGTTAGTGGCTAAGCAAATGCTAGAATAGGGATTTTTGCCTGGTCAGAGGCTAGGAAAAGAAGGACAAGGCATTAAAAGGTTTGAAAATCCTAAACCTCATTCTGACATTAGAGATTTGGGGCATTTTCTATAATGGCCACTATCGTGCCTGCATCCCATGCTGATAAAATTCAATGGCTTAATGATAATCCAGTGTGGGTTGATCAGTGGTCTTTATCTAAAGAAAAAATAGAAGCTGCCTCTTCGATAGTGCAGGATCAACTAGAGATAGGACATCTAAGAGAATCTCAGTCAGCATGGAATACTCCAATATTTGTTATCAAGAAAAAATCCAGTAAATGGAGATTGTTACAAGATCTAAGAAAGGTTAATAAGACCGTGGTACCTATAGGAGCTTGACAACCTGGGCTTCCATCACTAGTGGCTATTCCTAGAGGATATTATAAAATAGTGGTAAATTTGAAAGATTATTTCTTTACTATTCCTTTGTACCCTGAGGATTGTGAAAGTTTTGCTTTTAGTGTTCTTTCTATTAACTTCATGGAACCTATGAAAAGATAACAATGGACAGTTCTTCCTCAGGGCATGGACAACAATCCAACCTTATGTCAAAAGTTTGTGGCACAGGCCATTCAGCCTGTAAGATAGCAATAGCCAGAGGTATACCTTCTTCATTATGCAGATGACATTCTTGTAGCAGGAAAAAAATCCTTAGGACTTGCTGTTATGTTATAGAGATTTACAACAGGCTTTAGCTGATGAAGGACTGCAAATAGCTCCAGAAAAAGTGCAAAGTCAAGACCCTTATAATTATTTGGACTTCAGACTTACAGATCAAGTCGTTTTCTTTCCCATAAGATAATTATTCGAAGGGACAGTTTAAAAACTTTAAATGATTTTCAAAAGTTGTTAGGTGATATTAAATGGCTTCGCCCCTATTTAAAGTTTACTACAGGAGGATTACAACCTTCATTTGGTATTCTAAAAGGAAGTGCTGATCCTATATCCCCTAGATCTTTAACCCCAGAAGGGCTGCTGGCCTTACAGCAAGTAGAAGGAGTTATTGAAAACCAATTTGTTATCTATGTAGATTATTCTTTGCTTTTACATCAGTTGATTTTTAATATGACTCATATGCCTACAGGATTATTATGGCAAAGGGCTCCTCTTATGTGGATTCATTCGAGGGTGTCTCCTAAATGTAATATCCTGCCATATTATGAGGCAGGAGCCCAGATGATTATACTTGGAAGGAAGCAGGCACTGACTTATTTTGGCAAAGAGCCAGATATCATTATTCATCCTTTTAACATAGATCAATATACTTGGCTGAAGCAGCATAGTACAGATTGGTTACTTGCTCAAATAGGATTTAAAGGAACTATAAATAACCATTATCCTCAAGATAGGTTGATAAAATTTTTAAATGTGCACAAGGTTTTATTTCCTACTATGACTTGTTTACAGCTGCTACATAATGCTCTTTTGATTTTCATGGACGACTCCTCTAAAGGAAGAACTGAATATCTTATGAATAATCAATAGGTGGTAATAGAGACCCCTGGGATTTCAGGGGTCTCAGTTAGCAGAGCTGACAGCAGCATTAAATATTTTTCAATCTGTAGATAATAATTTTAATCTTTTTACTCATAGTTTGTATGTTGCCGAATCTGTTCCTCTGTTGGAAACTTGCGGTACGTTTAATCTTAATACTCCAGCAGGATCTTTTTTTTTTTTTGCACAATTTCAAAACATCATTCTTGCTAGAAAGAAATCTCTTTTATATTGTCCATATATGAGATCACTCCAGTCTTCCTGGACCTTTATCTTAGGCAATGATTGCATTGATAGAACTCTAATAGGAGACACCTTAGTTTCACATCCTGTTGAGTTGGCTAGAGTGATCATAATAAGTTTCATCTTTCTAGCTACACCTTAAGGCTCTGACCAAGATCACTAAGGTGCAAACAAGAATGATTGTGAAACATGCCCTGACTGCCTTACATTATCTCCAGTTCCTCATTTAGGGGTTAATCCAAGAGGCCTTGTGCCCAATCATATTTGGAAATGGATGTAACTCACTATGCAGAATTTGGAAAATTAAAATATATACATGCTTGTATTGATACTTGTTCAGGATTCATTTTTGCTTCTCTGCATATGGGAGAGGCCTCTAGAAATGCAATTGATCATCGTTTACTAGCCTTCAATACCATAGTATTACCTAAAGTCATTAAGACAGATAATGGACCAGCTTATACTGGCAACAACTTTATATCATTTTGTAAAGAATTCGGTATTGAACATAAAACTAGAATTCCTTATAACCCAATGGGTCAAGAAATTGTGGAGTGTGCACATCACACTCTGAAAAATTGGCTTTTAAAAACAAAAAAGGAGGAAGTATACCCTCCAAGATCACCAAGGACACATCTTGCTTTTGTCTTATTTGTTTTGAATTTTTTTCAAACTGATGCTAAAGGTCAGTCTGCAGCCAATCGCCATTGGCATCCAGTCACTTCCAATGCTTATGCCATGGTTAAATGGTGGGACCCTTTAACTAATACCGGGAATGGTCCAGACCCTGTTTTGATATGGAGAAGAGGTTCTGTTTGCGTTTTTTTTTCACAGAAAAGAAGATGGAGCCCGATGGCTGCCAGAAAGACTGGTTCGTCAAGTGGACACAGATGCCAGATCTTCCAGTAAGTATGATTCCAATTACTAAAGGATGGCTAAAAAAAATTTATCAGCCGGCTTATCTGGCACTTGCCTGATAAAAACAGTATCTCTGTTGATTCTCAAAGCCATTTCCCCCACACTGGGAAGTCAGGCTTTGTGTCTGAAAGTTGCTAATTTGCAACTGAATTGGATACCTTGGGACATCCACAGACAAGTTAATCCTGTTTTGCTTCTAACTCTTGACCTATTTTGAGCAGACTGGTTGTCTTCACCCAGGCTCACCTGGATTGAAAACTGGCATGTCAGTTAAAGACACTTGCAGATGTTTGGCAAAAAATCAAAACCTATAAAGTAGATCTCCTACCGGAGCCACATAGAACTCAGTTCTATGTGTGTCTGCTTAGGAGCTGGCATGGGTACCAGTGGGAGGTACAAGGTAAAGAACTGCAAGGAGAGGACCATGTTTTCTGCCTCTGAGTCTCCTGTGAAGCAAACCTGGTTGCATAGAGGTTGGTGTTTAAAGGCGTTCCTTAGGACAACAAGGAAGTCTAGAACCTCTCCTCCTCAAAATACACCATAAAGTATTTAGGAGAACTAGGTCAATCTTCTCCTCCCTGGTTAATGCCCACTGTCCTTCAATGAATGACTGTCCACTTGGTTGTTACCTTCTCATCTTAAAACTAATAAAAAGGGAGGTGATATAGAGAGCCTTAATGAGGTGCCATGCCACCTGTCAGGAAATTGACATTGACCAAGGTAAAGTTCCTCTACCAGCCCTTGAGCAGGAATTCCTGTGTTAGCCATAATCCCCTCCACCTAGGGTGGAGCACTCAGACCAAGGTGAAGTTCATTGTTCCTCCAGATCTACAAATTCCTGAAATAAGCAGGTGATTCACCCAGCTGCCTGAACAGTGTAGCGAATGCCCAGTGAACAGCCAAACAAGTTCCCTGGAACACACCCTGGAATTTGGGGGAAGGATCTTGCCTGAAACCGTTAAATTCTGAGTCCTCCAATAAACCTTGAGACTTTGAGCAGCAGGTGTTGTCTTAGTCTACATCTCTTTTCCCTGCCTTCCCATACATCCCCAGCTTTCCTTTCAGGTAACCCGTTTGATGTAACTGCAGGCAGTTACAGAAATCCATACATATATTCATATATAAACATGTCTATATATATATGATATATGTGTTATATATCATATATATAATCAATAGATCATATATGTATTTAGATATTAGATAATTCCATTTATGTTCTAGCTCACAACCTAGAATAGTCATTACAACTGTATCCTTGTGAACTTGACAGAGAATAATATTTTATGCCATAGTTAATTTTCAAATGAAAACAATAAATATGTCATAATTATGGCCAGCATTATATAACTATCCCATACACAACAGCAAATTCATTATAAATTTTAGAATATTCAATAATGTCCATTGAGGTACATTCATTTAGTATCTCAGAACTGAAATATAAACAACTAATGTTAGTTTAATTTACTTTTATAGTCCCTGATGTAGAATTGGGAAATGAAAACACAAATTTCTGTATGAATAGTTTCTTTTTTTTTCTAAGATTTTTTTTTATTTACATTCAAAATCATATCCCCTTTCCCGTTTCCTCCTCCATGAAAGTCCCATAAGCCCCCTTCCCTCCCTCTGTTCCCCATTCAACCCCCTCTCGCGTCTCTGTCCTGGCATTCCCCTACATCCAGTCTTTCCAGGACCAGGGGTCTCTCCTTCCATCTTCTTGGAAATCTATTGATATGCGAATTGAGTCTAGGGTATTCCAAGATTCTGGGTTAATATCCCCTTATCAGTGACTGCATACCATGTGTGTTCTTTTGTGATTGGGTTACCTCACTAAGGATGATATTTTCAAGATCTGACCATTTGCCTAGGAATTTCGTGAATTCATTGTTTTTAATTGTAGAGTAGTATTCCATTGTGTAAATATGCCACACCTTCTGAATTCATTCCTCCATTGAGGGACATCTGGGTTTTTTCCAGCTTCTGGCTATTATAAATAAGGCTGCTATGAACATAGTGGAGCATGTGTCTTTATTGCATGCAGGTAAAGGCTCTGGGTATATACCCAGGGGTGGTATAACAGGATCCTCCGGGAGTGTCATGCCCAGTTTTATGAGGAACCATTAGACTGCTTTCCAGAGTGGTTGTACCAGCTTGCAATCCCACCAGCAGTGGAGGAGTGTTCCTCTTTCTCCACATCCTCACCAACAACTGCTGTCACCTGTGTTTTTGATCTTAGCCATTCTGACTGGTGTGAGATGGAATCTCAGGGTTATTTTGATTTGCATTTCCCTAATGACTAAGGATGATGGACATCTCTTAGGTGCTTCTCAGCCATTAGATATTCTTCAGGTGAGAACTCTTTGTGTAGCTCTGCACCCCATTTTTTAATATGGTTACTTGCCTCTCTGGAGTTTAACTTCTTGAGTTCTTTGAATATATTGGATATTAGCCCTCTGTCGGAAGTAGGGTTGGTAAAGATCATTTCCCAGTTAGTTGGTTGCCTCTTTGTCTATTTGACAGTCTCTTTTGCCTTGCAAAAACTTTATAATGTAAAGAGGTCCCATTTGTCAATTCTTGATCTTAGAGTTCTATTCAGGAAATTTTCCCCTGTGCCCATATGTTCAAGGTTCTTCCCTAGTTTCCTTTCTATTAGTTTCAGTGTGTCTGGTTTTATGTGGAGGTCCTTGATCCACTTGGAATTGAGCTTAGTGCAAGGAGATAAGAATGGGTCAATTTGCATTCTTCTGCTTGTTGACCTCCAGTTGAGCCAGCACCATTTGTTGAAAGGCTATCTTTTTCCCATTGGATGGTTTTAGCTCCTTTGTCAAAGTTCAAGTGACCATAGGAGTGTGGATTCATTTCTGGGTCTTCAATTCTGTTCCATGCCTGTCACTGTACCAATACCATGCAGTTTTTCACACTATTGCTCTGTAGTACAGCTTGAGGTCCGGGATACTGATTCCCCCAGAGGTTCTTTTACTCTTGAGAATAGTTTTAGCTATCCTGGGTTTTCTGTTTTTCCAGATGAATTTTTGAATTGCTCTTTCTACCTCTATGAAGAATTGAGTTGGGGTTTTGATGGGGATTGCATTGAATCTGTATATTGCTTTTGGCAAGATGGTCATTTTTACTATATTTATCCTGCCAATCCATGAGCATGGCAGATTTTTCCATCTTCTGAGGTCTTCTTCAATTTTTTTCTTCAGAGACTTGAAGTTCTTGTCATACAGATCTTTCACTTCTTTGGTTAGAGTCACACCAAGATACTTTATATGGTTTGTGGGTATCGTGAAGGGTATCATTTCTCTTACTTCTTTCTCAGCCTGCTTATCCTTTGAGTATAGGAAGGCTACTGACTTGCTTGAGTTGATTTTATATCCGGCCACTTTGCTGAAGTTGTTTATCAGCTGTAGGAGTTCTCTGGTGGAGTTCTTTGGGTCGCTTAATTATACTATCATATCGTTTGCAAATAGTGATAGTTTGACTTCTTCCTTTACAAATTGAATCCCTTTTACCTCCTTTTGTTGTCTAATTGCTCTACCTAGAACTTCAAGTACTATATTGAAAAGATATGGAGAGAGAGGGCAGCCTTGTCTAGTCCCTGATTTCAGTGGGACTGCTTCAAGTTTCTCTCCATTCAGATTGATGCTGGCTACCGGTTTGCTATAAATTGCTTTTACTATGTTTACATATGGGCCTCGAAATCTGATCTTTGCAAGACCTTTAGCATGAAAGGATGCTGAATTTTGTCAAATGCTTTCTCAGCATCTAATGAGATGACCATGTGGTTTTTTTCTTTGAGATTGTTTATATAGTGGATTACATTGATGGATTTCCTTATATTGAACCATCCCTTCATCCCTGGGATGAAACCTACTTGATCATGGTGAATGATCGTTTTGATGTGTTCTTGGATTTGGTTGGCAAGAATTTTATTGAGTATTTTTGCATAGATATTCATAAGAGAGATTGGCCTGAGATTCTCTTTCTTTGTCGGATCTTTGTGTGCTTTTGGTATTAGCATAATTGTGGCTTCATAGAACGAGTTGGATAGTGTTCCTTCTGTTTCTATTTTGTCGAACAGTTTGAAGAATATTGGTGTTAGGTCTTCTTTGAAGGTCTGATAGAATTCTGCACTAAAACCATCTGGACCTGTGCTTTTTTTGGTTGGAAGACTTCCAATGACAACTTCTATTTCTTCAGGGCTTATAGGACTGTTTAGATGGTCTATTAGATCCTGATTTAATTTTGGTATTTGGTATCTGTCAAGGAAATTGTCCATTTCCTCGAGATTTTCTAGTTGTGTTGAATACAGGCTTTTATAGTAGGATCTGATGATTTTTTGAATTTCCTCATTTTCTGTTATCTCACCCTTTTCGTTTCTGATTTTATTAATTTGGATACTGTCTCTGTGCCCTCTGGTTAGTCTGGCTAAGGGATTATCTATCTTGTTAATTTTCTCAAAGAACCAACTCCTTGTTTTGTTGATTCTTTGTATGGTTTTATTTGTTTCTACTTGATTGATTTCAGCCCTGACTTTGATGATTTCCTGCCTTCCATTCCTCTTTGGTGTTTTTGCTTCTTTTTATTCCAGGGCTTTCATGTGTGCTATTAAGCTGTTAGTGTATGCTGTCTCCCGCTTCTTTTTGGTGGCACTCAGGGCTATGAATTTTCCTCTTAGCAATGCCTTCAATGTGTACCACAAATTAGGGTATGTTGTGCCTTCATTTTCACTAAATTTCAAGAAGTCTTTGATTCCTTTCTTTATTTCCACCTTGACCAAGTTATCATTTGTAGAGCATTGTTCAGACTCCATGTGTATGTGGGTTTTCTGTTGTTTTTGTTGCCATTGAAGACCACCCTTATTCCAAAGTGATCTGATAGGAGGCATGGGATTAGTTCGATCTTCTTATATCTGTTGAGGTCTGATTTGTGACCAATTATATGGTTGATTTTGGAGAAGGTACCATGAGGTGCTGAGAAGAAGGTGTATTCTTTAGCTCTAGGATGAAATGGTCTATATATATATATATATATATATATATATATATATATATATATATATATATATATATTTGTTAGTTCCATTTGGTCCTAGGCTTCCATTAGTTTCACTGTGTCCCTGTTAATTTTCTGATTTTCGGAATGATCCATTTCAGAGAGCGGGGTGTTGATGTCACCCACTATTATTGTATGAGGTGCTATGTGTGCTTTGATCTTTAGTAAAGTTTCTTTTACGAATGAGGGTGCCCTTGCATTTGGAGCATAGATATTCAGAATTGAGAGTTCTTGTTGGTGGATTTTTCCCTTGATCAGTATGTAGTGTCCTTCTGTGTCTTTTTTGATGAATTTAGGTTTACGGTCAATTTTATCTGATATTAGGATGGCTGCTCTGGCTCGTTTCTTGGGACCATTTGCTTGTAAATTTGTTTTCCAGCCTTTTACTCTGAGGTGGTGTTTGTCTTTGACACTGAATTGCGTTTCCTGCATGCAGCAAAATGCTGGGTCCTGTTTACCTATCCAGTCTGTTAGTCTATGTCTTTTTATTGGGGAATTGAGACCATTGATACTAAGAGAGATTAAGGAATAGTGATAATTGCCACCTGCCATTATTGACGCTATCTTTATGTTTGAGTGGTTATCTACTTTCGGGTTTGAAGCAAGAAGGTTACTATCTCATTTTTTCCAGGGTGTTGTTTCTCTCCATGTATTGGTGGTTTCCACCTATTATCCTTTGCAGGGCTGGGTGTGTGGAAAGATATTGTGAAAATTTTGTTTTATCATGGAATATCTTGGTCTCTCCATCTATGGTGATTGAGAGTTTTGCTGGGTAGAGTAGTCTAGGCTGGCATTTGTGCTCTCTTAGTGTCTGCATGAGATCTGCCCAGGATCTTCTGGCTTTCATAGTCTCTGGAGAGAAGTCTGATGTGATTCGGATAGGTCTTCCTTTGTATGTTACTTGGCCCTTTTCTCTTACTGCTTTTAATATTCTTTCTTTGTTTAATACATTTGATGTTTTGATTATTATGTGACAGGAGGTATTTCTGTTTTGATCCAGTCTGTTTGGCTTTCTGTAGGCTTCTTGTATATTCATCGGCATCTCTCTCTTTAGGTTAGGGAAGTTTTCCTCCATAATTTTGTTGAAGATGTTTACTGACCCTTTAAGTTGCAAATCTTCACTCTCATCTATACCTATAATCCTTAGGTTTGGTCTTCTCATTGTGTCCTGGATTTCCTGGATGTTTTGGGTTACACGTTTTTTGCATTTTGCATTTTCTTTGACTGTTGAGTCGATGCTTTCTATGGTATCTTCAGCACCTGAGATTCTTTCTTCCATCTCTTTTATTCTACTGTTGATGTTTACATCTATGACTCCTGATATCTTCCCAAGGTTTTCTATCTCCAAAGTTGTCTCCCTTTGTGATTTCTTAGTTGTTTCTACTTCCTTTTTCAGATCCTGGATGAATTTGCTGAGATCCTTCACTTGTTTGTTTGTATTTTCCTGTATTTCTTTAAGGTATTTTTGCATTTCCTCTTTCAGGATTTCTGCCTGTTGACTCAAGTTCTCCTGTATTTCTCTAAGCGATTTTTGTGTTTCCTCCTCATGGGCTTCCATCTGTTGATCCATCGTCTCCTGCATTTCTTTAAGCAGTTTTCGTGTTTCCTTTGTAAGGGCATCTATCTGTTGATTCATTTCTTTAAGCAATTTTTGTGTTGCGTCCCTATGGGCATCCATCTGTTGACCCATATTCTTCTGCATTTCTTTATGCAATTTTTGTGATTCCTTTGAAAGTGCATCTAACCATTGATTCATTTCTTTAAGCGATTTTTGTGTTGTCTCCTTGTGGGCCTCCATCTGTTGATCCATGTTCTCCTGCATTTCTCTAAGCGATTTTTGTGTTTCCTTTGTAAGGGCTTCTAACCGTTGATTCATAGTCTCCTGTAATTCTTTATTAGATTTATTTGTGTCCTCCTTGTGATCCTCTAATAGCATCATGAGAAGTGATTTTAAATCCAGATTTTGTCTTTCGGGTGTGGTGGGGTATCCAGGACTTGCTGCTGTTGGAGAGTTGGGTTCGGATGGTGCCATATTATTTTGATTTCTGTTAATAATGTTCCTACGTTTGCCTTTTGCCATCTGGTTACCTCTGGTGTTAGTTGGTCCTGCTGTCACTGGCTGTTGGTTGGACCTCCTGTGAGCCTGCAAAACTATTCCTGGCCCTCCTGGATTACCAGGAATCCCCTGGCACTGATTTCTGGGGTCTGCCCTGCTCCTGAGTGACTTTGTCCCTTGCCCCAAGTGATGTTATATTGGGGAGTCCCTGCACATCCAAACGCTCAGCGTAGTGGATTCCCTGCGCAGACATCACCAAAGGGAGGCTGGTAGGCTCCCTCCCTGTGTAGTGGTGTGTGATCTCTCGGGGCAGGGGTGCGAGGGGGCGTCCCTCTGCAGGGCAGATGTCCCACAGCAGGGCTGGCACGTCGATTACTGCAGACCTGCCCAGCTCTTGGAGCAGGTTACACACAAGCTGCCTGAGACCCAAGCGATATTATGCCTGTCTGTCTCCGAGCCTGACTGTCCCAAATACCTGTACACTGGAGCAAAGATGGTGGAGTGCACTCTGCACTCTCTTCCTGGCAGTGCAGGTAACCCTGCAGGGGGGATTGCCCACAGCAGAGCTGGCGCCCAGACGACCACAGTGCTGTCCAGTTCTTGGGAGCAGATGGAAGCCCCAACAGGCCGTGTCCCAAGCGATGTTATATTGGGAAGAACCTGGGTACCTGTCTCCTCAGTGAGGTAGATCCCGGAACAGAGGTCGCCAAAGGGAAGTTGGTAGGCTCCCGCCCAGGGCAGGGGGGGGGTCCCTCTGCAAGGCAGAAGTCCCACAGCAGAGCTGGCGCGCTGGTTACTGCACATCTGCCCAGCTCTTGGAGCAGGTTACACACAAGCTGCCTGAGACCAAAGCAATATTATGCCTGTCTGTCTCCTAGCCTGGCGGTCCCAACTACCTGGACACTGGAGCAAAGATGGCGGAGTGCCATGAATAGTTTCTTAACAAAATATGACAGAAACATTCAAGAGAATTGTAATATTTAATTCTGTATCAGGTCATGTGGCCTTAGATAGTATTTATAACTGTCTTCCTATACTACTGATTCTATACTTCCACCAGTCATGGGTCTTTTCTTGGATACATCATTCACATCTTCAGTACTGAAGGATCTGTGCTCTTTCTCATTAGGTTGTTATAGTTTCCGATTGACTTTATAACAGAATAGGGTAGCAAGAAGAGTCCTATATTATTGCCTACATTTCAGGAATAAACTTTTTTAGCTCCATTGTGGAGAAGCAATCCAATTTCAATTGGTAATTTATATCAATAACTTCTCCTAAAGCTATTTTTTTCTTAGCCTGTTTGTTTAAGTTTATAAGAATCCCAAAATGACTAATAGAATGTCTAAACATTCTAGTCAATGGAATGCTTTTTGTTGTCTTTTGGCAAAACACTTCTATCTCTAGAATGAATATGTCCATGCCCACATAGTTTAAGATCACAAGAACAGGGAGCGCATTGTTTCCTAGTGTGTCGGGAGAGGTCACTGTGTGTAGAACTATTTCTTTTTTTACCCCTTGATTCCTGGGTTCCATTGGATCCCCATTTATCCTTGGTATGGGTGAAACTATATCCCATATTGGATACTTATGCAAAGCATATTCTGCATTTTGTACATCTCTGCTTTGGTTCTCCATATCTTTTTCACCCCCAATTGGCACTATAATTGTGTCTTCAAAAGTCTTTCCATCTTCCTATTAGACATCCTTCCTACTGAGGGATGATGGCAAACATGGTAAGACCAATAGATTCAATAATTATGGGTTCACCATCTCATGTTGCTGGCTGTGAAATAAGGTCCTTGAAGAGAAGCAATACTTTGTAGAATAACATAACAGTGAATAAGACATTCTGTAAATCCACAGTCATAATTTTGACAGAAACATGCAGGAAAGGCCAATCTATGACCAGAATAAGTGTCTACTCCAATAAGGATTAAGCATTGTTCTTTCAATGGACAATGCCACTCCCTAGTGACTAAGCAATCAAATGTATGACCCTAATGGGTCAATCATTTTCAAACAACAGAGAATAATGATCAGTATGATTTCACAGGAAAACGTCTATTCTCCTACATTGAACAACTTCTCACTTTGGTATTACAGCAGAAAACCTGTCTACTAAGTGTGTTAGAACCAGGGGAAAATGTTAATTCATCTGAATTCCAAGTGGTCATCACTTACAAGGAACATTCTTGTTACCACTTTGCATACTACTACATCATCTTGAGGCCTGTGTCTTCAATTGCGTATGAGAAGCAATATGCTGATTTTCCATTTAAAATGGCATGACTATAATTTATAGATACTAAAAATTAACAAATCTGTTTGCTGTCAAGTAAGACACGAATGTAAACATCTTGCATTTTTGATTAATTGCCAGAAGAATCACTCAGGGGTTTAGTTTAGTGACCAAAGACAGAGCAACCAAAAGAGCATACACAGCCTGGTCCGAGACTCCCAGCACAAATGTAGCAGAGAGCTGCCTTGTCTGGCCTCAGTGGGAGAGGGTGTGTCTAATCCTGTAGAGACTTGAGGTCCAAGGTCAGGGGAAAATTGAGAGGACACCCTCTCAGAGGCAAAGGAGAAAGAAGAAATGGAGAGAAAAACTCTGTGAAGGGGGACTGGAGAAGCAACATTTGGGTTGTAAATAAATAAAATAATTATTATTACTAATATAGAACCACTCAGAAACACTCATGCAATGCAACACAGTAAAGAAAAGCATCAAAGAAGGCTAGTAGATGCTGACCTACCAAGAATATACCTGAAGTTAACTAAGGTAACACAAAAGAAGTTTAAACTAAAATTATTTACATCCTCTTTAATAGGGTATAATAGAATCTAAAGTTAGAACTGAAAATCTATTATAAAAATCTAAAGTTATTATTATTTCACACTTGAGTTAATATAAATATCAAATTCATATTTGCTACATTAAGTAAGATGTCAACTATGAAAATACATTTGCATGATAAGATATATGAGAAAATATAATTAAAATAATGAGGTTGCATTTATTTCCCCAAATTTCTAGTGCAAACATATTAGTTTTATTAACAAATAAGACTTTATAAAAAAAAACAAACAAACAAGCTATGACTGCGCTTTCATTTTTTCTGAAGTATTAAAAAGCCTGAGGAAGTTGCAACAGTTACAGGATTATTTTTATACTGTTTCTACATAAAATACCAAACATTTTAGGACAGAAATAAGTTAAACTTTATGTAACTCCAGAGCATAGCATCATGTAAAATTTACTAGGCAAGGCCATGGAAGTCCCCAGAGGCATTTTGGGTTTTATAATGATATAACACTTAGTGAATTATAGTTCTATTTAACAAAATTTCAATAAGGAATTCCTTTGCAAGTATTGTCCTTAATTGTCTCATGTGAATTGCCTTGGGCATGCATGTCTGCTATAAAATTATTAAATATAACATTTCTTTTTGTGTCAATCATACAGTAGTATTAAATGTTCCAAAAATGAATGAGACAAACTTTATTTTCTCTGACCACATTTACTGATATCAGGGATTATTTAGATTGAAAATAGATTTGTGTTCCAAGAACACTTTGTCTCAGTGTTTAATGGCCTAGACTTCTTACCACAGATATATTACTACATAGTGCAATCTGTCCCTTATCAGAAATGGAAAGAGAAACTCTATGTTGTATATTTCATGTGTAGTAACAATTTGGTTTGTGACATTTGTTTTTCTTTCAGTTTCTTAGATTATATTTAAAAATATACCCATCCTTTTCTCTCTCTAAATACTTTCAGGAAGCACCCCTCTTTGCTCATTTATAAATTCATGAACTCCATTTTTATTACTTGTGATATATGTATATGTAACCTAAATACAACCTTCTCACTCTGTACAATGTTACTTGTTATGTATATTTGCATGTCTGACCATTTGGCATTAATAACCAATTACAAGAGCTATAGAAAAGGACTTGCTATGAGGTTGCATCTCCCAGGAATGTCAGGAGCTAAATCCATAATCCATGAATCTAAATATTATGCTTGCCTGCGATGTGGTAGGAGAAATCCCAAGAGGCCTTCACTTTTCACAAAGAGCTCCCAGCAACTATGACTTGCCTGGGATATGGGAAGAGAGAGACTCCAGTGAGTCTATGAGGGTGACTCTAACAGAGACTCCTAGTCTATTAATGGTATTCTGTTATACTTTCAGACAGAAGCCTATCATATCTGTCCTCTGAGAGACTTCTCCCAGTAGCTGACTGAAACAGTTGCAAAGAATCATAGCCAAACAGTAGATGGAGCTTAGGGTTTTGTGGAGGAGCTCAGGAGTCCTGAGGAAGAGTTTCTGGGAAGGATTGAGGGACCTGAAGTGGATAGACACTCCACAAGAAGACCAACAGGGTCAACTAACCTAAACCCTTGGGAACTCACAAGGACTGAATCACCAAAGAGCATACACTGGCTGAAACTAGGCCCCCTGAATATATGTAAGAGCTACAGAGTTTGGTCTTCAAGCAGGTCCCCAGAAAAGTGGAGAAGGGGCTGTTCATGACTGTTGCCTTTCTGTGGATCTGCTCCCTTATCTGGGCTGCCTTGACTGGCCTCAGTAGGAGTGGTTGTGTATAGTCCTTCACTGACATGATGTGCATGGCACAATGCTACCAGAGAGGGGCCTCTCCCTTCTCAGAGGAGATGGGCAGGAGGTATGGAGGAAGCTATGTGAGGGGCAAGTGAAAGGGGGGGGGGACTGTTAGCAAAATGCAAGTGAATAAATAAATAAATATTGAGAAAAAAATTAATGCTGAGAGTGAGAGAAACATCACATTAATTCCTAATCTCCATTTCAATCAGACATTTACGACTTTAAATTCAGATAATACCATCTCTTTGAAAGTCTTCATATAAATTGTATCTGAGGGGGGAAAAAGCCTCTAAAACATTTTATAATACATTCTCAAAATTCTGCCAATGACAAGAGTGATAATGGAAGAGAAATCAAAGAATTGATGTATGAACTGCATCATCAGGAAGACTGAAATTTTACCTTTGAAATCCATTCTTGTCTGAATTACACTGGTTCTACTGTAGTTTTTTTGGTTTCTGTGTTAGTCCTCTACTGTATTTCCACAATTAGCCAATATACTTTATCATAATTGATAAAAAGTAAATGCCTTTTTCTTTAATATTGTTGCCTTGGTTAATATTTCTCATCTAATTAATTTTTTTAAGATTTAAAGAAAAATATAAAATCCTCATCCCAACACATCGTTTTCCTTCTATTTCTTTTTTAACTTTGCTTCATACTGCTATATCATACTACATTTTGATTGTGAAGAAGTAAGTTTACCATATGCAATTACTTAACTGCAAATACCAATTCTGCCCCCAAAAGTCAGGTGACATTCTGAACTGTACTATTTCAATTCTTTTCTCTTACTTGTGAATGTTATAACTATGGGAGAATAAAGGTTTCCAACTTCCATTTTTTTGCATAGAGAAACACAATGATATTTTACTGAATGACTTCAGGGAATTTTATATGCTGAAGAATCTATTATCGGTACCAACATGATAGCCATTAGGATTTTGGGATGGGGGTCACTGCTATTAACATGAATTCAAAGAATTATACCTTTATTTTTTACTGTAAACGTACTGAAAAGAAACAATAGGTCTGTGCACACATTAAAAGCAACCCTCTTACATAAGTGGCAATTTGAGGTTGGTTTCTACTGTGAAGACAGAAATAATTAATTATCAATATTTAGTTCAGTTTTTTTATGTATCCATTAGCAAGTTCCATTACTTGTAGTTTGCTTGTATGCACTTGTTAACGTTTTTATTTTGACTCATAATATGACGCTGTCTACCAAAGTGTTACCTATTTCTCCTAACTTGATATAATCAACACTTTGCCAGCTTATGCTTTTTTATGGAATCTTGTTACATTAAACAAAAAGGTGAGAAAACTGAAAAAAACTGTTCTGAAATATCAGAAATATCTATGATCTTAAAATGTATATAATTTTCAATACCATTCCTTAAAGGCAGATTTTTTAAAAAAAGAATCTCAATAATATTGACACAGAAATTAATTTAATGGATGATCTGTAGATGAGTCCTGAGGATGAGAAAACACTAAAATAGGGTCAAGTGTTCTGGGAGTAGGAGAAAAGAATCATTAAGATAAATGTTCTAACTGTTACAGAAATATGGCCTATTGTGTGCACCAAATTGATTAGTTTTTAAAGAAAATATGTATTTTAAAGAAACACATTAATGAAGCCCTGATTATGCTGATAATTATGAGACACTGACAGAGGAATGTCTTAAAAATTTAAAAACAAACTGGGATTAGATAAAGAGATAAAAGCCACAGATTGTGTACTTTTATTCATGTAAATTTTGTTTTAAAGTTATAATTAAACATAGAAATTCAGAAATTTTTTTTTTTAATTTAATTTTATTTTATTTTTTTAATTTACATTCCAAATCACTTCCCCTTTCCCGTTTCCTCCCTCCCTGAAAGTCCCATAAGCCCCCTTCCCTCCCTCTTTTCTCCGTTCAACCCCCTCTCATTACTCTGTCCTGGCATTCCCCTACATCCAGTCTTTCCAGGACCAGGGGTCTCTCCTTCCATCTTTTTAGAAATCTATTGATATGCTGATTGTGTCTAGGGTATTCTGAGATTCTGGGTCAATATCCCCTTATCAGTGACTTCATACCATGTGTGATCTTTTGTGATTGGGTTACCTCACTAAGGATGATATTTTCAAGTTCTGACCATTTGCCTAGGAATTTCGTGAATTCATTGTTTTTAATTGCAGAGTAGTATTCCATTGTGTAAATATACCACATCTTCTGAATCCATTCCTCCGTTGAGGGACATCTGGGTTCTTTCCAGCTTCTGGCTATTATAAATAAGGCTGCTATGAATATAGTGGAGCATGTGTCCTTGAAATTCAGAAATTTAAAATATACAAATGCAATTTAGATAAAACTTAGCACACTTTACTGAGATGTAAAACTATTAACCTGCTTCCTAAGATACATGATCTGGACAGTTTTCAAATAAAGCAATTGGAATAACTGTTTTCCTATAAAGAACAGGTAGATAATATAAATCCTAAAATTGTCACCTGAGATAGAAGCTTTTAAATAATTAAGATAATAAAGATGTTGGAAGAAGACTCAGTGGGTAGGGAGTGTTTGTGCTGGACCTGACATTAAATTTCTAGTAATCTTCTAAAATGTATGGCATGATCATGTGCATTGGGAGCCCTCATGTATTCGGAAGGATGGGAACATAAACAAGAAGACTGATTTTTGTAACTTGATAGCCACCATTCTAGACAAAAGTTGGTGATCTCCAATTTCAGTGAGAGACCTGTTTCTAGGTAGTAAGATGAAAAGCAATGAAGACATATACCCGAAGTCCTCCTGTGGCACCAGATAAGAAGCCTCCACAGACAGGTCTCTCTCTCTCTCTCTCTCTCTCTCTCTCTCTCTCTCTCTCTCTCTCTCTCTCTCTTTTCTCTGCCTCTCTCTTTTTCTCCCCTACCCCATCTCTGTCTCTTTTTCTCTTCTATAAATCTCAAGAACGAAGAAAACAGAGAATTCTCTTATATTTATAGAAAAACCCTCAAATGACATAGAATTAACATATATATTTAAAAAGTGAAGATACTAAAATATGAAAATTAAAGGACTCTTTGAAAGTAATGTCAATGTTAATATTAAATATAATTGCATTTAAAATGTTTAGCATGAATTGAATATTTAATATGTCTAAGTGTTCACTGCTTAATGTTATTTAATACTATAGTATAATAGTAATATAGTATATAATAGTAAAATGTATGGAAGAATTAGTGCTCTCTTTTTAAAATCTTCACTTGGGTATTGGTATGATTAAATGTGACAAAGCTACTTACAGGAGAATTCATGTTTTGGTTATTTGTATAAAATAATATGCTAGCCCTTTAGGATTCAATTTATTATTACCAAGATTCATATAAATTAACCTAAAGCCAATACATGGAACATACTCCAGAATTCTTGACCAAACTGCTGAAGGCAAAAGATTGTATAAGGCATATATATTTATACATATATAAGTATATAGATGGATAATGTAGACATATGTATATGTGTATATGTAAGCATATGTATGTATGTAAAATCTCTGTTTTAAATTAATAAATCCTTAAAAAATGTACTATAAAGAAAAACATTAACAATGTCCTGACTATGTTAATATAGATAATATTTTATATACCTACATTCCACTGGAAAAGAGATTTTTAAAAATTGGATGATTTTCTAGACACAAAGTAAATATTTTAAATGTACCTATAACTAGTTTTATTACTTTTTGGGTGTTTTAATACTTCATGATTGACACAGAAGGAAATGTTGACAATTTTATGGGAGACATGGCCAAAACACTATATGCCCAAAACTATTCTCATGAGACAATTAATGAGAATACATGCAAAGGAATTCTTTACTGAAATTTTGTTAAGTAGGACTATAATTCATTAAGTGTTACATCATTATGAAACCCATAATGGCTCTGTGGATTTTCATGGTCTTGTCTAGCAAACTTTGCATGACACTATGCTCTAGAGTTGTATAAAGTTAAATTAATGTCTGTTCTAACATGTTTTGTGTTTTATGTAGAAACAATATAGCTATCATAAAGTATGTAACTGCTTCAAATTCCTCAGGCTCTTTAATATTTTAGGAAAAAATGAAAGCAAATTCAGAAACTGTTTGGCTTATTTTAGTTGGTGTTGTTCATTTCTATTGAGATAGTACTGCTATTAAATATTTCCAACCAAAAAAAGAAAAAGTAAAAAAAATTGTTTTATAGATTCAGCATGAAATTCTACCAGACCTTCAAAGAATAACTAACAAATAATGTTTCAAAGCTTGGGCATGAGGAAACAAGATGAAATTCATTTTATAATTCTGGTATTATTTTTATATGAAGACCATTCAAAAAGCCAATTAAAGTGAGAAAATCATAGGCCAATTATCTGTGATGAATGTAAATGAAAAAAACTCAATAGAGTACTTAGAAAAAATATTTTAAAATATATCACATATATATCACATATATACCATGATGAATTTTTACTTTGCCCAGAGATCATGGATGATCCAACACATGTAAATCAAAATACATAATCAACCACATGAAAGACTCAAGAGTAGTATCAACATTTTCATCTCAAGTGTTACATATAGGCATTTGACAATTAAAAATGACATTATGATAATACCCCTAGATAACCTAGAAATACATAAGTCATATGTCAATGAAATAATTCAATTAAACAGAATACATCTAACTCAGTTTTTGGCCAAACAGGCTCCTTGTAAGCCACAAAACTCAGGCTATTATCATAGGTGTTAGTTGCTTTTCTCAAACATATGGACAGACCCTATTGCTGAAGAAAACACTTATATATCTCATTGGATGTCAATAAATCAATTTTGTTCATGGCTATTTAGAATCTTCACTCCTACTGACTAGTAGTCATGGCCCAACTTGAGACCCATCCCATTAGCAAACACCAATCCTTGACATTATTACTGATACTCTGTCATGCTTGCAGACAGAAGCCTTTCATAACTGTCTTCAGAGACACTCTACCCAGCAGATGACTGAAACAGAGGGACATGCCCACTGCCAAATGTTGGACAGTGGTCGGGACTATTATGGAAGAGTTGGGGGAAGGATTGAAGTCCCTGAAGCAGATTGAGATCAATGGGAGGACTAACATAGTCAACTAACCTTGACCACTGGGAGTTCTCAGAGACTTAGTCACCAAACAAAGCACATAAAGGGGCTTTAACAAAGTACATGACACATATATAGCAGAAACACATCTCAATATCCATGTGGGTCAAACAACAACTGGAGCAGAGGCTAAAACTGTAGTCTGACTGTGATATCTGTTCTCCAACAGTGTTGCCCTGTCTGGGCTCAGTGGAAAAGGATGTGCCTACCCTGGCAAAGACATAATAAACCAGGGTCTGGGGATACGTGGGACAGCAGACTACCCTCTAAGCAGAGAAGTGAAGGGGAGAGTGGATGTTCTTTGGGAAGCAGGGACTGTGAGGGGCACAATATTTGGTATAAATAAATAAATTAATTGAAAAAATAAATTGTATAAAATTCTCAAAGAAATAATAAAAATGAAAAGCATCTTTGAAGTGGATATTGGACCAAACATATTCATTATGGGAACATCATACACATAAAATAGTGCCTGTCTCAGTTCTCTGAAGAAGTTTCTTCTTGAAGCAGATAGTTATTAACCCAGAGGGCCACAATAAGTCATCTATAAGTTACATAAATATGTTCAACCCACAATAAGTTAAGTGTGTGGATAAGTTACTTTAGTAAGTTCAACCATAAATTAGTTATCTATATTGTGCTCATTTGTCCAACACCCATAGATTATCCCAGAACTGAGTTCAGAAAGAATGTAAGAACCAGAAGGAATGGGGGACTATAGTAAAACTTTTTTCACTCATAACATGGCAATTGTACATACAACTCATAGTAGTTTTAATGGCATGTACAGAACCTATGAAAGTTCAAGACAGACAAAATTCTACCATGGATTGAGCGAAGTGTATGCAGTCTGATTACTAGATAAAAATCTATTGAATTTAACAGAACACAGGAAAAAGAGATTTTATTTATTTATTTATTTATTTATTTATTTATTTATTTATTTGTTTTTGAAATTGTAACTCTTAGTAAATTGGCTTTTCTCCACTGAATGACCCCATGCCAGGGTATTTGAGCAATACAACTTTGACATCATGGGCTTTGAAAAAGAAAAAGAAGACACGAAGTTGTGTTAGTAGGAGGTGAGTTTGAATCTTGTCAGACTTGCAGAGTAGTGTATGAAGCTGTTGTAAATTCTCAAGGAATTAATAAATAAAATGCTAATAAAACTATATAAAACAGAGATGTACTTCAAAGGTATGATATACATTAGCATCCTTGTTTCTTATTGCAAAATAGTTTGAAGAAAATAGAGGGATGAATCTTCATCATGTGCTGATCAACATACAAATTACATTCAGTTTATTGTTGGCACTTACTGGACTTTCATTCATTTGTTTATACATTGTATTCACATTGTTAACCTTCCTTTTTCTCTCTTCTGAACATTTTTTCATCTCCTTTTTTTATTAGATGTTTTCTTTATTTACATTTCAAATGTTATCCCTTTTCCTATGTTTCCCTCTGAAAACCCCCTACCTTATCCCCTCTTCCCCTGCTCATGAACCCACCCACTCCCACTCCCACTTCCCTCTCCTGAGATTCACCTATACTGGGGCATAGAGCCTTCTCAGGACCAAGGGCCTCTCCTCCCTTTGATGTCCAACAAGGTCATCCCCTGATACATATGCAGCTGGAGACATGGGTCCCTCCATGTGTACTGTTTGGTTGTGGTTTAGTCCCTGGGAGCTCTAGAGGTACTGGGTGGTACATAACATTCTTTCTGTTATTATTCATTATTCTGGAATCTTCTGTTTTTAAAGTAAGGCACTATTTGTAATCTTCTTCGTGCAAAAGTATCATCTTTACTTCCTCACTTCCCATCAAAAACATTAATTGAAAATATGTCAGTAGCACTGAAATCCCATATATTTCCTAAGACACTCTCCTTCCTATCTTCCTTGGCTTCCTATGAACATCTAGGTTAACTGATCACTTCATTTATGTGCAATGTTTCCTTTCTTGGTGTGTAATGCTTCTTTTAGCTTTTAGCTTAAGAAGTGGTGCATGAAAGATTTTGGTAAAAGTTTGAGAAATTATACATCTTAGTATTTTGTCTCTGACTTCCAAATCATTTTGTTAGTCAAAATACTAAATATACAAACATGTACTTGTGGATTTGCAAGTCATGAATACTAAAATATAATTTTCATGGTCTTCTAACTTCTCACTGTAGAAAACTAATAATCCATACTATACAAAATGATTTCTAATGAAAAATTTTGTTAAAAACAAGTTTGTAGAAAGCTGATTTAAACAAGTATAAACAGATCATTTTTACTTCAGGTTGAAGCTGAGTCTTTAGTATGCAAATATACAACAGACTATTCAGCTTCTTTTTCAAACTAATTTGAAAGCAAATCCCTTACTGTCTGGAACACACTGTAATCACTCAGTTAGTAATGACCCAGGAAACCATGTTTTGCAAACATTGATCTTAAATAAAGAGGGAATCTTGTATACATTAGTACATATTCTAACCTCATATTGTTTCCTTCATATTTTATTTCTCTCCAGATATTATAACTGCTCAGAATTCCAGGCTATTTATCTCAAAAGGAATACTAATAAACTGTTGCTTGAAAGATAGTTCTGAGTGTTACATTTGTTAACATATGATATATTTACAGTACAAAATATTAGAATGTTACCTTCTTCTCCTGAGTTTACAAAATGGAAATCACTTAAAAATAACGAAGGTAAGTGACATATTTGATTAGGACTAATTCAATTTATTACATTCTCCTTAATTTTTCTACCATATATATGTTTCTTGTTAAGAGCAAGTAGTGTTTTATAATCCATACATCAATAAAATTAATAATAATAGGGATTCTTTGTCTAGGGTTATAAACAATGCAATAGTTTTCAATTTATTAAGACAGTCCTTTTATATCTTTCAAGATTTTATATCAACGTTGATGGACAAAAATTTGAGTTAAATAACACAGGCACAAATTAACATCAAAATGTTAGAGATAAAGATCAAATTCAAAAATTACATATTAATTTCCTATGAACAGTAATGAAATAGAACAGGATTATAAAAAAAGGACAGATTTTATAGAGCAATAGAAAAATTATCACCACTCTCACATTCTTGAAAATCTCTTATGCTACTCTCCATAATCAATGAAATAATTTTGAACTATAGAATCTTCTACCAACAACAACAATTTTGTTCCTTATACAGGAAGAAATAGACTTATCAGAACACCAATATAATTCCTAGAGTATTGTTATACATTGAAACTCTAATAGTTATCACATTCTTGGGTTTTGAGTACTTTGAGCCTGGCTTGTCATGTTGTTTTCAGAGATCAGGGAACCTATGGTATATGGAGATTAATGGGAACATAAAGTTCACTGAAAGTGAACATTCATGATCCTCAGGTTACAATCTCCCACTTGTCTTCCTCTCTTTCTCTTCAATATGGCCAGCTCTCTCATACTCAGAACTCCTATGTCTTATCAGCATGATGGAGTAGTCTCTCTCAAATTATGAGCCATAATTAATTTTTTATTCTTTAAGTTGTTCTGACAGAAGGTCCATTACTATACAAAGAAAAGTAAATAAGACTGCAGGTGTGAATGCTTTCTCTGTATGTTGTATAATGACTCAAATAATGCTATGCCTCTAAGAATGCTTTCACAACCTTGTTTCAGTCTACATGTTTATCTTTATCTTTATATAGACCTCTTTTTTCAAGGGATTCTAAAAGTGGGATGCTATAGTATCTTTTGTACAGGATAGGACCATTGTTTTCTTCCTGCCAACTAGATTTTGTAGTACCAGAAGACTATATGCAAGCTGATGATGCAAAATAGTCATCAATATTGTACCCCAACTGTGATCCCTGAAAAGTACTTTGGCAAAATATGGCCATAGGTACAACAAATGCAGGAAAGCTAATGGAAATAACCTATCAATTTCTGATCCCATTAAAGTCTGATTAATAGAAGTAATTTAATGCTTGAGACTTTAAACTGGACCAAGAGCCCATAGGTAGAGGTTAAATAAGCTCTAAAGATGAACCTACTAATATTTTTGCAAATTGAGCATAGTATCAAATATGTACCCTTTTCCCCTTATTAGAAATCTAATCCCAGCACTTGGGAGGCAGAGACAGGAGGATTTCTGAGTTCGAGGCTAGCCTGGTCTACAAAGTGAGTTCCAGGACAGCCAAGGCTACACAGAGAAACCCTGTCTCGAAAAACCAAAAGAAAAAAAAAAAGAAATCTAAAATTTATCATGATATTCTATAGCTTACTGCATATTGATATAGATATTTTATATTAAAGTCCCATCATTGATTTTACCCTAGTCTTTATTTGAAATGTCCAGTTCTCCACAGAGCTGGAGAAGTAAGTCCCGAATGGGCACTATCATACACACACACACACAGTAGAGTAACACTGGGAGAAGTGTTTTAGTGTTCAGACAAACCTCTTAGAGAAATGGCAGGCAGCATGATCACAGGTACTCTATGTTCATCTTTCACAAACAAGAATTTATGTATAGAATGCCTTTTAGGTATCTTATAAAGGGATGTGTTTTAAGAGTTTTTGATTCCTTTCTGCCAGACTAACAAATTCTAATTGAGCATCAACTTCTCACCAGGGGAGAAACTGATTTTACACTTTGTAAAACTGGTCACTGTCCTCTGGTACTCTCTGCATCTATTTTTTTTATCATTATAGCCATAGATACATGCCCATTTCAGTGCTATTCAGAGAAGTATCTTTAATAAAGGGACATGCAAGTAATTACTGTTGTCTAAAGTATTTTGCAAACCTAATCATTTTAAATTAGGATGCTGAATATCTAATGTTTATTCTTTCACTGATAATTAATCATAATTGTTTGGCTATATTATGCTTTAGTTCTATATTGTTTTCTCAATGAGCACCTATATTTTTATTTAGGGAAATGTATTTATTAGTGTTTTTATTTTCAAACAATTTTTATCTGATAATAAAGTACAATGAAGTCCTTTAAAATTATTTTATTCTATATACTTCTGATCTTTTCTGTTTTGTACATTCTTTGGGGTTATTTTACATATAAGTCTTTCACCTGGTTGACTTAGATATACATATTGTGATGTTTTAATAGTTATCTTTGTATATGTAGTGTATTAGTCAGGGTTCTCCAAAGTCACAGAATGTATGGGTAGTCTCTATATAGTTAGGGAATTTATTGATGACTTACAGCTTGTAGTCCAACTCCCCAACAACGGTCAGCAGTAGCTGTGGATGAAAGTCCAAGAATCTAGCAGTTGCTCAGTCCCACAAGGCAGCTGGGGATGGAAGTCCAAGGATCTAGCAGTTGCTCAGTCCCACAAGGCAGGCAGGCCAGGAAGAGTGAGAGTGAATCTTCCTTCTTCCAATGTCCTTATATAGGTCTCCAGCAGTGGGTGTGACCCAGATTAAAGGTGTGTGCCACCATACCATTAATCCTGGATGACCTTGAACTCAGAGGATCTCCTTGTCTTAATCTTCTGGAATTTATAGCCACTATGCTTCAAGATCTTCATGCCAAGATCTAGGCCAGAAACTTGTATCTCTGAGCCTCTAGATTAAGATCATAGGTGAGCCTTCCAATTCTTGATTAGTTCATTCCAGATTTAGTCAAATTGACAACCAGGAATAACCACTACATATGCTTCATATAGGAGTTTCTTTTAAAGTGATATATTATGTAACTTTTCTATAGTTTAAATTACTCTCCATAAATAAGCTTTGGTTGTTTTCCTTTTATAATTCTTGATCTTTATTTTACATTATATCTCAGCATATTTTAAAAGAACCACAATACATTTTATTTTTTTGTTTTTTGTTTTTTGTTTTTTGTTTTTTTTCGAGACAGGTTTACTCTGTGTAACCCTGGCTGTCCTGGAACTCACTTTGTAGACCAGGCTGGCCTCGAACTCAGAAATCCTCCTGCCTCTGCCTCCCAAGTGCTGGGATTAAAGGCGTGCGCCACCACCGCCCGGCAATACATTTTATTTATGTTGACTTTTAAAGTATTACAATTTCATATCGATTTTGTAAATGAGAATAATTATGATTTTCTTCATGATGCCCATTGTTTTTATTCCCAAGTATTTATTATTATTTTTGTGTGTGAATGTGCATGTGTGCATGCATACATGCACATGTACATGAGCCTGAATATGAAATCAGTTGATATTAATAATGTGTGTATAACAGTTCAATAAGACAAGAAGTGAATATCAGAGTCTTTGGGATTTGAGTTACATGTTTTTGAGAGCTGCTATTTAGATATGGGGGAACCTAACCTAGGTTTTATGTAAGAACTATAAACATTCTTAACTACATAAGTACAACACCTTCAATACAACACACAGATACAGAGTTGTATTCACTATAGTTTTTACTTCTAGTTGAATATCCCACAGGTTGATAAATCTTTTGGCTTTGAATGTGTGCAAAAGTCACTCACATTTCTTCATGATAAAATTAAACAGAATGATATGATCTTTTAAAGATTGATTTTTAAAGACTGATTTTATATATAGGTTTTTTTGAAACAGGAAAATTCCATTTCCTATGACGAGTTTCAAGCATTTTTTACATCTCAGGCTGACCTGCAATTTGTAATCATACTCCTTCAAACTCCTAAAGACTGATAAAAAGAGCCATCCACCAACTATTCTAGCCTTTAGTAAGCTAAATCTATTATTCTACTTTCAGATCACATTATCTTGAGAAGATATATTTTCATTTGTTTTTCACAGTGTTATGAAAGGTGTGCCCTATTCTGTTCAGAATAAAATATTTGGTTTGAATCAATGAGCTTATGGTAGGTTTCTATACTTTTTCTTTTCATTCTTGTAGTTTGAGTTAGTGAAACTCCTTGAATTAGATTTCTGTTTTTCTTAAATTTAGAAAATGTTAGCAGTTTTTCTTCATCTGTCACTTATTTTGCTGCATTCATTTAAAATAGACTTCCCTTTTTTTCTTAATTTTTATTAGCCCCTTGAAATTTTCATACAATATATTTTGGTTATACTTATCTCCACCACAACTCTTACCAGATCAACACTTATACCCTAACTAACCAAATTTCTTTATTTATTTGTTATAAAAACAAACCAACAAAAGAAAACAACCCAACAAATCAAAGTAAAACAAAAGATAAGAACAAAAATAAAATCCACCTAGCTGAGAAGACTATGAAGACTAGTCTCTTACTCTCTGTACTTTGACCTGTTATATATCTTCATGTTAATCAACATTTTACATAAAATGAAGTGACTGAAAATAAGAATTTGCATGAGGTTCCTTATGCCACCAAAACAGTGACTAGAGAGATTGTAGACCCTAGAGAGGAACCAACTGATAATCCTACTAAATGTGAATATTACTAAACTGAACGCTATTGACTAATATAAGTCTTTCAAGGAAGTTTCTTGAAATTGTTCCATAGTTCACAAAAGGCTCATTCATTGATTCATCCATTCATTTTTGTGTGAATGTTTTAGTTTTGGATGGGCTCTATAAATGTCTCTTCACATTGCTTGATATTTTATTTATAAATGTCTCAGACATTATAGTTTTTTAATAGTCCTTAGGTACATAATTTGGATGTGTATATCATAGAACTTCCATGTCTCAGGTTTTTTCTGACTTTAAGAATTTGAGAAATAATAAGAATTGATGTGTTAGGGCAAATATGTCCAATCTTTATCAATGATGAAACAATAAAACTTTCTATTTTTCTTATTCATTTGTCTATTTGTATGTCTCTCATTCTCTTCCAGTAATTTTTGTTCTGGCTTTTCTGGGTATCATACTTTAGGAACACTGTCTCTTTGTCTCTATCAGTCTCTCTGTCTCTCTCTGTCTCTCTCTGTCTCTCTCTGTCTCTCTCTCTCTCTCTCTCTCTCTCTCTCTCTCTCTCTCTCTCTCTCTCTCTCTCTCTCTCTCTGTCTCTCTCTCTCTCTCCTTCCATGTATAAGAATTTATGTTTTCCATTCTGTGATAGGATCTAATTAATCCTTTTGAATGACATTTTAAAACTTCAAACATTTTTCCCTCTGAATAATTTCCCCTCTATTTTAACAGGATAATGCAGACGATCCATCTATTCTGTAACTGTGAGTATCTGTATACTCAGTGGACAAAATTTACACGCCTCATCTCAGGTTTATGAAAGTGTCAGAGATTACTGTGACTGTAAATCTTTCCAGATATTTTGATACTCATTCCAGAAGCATTGATTTGATTTTACCTTTATGTAGTGATCCTTGTTGTATTGAACAATCAAAGATTGTCTTGATGTTTTCAGCATTTTCTTACATACACAATATCCCACCCAAAGAAACCTCACCTCTGCTTTCCATTGTGCATTTATTTCCATCTTACATACCCACAGTACAGTGAACTCCCTGGCTTCTCTTTTCTACAGTGCAACCTAATATTATACATCAAGTCATAGTAATTACTGGTCTTTCTATAGGAGACTGGGTTTTCAAACATCAGAAAACCTTTCTTATAAGATGTTTAATGTTCAAAAAACTTTTCTTCATTTATTTTATGTTTATTTCAATTTTTCAGATTAGACAATAAATAATTTCTGTAGCTGTGAATACAATTATCCCACAATGTATTAGTCTTTATAATTTAAGAGCTCCTTAAAAGAAAATAATACTACCCTGCATCTAAAGAACACTGGAGTCCTGCTTATAGCCACAGGCTTTGTACTTCTTAGCTTGATTAAGAATTTGTGCTTTTCTGTGCCTAATCAATTACAACTTAATTTCCAAACTGTTCTTCTGTTCTCTGATTAGATTCTCTAGATGATCCTATGCATACTCCTGGTTTGCTGTTGCTCTTGCTCACACAGCACTTTAATTATCACTTTATTATTGTCTCCCGGGCAATTTTATAATTATTTAGTGTTTTTTTCAAAACTCAAGTAAGTGATGTTTTACTAGCTTGCATATCCAGTATACAAACAATCTCTGGTTTATTATATGGACCTAATAAAATTTGTTAGCGTTAAGCTGGAAACAATGTCACTCATTTGAGATTGGAGAAAGTGTTGGCTATAATAAAGTGTTGAGATACATTGGTAATGGAAAATAACAGCATTAGAGACCTTTATATTTCAAATAAAATCTTCACTTGATAAATACCTAAAATATACTTACCTGCTCATTACAAAAACAATAGTTTCTCATTTATAAGAGAGTATATTTTGTTATTTCCATATTTTTCTGAGTTTAAGGAATGGGCTATTTTGCATAATTTTGTAAAATCGTACATAATTTAGTCATATAGATTATTAAATCTATCTTAAGGTTCATATAAATTGAGTACTGTGATTTATTGTATGAGATCGCATTAACTATTTTATTAAATAATATATGGAGATTAAAGAAATATGTTAGCTGATAGGTGATTGTAAAAGTAACTTTGGAATTCATAGTATAACTACCATCAAAATTAAAGAAAGAAGAGCTATGTAATGAATATCTCACAAAAAGAAAAACAAATTTGGCCTATATTTATGTTTTTACTAAATTTTATAACACAAAACTGTATTATTTATGATCATTAATTCCTGTATGCCTTTACTTGTTCTATAATTATAAATTAGCCTTGATTTTCTATTACATATGAAAGAAGTAATTTTTTAATATATACACAACCATAAAATATTGGAATTACAGGACTTATTTTTATCTCAAATGGATTTAGAAGCCAGTTTGTGAGATTACAAAAATATTTTCAAAAGCACTCTAAACAAATCTGAAAGAGCTCTGCTGGAGATAGGTGTTGAATATCATAACTTCAGGTCACTGAGTATGTAGAGGTGTGTTTCACATTACAGCTTATGAGGATTTATTTTCTGAGAAAAGTCAAGAATTTTTGTCTTAGTTCCAGGAGAGCCAGAGATATGTACAGAGAGTATGTCAAAACCAACATATGTATGTATATATTACATTTTAAACCAGTAAGATACTGTGCATTTACGCACACCTTCTTGTCCACTTCTCTGTAACCTAATATTTTTGTGGAATTTTTATATAACTGTAAAAATGTGATAGTTCAACCTTGGGCTTTGCTTTATTCAAGGGAAACAACTGAAATATTTTGAAGGATATCTTGTGGAGATAACATACTCCATGACACTTGAATCTCAATCATAGAAACAAAATAAAGACTATATAAAGAGAATTTATGAAAAATGAGAGTTACCTATTATAAAATTGATTTCAATTTGTGATAAAGTTAGCTTGGTTTTAGTCTATATCCTCTTATATAATTTAAGGCAAACCTATACCATAACAGAAAAAAATAGGCATCTTGTTCTCATGGTAGATGTGGCTTTTCTTTAAGGTAATTTGCCTCAAAGAAGAGTCACTTCCCTGACTCCTTTAAGTTTGTGCTTGCCTCACTTTTTCCTGCTCCTTCATCCCTTTCTCACACATAAATCTCGATATCCTGCTGTTTTCCTTTGCTTACTGTCTTGTTTTGTTTTGTTTTGTTTTTTGCTTTTCGAGACAGGGTTTCTCCGTATAGCCTTGGCTGTCCTGGAACTAATTCTGTAGACCAGGCAGGCCTCGAACTCAGAAATCCACCTGCCTCTGCCTCCCGAGTGCTGGGATTAAAGGCATGCACAACCACGCCCGGCTATCCTTTGCTTACTGTCAATGTCAGTCATCAAACCGTTTTGATACTAAATCGGATTCTGTAGTTTTAACCATTTTGAGTCTTCAAATATTAAACATATGCCTATTTTAATTCCATCAAAGTTAAGTTTTATTACAAAACTAACTTCTAGTGAGGTGCATGTATGTAAGCTTTAATTCTGCATGGATATAATGATTAGAACAGCAGGGAGAATTTATTGCATTCCCGAAAGTAATCCTCCCAAAAATATTGCCACTAACTGTTGTATTGAGTTGTTTCTAAGAACTCACTTGAAATTCCAATATTGACTAGACAATTGATTGTCAAAAATATCACAGAACTGGCCAAGATATGGGTGGGATACTACTTTAATTCTAGCATTCAGTAGACAAAGGAAGATGGATCTCTGTGATTTGGGAGACGACAATGTCTATTAAGTTACAGGAGAGCCAGAGATATGTACAGAGAGTATGTCAAAACCAACATATGTATGTATATATTAAATGAACTGGAATTCTACAAGATGAGGCTTACACTGACCCGTCCAGCAGGTCTAGTTATTCAGGGTCCCGAAGAGGCGCTACCTGAGGGTCATGGGGGAGAGAAAGAAAGGAGACCAAGCAAGATTCCATTTGTCAAGGTCTCATTTATTGTCACACAGGCAGCACATTTTAAGCAGTGGGGATGAGGAAGTTGGGAAGGGGAGCTAGGGGGAAGTGAGCTATGGGCCAAGCCCTGAATGAGGAAGTTGGGAGGGGGAGCTAGGGGGAAGTGACCTTTGCAAAATGCAAAGGAGGGATGGGTCAAGGTATTCTTGGCACGAGGAAGCACAAAGGGCATCTGGTGAAGACATCTGGTATCTGCGCACGTAGGGACATTCCGCGGTTAAGGGTGGAGCGATCTGTATTGGCAGTTCCTGGGCAGGGCTTAGTTCAACAATCTCATGGTCATAAGACAGCCATGGCTGAATGACCTTGTTTGGCTTCCCACATTACAATAATCTGAAGATTTTTGCCTTTGGCTATTATAGTCAGTAATCACATATTTGAACTGAATTTATTTTCTTCAACAAATATAATCATATATGGACATGCATGTGAAGATTGTAATACTTTTTATTTCCAGACAAAAATATTTCAGGTATAGAAATGGGCTCTACATAAGTAGAATAACTGTTGCTAAACTATGGATATGAACTAAGATAAAAAAAAAAATTAGAACTTGGGATGGAGGGAAGGAAGTTAAGAATAAATCATTCTTTGAATTTTCTAAGAGATAATCAGAAGCCCATAATGTAGGACAAAATAGTAAGCTAAAAATATATCTGATTATTCAATAAGATATATAAATATATTAATCGATTTGATATCTTGTGTGTCCTACTTAGTGAAGAGAACTAATTTGATATACAAATTGAAGTTGCCATCTTGTCTCCCATGTGTATTTTTGGCATTTTTGTGAAATGTGAAACAGCTGTATTTGTGTGTTCTCATATGTGAGTCTTTTCCTTTTGTACTGATTGACATTTTGTTCCATGCCCGTAAAATGGGTATTTTTACTACTATAAGTCTGTAATGACTCTCAAGATTTGGAAAGCTAATTCCTATAGAACTGTTCCTTTTGGTCATGATTGGATTAGCTATATGTTTTATTAGTAGTTTAATTTTGCTATTGCTTATTAATTTTGTGGTAATATAAATTTTGGGACGTTTTTGTGTTTCTAGCTTTGGAGTTTAATTGGAATGATACTGGATCTGTGAACTGCTTGCTGTAGAATAGCGATTCTCACAATATAAATTCTATTCATCTGTCTGAGCATGTGATAATTTTCCATGTTTTCATGTCTTCCTCAGTGTCTCTTTTCCAAGATTTAATGTTTTCGTTGCAGAACTCTTTCACTTCCATTTTAGGTTAACTCCTAGACTTTTTTTTTTTCTTTTCATTTTTCTTTAGGTTCTTGTGAATGAAAGTGTATTCAAAATCATCTTTTCGAGCCTCCCCTTGGTGATCTCTGCTCAGGGAATCGACTGCACTGAGCATACAGGTACCCAGGGACCCCCCAATATAACATCACTTGTGACACAGCCTGTTGGGCTTCCATCTGCGCCCAAGAGCAGGGCAGCTCTGCGGACCTCGGAGCGCCAGCTCTGCTGTAGGCCATCTGCCCTGCAGAGTGATCTGCGCGGAGAGGGTGCACAGTGCACTCCGCCATCTTTGCTCCAGCAACAGGGCAACTGGGACCTTCAGGCACAGGGACAATCAAGCATAATATTGCTTGGGTCTCAGCCCGCTTGTGTGCTCGCTGCTCCCAAGAGCTGGGCAGGTCTGCGGTCACTTACACGACAGCTCTACTGTGAGATATCTGCCCTGCAGAGGGAGCCCCGCTCTGGGAGAGGATGCACCCACACAGGGCTGGAGCTTACCAGCCTCCCTTTGGCTACCTCTGCTCCAGGGATCCACTATGCTGAGCATTTGGATGTGCAGGGATTCCCCAATATAACATCACTTGGGACAAGGCATATAAGGGCTCCAAAGTCACTGAGGAGCAGGGCAGGCCCCAGAAATCGGTGCCAGGGGAATCCTGTTAATATGAGGGGGGGGGCAGAAATAGCCGTGCAGGCTCACAGGAGGTCCAACCAACAGCCAGTGACAGCAGGAGCAACTAATGCCAGAGGTAACCAGATGGCAAAAGGCAAATGTAGGAACATTACTAACAGAAATCAAAGCAATATGGCAACTTCCGAACCCAACTCTTCAACAGCAGCAAGTCCTGGATACCCCATCACACCTGAAAGGCAAGATCTGGATTTAAAATCTCTCCTCATGATGCTATTAGAGGATTTCAAGAAGGACACAAATAAATCTCATAAAGAATTACAGGAGAACATGAATCAATGGGTAGAAGCCCTTACAAAGGAAACACAAAAATCTCTTAGAGAAATGCAGAAGAATATGGGTCAACAGATGGAGGCCCATAGGGAGGTGACACAAAAATCGCTTAAAGAAATGAATCAATGGGCAGATGCCCTTACAAAGGAAACACGAGAATCACTTAAAGAAATGCAGGAGCCTATGGATCAACAGATGGAAGCCCATGAGGAGGAAACACAAAAATCGCTTAGAGAAATACAGGAGAACTTGGGTCAACAGGCAGAAATCCTGAAAGAGGAAATGCAAAAATATCTTAAAGAAATACAGGAAAATACAAATAAACAAGTGAAGGATTTCAGCAAATCCATCCAGGATCTAAAAAAGGAAGTAGAAACAACTAAGAAAACACAAAGGGAGACAACTTTGGAGATAGAAAACCTTGGGAAGAAATCAGGAGTCATGTATGCAAACATCAACAATAGAATACAAGAGATGGAAGAAAGAATCTCAGGTGCTGAAGATACCACAGAAAGCATCGACTAAACAGTCAAAGAAAATGCAAAATGCAAAAAACGTGTAACCCAAAACATCCAGGAAATCCAGGATACAATGAGAAGACCAAACCTAAGGATTATAGGTATAGATGAGAGTGAAGATTTGCAACTTAAAGGGCCAGTAAACATCTTCAACAAAATTATGAAGGAAAACTTCCCTAACCTAAAGAGAGAGATGCTGATGAATGTACAAGAAGCCTACAGCACTCCAAACAGACTGAACCAAATGGAACTAACAGATATATATATATATATATATATATATATATATATAAAACATTTCATTCTATTTCATTCTAGAGCAAAAGAATACACCTTCTTCTCAGCACCTCATGGTACCTTCTCCAAAATCGACCATATAATTGGTCACAAAACAGACCTCAACAGATATAAGAAGATAGAACTAATCCCATGCCTCCTATCAAATCACTATGGAATAAGGGTGGTCTTCAATGGCAACAAAAACAACAGAAAGCCCACATACACATTGAGGCTGAACAATGCTCTACTCAATGAAAACTTGGTCAAGGAAGAAATAAAGAAAGAAATCAAAGACTTTTTAAAATTTAATGAAAATGAAGGCAAAACATACCCTAATTTATAGGACACAATGAAAGCAGTGCTGAAAGGAAAATTCATAGCCTTGAGTGCCACAAAAAAGAAATGGGAGACAGCATACACTAGCAGCTTAATGGCACACCTGAAAGTCCCAGAACAAAAAGAAGCAAGTATACCCAAGAGGAGTAGAAGGCAGAAAATCATCAAACTCAGGGCTGAAATCAATGAAGTAGAAACAAATAAAACCATACAAAGAATCAACAAAACTAGGAGTTGGTTCTTTGAGAAAATCAACAAGATAGATAAGCCCTTAGCCAGACTAGGCAGAGGGTACAGAGACAATATCCAAATTAACAAAATCAGAAATGAAAAGGGAGAGATAACAACAGAAACTGAGGGGTTGGGGATTTAGCTCAATGGTAGAGCACTTGCCTAGCAAGCGCAAGGCCCTGGGTTCGGTCCTCAGCTCTGGAAAAAAAAAAAGACAAAATAACAACAGAAACTAAGGAAATTCAAAAAAATCATAAGGTCCTACTAGAAAATACTGTATTTAACACAACCACAAAATCTGGAAGAAATGCACAATTTCCTAGACAGATACCAAATACCAAAATTAAATCAGGATCAAATAGACCATCTAAACTGTCCTATAACCCCTAAAGTCATAGAAGTAGTCATTGGAAGTCTTCCAACCAAAAAGAGCACAGGTCCACATGGTTTTAGTGCAGAATTCTATCAGACCTTCAAAGAAGATCTAACACCAACACTCTTCAATCTCTTCCACAATATAGAAACAGAAGGAACACTACCCAACTCGTTCTATGAAGCCACAATTACGCTAATACCAAAATCACACAAAGATCTGACAAAGAAAGAGTATCTCAGGCCAATCAGTCTTACGACTATCAATGCAAAAATACTCAATAAAATTCTTGCCAACAGAATCCAAGAACACATCAAAACGATCATTCACCACGATCAAGTAGGCTTCATCCCAGGGATGCAGGAATGGTTCATTTAAGGAAGTCCAACAATGAAATCCACTACATAAACAATCTCAAAGAAAAAAACCACGTGGCAATTTCATTAGATGCTGAGAAAGCATTTGACAAAATTCAGCATCCTTTCATGTTAAAGGTCTTGGAAAGATCAGGAATTCGAGGCCCATATCTAAACATAGTAAAAGCAATTTACAGCAAACCTGTAGCCAACATCAATCTAAATGGAGAGAAACTTGAAGCAATCCCACTAAAATCAGGGACTAGACAAGGCTGCCTTCTCTCTACATATCTTTTCAATATAGTACTTGAACTTCTAGCTAGAGCAATTAGGCAACAAAAGTAGGTGAAAGGATACAAATTGGAAAGGAAGAAGTCAAACTATCACTATTTTCAGACGATATGATAGTATATTTAAGCGACCCCAAGATCTCCACCAGAGAACTCCTACAGCTGATAAGCAACTTCAGTAAAGTGGCTGGAAATAACATCAACTCAAACAAGTCAGTAGCCTTCTTATACTCAAAGGATAAGCAGGCTGAGAAAGAAATAGGTGAAATGATACCCTTCACGATAGCCACAAACAATATAAAGTATCTTGGTGTGACTCTAACTGAACAAGTGAAAGATCTGTATGACAAGATCTTCAAGTCTCTGAAGAAAGAAATTGAAGAAGACCTCAGAAGATTGGCAGGATTAATATAGTAAAAATGTACATCTTGCCAAAAGCAATATACAGATTCAATGCAATCCCCATCAAAATTCCAACTCAATTCTTCAGAGAGTTAGAAAGAGCAATTCAAAAATTCATCTGGAAGAACAGAAAACCCAGGATAGCTAAAAACTACTCTCAAAAGTAAAAGAACCTCTGGCGGAATCAGTATCCCCGACCTCAAGCTGTACTGCAGAGCAATAGTGTTAAAAACTGCATGGTATTGATACAGTGACAGGCATGTAGACCAATGGAACAGAATTGAAGACCCAGAAATGAACCCACACTCCTATTGTCACTTAATCTTTGACAAAGGAGCTAAAACCATCCAGTGGAAAAAGGATAGCCTTTCAACAAATGGTGCTGGTTCAACGGAAGTTCAACATGCAGAAGAATGCAAATTTACCCATTCTTATCTCCTTGCACTAAGCTCAATTCCAAAGGGATCAAGGACCTCCACATAATAGCAGATACACTAAAACTAATGGAAAGGAAACTAGGGAAGAACCTTGAACATATGGGCACAGGGGAGAATTTCCTGAACAGAACTCCAATAGCTTATCCTCTAAGATCAAGAATTTACCAATGGAACCTCATAAAATTACAAAGTATCTGTAAGGCAAAAGACACTGTCAAAAGGACAAAGCAGCAACCAACTAACTGGAAAATGATCTTTACCAACTCTACATCTGACAGAGGGCTATTATACAATATATACAAAGAACTCAAGAAGTTAGACTTCAGAGAGCCAAAACCCTATTAAAAAATGGGGTATAGAGCTAAACAGAGTTCTCACCTGAAGAATACCTAAAGAGATGTTCATCATCCTTAGTCATTAGGGAAATGCAAATCAAAACAACCCTGAGATTCCATCTCACACCAGTCAGAATGTCTAAGATCAAAAATACAGGAGACAGCAGTTGTTGGCAAGGACATGGAGAAAGAGGAACAGTCCTCCACTGCTGGTGGGATTGCCAGCTGGTACAACCACTCTGGAAAGCTGTCTGGCAGTTCCTCAGAAAACTGGGCATGACACTCCCAGAGGATCCTGCTATACCACTCCTGGGCATATACCCAGAGGCTTCCCCTGCATGCAATAAGGACACATGCTCCACTATGATCATAGCAGCCTTATTTGTAATAACCAGAAGCTGAAAAGAAAACAGATGTCCTCAAGGGAGGAATGGATTCAGAAGATGTGGTGTATTTACACAATAGAATACTACTCTGCAATTAAAAACAATGAATTCACGAAATTCCTAGGCACATGGTCAGAACTTGAAAATATCATCCTTAGTGTGGTAACCCAATCACAAAAGAACACACATGATATGCAGTCACTGATAAGGGGATATTAACGCAGATTCTCTGGATACCCAAGACACAATTTACATATTAATAGATTTCCAAGAAGATGGAAGGAGAGACCCCTGGTCCTGGAAAGACTGGATGTAGGGGAATGCCAGGACAGAGAAGCGAGAGGGGGTTGAATGTGGAACAGAGGGAGGGAAGGGGGCTTATGGGACTTTCAGGGAGGTAGGAAACAGGAAAGGGGATATCATTTGGAATGTAAATAAAAAAACTTCAAAAATTAAAGAAAAATCATCTTTTCAAAGTGTTGATAATTTTTTATTGAATATTTTATTTATTTACATTTAAAATGTTATCCCATTGTCCTGTTTCCCATTTAGTTCCCCCTTATCCCATCCTCCATCTGCCTGCTTCTATGAAGGTGCTCCCAACCCACCCACCGACTCCTGCCTCTCTGCTATGGCATTCCCCTACTATGGGCATCAAGTCTTCACAGGACCAAGGGCCCCTCCTCCCACTTATGTCCTACAAGGCCATCCTCTGCTACATATGTGGCTGGAGCCATGAGTCCTTCCATGTGTGTTCTTTGGTTGGTGTTTTAATCCCTGAGAGATCTGAGGTGTCTGGTTGGTTGATTTTGTAATTCTTTCTATCCGTTGCATATCCCTTCAGCACCTTTAGTCCTTTCTCTGACTCCTCCATTGGGAGCCTTGTGCTCAGTCTAATTTTTGGCTGAGAGCCCCTGCCACTGTATTTGTTGAGCTCTAGCAGAGCCTCTCAGGAGACAGCTATACCAGGCTCCTGTCAGCAAGCACTTCTTGGCGTTCAGAATAATGTCTGGGTTTGGTGACTGTATATGGAATGGAACCGGGGGGGGGGGGCAGATTTTGGACAGTCTTTCCTTTGGTCTCTGATCCACACTTCGTCTCTGTATTTCTTCCCTTGAGTATTTTGTTTCCCCTTTTAAGAAGGAATGAAGTATCCACACTCTGGTCTTCCTTTTTCTTGAGCTTCACTTGTACTGTGAATTGGATCTTGAGGATTTTGAGCTTTTGGGCTAATATACACTTATCAGTGAGTTCATACCATGTGTGTCCTTTTGTGACTCGGTTTTCTCATTCAGGATGACACTTTCTAGTTTGATCCATTTGACTAATAAATTCACGAAGTCATTGTTCTTAGTAGTAGTTCAATGTGAAAATGTACCATATTTTCTGTATTCATTCCTCTGTTGAAGGATATATGGATTCTTGCCAGCATCTGGCTATTATAAATAAGGCTGCTATGAACATAGTGGAGCATGTGTCCTTGCTATATGTTGGTGAATCTTTTGTGTATATGCCCAGAAGTGGTAAGCTGGGCCCTTAGGCAATACTATGTCCAATTTTCTGAGGAACCTACAGACTGATTTCCATAGTGGTTTTACCAACTTGCAATCCCACAAGCAATGGAAGAGTGTTTCTCATTCTTCACATCCTCATCAGCATCTTCTGTCACATGAGTTTTTGATATTAGCCATTGTGACTGGTATGAGCTGGAATCTCAGGTTGGATTTGATTTGCATTTTCCTGATGACTAAGGATGTTGAATATTTTTTTTAGGTGCTTCTCAGCCATTCCATATTCCTCAGTTGGGAATTTGTTATTTAACTCTGTTTCCATTTTTTTAAATAGGGTTATTTGGTTCTCTGAAGTCTAACTTCTTGAGTTCTTTGTATATATTTAGTATCAGCCCTCTATCAGATGTAGGGTTGGTAAAGATCTTTTCCCAATCTGTTGGTTATCATTTTGGCCTATTGAGAGTGTCCTTTGCCATTCAGATGCTTTGCCATTTTATGAGGTCACATTTGTTTATTGTTGATCTTAGAGCATAAGCTACTGGTTTTCTGTTCAGGAAATTTTCACCTTTTCTAATGTCCGAGGCTTTTCCCCACTTTCTCTTCTATAAGTTTCAGTTTATCTGTTTTCATGTGGAGGTTCTTGATCCACTTGGACTTGAACTTTGTACAAGGAGATAAGAATGGGTCGGTTTGCATTCTTCTATATGTTGACTGCCAGTTGAACCAGCACCATTTGTTAAAAATTCTGGCTCCTGTGTCAAAGATCAAGTAACCATAGGTGTGTGGATTCATTTCAGGGTTTTCAATTCTTTTCCATGGATCTACCTGCCTATTTCTGTACCAATACCATGTATTTTTATTACTATTGCTCTGTAATACAGCTTGTGGTCAGGGATAGTGATTACCTCAGAAGTTCTTTTATTGCTGAGAATAGTTTTTGCTACCCTGAGTTTTTTGTTATTCCAAATGAATTTGCAACAAGTACCCAACATCAAACTAAATGAAGAGAATCTTGAAGCAATCCCATTAAAATCAGGGACAAGGCTGTCCTCTCTGCCTTCCTATTCAATATAGTACTCAAAAGTCTTAGCCAGAGCAATTAGACAACAAAAGGATGTCAAAAGGATACAAATTGGAAAGGAAGAAGCCAAAATAACACTATTTGCAGATGATATGATAGTATACTTAAGTGTTCCCAAAAATCCCACAAGAGAAATCCTATACCTGAGAGACAACTCAAACAAAGTGACTGCATAAAAAAATTAACTCAAATAAATCAGTGGCCTTTCTTTACTCAAAGGATGAACAGGCTGAGAAAGATATTAGGGAAACAACACCCTTCACAATATTCACAAATAATATAAAATGTTTTTGTGTGATTCTAACCAAGCAAGTGAAAGATCTGTATGACAAGAACTTCAAGTCTCTGCAGACAGAAATTGAAAAAGATCTCAGAAGATGGACAGATATCCATGCTCATGGATTGGCAGGATTAATATAGTAAGAATGACTATCTTGCTGAAAGCAATCTACTGATTCTGTGCAATCTCTATAAAAATTCCCACTCAATTCTTCATTGAGTTAGAAAGTATTGATAATTTTGTTGCTTTTTATATCCTGATAATTTGCTGCAATTTTTCATGATTTTTGAGGAGTCCCTTGTTGGAATTTTGGGAACCTAAAGTATAATATTGTATTACTTGCAAATAACAATAATTTGAATTCTTTTCCAACTTGTATCATTTAGTTTACACTAGTTTCTGATTGCTCTGGTGAATGTTTCAAGAACTACACTGAAAAAAGTTTGGGAAGTAGACAGTTCCTCATGTACTAATTAAGGAACTCCTCAAATACACGCATTGTTATTGATTTACTTACTTACTTACTTACTTACTTACTTAGTCACTTACTCATTTTTCAGAGGCTAAAGCAATGCTATCAGATTTCATAAAACCTTCCTTTTAAATGTGGAGCACATTTAGCACAATATATTTCTAAACTCTTACCCTCTTAACATTTATGTATGGAGTACTGGATTTGTTGCAGGTATGACTGAAAAATAGCATATGAAACTACAGCAAATTTAGTGTATATCACATGTATCTGCATGCGAAAGCTAACTAAAACTTAAGAAGACAAGTTAGTAATTTTATAGGAGGTGAGTCTAGAGCGATGAGTTCCAAATGTGAAGGCATTGGCTACAGCTATGGTCTATTTAGCGATACACAATTAATGTGGAATCTTTGTGTTAAAAAATCCAGATCCAGGTCCCAAAAGTTTGTCATTACTTTACAATATAAATTCAAAGTTAATTAATGTCTCCTGGCATTGTTTTCTTCAACTGAAAGTTTACTGTGTTTCACTAGATTATAACTAATGCTCATAGACAGTCTAAAACCACATTTTTTTGACACTGTGAATTTAGCACCATATTTAGTTTCTTCTTTTGTGTCTACATTGGAAAGCATAAGTAGTTAATTCAGGACAAGCAGCCAAATCTTGTACACACAGCTGGAATATGATGGCAAATCCAGGAATGTATTTTGATAGGCTTGGCTTGACTGTATATATAATGAGATAATGCAAGCCTTCTAATTAAAATACTCAGATAGGAAGATACAAATGAAATATATTGTGACCTTATAAGATAAAGAAGTTTAAAAATAAGCAAGCATGACTCCAAGAGGTCAGAAGTCACACAGAGTCTTTTTATGCAATTACCATTGAAAATTACTAGTCAGAGCTCACACTGTAATTGAGCACAGTTTGCAGCATAATGTCTAGAAATGGAAATGGTCCCATCTTATATATGTGTATCAGCTATGCCAAAATTTCACATTAATATCTGTTTTCTTATGCTGTTTGTGGGAACAGTCAACATTGATTTTTATTTGTTTTCAAATGATTTCTACACGACTAAATTGTTGCTATTAGCTAGTACACTGTGAGCAATAAGACCTAACTGCTATTTTCAACGAGAAGTCATCTGTGCTTATTGTATCCCTCAATAGCAAGAATGCCAGCATCCTTGTTTTCTTTCCTAGCCTATGGAATAATACTTTATTTGATTGATACAACAGCACTTGCATATTATTTTCCCTTAACAGCCTGCAAATGGGTACTAAAATACAGCACTATGTGTTCCCACATTCTTTTTAAGTTATACCCTTCATCTAATAAGGCCATGGAAAATCTTTCGGTAAAATAGATCAGAAAGTAGATGAATATTTTTGAAGTACAGGTATATATCCCCAATATTAGAAGATGATAAATGTTCAACAGAAGATAGAGACAAAATTTAAGCACTGAAGTCATAATCATATTTAAACTGTTCTGTTTGCATTTCCCAAGCACACACACAGACACGCAGGCACACAACACACACACACACACACACACACACACACACATACATCACACACACATCAGAAATATAAAACAAGAATAGAAAGATGTTAATAAGGATTTGCAATTCAGAGATGGGCTTATCAGGTAAACAATGAGACAGTCATGCTATTCATATATTTTTCACATATTACAGTAACTTCACGTCATAATCTTATCACCTATGCTCCTAGATGGCTGTGAAGATTGTAAACTATAGACTATGAGTGGTCGAAGGTGGTAACTGTTCTTTCTTGGTAGCAGTCCTCACACATATGTTTCAGATAGAATTTTTTTAAGTGTATGATAATAAATAACTTATTTTCCTTATTAGATTATATGTGACAATCATGTTTAGAATTTGAATCTAAATACTCAAGAATAGTAAAACAAACTATTGTCGAATGAAAGAAGACTAAGTAAAAATTCAGAAACATTGTTTAAATTCATGCTTTGCTTTGTGAATATTTTCAGATGAAACATAGAATCACCCCTGGAGCAACTACTAAAATGAAATCTTGAATAAACAAATACAATTATAAAAATTAAAACTTGGAACCCTGTAGCTCCTCTAAGATGAAAAAGTTTCAGACATAATTTCTTCACTAGCCTTTCCAAAAATGCTTAAAGTATATGGACTCCATTCCAAAGTGCTCAGTGCCTAAATTCTCCTTCTCCAGATCTCTATTCCTGAAGGAAACCATGCAGTTCTTTTCTTCCTTGTTTCCTATCTCCTTTATGATTGATTATTTCTGATTCTGAAGTAAACTGTACTAATGACACCCTTAATATTTCAACTTACACATTGTTGTACTAAAAAACTAATATATCTTCAAAGATAAGAATATGATTATGCCACCCTGAGATGACTCATAGCACATAGTTAATGATCGGCATGTGGAAAACAAATAAACATACAAAAACTCCAGCACCTCAGCTCTCTTCTGAGTTAAACTGGGATTACTTGGTACAGTGTGATAAGATCCTACAATTTTAGTAGTCTAATGTGATTCTTCTCACAGTCATACAATTCCTTGAATTAATGTCAACATATTTTAGATTTTGCTTTTAAATCTGCTATCACAGTTGATATCCTCTGACTCATCACAGGCAACTCATAGTGTAAAGTTTTTTTTTTATTGGATATTTGCTTTTATTTATATTTCAAATTTTATTCCTTTTCTTCATAGCCCCTCTGAAAACTCCCTATCCCATCCATCCTGCCCGCTACTTACCAACCGCCCTCCCACATTCCTGACCTGGCATTCCCCTACACTGGGGCATTGAGCCTTCACAGAACCAATGACCTCTTCTGTCGTAGATGTCTGAAAAGGTCATCCTCTGATGCATATGTAGCTGGAGCCATGGGTCCTTCCATGTATACACTTTTGTTGGTGGTTTAGTCCCTGGGAGCTCTGGGGCACTAGTTGGTACATATTATTATTCTTCCTATGAGGAAGCAAACCTCTTCAGCTCCTTGGGTCTTTTCTCTAGCTCCTCCATTGGGAACCTTATGCTCAATCCATTGGTTGGCTGTGAGCCATGGGTATTTTGATCCCCCTTCTAAGAAGTGTCCACACTTTGATATTCCTTCTTCTTGAGCTTCACATGGTCTGTGAATTATACCTTGGGTATTCCAAGCTTTTGGGATAATATCCACTTATCAGCGAGTACATACCATGTGTGTTCTTTTGTGATTGGGTTACCTCACTCAGGATGATATTTTCTAGTTCCATACATTTGCCTAAGAATCTCATGAACTCATTAATTTTAAAAGCTGTGTAGTACTCCATTGTGTAACTGTATCATAGTTTTTGTATCCATTCCTCTGTTGAGGGACATCTGGTTTCCTTCCAGCTTCTGGTTATTATAAATAAGGCTTCAATGAACACAGGGGAGCATATGTCTTTATTATATATTGGAGTATCTTCTGGGTATATGCCCAGAAGTGGTACACCTGGGACCTCAGATAGTACTATGTCCAATTTTCTGAGGAACCACCAAACTGATTTCCAGAGTGGTTTTATCAGCTTGCAATCCCACCAGCAATGGAGGAGTGTTCCTCTTTCTCCACATCCTCCCCAGCATCTGACATGTCTAACAATGCCTCATATCCTCATATGTGTCAAAGCTTGCTTCCTATTGGTAGAACTCTTTGTGAAGGATTAGGACTCTTGGCTTTATTGCAGGAGGTGTGTTGCTAAAAGGGGTGGTATGAGTTTCAAAAGCCCACTAAGGCCCCACATTTCTCTCTCTTCCTCTGCCTGCATGTGCATCATAACATAACTCTATACTATTTCTCCAGCACCATTATTGCCTATGAGCTGCCACTCTTCCTATCGTGATGATCATTGACTAACCTTCTGAAGCTCTAAACAATCTCCAAATTAAACATTTCCTTGTATATGTTTTTCTTAGTCACAGCAGTAAAACAGTAACTAATTCAGTAGCAAAACATATAACCTAAAGATAGGATGAATTCCTCAAGCTTATGGACCTGTTCTGTAAGTACTGTACCACTGAGTGACATTGCCAGAATTTCCAGAAATTTTTAAAATTATTTTGTGGATCCCATTCCAAGAAACATATTTTGTCACTTCTATAATACTATTTGAAACTCAATCTACAGATATGAATCTTATATGTGTCATCATCTCAGGTGCTATGAACCGAAAACACATTGAGAATAAAGCTTACAAAGGGAAACCATACCAAATATCTCAAGGGGAATTTTTTTTCTGTGTCCTCTTGCTTCATGTTAAATGCATTACATTTGGCAGAATAAATAATTAACATTATCATTCATACAGTGTTTCTCTTTATAGAATAAAATCATGTCCAATCAATGCATGCAAATAAGCACAATTGAATATTTCAGAAACAGCTCATGAACAGTGACCTTGTAAATGTAATTTCCCTCCTGAGCAATAGAGTCCTCATACATCTAATGGTATCCATCAATAGCGTTATGGTTTTCAGTTGTTACCTATTAAAATAACCAGGTAAAAATAATTATCTTTTTATTAAAACATGGTTTAATGTATTATAATTCCACTATGCAATCAAGAAATCTTGCTTTGAAGTGCGTTTAACTTTACTTGTCAGTTTAGACAAGCCACATTTCAAACTATTTCAAATGTTCCATAGCAATGTGACACTGATGGTTGCCATATTGTGTCTTAGCTACATTGTATTCGCATATTCTTGTGTATGTATCTATATAATAACCCATACCTAAAACCTACAACTATCATGTCTATACTATCTGTCCAACTATCATTTATCCATTGTCTACATATAAATCACTATTTAAATCATAGTGAAAACATTAAAGCTCACATAAGAAACTATGTCTTTTAAAGAAATTGTTGTAAATAACATTCAATATTTTTTTCTGATAATGATTATTTTAAATACCATTATCAACAATGATATAATCATATTGAATTATTTTCTAAGCAAGTTGGAATATATTTGATAATTGACAAAATAATCTTTCTCTTAAGTAAATAAATAATACCAAAATTTTGTCATTGATCTGTGCTGTCCAATGCAGTAAATATAAGACATGGATGACTAATGAATCTATGATTTGCTATTTTATTTAATTAACATATATTTAGAATATAAAATTAATCCTTCAATTCAGATGCTAGAAAAGGTTTAATATTTGTGGAATATCGTCAGCATATGAATTCATTTGAATTGCTAATATTATAAAATCTATGCACAATGCAAAGATTTCCAAAGAAATCAGTCATAATCAAGTTGAAATTTGTTGTAAAAGCATAACCCACATACCACCACAAAAATATTAAACAGATCATTTATAAGTATATATTCATTAGATAACAATGTATTTGATAAAGATAATTAAAATATATTATTAAAATGACTTCTGTATACTGATTAGCTTTTTGGTCAACTTGACACCAATAAGAATAATATTGAAAAAGAGAACCACAATTAAGAAATGCCTCCATTATATTGGACTGTTGGAAAGTATATATAACATTTTTTCATTTCTCAGCTGTTTGGTTTCATATTAGGTAGATTGTCCTAAATTGTGTAACAAAGCAAACTGTGCTTCTTTGAACATCTGGTGATATTCTGCACTAAATCTACCTGGCCCTGGGCTTTTTATTTTTTTATTTTTTTTTGGTTTGGGGTCTTTTTACAACTGCTTCTATTCCTTTAAGGGATGTAGGTCTGTTTAAATAGATAACCTTAATTTGATTTAACTATGATAAGTGACATCTGTCTAGAAAACCATCCATTTTGTTAAGATTTTAAAACTTTGTGGAGTACATGATTTTGAAGTAAGACCTCATGATTCTTAGAACCCCTACAGCTGAAAAACACCTTCAGCAAATTCAGCAAAGTGACAGGATACAAAATTTTTATCTTATATTTTTTATTGAAAAAAGGAAGTAAAAACATTTTATGATAAATTTAAAGATTTACATGGAAAATGTTTATGACAAAATTGAAGAAGCATATAGAAAAACTCATTAAGATTGACAATTTTCATGGAAAATTAAAGAGTAAAATGGTAGACATAAAAAACATTGCTAAATTAGTTGAAAAAGGAAGTAGAAACATTTTAGGAAAGAATTGAAAATGTACATGGGAAATCTTTCTAATAAAAATGTAGAAAAATAAAAATAACATTAAAATTGAAGATTATCATGGAAAATTACAGATAAAATGATAGGCATAAAATATATATCTAAATTGATTGAAATTGGAATTATGAATATATTCTGATAAAATTGAAGATCTACATGGAAAATATTTCTGATAAAATTGAAGAAATATACAGAAAATGTTAAAATTAAAGATTATCATGAAAAATAATACAGATAAAATACTAAATATAAAAAACATTACTAAATTGATTGAAAGAGGAATCACAAATATTTTCTGATAAAATTGAAGATGTACATGAAAAATATTTCTGTTAGACCATGTTTTTTTTGGGGAATTTAGTCCATTGATGTTATAGGATATTAAGGAATAGTGATTGTTGCTTCATGTTATTTTTGATGTTATTTTTATGTTTGTGCTGTTACTTTCTTTTGGTTTTGTTGGAAAAAGATTACTTTCTTGCTTTTTCTAGGGTGTAGTTTCCCTACTCATGTTGGCGTTTTCCATCTATTATCCTTTGTAGGGCTGGATTTGTGGAAAGATATTGTGTAAATCTGGTTTTATCGTGGAATATCTTGTTTTCTCCATCTATGGCAATTTAGAGTTTTGCTGAGAATAGTAGTTTGGGCTGGCATTTGTGTTCTCTTAGGGTCTGTATGAGATCTGCCCAGGAGCTTCTAGCTTTCATCGTCTCAGGTGAGAAGTTTGGTGTAATTCTGATAGGCCTGCCTTTACAGGTTACTTGACCTTTTTTCCTTACAGCTTCTAATATTCTTTCTTTGTTTAGTTCATTTGGTGTTTTGATATTATGTGCCAGGAGGACTTTCTGGTCTGGTCCAGTCTATTTGGAGTTCTGTAGGCTTCTTGTATGTTCATGGACATCTCTTTCCTTAGGTTAGGGAAGTTTTCTTATATAATTTTGTTGAAGATATTTACTGGCCTTTTAAGTTGGAAATATTCGCTCTCTTCTATACCTATAATCCTTAGGTTTGGTCTTCTCATTGAATCCTGGATTTCCTGGTTGTTTTGGCTCAGGAGCTTTTTGCATTTTGCATTTTCTTTGACTATTGAGTGAATGTTTTCTATGGTGTCTTCAGCACCTGAGATTCTTTCTTCTATCTTTTGTATTCTGTTGTTGATGCTTGCATTTATGAGTCCTGAATTCTTTCCAAGATTTTCTATCTCCACACATGTTTCACTTTGTGATTTCTTTATTGTTTCTACTTCCATTTTTAGATCCTGAATGGTTTTGTTCAGTTCCTTCACTTGTTTGTTTGCATTCTCCTGTAATTCTTTCAGGGATTTTTGTGTTTCCTCTTTAAGGGCCTCTACCTGTTCACCTATGCTCTCCTGTATTTCTATGAGGGAGTTATTTGTGTCCTTCTTGATGTCCTCTAACAGTATCATGAGATTATACTTTAAAATCCAACTTTTGCTTTTCTGGTGTGTTGGGATATCTGGGACTTTCTGTGATGGGAGAACTGGGCTCTGATATTGCCAAATAGCCTTAGTTTCTTTTGGTAGGGTTCTTGTGCTTGCCTTTCACCATCTGGTTATCTCTTGTGTTAGTTGGTGTTGCTGTCTCTGGCTGAAGCTTGTCCCTCCTATGGGCCTGTTAGTCTTTGTTTGTACTCCTGGGAGACCAACTCTCTTCTGGCAGGGTCCTTGCACAGAAGGCTGTGGAGCTGTCTGGTTCCCCGCTGCATATGGCAGCCAGAAGGGAAGACTTCTGTCCCAGCTGCTACACTGATCTTATGCCCTGTGTGCTCCTAGCTGTTCCCTTCCAGAGAGAAGGTGGAAATCTCACCTTTGCACTCAGAAGTGAAAGTGCTGCTGGGAGATCATGCTCTCCTGGTGGGCTGTGCACAGAAGGTTTTGGAGCTGCTCGGTTCCCTGCTGTATATGGCGACTGGAAGGGAAGATCCTGTCCCAGCAGCAATACTGATCGTATATGCATGCTCTGTGTGCTCCTGACTGGATACAAAATTAACTAACAAAAATCAGTAGTCTTTCTTTATACAAGTGATAAATGGGCCAAAAAAGAAAAAGAAAAAAAGAAAGAAATTAGGGAAGCAATACCCTTTACAATAGCCACAATTAATATGAGATCTCTTGGTGTAACTCTAACCAAGCAAGTGAAAGACCTATATAAAAAGTACTTCAAGTCACTGAAGACAGAATTTGAGGAAGATATCAGAAAATGGAAAGATCTTTCAAGCTCAGATATCAGTAGGAATAACACAGTTAAAATAGCCATTTTACCAAAATTTTAAAATTCAATACAATTATAATCAAAATTCCAACACCTTTCTTTACAGACATTGAACGAGCAATTTTAAACCTCATATAGAAAAAAAAAGCAAAGAAGTAAAAAAAAAAATAGCTAAAAAAAATCCAGAACAATAAGTTAACAGCTGGTGGAATCACCATCCCTGATTTCAAGCTACACTACAGAGAAATATTTATAGAAACTGCATGGTATTAGTAAAGAAACATGTTGATGAATAGAATTGAATTGAAGACCTTGAAATAAACAGACATATCTATGGATATGGAGAAAAAACAAAATAATGGATAAAAGAAGGCATCTTCAAGAAATGGTGATAGTCTAAGTAAATGTCTGCATGTAGAAGAAGGCAAATAGATCCATTTCTGTCACACTGCACAAAACTCAAGAGCATGTTAATCAAAGACTTCAACATAAAAAGGTAGCTTACAGAATGGTAAAGAACTGACCCGTCCAGCAGGTCTAGTTATTCAGGATCCCGAAGAGGCACTACCTGAGGGTCAAGGGGAGGAGAAAAGAAGGAGACCAAGCAAGGTTCCATTGTCAGGGTCTCGTTTATTGTCACACAAGCAGCAGTTTTTAAGCAATAGGGATGAGGTAGCTGGGAGGGGGAGCTAGGGGGAAGTGACCTTTGCAAAACGCAAAGGGGGGGAGGGGTCAAGGTATTCTTGGCAGCAGGAAGCACAAAGCACATCTGGTGAAGACGTCTGGTATTTGTGCACATAGGGACATTCTGCGGTTAAGTGTGAGCGATCCGTAGTTACTCTCGGAATCCTTTTGTACCGGCAGTTCCTGGGCAGGTCTTTGTTCAACAATCTCATGGTCATAAGACAGCCATGGCTGAATGACCTTGTTTGGCTCCCCACAAAGAACCTTCCCCAACCCTGCATCTTTAGAGGGATAATATCCAAAATTTATAAAGAACTCCAGATTTTAAAAATCTTGCCTCTTTGAGAAAGTATGCATCTAGCCCTGTAGGGATTTGATGTACCAGGGTATGGGGATACCCACTGAGAACCTCCTCCCTCTCAGAGGAGAAGGGAGGGGGAGGAGGAGAGATTTCTGGAAGGGGTGACTTGGAGAGGAATAAATATAGCAGTCTGCATAAAACCTGTGTAGCAAGTCAATTAGCAGCACTACTCCAAGATAATTGTATCAGTTCCCTCCTCCAGATTTCTGAGAGCCTACATTGGAGTTAAACGGTGATAGACTAAGATCAATCCAAGTGAGCCAAATAAACTCTCTCTTCTCCAAGTTGCTTTTGGTCATGATCTTTATCTCAGCAATTGAAACATAACTGACAGTTTCCTTTACTTTGTTCAATGTGGCTTCTAGGATATATCAATATTTTTAAATTACTTTTGTTTTTTATTTTTTAACGTTTTTTATTATTTTCTTTATTTATATTTCAAATGTTATCCCCTTTCCCTGTTTCCCCTCTGAAAACATCCCAACCCATCCCCCCCTCACACATACACACCCTGCTAACCAATCCACCCACGCAGGCTTCCCTGTCCTGGTATTTCCCTATACTGGGGCATTGAGCCTTCTCAGGACCAAGGACCTCATCTCCCTTTGATATCCAACAAGGTCATACTCTGCTACATATGCAGCTCTAGCCATGGGTCCCTCCATGTGTACTCTTTGGTTGGTAGTTTAGTCCCTGGGAGCTCTCAGGGTACTGGTTAGTTCATATTGTTGTTCCCAGTTGTTGCTTGCAGCCCCATAGGAACTACAATACTTTTATTTTTTTTTAGCAGTCTAGCCATTTCCTTCCTACTAGTCTGCCCTCCCTCAGTTCCTCATCCAATTCCTCCTCCACCTGTCTCTAAGAGGCGGTCCTGCCCTCCCACTCCTGCCAGGCCTCCCCACTCCCTGTGACCTCTAGTCCCTAGAAGGTTAGGTTCATCTTCTCCCACTGACACCAGACAAGGAACACCTCTGCTGTATATGTTTTGGAGGCCTTGAACCAGCTCTTATATGCTGCTTAATGTCTGAGAGATCTCAGTGGTCCAGAGTTAGTTGAGATGGCTGGTCTTCTAATGGGGTCAGCCTCCTCCTCAATTTCTTTTACCTTTTCCCTAATTGAACCACGTGGTCCCTGACTTTAGTCCATTAGTTTTGTGTAATTATCTGTGTCTGTCTCAGTTAGCTGCTTGTTGGGCCTCTCAGAGGATATTTCAACTTTTATATAGCTCTTGTTATAATTTAATTCTGTTGGGCAATACAGGCTGAAAGTAGGACTATATTTTCCATATATATTGCTTACTTAAAAAGAATGATAGAATTTATGATAGAATTATCTTTAAATACTTAGGCAGAACAATATTATGAATAAATTATTCATTAAAATGGAAGTAAATAAAATGGATTTTTGTAATGACATGCATACTAATTAATATCATATATTGCAAAGAAAAACCAGTTTTTATAACTGTCCTAGTTTGTTTGCTGTTGCTGTGATAAACAGTCTAACAAAAACATGTCTTGCAAAGATAATAGTTTATTTCACCCTACAGGTCATAGTCCATCATCACAGAAGTAAAAGGAGAAATTTAAGAAAGAACCTGGAATCAAAGACTGAAGTAGAGACTATGGATGAAAGATTACTTGCTTGTTCTCAATAATCTGGTCAGCATAACCTACAATGGGCTGGATTTACACACATCAATTTTTAATAAAGGAAAATTTTCAATACATATGAGTACAGCTCAATCTCCTTGAGGTACTGTCTCAGTTGAGGGTGCTTATTCCTGGGTGTCTCAGGTTGCTTGAAATTCATAAAAAGGAAGAGCACATGGAGTGCAATAATAAAATCAAATGACAATGTTAATAATTAAAGTCTCATTAGAAAAAATGGTGAAGCAAAGTATATTATTTATCAAAATACTTTTCTCTGTGGACATTAATATATCATTTACATATACTGTGTAGCTCATGTGTAGGTGCTTAATCTAAACATCAATGTAATGTAGCTTTAATGAAAATATTATATTTAGTTAATATGGAATATTTATTTACTACTAGCAATATCTCAGTACTTGTAAGACTCGTATTAACAGCAAATGAAAAGAAAAATAATACTGCTGGAAGATAGAAAAATGTTACCAAAATATATTTTGCATTTTGTTGGATTAGTTTTAGCTAGAAAAATTGAGAAATTCATTAACACAGCAACATTATTTTTAAGTTTTAACATTCCATGCATACACACTCTATTATCTTCAATATAACTTTTAAGATAAAATATGTTTTCATAGTAAATATATGAAATGTTATTATGTGAAACGTCCATGCAAATCCCCCAGGAGACTTCTTCCTTCCAATTTCCCTATGTTATGAGCCCTAACATCTCTTTTTCTTGTTGCTCAGTTACCAAACTCAAAGTGGCATTTGTAAACAGACTGCTGAAGCAGATATAAGAATGAAGTAAAGTATTACCAATATTTAAAAACCTGCTATTCTGATTATCTTTGTTTTCAAACTGTTTTTTCTAAGTATACATTTCTGCCCAAAATAAGTAAATGATTATTTTTACTTAGGGCCATAATATATGTTGGTATGTTTCAGATTTAATTTCTAATGGTGAGTATGGACAATGGAGTACACGTACACAAAGCTCTATACATTTCTTCATCATTTCATAGGCATACAAGTTCCTGACATTAATATGGTTTTTAGCTGACCCTCCTAATAAGACTGTCTTTTTATTTACAGAGTGATAAGGTCACAGATGTATACTGCTTAAATCACCCTTCAAAATAATTGGCACAGAGTGCCTGTCAGATTTTCTGTATGTAACTGGTGCATCTTTCTTTTCCTAAACTTTCTATAATTCATATAAAATAATAGACATAAGTCCATTATTAGAGGACTACATATCATGGCTGTTAAGCTTATTGACTGTTATTACTCTGTTTTATTTACCTCATCACTTTTCAGAAGCCTCTTCTTTTTTCTTATGGTCAACCATCTGCTTTCTTGTATTAATTTCTTGCCCTCCCCTATAGATCTTATATATATGAAGGAATAGAATAGTCATGTTTTAAACTTATTTATCACTTTAAATTTATATTTATTTTATATTATGTGTTTGGGTGTTTTGCCTACTTCTCTTTCTATTCAACACTTGTATTAAGTGTGCTTAAAGGAAATAGAACCAATGAAATTATATATATAATTCATATAAATATATCATATATATAAAACATATATATATGTTTTTATACATATATATGTGTATATATGTATATATACATATATATGTATATATATATATGTTTTATATATATATGTTTTATATATATATATATATGTTTTATATATATAAATATATAGCACACATATATATATATAGCACACTGATAGGCATTAGGGTATTCTCGCTATTTACCTACTAGGATTTGTTCTGTAATACCTTGAGTTTTTGTGCATCTCCATTAATGTTTATTTAATTCCTTTTGGTATATATATATATAGGAAGGATGACAACACTGGTAGTTCTTACAATATAGACATGTGTCTAGAAACTTCTATGCAAATTTGAGTCAGTATACCAGAACCTCTGCTACTTTTTGAACTAAAAGCTAGTAAGCAAAGGTAGGTCATGTGCAATGTGAAGATGTAGAATTCAAAGGCTTCTAATGCTTCTTCATGTATGGACAGATGTTTGAACCCTTCTTAGGATGTCTGCATAGGCTCTCACCTATTTATGCTTAAATTAAAATGTACAGAGAATGTCTTCTCTAATGGCAACTTGCTACTGGAGTTATATATTTCTTTTCCTTAAGTGTATATTTAGCATGCTCTAGATTTTGAGAATATGGAGTTCACCTAGACTTATTTCCTATATAATTAAATTCCTACTAGGGTGCTTAACTTCTTTCCTCACCCACCATTGGATATTTCTTTGTTTCTTTTAAAATTTAAATTGTTTTCGAAATCTAATTCAATTGATAATAATTTCCTTCTATATTGCTTTATTGTTGTATCATACCCTGATCTCTGCCTCACACACAATGTTCTATTTGCATTGATCTTGTGAAGAATGAGAAAATGTTAGATGTGTTTAGTCCATCATCCTCTTTTTGGATCTTCTGTAACACTGATGCAAAAGAGAAGTTGCTCTCTTTCCAGAAATTGGATTTTCATGAAGGAACCCCTTTATAGGCATTCATTGCTTTAAACCTATTTTCAAATTTCCATATGAAGCTCTTCACTGTGTTCTGCAATCCCTCCACAGATAATAGATTTATATGGTTACCTGAATTTATTCAAAATATCTTTTCATAACATAATTATGACTTTATGAATTCTATTTCTTGGTATTGCTGAATCTTCAATTACCTAATTTGGCTTTCAAATTTAAGAAGGACCTTTGATATCATATATAATGATTTCTATATATTTTTAATTCATGAAAATGGAATGTTAGTCCTTTGGGATTTGATACATGTTTGTATGAATATTATATATCTATTGTCTCTTTCACTGTTATAGTACTGTGAAGAGACTCCATGACCAAGAAAACACTTACTAAAAAAATCATTTAATTAGGATTTTGCTTACAGTTTTAGGCATTTTGTCCATTATCATGAGCATATCACTGGAGAAATAGCTGACTGCTTCTTCCTGATCCACAGGCATAGGGAGAGATTCTAGTCTTGGTATGAGCTTCTGAAAGTTTAATGGCCAGCCCTAGTGACACACATTATCCAACAAGGTCACATACCTTAATTCTTCTCATCCTTTCAAATAGTGTCACATTTTGGTGAATACATGGTGGTCATTCTTGTTCAAACCATGACATTTTCCTTCCTGTCTTCAATAGACTTATAGCCATTTCATAAGGCAAAATGCATTCAATTCAACCTTGAAAGGCCCTGTGGTAGGTTTTATTATTATTTTTATTGGTTATTTTATTTATGTACATTTCAAATATTCTACCCCTTCCCAGTTTCCCCTCCATAAACCTGCTATCCTCCCACTCTCCCCTGCCTCTATTAGGGTGCTCCCCCACCTGCCCACCCATTCCTGCTTCAGTTATCATTCTCCTACCATGGGAGCTTCCACAGGACCAAGAGGTTCGTGTTCCAGTTATGCCCCATAAGGCCATCCTTTGCTACATAGCCTGCTAGAGCCATGTGTCACCCCATGTGAACTCTTTGGTTGGTGGTTTAGTTCCTGGGAACTTTGGGAGCGCTGGTTGGTTGATATTGTTGTTCTTCCTATGGGCTGGTAGTTTGGATAAAAATGGCCTTTATAAACTCAAAGGGAGTGGCACTACTGGGAGGTATGATTTTGTTGGAGGAGATGGGTCACTGGAGGTAGACTTTAAGGGTTCAGATGCTCAAGCTAGACCCCATGCTGTTATTTTCCTGCTGCCTGCCAATCCAGATGCAGAGCCCCCACAAACTTCTCCAGCATTATGTCTGCTCTGCTTGTGTGCTGCCTTACTTCTCATGATGAAAACTGACTGAACCTCTGAAATTAAATTCTCATTCCCAATTAAATGTTTTCCTTCATAAGAGTTGCCATGATCATAGTGTCTCTTCACAGCAATAGAAATCCACATTATCTATCACACTCTCGATATTGTTTCAAAATCCAAAGTTCAGGGTTTCTTCAGAAACTCTTAACTGTAATCCTCTCCAATATTAAAATGAAAAGCAAGCTCCATCTTACCAACATGCAATGACCCTGAATCCCATCGCCATCTGACAAGAGAGAAAAGGGACCATAGTAAAGAAATATTGGACCAAGACAACAGGACAAAGAGCAAATTCTGTATCTCTGGGTTTGCCATTAAAATCCTCTTCAGATCTACAATATTTTAGTTTTTTTGACTACAACATAATACTGTCTTGGGCCCAGTCTGAAGTTCTCCTTGACAGATATTCCATGACCCTGCCTTCTCTAACCTTTTGGGGTCTCCAATATAATCCAGATTTCAATTTCATGCAATGGTATATCTGTGACTCCATTCACGGCATCCCTGACACAAGCCTGGCCTCCCTGACTTACTTTAGGTGCAGAAGGGGATCTCACAATCACTTTTTTGTACCTGACTCTGAAGCTGAAACTGCCAAATTCTGGTGGTGGTTGGGTTTGAACCTTACATCATTTGTTCAATTACATTCAAATCAGTTTTCTCTTATTGATAGTTTCCTTTTGTGCTTAAACTTTTGTTTAGTTCTTTTTAACAATTTGGAAACTTAGGTGGGTGGGGTCTTTTCCTGTGGTAAACACTCCCATTATTCCATTTAGCATCAAAATATTAAAACTTTTGTTTTAATATTTTTACTTTCCAGTCCTTCTTTTCTCCTCAAATTATACATTTCTATTGCACTTTGTCCATCTTACTCCTCTTCATTATAGAGATGCATAACCAGAGAGTCAATACTAGGATTTCCTAAAATCTCTTCTGCAAAACACATTAATCCAAAAGCCTTCAATTTAATCTCAGGTAAATTTTTAGGACATTAGTAAAAGAAGCTACACTGCTTGCCAAAATATCAAAAATGTTACTAAATATATTTCCCCTCTGAATATTCTTGATCTGAGCCTTTACAGCCTTATTATTCTCTTCCATTCTCCTACTAAGATTGCCCAGTAAACCCTTTCTAGTCCAAATGTCCAAAGTCTTCTATATTCCTCCATGGAAAGACATCATGACCTTAAAAACTTAAATGTGAAAGCATGTAATTGAATTCTTGCTTACTGTTTTAGAGACTTAGTACATTATTATAATGAAGTGTAGCATGCTCCTGGATGGAGCAGTAGCTTTGAACTACATCCTGATTCACAGCCAGAGAGAGAGAGAGAGAGACAGAGACAGAGACAGAGACAGAAAGAGACAGAGAGACAGAAAGAGGGGGAGGGAGAAAGAGACAGAGAGAGACAGACAGACAGACACAGAGAGAGAGAGAGAGAGAGAGAGAGAGAGGGAGGGAGAGGGAGGGAGAGAGAGAGAGAGAGAGAGAGAGAGAGAGAGAGAGAGAGAGAATTAGAGAGAGAGAGAGAGAATTAGAGAGAGAGAGAGAGAATTAGAGAGAGAGAGAGAGAATTAGAGAGAGAGAGAATTAGAGGACAGACAGACAGAGACAGAAACAGGCCAAGACAGAGAGACTCTGGGCATCATATTGGTTTTTGAAACCTCAAATTATACATCTATGAGGTTCTTCTTCCATCAGGGCCAAACATTTTAGTGCTTCTAATAAATTCAAATAGTCATTTAGTTTTGCAACTAAGAACTCATATAAATGAGCCTTTGGTGGGCACTCTTATTCAAAGCACCACAACTAATAAACAACTTGTCATGAATTTTCATTTACTTTGAGTTCAGTCTCTTTCCATTTATTAACTAATTGCACATGTTTTAGTACATTTTCAGGTAATTGATTTATAAAATTATTTTGCTTCACTTTCTGTGTTCTAATTTATGTATATTTTTAAGATAAGATGTTCTTAAGGTTAAAGGTTATTTATCTTTTAATCACATACTAACACATTCCATTATGATTTCTTATTTTATAAGTTATCTGAATTGACCCTATTCTTGTCTCCATTAGTAATCATAGCATTATATCAGCAACTATTATAGATTTTGAACTTATATCTTCTCTTAAGGCATTCATGAAAGAGTAAAAAGCTATTTCAAATAGATACCCCCAAATATTCAATACTAAATTTGCAAGTATATATTTGTCCATATGTGTTCATTGTTTTATTTCATACAGTATTGATATTGATTATATCTTTCTAGAAGAGTATAATTGAGAAATTTTACCATAAGAAAATAGAACACAGAGAAGCATAAGGTGGTGTGAGAACATAGATTCCTATTTTTTACAGGTTTCAAATGACTGGAGAATAAGATAAAAATACAGATATGATCCAATAAAACTTACAGATCTTTTAAAAATATTTCATGTTAACAATATTAGCTTTTATCAGAGACTTGTGCACAGGGCTTGCTTTGATATTCCAAATTTTAACAAGCATAAATTATATTTCCATTTGATCACTATCATAGCGAAGCTTTTAATACAAATCTTTGTGGACATTATCGCTTTCTGCTCTTGGGTAAGACTGATTAACCAATCCACAGTCTGCACATGCAAGTACTCATTGTTGCCCAATGTGTCAGAGATATTTAATGAAATCTTATAGAAGTAGCTAGCCACATATGTAAGAAGAATCTGAAAACATTTCACACTTACAGAACTGGAGTGTTTACAGAAATAAAAAATATATCTCTCAGGAAATATGTTGCCTGCATAGAGAGGTTTTAATGTGAGCAGCTAGGCTTTCTAAACAGATGGGATCACAGTTGCTTCTGATTCAGGACATCATGTCATTCTGAATGTGCAACCCTGCTGCAGCAGTTTCATCCCACAAGCCCACTCATGTCAGTCATTCACCTTCTGGTACATTAGGATGTCATTGACACACAACTGTCTGACCTTGTTAGGAGCAAGCTGACTGGTAGTTCAAAACCCTTTGCTGTAGGAATTAGCATTTGTGAAACTACCTAAATTATACTGCATACTCAGAGTCAGTTATTAGATAAGGCATATGTTAGTATACTTGTAACTGACTCAGTTTAGTTATTTTTAGTTTGACCTTTTCTATATTCATCAAATCAGTTATGAAATAGACATTGAGGTACCCTTTACAGGATATATATTATGGAGTTTTCCAGATTCACAATAGCTCCATGGTAAATGTTAAATTTCAATGTCAGTTTAAACAAAAGTGAAGCAAGCATGGATCTCACAGATAATGATCATCTTTTTATCTACCCAGCTGCAGCCTGACTCTCCAAGAATAAGAGGAAATGAAGGAACACAGCTTATCTACAGAACTAAAAACTGAAGAGTCTAGAAGAACAAACCACAGTGTCTGTTAGAGTCTTGTGGCAAACATTGTTTTCTTATTTTCTCTACCTTTTCCTCATTCAACTATCATAGGAAAATGTCAAATCTAAAGCAATAAGTAATAGGAGACAAAACATAACTTTATTCTTTTCTCAGATATTATTTAGACACATAATCATTATTATTATTTTTTTCAAAACAGCAGTACTTACTATTTATTATTGGAAGAAAAATAAAACCTACAGGGAACACTGTTTCACAAAGAGTAGAATCAAAGAGCCATAAAAATTACAGCTAATGAGAGTAGGTAGCAGCAAAGAGGACTAATGATAGGGGTGTCACGAAGAGGGAGGATGGGGTAAAGTGAAGAAATATGATCACCAATACTTCACATGTTTACATTACTAAAATTAATAAAGTGCAACAACAGATGTAATTAAAGGTAGAACTTGTCCTCTAAGAATATACACAAATAATTACGCTCTAATGATGTAATGGTAGAAATGAGAAATAAACATAAAAAATATGACTCTTGTCAGTAGTCATTTCATTGCCAGCACTACAGTAAAAGTATTAGAATTTTTCAAAGATTTCTTGTTTTTATTTTTGTGTATCTACTATGTTAAATTAGAAATAATATATAACAAATTATTGGATGTAGCATCAGGTTATCACATAGTTTATGTTAATTCTTCACTATTATTCTTTGTCCACTACAATGTTACAGTATCTTATCGTTCATATTAGAAATAATCGTCATCTGATTACTATCACATGCAATGGTGATGTTGATAGTCCAGGAAATTTAAATGCAAGGTGGTTTTTTTTGTATGATTGTTGAATTTTTAATGATATTATCAGGTAGATGAAATAATTTTTAGGGAAATGTTTCTTTGACACCTTAATAGCTATCAAGTCAGGGTCTTTGAAATGAGTCCACAAGAGAAATATTACTAAAAGGTCAAGAGCATCCACTAGCCTATAAATGTTCTGTTTTCCTTTTTGTTTAAGGATGAATTGTGAATATTTACTACCTTTCATTAAACATTCATCAGATAATGGACATGAAGACTGATACAGTGTTCAAGTTTTTTTGAATTGAACAAAGTGAACATGAACAAGTATGCATCTTTGTAGTTGCATATTGAGTCATTTGGTATATGCCAATGAGTGGTATATATGACAATTGGGGTATATTTCAGTTAAATATCAGATCTATTTTTATTACATTGATAATTCTCCAAACTAGTTTAAGAAACAGTAGGTAACAGTCTCACCAACAGTGATGAAGGGTTGCATTTTTCCAGGATCTTCACCATCATTTAATTTCAATGGTTTTATTAGTAGAAGATATTCTGAGTAAAATGAAATCTCAAAGTGGTTCTTATTTGCATTTTTTAATTGCTAAGACTGAGGATCATTATTTTTTATCTTGCTTAGGCATTTTTGTTTATTTATTTATTTGAGAAATTTCTGTTCAGATCAATAGATTACTTTTTAAAACTAGTCTTGTTTAGCAAACTCAATTCTTATTATTGATTATAGTGAATGTTCAGATTACGAATCCTGTATGAGATGTATAAAATTATATGATTCTTTCCCAATCTAGGATTTTTGTCCACCTGATTAATTGGTTCATTTGTTGAATAGAAGCTTTTCAGTTTTATGAGTCTCCTGGTGTTATCGTTTATCTTAATATTTTGTGAGTGGAGACCTGTTCTAACAAGTCATTTCTATCCTCCTGTCCCATATCTTGTAGGAAAGGAACCCTAAATGTTGATAGTGAGAGGAAGACTTTAACAAATCCAGTGGGTTTAGGGCATTGTGAACTTTGTCAGTAACACACACTCACTCAGGAATTCTTCAACACCCTTCCCAAAAACATTCATTTTGCAAAGTTCTTTGATTACTTAGGGTATGTTGTGTTTACACAATACTTTTTGGATCATTTTTCTATTTCTGTAAAGATGGTAAAGTGTTTTGTTACTGGAATGCTGGAGTCTGTAAACTCTTTTTCATAAGATGGTGATTTTGACGCTATTAATTCTACAAATATATGAACAAGAGAAGTCTTACCATTTAGTATCTTTTTCAACTTTTTTGTTCCAAGATTAGAAGCTTTCATTGTAAAAGTATTTTGCATCCTCAACTAAGGTTATTCCTACATTTTGATTTTGAGGCTAATATGAATGAAAGCATCCTCATGATCTCAACAGCATTTGCTCCTTTTTTTTTTTAACACATTGACATTTTAATATTTCTTCAACAGCTATGTCACAAGCATCACATACACAGAGATACAACTGGACACCAGGTGGTGCAGCAAGTTGTGTGCAGCCCCTAACACCCCTCCTGGCTGTCCCAGAACTAGACTGTGAAATGTACATTATTACTGTCAATAAATAGAGAAGCAACCCAACAAAAATACAGTGGTAGAAGGTAGCCTGGACCAGAAAAAACAAACAACGATTTTAAAAAAAAAAAATTAGTAAAAGGGAGAGATTGGAAGGAACCAAAAGCAGGGCTGGGGGAAGGTTCTGGAAGGTCCTGCACACAGCTGCATGGACTGTGTAGTAAAAGCGTTCTGCCACAGGGGTCAGAGCGAAATCGTCTATAACAGTAAAAGTTGTTACCAAATCAGCTACGGACTTTGTTTTGCAATATGAATACATGATTTCCTACAAGTAAGCATCCGCTGCTTCAATTCCTCAGCTAAAACACATGAAATCGCTCACTTACTTTCCAAGTACAAAGTTAAAATGCCTTTTTAATAATAATATATCAGAATAAAATAATTGTCTCTTTTAAACTCCACTACAAGAAAACAAAACAGAACATCATTGTCCAGACAGAAGATTTAATTTAACTATATATTTAATAAAATGGGTTCATATGTAGAATAAGAACTAATTTTTATAAGTTAATATATATAGCCATGTTGCCTAACATGTTTGGAACTATCTGTTTTCCCCAGCCCTTAGCTATTTAACAGCCTTTTCAAATAATACTAAATATTTGATAGAATATAATTATTTATACCATGCATTGGGCTGCCTTTATCAAAATCCTTTTAACACTATCTTTTAAAAACCTTCTATAGAGCTTATGGTTCAGTCTCCAAAATTTCTCTGCCTTTCCTGTACCTTCTCTGTATACTTCCGTTCTGTTTTCCAGTTAGTCCTGATTTTATTTTTATATCTTATGATTTCTACCTGTAAGACTTTATATATCTGTATACATCTATGTTTCACAAATGATAGAAAGCTCAAGGAACCTGACATACATGAGTGAATGCATATCATGTGTGTTCTTTTGTGATTCAGTTGCCCCACTCAAGATAATATTTTCTAATTCCATCCTTTTGCCTAAGAATTTCATGTTTTTAATAGCTAAGTAGTACTCCATTGTGGAAAAGTACCACATTTTCTGTATCCATTCCTCTGCTAAAGGTCATGTGGGTTTTTTCCAGCTTGTGGCTATTATAAAAAAAAAGGTTTCTATAAACATAGTGGAGCATGTGTCCTTGTTATATGTTGGAGCATCTTTTAGATAATATGTCTTCTTAATTTAATTTTAATATGATGTTTTAAAGTATCTTGCGGCATTAAGGAAATTTATAAAGTTTTAAACTTTAAAATCATAATTATAATTATTTCTAATATATCTTCTGCATAGTAATTGCAAAGCTTCACATGTATTCTGACAATCCTTTCCAGATTCTGAATAAGGTTATAATCTTAGAGAATCAAAGAAAAGTAAAATATATTAAGGTAGAAAATATACATACAAGAACTCAGATTTTATAATAAAATCTGATTTTATAATAAAATTAAAAAGATTTTATAATAAAATAAAAAAGTTTTTTTTAACACAATAGTATACCATATGATATACAAGATTTCATGAGCACATCAATCTAATATAACCTTGATAATGACATCAATGATAGTTACTTTTTCCTCAATTCTTATTCGACATAGTATTTGCAGTATTTTCAAAATCAATAAAGTAAGAAAAATAATAAAAATCAGAATTTAAGAAGTTTATTTGTCAATATTGCTGTAATTTAAAATTCTATACTTGTCAATATAAGTGTATTTTAAAATTCTATACAAAAAAAGAATACATATTCCATGAGTAACTTCTCAGATGTGATAAACACTTTCAGTCCATTGTTTGCGTTTTTACAAGTTTGTGTATGTATTATATACGTGTGTTTCCAAAAATTATATACAATTATATTCATTTTATCAAATATGTATGTACCTAACTAAATATTTTATATACATACATTTGTTTTAGTAAAGGGTTTTCATTACCTATGTAATATGATAGTAGGTTTATATTGATAAATATTAAAAAATATGACTTTCATAAATTAGCAAATAATATACATTGATAAAATCCTTTATTTTCTTTTTTATATTCTTTTTTGATATGTATTTATTTATTTGAATACATTGTCTTCAGACACACCAGAAGGGGGCATCAGATCTCATTATAGATGGGTTTGAGTCACCATGTTGTTGCTGGGTATTGAACCTAGGACCTCTTGAAGAGCAGTCAGTACACTTAACCTCTGAGTCATCTCTCCAGCCCCCAAATCCTTTATTTTCAAGTTAAGTAATCATTTAAATAAAAAAATAAATAAAAACAAATAACATAAACTTTTTTTATGCATAGGATATTTATTTATTTATTTATTGTTTAACAATTTATTCCCTGTTGCTTCTATTTGTAATTCTTTTTTTTATTTTCAAATTTTTTTTTTATTTACATTCCAAATCATTTCCCCTTTCCCGTTTTCTCGCTCCCCGAAAGTCCCATAAGCCCCCTTCCCTCCCTCTTTTCTCCATTCAACCCCCTCTCCTTTCTCTGTCCTGGCGTTCCCCTACATCCAGTCTTTCCAGGACCAGGAGTCTCTCCTTCCATCTTATTAGAGATCTATTGATATGCAAATTGTGTCAAGGGTATTCCTAGATTCTGGGTTAATATCCCCTTATCAGTGACTGCATACCTTGTTTGTTCTTTTGTGATTGGGTTACCTCACTAAGGATGATATTTTCAAGTTCTGACCATTTGCCTAGTAATTTCGTGAATTCATTGTTTTTAATTGCAGAGTAGTATTCCATTGTGTAGATATACCACATCTTCTGAATCCATTCCTCCGTTGAGGGACATCTGGGTTCTTTCCAGCTTCTGGCTATTGTAAATAAGGCTGCTATGAACATAGTGGAGCATGTGTCCTTATTGCATGCAGGTAAATCCTCTGGGTATATGCCCAGGAGTGGTATAGCCGGATCCTCCGGGATTGTCATGCCCAGTTTTTTGAGGAACCGCCAGACTGCTTTCCAGAGTGGTTGTACCAGCTTGCAATTCCACCAGCAGTGGAGGAGTGTTCCTCTTTCTCCACATCCTCGCCAACAACTGCTGTCTCCTGTGTTTTTGATCTTAGCCATCCTGACTGGTGTGAGATGGAATCTCAGGGTTGTTTTGATTTGCATTTCCCTAATGACTAAGGATGATGAACATCTCTTTAGGTGCTTCTCAGCCATTAGATATTCTTCAGGTGAGAACTATTTGTGTAGCTCTGTACCCCATTTTTTAATAGGGTTACTTGCCTCTCTGGAGTTTAACTTCTTGTGTTCTTTGTATATATTGGATATTAGCCCTCTGTCGGATGTAAGGTTGGTAAAGATCATTTCCCAGTTAGTTGGTTGCCGCTTTGTCTTTTTGACGGTGTCTTTTGCCTTGCAAAAACTTTGTAATTTAATGAGGTCCCATTTGTCAATTCTTGATCTTAGAGCATAAGCTATTGGAGTTCTATTCAGGAAATTCTCCCCTGTGCCCATATGTTCAAGGTTCTTCCCTAGTTTCCTTTCTATTAGTTTCAGTGTGTCTGGTTTTATGTGGAGATCCTTGATCCACTTGGAATTGAGCTTAGTGCAAGGAGATAAGAATAGGTCAATTTGCATTCTTCTGCATGTTGACCTCCAGTTGAGCCAGCACCATTTGTTGAAAAGGCTATCTTTTTTCCACTGGATGGTTTTAGGTCCTTTGTCAAAGATCAAGTGACCATAGGAGTGTGGATTCATTTCTGGGTCTTCAATTCTGTTCCATTGATCTACATGCCTGTCACTGTACCAATACCATGCGGTTTTTAACACTATTGCTCTGTAGTACAGCTTGAGGTCTGGGATACTGATTCCCCCAGAGGTTCTTTTACTCTTGAGAATAGTTTTAGCTATCCTGGGTTTTCTGTTACTCCAGATGAATTTTTGAATTGCTCTTTCAAACTCTATGAAGAATTGAGTTGGGGTTTTGATGGGGATTGCATTGAATCTGTATATTGCTTTTGGCAAGATGGTCATTTTTACTATATTAATCCTGCCAATCCATGAACATGGCATATTTTTCCATCTTCTGAGGTCTTCTTCAATTTCTTTCTTCAGAAAATTGAAGTTCTTGTCATACAGATCTTTCACTTGTTTGGTTAGAGTCACGCCAAGATACTTTATATGGTTTGTGGCTATCGTGAAGGGTATCATTTCTCTTATTTCTTTCTCAGCCTGCTTATCCTTTGAGTATAGGAAGGCTACTGACTTGCTTGAGTTGATTTTCTATCCGGCTACTTTGCTGAAGTTGTTTATCAGCTGTAGGAGTTCTCTGGTGGAGTTCTTTGTGTCGCTTAAGTATACTATCATATCGTCTGCAAATAGTGATAGTTTGACTTCTTCCTTTCCAATTTGTATCCCTTTGACCTCTTTTTGTTGTCTAATTGCTCTAGCTAGAACTTCAAGTACTATATTGAAAAGATATGGAGAGAGAGGGCAGCCTTGTCTAATCCGTGATTTTAGTGGGATTGCTTCAAGTTTCTCTCCATTTAGATTGATGCTGGCTACCGGTTTGCTGTAAATTGCTTTTACTATGTTTAGATATGGGCCTTGAATTCCTGATCTTTCCAAGACCTTTAGCATGAAAGGATGCTGAACTTATTGCTAGGATTCTCTATACTTTACAAAATAATTTTTGAGAATTTCATTCATGAGTGCTGTATTATATCATCTCCATGATAGCTCTACATCTGAAGTTCAGGGAAAGATACTCTGTACTTTTAACAAATCACTGCTAATTTAGGATATGTGAGTCAAGAGCATGCTGTGATTGGAATTCTTAATCATGTCCATATATCAGTTTATCATGCCAGCAAATGTAATAGTCACTGATTCACTGTTTAGTATTATCATATAAATATTCATGAGATTATTAATTGTAAACATCAGTGGCAATAATGCTAAGTAACAGTGTAATACAAAATGAGTTGAGATGCCATCATTTCATAATATGAAGCAGACCGGAGATTGCTAAGGATTTTAGAAGAGAAAGCTCCTGAATTTGCAAAATATATTGAGGCTTACAAATCCTTCCTATAAATCTTTTATTTTCTGTTGTATATATTATGTTCCTAGCTATTTCTTCTTCCAAATTCATGTGTTTTTAGGCACATTGTTTTAGTGTGGATCATTTTGACCTTTTAGTGAGCATTTTATAAATGTATTTTATGCACTTTGAGAAAACTCACACCATATTCCTTCCTATTCAATTCTAATCATATTCTCCAACAATTTCCCTTGCCAACTTTCTGTGCTCCTTTGTAAACGTGAACACTTACTTATGCCTAGTTGTGTTTATTAAAAACAATAGACTCCAGAATGGGTAGCATCTCAGGGGCTACACCCTAAACAAAACTAAGTTTCCTTGCCCTGCACTCTGCTCCTTAGAATCCAAACTCTTATTCTGTTTGTCAAACTTATTTCACATAGATGTAGCTATACACCTTGAAACATGTCTTAAAAATGTATCCCCATTCATAATCTGATGGTTATAATGTTATCCTTTCTAGCTATCTCTTATGTTCTCAGGCAAATTTAAATTAGCCACATTGAGTACTGGCTCATATAGACTTCAATACCCTCACTTGTTTCCACAGATAACAAAAACTGAAACTGACCAAGACAAATTATGCAATCAAAATACCCTTGCACCTTCTTAGATCTATTTGTACTCAATGTGTACCTGAGAAAGGGGTAGAGCTTAACCTACCATCAAAGAAATTAAAAATTATTTGGAACTGGGGGAAATCATGCACATTTTTCTTTATATAGTGGTGAACATGTTCTTTGAATTTTGGGTATGCTCTCAATGATATTGCTTTTGCCTATTTAAGCATATCTGCTTGGAGCCAATTCTAAGAAATTTTGGATTTTATAAAGATGTTTTCTGCTATTGATGAGGCAAGTAGGGTCATATAGTTTTTACCTAGATCCTTCTATACTCCTACAGTGATTGGGAGAGTGAAAGAAAGGAATGAGTCTCAAGCACACGACGTGCTGCACTGTCCTTTAACTGAAATAAATTTTCTTCTTCCAGCTGTCATGAAATTGTGGAGTGCTAACTCATTAGCATGTCAGCACAGTAGAATGAGAGCCTTCACAGCTTATGCGGCCCTTTTCCTTATTTAGAGTGAATCATCAAAATAATCACAGGAACACATATTATCCATTGTCTATATTCCATTATCCTTTACAATTACGTTCCCTTTTATGATCAGTTTTCTATGCCTTTTTGTCTCTTCCTTTTCTTTTATTTATTTATTTATTCACCTTATATCCCAACAAAAGCCTCTTCTTTCTCCTCCTCTCCCAGTCTCACCCTCACAAGTATTTCCCCTCAACATCTCCTTCTCTGAGGAGAAAAGGAAGCCTCCATTAGTACCACGCTGCCCTGGGACATCAAGTTTAGTTGTAGCAGGACTAAGCATATCCTCTCCTACTGAGGTAGCCTAGCTAGGGGTAGAATATGCGATGGTAGGTAAGAGAGTCAGAGACAGTCCCAGCTCTAATTACTAGGGAAACCACATGAAGAACAAGCTGCACATCTACTACAAATGTGTAGAGTGCCTCAGTCTAGCCTTTACAGGCTTTTTGGTTACTAGTTCAGTCTATCTGATGCCCCAAGGGCCTAGGTTAGTAGACTTTGTAGGTCATCTTGTTCTGTTCTTGACTTCCCTGGATCCCTCAATCCTATCCCAAAGTTCTGCCTGCTGTCTGACTGTGAATCTCTCCATCTATTTCATAGATTTCCATTTATGAAGCCTCTCAGGAGATGGTTATGCTAGGCCCCTGTCTATAAGCATAGCAGAATATCATTAAATGTCAGGGATTGGTTCTCTCCCATGGAATGGTCCTCAAGTAGGTCCAGTCATTGCTTGGCATGTCCCTCAAACTGTGCTCAATCATTGTCACTGAAAATCTTGTAGGCAGAATAAATTTTGGATCCAAGGTTTTGATGTGGCTTTTTTTAGAGATACTTCCTTTTGCCCCTTAGAGGTATGCTAATCTTCAAGGAAGTTTGAAATAGACTGAATACCTTCTCTGATTTCTCCATTTACTTTTCTGATTGAAGAAGAGTAAATTATTTCCATATCTAGCTTGAAGGCACTACAATTTTTCAGAAGGAATGTGATTATTTTTTTCTTTCCTTGGCATGGAACTAAGAGAAAGATTAAAAAATAACCCTTGCTATTTTACACCTTCATTCTTCTTTATACAAGAAATATACCTCATCAACAAAACAGACATTTCCTCAGAATAAAGGGCTGGACAAAGGTTTTCTATGCAAAATGAATGCAATGCTGAATGGAAAGTTCATAACTCTAAGTGCCTTCATAAAAAAAATTGGAGAAATCTTCTACTAGCAACTTAGCAGCACACCTGAAAACTCTAGACAAAAAGAAGCAAAAACACCTGAAGAGTAGTTGACAGGAATTAGTCAAATTCCAGGGCTAAAATCAATTTGAAACGCAGAGAACAATTCAAAGAATTAACAAAAAAAGAGCTGTTTCTTTGATAAAATCAACAAGAAAGACAAACCCTTACCCAAAATAACTAAAAGCAGACAGACCATTTCCAAATTAATGAAATCAGAAATGAAAAGATGAACATAACAACCGACACTGAGGAAATCCAAAGAATCATTTGGTCTTACTTCAAACTACTCTACTGCACATAAATGGAAAATCTAAATGAAAAGGATGATTTTCTTAACAGATTCTCACTTACCAAAATTAAATTGAGATCAGGTAAACAACTTAAACAGTCCTATATCCCCTAAGAAAATAAAAGTATTCATTAAAATTCTCCCAATAAAAATATCCCAAGTCTAGATGTTTTTAGAGCATAATTCTACCAGCCATTCAAAGAAGAGATAATACTAATGATCCCCAAACTATTCCTCAAAATAGAAACAGAACGAACATTTCCAAACTCATTCTATGAGGCCAGAGTCACCCTGATATCTAAACCACACAAAGACTAAACAAAGAAAGACAATTTAAGATCAATTTCCCTTCTGAAGATTGATGCAAAAATACTGGAAAAAGTACTTGCAAATTGAATCCCAGAATATATATTTTTTAAATTCATCCACTATGATCATGTAGGCTGTATCCCATGGATGCTGGGATGGTTCAATATATGAAAATCCATCCAAATAAACCACCATATAAACAAACTGATAGAAAAAAAAAAACATGTGATAATCTCAATAGATATGGAAAAACACAATATCCCTTTGTGTTTAAAGCCATGGAGAGATCAGGAATACAAGGCATGTACATACAAAAAATAAAGACCAATAGCCAACATCAAATTAAATGGAGTGAACTCCAAAACAATTACACAAAAGCAGGGATAAAACAAGGCTCACTACTCTCTTGCTATCTCTTCAATGTAGAACTTCAAGCCAAAGCAATAAGGAAACTAACAGAGATCAAGGGGAAATAAACTGGATTAAAACAAGTAGAAGTGTTGTTCATCACAGATGATGCCGTAGTATATATACATAAATGTCCCTAAAAGTGCTAGGAGAGTACACCTACAGCTGAGAAATACCCTTACCAAAAAGATGGCTACAAAATTTTCTAAAAAAAAATTAGTAACCCTTATTTATACAAAGCATAAACAGTTGAGAAAGAGATCAGGAAAGCAACACCATTCACAATAGCCACAAATAATGTAAAATATCTTGGTGTAATTCTAACAAAACAAGTGAAAAACTTGTGTGGCAAGAATACTAAGTCTCTGAAGAAAAAAACTGAAGAAGATATAAGAAGGTAATAATAATTCCCATGCCCATAGATCCCTAGTAGTAACATAGTAAAGATGACCATCATAACAAAAGCAATCTACAGCTCCAAAGAAATGAAATTCCCATTCAAATTCCAACAGAATTCTTTATAGACTTTGAGAAAACAATTCTCAACACTATATGGAAAAAAAATCAAACAAACAAAGCAACAACACCTGGCATAGCTAAAACAACCCTGAACAATAAAAGAACCTCTGGAAGTATCATCACCCCAGATCTCAAGCTGTAATACAGAGCAATATTAATATAAATTGCATAGCACTTGTATAGAAAAAACCATGCTGATCAAGGGAATCAAATCTAAGACCCTGAAGTAAACTCACACACCTTTGGACACTTAAATTTTGATGAAGAAGTCAAATCATACAATGGAAAGGAGAGTATCTACAACAAATTATACTGCTCTGGATATCTTCATGTAGAAGAATACAAATAGATCCATATTTATCACCCTGCATAAAACTCATGTCTAAATGGATCAAATTCCTCAATGTAAAACTATAAACACTAAATCCAATAGAAAGAAAATGGGAGAATAATGTTAGTTCATTAGTACAGGAGAAAACTTCCTGAACACCAACAGCTCAGACACTAAGGTCAACAATTAGTAAATGGGAGTTCATCTTGAGGACATACAAGCGACCTGAGATAAGGGAGACTGACAAGAATCAATGGGGGTGACCTTAGCTGAGACACATGGCACTGAAAATATGGAAGCTGAAGTGGTCACCTCCTGTACCAGGCAGGAACCCTAGTGGAATGATAGGGACACAAATCTACTCACAAAACTTTCAACCATAATTTTATTCTGCCTACAAGACCCAGTTCTACCCAGAAGATTCTCCTACATTGAGTAAAGACACATGCTCCACTATGTCCATAGCAGCCTTAATTTTAATAGCCAGAAGCTGGAAAGAACCCAGATGTCCCTCAACAGAGGAATGAATACAGAAAATGTGGTATATTTACACAGTGGAATACTACTCAGCTATTAAAAATACTGAATTCCTGAAATTCTTAGGCAAATGGATGGGACTAGAAAATATCATCCTGAGTGAGGTAACTCAATCACAAAAGAACACACAAGGTATGCACTCATTGATAAGTGGATATTAGCCCAGAAGCTTGGAATACCCAAGATACAATTCACAGACCAAACAAAGCTCAAGCAGAGGATGGCCTTGTTGGTCATCAAAGGGAAGAGAGGCCCTAGGTCCCAAGATGGCTGGATACACCAGTATAGGGAAATGCCAGGACAGGGTAGAGGGAGTAGGTGGGTTGTTGAGTACGGTGAGGGGAGGATGGGATAGGGTGTTTTTGGAGGGGAAACCAGGAAACGGGTTAACATTTGAAATGCAAATAAAGAAAATATATAATTAAAAAAGTAAAAAAAAATAAAAAATAAAAAATAAAAAGAAATGCAGAAGCAGTGGATGGAGCAGAGCCTAAAGTAATGGTCAAGTATAATCAGACCAACTAGAGTCTGATCCTACTGACAAGCACTAGTCCCTGACACTACTATTGATACTCTGTTATACCTACAAACAGGAGTCTAGCATGGATGTCTTCTGAGAGACTCCACCCAGCAGCTGATTCACACAGATGCTGGCAATATCCACAGTCAAACACTGGATGGAATTGGGGACTATTATGGGATCTTTGCAGGAAGAATTGAAGGTCCCAAAGGGGATAGAAACTCCACAGGAAGACTAACAGAGTCAAGTAACCTGGAGTTTTTGTGGCTCCCAGAGACTGAACCACCAACCAAAGAGCATACATTTAATGGACCTACACCCTGCACCTGGCCCTCTACACAAAGGTAGCAGAAGTCTTCATGTGGGTCCTGAATAACTGTTGAGATGGCTATCCTAAAAGCTGTTACCTGTCTATGGAATTTGTTTTCAAAACTCAGCTGTCTTTTCTTGCCTCACAGGGAGAAGCAGTTTCTAGCCCTGCAGAGGGTTGACATGCCAGGATGTGGGGATATGGGGGCAGGGGTACTCCATTCTCTCAGACATAAAGGGAGATATGGAAAGAACTGAGGTATTGGGGACCCAGAGAGAGGACAGCGATCACAATGGAAAGTAAATAAATTAAAAAAAAAATGGGTATAGGGTTAATCAGAGAATTGTCAGCAGGGGAATCTAATGATTGAGAGGCACTTAAAGAAATGTTCAACATCCTTAATCATTAGGGAAATATAAATCAAAACAACTCTGAGATTGCATTTTACAGCCATCAGAATGGATAAGATAAAAAACTCAAGGGAAATCACATGCTGGCAAAAATGTGGGGCAAGGGGAACACTCCTTCATTCCTGGTTGGAGTGCAAACTTGTACAACATCTATGGTAATCAATGTGGCCCCTTTTCAGAAAATTGGTATTTGTTTTACTTTAAGACCTGGCTACACTACCCCGGGGCATATACCAAAAAGATGCTCCACTATCTCACAAGGACAGATGCTCCATTATATTCAGATTGCTTTATTCATGATTTCCAGAAGCTGGAAACAACTCAGATGGCCCTGGACCAAAGAATGGCAAAGAAACTGTGGTTCCTTTGTACAATGGAATACTACTCAGCAATGAAAAAAAAATTTTCAGGCAAATGGATTGTAGTAGAAAGAACTAGAAAATGTCATCCTGAATGAGGTAACTCAGACCCAAAAGGACATGATAAGTTTGTACTTATTTATAAGTGGATCTTAGCCATAAAGTCCAGGATACCCATGCTACAATACACAGAATCAAAGAAGTTAAATAACTGCGAGGGCTCAAGGGAGGATGCTGGAATCTCAGAATGGGAAATAAAATAGTCATTGGAGGTTGATGGAGGGAGGAACTGCATTTGAGAGAGGATGAGGAAGGGAGTAGTGGGGATCAGGTGTAGGGAGATCTGGGGAGAAAGCTAGGAAAGCAAATATTGGCCAGGAGAAGTGTATCTTTAACATGTGCCACAGTTGCTTGGGAGGGTCCAGAGAATCTATGACAGTGACTCTAATGAGAATCCTAGTAGTGGGGCATATGGAGAATAAAGAAACCATGTGCTGTAAACAGGCAGGGCTCTCAGTGGAGGAAAAAGGAGACTAGCCCATCCAGAAATCCTTCAACCCCAAATTAGTCCTCCATAGAGGAAGTTCCAGAACGAAGATGACACGAAGATGGAACGAAGTTCCAGAATGAAGAAGAGTCTATGGGAATGACCAACCAATAACTGGTCCAATTTGAGATCTGTTCAGTGGGCAAGACCCAATATCTGATAGTATTAATGATACTCTGTTATTCTTTCAGAAAGGAGGATAGCTTTACTGTCCTCTGAAAGGCTCCATCCAGTAGCTGACCAAAAAGGATACAGAAACCCACAGTCAAACATTAGATGGAACTTGGGAAGTTGGTGGATGAACTGACAAACCTGGAGGATATCAGGACTCTGGAAGAAGACCCACAAAGTCAATTAACCTGGACCACTGAGGGTTCCCAGAGACTGATCTGCAATACAAAGAGCATACAAGGGCTTGACCTAGGCCCCAGCATATTTGTAGCAGATGCACAGCCTGATCTACATGAGGGTCCCTCCACAACTGTTACAGGGCTTACCCTAACTCTGTTGCCTTCCTGTGGATCATAGTCCTTAACTGAGTTGCCTCTCTGGCCTCAATGGGAGAGAGGTTGTGCCTATTCCTGCAATGACTTGAGGTGCCAGTGTGGGCTAGTACCCAGGGGCGACCTCCCCATTCTCAGAGATGAAAGTGAGGGGTGATAGGGTGAAGGGCCATGTTAGTGAAGGGCCTCCCTAGACTGGGAGGAGGTAGACTACAAATGGGATGTGAAGTGAATATATAAATAAATTAAGGAAAAGGTACAAATGTTTGAATGGGATGGCATCCAAAAGAACAGACGCCTATTCTCCACATTTCCAGTCATTCAATTGTTTGTAACAATTTAATTATGGTATAACTCAAACTAAAAATTTATTCATTTTATTTATTATCATATTTATTTATTCTTGATTATAATTTGTTGCAGTCTCTTTGTAAACTGATATATTGTGCAACTATCTCATAGCTCAGTTTTACAACACTATCTTTATCTCAGTGTGAACAGCACACTAATTTATAGTCTCTCTACTTACCCCAGATTCAATAAATTGCTCTCATCTTTTGTCCATTCCTATTTTCCTTTTATGCATGTTTCTTGTAACTACACTGATTTACATAATATTTCTGCATCTTTTAAATTAGTATATTTATCTAAGGGTTATCATTTTTTATCTTTACTGTTCCTTTTCATTGGTATGTGGTATTTATTTTATAAATATAATTTTATAGATGGTGTCATGAATTCTGAACTTAGTACCTCTAACTTCAACCTTGCATATCTGGCACATTGGTTTTCCAGTGGGATACCTTTTGTTTCATTTGTTTTATCCCTTCAGAGGTTTCTCTGGAGAACCTGTGCTCTCCCTAGACTCAGAGGCTGGAAGTCCTCAGGGATGCTGATCCTTCTATCCTTTGTTTCCTTTGGGACTTTTAACTTAAATTTTACTTTTAGATTTACCTAAATAGCACAGACATATGTATTAAGTTCTTTTTTCGATAATTCATCTTCCTTACTTAAAACCGAATATGTTTCACACAAAGTCTTGGCAGAGTTTACCAGAGTCTATTTTAAATCATGTAGTCTGACATAAAACAGGTACTCACCCAAATTCTTGGTTACCATTCTCTGCTCATCTTCTTTTCTCACATTTACATTGTGATGTTTCTTATCCACATTAGAAAGTCTGTTTTCTTTACTAATAAAATATATTTATCAATTTCTAGAGAGATGAGCTAACAATTCATAGAGCACACTGCCATCGCAGATAATTAGAGTATAGTTCCATGAACCCATATTAGGTCACCAAATTCAGGGGAATCTGAGACCTCTGTCTTCCATGGACCTTTGCAGTCACATAGCCACATACACACGTACATACCTTAAACTAATGCGTACTAAAAACTTAAAATACAATATCACAAACCTCATTGGGCCATAGTTCTATATTACATAATTACTTTCACTTGTCTTCTGATCTTAATTTTTTATATTGCTTTCCTCCTAAATTACATTTTCAAAATAAAAACTAAAGCAAGTGCCCTTTACTATTAAACTAAATATTTTAGTTTGTTATAATGATTTTATGATTGGTAGACCATTTCTCTCGAGCCTCTGCTCACTAACCAGCAAATTTCTTTTTACTCACCCTTGTGAAATTACATTGACAAATCCCTGCACCAAGCATACTGCCATTGGAGGGCAGGGCATTTTCTCTTATGCATCAGTTTGACTCACTCATTCATTACATTTTGATACTGGTTCAAATGTCAAGTTCTAGTGCAAATGCCTAGTCACTCAGCACAATTTCAAATCTCTTCACTTCTCTATAACCTATACAAATCTCTCTGAATTTTTTGGAACATATGTGTCTCTATTGTGGTATAATTTATTTGCTTATGTTACTTATTTGTCCCTAATATAAGAATTCAAAATATACTTAGATAAAGAAGTGAAAAAAATAGAATCAATAGATCATTAACCATAGTTGAACACTGTGATAAATGATGTAATTATGCTGTCTTATGTGGCTTTCACTAATAAAAAGCCTAGAGCACAGTACTGAATTTTAATTTCCCACCTACATGTAAATGTAATAAACTGTTGTCTTTGTACTTCTCTTTTCCTTATATAACAGTGCTGATTTATAATGCTTGTCATCTAAAATTGTTTTATATGTTTAAATGTATGACCAGTTTATTTTAGCCAAATTTACAAATATTTTACACATTTTTCGGCTTAGTAAGGTATGTTAGTAAGTGGTATTCATCAGGTTTATCAGTCAGTTTTATTAATTTGATTACCTATTCAGAAAATTATTCTTTCTATGGAAAGCAAGAATTCTATATTGCAACTTGAGAGTCAGCCATTTTATATCCAACCTTTGATCACTCACAGATCCAGATATTAAAGAAAGGGTGGTATTTTGTTTACATTCTCTGTCTTCTGATATTGAAGCTTCCTTCAGTGTCTTTCAAAGGAAATATCAGAAAGCTATGTAATTGACCTTGTCTAGAATGCCATGGCTTCTCCCCAAGAGGAGAGTAAATGGGAGGAAAATATTTTATGTTTCTTTGTTTGTAAATTGATAGGTATCTGCAGACTTCATCTTTCTTTGCCTAGCTTCTATGTACACATCATGTCAGGAGGAGCATGCTGAGAGATGCAAGGTCAAATAGAGTTTTCCACAGCTCCTTGGAAATAGTTCTTACCATGGAATATTTAAAAACAAAACAAAACAAAACACACTTCTTTGGATTAAAAGGTTAAGAAAGTTTAAAAGAAAATATTTAATACTGTTATTTTCATAGCTCAAAAGTTATTGTTTTAAATTATAATCATTGATAGTATTGTAGAATATATGGTTTAATAAAATAAAGTTTCCATTATATTCATTTTAACTGAACATCTTCCTGGAGCCTCTGTTAAATCCTGAGAAGAAAATAGGTCCTTAGAGAATAGAATTGATTCTTCTGCCTACTTAGATACAACTTTGTAATTCTGTTGAACGTTCTATTTACAAGCCAGGTTAGAACATTATTCTGCATTTGGGGTAGGGGGAGAAATGGAAAGTTGGCTATTAGGGAGAAAAATACAGACATGACAAAGAAATTTAAAACTATGAGGGAAAGAACTATGAATGAAATACTGGACTGAATTATTGCAATATTTGCAACATATTCCTTTCTAACTCTTTTCCATTTCTGAGCCCCCCTCCTACTTATATATAAAATTGGGCAAAGTATCATGCTACAAAATATGTTTCTGAAGAAACTGGCATTAACAAAACCATCCTTAGCAAAACCCAAGCTGAAGATAAAACCAACAAAATATGGACATTTACAACAAATGTGCTCACATGGGTATTTTTTTTTTATTCTGGTAAATGTGAATAAGAAACCAAGGAAAATTCATTCCTAATAGAAATTAGAGAGAAGGTAAAATTAGATAATAAAAGAAATAGAGTGGCTTTGACAAATGCTCTTTGGGGTACAAATAGAAAGCAAATTATTTTTTGAAATATTGAATTTATCATATTATTAATCCCATATCTCAGTGTTTGATATGAAAACATTTGAAAGCTAATCTCACTTTTACCTTCTCATATGTTACAATATCAATCCATTTAAGTAATATTTAATTAATGATTAATTAATTTAAAGAATTAATGACTAATTGACACTTTTTATGAGGTGTGTGTGCACATCATGTGCATGCATGTGTGTGTGCACGGACATGTGTGTATATTCATTACTGCATAGTTTATAGCAATTTTCTAATATAAACATCTTCCAAATTAATTCATTGTTAAGTGTGAAGAGATTAGACAAATGCAGGTCTAGCAAAGAGAGCAGTAACTCTAATAGAATAATCTAGAGTCAGTAAAACATTAAAGATAAGAAAAAGGAGGAGATGAAAGATGAGGATGAGGATGGGGAAGAGAGGAGAGAAGGAAGGGGAGAAGGAGGAGTAGAATGAAAGTGAAGGAGGAGGAGAAGGAAAGAGAGATTAAACATAAAATCATAAATATTAACATACATTAGAAACTAATGTTACTTAATTTTATGAAAGTATGTTATTTGTGTTCTGCACACACACACACACTACACACACACACACACACACACTCACAAACACACACACACACCAAATAATGAGCGTAGCTGCAGCTGAAAGAATCTTTACAAATGGGAACTGACCTGCAATGGTATTACGATAATATAACAAAGTTATTTGTCTGCTATTTATAGCTGTTCAGAGAAAATTTTTAGATCTATCCAAATCAATAACAGCTACAAATATGGTTTTAAATAGAAGAAAATATGAAATTACATTGCACATGAAAACATATCACCTTGCAATTTATACTTCTCATAAATTATGTGCAGTCAGAAATGAAATGAGATTTCTGTCCTTTTTCTTAATTTCACATAAAATTCTCACAATAAACAAAAATTTTCATCGTACTTTTTGTTGCTTGAGTTGTTATATGGTCATAATACCATATGATGTTTTTATGCCCTGAAGATCTCCAGAAGAAAACGTTACAAGAATAAACAACATTTCTAAATTTTGAAGATATTTTAAAATGACATTTGAAAGCTGAGATAAAAACATAGGACAAAGGAGAAAGGCATCTTGAGAGATATTCACAAATAGAATATTTACAAATGTTATATTTTTTTAGATCTTTTATAAATACTTTGGAGCCTAGACAAATATTCATAGAGTTATTTTTATTTGGTAATATAGGAAAATGGTGATTTTATTTTCTTTGCATATTCATTGTGTTCATTTTTTCACATGTTTATAGAATCAGGATTGGCCACAGATAATTCTGTTTACTGTCCAAGTTCCAACAAGAAACAACAAACAAACAAACAACAAAATAAAACAAGACAAAACAAAACAAAAACTCCTCTAGAGTAATTTTAATTTCATTTAAAAAATCTTTTTCATAGAATATATAAAATATTCTGATCACAATTCCCACAATTCAAATGACAATGCCTATGAGATATGTTTAAAGGAGGAAGATAATAAAGATCAATATTGATAGCTTGTTAAGTGACAATGGGTCCTTTAAATTCTTACCTTCATATTCTGCCTTTTCAAGTCTACTTTCACTTTTAAAAAATGGCTAGATCTAAGGAAGTACTGTATCCATTTGGAGATAGATCTATACATGTCCCTGAGGGTTGAGCTGAGGTCTACAGAAATCACACCTTTAACCTAAGATATGATGCTTTTTGTAACAAGTACTTTGATGTCTTGACATTTTTCTTCTACAAGCTTTTTTTGCAAAAGAAGAAATAAAGCATATGTGTATATATATATATATATATATATATATATATATATATGCTTTATTATATATACTTTTTGAGTTAAGTTTAAAATGAAGAAATTATCTTTTTTTCCTAATGATATTGCTTTCTCTTTGAAGTCTAGCTTCTAAACAAGCCACATCACTATCAAAGAATCAATAAAAAAATCAGAAAAGCTCTATTATAACATACAGATGATAAAATTTTTGTCTTGGAACATGTAAAATTTTACCAAATCCTAAAGACAATTTAATAGTATAATTAATGACAGTTTGATCATTCCTAATAATATTGCCATTCTTTAATAAATAGTCAACTGATAAATATACTCTGTTGGAAAAAATTTAATAGATAATCCAAAAAAAGTTTTAATAGTTGAATTTTACTATTTCTTTTTCTATTTCTGCTACAGCCTTGTTAATCATTTTGATTTATGTAAAATAGGAATCTAGCTGAGAATATTAAATTATTTTGCAAGGCTCCAGCATCAGGCCCTTCTGATACCTCATATTACTGTATTTGCTTATAATTTAAGTGTTACAAAATTCCAGTGTCCTAAAAAGTATTAGTGATATCTTCTGTACTTGAAGGAACTTAATATGCTTTGTAAAAGTTTTGCATCAGCACAAACAAAATATTTATAGTGTTTTATTTAATAATGTGTGTGCCTGTAAAAATGTGTGTGTGCCTGCAAGTATATTTGTGTGTATATGGTATGTGTATGTATATATATTTGTATAGTATGTGTGTGGGAGTGGATGTGTATGTATGTGTGTATGGTACATGTATGAATATATCTATAAGGTATATGTGTATGAGTGCATGTGTATGTATTCATATATGTGTATATGGTATGTGTATCTGTGTGTGTGTGTGTGTGTGAATGTGTCTATGCTATCTTTATGGCACTTGGGTTCAGGGGTCAGAAATGACACTGAAGAAGCCATCAGAGTTTATGACTTGGTAGTTTAAGGATGTCATGAACCTCCCAGACCAAGTGAAAGGAGATTGATTCCTCTATAAGAATAGATGTCAATCAATCATTGAGCTATATGTCTGGCTCCAATGAGAATTTCTTATACTAGTCTATGATATATTAAAGAATTTTAAAATTTGAAAATAAAGTAGAAATTACACTTATTTTACCAAAATATTTTATATTTATTTTAAGGGAATAATTTATTCCCTTAAAGTCCAACAAATTAAGACTTTTCAAAGTATAGTCTTTGATGTTGACTGAATATTTTGGGACTTTCCTGTGTGAGTATATTGAAGTAATTCAGTCCCTAACCTTATTTTCTGTTGGTAAATACACCTGATATAAGCCTCTTTGTTCCATGACATGTCTGCACAGATGTGACATTCTTTAATCTTTTTCTCCCACAGTTAAGTTTGTAGATTAGAGAAAATAAATGGGGTATAGTTCAGGGATTATGGCATTTTGATCTTGGGACACCCCTGTACTCTCTGTGAAAGCAGAAAAGTGCATTTTAAGGCATTCTCTGAGTTACCTGTCAAACTTAATTTGTGTCAATTATATTGTTGTTGCTATATTCTTTCAAGGTGGAGAATGACACAGCAACATTTTATATTTTATTAGGCCTCATTTTCTTAAAGGACTGGTAGATCTTTTTTAGCATGCACTTTTTGTAAGGATAAAAAAATGAAATACCTGCCCATATCACTAAATACCACATAATTGGTAATATCTCATTATGACATATTATTATTTCCTAATATTTGTGTTTTTCTGCTTTCCTATCCTAAGGGTTTCAGTGCTTCAAATGCTGATTTTTCTTAATATATCATTACTGACTCTGAAATATACAAGTGTTTTTCTTTTTTGATGGAGGTATATTATCCTCTATAAAGACAGAGATTTGAGAGGACCTCAGGACACTTAATATCAGGGAAAGAAAAAGAAAGCATTATTTTGGGACTCAAATTTCACCCATTCACAACATTTCCAAAGAGACTACTCCTGACTGCATTAGTCAATTTTTTTGGAGCCATCTGCCCACACTGCAGGATAGAGTACAGCCAGAATGAGCACTGCAGATACCAGGGAAATATGCCAAGAGTGAGCTCAGTTAAGATAAGTTATTCATTGAGTGGTAGAGAAAGAATTCCCTGCCTTGAAGGAGATAGAGATTAAGATTAAGAAAAGTTACCCTTTAGAAGCACCACATTGTCAAGAGTTCTTGAGCATATCCTTTAGATCTCTCTCTCTCTCTCTCTCTCTCTCTCTCTCTCTCTCTCTCTCTCTCTCTCTCTCTCTCTCTCTCTCTCTCTCTCTCTCTCTCATACACACACACACACACACACACAAACACCTTTGCCACCCTCACCTGCTTTCTTCAAATTGTTGAAAACGGAGATCAGTATTGTATTTGATTGCCTCTCTCGTTTTTGATTTGTTTTATTTATTTACATTCCACATGTTATCCCCCTTCCTGGTTTCTGTCCACAAACCCTCTATCCCATTCCCCCTTGCACTGCTTCTATAATGGAGCTCACCCACCCACTCCCTCCTCACCAGTCCAGCATTCCCCTATTTTGGAGCATTGAGTCTCCATAGGACCAAGGGCCTCCCATCCCATTGATGCCAGATAAGGCAATACTCTGCTACATATGCAGCTGGAGCCATGGGTTGCTCCATGTGTAATCTGTAGTTGGTGGTTTAGTCTCTGGGAGCTCTGGGGGACTGGGAGAGGGTGGTCTGATTGTTTGATATTATTGTTCTTCATATGGGATTGCAAATCCCTTCAACTCTTTCATCCTTGCCCTAACTCCTCTAGTGGGGTCCCTGTGCTCAGTCTGATGTTTGGCTGTGAGCATCCACCTCTGTACTGGTCAGGCTCTGGCAGAGTCTCTCAGGAAATAGCCATACCTTCTGTCAGCAAGTGTTTCTTGGCATCAGTCGTAGTGTCTAGGTTTGGTGTCTGCAGATAGTATGGATCCATAGGTGGGGCAGTCTCTGAATGGCCTTTCTTTTGGTATCTGCTCCACTCTTTGTCCTTGCATTCTCTTTAGATAGGAATAATTCTGTGTTAATATTTTTAAGATGGGTGGGTGGCCGCATCCATCGGAGCGGGTTGGAGGGTGCGTAGTGGCTAACTTCTGGATATGGTCTCTATGATGCCTCTCTTAGGAAGCTAAATCACTCCAATTGTTAAGAGTTCTAAGAGTCCCACTGCAAGTGAACACTATGTATGTTCAAATAAATTGACTAAAGAATACAAGGAAAGCAAGCAATGAGAGAAAACGCACTCTACCCACTTAGGACTGTTACTTGTTTTACTGATTGTCATATGCTTCCATCTACTTTTTCTATACATGTATTTATTTTAAGAACTATTCCTTTTTGACAGTGTCTTTTGCCTTGCAAAAACTTTGTAATTTAATGAGGTCTCATTTGTCTATTCTTGATCTTAGAGCATAAGCTATTGGAGTTCTGTTCAGGAAATTCTCCCCTGTGCCCATATGTTCAAGGTTCTTCCCTAGTTTCCCTTCTATTAGTTTCAGTGTGTCTGGTTTTATGTGGAGATCCTTGATCCACTTAGAATTGAGCTTAGTGCAAGGAGATAAGAATGGGTCAATTTGCATTCTTCTGCATGTTGACCTCCAGCTGAGCCAGCACCATTTCGGCAACCAACTAACTGGGAAATGATCTTTACCAACCTTACATCCGACAGAGGGCTAATATCCAGTATATACAAAGAACTCAAGAAGTTAAACTCCAGAGAGGCAAGTAAAAAATTAACTCCTATTAAAAAATGGAGTACAGAGCTAAACAAAGAGTTCTCACCTGAAGAATATCTAATGGCTGAGAAGCACCTAAAGAGATGTTCATCATCCTTAGTCATTAGAGAAATGCAAATCAAAACAACCCTGAGATTCCATCTCACACCAGTCAGGATAGCTAAGATCAAAAACACAGGAGACAGCAGTTGTTGGCGAGGATGTGGAGAAAGAGGAACACTCCTCCACTCCTGGTGGAATTGCAAGCTGGTACAACCACTCTGGAAAGCAGTCTGGCGGTTTCTCAAAAAACTGGACATGACACTTCCGGAGGATCCGGCTATACCACTCCGGGATATATACCCAGAGGCTTTACCTGCATGCAATAAGGACACATGCTCCACTATGTTCATAGCAGCCTTATTTATAATAGCCAGAAGCTGGAAAGAACCCAGATGTCCCTCAACGGAGGAATGGATTCAGAAGATGTGGTATATCTACACAATGGAATACTACTCTGCAATTAAAAACAATGAATTCACGAAATTCCTAGGCAAATGGTCAGAACTTGAAAATATCATCCTTAGTGAGGTAACCTAATCACAAAAGAACACACATGGTATGCAGTCACTGATAAGGGGATATTAACCCAGAATCTAAGAATACCCTAGACACAATTCGCATATCAATAGATCTCTTAGAAGATGGAAGGAGAGACCCCTGGTCCTGGAAAGACTGGATGTAGGGGAATGCCAGGACAGAGAAAGGAGAGGGGGTTGAATGGAGAAAAGAGGGAGGGAAGGGGGCTTATGGGACTTTCGGGGAGGGAGGAAACGGGAAAAGGGAAATGATTTGGAATGTAAAAAAAAAAAAACTAAATTAAATTAAAATAAAAAAAGAACTATTCCTAAAAACCTTAAGTAAGCTAATTCAAAGTGTCTGTTGTTTTTGTTGTTGTTATTGTTGTTGTGTGTGTGAGTGTGTTTGTTTGTGGGTGTGTGTTTGTGTGTTTTAGCAGAAAAGCTTCTATATAATGGTCATATTGAGTACTTTTAAATCTAAAGTACTTAATTTTCAAATATTTCTGAAATAAATACTAACACGTTAAAACAGGATTATGATAAAGAAAGAGCAATAAAGTTTTATGATATATATTTTTGGAAAAGTTAAATAGTTCCATGTTAATCTCAGTCACATGTACTACGAAGCAGAAATCACAACTGTAGCTAAAAGATGTCTGACTTCATTTAAAATATACTGCATTATATAATACTAAATACACATTCATGACAAAATTACTTTTTACATGTCTAGCATTGCATGATTTATTGTTTTTCTTTAGTCTTTGCTGTTTATCTACAGTGCTTTGTGAGCTAAAAGGAATAAAATGTAAGTACAGCATTTCCCATGTCTTATTGTTTATTGGTACTCCAGAATGTTGAATATTTAAAGTTAGATTTAAAGTGAAGTTAAAGAAATACACATGTAAGTAATATTATCTAATGTATCATGTATATATATATATATATATATATATATATATATATATATAACATTTTCTATAGTAGGTAGAACATTCTAAAGTGAGTTTTGGTACTTTCTTGATCAGTGAACATTTTTTTCTTAAAATCATGAATTTGAAGGAGATCAAGAGGTATATAGAGTGTGTTGAAGAAAAAAATTGGAGAAATATTTTAACTATATAAGAAAAAATAACATGCTGGCATACAAATCCTAGACTGGGATGAATTTAAAAAGTTTTAAAGAGTGATTATGCCCATCAAGAACATGAATCTGAGACTACACAAGTGTTTAAGAAACCTATAATTGAAAGGAGAAGAAGAAGAGGAGGAAGAGCAGGAGGAGGAGGAAGAGGAGGAGGAGGAAGAGGAAGAAGAAAAGGAGAAGAAGAAGAAGAGGAGGAGGAGGAGGAGGAGGAGGAAGAAGAAGTAGAGGAAGAAGAAGAAGAGCAACAACAACAACAACAGCAACAACAAGAAGAACAAGAAGAAGAATCAAGGCTGTGGTGGTACATATCTGTAAATCCAGCATTCTGGAGGCAGAGGGAACCTAATTCCTGTGAGTTTGAGTCCAGCCTGGTCTACAGAGTGAGTTCCAGGACAGACAGACTACAGAGAGAAACCCTGTCTCATTTGTCCCTCATCCTTTAACCACATCTATAAAGACAGTCTCCAAAATAAGGACCTATTCTGAGTTTCAGCATTTTAAAACTTGCAGAACCCTCATTTGCTGGATTTGAAAACAAGTCATCAACAGCAAAGTATTGTTCTTACTGTGTCAGAAATTCAGACCTCAAATCATCAGTACTTGTAGCTTTGTGTTTAGTATCTTGCTGTAGTTGCAAGTAGTTTTAATAGCTACTGTCACAAGCCTTCATTTACAGTATCAGGATTTTGAGATTTCTGTATTATAGTATTACAGTGTTACTGTCCCTTTTCAGACAGGGCTGATAACTTCCATTGGGATTTTCCAACTCTTTCAGGAAACCTCTTTTCTTTTCTTTTCTTTTCTTTTCTTTTCTTTTCTTTTCTTTTCTTTTCTTTTCTTTCTTTTCTTGTTTTAAGTGGTAGTAGAGGTGGAGACTTGACTAGATTGAGTAAACAGAGGACAGATTTTGGTCTTTCTGAAACATCTTTGCTTGGGATTCTGAAATTAAAAATTTTCCATCTAGAAGAATAAAATGTCTAAAATAAAAGTCAGCAAAAATAAGTGACAGCTTCGATAGGTTCCAAGTTTCTGTGACTAAGCATCTGGGATTGTTCTTTACTTCTGAGGAAGAGTGAGATGCTGCATATCTGCAACTGTCATGATGACAGCTCAAGTAAGTACCTGTAAAGTAGTAGGAAGGTTTAAAGTAGTATATAAATTATGTAGTATAGCTAGACTGCTTACATTCCAGGCTCTTTTACCTAATTAAAAAGTAGGTGTTGTCTGTTCATTCAGAAAATCTGATTTTGTTCAGCTTTAATTGGGAAACTTTGGGAACATGTTTTCCAACCATATAGAAAGAATAACTGACATTTAGCTAATATAATAAGGAAATAAAAAATATTTTGAATTATTATTTATGAATTTCTGAATTCATTCGTATCTGAGTCTTGGATACAGTAGTATCTTGAGCATCAGAAGCCATCTTTGTAGCCCTGGAGATCATGGTTGTGATGATCTTTCAAAACAGGATGACTGATTATGGAGAGAGCAAAATACTACATTTATTATACGTTTATACATAATAAATTTATGCTACTGTCTCTAAGTTTCCTTTATCTTGTTATACATCTAACATGAATAAGTCCTTCATATTGTACTGGAACACAAGATAGTTAAAGTAACAGAACTGGAAATTGAATATAGTAAATAAATTATTTCAGCTTAAAATTCATTGACAATAGACTTGTAGATTGGCCAGCTTTATTGGTCTTTGATGCGTAGGAAACTTGTTGTACTACAAAAGCCCAATAATTTCTTCAAATATGTTACATGGAGCAAAGAGTGAATATATAACAAAATGTGATATATTTTGAACTTTATCAATGAAGACACAGGTATAGGAAAGTTCAAGATAAAATCATAAAGATTTGGAGTTGAATAAGACAAATAATTTTACTTAAGGCATGCTAATTCTGAGGCAGAAACACACATGTGTCTCTTTTTTATTGTTTCTTAGATATATTCTTTATTTACATTTTAAATGATTTCCCCTTTCCTGGTTTCCCCCTCCCTGAAAGTCCCATAAGCCCTCTCCCTTCTCCCTGTTGCAGAATCAAGCCCCTCCTGCTTTCCTGTCCTGCTATACTGCTGCATCAATCTTTAAAGGACAAGGGGCCTCTCCTTCCTTTATCTTGGGCATCATTTGATATGTGAATTGTGTTGGGTACTCTGAGCTTCTGGGCTAATATCCACTTATCAGTGAGTGCATACCATGTGTGTTCTTTTGTGATTAGGTTAACTGACTTAGGATGGTATTTTTTCAGTTCCACACATTTGCCTAAGAATTTCATGAAATCATTGTTTTTAATAGCTGAGTCTTTCTATATTCAAAGAATAAACAGGCTGAGAAAGAAATTAGGGAAATGATACCCTTCATAATAGCCAAACAATATAAAGTAACTTGGTGTGACTCTAATCAAACAAGTGAAAGATCTGTATAACAAGAACTTCAAGTCTTTGAAGAAAGAAATTGAAGAAGATCTCAGAAGATGGAAAAATCTTCCATGCTGTGGATTGGCAGGATTAATATAGTAAAAATGGTTATGCCAAAAGCAACCTACAGATTCAATGCAATCCGCATCAAAATCCGAATTCAATTCTTCATAGAGTTAGAAAGAGAAATTCTCAAATTCATCTGGATTAACAAAAAAGCCAGGACAGCTAAAACTATTCTCAACAGTAAATGAAATTCTGGGGGAATCAGTATCCCAGACTTTAAACAGTACTACAGAGCAATAATGTTAAAAATGGCATGGTATTGGTACAGTGACAGGCAGGTAGATCAATGGAATAGAATTGAAGACCCAAAAGAACCCACAAACCTATGGTCACTTGATCTTTGACAAAGGAGCTAAAACCATCCAGTGGGAAAAAAAGATAGCCTTTTCAATAAATGGCACTGGTTCAACTGGTGGCTAGCATGCAGAAGAATGCAAATCGATCCATTCTTACCTCCTTTTTTAAAAAAAAATTATTAGGTATATTCTTTATTTACATTTCAAATGATTTCCCTCTTACTGTTCCCCTCCTCCCCAAAAGTCCCATATGCCTTCTTCCCTCCCCCTGTTCCCCAACCAGCCCACTCCTGCCTCCCCTTCCTGGTATTCCCCTACACTGCCACATTGAGCCCTTCCAGGACCAGACACTTCTCCTTCCTTCTTCTTGGGTATCCTTTGATATGTGAATTGTTCCTTAGGTATTCCAAGCTTCTGGGCTACTACTCAGCTATTAAAAACAATGAATTCATGAAATTTTTAGGCAAGTGGGTGGAACTAGAGAATGTCATCCTGAGTGAGGTGACCCATTCACAAAAAATCACACATGATACGCACTCACTGATAAGCGGATATTATCTCCTTCTACTAAGCACAAGTCCAAGTGGATCAAGTTCCTCTACATAAAACAGGACACACTGAAACTCATAGAAAAGAAAGTGGGGAAGAGCCTTGAGTACATGGGCACAGGGGAGAATTTTCTAAACAGAACACCAATAGCTTATGCTCAAAGATCAAGAATTGACAGATGGGACCTCATAAAATGATAAAGTTTCTGTAAGGCAAAGGACAGTGTCAATAAGGAAAATGGCAACCAACAAATTGGGAAAAGATCTTTACCAACCCCACATCCTACAGAGGGCTAATATCCTATATATACAAAGAACTTAAGACCTAGACTCCAGAGAGCCAAATAACCCTATTAAAAAAATGGGGTACAGAGCTAAACAAAGAATTTTCAGCTGAGGATTATCAAATGACTGAGAAGCACCTAAATAAGTGTTCAACATCCTTAGTCATTAGGGAAATGTAAATCAAAACAATCCTGAGATTTCACCTCATACCAGTCAGAATAGCTAAGATCAAAAACTCAGGAGACAGAAGGTGTTGGCAAGGATGTAGAGAAAGAAGAGCACTCCTCCACTGCTGGTGGAATTGCAAGCTGGTACAACCACTCTAGAAATCAGTCTAGTGGTTCCTCACAAATCTGGGCATGATACTACTGGAAGACCCTGCTATACCACTCCTGGACATATACTCAGAGGATTCCCCAGCATGTAATAAGGACACATGCTCCACTATGTTCATAGCAACCCTATTTATAATAGGCAGAAGCTGGAAATAACCTAGATGTCCTTCAATGGAGGAATGGATACAGGAAATGTGATGTATTTACACAATGGAATATTACACATGTGTTTCTTGTGTTTCTTTAATTAAATGTATCATTTACAGAGGAGCTATAATCACTATCATGCAAAAAATATCATTGACACCCAAACACTAATAAGCCATTAGTCGTTGGTTGTTCATTAATGTCTATTGTATTAAAATATCTTAAGAAAGTAACAACTAAATCAAAAATTATTTCGACAAGCAGAATACACAGATCTTTAGTACAAAACAGGGGTCTTCATGTGTGTGCTCTATGGGGCTATGAAGAAATGTTTCATATTTTCTTATTATGATTTGGGATTTTTTATTAATAATTAAAACCTCTGCAAACTGGAGTCTAATTTTTAAATAATGTGCTAATGAAAATACCAAAGTCTTAGTTACCAGAAAAAAGTTGTCAAGAATGGTGTAAAACCTGGGAAAATCATATACCCTTCCGTGAAATGCTCAAGAACCTAGTCTCATTTTGGTTCTGGAACCAATTAATTATACAAATAATTCAAACACTATCAACACCATTGTGATCCCCAATGACTGGAGAAAGAGTAAATGATTGAATTTTTATCTAATATAAATCCTAACATACACTTTATTACTTATTATCAAGGTTCATGGAAAATAATGAGAGCTGTTCTTTGTAGCTTTGCTGTATAAGAGCTGAGTTAAAAGGGAAATGCACAGTTACTTCTGGTAGTTATTAAATAAGAATCATTTCCATATAAATATTGTAGGCTCCTTCATAATATTATCAATCAGTAAAAATAATATCACTGAGAACCAATATCATACCAAAGGCTTAGTTAAAAAAGCATATTTGAAGTATTTAAGAAAAACAAATACCTTGAAACTTGTTTTGGTGAAATTATGATGTCACAAGAATGTCAACTGAGTCTGAGGAAAGGAAGATGTATTTGAAAGAATAGCAGAGTTCAACTCCTCCTCTTTGAATAGTATGATATGGGGCCTTGAAGCTGTGTAGTGTCTACTCTCCAGCTTTGCCACAGGAAATACACAGATGAAAAACACAAGTAAGTCCTAACCTGTGAAAACAAAATTGGGATGAAAACCATTCCTGATACTGCCTAGATGACCTGAACTCAGATGCTGTGAAGAAAGAAGAAGAAGAAGAAGAAGAAGAAGAAGAAGAAGAAGAAGAAGAAGAAGAAGAAGAAGAAGAAGAAGAAGAAGAAGAAGAAAAATAATGAAATGATTCCTAATGATCATTTTCTAGTCTCATAAAACAGTACCTAACCCAGCAATACTATGAGAAACTTTATCCTACAACCTATTGCAAAATGATGCAGAGATACAAAGCTCAGAAACCCTGCATAAAATGGGGATCATGTTTGTAGGAGTTAGAGAATTAGAAGACACCATTAGATCACAGTCCACATAATCAACTAAACAGGGTTCATCAGGGCTAACAGAGACTGAAAGGACAACCAAGGAACCCACATTGGGTGGTGCTAGGTCCTCTGTCTATGTTATGTTTATGTAGAATGGTGTTCTTATAGGACTTTTAATGGCAAGAGTATGGATGTCTTTCTTTTTTTGGCCACTCTTGTGATCTTTTTACTCCTACTGGGTTGCCTCTTCTAACTTTGATATAATGGTTTGTGTCTAGTCTTATTGTAACTCGCTATGACATGATCAATTGATACCCCTGGAAGACCTGCTGTCTTCTGAATGGAAATGGAGGAGGAGTGCATCTGGTGGAGAAGAGATATCACAGTGGGGCTACTGAGAGAGTAGAAACTGTGGTTATGATGTATTATCTGTGAAAAGGATGAAAACTGAATGCCCAAATTATCTTAGTCATTCTGTCTTTAATGAAATCTCTACCAGTCTTACTCAAAGAGTTAATTTTTAAGGACTTCTATATTTTGGGGATTTTCTGTGCATGTGAGATTATTGCTATGACTTTTCTCCCTGTTTCTTACTGCTGCTACAAGGCAGAAATTCATTAGAACTTAGTTCACTGACTGGAATACAGTGAAGAAGCACATAAAGCCATGACTCTCGGAACATCATACAACTCTCTGGGCTACAGTTGATTCTAAACTTAATCATATGCACCTACAAACAAACAAACTCTCTCTCTCTCTCTCTCTCTCTCTCTCTCTCTCTCTCTCTCTCTTACACACACATGCACGCGTGCACACACACACACACACACACACTTATACATGAACAAAGACTAAATTTAAAGAAATGCCTATTTTAAATTCAAAGTGCACAATTCATAAGCAAAACATCCTTTGCAATGATAATGCTATGTGTTAGTTTAAAACAAAATGTGGGGAAATGAGGTTTTATGATGAGGAAGAATAGTTGATGTAAGAAATGAGTCCATAATATCAGAAAATAAAAGTGAATGCTTGAATATATGAAATATTATATAGAGAAAACTCAACAGATTTTGTTGATCAGTTTGATACTTGTGTAAGGAAGATTGAGCAAACAAGAATAACATCCATATTTGTGGTTTACATTCTGCTCTTAGAAAAGAACCAATATGTCAGATAATATTTAGAGACAAAGTATTCCTTTAAGTTTGTATTTGAGTCTAGATCCTTAAGATAATTTATGGAAGAACTTGTCGACTGACCGAAATATCTATTAATTAGTAGACTATTCTCTAAATAAATACCTTTCTTATTTGTCTCCTAATGCAATTTAAAAATCTATCTATATGTTTTATGCCCCATATAAATGAAGGAATTATTAAAATCTATCTATATGTTTTATGCCCCATATAAATGAAGGAATTACAATTATATGAACATGATGTATTAGTAATTTTATGAATTAGTAAGTTGTCTTGTTGCTGTGATAAAATACCTAACCAATGACAAAGCAAAGGAAGGAAAGGATCATTGTAATTTATAAATTAAGATGGCATAGCATACCATGATATAGAACGTGCCTATATAACCATAAAAGCACATGGTCACAATATCTGTAGTTATAAACAAGAGCCCAAGCAGGAAGAACAACCAGGGTATAAGACTTCAAGTTCTGTCGGCAGTCATCTATTTGCTTCATAAATACTTTTATTTTAATTGTTCAAGATATGCTAATAGTTAAACATGTTTTATAATGTATTAATTTATATGTTCATCTTTGTATTAAAAAATATGGTTTTAGTAGTAGAATTTTACATAGTGCTCTATTTATTTGAAATGACCACATGTGCTTAGTTGTTTCTTTTAATTAGCCTTTGATATAACTCCAGGCAGAATACTGAAGCAATTACATAGCAGAAAGTAACCTTATCAAGTTAACAAAGTTTCTGTCTGGTTTTTAAATTGTGTGTGTGTGTGTGTGTGTGTGTGTGTGTGTGTGTGTGTGTGTGTGTGTGTGTGTTGTATGTGTAACATTCAAGGGATTCAATCCATTTTTGACAGGCACTCCCTTGGTAAAGTTCATAGCGCCTCCATAGGTTGGCATAGATGTAGTTTAAAAAGAAGTAAACTTTTAGAATAAATAAACTGGCAGCAAAATGAGAATAAGAATCCATGCTTAGGGAAGTAAATTGGGAGTAGTAAACATGAGGAAAGTTGAAGTGCTTTGCAATAGACTGCTCTCATTTCAGCTCCCTATTCCAAAAACATATAAAACATATAGATTAATGGCATCACAGGGATCAAGTCTATTTGCTTTCATGATTGAGCTAAATATAGTAAGGACTTAAATTATCATATGTACTTCAAAGTGAAAGATATAAAGATAATTCAAATTAGGGAGCAGTAGGAACATCTTTTACAGCTTAAACATAGTGGAAGGGTTGGCTATCAGTATTATAACAAATGTTCTCTCCATAAATGAATTGTTGCCTCAGCACAAAAGTCAAAGAAATGTACCAGGTGTAAGTGGGAAGCAGACAACTATGAAAATAGTGTGTCCTAGGAAGAAGTCCTTCAGGATGTATCAATTAGTAGATAGCTTGTCAGTTTGAATTTTACTGATGTGAACTAGAGGAAGTATCAGGTATGGGGATGTTCAGGAATGGTGGTAGACAAGAGAAAATGAAGTTGAGAGATCTTTGAGTTTTCCAGTATCAGATTTCCTGAATTTAGAAGGTGAGTATACATCTCAAACTCAAGGTACATTCTTAAAGGCTTTGTTAATATATTACAATGCAAAAATATTCTTAGGTTAAAGAAAAGTCAAAGAATAATTTTACTGGGAATATTTAATTTGTAAATTCTTACATACATACAGATTTCTCTAACATAATATTAGAGATGAAAATATGGGGTTCAGTTTTCCCACATACATACATATTTGATTCCCTCTTCAAACTTTCAATTCAAATTCACATTGGTTTTGCACACAAATAATAAGCGTGTACTCAAGTTCAAATTTATATTTAAAAACTTGCAGTATATTTAGTCATATGGGTTCCTGAAAATGTATATAAAATGTGAGGGCAATAGCCTAGCTTACTGGGGATTTACCGTCAAGCTCCACCTTCCTTCCTCACCACTTCCCCACCCAGACCAGCACAGCAACAAAGACCCTTCTAAAAGCTACAGTCTTCAAGCCTCCTAGGAGGTCCACAGCAGTCGAGAGACACAGGAGACCCACCATAACCAGAGACAATACTGCCTACCTCCAAAAGGCCCATCTCTATCTCATGTCACAGAGAGCTTCATGCCCCCAAGGATGCCAGCTCCAGGCAGAGACACCCAGACCATTTGGAACCAGAGAACAAGTTGGCCAGAAGCAAGCACAAGGTCGTAAGCAACAGAACCCAATTTGGAAAGATCAGAACCCAGTTCTCCCAACACAATAAGCCCTGGTTACACTAACATGCCTGGAAAGCAAGATAATGACCTAAAATCACATCTCATGAAGATGATAGAGGGCTTTAAGGAGGAGATAAAGAACTTCCTTAAAGAAACACAAGAAAGCCCAGGGAGACAGATAGAAGTCCTTAAAGAAGAAGCAAATAAATGCCTAAAGGAATACAGGAAAATGTAATCAAGCAGGTAAAATATTTGAACAAAACTGTACAAGAACTAAAAATCAAAATAGAAAAAATAAATAAAACACAAAGGGAGGCAACCCAGGAGATGGACAACTTAGAAAGAGATCAGGAGCTATAGATGCAAGCATCACCAACAGAATGCAGAAATCTTCAGGCATAGAAGATGCCATAGAATTTACTGACATATCAGTCCAAGAAAATACAAAATATAAAAAGCTCCTAACCTAAAATATCCAGGAAATTCAGGACACAATGAAAAGATCAAACCTAAGAACACTAGGAATAGAAGAATCTGAGGAATTCCAGATCAAAGGGCCAGAAAACATTTTTGACAAGATAATAGAAGAAAATATCCCTAATCCAAAGAAAGAGATGACAATAAATGTATAGTAAGTCTACAGAACTCCAAATCATTTGGAGCAGAAAAGAAAAATCTTCTTGTCATATAATAATCAAAACACTAAATTCACAGAACAAAGAAAGAATATTAAAAACTGTAAGGGAAAATGCCATGTAAAGTATAAAAAAGATGTATCAGAAATGCATCAGCCTTCTCAACAGACACACTAAAAGCCAGAAGATCCAGGACAGATATCCTCCAAATCCTAAGAGTACACAAGTGCCAGTCCAGAATACTATAGCCAGCAAATCTCTAAATCATCATAGATGGAGAAATGAAGATACTCCAAGAGAGAACCAAATTTAAACAATACTAATCTAGCCCTATGGAGGATACTGGAACAAAATCTTGAATACAAGGAGAGTAACTACAGCCAAGAAAACATAAGAAACTAAGGATTTCACAATATACATACACACATAATACCACCTTAAGCAACAAAAAGAATAATAACTAGCAATCATCTCTTTTTAATATCTCTCAAAATCAATGGACTTGATTCTCCAATAAAAAGACAAAGGCTAGCAGACTGGATAATTAAATGGGATCCAGCATTTTGCAGAATACAAGAAATATGCCTCAGTGACAAAGACAGTCACTACCTCAGATTAAAAGACTGGAAAAAAGATTTCCAAGCAAATATCCCAAGAAACAAACTTTCAAACAAAAGTTTTCAAAAGTCATGGGGAGAACATTTCATATTCATCAAAGGTGAAATCCACGTTGAGGAAGTCTCAATTCTGAATATTTATGCTGCAAATGGAAGGTCATCCACATTCATAAAAGAATCTTTATTAAAGGTCAAAACACACATTGAACATTCCATTGAATAATAGGGAGAATCATCAATACCCCACTCTCACCAATGGACAGGTATTTGAAAAAGAAACTAAACAGAGGCACAGTGAAACTAATAGAAGTTATGAACCAAATGGATTTAATAGATAACAATACATTTCAACTCAAAATAAGAGAATATACCTTCTTCTTAGCTCTTCATGGAACCTTCTCCAAAATTGACTATATAATCAAACATGAAACAAGCCTCAACAGATACAAGAAGATTAGAATAAACCCATGCATTCTATCAATTCACCACAGACTAAGGCTAGACTTCAATAAAAACAAAGCAACAGAAAGTCCACATTCATGGAAATTGAACAACTCTCTGCTCAAGGAAAACTTGGTTAGGGAAGAAATAAAGAAAGAAATCAAAGACTTTTCAGAATTCAATGAAAATGAAGACACATCATACCCAAAATTATGGGACACAATGAAAGCAGTGTTAAGAAAAATTTATAGCATAAAGTGCCATCATAAAGAAAGTATAGAGATCCCATACAAGCAACTTAACAGCACACCTGAAAGCTCTTGAAAAGAAAGAAACAAACACACCCAAGAAGGCAGGAAACGGTCAAATTCAGGGCTGAAATCAAACAGTTAGAAACAAGGAGAACTATACAAAGAATCAAGGAAAAGAAGAGATGGTTCTTTCAAAAAATCAAAATGATAGATAAACCCTCAGCTAACCTAACTAAAGGCACAGTGACAGCATCAAAATTAACAAAATCAGAAATGAAAAGGGAGATATAACAGAAACTGAGGAAACTCAAAAGAAAATCATCAGAACCCACTACAAGAGCTTATATTCTACAAAACTGAAAAATTTAGATGAATAGATGACTTTCTAGACAGATAACACATACCAAGGTTAAATAAAGGTCAGGCAAACTCTATAAAAAAAATCCCATAATCCTTAAGGAAATAGAAATAGTCATCAACAACTCCCAATCAAAAAAGCCCAGAGCCAGATGGTTTCAGTCTAGAATTCTATCAGATGTATACCACAAAATATAAACAGAAGGAACACTACCCAAGTCATTATGTGAAGTCCCAATTATTCTGTTACTTAAACCATACAAAGGCCCAAGAAAGAAAGAGAACTTTAGACCAATCATGATTATGAATATCTACACAAAAATAGTCAATAAAATCATCCCAAAGAAATACAAGAATGCATCAAGTGTCACGCAGCAGGATAAGTAGGTTTCATCCCACGGATGCAGGGATGGATCAATATTTAAAATTTCATCAACATAGTACACTGTATAAACAAACTCATGGTAAAAAAAAAACATTATTATCTCATTAGATGCTGAGAAAGCCTTCAAAAAAATACAGCACCCCTTCATGTTGAAAGTCCTAGAGAGATCAGGAATTCATGGCACATATTTAAAAGCATATATAAAAGCAATATATAGCAAACCAACAGCCAACGTCAAATTAAATGGAGAGAAACTGGAAGCAATCCCATTAAAATCTAGACATGAAAAGTTGTCACTCTATTTCTATTTATTCAATATAGTAATCAAAGTTCTAGGTGGAGCAACCAGACAACAAAAGGAGGTCAAAGGGATACAAATTGCAAAGGAAGAAGTCAAAGTATCAGTATTTGCAGATGATATGATAATATACATACAAAACATCCAAAATTTCACCAGAAAACTTCTACAGCTGATAAACAACTTCAACAAAGTGACAATATATAAAATTAACTCAAACAAATCAATACTTTTCCTTTATATGAATGATAAAGAGGCTGAGAAAAAATTATGTCAAAAACACTTTTCACAATAGCCACAAGCAATATAAAATATGTTGGTGTAACTCTTACCAAGCAAGTGAAATATCTGCACAACAAGAACTTCAAAATCCCTGAAAAAAGAAATCAAAGAAGGCCTCAGAAGATGGAAAGGTTTCCCATGCTCATGGATTGATAGGTTAACATAATGAAAATGACCACCTTACCCAAAGCAATGTACAAATTCAATTCAATCTCCATCAAAATTCCAAAATAACTTTTCACAGATATGGAAAGAACAATTCTCAACTTCATATGGCAAAACAAACAAACAAAACCCAGGATAGTCAAAACAATTCTCAACAATTAAAGAATTTCCAAGGGAATCACCATTTCTGACCTGAAGCTGTACTACAAAGTAATAGTGACTAAAAAAACAAAAAACAAAACAAAACAACAACAACAAAAAAAAAAAAAAACCCACATTCTATTAGTACAGAGACAGACAGGTCTATCAATGGAATAGAATCAAAGACTCTGAAATAAACTTACACACCTGTGAACACTTGATCTTTGACAAAAAATTCCAAAACAGAGTGGGAGCCGAAAATACAAAAGCAGAGGGAGGGAGGGACCTGGGTAAGAGAGGGGAGGTGGAAGGGAAAAGGGGAATAGGATCAGATATGGGGGCTTGTGGATGGGGCAGGAAAGAAGCCCAGAGGGTCAAGAAAATAAATGGAATTAAGTAGCCTCAGGGAGTGGATGGGTTGATCCTCTAGAAAGTACCAGAGATCCAGGAGGTGAAGAACTCTCAGGACTCATTGGTGACCTTAGCCAAAATGATCAATATTGGGGAGATGGAACTCAAAGAGTCCAGTTCCAGTAGATAAACAAGACCTCAAGTGGAGGGACAGGGTTATTAAACTACTCAAAATTTCTGACCTAGAATTGTTCCTGTCTAATAGAACTGCAGGACAAAAATGGAGAAGAGACTGAAGGAAATTTGGCCTAATGACCTGCCCAACTTGGAATTCATCTCATTGGGGTTGGGGACACTGAAGCCTGACACTATTACTGATGCTATGATGTGCTTAAAGAACAGACCCTGGCTTGGCTGTCCTCTTAGAGGCCCTACTAGCAGCTGACTGAGAGAGAGGCAGATACTTAGACCCAACCATTGAACTGAAGACCAGGACCCCTCTGGTTAAATTTGGGAAAAAAAATTGAAGAAGCTAAAACAGAGAGAGAGAGAGAGAGAGAGAGAGAGAGAGAGAGAGAGAGAGAGAGAGAGAGAGAGAGAGAGAGAGAGAGAGAGAGAGAGAACAGGTTTTTCTGATCTGGCTTCAGTGGGAGAAGATGCTTTTAATACTAGAGAGACTTGAGGCCTCGGGGAAGGGGGAGAACTTGTTGGGAGGAGCACCCTATTGGAGGCAAAGAGGAATGAGATGAGTAACTGCAGGGGGCAATGACTGGAATGTAAAAACTAAAAATCTTTACAAAAATGTGAATGCACATAAGTGTTAGATAACAGTATTGGCAATCATTGTTTTCCTTTTCTTTCTATGTTATATCTGTTGGGATTGTCTTCTGCTTGTCCTATAGCTTGTAGTAAGAAGACATAATCATTCTTTTCCTACTAGGTGTCACTTAAGAGCACACTGTAAATTTATCCACTTTGTTTGACATTTATAAAGAAATTTTTTTCTCTTGATTTATACGGTCTTCTATCACCTCCTTACATTGCTGAACTTGTTGATCTTTCATTTCATAATTGCAACTGAATATAGTGAGAGTAGTAAGCATTTAAAAAACTTTCAAATAAAGTTTTATATAAACTTTCACAATAGAAATTAAATGTTAGCAAACCAAAAGATAACACAACTCCCTATTTTAAATGTTAACAAAATTTATTGCCAATGTTATTAAGAGTCTATTTAAGATATCCTTTTATTAGGTCCAGATTTGTCAATCAAAATCTTTAAATATTAACTGGAATCTAAATTATTGCAGCTCATTGGCTATTACATAATGGAACATTCCTTATCCTAGGAATCTATGTGTGCGAGAGACTTCAAATTGGGACTCAGCTCCCTGAAAGTCCCCTATTATGCCAACATCATGGAACTATAGCACTCTGTTGTTGAGCTCCATTTTAAATGGTACATCTATTATTACACTAATGATTACAAACCATATGGTGTAACCAATGGGCTGTCTTTAAGTACACTAATTACATCAAGTGCAGGCAATAAAACAGGTGCTAAAACAATGTTTCTCACACATTTTTTCATTTACTGCTCCATAGAAGACCTTTAACACAGAGATTAGAATTTCAATCTATTTCCATAGGCTCCCTTTTGACATTTAAAGATGCTGCTTAGCTATCAAGTCAAGTCCAATAGAAACAACACATCTTGTATTTGTTAGTGATTCAATGAATGGATTTTTTTAAATGGAGGTGAATTCATGAAATAATCACAATCTAAAACAAATAATGTTAATGCTATTTGGTGTTAAAGCCTATTTTATCTATGATCGGTGTACTATTCTGTACCTCTAGGTCATTTTATATGTGTAACCATAAAGCCAGCTTGGGATTAAGTTTTGCCTAAAATGTATAATGTATAATAGGTGTAGAATCCTACTCAGCATCCCTGAATCAGTTTTATGGCATATTTAATGATTTAATTCATAATAAAAACCTCATGAAACATAAATTTATGTTGAAACCTTACCTATTATATGTAAACCCCAAATACATGCTACCATAACTATATTGAAACAGTTATATTACCAATAAGCACAAAGTAGACTGGATGTGCTTGTGTATGTACCTCAAACAAAATAAGGCAAATGAAGCTAAAAACAAAGTAGATTAGAAATGTAGTAAGTGACACATCAAAAAAAAAATCATTCATATTGTTCAAATCATTATAGAACTCCCAGACCATAAAATATAACTTACTTTGTTAAAGTATTTTTATTTATTAGTGATGAATTTAAGATAAAATATGTATAGTTCAGGTTTTGGGGAGGAAGGGAATATGGGAGGGAAGGTGGGAAAGGCAGGGAAAGAGGCAGAGACAGAGACACATGGAGAGAGACAGAAAAAGACACACACAGAGAGAAAGAGAAAGAGAGACAGACAGACAGAAAGAGACAGAGAGAGCATTTTGTAGAACTAGAAAACCTATTGGCTGTTTGCAAATTAGTGTTGCTTCTGACCTAAAATAAAAATGGGTCCCCAAATTACTAACTTTACTAAGGTAATAAATTTAATGGGAGAATAATGAAAACTAGAATGGTTAGAAATAGGCAATCACAGCTATTCAAATTCTGTAATAAAGAAGCTGCCGTCATTTCTGAGCTGGATGTGTAATTTCTATATTTACATATCCCCAGCACCCAGTAGCATTCAAACATCTCCATAAGACTATGTCTTTGATTGGCATGATGATTCCTACCATTGCTTCCCACTGCCCAGCCTCAACCAAAATTTTCTCAGACCTGGAAGACCTTGAGCTCTCCTTCAAATAATTGGATGGTGCTTACAATGCTAACAAACATGGGCATTGTTACTGTTTTAACTCACTAAAATAAAGTTCCAGAAGACGGAGGTAGTATATCTTTTGGCCGGGTCAACTAGAAAGCAATATTTCCAGTTGGTCATTTATCAACTAAGGATGAGCATGTAATGTGAACTCACAGTACCGATAAGGGAGTTTGTGTGAAGCAGCAGTAGGAAGCCCTTCACTAATTTTAGTATTTTCCATTACATGATTATATTCAACAAAAAAAGAATTTTTCATTTTAGTTCTATTCCTCCCTCTCCACATTTTTCTTTCTCTACGTATTGAAGCCATGGTAACTGACAATATTATTGTTAACAATACTAGGAAGAATAAAGAACCCAGTTTGTAGTAGCTCAAGTCATTCAGAAGAGTTACTGGTCACATCATAGAGATTAAACAAATCTACTTTTGTATAGTCTTCTTCCTCCTTTATCTTTTACTTCTTTTTGTTTTTGTTTGTTTGTCTGTTTGTTTGTTTAAGATGTAGTAAAGTGTAACTCAAGCTGGCATGCATTGTGGAACCCTCTTACTTTAGCCTCCTAAATGTTTGAGATTTTTGGCATATGCTACCATTCCCAGTTTTTGAAGTTTCTTGAGTTACAGTCTGACACATGTGCCACACCTCAATGTTCCTATCAATAAAAAAGCTTATTTTCTTCTTTTTCCTTTTTCTCTATCCTCAGTATTTGCCTTTTCATATATATAAACATATGAGCTTCAAGAACCCACATCAAATTTTGGAGATAGATGAGGAAGAAAAGCTATGTAACTATCTATAAGGAAGTAAATATTTTCCATTATTCAATTTCTCAATAGTTGAATATTATTTAGAAGCTTGTTGACCAGAGGTTATTGCTCATTAATTCATAATTGAAAGAATATATAGAAGGACAAACTGAAATCCCAAATTCTTATGAAAAATAAAGAATAACAGGAGCATGGAGGTCCTTGGAACCACGTATCTCCAAGGAAACCACGGGTTCTAATCACATAGGATAGTCTTTTCAAAAGAAAGAACATAAAACCTGGATTTCTATAAGCTTCCACAACCAGAACATATCATTTATATGAGTAAGAGCATGACAGACCATTCCCCAGCCTCAGAAGCTAATATGGGTCACCTGTCTCTAGAACCCATCTTCTTAGAAGAAATAACATATACTTTGAATTGGATTTCAATAAAATTATGTCTTCTTATGGACAATTGGTGGTATTATACCAGGAATTTTATTTTCCAAATTGTATTTTGTGTAAATATGTTGTCAATAAACTGTCTGGCATCAGACTCTTTGAAGTTTGACCCACCCTGTGTGACTTAGTCGGGTTAAACTGGGAATTTTCATTCTCACCTAAGTATGGTTTGTCTCCCTGCTTCCAGAGACAAAAGAACTGTTGCATTTCAACCATGAGTCTCATAATCAAGGCACCCTAGAGAAAAGTAAGTGATAAATAAAAGGTAAGGTCTGTAATAACAAAAGGAATATCTTTTTAATTTTTTTCTTTTATTATTATTAGTCACTTTACATCTCAAGGGATACCCCACTTCCTGGTTACCCCCTCCACCAACCCTCATCCTATGATATCCTACTTTTCAGTAACCCATCTGCCTCTCCTCCATTCCACATCTGCCCTCCCCTCTTTCTTTTGCCTGTATGAAAGTGCTCCCCCACACACACACTCTCATGCCCCACTGCTCTAGCATCCCCCTACTGTGGGGCATCAAACCTCCCCTGGATCAAAGGCCTCCCCTTCTGTTGTTGTCAGGCAAGGCCATCTTCTGCTACATATGTATCTGGAATCAAAGATCGCTTTAGGTACACTCCTTTGTTGGTAGTCTAGTCTCTGGGAGAAATAGGTACACAAGTCAGCCTATGTTGTTTTTTGAATGAGTTGCAATCCCCCTCAGATCCTCCAGTCCTTCTGCCATCTCCCCTAACAATTCCCTGTGTTCTGCCTGATGGTTGGCTCCAAGCATCCTCTGCTTTGGTCAGTTGCTGGCCGGTCCTCCCCAAGAACTGTCACCCTTGGTTCCTGTCTGCAAGCTCCTCTTGACCACAGCAACAGTGTTGGGTTTGGTGTTTGCAGACATGATATATCCCCAGATGGGGCCATTGCCCAGTTGGTCCTTCCTTCAGTCTCTGTCCATTTTTTTGTCCCTGTTCTTCCTTTGGATAGGAACATTTCTAGGTTAAAAAAAAAACTTGGATATGGGTAGGTGACTCCATCACTCAACCAGGGGCCATGACCATCTACTGGAAGTAGTCTCCACAGGTTCTATCTCACACTTCTCTGTGAATTGCAGTTAAAGTCAATCCCATTGGGTCCTAGGAGCCTCAGGTTTCTCTCATGTTTGGGACCCTCCAGTGGCTATCCCCAGTTCCTCATTCCCTCTACTACCTATTTTTTTTTTCAATTTCCTGACCCTCTGTACCTCTCTCATGTCTCCTCCAGATTCTGATACTGCCACTCTTATTTCCTCCTCCTCCTTTCTCCCTCCCTTGTCCCCTCTCCTTTCATTGCCCATAATCATCCTGTTCCCCCATCAATGCAGGACTGAAGCATTCACCCCCTCATCTTCCTTCTGTGATTTGTATGATCTGTAGTTTGTATCACATGCACTATAAGCTTTTGAGTTAGTATCCACTTATTAGAGAGTACATACAATGTGTTCTTTTGTGTCTGGGTTACCTCACTCAAGATGATGTTTACTAGTTTCATCCATTTGCCTGCGAATCTCATGAAGTCATAGATTTTAATTGCTGCATAGTACTCCATTGTGAATATACACCAAATTCACACTCCTGAAGACCCAATAAGCTGCTGAAAGAGTCAGATGCAGATATTTGCACCCAACCAACAGACAGATGCTGCTGACCCCAATGATTGATTTAGGGAAAGTCTGAAAGAAGCTGAGGAGGAGGGTGACCCTTTAGGAGGACCAGCAGTCTCAATCTGGACCCCAGAGATCTCTCAAACACTGGACCACCAAACAGGCAGCATATACCAGCTGATATGAGGCCCCTTACATATATATAGTAGACAACTGCCAGGTCTGTGTTCAATCAAAGATGATGCACCTAACTCTCAACAGACTGGAGGCCCCAGGGTGTTTAGAGGTCAGGTGGGGTAGGGGATATGGGTGGGGACATCCTTGTGGAGGCAGGGGTGGGGAGGAAGTATGGGATGTCAAACAGTCTGAGGATTAATGAGGGGGGGAGAATAAAATCTGGAGTACAAAATAATTAAATAAATTTGGCCATCTTACCAAAAGCAATCTACAGATTCAATGCAATCCCCAACAAAATTCCAACTCAATTCATCATAGACTTAAAAAGAGCAATTCTCAAATTCATTTGGAATATCAAAAATCCTAGGATAGCAAAAACTATTCCAAACAATAAAGAACATCTGGGAGAATCGTCCTTGACTTCAAGCTATACTATAGAGCAATAGTGATAAAAACTGCATGGTATTGGTACAGAAACCGGCAAGTAGATAAATGGAATAGAATTGAAATCCCAGAATCAAACCCACACGTCTATGGTCACTTGACCATTTTCAAGGAAGTTAAAACCATTCAGTGGAAAATGACAGCAATATCAACAAACAGAACTGGTTCAACTGGAGGTCTGCATGTAGAAGAATGTAAATTGATCAACACCTATCTCCTTGCCCAAAACTCAAATCCAAGTGGATCAAAGACCTCCACATAAAACCAGATACACTGGAACTAATGGAAGAGAAAGTGGGGAAGAGCCTCAAATACTTGGAAATAGGAAAAACTTCCTCAATAGAACACACCAATGGCTTAATCTATAAGAGCAACAACTGACAAATGGAAAATCAAAAATTGAAGAGCTTCTGTAAAGCAAGTGACACTATCAATAGGACAAAATGGCAACCCACAGATGAAGAAAAGATACTTACTAACCCTACATCCAATAGAGGCTATTATTGAAAATATACAAAGAACTCAAGAAGGCAGACTCCAGAGAACCAAATAACTTTGTTAAAAAGTGGATCACAGGGCTAAATAGAGAATTCTCAACTGAAGAATATCAAATGGTTGATAAATACTTACAGAAATATTCAGCATCCTTAGTCATCTGGGAAATGCAATTCAAGACAACCCTGAGATTCTACCTCACAGCAGTCAGAATGGCTAAGATCAAAAACTCAGGTGACAGCAGATATTGGTGAGGACGGGGAGAAAAAAGAACACTCCTCCCTTGTTGGTGAGATTACAAGCTGGTACAACAATTCTGGAAATCAGTCTGGTGCTTCCTCAGAAAATTGGACCCAGCTATACCACTCCTGGGCATATACCCAGAAGATGCTCCAACATATAACAAGGACACCTGCTCCACTATGTTCATAGCAGCCTTATTTATAATAACCAGGAGCTGGAAACAACAAAGGAATTTCTATGAGATGAATGATGGCTAGGTGGTTAAGAGTATCCACCCAGGTCAGGGCTTAGATTTTCTAGTAACTACCTCTGATTCAACACTACCTACAGGTTTTCATGGATGGCTGCACACATATAGAATTCACACATACACACACACACACACACACACACACACACACACACACAAACACACACACACACACAGAGAGAGAGAGAGAGAGAGAGAGAGAGAGAGAGAGAGAGAGAGAGAGAGAGAGAGAGAGAGAGAGTTATAAATCAATTTTAGGAAAAAAGAATAATTCCTAATTGCTGAATTTACAATACAACTCTTATATCTAAGGATTATAGATTATTTCAGAATAGGGGCAGAAAATAGGAGCAGAAAATTTTCAAGTACAGGAGTAACATGAAGTTTGTTTTTACATTGTTTCTTCTAGAGACATTAGAAATTAATGAATTCTCTAGTATGACTGTCTAGACATAACCTGAACAGGAGGAAACGAAAAGAAAGGGGTTTATGAATGTTGAAAGAAAGAAAAATAGTATTTCTCAAGGAAGAATACATCAGCTATTTATGCAATAACAAATTGTCAGCACTGATTACAAATGTATATAAATAACATTATGCAGACTATAACATTATGCAGACTCTCAGGTTGTTCTTGTGCATTATGTATGTATATATACATATATGTATATGTATATATATTACATATGTATATATATGAACTAATAATTAAAAGAAAAAATGAATTATGGATTGGAAAGAGAGCTGGATTGATGGGAGGATTACATGGGAGATTTTGCAGGCAGTAAAAAGGGAAGGAATTGCTGTAAATAAAATATCAAAAATTAATATATATACATATATGTATATATATATAAACTTTTGGGGAACTTCCATAGTTATGAGAAAGTTACCAAAAGAACATGAATATAGATTCCCAGTCACAAAAACTAATAGCACATGACTGATATAATTAGCATAAATAAATTGAAATATTTGATAGAGTAATTAATGCAAGTACTAGATTATTTTAACAAATAATTTCAAGTCCAAGACAATACTATTCTTCAATTTCCCCACATCTTGGTTATATCTTTTTTAATCTTTTTGAAAGTCTACCTATTAGGCCTATTCTTTAGTTATCTTTTGAAATTAAGCATTGCCATTACATTAATAAAATAATTTTAATTCCTGCTAATTACTGAAGAAATTATTATTATTATTTTTTTTTGGTTTTTTTGAGACAGGGTTTCTCTGTGTAGCCTTGGCTGTCCTGGAACTCACTTTGTAGACCAGGCTGGCCTCGAACTCAGATATCCTCCTGCCTCTGCCTCCCAAGTGCTGGGATTAAAGGCGTGCGCCACCACCGCCCGGCTTATTATTTTATTAATCAACCATTTTAAATAGATGACACATATTTGTCTTAAGTTTATGTGATTGCAATGTGATTCAAAGCTTGCTTTCATTGTCTAATAAACATTTCAAAATAATTTGAGGAAATCAGCATTTGTTATACCTTTTACATTAGCACTCCCTTTTTCATTAATTTATTTACTTTACATCCAGATTGTAGTCCTTCTGCTCCTCCCCTCACACAGCTCCTTCCCAATCACTACTCCCATTCTCCTTTGAGAACAAGGGAATCTCCCCGTTAGGTACTACTCTAACCTGGCATATCATGTCCCTGCACCATTAAGTGCGTCCTATACCACTGAGGTCAGACAAGACATCCAGTTAGAAGAGGTTGCACAGGCAGACAACAGATTCAGGGACAGACACTCACTCCAGTTGTTGAGAGACTGATATTACAAGGATGCACATCTGATACAGATATCATAGGGACCTAGGCCCAGCCCATGCTTGCTCTTTGGTTAGTCATTCAGTCTCTGTGATCCCATAGGTCTGGGTTAGTTGACTCTATTGGTCTTGTGGAGAATCTATTCCCTTCAGGTTCCTCAATCCTTCCAACTCTTCCACAAGACTCCCCAAGTTCCATCTAATGTTTGGCCTTGGGTCTCTGCATCTGTTTCTGTCAGCTGTTGGATGGAGCTCACAGAGGACATTTATGCTACTCACCTATCTGGAAGCATAACAGAGAATAATTATTAGTATCAGAAACTGGTTTTTGCACATGGGATGAGTCTCCATTTGGGCCAGTCATTGGTTAGCTATTCCCTCTGTCTCCACTCTACCTTTGTCCCTGTACATCTTTTAGGCAGGACATTTTGGGTTGAACGTTTTATGGATGCATAATCCATATCTCTCCATTAGGAGTTCTCCTGTCTACAGGAGATGGACACTTCAGGCTTCATATACCCCTCTGCTGGAGTCACCCCATAGACTCCCTGGGATCTCTCTTCCACACCCCATCCCAGATCTCTTGCATGTTCTAGAGATGAGGCCTTCTTGGCCACCCCTGATATCCCTTCTCTTTCCTATGCTCTCTCTACACCTGATTCTCCTGACAAATTTCTCGCTACACCCCCCTCCTACCTACTTTTCTCCTTTTACAGACCTATGGTGTCTATTTTATTTTCACTTCTGAATGAGACTCAAACATTATCCTTTGGACCTTAACTGCTATTTTGAGAATACTTGGAGTTAAGGCAGCCTCTCACAAATTTTTGCTTTTAAGTCTACTTTCCTAGGAAAGAGGCTATTAGTCCCACATTCTCTTTTATGATCTGTGATCTGTATAAGGATCATGTAGATAGACTATTAATTTGTAAAATTTTCAGTATGTTATTTTATGGTAGTAACAAAATATCAGATGTCTAAATTTTTATAAAGAAGTAGGGTTTATTTTTATCGCATGGCAGATGTTTGAAGAGTTGATATTTGATTGACAGCACTTGTTGAAAAAGAATATGAATCCATAAACCAAAGACTGGGGATTGGCCAGACTATCCCTTACATGCTAATATACTCTCAGAAGAACTATATTGATTCATTATTACCTTCCAATTTTGATAACAACAAGACTTAACATCTATTAATGAAACTTTCCTTTTAAGGATACACAATAGTACTTAATAATCCAGAATTGGAACACTAGGGAGGATGATTCTAAAAAATGACACTATGAGAAACAAATAGTGCAAAAGTTATAGTTATTCACCTTTCCTAAACACTTCCTGTAGATTTCTTTTCTTTTCTTTTCTTTTTTATTGAAAAAGGAAGTAAAAATATTTTATGATAAGATAAAATTAAAGATTTACATGGAAAATGTTTCTGATAAAATAGAAGAAGCATATAGAAAAACACATTAAGATTGACAATTTTCATGGAAAATTAAAGAGTAAAATGGTAGACATAAAAATATTGCTAAATTAATTGAAAAAAGAACTAGAAACATTTTATGACAGAATTGAAGATTTACATGGGAAATATTTCAAATAAAATTGTAGAAAAATATAAAATAACATTAAAATTGAAGATTATTATGGAAAATTACAGATAAAATGGTAGGCATAAAAATATTTCTAAGTTGATTGAAAGTAGAATTATGACCATTTTCTGATGAATTTGAAGATCTACAAGGGAAATAATTCTGATAAAATTCAAGAAATATATAGAAAAACACATTAAAATTGACTATTTCATGGAAAATTATACAGATAAATGGTAGGAATAAAAATATTCCTAAGTTGATTAAAAGTAGAATTGCAAATATTTTCTGATGAAATTGAAGATTTACATTGAAAATATATCTGATAAAATTGAAGAAATATATAGAAAAACACATGAAGATTGACTATTTCATGGAAAAAATTATACCGATAAAATGGTAGGCATAAAAATATTACTAAGTTGATTGAAAGTGGAATTATAAACATTTTCTGACAAAATTGAAGATTTACATGGAAAATATTTCTGATAAAATTGAAGAAATATATAGAAAAAAATGATAAAATTAAAGATTATCATGGAAAATACTACTGTTAAAATGGTAGACATAAAAACATTACTAAATTGAAAGAGGAATCACAAACATTTTCTTATAAAATTGAAGATTTACATGAAAAATATTTCTGTTAGACTATGTTTTTTGTTGGGGAATTGAGTCCATTGATGTTATAAGATATTAAGGAATAGTAATTGTTGCTTCGAGTTATTTTTGATGTTATTTTTATGTTTGTGTGGTTACTTTCTTTTGGATTTGTTGGAAAAAGATTACTTTCTTGCTTTTTCTAGTGTAGAGAGTCATATTGAAGTGCTTTATCACATAGCAGTTATTCAGTTCCAGACTCCAGTGAACTACACCTCCCCCGAAAGTGGTGGAGCTGGCAGGGCTCCGGGAACAAGGCTTTTGTCACACCTCTGCCTCCTGCAGAGCAACAGACCCTATGGGGTCAACTTCCTTGAGGAACCATGGAGCCAAGAGCCTGCTGAGAAGCACTGAAAAGGCTCTGCAACCCTGGGAGAGAGGGTCACACCCACAGCACATATATTGTAGCTCTTATCCCCCAAGTAAAGAGAGATTTTGTACAGTCATGCACTAATGTCTCTGTGTGTTCTCTTTCTCTCGACCCTCCATCATTTCATTCCTTAGCTCTTTGTCCACAGAAAACCTGCTAGTATTCAATTCCCGGGAAGCTTCAAATGGTGCCTCAAATGTGGGATGTGGAAAAGGAGAGAACAACTGAGGAACACTGTCTGGTAGGTGGAGCTCCACAGAAAAGGAATGAAGGTTAAATATCCAGGGCCCAGTAAGCAACATAGAGTATTAATTTTAGCACTAAAACTGTCAGGTTTTGAAGGCTATAGTTGCAAGGGGCAGAAAGAAGGGATACGACAATCCTAGGTGAATCAGCATAGCCCGACGCTGAGATCAACTAGGGGTGACAGTGATGTGAAACCGGGAATTTTGTTAGGCAAGTTGTCCACAGTCTAGAACCATACTTCAGGTGAGAGAAAATTAGGGCATAAAATAAATAAAATAAAATAAAATGAGTAGAAAACTAGAACAAAAAAAAAGGATGAAAAACAAATTTTAGAAACATGAGAAAGACAGAAGGAAAATGGATTTTAAAAGTCTCCAAGGCACAAGGAGAAATAAAAAGCATGCTTCCCTCACTTTGTATGTCCTTGGTGTATATCTTTTGTTTGTCCTTGGTGCACCAATTTGTCCACATGTCAACTTGTTTCTTGTTGTTTGAATGTCTGTTCTATGTTTCATGTTGAAAAGAAAAAATGGTAAAAACTTCATCTGCTAGTGGTCCATCTCTTAATGCAGTCTCAGTTTATGGTTATTTATCCTAGAAAAAGCTATATAGTTGTGGTTATTGGGTCCAAAGTGCTTTTTCTCTTAAAATTACAGCTAGAAAAAAGAAATAAATGTGTTTGATTTAAATTTATAAGATTTGTGTAGTTGCTTTATTCTTGTTTCTAATTGATATTAAAGAAATAATTATGCTTAAATGTTTTGACTATAGAATATTGGCTCATAAGTTTTTTAAAGGATGTAATGTCAGAAACAAAAAATTAGTTTAAAATTGGTAATTCAGGGTTGGAGCCATTTTAAGCAACACGTGGCATAACCCAACCCAGGAAATAGAGGCCTCTAAGATATGTCCAGATTGGCGTAATGTTTTATGTGAATCTGATCCTAAGAGATTAGTCTTATAAGAGATAAGATTTAAAATGTTTTCTTAATGAGATATTATGTTACACTGTCATGCATTCAAACATGAGACCTGGCAGACAAACTTTACAGTGTGCAAGTAATGTGTTTGCCATTGATTTTAAAGAGAATAGAAGGTTTAAAATTGGGCTTTACTTTTCAAAGTTGTAGGTATTTTCTAATATTACAAGAGAAAGTTAAAAATTATGTTTAAAAACTGCAATTTTCAGTCTAATTAAAGGCTCATGATTCTCAAAGATAATTTCTAGAGTGATAAAGGTTAAAAACAGCTGAGGCTAGTATAGGCCTGTTGCTACTTTTTCACAAGTTTATTAGATACAGTTGTAAAAGTAAAATTTTTTCAAGATTAAAAAGGAGATTTCAGTGAGATTTTAGTAAAATCTTTATGGGAGCCCTCAAATTACCATATTGGCTGGCTGCAGGCTACTGTCCTACACAGGTGGGTGTGGGTCTGGCTTTAGACAATGGGCTCAGATTAGACAATATTTACATTGGAGATATATCCAGGTGTGGTTTAAAATACAGTTCAAATAAGATCTATGAAAGATCAATGAGGCTATGTAGAACTTATGAAGGCATTAAAATTTGGCCTGCAAAATTATTAAAGATTTAAAAAGGTTCATTTTGCATTGCGGATTCAGATAATTGTAAAAGCATTTACTTCTAAAGAGTTAAGAAATGGTGATAGCCTTATCTTATGAAAAAAAATGTTTTCTCTCTGCTTTAATGCAAAAAGCTAAGACTTTGAATCTTTCAGTGAATATTCTTCATAAAATTTTATTACAGACCCTTGTTTTAGCAATGGGTCTTTAAAATTTTTTTAAATATTTGTTGCTTCAAAAGATTCAAACATCATCAAAATGGTAATGGCTTGAGAATAATTTTATCCTTTTAACAGGAAAAGCAACTAAAGATGCTACATTTATTTTCTACGCTTACATAGTCATTGCCTATATTATTGCCTACTCTTAGTGTTCCAAGTAAGATTAAAACAAATAATAGAACTGGATGTTTATCACAGTCATCAAATATTTGAGATGTTTTTAACAATTTAATGTGATATAATTCTCAAGGAATAGATATTGTAAAACCTTTAAACAATGTATTCTAAATAAAGCACAAAAAGCAGGGAAATTGTATCCCTGTGCATATTATTTAAATTATACTTTATATTTTTAAGAAAATTTTAAAAATTTGGATGCCAAGGAACTCTTTGTTGAGTGTATAGCATTCAACAATTAGGCATACTCATGTCTAGGTGAGTGTATAGCATTCAACAACTAGGCATACTCACGTCTAGGTGAGATGAAAGGATCCATTTATTGTCATATGGCATGATCCTGATCAGTCATTTAATATGGGGAAGAAGGCATGTTTGTGTTTTTTCCACAGAATACTGCAGAAGCATTCTAGCTGCTAGAGTGATGAATGTGACATGCTGAAAATAATGCCTACCTGTGAACTTGATGAGTGCCCTGACAACAGTGACTTTACTTGCATATGTCCCAGATTAAATACACTGCCTTGCTGTAAGTTTTAGATCTTGTGGGACAGAGAACAGTGGAGACTGTTAAAACTGACTTAAAAAAATTATTATAAAAGAGAAGTTATAATGACTCTTCTCCTTCCTTTAATGTGATCAGTTTACTCAATCATGAAGTGGTCTAGTAATAAGTCCAATATTGGGGATTCCAATTATAAAGATGGCTAATAAACTTTATCAGCCAACTAAATTAATTTCAAATATAGTCTCCATTCTTTCTGAGAAGTAACAGGTCTCTGTTGATTCTCAAAGCCACTTCCCCCCTACACTGGGAAGCTAAGCTTTGTGTTTTAAGAGATGCTAATTTACAAATGAATACCTTGGACCTTCCAGAGACAAGCTAATTTGCAACTGAACATTTTTTCTTTCTTAACTCTTTATCTTAAGCAGATTGTCTCCATGCAGGCTCACCTGAATTGGAAACAGGCGTGACTGTTAAAAGACACTTGTGTGGCATTTGGCAACTACTTGACTCTCTGGCATCAAAGCCTATACAAGTGGATCTCCTTCATGGAGACACATAGAACTCAGATCAATGTGTGTCTGCTTGGCATCAGGAGAGTTGCACAGAAAAGCATTGCATGGGGAGGATTTAAATATCCGTTTCTGAGTCCCCGGGAAGCATGCCTGATTTGCATAGGAGTTGGTGGCGGTCTTCGGACCACTTTACACTCTATGGGGATGTCCCACTAATTCAAGGCTCTGCCCTTCCCCTCCAAAAGACACCAGGAGCCATCTAAAATGTGGAAACACTTATTTGTCTAAAATATGGGCTTCTGTTCCCACTCTCATAAACAGATTACTATCCACTTGTTTAAAATAATACAGAAGGGGGAGATGTAGAGAGTCATATTGAAGTGCTTTATTACAAGGCAGCTATCATTCAGCTCCAGACTCCAGTGAGCTACACCTCCCCCAACCTGGCAGAGCTGGCAGAGCTCCGGGAACAAGGCTTTTTGTCATACCTCAGCCTCCCGCAGAGTAACAGACCCTATGGGGTCAACTTCTTCGAGGAACCATGGAGCCAAGGGCCTGCTGAGAAGTGCTGAAAAGACTATGCAACCCTGGGAGGGAGGGTCATATCCACAGCTCATATATTTCCACTCTTATCCCCCAAGTAAAGAGAGATTTTGTATAGCCATGCACTAATGTCGCTGTGTGTTCTTTTTCTCTCGACCCTCTGTCGTTTCATTCCTCAGCTATTTGTCCATGGAAAACCTGCTTGTGTGCAATTCCTGGGAAGCTTCATGCTAGGGTGTAGTTTCCCTCCTTGTGTTGGCATTTTCCAACTATTATCCTTTGTAGGGCTGTATTTGTGGAAAGATACTGTATAAATTTGGTTTTATCATGGAATATCTTGTTTTCTCCATCTATGGTAATTGAGAGTTTTGCTGGGTATAGTAGTTTGGGCTGGCATTTGTGTTCTCTTAGGGTATGTATGACATCTGCCCAGGATATTCTAGCTTTCATCATTTCAGATGAGAAGTCTGGTGTAATTCTGATAGGCCTGCCTTCATAGGTTACTTGACCTTTTTCCCTCACTGCTATTAATATTCTCTCTTTGTTTAGTTCATTTGGTGTTTTGATTATTATTTGACGGGAGGAATTCTGGTCTGGTCCAGTCTGTTTGGAGTTCTGTAGGCTTATTGTATGTTCAAGGATGCCTCTTTCTTTAGGTTAGGGAAGTTTTCTTCTATAATTTTGTTGAAGATATTTAGTGGCCCTTTAAGTTGGAAATCTTCACTCTCTTCTATACTTATAATCCTTAGGTTTGGTCTTCTCATTGTGTCCTGGATTTCCTGCATGTTTTGGCTCAGGAGCTTTTTGCATTTTGCATTTTCTTTTACTATTGAGTCAATGTTTTCTATGGTATCTTCAGCACCTGAGATTCTTTCTTCTATATCTTGTATTCTGTTGTTGATGCTTACATCTATGACACCTGAATTCTTTCCAAGATTTTCTATCTCCATAGATGTCTCACTTTGTGATTTCTTTATTGTTTCTACTTCCATTTTTAAATCCTAGATGGTTTTGCTCAGTTCCTTCACTTGTTTGTTTGTGTTTTCCTGTAATTCTTTAAGGGATTTTGTGTTTCCTCTTTAAGGGCCTCTACCTGTTAACCCATGCTCTCTTGTATTTCTTTAAGGAATTTTTATATTTCCTCTTTAAGGGCTTTTACCTTTTGACCCATGTTCTACTTTATTTCTTTAAGGGAGTTATTTATCTCCTTCTTAATGTCCTCTAAGAGCATCGTGAGATGAGACTTTAAATCCAGCTCTTGCTTTTCCAGTGTGTTGGGGTATCTGGGACTTCCTGTGGTGGGAGAACTGGGCTCTGATGCTGCCAAGTAGCCTTGGTTTCTGTTGGTAGGGTTCTTGCACTTGCCTTTCACCATCTGGTTATCTCTGGTGTTAGTTGGTGTTGCTGTCTCTGACTGGAGCTTGTCCCTCCTATGGGCCAGTAAGCCTGTGTCTGTACTCCTGGGAGAGAACTTTCTTCTGGCAGGGTCTGTGCACAGAAGGCTGTGGAGCTGTCTGGTTCCCTGCTCAAATGGCAGCCGGAAGGGAAAACTCCTGTCCCAGCAACCCCACTGAACTTATGCCCTGTGTGCTCCTAGCTGTTCCCCTGCAGAAAGAAGGTGGAGATCTCACCTCTGCACTCAGAAGTGAAATCTCTGCTGGGCGATCACTCTATCCTGTAGTGTATGAGATCTATAGAGATTGCACAGCACATGCACCATCACCCAATCTTCATAGGATACCAACCCCATGGTTTTGTTAAGCATTTCCCTGCTTTGCCTATACTTCCAACATTAATTTTGAAATTGTCATTCGGTTGTCATTGAAGCAAAACTCTCTCTCTCTCTCTCTCTCTCTATATATATATATATATATATATATGCTCTCTCTACATATATACATCTTGATTTATATACATGCTATATGTGAATCATCCAGATCTGCCACATGTTTTTTTCAGAGCAACAGCACAAGCCATAGCCACCTTAAGCTGAGCTAGACTTGGAATGGCTGCAGAGCACTTCCTTGTAAAGAAGGGAGGAGAGATAGGCATGTATATAGTGGTTTGAATATAAGTGATTTCCATAGTTTCATATATTTGAATGCTTAGGTAGTGGAACTTTTAAATAGAATAAGAAGAATTAAGGGATGTGCTTTGTTGGAGAAACTGCAAATGTGACACTGGGTGTGAGCTTTGAGTTTTTCAAAAGCCCACATCTGGCTCTTTCTCTTTCCTTGTTCTAGGCCTGTAGATTAAGACATAGGTCTTAGTTACTACTCAATCACCAAGCATGCTGCTCCCCACTTTTTTAAAAGTATTCTGTATTCCTGTGTCTGGGGCTACGGTGAAAGGACCATCATCACATTGGTGTTTTCTGCTATGTGTTTAGCTTGCCAATGCACCATTCAGTGATATTTTTAGAATTCACAAAAGTCCTGACTAAAGAAATGTAAAAATTAAAAAGCAGCAACTGGATGGAACTTTCTTTTAATTGTCTAAACGATACAATTTCAAAAGTATGAGTGAAAATATTCAATAAATGTAAAGAAAAAATTAAAATTGTTCAATTTTGTAAATTTTTTTGTCACTGACGTATTTTATACTTTTGATACCTTCAAAATTATAATGTTCAAAGAAAGAAGAGATTAGTGGCTTGCATCACTATTGCTAGAAAGCTTGTGCTTTGGTTTTTCTAACTACAGTCATCAGAGAAAAGAGCACTGGGCTCATTATAAGAAAATCAAAAGTTTAAGAATATCCCCATGACCAAAACTTGTAGTCAATAAGTAAGAAAGTAAGTAAGTAAGTAAGTGAGTAAGTAAGTAAGTAAGTAAGTAAGTAAATGAAGGAAAGGTTCTCTACTTTTATTTTCGAATTCATTTGTCTCTCAATGATGCTATTGCATTTTAAACACAAAATAATAAAAATATTTTCTCCAGTTCTCTCAACAAAACATCTAATCTTTACTGTCATACATCTTGTCATGACTGAAAAAATCTATAATAGATTCCATTCAAATTTGGTGTTTCCCATTATCAACATTATTATTGGCAGATAAGTTTATATCCATTCTTAAGATTTTAATAGCTTTTATCTTGCATAGTTATTATATATATTACATGTTGTTCAGGCAAACATTTTGACTCAAGAGAGTTACTAAATCCAAGGATGTCTTTGCTATAATAAAACTTGCAAAGTGCATAGTTATTGCTTAATCAATTTTATGTCTCATTCTTTGTGAAAGTTTGTGGTTTAAACGAAAGATTGGACTGAAATATTTTATGTCATTCAAACATTATAATTTAATGGTTTTATTTCAGGAATTTACCCTTAAGGCATAATCACATAAAAATATAGAGAGAATGTCCATAATGTGGAGAACATATCTAAAATATTAAAATATATTTTGGAATATATTTGGTAAATTTACCATGTGAAAAAATACAGAAATTTTCACAACAAAGGTACTATGCAAAATTATGATGTGTCATTAAATATCATAACCCACAGATAACTAAATTCTATTCTGTATAGACTATTTTTTAAAAGATTTTTAATGTATTAAAATGTAATTATTGGAGCTGGAATGATGGCTCAGTGGTTACATGGCTTCCTTTTCAGAGGACTCAGGTTCAATTTCCAGCTCTCCCATGATGGTCTCTCACCATTGTCACTCCACGTCCAAGAAAGCCAATGCCCTCTTCTGGCCTCTCTGCACAGATATTCACATGGTGCCTAGACAGACATTTAACCACAACACTAAAGCATATAAACATAATGTATATTTTTACATTTTTATTGAAATTATGTTCAACTATAGAAATGTCATGACTTTATGACTAATATTTATTCTTACTATATTTTATGTAAACACCAATATATATAAAAGAGAGGGCAGTAAAATATATGAAAAATGTGAAAAGCAAAGAAAATGACTATATGAATAATCAATCTTAGGAAATATTCTTCTTCTCTAATAGTTTTCTGAAATTTCAAAAATGTTTTTTAATCGGTGTGTATAATTAATAGTCATGTACATTACAAATTATGTATGGATTTTTTCTACAACATACTTTAGCACAGTTTAAAAATTTAGAACAAATTAGACCAAATGTAGCTTAGTCTTAAAGTAAGTACTCTAACTCATCAATAAATTTTTACATAGAATATTGGCATAGAGTATGAAGCAAATCTTCCTTCTGTACTGAGAGCTATTATCACTTTCTTTCCATTTAATTTTTTTCTTGCTTCATTTTCTTTTTAATTTTTCTTCTGTTACTTACATTCTTGGTAAATAGTTAACACACATTCTAGAGATTATTGTTATTCTTGCTGCTCAGAGAATTCTCAAATAGCCCTCTACTTAACAGACCCTCATTACAGTGTAATTTTCTTATATAGCAAGTATTGTACTTCATAATTATTAATTTAGTATCACAATTCATTGTCCTTTCCTAAATCTATGGATAGACATATGTACTGGCTGGTTTGAGTGTCAACTTGAAACAAGCTGTAGTTATCACAGAGAAAGGAACCTCTTTTGAAGAAATGCTTCTATGAGTTTCAGCTGTAAGACATTTTCTCAATTGGTGATCAAGGGTGGGATAGACCATTTTGGGTGGTACCATCCCTGGGCTGATAGTCCTGGGATCCATAAAAAACCAAGATGAGCAAGTAATGGGATGCAAGGCAATAAGAAACATCTCTCTATGGCCTGTGCATCAGCTTCTGCTTCCTGGCATGTGTGAGTTCCTGACAATGGCTGGATGACTGGGACCCAGATGCTGGCAAGAAGAAGAAGAAGAAGAAGAAGAAGAAGAAGAGGAGGAGGAGGAGGAGGAGGAGGAGGAGGAGGAGGAGGAGGAGGAGGAGAAGAAGAAGAAGAAGAAGAAGAAGAAGAAGAAGAAGAAGAAGAAGAAGAAGAAGAAGAAGAAGAAGAAAGAAACAAAGAAAGAAACAAAGAAAGAAACAAAGAAAGAAACAAAGAAATCAATAAAAGGATTTGTAATGATATTTTTCTATACTCATAAATTGGTACCCAACCCAACTAGAAACCTCATCCTACATCCTATTGAAAAAGATGCAGAGTTCCAGAGCTCAAAAACACTGCAGAAAGTGGGGAATAGGTTTATAGGAATTTATATGACAACCTGATCATGTTTTGGGGGAGGACTGTGGAAGAACTTTGAAACTTTGGATTAGAAGTGCCATTTGGTGGTAAGAACTCTATGGAATGTTCTGTAGGAGTGTGGAAGATAATGTTGAGAACAGTGGTAATGATGGAGGCCTGGCTTGTGATATTTCAGAGGGAAGATTAAAGACTCTTAAAAGGGCCATAACTGTTATGATTATGAAGATTTTGTGGTTTTGGTCAGTAGGGTCTAAAGAATCAGCTGTGATTAACATGATACCAGAACCACTAAAATGAAACCTTTACATTATTGGGACTATTGATGCTGTTTAACTGGAACTGAGAAATTAGTGGTGATTTAGAAGAGACCAGCATCACTAAGGTAAAATATTCTGGGAAGTATATTCTGAGAGTACAAAGAAGCTGTGTTCCAGAAATAGTCTAGGTTGTATCCCATGCTGTGTCTAGTCTTGGTAAAGTGTAAGAGTAACTCAGGTTGTACTGGTTTTGAAGGAATGAAGGAATCATGAGCAGCTGAGGCTCATTACTGTGACAGACCATGAAAAGACACTGGTGATGGTGCAGCCTCAGTTGTAATTGATGAACCAGGACTGAAGTGATCATGCAAAGTAGTTGAGTCATGGCACCATGAAGAGATCCTAGGAGAGGATATTGGTGAAGCCTAGTTGTAGCAGAAAAAGCAGTATTTTGGAGATGCCAGTACCATGAGTTGACCACCAGGAACAGCAATATCAGATAAGGTGTGTGCTACAAAGGGTAAAGCTGGAGAAGTGATCCAAGCCCTTGGAGGAGCCCAGAAGACTGTGAGTGGATCTCAGACACTGGATAGTTAGAGTTTGATTTTGCTTTTGATTGTGACTATGCCCTGATATTGTCTCCTCCTGGAGGAAGAACGTATGTTAGTGGAGCCCTCGGTTAAGAGAGTTTGAATTGTAAAAAGACTTTGAATTTTAAAATAGATTGGAAATTTTAAAGGGCTTGAAATTTTAATATGTAAGAATTTGTGAACACTGTGGGACTTAAAGTTATTTGGATCTTGGGGATGAATAAGAAAGTAATGGTTGAGGTTTTATAGTGATGTGTTTGTGTGTCAAATTGACAAGGGATCAATTGTACTGGCTGTTTTTGTTTCTCAACCTGCCATAAACTGGACAGAGAAAGGAGCCTCCCTTGAGGAAATGCCACCATGAGATTCAGCTTTAAGGCATTTTTCTCAATTACTGATAAAAGATGGGAAGGTCCATTTTGGGTGGTACCATCCCTGGGCTGGTAGTCTTGGGGCCTATATGAAAGCAAGCTGAGCAAACAAGGGGAAGCAAGCTAGTAAATAACATCTCTCCATGAACTCTGCATCAACTCCTGCTTCCTCAGCTGTGTGAGTTCCTGTCCTGACTTCCTTTGGTGGTAAACAGCAATGTGGAAGTGTAAGCTGAATAAACCCTTTCCTCCCCAACTTGCTTCTGGTCATGATGCTTTGTTCAGGAATACAAACCCTGACTAATATAGTAAGTTTTAATTTTACTTTTGAAACAACAAAAACACCATTGTAGAGTTTCCAGCAAGCTCTGGTAAACATTAGAGAGATTCTACATCTCTCTATGAATTTACTGATAATATTCTTAATCTTTCACTGAACAATTATTATAAAAGAATGAAAAGAAAAATGATGCTTATTTCATTTTCATAAGGTCTAATTATTTGATGTAAAATGAAAAAGGCTCAGAAAGTAAAGATTTGGCCACATACGAGGTCCTTAGTTTTCTAAGGAGGTTAAAGTGTCACGCAATGCTAAGACTTTACATCAGGATTAACTCTTTTTTGGAATGCTCCACCCTCAGAGAGGCTCAGAGATGTTTCTAGTATCATCTTAAGTCATACTCAGATGCTTTTTCTATCCAGTTTCCCATGTTGCTTCAAAATCAACAGTACCATCCCTTCATACTGGTAAAGTCAACCATCCCTCCTCATTTTTAATGAACTCCTGCTGTACCAGCAACTTAAAAGTCCAGATCCAAGTGATTTTTTTGTTTGTTTGTTTCTTAATAATGGTAAAATATGTTTTCCCCTTTCTTGGAAAGACATGCAATTATGTTTTCTATTCATGCAGTCTGGATTGATGATCTAATGTTCTGAAGAATATTGGACACAGGAACCAGAAATGAAAACAATGCTACAATATCATAGGACTGATTTTGTTGTTGTTGATCTTGTGTTTGGGTTTTTTCCTTATCTTTTTGATGTTGAGAATGTAATTTGTACTACTTATAAGAATATACTTGAGACCAGAAGCAATACCTAATAAGAAGTTACATTAGCCAGTAGAGACTAATTTTGTGGTCAACAAGGATTAAGATCCACATGTTTCTGGGACTCAGTATTAACATGAACTAGTCAATTCCACGTTGCTTTGGTTGGTGAGAACCAAGGGTCAAAAGCTTACTGGGATTTGGGATAGCACGCTGTCCCCATAATTCTGAAACCTAATGATCTGGGACTAATATGCTTGACCAGCCAGAGTCAAGCCCCATAAGCTGCAGTGATTAGCAGAGATTAAACCTCACTCTGTCTTCTTTCTCTTTGAAAGGATACAATTGCTTCTCTCAGTTATAATAAATTATAATATGGCTTTGCAGATCCAAGCAGCCTGAACTGAGTTAGAAATTTTATTTTGGGAATTACTATATTTTTTCTTTTTCCAGACTGAGCAGCATAATATAGAATGGGAAGTTATAAAGGTGAGAATTTAAGGAAAATAGAAGAGGCTCAAGCCATAGGAGCCATGACACTTCCTGAATTGTACAATCAATAGTGACTGTCATAGTTTCCTGATATGGGTGTCCAATATTTGCTGCATTTTTAAATTAGTGTTTTTTCTAGTAAAAACAGGGAAAATCGAACAAGGAAAAAAAATGCATGAATAATTCCTGAAGATCAGAAGAGTCCAAGCAAGTCTTTTGTGCAACAGCCTTAATTAAACCTTATTAAGACCAGCCTTAATCCATAGTGATCTGATAAGGTACATGGGATTATTTCAATCTTCTTATATCTGTTGAGGTCTGTTTTTTGACAGATTGTATGCTCAATTTTGGAGAAGGTACCATGAGGTGCTGAGAAGAAGGTATATTCTTTTGATTTAGGATGAAATAATCTATAGATATCTGCTAAAACCATTTGTTCCATAACTACTGTTAGTTTCACTGTGTCTCTGTTTAGCTTGTTTCCTTGATCTGTCCATTGATGAGAGTGGGGTGTCGAAGTCTCCCACAGTTATTGTGTGAGGTACAATGTGTTCTCTGACCTTTAGTAAAGTGTTTTTTATGAATGTAGGTAGCCTTTCATTTGGAGCATAGATGTTCAGAATTGAGAGTTCTTGGAATATTTTTCCTTTGATGAGTATGTGTGTACTTCCTTATCTTTTTTGATGACTTTTGGTTGAACATCGATTTTATCCAATATTAGAATGGCTATTCCAGCTTGTTTCCTGGGACCATTTGCTTGGAAAAATTGCTTTCCAACATTTTACCCTGAGGTAGTGTTTGTCTTTGACATTGAGGTGCTTTTCCTTTTTGCAGCAAAATACTAGGTCTTGTTAAAGTATCCAGTCTGTGAGTATATTTCTTTTTATTGTGGAATTGAGTCCACTGATGTTAAGAGATATTAAGGAGTAGTGATTGTTGCTTCCTGTTATTTTTTATCTTATTTTTATGTTTTTGTGGTTATCTCCTTTTGGGTTTGTTGAAAGAAGATTACTTTCTTGCTTTCTCTAGGGTGTAGGTTCCCTCCTTGTGTTAGCATTTTCCATCTGTTATCCCTTGTAGGGCTGGATTTTTCAGAGATATTGTGTAAATTTGGTTTTATCGTGGAATATCTTGGTTTCTCCGTGCATGGTAATTGAGAGTTTTGCTAGGTATAATAGTCCGGGTTGGCATGTGTGTTCTCTTAAGGTCTTCATGACATCTGCCAAGGATTATCTTGTTTTCATGGTCTCTGGGGAGAAGTCTGATGTAATTCTAATAGGTCTGTTTTATATGTTACTTGGCCTTTTTCTCTTATTGCTCTTAATATTCTTTCTTGTTTAGTACATTTGGTGTTTTGATTATTATGTGACAGGAGGAATTTCTGCTCTGGTTCTGTCTATTTGGAGTTCTGTATGCTTCTTGTATGTTCATGGGCATCTCTTTCTTTATGTTAGGGAAGTTTTCTTCTATACTTTTGTTGAAGATATTTACTGGTCCTTTAAGTTGGAAATCTTTGCCTTCTTCTATACCTATAATCCTTAGGTTTGGTCTTCTCATTGTGTTCTGGATTTCCTGGATGCTCTGGGTTAGGATCTTTTTGCATTTTGCATTTTCTTTGACTGTCCTATCAATGCTTTCTATGATATCTTCTGTACCTGAGATTCTCTCTTCTATCACTTATATTTTGTTGATGATGCTTATAACTATGACTCCTCATTTCTTTCCTGAGTTTTCTATCTCCAGAGTTTTCTCCTTTTGTGATTTCTTTATTGTTTCTACTTCCATTTTTAGATCCTGAATGTTTTTGTTCAGTTCCTTCACTTGTTTATTTGTGTTCTCCTGTACTTCTTTCAGAGATTTTTGTGTTTCCTCTTTAAGTGCTTGTACCTGTTTATCCATGTTCTCCTGTATTTCTTTAAGGAAGTTGTTTATGTCCTTTATGAAGTCCTCTATCAGCATCATGAGATGTGATTTTAAATCCAAATCTTGCTTTTCCAATGTGTTGGGGTAACTAGGGCTCTCTGCTGTGGGAGAACTAGGTTTGAATGATGCCATGTCAGCTTGGTTCTTGTTGGTAATGTTCTTGGGTCTGTCTTTTGCAATCTGGTTATTTCTGTTGTTAGCTGGTCTCTCTGACTCTGACTATGGCTTATCTATCCTGCAAGCCTGTGTATCATTACTCCTGGGAGACCAGTTCTCTCTGGGAAGAATTTAGGTATGGAAAGCTGTGGTACAGGGTCAGTCCAGGTATGCAGACAGAAAGAAGAAGGATCTTGTCCCCAGCTGATCCTTGGTTCCTATGTCCTAATGACTCTAAGCAGTTCCCTCTTGGGTCATGTATTTGAAGAGAAATGGTGATCTTACCTGTGCATGCAGGTATGTAGGCACTCCTAAGAGACAAGCATTCTTGTGGAGGTATTTGTGTATGTGGCTCTGTGGCCCAAGATCTTCTCTGGGCACACACAGAAATCAGTAGACTCTTGCCACATGCTGTCCCTGGGTTCTTGTGTTCTCGGGGTTTCAAGCAGGTTCCTCTGAGCAGCAGAGGTGGTCCCACCTGTGCTCCTAAGCCTGTCCACACTCCTGGGAAGTTGGCTATCTCCCTGTGACAACTGGGTATGGACCCCTGGGTCAGAGGATGGCAAGCAGCTGCAGACAAAATCCAGAAGACTCCCAACATAAATTGGCTTAATGATGCCAAATGTGTAGCTAGCCTTGAAACTTACATATAAGGAATATACAGACTCATCAGTGTATACATATCTGCAGATGTGTACATGAATTCAACATATACAAATATATATTTATGTATAATATATGCTATATATTAATATTTACATATTTGTATATGTTGAATTCATATACATATATCACAAAGGAAAAAATATACTTGAAAGAAGAGGTAGAGTACATGGCAGAGTTTGGAGTGAGGAAAGGAATAAAGAAAATGGGAAATTATGTAATGATAAGTTTAAAAAGGTAAAAAAAATTGTCATGATCTACCAGTCATATGTAAAATACATTGAACAATATTGTAGTAGTGAATCAGATGGCAAACAGATAGTGAGATAACTTGAAATATGTTTTTGACATTGGGTTGTCAAATGAAAAGAAATGTTGAAAAAACATAATCTCCTTTATTAATATGGAACTATAATTTTTAGACAATTTCAATAGGGTTATCAGTTTTTAAAATGGAATTTTGTTTGGACTATGTCTGCACACACTATACATATACATATATATATATATATATATATATATACATATACATATATATTTATATATAATAGATATATAGATATAAATATATGAGTAACAATATAAATAAAAATGTATATTATAAATAAATATACATTTCATATATATTTCAAAGTCAGGCATTTTCAAATAAATTTAATAAGCATGATTTAATATATTCAAAAGCTAAAGAGCAGTACCATAAATATTCAATAATAGTAAAAGTCTATGTCAACTTCAAACTAAAAATGTTTAACCTAATAATTCATAAAAAGCTCTATGAATGAGATTTTGAGCCCAATTAACTCATTTATTTAGGCAGTTTTTAAACAAGTGCTATAAAATACGTTCTTGAGGCATCTATTTAGCCCCATTTTATGCAACATATTTTCTTTTTAAAAAGAGTATACTAGATAATACTTGACCTCCAAAGGAAAATATTAATTGTCCATCAGCTCATCATACTTAGGTGCTTCTGGATTTAGAAAAAGATATAATGACAATAGTCCAGTTATTACATGGAAGTATCACCTCTACTCCACTATAATTAGTAATATTCAATTTTAACCAATAAAATAAAGGCAGATCTTCTAAAAGAAACTTTGCTAACGAAAAACTTCACTAAACAATTCAAGGTATCTGATTCTCCAATAGAAAAGTCAAAACTTCAAGAGACAACATTTCCACCATTGAGTATATAATTCAATCTTTTTATTAATGCTGTTTACCTCTTCCCTATACCAAAACACATTGTAAAAATTCAATGGTGTCCCTGTTTACTACTACAGCCTTCCTTAAATAAAGGCCTGTCATAATAAAATTTAAAATGATGTGTACTAGCCGGGCAGTGGTGGTGCACGCCTTTAATCCCAGCACTTGGGAAGCAGAGGCAGGAGGATTTCTGAGTTTGAGGCCACCCTGGTCTACAGAGTGAGTTCCAGGACAGCTGGGGCTACACAGAGAAACCCTGTCTCAAAAAAACCAAAAAAAAAAAAAAAAAAAAAAACCAAAAAAAAAAAATGATGATGATGATGTGTACTATCTAAGGGATGTCTGTCTATTTTATATATGATGAAACTCGTTATTTCTCTTGTTTGGTTTGTTTTCTGATATAGGTAGTTAGAGGTAATATTTCTCTTTCATTTGCCAAGCCACTGATATAACCATAAGGAACTTCTCTTGATGTAGGGGAATGCCAGGACAGAGAAGTGAGAGGGGGTTGAATGGGGAAAAGAGGGAGGGAAGGGGGCTTATGGGACTTTTGGGGAGGGAGCAAACAGGAAAGGGGAAATGATTTTGAATGTAAATAAAACAAAACTTAAAAAAATAAAAAAATAAAAATAAATTTACTAACCATTAACTTTGTCTTAGTAATCTGACAAGGAATTAGTGATGCAATTTTTAAGTATTGGAAGTAAACAGAGATTTGGAAAAAGCTGTATGCAAGGCATATACTTTCTTATGCTCCATTCCATTCTGTAGAGGGTTGGCTATGTATGTCCTGCTTCCTCCCAGTTGCTGGGGGGCATATTAATACACTCCAGATAATGAAATATGAGCTTGAGTAAAGTTAGTTACTTCTCAGTCTGAAGTCAAACTCTTGACTTGTTCTCATATGAGCAATAATGTCTAAAACAGAGAGTAACTTTGAAAACTGCACATTTAAATGTAGATAATTTGCCATAATTGCCTGAGGATTACTACAGTTTCATTAGAATGTATACCACCAATTGAAATTTGCCTAAGCAAATATTGACCACTGTGGAAAGCCCTGATGTTTATGGAGTAGATTTTTCAGCCCATAGCTACCACAATTAATAAGGAAACATGTTCTTGAATTTGGAGGTTATTAAAAATATCCCATTTCCCATTATCCAGTGAAAGCTATTTGGTTGAACCTAGATGACTTTCGGATAAGCCATATGGCTTATAAGCCTGAGTTCTGCTGGAACAGATTGAAAAACAGAGATTTAGTGGTGATTATTGACTTTTATTGGTAGGACTTAGCAAAATATTTGAAGAAGACATACTCTTGAGATCAGTTGGTGTTTGATGCCTCAAAGAAATCAAAATAAAAAACTATCCAGAAATTAAAAGTTTTCAATAGAAAATTATAATCCTATATAATTAGGTTCTACAAAGTATCGGTTGTACAATAAGTTATTGGTGAGGTTGTGGATATGACAGCTTCAGGAATACTCATTATGGAAAGCAAACTATGACTATTTCTTATACAATTGGGTACACTATTACCATTCGATATATAAAAGACAGAAAGCTAGTCTTTAACAGATGAGCTTTTAGGGAATTTTTCAAACCTAAAACAGAAGACTTGGTAAAGGTGAACTGTTTTGGGGGACATGCTGAAAGAGTAGAGACAGAAGGATCACAGTTCAAGGCTAGATAGGGAAATTTATTTGGGTTAGTGACATGCATCTCTGTTAAGCATACACTTCTTTTCCAAAGTCAGTTAAAAGTATCCAGTCAGGCAGCTCATATCCACCCATATCCTAGTTCCAAGGTATCTGAAGCCACTAGTTTTTCTGGGGAAATACTCACAGAAACATACCTACAGTGACAGATATATATTTAGATACACATTTTTTTAATGTTTATAAAATGAGATTTTCTAACAACAAAACAAATATAACAGAGAAAAATTTAAACTATTATAGGTAGTGTAATCACAAAAACAGACAGATCAATGGAATAGAATGGAAGACCCAGAATTAAAAATACACACCTGGTCACCTGTTTTTGACAAAGAAACCAAAACCATCCAGTATTAAAAAGAAAGAATATTCAACAAATTGTTCTGGCACAAGTAGCTGTCAGCATGTAGAAGAATGAACAGTGATCCTTTCTTATCTCCTTGTACAAAGCTAAAGTACAAGTAGAAAAAGGACCTCCACATAAAAGCAGATACACTGAATCTAATAGAGGAGAAAGTGGGAAAAAGCTCAAGCACATTGGAACAGGGGAAAATTTGCTGAACAGAACACCAATGGCTCAGGCCTTAAAACCAACTATAGACAAATGTTATAAATATAGACATAAAACTGAAAAGCTTCTGTGAGACAATGGACACTGTCAATAGGACAAGCCAGCAACATAAAGATTGGGGAAAAATATTTAACAATCCTACATCCAATAGAGGGCTAATAATTAATATATACAAAGAACTCAAGAAGTTAGACTTCAGAGAACCAAATAACCCTATTTAAAAATGGGAAACAGAGCTAAACAAAGAATTTTCAGCTGAGGAATCTTGAATGCCTGAGAAGAACCTAAAGAAATCTTTAACATCCTTAGTTATCAGGGAAATGCAAATCAAAAGGACCATGAGATTCCACCTCACACTAATCAGAATGACTAGGATCAAAACCTCAGGTGACTCAGTTAGCACTATTGTCCAATTTTCTGAGGAATCACCAGTCTAATATATGAAAATTACACTGAAAAATTAATAATTTTAGTGGGTCTTATGCCATCTAAATCCTGAGAAATATGGAACACTGATATAGAGGGGAAAGAGTCATATATGATATCCCATGCCTCTAATCCTAGAGGTCTGTAGAATTTTTTTTTTAAAGAAAACAAAATAAAATTGAGGAGAATGAGAGAAATAGTAAGATGGGGAGAGAGGGCAATTTTAATTTTTTTTTATCAACTAGTAAAAGCAAAAATATCGAACAGTGAGATCTTGATGAATATTAAATTTCATTGAGCAATGATAGAGAAATAGTCACCCAGTTTGCTTGATTTACAGCAGAATAACTGCACCTTGTTACCTGTAAACAATGTCCTGGAAACTGTGAATCACCTTGTTTAACCATTTAAAATTTTTGTATCATGTAAAATTACTAGTACCCCTATTTTATGCTTTATTCGTAGATTTGGCAGAATTGTTCATAAAAAAAATCTAATATCTGAATTCTTTCAAGTAAATGCAGAAAGGACCTGCTATTGAACATGTGTAAATCTAGCACCAAGAGAGGATCAGGCTTTGGTGATCAGTTCCCAGAAAACCAAAGCCACATGGTAGAGTTCTTGTGTACTCTGTGGGTTCTATTCCACTGTAATTACTCTTAAAATTACATAAGGAAAGTTTAGAACCCTAACCCTAACCCTAACCCTTTGTAATTTTGTAGTCAGCCAATTTGCTGAAGTTTTTTTGTCAGATGTAGGTTCATTCTAATAGGATTGTTGGAGACATTTATGTATACTATCATGTCATCTGCAAATAGAGATTCTTTGACTTCTTCCTTTAGTTTTCCCTGTTATTCTTTAGTTTTCATAATAAAACTCAAGTACTACATTAAAGAAATATGGAAAGAGTTGGCAACAATATTGTTCCTGATTGTAGTGGAATTGCTTTAATTTTCTTTCCATTTAATTGATGTTGGCTCTTGGATTGTTGTATATTGTCTTTATTGTCGTTAGGTATGTGCCTTGTATCCCTGATGTCTCCATGTCTTTTATCATGAGGGGGAGTTGGATTTTAAAAGTAGGTTTTTAAGCATCTAATGAGGAGATCATGTTGGACTTTTTTCAGTTTGATTATATGGTAGATTATTGATAGATTTTCATATATTGAAACATTTCTTTATCCCTTGTATTAGGCCTATTTGGTCATGGTGATCTCTGAGTAGAAAATTGTTTAGTTTCCATGAGTATATAGAATTTTTGCTGATTCTGTTGATAAGTCCAGCTTTAATCCATTTGATCTGATAGGATACAAGGAGTTACTTCAGTTTTCTTTTGTCTATTGAGGCTTGCTTTGTGACAGAGTTTATTGTCAACTTTGTAAAGGTAATATTCCATGAGGTGCTGAGAAGATTTTGTGTTTGATTGAAATGGTTTATAGATATGAAATAGATCCCTTTAACTTGTAATGTCAGTGAGTTCCGTTATTTCTCTGTTTAGTTTCTGTGTGGATGATGTGTCCTTTGATGAGACTAGGTATTTAATTCTCCTGCTATTAATGTGTGGGGTTCAATGTGTGATTTAGGCTTTAGTATTTTTGATTTTGATAGGTTCCCTTGCATTTGGAGCACAGATGTATTCAATTGAGATGTCATTTGGAATATTTATCCTTTGATGTGTATGAAGGGTCCTGTCCTATCTCTTCTGATTATTTTGGATGAATGTCTATATCATTAGATATTAGAATGTCTACTCCACTTTGTTTCTTGGGTCCTTTTTCTTGGAAACCTTTGTTTTTACCAGCATTAACTTGGACATTATATCTCTCTTTTTTGCTGAGATGTGCTTCTTATTTGCAGCAGAATGATAGGTCCTGATTATGCATCCAATCTGTTAGCCTGTGTCTTTTTTATTTGGTGATTGAGTCCACTGATGTTGAGATACATTAGTGACCAGATATTGTTATTTCCTATTAATTCCATGCTTGTGGTAGTAGTGTGTGTATGTTTGTTTTCCTTCCTTTGTTTACTGTTGTGAGGTTATTTATTTCCCGTGTTTTCTTGGGTGTAGTTTATCTCCTTGAGTTGGAGTTCTCCTTCCAATATCTTCTATAGGACTGGATTAATGGAAATATATTATTTTAATTTGGTTTTGTAATAGAATATTTCATTTTCTCCATCTCTGAAGACTAAAAGTTTTGCTAGTTATAGCAGTCTGGGCTGTCATCTATGATCTTTTAGAGACTATATGACATTTGCCCAGCCTCTTCTGGCTTTAAAAGTCCCTGTTGAGAAAACTGGTGTAATTCTAATAAATCTCCCTTAAATATGTTTCTTAGGTTTATCCATTGCAGCTTTTAATATTCTTTCTTTGTTCTATACACTTAGCATTTTTAATTTTTATTGAATTTATTTATTTATTCTCTTTACATTCCAATATCAGCCTCCCTCTTCCCAGTGCTTCCTCATGAAGATCTTCCCTCATGCCTTTTTTCCTTTCTTCATTGAGAAGGGAATTAATGCTGCTAGTATTGCCCTCCATCCCCTCTTGCAATATTAGGCTTATCCTCTTCCACTGAAACCAGATATGGGAGTTCTCTAGAAAATTGGAAATTGAGCTATCTGAAGATCTAGCTATACCAATTTTGGGCACATACATAAAGGAAACTCCATTCTATCACAAGGACACTTGTTCAACAATGCTTATTGCCGCTTTGTTCATAATAATCAGCTGTAGAATGGAAAGAGAAAATATATAGAATGTATGTCAAAATATGTAGAATGGACATAAAATATGTAGAACATATATAGAAAATATGTAGAATATTCAGAAAAATACACTTCCAGAATGGAGGATTACTGAGCTCTTTAAAACAAAAAATGACGACATGAAATGTATTCAACTAGAGAAAAGTCATCCTAAGAAAGACAACCCAGACCCAGAATTACAAATATGGTCTGAGAAATTAAGTAACTAGCAGGTGTCCAGGATTACAAACTGTTGGATTTCCCTGGGTGGTTAAATGGAATGGATTTTCTAGGTGAACTGGGAGAGGGTGAGGATAAAAGTGGGAGGAATCAGGTTCAGGAGTGGAACAGGGAGAGAGTACACAACAAGATAGTTGGTGACTGGTGAGAAAAAAAAGTACAGTGGAAACTTCCTGGACTCTATGAAGGTGACCTAGTGAGGACTATTAGTAACAGAATAACAGGAGTCTTGACTGGCCAACTTTTCTAGCCAGGCAATGCTTTAAGTGTTGCATTTTCTTGAGTTGTTGGCTGATGGTGTCCACTGGCGATTCCTAACAAATCGAGTCTGATACTAGGACAGAGAATCACTCTCTGAAAACTGACAGTAAGGTTCCGTTTTTGAAGACATCTGTGCATCTTACTGAATGTAGAGATGGTGCCAAATGATACCTTCATTCCTACCTTCTCTGACAGAAGGAGGTACTCTGTCAGCTATGGAAAGAGAAAACTAACCAAGACACAAAACCATTGAGCCTACAATCTTTCCTGACGACAAGATATGCTGGGATAATGGTTGCATAGAACTTGTGGGATATGCCGATACATGTCTCATTTAACTTGAGGCTCAGGAGACAAAATCCATGCTCAACACTGCCTTGGATATCAGGAACCAGAGACTGGAGAACCCAGATGCCTAGGGTAGAGCCTAACAAGACTGACCAATAAAATAAAATAATAAAATAGATAGAAACATAGATAGATAAATAGATAGATAGATAGATACCAATGAAATTATTTATAACAGAATTCTATATTCATAGATTGGTGCCTTTTCCAGTCCCCACAAGAGATGATTTGTCACTTTGCAGATGAACACATGTCTATAGACCTACAGCCAGATAGCATCTGGAGTGAGAGTATAAATTGATGGTCTCCATCAGGTCCTTCCACTTTTTGCTTTGGAAACTTGGCAGAAGTGTGGGAGAAAAGATTGTAGGAGTCAGTGGGAATAAGATGACAGGAAAATATGACCTACTAAATCAACTAAGCAAAGATCACATGAACTCTAAAAGACTAAAGTTGCAAGCACAGGGCCTGCAATGATCTGTCCTAGATCTTCTGCATATCTGTGATGCTTTTATCTTGGTGATTTTGTGGGACTCATAACAGTGGAAGAGGTTGTGCCTCTGATTCTTTTGCCTGCTTATAGGTCTCTTCCTCCTATTGGGCTTCCTTGTCCAGCTTCAATATGAGGGCTTTTGCCTTGTCTTATTGTATCCTGATTTTTGTTTTGTTTGGTTGTCTCTTCAAGGCCTGCTCCTTTTTGAAGGAACATATGGGAGATTAGATTGTTGAGAAGAAGGGAGGTACAGAGATAGCTGGGAGAAACGGGGGGGGGGGGGAACCATGGTAAAGATATACTATATGAGAGAAGAATATTCAATTCAGAAAAGAAAAGAAAAAACATTACCCCATGATTATTACACATTTCACTTGGAATTAAACAATCACAAGCTATATAAATTTTACAACATCTTAACATATATGTCCAAGTGAAGAGGTCTTTAGGTCAATTAGAAAAAGAAGTTAATAAGAAACATGCATATTTACAAAGCCATAAAGCTTCTGACTGTAAACAATTGCTACTTCAAAGTGTCTTTGTTAGCAAAAATGATAACATCTAAGAATGATTCATGGGGAGACTTTATAGTAAACAAACATCTCCTCGGAGGCCAATTTGAGTTTCCAAGGACAATAGTTATTACTGAATATGTTTTTCAAAAAGTACTCAACAAAGCATGCTTGTGAAGTTATTGTTTGACATTATTCTACATTTTGTGGTTTCATATATGTGTGTGTGTATGTGTGTGTGTGTTTGCATGTGTGTATGTATGTATACATATGCATATATGCATATGTATATAGAGTGGGCCATATTCACCTTTCAGTGTTTGGTTATATTTCTCTTCTATTTCTGCCATGGATTGGGAAGATTATATGTGTATTGGGGTGGGGGCCAGGTAACAATATGCCATGATTGAGTTCTTCAGTCCTCCAGACAAACTGATCAAGATGGGTATCTACAGTCTGGATAAAGCAGCTTTCTGCATATCCTTAATTCTCAGGCCTCACCTATGCTGTAGGAATAGTGATCCCTTCCCCTTATTTTATTTTTTATTATCTTTTATCATTTTGTTTATAGTCTAGTCCTTATTCTCCTTTAATTCTCCCTTCCAACAGTTCCTCATCCCATTCTTCCCACACCCCTTACCCCCCCATATCCAAGAGGATTTCCCCATACCCCCATATCCCCCACACATATTGCCAGGCTTCCCAACTGCCTGGGGCCTCAAGTCTCTCAAGGCTTAGGTGTGTCTTCTCTCACTGAGACCTCTGCTGTATGTTTGTGCTATAGCTTTGCCTTAAGAGAGGGGGTTGAACGGAGAAAAGAGGGAGGGAAGGGGGCTTATGGGACTTTCGGGGAGGGAGGAAACGGGAAAGGGGAAGTGATTTGGAATGTAAATTAAAAAAATAAAATAAAATAAAAAAAAGATTCTGTGCAAGCACAGATAGCACTACATTGGGAATCTGAGGTATATGTTTTTCATCTCCAGTAGTTAGTTTGCTTTTTTGTATTAGGAAATAGTTAATAATAAGAACTTCAGAAAAGGTGAATTTATTTAACTCCCATTTTGATGGTATAGTCAATCAAGATAGGTAAAGTGTAGCAGCAGGATATGCAGCTCATTGCATTGCACCCACAACTGGGGAACAGAGACAGTGAATGCCAGCAATAAATTACTTTATTTCATTTACTCAGGGCAACTCCATCCCATAAAGGTATTTTATACATATCAAGGATGGGTCTTCCCTTATCAGCTATATGTTTTGGGGAACATTCTCACAGATACCAAGATTGTTTTCATAATGGTTTTACACCCAGTCAAGTGGATAATGAAGATTATTCCACTTCATCATTGTTTTCTAAATTTAGGTTAATTACTTCATGATTCGCTTACTTTTATACAATAGAATTCATTTTTTTTTTTTTTACTGAAGTTCTCTTTCTAAATTTTGTCTCCCTGTGGCCCGCTTTTTTCTCTAGACAGAGCAAACACTGATAGCACTAAATAGGGAATCCAATGTGCAGATATTTAAGTAACAATAATTCAGAAATACAAGGCTTTTGTCCAAATTTCAGGGAAAATGTAAGTTGCTAGGTAAATTCTCAAGAGTCCTAAAAGGAAAATCATTGAACTTAGTGCCTGACATAAACCAGTCTTTCTGTTCTTCTTGGTTTTTTTGGTATTTGATGACTCTGTTTATAGGGACACCTGTCTGGACTGGCAGAAACAAAATGAGTTCAGGTTGATTATTCTACCTAAGCACTGTTAAAATACTTTGACATAGTGTTATCAAATTTAACATTATTAGAAGGTATTGTGGTGAAACAAATTTTAATGAATAAAGACACAATGAGGATAATTGAGAAGCTTGTAAAAGAAATGTCAGCGGAACCACAGCTCTAAATTTTAATGAGTGAATTTTCTTAAAGTGATGTGAATATCCACATTAATAGACATCTCTGTCTTTTACTTTCACCAAAATACAAATGAGGCAATTTAGTGGTAGATGAAAGATAAAGACAGATTACTTCTATCATCTTAAAACATGGACTTTTTCATGTCAATCACCTGTTAACTGAGTTTATTTATGGTAAACATCCTTTTACAATGAAACAACATAATTTTCATTACCTGTGGAGATACATAGATATATAAACAGGCTTTTAGTATTTATCTTAAAATAATAGTTTACCTCTTATTGTCATGGCATGACATGAAGATAGAATAAGGATGAATAGATTTAATAGGAATAAAAGCTTATATTAATATTTAAAATAGATAAGGCATGATAAAAGCAAAAGTATACAGGTGAAAATATCTCATCAATGTATTTGATAATATAGTAGTATTTATATTACTTAGTTTAGATATAAATTAGTCAAAACATTCCTAATATGAACATATATAGGGGAAAATAAAAATATCTATTTTAGTCATATAAGTGCATAAACAATATTTCCATAATACTATCAGTAATAACCCAGTAATCATAGACATAATTATGACTAATTTTTAATTTAAAGCTAATTATATTAATAAGAGTTGGAAGCAAAGACACTTAACAATGCTCCCAATAAATGAGAAATTAGCTCATCTTTTCATAAAATTTTTTGCAATATTAATGAATAATGTTTTCAACCATTTTAATGAACTTTATTTTATAATACTTGAAAATTTATTTGAAGAATATTGATAAAGTTGAACAACAACACTATAGTTGTAACTGCAACTTGAAGTCATTTCTTATAAGAATGTTGAACTCATGTTTCTAAAGTATAGCAACAACATTTAATCCACAACTGCTTTTACCATTTGGCTAACTTAAATAAATTAACTGTTATGATGGTACTCTGAGTTTGTAGTTATTATAAATGTTAAATTAGTCATTTACTTAGTAAATTTTGATTTAATTTGTTAAAAAACATCATCACAAAATGATTTTGTGCCATATGCCCAAGAAAATGTTGTAGTGGAAGTGAAGGGAAACACATCCACACAAAAGTAAGATCAGGAAATTCAGGTGGTCAGAATGTAGTTAAGCATCCATACAAAATCAACATGGATTGACACAGGATTCAGATCTATGTTAGCAGCAAGAGCATGTAGAAATTAGAAGTAGGTGAGGTTAAGCCCTTAGTATCTGTAAGTTGTAAAGCCACCACAACAGGGGCAGAGGTCATTTCTTACTCTAATATCTCCTGGACTAGTGAGAAACGGCAATCGTCAACCAGAAAGAAGAGAGTTTTATGCTTTAACATGAAAACAGTCTGTTGTTTTGTCTTTGTTCTTCAGATCCCTTATAAAATAAAATTGCCACATCCAAATAAGTAGCAATTAATGTGAGAAGCCATCTAGGAGAGGCTGAGCCTAGCAGATGACTTTCTTGAGATGATCTATCATTTTGCATGGGATGAGTTCATGGAGGCAAGGTCCATGAGAATTCATCTTAGAATTGACTCTTGCTATATTGATTGCCTTTTCGGTCATTATTAGATTAAAAATAATTACTGGGGATTAGCACTTCCTATTGGGAAGATTTTCTGTAGATAAATAAAGGTATATTATTTTGTAGCAATGCTAAGTAAACAAATATATGATTTTTTAATTCCTAAAAATGATACTATAAAAATTCCTAAATTTATATTTGTTTTTTTAATCTCCCTATATACAAAGAAGGAGAAATGGGTGCTTCCTGAACATTCCATGGTTGCTAATGTTGTTGTTTTTTATCCTTTTTTTTCTTTTATTGGATATTTTTCAAATGTTAGCCCCTTTTTAGGTTTCCCCTCTGAAAATCCCCTATCCCATCTGGTGTCCCCATGCCTCTATGAGGGTGTTTGATCAACTCATCCACCCACCCACACCTGCCTTTCTGCCCTGGCATTTCCCTACACTGGGGCATTGAACTCCCTCAGGCCCAAGAGCCACTCCTCCCACTTATGTTGAACAAGGCCTTCCTCTGCCACGGATACTCTCTGGATAGTTGTGGAGTCCTCCAGGGAGTTCCACAGGGTCTGGCCAGTGGACACTGTCGCTTCCCCCATGGGGCTGCAAACCCCCTCAACTCCTTCAGTTCCTTCTCCAACTCTTCCATTGGGAACCCCATGGCTAATCCAAAGGTTCGCTGTAAGCATTCGCCTCTGTATTTGTCAGGCTCTAGCAGAGCCTCTCAGGAGATAGATATCAGGTTCCTGTTAGCTAGCACTTCATGACATCCACAATAGTTTCCAGGTTTAGCGATTGTATATGGGATGTATCCCCAGGTCGTCAGTCTCTGGATGACCTGTCCTTCAGTCTGTGCTCCAGGTTGTGTCTCCATATTTCCTCCTGTGAGTATTTTGTTCCCCATTCTAAGAAACACTGAAGCATCCATACTTTGGTGTTCCTTCCTCTTGATCTTCATACGGTCTGTGAATTGTATCTTGGGTATTCCGAACTTTAGGGCTAATATCCACTTATCAGTGAGTGCACACAGTGTATGTTCTTTTGTAAATGGGTTATTTCACTCAGCATTATGCTTGCAAGTTCAATCCATTTGCCTGCAAATTTCATGAAATCATTGGTTTCTAATAGTTGAGTAGTATTCCATTGTGTAATTGTACCACATTATCTGTATCGATTCCTCTGTTGAGGAACATCTGAGGTGTTTCCAGGTTCTGACAATAAGAAGACCAAATACTAATACTTTTCAAACTATTCCACAAAATAGAAACAGAAGGAACACAACTAATTTGTTTTATGAAGCCACAATGACACTCATACCTAAACCACACAAAGACCCAACTAAGAAAGAGAGCTTCAGACCAATTTTCCTCAGAATATTGATGCAAAAATATTGATAAAATTCTTGCAAACTGAATCCAAGTACAAATCAAAATGATCATTCACCATGATCAAGGAGGCTTCATCCCCTGGATGCAGGAATGGTTCAATATATGGATATCCAACCATGTAATCCACTACATAAAGCAACTCAAAGAAAAAAAACATGATAATTTCATTAGATGCTGAGAAAACATTTGACAAAATTCAACATTCTTTCATGGTAAAAGTCTTAGACAGATCAGGAATTCAAGTCCTATACCTAAACATAGTAAAAGCAATATACAGCAAACCGGTAGCCAACATCAAACTACATGGAGAGAAACTTGAAATAATCCCACTAAAATCAGGGACTAGAAAAGGCTGCCCACTCTCTCCCTGTCTATTCAATATATTACTTGGAGTTCTAGCTAGAGCAATTAGACAACAAAAGGAGGTCAAAGGGATATGGTCATAGGGATACAAATTGGAAAGGAAGAAGTCAAAATATCACTATTTGCAGATGTTATGATAGTATATTTAAATGACACCAAAAATTCCATCAGAGAGCTCCTACAGCTGATAAACAACTTCAGCAAAGTCACTGGATGTAAAATTAACTTAAAACACAAGTCAGTAGCCTTCTAATCCTCAAAGGACAAATGAGCTGAGGAAGAAATTATGGAAACAACACCCTTCACAATAGTCACAAACAATATAAAATAGCTTGGTGGGACTCAAACCAAACAAGTGAAAGTTATGTATGATAATAACCTAAATTTATATTTGTAATCATTGAACCCTTTACAGAAAAGGCTCTCCAAGCCTTCCTGTGTCACAAGCTTAATTGCACTAAGATAGAAATCATACAAATTAACAATTTTGGAAAAACATTTTCTGATAACTAAAGGTCAGAAATGGGAATGAACAATTTATTGTAGGTGCAAGGACAGAGAATAAAATATTGACTGAGTTTATATATACAAAACTTACATAATAATGCTACACTAGACAGATAATTTGCCTCTTGACATACTGTGCTAACTTAGACCTAAGAATTATAGTTTTAAACTCTCAGTGAACATATGGAGATAATGGCAGAGAATGAATGTTCAGTTAGATAACTAGTCATAATGGCAACATGTGTAAACACCTATACTTTAACTCCTATTCAATTTATCATTTGAGTTTATTTTTGAATTGATTGTAAAGTTTTGAGAAAAAAAATGAGTCTTGGAATACCATGTGATCTCTTCTAAAACAATACAAAAACTAGGGACAATGACATTAAGAGTCAGAAAATAGAAGGGACATAGAGTAGAAGCAAAATAGAAGCAGAAGAGACAGCTGAACATAGCATAATATAAGCAAGCCATGTTTCTTCAGAGTAAAAAAGGTGGGGCTTTTTTCTATCAGACTTGGGTTTCATTCATTTAGCAATAGAAAGTTCTCTCTCTATTCAATGAAGGTTGAAGGCTAGTTTTCGTGGAGAATGAGTGAGCTGCTTCTGCACTGGCACTTGGGCTTTTGCTTCATCCAACAAATACATATATTCATATATAAGTATATGGGTGTGTATGTGTGTGTGTGGGGGGGTAAATATGAAAGTTGAGTCAAATGGCTGAATCTGGCAAGAGTGTATCAATGTGTACGTGTGTTGTGTATGAACGTGTGGTGGTAGTGGTGGGGTGGTGGTAGTGGTGCTGGTGTGTGTGTGTGTGTGTGTGTGTGTGTGTGTGTGTGTGTGTGTGTGTGATTGCTTGTGTAATATAGGTTCAAGCTGTGAATGTGACTCTCTTTTTCTAGTTCAATAAAAGTTAATTGCTCCAAGCCTCTCTCTTACCTGGTCAGTTAGAGATAAGCCTCCAGGGCAATAGGAAAAGAGCCTTACCAATAAATCCTCTACTGAATTCTGCATACTATAAAGCATATGTTAATTTCCAGAGAATTATAAAGTAAGTATATAAAGTAACTAAGAGTTAAGTTTTTCAGTGCTTATCAAGCACAGAGAATCAGAGAATTATAAAATAAGTAATAAAAGAGATAAAGAGTTAAGTTTCCTCAGTGCTTAATGTAGCACAGAATGCTAATAAAGAGTTAAGGTTTTAGCCCAAAGCATTAAGAAATAGTTAAGTCTTCAGCACTTAATGCAGCACAGAACAGTAATAGTTAAGCTTTTAGCACAGAACAGTAAGACAAAACAGTACTAAAGAGTTAAGTTTTTAGTGCTTAATGAAGCACAGAAGAGTAATAGAGAGTTATAAAATAAAAATACAGTAGTTAATAAGCATAGAGAGCTAAAGAGAAAAGAAGTCAATGGTATCCAGCCATAAAAAGCAAGAATGTGTTTGATTTTTTTCAAGACATATCAGCTTCTATCATCCAGCATAGTTACAGTGTTAAAAGGCCAGAGATTATCAGTCTACTGACCTGTGTCCTTCTGACACTGTGCCCACTTAAGCACCTGTTCCCTCAGACTGGGTAAAGCTGCTGGTAAATTATATTGGCATGCTATATTTGAAATAAAGTAGAATAAATCATTCTATTTACCCTACAAATAAAAGTAGCTACCTTAGATTTAAAACAATCAAAATTAATCATTAATTAATTGATATAGTTAGTGTAATTAATACAATAATGATTAATATAAATATTAGAGCTACATAAAAGCATGTATATAATCTAAATATGCATCATAAATATAAAATATATATTATACATTTTATATATAATATGTATATACATATCCATATATATATATATACATATATATGTATATATATATATTATAGAAGGAATCTTTTACCATATTTACAAAGAAATATACATGATATGATATGCATGTATATGTATCTGTGTGTACTCATTTGTACGTGTGTATATGACATAGCACACTTGAGAGTTCAACCCCTTTCATCAGCTCTCTTTTCTATACCATTATAGTTAAAGGTTCTTGCTTGTAGCAGAGTATGCCTTACTATCTGGGCTATAGGATTCTCTTCCTTCCCTGTCCCATCTTACCAGAGGAACTTTGGGATGACATACATAAACACCATGCTTGCTATAGTTGGATTTCGTCGATCCAAACTCAAGGCCTCACATTTGCCTGTTAAATTTTTTATCTTATACATCTCTAGTCAAGAAATATATGGTCTTTATATTCTATAATGCACTAAATCAGTATTCTTTATATGTGGATGAATTTGTCACATATATCATTTTGTACAATGAAAGTTAAATTCCTTGGTAGCATTGTTCTTTTTACATTAAAATATATATTCAAATAATGTGCATGGATTTTTTTCTTACATTTCACTACTTTTAAAAAGAATGTTTTTTTTTTCATTTTATGGTTTTGCCTTCTTTGTCAAAACTTAAATGTCCATAAGTATGTTGGCTTATTTCAGTGTCTTTTGTTCAATTCCATTGATCAACCTGTCTGTTCCAAACCAAAACCATGCAGGTTTTGTTTTTCCAGTTTGGTATTGGAAGGACTATATTTAAGATAGTCCTTAAAGATAGTTGCTTTTCTTCAAGGATAACATGAGAGTTATTCTTCTTGGAAATATTCATAGCACTATTTGTTCATGTTTCTTTCATTGTCCTTACAAAAGAAATACTTATTTACAAACCTCCCAATAATAATAACAATACTTCATACTTGAGACTGGAAGAAAAAGAGGTTTTATAGGAGGAGTGGAGAAGAAAGAGGAATACTTGAGGGATAAAGGCACTGCAGGGAGCTGTGGTCAAGGAGCTGAAGGAGTGGGATGGGGAATCAAACAAAATTAAATACTTATGGATATCCCCTATGAGAAAACTGTTACTATTAATTCCATCTTATTTTTCTGGCAAATGGATGGAACTTGTGAATATCATGTTGAGAGAAGTAACCCAGTCCCCAAAGGACATGCATGGTATGTACTGTCCTATAAGTAGATATTTCCCGTAAAATACAGGATACACATGCTATCCTGTACAGATCCAATGAAGCTAAACAAGAAGGAAGGCACAAACAAAGACATTTGAATCTCACTTAGACAGGGTAATAAAATAATCATAGTAAGCAGATTGGATTGGAGAGTGGATGGGAAAGTTCAGGATTAGGTGTGCGGAGGAAAGTCACATGATCATGGTAATGAAATTAAATCTGTAGTTAGATGGGTTTGGAGTTGTACGGGGGAGTATATCATTCACTTGGCAGAAGTCTGGGATGGGGAGGCTCCTGAGAATCAATGGAGGTGACCCTAGCTGAGTCTCACAGCATTGGTGTTACAGAACCTGAAGAGGCCACCTCCTGTAGACAAGCAGAAACCCCAGGGGAGCAATAGGGACACCAACCCACCCACAAAATTTTAGACCCAAAATTTATCCTATTTAGGGATGTGGAATAAAGCAGAAACTGAGGGAATGGCCAAACAGTAACCAGCCCAACTTGAGACTGATCACATGTCAATCACCAATTCCTGACACTATTAATGATACTCTGTTATGACTGCAGTCAGGTGCTAACAAGGCTGTCCTCTGAGAAGCCCTATCCAGCAGCTGACTCAGCCCAATGCAGACACCCACAGACAGTAGATGAAGCTTGGGGACTCTTACGGAAGAATAGGAGGAAGGATTGCAGGCACCTGAAGGGGATAGAGATTCTACAGGAAGACCAACAGTGTCAACTAACATGGACCCTTGAGGCTCTTAGAGACTGAACCACCAACCAAAGAACATGCAGGAACCTCTCCAGACATATGTAGTAGATGTGCTGCTCAGTCTCCATGTAGTTCCTGAAAAACTCAAGTGGAGGCTATCCCAAAGCTGTTGCCTGTCTGTAAAATATGTTCTGCTAGCTGGGTTGCCTTGTCTGGCCTGTGGAAGAGGAAGCACTTAGCCTCGCAGAAACTTGAAGTGCCAGGGTTAGGGGTATACCCAGGGGCTCCCCTACCCTCTCAAAAGACAAGGGGAGGGGTTATGGGGGGAAAGGACTATGGGAGGGGGTGACAAGGAGGGTGGCAGTGAGTGGTTTACAAAGTCAATAAGTTAAAAATAGAATCTAAGCGTTCATAGTTCTAAATATGTGGTTTTCAAACAACTAATGTTTGGTTTATTTTTCATTCATCAACAAGGATTCATTTATAGTTAAGAGAGAATATATCTACCATTTTCTCCTTTTACTTTAAAATGTTTTTGATAATAATAAATTTCTAACTTTTCTTGCAGCTGAAAATACAGCTGAGAGTTTGGGGTGGGAACATATACATGCATATATGCATACAAGCCTATGTATATTCTTATAGTCACAGTTTTAACCAACATCCTTTCAGTCCAGTGACTACTTGTTTCACCTTCTCCAAGGAATCTGAACATCTCAGCAGATTAGAATTTCATGCTTTTTCTTTTGAGACATACTGCTTACTGACCCATGGCAGGAGAAGGGATGCTGGATTTTGCTTATACCATCCGTTGTCACATTTTTTTGCTTAGGTCTGTGTCTACAGGAAAGTTGAAGCAAATAGAGTTAAAGAAGACCAGGGTGATAGGAAAGTCATCATGTTCCACTGTCAGAGCAGCTTCTTTCTTAAGTGGCCAGTGATAAGTCCACTCCTCAGGTATACTGACCCTTCTGAAGTGTCCAACATCTCCTACAGCCAATTATTCTTCACTCTGCTGCTCTTCTTCACTCTGCATATATATATATATATATATATATATATATATATATATATATATATATATATATATATATCTTTATCCATTTGGATTTACTGTACACTTGAAGTGACAAGAGTAAGCCACTAATTTTTTAAAAATTTTTATTATTTTATTTATTTACAATCCTATCATTGTTCCCCTCTCCCCCTTCGAACAGTTCCTCATACCATTCCTCCTCCTCTTGCCTATGAGAAGGTACTTCCCCACACACTAGGCCACCCCTTCTCTGGAGCCTCAAGCCTTTCAAAGATTAAGCACATGTTCTCCAACTAAAGCCAGACCAGGCAGACCTCTGCTGTATTTGTGCCAAGGGCTTCAGAGTGGTCTATGTATGTTCCTGGTTAGTGGCTCTGTCTCTGGGAACTCCCTGGGGTTTGGGTATGTTGAGATTTCTAGTCTTCTTTAATCCTTCCCCTAATTCAAACTTAGGTGTGCTTGACTTCAGTTCAATGGTTGAGTGTTAAGTATCTGCTTCTGTCTCAGTTAGCTTCTGGTAGGGCCTCTCAGGGGACAGCCATGCCAGGCTCCCGTCTGTAAGCACATCATACCAGCAGTAATAGTGTCGGGCCTTGGTACCCTCCCATGAGTTGGATCCTAAGGTGGTCTAGTCATTGGACCATCTTTCCTTCAGTCTCTTCTCCAATTTTGTCACTACAGTTCTTTTAGACAGGAACAGTTCTGGGTCAGAAATTTTGACTGCTGGTTAGTAACCTTGTCCCTCCACTTGAGGCCCTGCCTATCTACTGAATGTGTGTTCATTGAGTTCCCTCTGCCTAATGTTGGGCATTGTGTAAGCCAGTATTTAAATTGGACTTATGTTCTTCTTTAAGACTCCTATTTTTTTTGTTAAATTTTAAGTTTTATCATTCATTATTGATTGTGTTCATGACCCATCAAAAATTAAGTTGAAACAGATTATCATAACTATTTGTATTTTGAATCTACTCCACTGTATTTATTTTTCTACATATTTCTTGTTCTCTTTCCTCTCACTTTGTTGTTAACTAACTAGTTTAAATACAGTAATTATAGTTGTATGTCTCTATCACTGGAAGGTATAAACTGTGAACTCCAGTTGTGTATCAAGCTACACTTTGTACACAATCATTTAACTGGACTCTTTCCCAACACAATTATTTATCACATGCCATGAGTGAACTTTCACATTTTCAGGTATAACAGCACAGCTTTTAAGGCCCTCTTTTACTTTTAAAAGTTTTAGTACACTAAATATTTTTGAAATTCAATGTTGCTTAGTTTGTTTCTTGTCCAGAACTCATATCATGTCACTCTAATGAGCACAGTGGTTTGAATGAGAAGTATTTCCCAGAGTGTTGAATATGCACCCCCCACAGTCAATTGTGCTATTCTGGATGTAAAAGAGGTTTGGTATTGCTAGAGGAAGTATGTTTCTAGGGTCAGGCTTTGACAAATTAAAGACTTCAGTTATTCTGCCCTAGCTCTTTCCTTCTGCTTCAAGCTTATGGTTCAAGATGGGAGTCCTCAGTTTTCTGGTGCTGCTGTCATTCCTGATGCTTGTTCTTATGCATCTCTGCCATGACAGACACTTACTGCCCTGGAACTTAAGAGCCAAGAGACTTTATTTTTTTAAGCTGTTTTAGTCATAGGGATTTATCATAGTCACAGAAAATTAATCAATACATGCACATTAGATGTCTTTTATAGGGATTACTAACCCTGGCATTTGGGCAGTGTTATCAATTAACAGCTGTTGCTTAAGCAATCAGCAGCAGCATCATGCCATGCTATTGATAACTAAGATAGCTCATAAGTGACTAGCTAAGAGGTATAATATTGGACTTGGTTCTCTTGAACAAGCAGAAAGTTGATGGCTTGAACAGGAAAGTGGGCTGTTGTGAGATTGCACCACCAAGGCATAGTGAGACTGCTGAATCATATGCAATTAATGAATCGTTTACTTCTGAAACACATTGATTCTGTAAAAAAAAAAAGCCATATCTTGAATTCCAGAGGGATTACTTATATGCAACTTGTATAATCAACAGTCCTGAAAAAATAAGCAGATTTTTATCTACAATCTATGTATTTTTATCCCATCTGATATGTAATGTTACCTACGTCTTCATTTTCAACAATAGGTTAATCTTTGAGCAATTGGTGAGCCTATACTGTGTTCTAAGATTAAAATCATAATTTTGCAATATGGTAAAGTATATAGATGTCTCAGAAGATTAAATATTGATTGTCTCATTGAATATACTAGCTCATGATAGGCTCCACATTACAGGCATAGCTACCTATGTGAAGCAGTGGTATGTAAATGTGAGAAGAGACACAACTGAAGAAAAGTGACTGGATGCAAAAGGAGACAGAAATAATAGATACAGATCAGTTCTACTAGTTAACTGTACTGTCTGGATTGGAGATTAAATTTGAGATTTTTACATTAAAACAATGAATATACATATGCAAAATGTCATATATCTACTGCCTCCCAGTAAACTCTATAATTTTCTGGCATGGACTGTCTCACCACTCTCTCCAATGTTTACTGAGCCTTAGGGACGGGCATTATTTTGTAGATGTGTTCACTGGGACTCAATTCTATAGCTTTGCATTTTGACTGCTTGTGCTTTTCTGTAAAACTCTCCTGTTACAAAGAGACATTTCTTCAAAGATGGGTGATTATGAAACTTATTTGTGGGCATAAGGACAAGTAAATGGAATTAAGTTGGAGATGATTCTGTTTTAATAATTTGACTGTTGTAAGTTGTTCTCCAAGATGCATGATTTTATTAGCCCTAGGCAGTTGGCTAGGTTTCCAGCTTCAGACACAGATTCTTTCTTATAGAGCGGATCTTCATCAATATTCCATTTCTTTAAAATGAATCTATACTTAAATATTTATTTGAAACTTACTTCCAAAAATACTTTGTTCTATTTTGTGCTTTATATCTCAATATGATTTTATTATTAATGACCGTGAGTTTATATCATATCCTTTCATTACTTATAGCAGTTTATTTTAACCCTGAGAAGTGTTCATGTTTTGTACTTATTAAGAGTATATCTTTATAATGTTATCTGTATTTACTAGCCACATATTCTAACATTTAATATGATTGAAGATGGCAGTCAGCTACATTCCTTAATAATGATCCTCCTTTATAGACAAAATTAAAAGCATAGTGATATTCATTCATTGCATATAAAAACTGAGTACCTAACACATTTTTAAAATGAACTAAGGAAAAAAAATACATCTAAATCTGCTTTTTAGAGATCAAAAGAAGTAAGATCTTCATGCATTATTTCCATTTTTACATTGTCAGTGTAAAAAGGAAAAAACACATTGAGGAGAGGCCGAAATTTACAGCACATGTAATTAATTAGTTATTATAAGTTTTAATCAAACCTACAATAATTTATTGTCTAGGTTTCCATATGAAGACAGCTCTAATATTGCAATTTTTCATTGTGTTGTTCAGTATACTAATTTCAGTACTGTTATCCTCAATAAATATAGAAATATCTGCCGGATTTTATTGTTGCTGTTGTTTGTTTTATTTTGTTTTTTTATTTGTTTGTTTAGAGTGCACTATTGTTAGGGTTTACAAATTTCATACTTATTCATATTCTAGGATTAATTTGACAATGATTATACCATAATAGGAGATTTCAATGAAATTCAAACATGATTCCTGCTATAGTATGATCATTGTGTATTAAAAATGTCTCCTAAGCTCTCATTACAAATTTACAGTCCCTCTCCTCCCATTGACACAATTGTCAATCATTGCTTAAATTCTACATAGAATGACACTGTATGATATTGACAGCATGTTTCTAATTTCTATCTGTGTCATGTATCTTTAGTTTATATCAGTCTATAATAAACTTTTAATATTATAACATAAATGTTTTAACTTCATGTTCTAACAGTTCTTCTGTAAAGGTTTTAATTAATTTCTGATGAATGATTCTTACATGCAACTTTTAGAGTATCATCAATTCTGTCATCTTATTATTTTATTTCTAAAATGTGTGTTACATACAGGCTTACAAAGATGTTTCTACATCAAGTATCTGACCATTTATTTAAATACCAAAATCAGAAGGTATATAATTATATGAAAATTATGAAAGGTCATAAAAATGGTTAAGTGTAAAGGTTGAAAGCTAGTTGATGATATTGGCTAATGAGGCAGGACAGAGAACTTGAAGCTAAGCCAAAGAGAAGAACAAAATTCCTGCAGCATTCCCAAAGAGGGAGGATAGATAAATTATTTTGTGGCTTAGGAATGTTTAAATAAAGGGAAACATGAATCATTCTTCAAGAAAATAATGAGAATCTGAGAACCTATGTTTTCAGAAGTAAGAAGAGAGCTTGACAGTGTATAAGAGAGTAGATTAATAAACATCTTTACATGTTTGGAATTTTTTAAATTTGGAGCCTAATTTATGCCAATTTCATTTATCACTACTTTATTATATAAATAGATGTGTAAAGCTTCCTTCAAATTTCTATTTACATTGGCATATTGTATCAAGAATATTGCACACATACAACAGAGAGAAAGAGAGAAAGAGAGAGAGAGAGACAGAGAGAGAGAATGTAGATCAGTAACTGTTCAGGAAATAAGAGTACTTAAATGCAAGAATGATATGGCTGTTGTGAGTATACAACTGAAAGGTCTGTACCTGGGGCTAAACTGATAGAAAATTAAAAAAAATGAGCTACCAAAGTAAAACTCTAAGTTTCAAAGGGATACAAAATAGTAACAAGATATACGCATATTTGGTGAAAATGTGATCTTAGATATAAATAATAAAATATGACATCATATACTCCCATTAGTAAAATATTTTTGTAACTTCTGAAAATACACATGTGCTGATTCTAAGACTGCTACATTCTACCTTATGCCATTCCAAAATAGTTTAGAAAATTGTTGTTACAGAAAAATATGATTTTCTTGTGAAAGATTGAATAAATTGCATACATGGCTTTGTAGAAGCTTTTCTCTACTGTTGTATTCTTTACTATTCTAGGACAACATACTAGGAAGTGTGTCTTATGCATATCTTTGTATTTTTCCAATTTTTTCATTTTTTTCGGGTTTTGTTTATTTCAATGTCATTATTATTCTCTATTTAACATCTATAGTGAATACTGACACACATTTGCCAGCACATGAGTTTCTTTCTTTTTCTGTTATCTCAATCTGGTTACGAAACTTTGGATAATTATTGGGATGTTGGGCTTCAGTGTAGTAGGACACTAACATTTCCTCATAATTACTGATGATAGACTACTGGGTGGCCCAAATACTGAGAAATAAGGAGAACCTCTTCTTATATACTACTCAAAGACATGACCCATTAGTCCTTATGGATTATAAATCTGGCAAGAATTTAAAGGGCAAATTTATAACTAGATGGGATCCAAAAACATTAAAACGTTTAAAAAAGAAATGTCAGGGTCCCCTCAAAAGCAAGAAAGAACAAAACTTACTCAGGCTGATGGGTCATGGGTTTAAGCTATTCTACTAAGAATTCCTTTTTAATTTTCAGGACACTAAGTTCTTTTAGGATCCAGAAGTGCAGCCAGTATCTGTGTCCTCAGGTATTTCTTTGAATTTGGTAGCAACTGTGTTGACATCACTGAAATTCCAATTAATTACATGTGGGATTAACCTGCTTTTGGCTTTCAGAGCTGTTGTGGACCTCATCCTGAGTTTTGCTTTCTGCCCCTCCCAAATGGAGATAAGGTAGCTGTGGGTCTCTGAATCTCTTTCTATTGGTTGCTGGAGGGAGCCTCTCAGAAGGCAGTTATGTTAGACTGCTATGTGCAAGCATATTGGAGTATCATTAATAGTTCCATGATTGGTTCTTATCCATGGGATGGGTTTCTATTTGGGCAGGTCATTGGTTGGCCATTCCTTCTGTCTTTGATCTGTCTTTGATCCTATACATTTTGTAGGCAGAACACATTTTGGGTAGAAGGTTTTGTGGGTGTGTTGCTGACTTGATGGGCTACAGGAAATAGCCACTTCAAAATCCATACCCACAATGGTAGGAGTTTTAATTAGAGTGACCCCTCCCATTGACACCCTGGGACCTCCCCTCCTCCAGGTCTCTGACAAGTCCTAGCAATTGTTCCCTCACCTGACACCTCACCACTGATTTTCCTTCTCTCTCCCCTGCTCTCCCTACACCTGATTGTCCCCCTTCCCATGCCCTGCTTCCCTTCCCATCTCGTATTACACTCAGTACACTCTCTCCCTGGACCTCTGATATTTATTTTATTCTCCTTCTGAGAAACGTTCAACTATTGTCCTTTAGGCCCTCCTTGTTATTTGAGTTTGCTGGGTCAGTGGATTATAGTGTAGTTATCCTGTACTTTATGGATATTTTACTTATAAATGAGTATATATCATTCATGTCCTTTTAGGTCTGGTTTACCTCACTTTTTCTAGTTCCATCCATTGGCCTGCAAAACTCAGTATGTCCTCATTCTTAATAGCGGAGTAATATTCGGTTGTGTAAATGAACCACATTTTTTTTTATCCATTCTTCTGCTGTGGGACTTCTAGGTTTTTCCAGCTTTTGGCTATCACAAGGAAGGACACTATGAACATAGTGGAACACATGAATGACCCTGTGGCATGGTGAGGCATCTTCTGCCCAAGGGTGGTATAGATAGGTCTTGAGGTAAAAATGCTCACAATATTCTGAGAAATTGCCAAGTCAATTTCCAGAGAGATTGTATAAGTTTGCACTACCAGCAGCAGAGAAGGAGTGTTTCCCTTGCTCCACATCTTTAACATCATAAGCTGTCCCTTGTGTTTTCTATTTTAGCTATTCTGATGGGTACAAGGTGGAATCTGTGTCACCTTGATTTGTATATTCATGATGTCTAAGGACCTTAAATATTTCTTTAGGTGTTTTTCAACCAGTTTTCAAAGTAGAATTATACAATCAAGTGTCTAAAAAACTATTTTTTATATTTCCAAAATAAGGGATTGTGTCAGTCTTGGAATATTCTTAGAGAAATAGCAAATGTATTAGCTAGTTAGAAGTCTTGATTTACATGTGAAGAAAGGTTAATGATTAAAAACTTGAGTAGTCACACCTTGGCTGTGTTTCCCTAGCAATATTTTATTAGAGGAAAAAGAAATCAAAGCTGGGCAGTGGTGGCACATGCCTTTAATCTCAGCACTTGGGAGGCAGAGGCAGGCAGATTTCTGAGTTTGAGGCTAGTTTCGTCTACAGAGTGAGTTCCAGGACAGCCAGGGCTATACAGAGAAACCCTGTCTTGAAAAAAAAAAAGGAAAAAGAAAAAGAAATCAATAATCACATTTTCCTCTGAAGTACTCTGCTAACTATAATTTCCATATATATATATCTTAAAGCAAAACTTATTGCTTAAATGATTTATTTATTCCTCAGGCAAATAAAGCCCCCATAGCATTAGAAAATCTTACATATCTAAAGTTATTGCTGGTACACTAATTTTGAAAGAAGGGGAATTTCCTGTTGTATCAAACACAAAATATTGGTATCTATATGCAATGAAAACCTGAAGGTTTAATCATGAATAAGATGTGTGAACTGCACAGACTATTTCCTTGTACATAGTGTTTAATGATAAAATTTTAAAGTAAATCAGTAGTAGGGGCTTCTGCTGTTTAAAAGAGCAGTAGAATGTTTAATCAGGAAATAAATGATTGTGACTTTGTATCAATGCAAAACCAATTATAAAGTGAATAGTACAAAAATGAAAGAAGCTGATTTACTATGTAACACTGGAGAATGGATTACACCATGTAGGGAGAGAATGATTATCTCCTGACTATTCTTTCCTTCAAATTATACTTTAAGAAATGTCTTACTGGTCTACTTTCTTAACAATGAATCAACATGAATTTATGAAACAAAACCAGAAAAGAAATGAAAGAAATCTTACATTAATATAAACAGAATCAAATCAATCCCAAATCATTTCAAATAAATTAGAAGTATTACTAGAGACACAAACAAGGAATGATCTAAGCTACTTTGAATGTGTTACTTAGTAGTATACACTGAATAATTTTTTTTAAAAAAGACAAAAGGAGAAAAGGAATTTTTATGGTTTAGCATTTCTTGTAAAGGTTGGTAAAGTATGGTAGTTCTGAAGCAGTGACTTTGTGCATATGGGAATACAGAAATAAGCAAATGTATTTTTGTTTCAATTATCAAGGTTTATCCAATTAGATGATGGAAATGCAAATGTGAAATGAAGAAAGCCAGATGAGACAAGCATCAATCTTCATTAGTTATGTTGGATGAAGTATAGAAGAAACCATGGTAATGTAGCAATAAATATTCCTAGAGCTCATGACATATCTGAAAATCACTGTGAGAATGCATGCTATTTTCCCAGTAATCATTAAGATACTTCATTAGCAGACAGACCTGAAAATTTCAGATATGAAATCTAAGGATTTATAATGAATTATGGGTGAAAAACAAAGTCAGTTTTAAAGTCCTTTTACTATCCAACACTTAGAATTTTTAGTATTGCAATAAGTAATTGCTAGACAGTAGTATATAATTAAGTACAAGAAAATCTATACTCTCATACTAATGACAAATGGACAATTGCATATGGATTACAGATAAACTGTTGCAAGCATTAGAATCTGAATAATAATGATTGAAAAGATATGGGAAGCAAACTATACTTTAAATATCCATAATCCTTCTAGAGTGTCCCTCCGCTTCTTACCTCCTGAGGTTGCCTCTTTCCATTCTTTCTTCTAGCCTTCAGGGCTTCAGATCTGCCCTTCCCCAATACCTGCTAATGTTCCCCCTTCTGCTCCCTGCTCTCATCTCACCCAGATATGAAAGACTCTCAGGAATCAAAGGGAGAGACCTTGGATGAAGTGCTAGACAGTGGGGAGGAGAAACTTGTAGAGTCCACCTCCAGTAGAAAGGCAGAACATCAAGTGGAGGGATGGGGTTGCCATCTCACAGTCAAAAGCTCTGACCCAGAATTGTTTCTGTTTGAAGGAACTACAGGGACAAAAATGGAAAAGAGTGTGAGAGAAAGAAAGTCCAGTGACAGGCTAAAATTGGGATCCAGTTCAAGGGAAGGCCTAGGGCCTGACACTGTTATTGATGCTGTGGTGTGCTTGCAGACAGGAGCTTAGCATGGCTGCCCTCTGAGAGGCCCAACAAGTAGCTGAAAGAGTCAGATGCAGTAACTATCACCCAACCAATGGAGAGAAGCCGGGGATTCCCTGGTGCCTGAATTGGGGAAAAGTTGGACAAAGCTGAGGAAGAAAGAGAAGCGGTCTCAATCGACCTGGACCCCCGAGATCTCTCAGACATTGATCCACCAACCAGGCAGCATATAGCAGATGATATGAGCCCCCTGACACATAAACCACAGGCCTGTCTAGTCTGGCCTTAGTGAGAGAAGATGGACCTATCCCTCAGGAGACTTGAGTCCCCAGTGAGTGGGGAGGTCTGGTGAGGTGGGGATGGGGTAGTGGGGACCTCCTCTTAGAGACAGGGATTGGGTTAAGGGAGGAGGGATGAGGGTCATGGTACAAACTGAGAGGGAGATGAAGACTGGATTGTAAAAGAGGATATAATAATAATAATAATAATAATAATAATAATAATAATAATAAATAATGATCTATAATCTTATACACAAAAGAGAAGAGTTAAATCAGTAACTTGGAAATGTAAAGACAAACAACTAAATACATTTATAAAACCACCACCACCACACTGAATACCAATTATTCTGGAAAAAAATCAATAGTTTAAGATATAGCGACTTTTGGTGGCTTTTTCTAAAATAGACTTCCTATTTTTCTCAAGTTTCCTGACTAATCTTAGTAATCAAATTAAATCATATAAAAATCATATTAAAATCCTAACATAGAAAATTCATTATACAACCCTTTGAAAGAAGAATCTTCTGAAAACTTTCTGCCATTTTGTTAGCTCTTAACTTTTTCTTTAGTATGAAGGCACAACTCTGAGAGGTCCTGGTAAGTATTTTTTCTCCATACTCTATGGAAGAGGAGGATGATATCTTGAACTCTTATCCTTAGATAACTATCTCTTGTCATAGAGACAGAAATTTTATGTTCTCCTTGTTGCAAGCAGGTATAAAATCAAGATTTGTCTGCTATACTTACACTCTAAGACTTTAAAATTCTTTAACCATTTTCCTACCCTTACTGCTGTGTCTTTAATATTAATGACTTCTCCCTACCTTATGTTCTAGTCAGAAACAAATTTCACCTTATATGGCTAACTTGGTCCAATACAACTTTCTATTTGATAAGATACTGGATATTTGCATGGGCTCTATTTGTCTCTTACCTTTCTCCATTCTGTTACTGGAAAAAATTAATTATACAACATTAAAACTCATAAATTAATTTACACAAATCTAAAAAATGTGAGAGGTACTGATCAGACAAAAGGATGATAATACTTGGAAAATGACAAATGGATTCTGAAAGTGCCATTGCTGTTAAATTTCTAAAAACTTAAATAAAAACTTAAATATGTTTTCTAATAAATTATTTAACTAGTATTTAAAAATAATAAAAATCCCCATTATTATTAACAAGTGTGGCTCCACAATAATTTGAGAAACTAAGATAGGAATATTTGAATTTGGAGTCAAGTATAATCTTCATTATTACTAAAGATAATATTGAAACATGGGAGTATTATTAGTGAATCAAATGGTATTGTTAAAATGAACTTGAATTGACCGTGGAGTTCATCAGCACTGAATCACCTTTCAGTTTTGTAGGTCAAAATATATGAGGGTATTTTCTAATATGAATCTTTTCTGCATTGGTTATTAATGAGTCCACTGATACCTATCAGTTATTTTAGTTCCAGAAATCTTAAATTGACATGCTGAATTACCAGCATGTAATGGTATGTAGGGTATGTATGCAAGAGTAAAACTAATCCTCAATTACATTCTCCACCCTAAATTATTTCTATATTTATTGCTGATTAGACATATTTGAAGTTTTAGAATGAGATGAAGTGGCTCAGACTGCTATGTCTATTCCATTGTTAAACTGCCCTTGAAAAGTGTCCATTGACTTCATGTCAGTGTAAAAGTCCTTGGGAAGATAACGCACTACAATAATAAATCGAAATGTACTTAGAAGTTTTAGGTTCAAATCCAGGATCCAATGGAACTATTTGTTTGGCTTCTGATGTTCACACACAGAAAGAGCAGCATGTATCGGAGTGAGTTTGGACATTGTGAGACAGAAAAAGTTCTAGAACAGACATTTCTCCAGAGACTAAGGAACTGCTATTCTTTCCCATATGCTTGTACTCATTAGACTCACAGAGGAGGCTGTTTACTGACTTAATTGATTTAAAGCTCTACTAATAGCTGAAGTACAAATGCCTGTGTTTGAAAGAGATAGTTTTGAAGGGTGGTAGTGAATTTTATTTATTCAATTATTAGACTCTCATCTTTCCATTTCATAAAAGTAAATATTGGTTAGTAGGACATATAAAATACTCACATTGCTAAACAGGGTGCTTATGTCATTTTAAACATTGTAAGTTTAAATGTCTTGAGAACTGAAGTCTCCAGAAATGATCAGTGACTGTATTAAAGATTCTACAAGGCTGAGTGAGTGATTGTAACTTTGTGATTGAAAAGAGTTGGAATATTAAAAATATAAAAATGTAATTCCTCAAAATCCATTCTTTACCAAATACTGTGTCTGGCCCAATCCCATTTTGACAGATGGGTCAATCATTTTGTAATGATTTAATAGATGTCAAAAACGCAAAAGTTAAGAATGTCGTGAGATGGCATTAGTGAACTATAACAGATTTGCCAAACAACTTGATATTCTCACAAATGTATTTGAGAAAGTATCTTGACTTACTGCTTTATTTTGTTTTTCCATTACAAAAATGCCATGAAACTATTTCATTGTCAGAATGTGTTCTTGCAGGCGACCTGAATCTATGTTTTTGGGCCATATTCACTCATAGATGGCAGAATAATGAACTATCTCATATTTCTTTTATTCACAGAAATATGTTTTGTACTGACAGTTCCAGCCTTCACATGGGACCCCACAATGATTTATTTCTAGAAGCAGAGTCACTGGGATGAGCTTCTGATCCAAAGATGGGCCCTCTTTACCAAACTGTTAATACAGCTCTCTTAGGTTGGAGTGAGTTCTTTCTTATAAGTCCCAGGGCTCCTTTTAGAATTTACAATAGTCAGTTGGTTTCTTCTGAGCTGGTGGTTTCACTTTTATTTTATTTTGACTTTAGAATATTTACACACTAATTTGTTCATTTATTTTTATTTGCTTTTGCACTATTTGGACAGATCATTCATTTATATTTGTTTTGTCGTCATGGAACAGAACATTCTTTTACTGGCTAACATCTGTGTTTTCTATTGACTTTTTTTTTTTTTTTTTGGTTATTTAAGACAAGGCTTCTCTGTATAGCCCTGGCTGTCCTGGAACTGACTCTATAGACCAGGCTGGCCTCGAACTTAGAAATCTGCCTGCCTCTGCTTCCCAAGCGCTGGGATTAAAGGCAGATGTGACCATTGCCCAGCTTTTTTGTTTTTTGTTTTTGTTTTTGTTATTGTTGTTGGGCTTCTAATATCTAAATCTCCATTCCTTTCTTTGTCATCTTCTAATGTTCACACTTTTGCTCTTTTGTATTAGAAAATTTTTGAAAACCTTATGATAAATATGGCCAAGATAACAGGCATTAAATCTCTCCAACCCAACATGATGAGATGTTTTGGGGGTCAGAGTAACTCCCCATTATGTAAAATTGCCTCAAGGAGAAAGCAATTATAATATATGGAATGGGATGATATACCATTTCTTGGGGAGAGGAACCTGATTTGCTTATCTGGGATGAAAAGAAACGGAGTGGTGAGTTTTCTTTATCCTTCTCACATTTCCATAAATGTTGGAGTGGGAAGTGTCCTCAGTGCATGTTCTAAAAAATGTTGCTCTCAAAAGTAGCATAAAATGTAGATTTAAAACTGGCTGGATATAAATTAACTCAAACAAATCAGTAGCCATCCTCTACTCAAAGGATAAACAGGCTGAGAAAGAGATTAGGGAAATGACACCTTTTACAATAGTCACAAATAATATAAAATAACTTTAATTAACCAAGCAAGTGAAAGATCTGCATGACAAGAATTTCAAGTCTCTGAAGAAAGAAATCTAAGAAGATCTCAGAGGATGGAAAGAACTCCCATGCTCATGGATTGGCAGTGTTAACTTACTAAAAGTGGCCATCTTGTGGAAAGCAATCTACAAATTCAGTGAAATCCCCAACAAAATTCAAAATTAATTCTTCATAGAGTTAGAAAGAGAAATTTTCATTTGGAATAACAATAAATAAATAAATAAATAAATAAATAAACAAATAAATAAATATAGCAAAAACTATTCTCAAATATAAAAGAACTTCTGGGGGAAACACCATCCCTGAAAACAAGCTATATTACAGAACAATAGTAATAGAAACTGTATGGTATTGGTACAAAGACAGATTGGAAGATCAATGGAAAAGAATAGAAGACCCAGAAATGAACCAACACATATATGGATCTTTGACAAAAGAGCTAAAACCATCCAGTGGGGGAAAAAAAAAGCCAGCATTTTCAACAAATAGTGCAGGTTCAACTGGCAGTCAGCATGTAGAAAAATGCAAATTATAGCAAAAAATGCATTCTTATCTCTTTGTACAAAGCTTAAGTTCAAGTGGATCAAGGACCTCCACATAAAATGAGACACACTGAAACTTATAGAGGAGAAAGTAGGGAAGAGGCTTGAACACATGAGCACAGGGGAAAATATCCTGAACAGAACACCAAAGGCTTATGCTCTTAGATCAAGAATGAACAAATGGGACTTCATAAAATTGCAAAGATTCTGTAAGGCAAGTACACTGTCAATAGGACAAAACAGAAACCAACAGATTGGGAAAAAATTCTACAATCATTAGAGGGCTAATATCCAATATGTAAAAAAATGCAATAAGTTGGACTCCAGAGAATCAAATAGCCCTATTAAAAATTAGCTATTGCTCTGTAGTACAGCTTGAGGTCTGGGATACTGATTCCCCCAGAGGTTCTTTTACTCTTGAGAATAGTTTTAGCTATTCTGGGTTTTCTGTTATTCCAGATGAATTTTTGAATTGCTCTTTCTAACTCTATGAAGAATTGAGTTGGGATTTTGATGGGGATTGCATTGAATCTGTGTATTACTTTTGGTAAGATGCTCATTTTTACTATATTAATCCTGCCAATCCATGAGCATGGCAGATTTTTCCGTCTTCTGAGGTCTTCTTCAATTTCTTTCTTCAGAGACTTGAAGTTCTTGTCATACAGATCTTTCACTTGTTTGGTTAGAGTCACGCCAAGATACTTAATATGGTTTGTGGCTATCGTAAAGGGTATTATTTCTCTTACTTCTTTCTCAGCCTGCTTATCCTTTGAGTATAGGAAGGCTTCTGACTTGCTTGAGTTGATTTTATATCCGGCCACTTTGCTGAAGTCGTTTATCAGCTGTAGGAGTTCTCTGGTGGAGTTCTTTGGGTCGCTTAAGTATACTATCATATCGTCTGCAAATAGTGATAGTTTGACTTCTTCCTTTCCAATTTGTATCCCTTTGACCTCTTTTTGTTGTCTAATTGCTCTAGCTAGAACTTCAAGTACTATATTGAAAAGATATGGAGAGAGAGGGCAGCCTTGTCTAGTCCCTGATTTTAGTGGGATTTCTTCAAGTTTCTCTCCATTTAGATTGATGCTGGCTACTGGTTTACTGTAAATTGCTTTTACTATGTTTAGATATGGGCCTTGAATTCCTGATCTTTCCAAGACCTTTAGCATGAAAGGATGCTGAATTTTGTCAAATGCTTTCTCAGCATCTAATGAGATGACCATGTGGTTTTTTTCTTTGAGATTGTTTATGTAGTGGATTACATTGATGGATTTCCTTATATTGAACCATCCCTGCATCCCTGGGATGAAGCCTACTTGATCGTGGTGAATGTTCGTTTTGATGTGTACTTGGATTCGGTTGGCAAGAATTTTATTGAGTATTTTTGCATCGATATTCATAAGAGAGATAGGCCTGAGATTCTCTTTCTTCGTCGGATCTTTGTGTGCTTTTGGTATTAGTGTAATTGTGGCTTCATAGAACAAGTTGGGTAGTGTTCCTTCTGTTTCTATTTTGTGGAACAGTTTGAAGAGTATTGGTGTTAGGTCTTCTTTGAAGGTCTGATAGAATTCTGCACTAAAACCATCTGGACCTGTGCTTTTTTTGGTTGGAAGACTTCCAATGACAACTTCTATTTCTTCAGGTGTTATAGGACGGTTTAGATGGTCTATTTGATCCTGATTTAATTTTGCATGGTATTGGTACAGTAACAGACATGTAGATCAATGGAACAGAATTGAAGACCCAGAAATGAATCCACACTCCTATGGTCACTTGATCTTTGACAAAGGAGCTAAAACCATCCAGTGGAAAAAATATAGCCTTTTCAACAAATGGTGCTGGCTCAGCTGGAGGTCAACATGCAGAAGAATGCAAATTGACCCATCCTTATCTCCTTGCACTAAGCTCAATTCTAAGTGGATCAAAGATCTCCACATAAAACCAGACACACTGAAACAAATAGAAGGGAAACTAGGGAAGAACCTTGAACATATGGGCACAGGGGAGAATTTCCTGAACAGAACTCCAATAGCTTATGCTCTAAGATCAAGAATAGACAAATGGGACCTCATTAAATTACAAAGTTTTTGCAAGGCAAAAGACACTGTCAAAAAGACAAAGCAGCAACCAACTAACTGGGAAATGATCTTTACCAACCTTATATCCGACGGAGGGCTAATATCCAAGATATACAAAGAACTCAAGAAGTTAAACTCCAGAGAGGCAAGTAACCCTATTAAAAATGGGGTACAGAGCTACACAAAGAGTTCTCACCTGAAGAATATCTAATGGCTGAGAAACACCTAAAGAGATGTTCATCATCCTTAGTCATTAGGGAAATGCAAGTCAAAACAACCCTGAGATTCCATCTCACACCAGTCAGGATGGCTAAGATCAAAAACACAGGAGACAGCAGTTGTTGGCGAGGATGTGGAAAAAGAGGAACACTCTTCCACTGCTGGTGGAATTGCAAGCTGGTACAACCACTCTGGAAAGCAGTCTGGCGGTTCCTCAGAAAACTGGGCATGACACTCCCGGAGGATCCGGCTATACCACTCCTGGGCATATACCCATAGACTTTACCTGCATGCAATAAGGACACATGCTCCACTATGTTCATAGCAGCCTTATTTATAATAGCCAGAAGCTGGAAAGAACCCAGATGTCCCTCAACGGAGGAATGGATTCAGAAGATGTGGTATATTTACACAATGGAATACTACTCTGCAATTAAAAACAATGAATTCATGAAATTCTTAGGCAAATGGTCAGAACTTGAAAATATCATCCTTAGTGAGGTAACCCAATCACAAAAGAACACACATGGTATGCAGTCACTGATAAGGGGATATTGACCCAGAATCTCAGAATACCCTAGACAGAATCCGCATATCAATAGATTTCTAAAAAGATGGAAGGAGAGACCCCTGGTCCTGGAAAGACTGGATGTAGGGGAACGCCAGGACAGAGTAAGGAGAGGGGGTTGAATGGAGAAAAGAGGGAGGGAAGGGGGCTTATGGGACTTTCGGGGAGGGAGGAAACGGGAAAGGGGAAGTGATTTGGAATGTAAATTAAAAAAATAAAATAAATTAAAATAAAAAAATTAGCTACATAGCTATACAATGAATTTTTAACTGAGGAATATCTAATGGCCAAGAAACACCTAAAGAAATGTTCAACATCCTTAGTTATCAGGGAAATGCAAATCAAACAACCTTGAGATTCTACCTCACACTGGTCAGAATGGTGAAGATCAAAAAAGATAGACGTTTTAACAAATTGTACTGCTTAAACTGGTGGCTAGCATACAGAAGAATGTAAATCAATACATTCTTATCTCCTTGTACTAAGCTCAAATTCAAGTGGATCAAGGACCTCCACATAAAACCAGACACACTGAAACTAATAGAAAAGAAACTGGGGAAGAGTCTTGCGCACATGGAAAATTTACTGAAAAGAACACCAATACCTTATGCTCTAAGATCAAGAATTGGCAAATGGGACCTCATAAAATTACAAAGTTTCTGTAAGGCAAAGGATACTGTCAACAGTACAAAACTGCAACCAACAAATTGGGAAAAGATCTTTACCAACCCTACATCCGACAGAGGGCTAATATTCAATACATACAAAGAACTCAAGAACTTAGACTCCATAGAGCCAAATAACCCTATTAAAAAATGGGGTACAGAGCTAAGCAAAGAATTTTCACCTCAGGAATATCGAATGACTGAGAAGCACCCAAAGAAATGTTCAACATCCTTAGTTGTCTGGGAAATGCAAATCAAAACAACCCTGAGATTTCACCTCACAGCAATCAGAACGGCTAAGATAAAAAACTCAAGAGACAGCAGGTGCTGGTGAGGATGTGGAGAAAGAGGAACACTCCTCCACTGCTGGTGGGATTGCAAGCTGTTACAACCACTCTGGAAATCAGTCTGGCGGTTCCTCAGAAAACTGGGTATGATACTACTGGAGGACCCGATTATACCACTCCTGGGAATATACCCAGAGGATTCCCCAGCATGTAATAAGGACACATGCTCCACTATGTTCATAGTTACCCTATTTATAACGGCCAGAAGCTGGAAAGAACCCAGATGCCTCTCAACTGAGGAACGGATACAGAAAATGCGGTATATTTACACAATGGAATACTACTCAACTATTAAAAATAATGAATACATGAAATTCTTAGGCAAATGGGTGGAACTGAAAAATATCATCCTAAGTGAGGTATCCTAATTACAAAAGAACACACATGGTGTACACTCACTCTTAAGTGGATATTAGCCCAGAAGCTTGGAATACCCAAGACACAATTCACATATCAAATGATGGAATGAAGAAGAAGGAAGAACAAAGTATGGATACCCTAGTCTTTCTTAGAATGGGGAACAAAATACCCACAGAAGGAGATGCAAAGACAAAGAGTGGAGCAGAGACTGAGGGAAAGACCATCCACTTACTACCCCACCTAGTGATTCATCCCATATACAGTTACAAAACCCATACACTATTATTGATGCCCACGAGTACTTGCTGACTGGAGTTGGATATAGCTGTCACCTGAGAGGCTCTGCTAGTGCATGACAAATACAGAGGAGGAAACTCTCAGCCAGCTATTGAACTGAGCACAGGGTCCCCTATAGGGGAGCTAGAGAAAGGACCCTAGTAGCTGAAGAGGTTTGCAGCACCATAGGAGGAACAGGATATGAGCCACCCAGTACTCCCAGAGCTCCCAGGGTCAAAAACATCAACCAGATAGTACACATGGTGTTACATGTCTCCATACACATAGGCAGCAGAGGATGGCCTAGTTGGACATCAAAGGGTGGAGAGGACTCTGGACCTGGAAAGGCTCGATGCAGCAGTATAGGGGAATACCAGGACAGGGAAGTGGGATAGGGTTGATTGGGGAACAGGGGAGGAGAGATGGCTTATGGGACTTTTGGGGTTGGGGAAGGAAACCAGGAAAGGGGAATTTATTTAAAGTGTAAATAAAGAATATATCTAATTAAAAATAAACTCAGGTGACAGTAGGTTCTGGAGAGGATGTGGAGAAAGAGGAACATTCCTTCATTGCTGATGGGATTGCAAGCTGGTATAACCACTCTCAAAATCAGTCTGAAGGTTCCTCAGAAAATTGGACACAGTATTATATGAGGACCCATGCATACCTGGACATATACGCAAAAGATTCTCCAACATATTACAAGGACACATGCTCCATTATGTTCATAGCAGCCTTATTTATAATAGTCAGAAGCTGGAAAGAACCCAGATGTCCTTCAACAGAGGAATAGATACAGAAAATGTGTTATATTTACACAATAGAGCACTATTCAGCTATTGAAAACAATGAATTCATGAAATTCTTGCAAACTAGAAAATATCCTCCTTAGTGAGGTAACCCAATCACAAAAGAACACACATGGTATGCACTCACTGATAAGTAGATATTAGCCCAAAAGCTTGGAATACTCAAGATATAATTCACATACCACATGAAGTTCAAGAAGTAAGAAGACCAAAGTGTGGGTGCTTAGGTCTTTCTTAGAAAGAGGAACAATGTTCTCATGGGAGCAAATATGGAGACAAAGTGTAGAGCAGAGACTGAAGGAAAGGCTATCTAGAGACTGTCTGGCCTAGGAATCCTTCCTGCATACAATCACCAAATCTGGACACTACTGTGAATGCCAAGAAGTACTTGCTGACAAGAGCCTGACATACCTGTCTCCTGTGAGTCTCTGCCAGAGCCTGACAAATTCAGAGGCATTAGCTCTCAGCTAACCATTGGACTGAGCACAGTGTCCCCAGTGGAAGAGTTAGAAAAAGGAATAAAGGAGCTAAAGGGGTTTGCAACCCCATAGGAAGAACAGTAATATCAATCAACCAGATGCCCCAGAGCTCCCAGAGACTTAGCCACCAACCAGGGAGTACACGTGACTCCAGCTGCATATGTAGCAGAGGGTGGCCTTTTCAGACATCAAAGAGAGGAGAGGTCCTTGGTCCTATGAAGGCTTGATAGATGCCCCCAATGTAGGGGAATTGAGGGCAGGGAGGCAGGAGTGGGTAGGTGGAAGGAGGAACACCCTAATAGACACATGGGGAGGAGGGATAGTATAGTGGTTTGCAGAAGGAGGAGGAAGCTGGGAAACTGGATAACTTTTGAAATGTAAATAAAGAAAATATCCAAGAATAAAAAGAAAAGATAAAAAAAGAAAAAATGATTTTGATCTTCAGAAGAGTCTAGAAAAGAAATAGAAAGAATATGATAGGAAGCAGAAAGCCAAGGAAGAATAAAATGATTAGGCAACCAAATTTCATTTGTTACTTGAGCATTTTTTGTGTGTGATAAATATGACAACTTCACACAGAAATATTTTAAAAATGGAGAAAGTATAATATTCTCATATTTGTTTTTTATTGTTCATTTTGAACACTAAAGTAGCAATTCTTGGTAATATGTTTAAAATTATGTTTGTCTATTTTAATTGAAATTTAAAAAAAAACCTAAGAAGAGAAATTATGAAATTGTTAACTTGTAAAAGATTACATAGCAAGTTTTAAACAGTTTTACAAAATAATAAAGACGAAAATCTAATTAAAATTTTAAAAGGCATGTCAAAATTAAACATTAATTCTTTAACTCTAGCTATCCCTATCATCCTTAATATTTTGAGCAGGAGAAATTTTTTAGGAAAACAATATTGTTATGGCTAATTTTATGATAATCCTAGAAAAGGAAATAATACAATAATACTGCATTATCAATACTCAGTAAAAACAGAAACACAAAAGCAAAAACAAACAAAAGAATAAAATCAGAGCTAAAACTTTGATTATGGCATTTTCAGTCCTCTGGATTTCGTAAAGCATTTCAGATCTCCATCTTGAATTGCAATGTACGATTTCTTTCTTTTTCTTTCTTTTTTTTTTTTTAATTACAGGGTTTTACTCTGACCATTATAGAGCACACTATGTAGACTCTATTTGCACTAGATTGGTCTTGAACTTACAGAGATCTGACTGTTTCTGCATCCAAAGTCCTAGGATAAAAGTCTTGTGTGGCTGCACCAAAGTAGAATTCTCTGAATTTTATATTGAAATTCCCTTTGTAGATTTCCTCAAAGAACCAGTTCCTGGTTTTTTGACTCTTTGTATAGTTCTTTTTGTTTCTGCTTGGTTGGTTTCAGCCCTGAGTTTGATTATTTCCTGGCATCTACTCCTCTTGGGTGTATTTGCTTCTTTTTGTTCTAGAGATTTCAGGTGTGCTGTCAAGCTGCTAGTGTAAGCTCTCTCCAGTTTCTTTTTGAAGGCATTTTTTGAGCTATGAGTTTTCTTCTTAACACTGCTTTCATTGTGTCCCATAAGCTTTGGTATGATGTGTCTTCATTTTCATTAAATCTAAAAAGTCTTTGATTTCTTTCTTTATTTCTTCCTTGACCAAGTTAACTTTGAGTAGAGCCTTATTCAGCTTCCATTTGTATGTGTACTTTCCGTTGTTTTTGTTGGTATTTAAGAACAGCCTTAGTCCATGGTGATCTGATAGGATGCATGGGATTATTTCAATCTTCTTGTATCTATTGAGGTCAATTTTGGAGAAGGTACCAGGAGGTGCTGAGAAGAAGGTATATTCTTTTGCTTTAGGATGAAATATTCTATAAATATGTTAGGTCCATTTGGTTCATAATGTTTGCTAGTTTCACTGTGTTTCTGTTTAATTTCTGTTTCCATAATCTGTCCATTGCTGAGACTATGTTAAATGGGGTGTTAAAGTCTCCCACTACTACTTTGTAGGGTTTGATGTGCACTTTGAGCTTTAGCAAGGCTTCTTTTAAGAATATGGGTGCCCTTGCATTTGGAGAATAGATATTCAGAATTAAGAGTTCATCCTTCCTTATCTTTTTTGATAACTTTGGTTGAAAGTTGATTTTATACGATATTAGAATGGCTACTGCAACCTTTTTCATGGGACCATTTGCTTAGAAATTTGTTCTCTAGCCCTTTACTCTGAGGTAGTGTCTGTCTTTGACACCTAAGTGTGTTTCCTGTATGCAGCAAAAAGCTGGGTCCTGTTTACATATCCGGTTTTTTCTGATATTTTTATTAGGGAATTGAGTCCATTGATGTTAAAAGATATTAAGCAATAGTAATTGATGCTTCCACTGCCACAGTTTGTTCAATAAGGTCAAACCCCCCTTTTTTTTAATTAGATATTTTCTTTATTTACATTTCAAATGTTATCCACTTTTCTGTCCATCCCTTCCAGTACTTCCCTATCCCATCACCCCTTCCTCTGCTTCTATGAGGGAGTTCCCCCACCCTCCCACCCATCCACTCCCACCTCAATGCCCTGGCATTCCTCTACACTGGGATATGGATACTTTACAGGATCAAGGGCTTTCTTCCATTTATACCCAACAAGGCCATCCTCTGTTACATATGCAGCTGGAGCCATGAATTCCTCCATGTGTGCCTTCTGGTTGGTGGTCTAGTTCCTGGGAGCTCTGGGCTGTCTGGTTGGCACATCGCTTAAAAGTCCCATTCCCTATAGGCCAAACATTCAAACACATGAATCTTTGGGAGCCAAACATGTTACACCACCACAAATGAAAAATAGATTAGTTAGACAGATGTTTATAGAGTGATTGAAGGTAATCAAGAGCAGAAAGCACAAAGGAAGAGAGGCAGCAAACTTAGTACAGAGATGTAAGACTTCCTTGAATGCACAGTGTTGATACCTTTCTAATAAAAACAGTTTCTAGGTATCTATTATGATAGAACTAAAAATCTAAAAGTTCTTTCTCCTAAATCACTTGTTAGAACAGTCATGGAAACTCTCAAACTTGTTTAAAATCTTCGTAACTACTGGATGTTTATAATAAGATGTTCATGTTTTCTCTAGTAAAGCTATAAATTTCCAGGATGTCATTTAAACAAAAAAATTATTTTACTAAGAATGAATTTTTCAGTTTGACTTTAAAAAGAACAACCAGAGAATATTGAATGTAAATACATTCAATGTAATAACTACACATTATTTTTTATATAAATGATAAAGAATAAATTTAATGTTTTATATAAAAAAGGCTTTTGGTTGGATATCAGGATAGCAATGAAATTAAAGATTTCAAATTTTATTTCAAAAATAGAAATGAAAGATAAGGATCAAATGAAAATGATAAAATATTTTTAAATGATTCTAAACTTAAGACTAAAAGAAATATGGTATAACTACAACCAAGTTAATTAATAAAAGTTTTATAGGTCAGAACTAAATACACTATGTAAAACAAAAGTCTATCTTTCTATATAAAACAAGATTTTCCATTTACAAAAAATATATAGTTGAGACAATAGAATTTTATTATGGTTTTTACTTAATGGTTAAATTTTACACAGACCCCTACAAACATACTCATATGATCTAATCCTAAGTACCTAATGTTTTCCAATTAGACTAAAGTCTTCCCTTGTGGAGAATCTACCATCTTAACAGTAGGAAAGGATTCAATTTGAAAGCATTATTCCTAGTTGGAACATTCCTGCTGAGTTACATGGAGGCCACAGAATGTATTCCATTAACTTCTGTTCAAACTATTTCTAATATTTGTCATACTATCTAAAGTTTGTTCCACCCCTCCCAAACCTTATGTAGACTGAAGAAACAATCCATAATTTTAAATATATATTGATTGCTCAAGAAAACAGTTTATTAGCTTGTGAGATTACCCAGCAGTTAGAGATTTAGACATGGAAGGATGAGGACCTGAATTTGAATCTCCAGACACCATGTAAGTGCTTGCAGCTCAGCTTTGACATCCAGTGTAAACTGAGGCAAGGCATATAGTTGGTGATTGTTTGGGGCTGATGACATGCTCCTTGCAAGGTCTACTAGAAAAATTTCTTGGGACCATAGAGTTGGCAACTGATCACAAAGTCTTTTCTCTGTGATAATGAACTAAATTCACTCTAGGCAGTATTTGTTGTTACCTAGGAGAGACTCTGAACTCTTTAAACTCTTTGGGGGCCAACAAAAAGGAAAAACAAAAAACAGGGAAGAATCACATGCACACACACAAACACACAAACACACATGCACAAACACTGAATGTATGAAGCAAGCTTCAACAAGTTCACAGACACATACATACATACATACATACATACATACATGCATATATATGCACACATTCAAATATTGGGTGATTGGAGCTAAGCTACATACACACACATGCATATTGTGGATAGATGAAGCAAAGCTCCAATGAGCAGGCTTCAACATCTTTAGCTTTTCTGCCACAGCTTATAAGTACCAGAAAAATCTTTCAAGCAGTATAGAAATTACAATTTGTCTGCATTTTATTCTTCTTGTAGTGAATGATTATGAAAAAACAGTATGATCCTCAATTCTTTTATAAGAAAAAAACATTTTATACAGTGCAAGTGAAGAAAACAAATTATTCCCAAGAACCTACATACTTTTGTAAATAAGTCACTTGTTATAGATTAATGAAATTAACTAGGGTAAACAAGCATGATAGTTTTCTCAGCCAGTTTTTCTTTAGTGGAAGGCAGCAATTTGCATTTACAAAGTTAGATCAATTATTTTATTATTTATCTTAAAAGGTAATCTTATAAAAATTTTAAAATTACCAATCTAAAATTATATATAAAAACAATCATTTCTACTTAAAATCCTCAGGGTACACATCTACTCATTCTCATTTTTTTATTAAATCATATCAGGATTCTGAGGGCAAAAATGGGTACATGAAATTAATCAACACTTTGATCAGGAGTCCAGCCTCAAAAAGAATCATATCAGGAAATGCTAGTTAAATTGATGTTATTTTTGTCCCTTGACCTTAAAAAGGCCCAGCTCAACTACTAAGAGTATGCCTATCTAAATTTCAAACTGTTTTCTGAGATTTGCTAAAGCAGAACCACCAACAATAACATTTTAATATAACTTCACTAACAATCTATCTTTCCAACTTCTTTCTAAGGGTGGTGGTCATTGCTAACAATGTTCATCTGCAAATTCTTTCCAAGGGTGGTAACTAAATCATTAATCTGCATCAGCAGCAATGCTTGAAAAAGACCAATCATTATTATTAAATACCAGTGATACTGTCCAGTGCAGAGCTGGAAACTCTTTTTAGATTTTTCTTTTTTCTTTTTTTTATTGGATATTTTATGTATTTACAATTCAAATGTCTGCTTTCCTGATTTTCTCTCTGGAAACCCCGTATCTTATCCCCCTTCCCCTGCTTCTATGAGGATGCTCCCCCACCCACCAACCCACTCCCACATCAATGCCCTGGCTTTCCCATACACTGTGGAATCAAGCCTTCTCAGGACCAAGGGCCTCTTCTCCCATTGATGCCAGACAAGGTCATCCTCTACTACATATGCAGCTGGAGCCATGGGTCCCTTCATGTGTATTCTTTGGTTGGTAGTTTAGTCTCTGGAATCTCTGGGGACTTGTGGCAGGGGGACATACTCTTCGTTGATATTGTTCTTCCTATGGGTTTGTGAACCCCTCTAGCTCCTTCAGGCTTTCTCCAACTCCTCTATTGCTCAGTCCCAATGCTCAGTACAAAAGATGGCATCAAGCATCCGCCTCTATAATTGTTAGTCTTAGGTAGAGCCTCTCAGGAGACAGCTATAACAGACTCCTCCTGTCAGCAAGCTCTTCTTAGCATCAGCAATAGTGTATGGGTTTGGTGTCTGCATATGGGGTGTATTCCCAGGTGGAGAACTCTCTGGATGTCCTTTCCTTATGTCTCTGCTCCAGATTTTGTCTCTGTATTTCCTTTAGACAGGAGTCTCTCTGGGTTAAAATCTTGGAGATGAGTGGGTGGCCCCATCCTCCAACCAGGGACCTTGCCTAAACTCTGGATATGATCTCTACAGGTTCTCCCTCCCCTTTGTTGGGCATTTCAGCTAATCTCATACATGTTGGGTCCTGGGAGCCTCTTGCTTTCCTGGCATCTGTGACCTACTGGTAGCTACCCCCAGTTGCTCATCCCCCATTGCTACACACATTTGTTCAAATTCCTGATCCTCCATATATCATATGGAACTCAAGACTAACAAGCTGAGAAAAACTCAACGTCATGAAGTCCCTAGGACTTGTAGTCCTCAGGTCTCTGTTTCTCCAAGTCAGATATAACTCTGAATAATGATTTGAAAGATATTTAAAAAGGAAAAAACTAATACTAAGGGAAAGTTATGAATTATTTCCAATATATGTTTCTAGGAAATTAATCCCTAAATGAATAAAACTTAATACATTAAAGACACAGTCAAAAATGTTGCATAATAAAAGATGTTATCACCATTCCCAATTTCAAGTTGTACTACAAAGATATAGTAACAAAAACAGTATGGTATTGACACAAAAATACACTTCTTGATTAATATTATTGAATTTAAGACAGAGACATAAATTCATATGCCTATAGAAACAATGCTTGATATAAACTATAGAAACTCATACCAGAAAATGAACAGTATCTTTAACTGTGGTGCTAGTCAAACTGAGTAATTTCAAGTAAAAGAATTCAGATAGGTCAATATTATCCCCCTGCACTTAACTCAAATGCAAATGAATCAAAAATGTGAAAGTAATAACTGTTTCACTGAACATGATAAAAGAAAAGTAGAGAATTGCCTTGAAGTCATTGCTACAGGAGAAGACTTTCTACAAGGACCACCATTAGGGAAGGCACCAAGGTCAACAAATAACAAATAAGAATACATGTAACTGAAAGTTGTCTTCATGGCAAATAAAACTGTCCTTCAGACTACAGAACAGTAAATGATGTTTAACGACATTCGTTACTACACATCTGTCAGAGAGCTAATATCTAGCATTTAAAAGATCTAAATAAAAAAGAAGAAATTATGCAATTTTGAAAAAGTGTTAATATATCTTAATAGTGAGTTTTTAATACAGGGAACTCAAATAGCTAAGAAATACTTAAAAGAAATGTTCATCACCCATAGCCATCAGGGAAATGCAAATCAACATCATTTTTGTGCTTTTATCTTACACCTGCCAGAATGGCTATTATCAATAATATAAATGATATCTTATGCTGGAAAGAATATAAAGAATAAAGGCTCATTCATTCCTTGTTGGAGTACAATATTGTACAGATACTATGGAAATTAGTGTAGCAGTTCCTTAGGAAAATGAGAAAAAATATATCTCAAGATACAACTATGCCATTCTTTAGGCATACATCCAAAGGACTCTTCATTCTAACACAGAGACACTTGCTCAACAAATTTCAAAAATGAAATCATAAAATTCACAGGCTAATGGATATATAAATCATCTTGACTTTTATCCCAGGCACATAAAGAAAAATGTGGTATGCATTCTCTTATATGTAGATATTAGCTTTTAAGTCAATGTTAACCATACTACAATATAAAGAACCACACAGTGTAGATATAGAGTAAGGGAATATAGGACAGACATACATCTTCGTAAGAAAGGTGAATAAAATAGATAATTATGGATGGATATTGGTGGTAGCTGGCATACCAACATCAAGTGGGTAAGTGGAGTAGAGAAGTAGGTGAGGGAGAGTAAATGGGAGAGACAGCTAAAATTAAGAGACATTTGAGGAGCAGGCTGAAAGTTTGAATAGGTGTAATCCCCATAGACTCATGTGTTTGAAAGCTTAGCCCATAGGGAGTAGCACTAATAGAACATGTAGACTTAGAATAAGTGTGTCACTGTGGGGACGAGATTGAGTTCTCATATGCTTAAGCTATGCCTAGTGTGAAACAGTCTCCTTCTGCTCCCTGTGGATCAAGATGTAGAATTCTCAACTCCTCTAGCACCATGTCTGCCTGCATGCTACCATGTTTTTTAACATGATTATGATAGACTAAACATCTAAAACTAAGGCAGCCACAATTAAATGTTTTACTTTATAAAAGCCGTATTGGTTATTGTGTCTCCTCACAGCAATAAAACCTTAAATAAGACAAAAAGTATAGAAACCTAATACTGTATGAACTTCCTATTATATATGTGCATATACATATACATACATACATATATGAAGGTGTTGTAATTGAAAATGCCAAAAATTTAGGGAGAGTCCCAACTGGCTATCTCTTGTCACCAAATGAAGTTTCTCATGCCCGATTGGGATGCATATAATTGAGTGTTAGGCAAAGGAATTCCTGCAGGTATCACAAAACAACCCAGTCTGTTTTCAAGACAAAAGGTTGCACTCCACAAAGTAACAGTAAGACACCATTGGTAAAGACATCACCTGCAAAATTCCTTGAACATAGAGAAGACATGCATATGTACACATGAAGCAGCTACCTTGTTATTCTAGTGTCTTTAGTAATGAAAGTTACTCTGGAGCCTAGCAGAAGGAAAATGTAAACAACAAATCAGTCACAAATTTTTGTACAGCCAGATATTCTAGGGCAATTATGGCACATAGCTTGTGAAGTTGCCAACAAAGAAATGACTTGACTTAAGGCCCATTTCTTGAGATGGAATCCCTAAACTACTTTGCTTGAATGATCAAGAACTGAAGATTGGATAACTCAAGGACTGTGGCTAAAACTAAATATATCTGGTGGCTTTTAAAATCAATTAGCAATAAAACAACTTCTAATAGTATTCTGTTATATTCATAGATCAGGGCATTTTTCAGTCATCATTACGGAAAGATCCTTCGATAGCAGATGGCAATAAATATAGAGATCCACAATCAGATATTACACAGACAGAGACTTTGGAACATTCAGTCCTAAATGGATTGTTTTCATCAAATTCATTCCCTCGGAGTTCAAACAATCCCTCAGAAAAGGAGGGAAAGCAGTGTAAGAACCAGAAAAAAAAATATAGGACACCATGAAAAAAAAAAAAGACATTCTAAATCAACATAAGCAAAACTCCTATGAATTCGAGGAGACTAAAGCAGAATGCACAGGCCTAAATTGATCTGTACCACATCCTTCGATTATATATTACTATTAGGTATTTTATGGGATTAATGAGCGTGGTGACAGGTAGGTCTCTATTCCTTGTGCCTTCTCTTTGGACGTTTTGAGTTGAGTTTTCTTGTCCAAAGTAGGAATTGTAGTTTTTGTTCTATCATATATATTATATTACCTAGCATAATATATTATGTATGAAAATAATGTTTTCAATAAAAGGAGGTCCTGCAAATCAAAAATATCTTTACCATGTTTTTAATGACAAAATTCACACAAAACAATTCTAAAAACCTCCTGTGCTACAAGATTTGAAGGGACAATTTCCAGAATATATATTTTACTTCAAACCTGTGTTAATTATTTCTGAGGACACATGCATGTGAACTTTGCAAAAGATGGTAGGTTCACATTGCTATAACCTGTCTGTGTAATATTCCCACATGTATAATCATAAAATTCCTCATTACATGCTTGTTTTATAGCCACATAATCTATGTGAAAGTGTTTTCATAATTGAACATATAATCTAGAGCAAGGAAGATCTATGTTTGGGCAATGTAAGTTTATTGAGCCAAAGAATAAATAAGCTATCTCATGCTTCATCTAAAATGAGAACTGTATTATATCAATGTTCTAATATAGTCTCAGAAAATAAATCTTCAATCCAGTATTTGATGTTGACTAGACATAATAGTAATTTAGTGGCATGAAAGGGTATAGTATCAAAGTGCCAAAAATAATCATGTGTTTGAATGCAATGGGCTGTGATCATGCCATAAGTGTGGTGAAAGAGAAATGATGTCATTATTTGATTACAACTAAATAAATCATGGCCCTCTGATGATGGGTGATAATGATGAATAGTTAACTCTCCAATAATTACAGATAATAAAAAGGTCATCAGACCTGTCCCTGAGATTCTAGCCCTGAGACCATTGTTCATCCAAGCTGCAACTGAAGAGTTGCTAGAGTGTATATGAAATAAAAATGTAAATAAATGTGAGACTCCATAATTCAGCTTCCATGGATAGTCACATGTGGTGGTTTGAATATGATTGACACTGGAAGTGGTGCTATTAGGATGTGTAGCCTTGTTGGAGTAGATGTAGTCTTGTTGGAGAAAGTGTGTCATTGTAGGGATTAACTTTGAGAATATTCTTCTATCTGCATGGAAGACACTCTCTTTCTGGATGACTTTAGTTCCTTCTCCAGCACCATACCTGCCTGAATGCTGCCATGCCTCCTGCCATGAAGATAATGGACTAAACCTCTGCAACTGCAAGCAAGCCACAATTATAAGCTGTTCATTGTATGAATTGCCTTGGTCATGGCATCTCTTCATAGAAATGGAAATCATACCTACGAAATCACATGTGATGATATAGACTCTTGAGTGGTGCAGCAATGTAGGGGAATCACGAACACCTCTGAAGATAAGATCAGCAGAATAACTGACTCACTGAGTTATTCTTAGAAGTATTTTATCATTGGTGTCCTATCAGAGGTAAGTAGATGCTTCTTCTGGTCTCACCAAGAAGCTCCAATGACTCTATTATTTCTCCCATTGTTTTTGTATTTCACCAACATTTTTCAATCAGTACAAAATTGCAATGACTATGTTCCAGGTTTTTATTTTTTTCTAGTGAATGACTATTAAAAAAACCAGTATTTTCCCCAATACCTTTAAAAGAACAAACATTATGTAGTACAGGTAAAGAAACAAATTATTCCCAAGAACCCAAACATATTCTTAACTTAGCAATTGGTTATAGATTAACAAAATGGGAGCAAGCCAGTTTCTCTTACTTGCAGGCAGGGATTTGCAGTTACAAAGATTGGATTAATTATTTCATTACTTACCTTTAAAATTAATCTTATAAGAATCTCAAAAGAATCACAAAGCTAAACTTTTATATAAAAATTAGTCATATCTCTTTTAATCTTCAGAATGCATATCTATTCAAAAGCAATTTTTCTTAAATCCTTTGGGGAGGCTCATGGCAAAACAAAAATGTGTATAAGAAATCAATCATCACCAGTCCAGCCTCAGTGTGAATCATGTCAGCCAGTGCTGCCATTGGTCTTGTTCCCTGACCTTAAAAAGTCCTGAGCTTAAGTATTAAGAGTATGCCTATCTGAATTTCAAATTGTTCTCTAAGGTTTTCTATATTAGAGCCAGTAGAAAAATATTTTAACTTATCTTCATTAGCAGATTTATTTTTCAAAATAGTTTCTAAGGTTGGTAGTCATTGCTGATCGTCTACATTTCTAAGTTCTTTACTGGGATGGTGATTGAATTATGAATCTGCTCCAGCAGCAATAACTGAAAGAGATCAAGTACTATTACTGTTAGTGCCAATGATACCACCCAGCGAGAGGCTGGAAGCCTCCTTAGAGTTTTTACACAATTCTTATATTAAAAGGTATGGGGAGGCAAAAGCAAAGCAAAACTCCATAATAGCATGAAGTCCTTAGAACATGCATTTCTCTGGGCCGTGCCTGTTTGAGGGAAACTCGGTAGTGATCATGCTAGCCAATGAGTTGCTTTCCATGGGCTCTAAGGCCATTTGTCCTTCCTCTTGCATGGCCCTTGGCAGTTATATTTCCCAGAAAACCAAACATAACATAATGAGAAATGCCTACAAGCAGAACAATTGCTTCATGAGATGGGAGTGGGGGTGGAAGTGTGGTGGGGGGCTGGGAATGGTGGGGGCGATTTTCACTAAGTGCAACTTAATGACATCCATTTCCAACTGTGTATAAGTTTTACCACCATTTCCCCTATAAGTAAGGCTGAGAGAAAATGCTAGTTGACATATTTGAACTCACAGAAACAAAATCATGACCTAGCTCCTTGATTTGTGTCCCCACAGATACAAATGCCCAGCAGGAAATACTGGGAACAAACTACAATTTGTTTTCAACATTAATCTTGTCATTTTGACATAAGTAATTTAAACTCACAATCTAATTTTATATGCTAATATCATTTGTGTAGCCTTATCTTAATTATTTAATATAATTAATTAGTCTATATAATCAAGTACTAATTTATAACAGTTAAAAACTTGCATTTGTATGTGAAAAATTTATCCTTTGAGAGATTAATTTTAAAAACTTTAGAGTAACATTAAGCTATTATAATACACATTATTAAACATGAATACACAGGTGTTAATATTTAAGTTATTTGGAAGTTCATTTCCGAGACATAATGGTACATATTTTTCTACTCTATTTTCCATAATGTTGTAGAAGTAGAATCTCTTAATAAAACCATAATCTGAGGTCTTGCAACACTGTAATGAATAAAGTAAGAAAACTTGCATAATTTCCCTGAAGTACATTGTTTCCCACATGAAATGATTGTTCAGACCATTCCTGTCTCAAACCTATATAGATGTATGTTTAATAGGCCGCACAATCCAGTAATAAAGCTGTATTTTATACAACAGGTATAGTTCAAAAACATCCTTTCAGAACACTTTCAGTACACTGTGAGATTTAATTCATGGTTACAATTTCAAGTTGATGATTTCCTGATATACCTTCAATGTATCATTCTATTGTTATTTCCCAGATTTTCTCACACATATTTTTAATTTTCATTTACCTAAAAAGAACTGGTTCTTTAAAACCATCAATTCAATATGAGACCCAAATAGAGATGAAAGGGGAAGATATTAATTTGGCATATACCCATTATAATCAATCACCAGAACCAAAATTTCAGAAGCACAAGTAACGAATGTACCTTAGTGGTAGAATGCTTGCTTAACACCTGTGAGACCTTAATGTCAATGCCCAATATGGAAAAAAAGCAAAGACATGTAGCTGCTGAAACACATTGAGTCTCTAAAAGAGTTAAACCAGAGGAACATGCACACATACCTTCTGTGATGACAAGACAAAAGCATTCTTAAAGAGTGTATCTCAGCTACTCACTAGTTGACAAATCATGTTTGTAATGGACTATAAATCATAGATATTTGATATCTTAGTCTCATAGTTCATAGTAAAATAAGATTACTGGTTTTTCTTGATTAAAAATCAGAAATCAGGGACTCTTGCTAAGAGAGACACTCCCATGTTCTCAGATGTCTTTCTTTGTGAATGTCTCTTTTTTCTTAATAATCATGCTTAAGACTATATTATAATATCTTTAATAACAACCAACTCTGTATTAAAGTTTAAAGGAAAAAGAGGAAAATAACATAATTCTCTGTAAATGCTTTCTGCGTGTGCTTTGTTACTTCAATGAGAATTTAAGTATGGTGCTTTTGACTCTTGGAATGCTATTCAGTGGCTACCTGTAGAACTCATACTCAGTAGAATTATAAAACTACGATTAAAGTTCTTAATAATACTCTGATTTAATATAAAATACCTTTAAGATATATTCTGACCTGCATTTATTTTGAGTCTTGATGATTCCAACTTTCCTTTGAGTAAGGAAATACACCAACTAATATTTATTTAAGTGACAAGAAAGAACTGTTCATGGATCACATCTTCACCCCACTGGATCTTGCAAAGTTGGCATGGCAATTACAAGGTGACATGGTAGAAATATGAATTTAAAAACAAATGGATAATTAAATCCATGACAAATTTGGAGGGTAGGGTTACTGCGGTAGATTGAATCAGAATGGCCCCTATAGACTCAAATATTTGAATACCCTAGCTCAAGTGCTAGGACTATTTGGAAATGATTAGGTACTATACCCTTGCTGAAAGATGTATGACAGTTGGGAGTCAGATTTGAGAATTCAAAAGTCCCTTCTATTCCTAATTAATGCTTTTCATTTGTTCTTGTGTATCAGAGGTAAGTTCTAAGCTACTTTTCCAGCATCATGCCTACCTTTTTGCAGCCATGCCTCCTGCCATTACGGTCATGGACTCACCTTCTAAAACTTTAAGCAAAATACATTCCTTCATGATAATGGTGCCTTAGCATTGCAATAGAAAAGTAACTAGATTATAGTTATTATTGAAATGTTGTTTTACCCCAAAAAAGAAAAATGAAATAAGCACATTCTTACACCTTGCTATCTGACACGACTAAAGTCAACTTGAGGTGAATTCTAAAGAATATTCTGAGTACAAGAGGTACTCCTGTTATAATTATGTTTTTGCCAATTTGGTGTGTCTTTGTTTTATTGTTTGTTTTCTGAAATCTCCAATTATTCTTCCAAGTTTTTTTTTACTCTAGCAGCATATCAAGAACAAATAAAATTTGAGTTTTGCCTCCAGTACCTATGTTATAGATGTAGTAGCTTGGTCTTAATGTGGGTCCCCCAACAACTGAAGCAGTGACTTACCCTGACTCTGTTTCCTGCCTATGGCTCATGTTCTGCCAAGTGGGCTGCCTTATTTGGCCTCAGTGGAAAAATATGTATCTAGTCCCACAGTAACTCGAGGTGGCAGAGTGGGTTGGTACCTAGGGAAGTAGGGGAAATCTCAACCTTCTCAGAGGTGAAGGAAGTTGGGGTGGGGAAAAAGGTCATGTGAGGGGGGACTGAAGGAGAGAGGAGGCTGCAATTAGGATGTAAAATGAATAAATAAATAAATAAATAAATAAGAAAAAAGATTTGAGTTCACATGCTGTTACAGAGAAACCATAATAACTATGCATCCATTCATGGAAATTATGATTCTTCTCAAGATATATCAGTCACATAGCTTCAATCCATTTCAATGTAGTAAAATTGAATCTGAACATTAATGGGCTTAGTAATTGTTGGGGTCCAAGAGTCACCCACAAGCCACACAAACACAAAACACACAAAAACCAGACATGGATAGTTTATTGAATGCACATTCTAATACTTATTGATCAGTGCCATAGCTCAGAATTCAGGGGCTAAGCTAAGACACCAAACTCATTTCTCTGTCAGTTTAGAATGGCTAAAACCACAGAATTCACAATGAGCTCATACACAGGTGCCGGAAGTGCTGCCCAGTGATTGGCTCTGATGTAAGCAATTTTAGACATGAGATTTCATGCTGATCCTTAAGATTCGTGGAATTTCTTAAGATTCACATACCTCAGACAGAACATAACAGGATATGTATTCATCATTACATTGCTCTGAGTCAAGTTATTTTTGAAAGCTGTCATGAGAAATGCTGCCAGGTAATAAATCTAGTAATTTTGTCATCTTTTTTTATAAATATTTGATCTATATACATAGATAAAATTACCTATGTGAAGGAAGAATAACAATACATTGATGTTGCTAACATTGCCCTTTTAAATGATATATGAAACAATTGCATATATTTTAATTAATCTAATTATATATAATGTCATATGTTTAATAAGTACATGCCAAAAATGGATTATCTGGGCATAAATATATCCATGTATATAAAGCAAGTATCTCTTAAATACTGTGGTTGTCACAGTCCTCAAGGCTTCTTTCTCAAATTATTTTTGATACTATGAAGCAAGGGGGAAACCCTGTCAGTTTAGCTATGGAGTTTAAGCATGCTAATGAGTACATATTCTAGCATAAATATGGTTAGAAATGTACCGTGTCAAAGAGATTGATCTCCATAATAGTTAATGAATCTGAAATGAAGAATAGAAGATACAGTGTCATAGAGCCAATTTTATTGCTTGGAATTATATTTGCCCTTGGCAAAGCAGCTTGTTTATTGGTACTCATTATAACTGATACAGTACTGCAAACTACTTTCATCCAGAAATAAAGGTTATCAAAGATCATAAGATAATGCAGGCATGAGGAGTTTTCACAACAGTTCAGTATGCTTTTATTACTGATTATAATACAGCTATGCATGTGGTATAAGTATTAGCATTACAATCACATTACCAACACCTGAGTTGTAGTTTTAATGTCAAACAAAATTATATTTAGTCAAGCTTGGATAATGGTGCAACTAAAAACGGTATTGAAAAGTCAAAACTGAATGCATAGCAACATTTGAGAACTCATAGTGCAGATTTATTATTCATTCCAAATACAATTACTCCACAATAGTCATAAAGAGAAAACACAAATCTGTACAGTCTTTTAGGAAAGCTACTGCTGCTATTGCAACCTCAAGTTATTAGAAAGAGTCTAAGCTTGATAAAAATTGGTCTAGAGGTAGAAGACTTTTATGTCAAAGTATTAGGTTGTTATGAACATGGAATTTAAATGTATACCTAATTTCCATTTGTTAAAATATGAATAACACACATTAAGTTTTTTTTAAGTTTAGTCACTTTAATTTTGAAGTCCTCTATGCCTATACAAGAGATAGCAAGAACAGTACAGAGAAATCTCTTTCACTATTCACATAGTTTGTCTGAATGTTTAAGTTATCCAGAACTATTGTACAATATCAAAATTAAGGAAATTGACACAAGAACAAGCTATGCATATAACTGTCATTTTATCATACCTCTGCAATCAAAATACAGGTCTAACCCACCACTACACAGATATTCCTTTGCAATTGCAAAGATTCTCACTTCACTGGATCCTGGTTCCTTGACTCTATTCTCTACTTCTCTCTATTTGACAATTTAAGATATTTTTTAAAGGCAGGTTTCATTATTGTTCTGGATGTCCTAGCAATCACTATGTAGACCAGGAATGCCTTGAATGTATAGAGATCAGTCTGCTTCTGCTCCTCAAGTGTTGGGATTAAATTCATGTGTCATCCTTCCAGGCCAAGTATATTTTTTTAAATTTTTATGCATTTAAGCATGCATATATTATTATTATTATTACTGTTATTTTATTTATTTACAATCCGGGCATTGCCCCCGACTCTGAGTTCTCCTTCCACAGGTCCTCATGCCACTCCTTCTCCATTCTGTCTCCCAAAGGATGTTCCCTCATATACCAGATCTCACAACTCCCTAGGGTCTCAAGTCTCTTGAGGATTAGGCAAATCTTCTTCTACTGAGGTCAGAACAGGCATTCTCCTGCTACATATGTGCTGGGGCCCCCCAACCAGCTCCTGTATGCTGCCTTGTCGGTGGCTCAGAATCCGGGAGCTCCCAAGGGTCTAGGTTAGTTGACACTACTGGTCAACCCTAGGGTCACTTTCCCCTTCAGTTTCTTCAATCCTTCCCCTAAATCAACCTCAGGGGTCCCTGACTTCAGTCCAATGCTTGGGTATAAGAATCTGCTTCTGTCTCAGTCAGCTGTTTGTTGGGCCTCTAAGAGGTTAGCCATGCCATGCTCCTGTCTGTAAGCACATCATAGCATCAGGAATAATGTTAGGCCTAAGTGTGCCCCCCCAACCCCCATGAGATAGCTCCCAAGTTGGGCTGATTACAGGACTGCCTTTCCTTCAGTCTCTTCTCCATGATTGTCCCTGCAGTTATTTCAGACAGGAGCAATTCTGTGTGAGAAATTTTGACTGTGGATTAGTAACCCTGTCTTCCATGTAAGGTCATGAACTCTAAAAGTTCCCTCTCTCCACTGTTGGGCATTTTGGCTAAGATTACCCCAATGAGTCCTTAGAATTTATCACCTCCTGGGTGATAGAGAGCGCCCCCCCTCCATGCTATTTATCTCTATTCATTCTTTTGGCTCTCTGGACTTCTTTCCTGTCTGCTCCCCATACCTGTTCCAGTTCCATTTTTTTCCCTTCCTTCCCCTCTCTCACCCAGGTTCCCTCATCTTCTCCCTCCTGTGATTATTTCCTTCCTCTTTCCATGTGAAGTTGAAGCATCCTCACTTGGACCTTTCTACTTGTTACACTTGTTACACTTGTTACAGTTTGTTAGTTGTGTCCTAAGTATCCTGTACATTTTGGCTAATACCCACTAATCTATGTGCATTGAAAATAGAGGATGTAGAAATATGGAAGCAGAAGGTAAATGACAGCCACATTTCTTATTATAGTGAATGGACAGATGCAGCAATATGTCTATAAGGATGAAATTTAAGATGTTAAGTAAGTTTTAATAAGTTTATGTATAAAAATCAGAAAGTGATAAAGCCAGGGCTTCACAGAGAAATTTCAAAGGTTTCAGTGAAGTTTACAGAGAGAAATAAAATAAGTTCCTCTACATTGTGGAAACAACTGAAGAATGGATTCTTAGTGTGGCTGTTAAAGGCAGCTCTGAAGGATATATAAGAGCAAATACCTTTCAACAGGAATTAACAGAAATGAATTCTCAAAAGTAGTAGACACTTTCATATTGATATGCTAGAAAGCATTTGCAGGTAGTTCTGAAACGCTTTCTTCGTTATCTTTTTCAGTCTTGGAAATATCTATTTTAGCTAATGTCTTTGGAGTTAGCACGCTTGTCTCTACCCGTTTTGCATCCTGATCCTTGCAAGAGACTACTATTGCATAAGGTTCAATAATTTTATCAGATAAATCAAAATAGAATATTCAAGGAGGTATAGTCCTATGAACCAGGAAATGAAAGGAAAAGTTTTTGAATGAATGATTTATTTTTCTTCCCAAGCGTGAATGTCCACTGACTATGAGAGTAGACTCTCAGCTACAAAGTTGGAAGTCAAATCTAAGTTCCTTAACATGGAGGGATATTCTCATTTTAGGTCAGCTCTCCTTTGAGCAGTACTGTTGATAGAGATTTGGTGGGAACAGAAAGTTGAAGGATATCGTATGTTTGTAATGAAAACAGAAAGATGTGGGTAAAAACTGATTGTGTTATAAAATAAAGCAAAAATTATCCATGGCACCAAAAGATTACCAAAGGTAGTGGAGATATGCAAACAGCTGTGGGAGATGGAAACCAGAATCAGGAATGAAAGTTAGCTTAAACTATAACTCAATGAAGTGCACACATGAGATTTTCTTTTGCTTTTTGTGAAGAAGTGGGTCGACATTGACTTAGGGTAGCACATCTTGAAAAGTAGACTAGATGAATTTGAAATAGTAGTTTCAAAAAGGAGAGTGCCTGTTGCTATCCACTCACATTGAGGCAGTGATAGGCCAGTGATTAGAGGGGAGAGAGGAAGAGGAGCTAAGGGAAGTGAGGGGCAGAGAGAGAAAGAGGGAAAGGGCTCGTTGGACTAGATGAGGTGGGCAGAGAAGGAGGCACGGATATCCAGATGGCTTCAGACATAATTCTGGTGTTTTGGAGAGGTTAGAAAATTGGGATAAGACTTTATCTTTGTAAATTGGCTTTACATAATTGGGAGTTTTATATAAATAAATATATTTGGTTAACTATTCAAGTTTAAAAGTCATGTTTTACCAGATACTCAGAAAGAGTGGTGCAGAAGTCTGGTGGGATAGTACTCTTTTATAATTATTTAACACTGCAGGTGCTCAATAGAGGCATATTAATTAGCCAAAAAGATAACTTGAAAATAACAGATATTTTTGTGTTGCAAGATGTATTTTATTATATAAGTATGTTGCTAGAACATGTCAGTGTTACATAAAATTAAATGTTGAACAATTGATATATATAGTATCACATAAGTAATTTTACCACTTCACATTTACTTGGTTTATGAATGTAGAGATGAATGATAAATTTTATTAGTATTTTATAAACTATTTATATATTATAGTTTCTTATTGATGTAGATTTGCATATTTTATCCACATGCTTTCTAATCTATATCATATATGACTTCAGGAAATAAGTTTCAGCTAAAAAGAATAAAATCTTACAAAACCAGCACACAGCATCATGTTGCAATGAGACTGTCCCATGTCTATGTCCCTTCCCAGGAAAGTTCTTTCCCTTTCATATGTGACAGTTATACAAATAAAACCACCGATGCACTTTTGATGTATTTTCGATAGATCCACTGGAGAAGCTTCCTAACTGCGAACATGTTACCTCATTCAGTTCAAAGAAACCAGAGCAGTTATTGGCCAAATTCCCTAATGGCAACTAGGGTTACCTCTTCAGAGGACAGAATGATAAGGACAGGATACAGAAATCTGAAAGGCAGCTCAGAACAGGTACCCTTGATTGCCTGCTCAACAATGCTGTAAGAGAGCTCTGGTTTCTTATCACAATTTAAATGAACATCTTTTCCTAGAGACTTCTTGGAAACTTAAAATCCAGTGCAGGCAATAATTGTTCTTTCAAGAGAATAGCTAATAAACTCCCCATCAATATTTTCATGTTAAAGTGAGTAAATTTCTACCCATTTCCTAAATTGTATTAGGGTTATCTCTTCAGAGGAGTAATGACATAGCAATGGTAAAGATATATTAATGTTAAGCCAGCTGTCTTTGGTCAGGAGAATGGGATCTCCAGCCTTGGTTGGAAACATGTCTTAATCTACTTAAAATACTCACTTAATCTACTTAAAGTAAATGTTTTAGCCAAGTGGTTTATTAATAATATGGAAAATTAGAATGAATAGCATAGATGGACTGTTCCACACCATCCAAAAATCAGGATTTGGGATTTACAATGCAGTAGTCATTTGGATACCCTAAAGAGCCAATTAATTGTCTCAATACACAGTATTTAAGCTGCTTTCCTTACAATTTAACAAACACAAAAATGATATGCATTTTGCCAATTTAAAACAATGAAAAACACTGAACATAAGTAATTCCATCTCAACATAGAGAGACTGGTGAGTATAACTAGGAAGAATGAATTAACAGTCATCAGCAAGATGTTTTTTATGCTCACATGAGAGATATTAGTTGGTTTCTAAATATTCTGTGTTGGTTTACAATGCACATGTTTAATGACCTAGAGTCTTCTATGAAATAATGTGGGGTACACATACATAACACTCATAAATTTGCTCATTATTGCATTAACACAAGTTATTGTGCTTTATTAGGAAGGCTAAGATTATGGAGCATGTAACATAAACCAATTAGCAGAGACTTATAGTGAATAAACCCTTCCTGATTTGCAGAGAGACTCTCATGTTTCTGGTTGTACTTTTCATTGCTGCTGTGTAAGAATAACAGCACTAAATATTTTATCTCTCTGTATATAAACAAGGAAGTAAGCTGCAGACAAATATATAAATTAGAAGGCACACTTTGAATGGAGGCTGCCAATGGCCAACATAAACTAAAGACATCAATAATTAAGGCAGTTGTCTAGTTAACATTATAATGAGTATTATGTATATTATCCTTAAAGCTTCACTGTCATTGCTCCATTTTTTCAGAATGTTTATTTTTCTTTCTGTTAAGGTTATGGATTTCCTAATAAAACCTTTAGTTGCTTATAAGTTAGTTTAAAGTTGTTAAAGCATTCTTCTATGCAAATGAATAAGCAAGAATCATATTCTTAACTTTATTTAAATTATTTCTTCTTCCTTTTCCCATTAAACTTCTGTGCCTCCCCAACATAGTCTAAAATTTATGAACACTACTAGAATTATTTTTACATATCATATATTTGCATATATTTATACATAAACAGATATATGAATGGCAGGATGTTGAGTCCCTTTATAGTTGTTCTTTGTGTATGGGTTTTGGGCTGACCTCCTGTAATTAGATAACTTATCAAGGGCTTCTTCACTAGAGAAGACTGATTCAAACTATGAAAACTTTTAAAATATGAAAATTTCATTTGTCTTTTTTCTGCCAAGTCTAAATCTAATTAGTTCATGGAATTGTACAAATCAAAACATAGCAGGACCAATTGAATGCTGACTTTGTTTCTCTATCTGTTGAGCTAATAGTAATTTTCAGATTCAAGATCTTCAAGACTAGAAAATAATTACTTACATGATTGTAAATATTATAATTGATTATAATAACAAAGTGTTTTTGTTATTATAGTCATGCATGCAGAAATATTTTGGTTGATCTATTAAAAGCATATATTCATTTCTAGTATTAAAATTTATAAAGATTAATTTATCTTCATTATATGTATATAAGAATATTGTCTCTATATGTACCAATACACTGCATCTGTGCTTGGTGCCTGGTCTCTGTAGAGATGAGAAGATAGTGCAAATACACAGAAACATGAATTGTGAATATGTATTAGATGCCCATTTGGGTGCTAGAAACTGAATACAGTTCCTTTGCAAGGACAGCAAGTAAGCTTAAAAAGTGAGACATCTTTCCACTCCCCCAAAATACATACATTTGATGTCACTTTGTGGTTCTAAATAATGTGCATCTCTCTCTCTCTCTCTCTCTCTTTCTCTCTCTCTCTCTCTCTCTCTCTCTCTCTCTCTCTCTCTCTCTCTCTGTGTGTGTGTGTGTGTGTGTGTGTGTGTGTGTGTGCGTGCGTGCACGCATGTGTAGGCACAAGAGCATGTGTGAATTCGTGCTTGTAAAAGGGGTAAGTATATACCTTGATAGAATGAGTACAGATCAGAGAACCTCAGTTTTGGTCCTCACATTCGATCTTTTTGAGACAGGATATTCCTTGTTATTTTCATTGTGTACATCAAGAAAAGCTGCCCTTTAGGTTCCCAGACATACCTTTTCCTGGATCTCATTTTCTTGTGGGAGTTATGGGTTTAGACACTGCCCCTATGCTTCTGGCCTTTACTCACATTTTTGGAATTCAAGTTCAGGTTACCATATATGTAGAGCAACTACCTTCCTGTATGAGGTATGACAGATACTTTTTTTGAGTTAGAGAAAAACAAGTTTATTTTATGATTTGAGAGGTTTATGCTATGATGGCAGGGAAAGAAAGAAATGCATTATATCAGGAGGAGAAAGCTGGCTAACATGTTTTCAGCCACATGTAGGGATCAGAGTGAAGTGGCATGATACTTATACCCTCAAAGACTATCTCCAGTGATATCCTTCCTGTGGCAAGGCTCAGCCTTCTAAGGTACAAAACCTTCATGAAAACAGGAATTATTATAGAGGATGTGTAGGAAAGATTGTGAAGGCCAGAGGACCAGGAAGTTTGCTGTGTGATTGTTTCATAAGATTGTCAGAAGCTACACCCATAATATCTCACCTAGATGATTTTCTAGATGGTTTAGTCTAATTCTGTGGGCAACTGTTGAACCACTCTCACTCTTCTTGGGAAAGTATTTTATTTATTTTTTTATTTAATATTTTAGGAAATTATTTTATAACACTTTATTCTCAAGTACTTAATTTCTTGTCCACTTCATTCTCTGCAAACACATGTAAAATGATCTTCTATATGTGAATAAGGTTGATACCATTAAACATTTTAATGTGAATGTAGAAAATCCAAGAGGTATCTACTGGAATCTGAGAAAGGCTGAGAGTGGGAGAAAGTCTCCAAAGAAAAGTACACCAGTTGGTTATCAATAGCAAATAGTCACCCCTGAAAATACACGTACGAGTAGCACTATGCAGAATTTTGAAACTGTAGGCTTGACATTATAAGACTTAAAATTCATTTGAAAATTGGAATGTAAATATTTGCATATGGTTATAGTTATAAATGATTAATTATACAGAAAAGGCAAGATCTGTAGATACAAATTGTATTTCTTGTAGAGTAACTCCGAAGTTGGGGTAGGAAGAATTTCAATAAAGTTGAGATTGAAAAAAAAGTCAGCTAAATATGTTGTTCTTTTAAAAGTTTTCTTTTTCATTTTAAAATTAAGATAAAGAACTCAATTTTCCTACAAGGTGCTGAGAAGTTAAAATACAGGCAGTTGTAAATGCAGGAACTGTTTGGAAATTGAAAGAATGCTGAGAATGTGTGGGAGGTGGAGGAAGACAAGGAAATGGGTATATGTGATGGAGCCACATATTGACAATGTCATATGTGAAAGTTATAAAATGATACAATGGGGAAGAAAGGTGTTGATGAAATACAGTGTTGTGTTAGCCAAAATTCAGATTCCTAACAAAGACAATAAAGATTGCATCAAGACAAATCAGGAGAGGAGAGTAATACATTTCTCAGAAAGAATTAAGGGTTAGTTATTGATGGATCAGTGAAGGGAAAATATAAGAATTTCAGATTCCTGTATTTGATCAACAAATTATAAAAAAAAATCATGATCAGAGAATGAAGTGAACATGGGATTAAATACTTGAGAATACAGAAAGTGATTTTAAAAAAACTACTTTTCTAAGGAGAGTGAGTGTGATTTTATAGTTGTCCACAGTAGAATAAACCATCCACATGGTTAAAGGCTCATCTGAATTTGTAAACAATAAAATGAAATGCATGTTTCTACCTATAGGTCAATATGTACAGCTTTGTTAAGGCTGGGACCTCATCTTAACCACAAAAGACAAGAGGAGAGATGGATAGGAAGGCTTGGATTATTTTTGTCATTTTTCAACTAGAAACATTACTGACTTTTCTTTGGAGTGCCACAACAAATCCCTCCCACATTTGGAAGCTAAAAAATCCATCTTTCTTACACTTTTGAGGACTATTGGCATTATTTTATTGGTTGTGTATAAATTTAATCTCTCTCGCTCTCTCTCTCTTTGGGGTGTGTGTGTGTGTGTGTGTGTCTGTCTGTCTGTCTGTCTGCCTTTAGTCTCTTTTTACTCTTCTTTTCTCTTTGACCTCTCTTCCCCATCCCTCTTTCTATAAAAGCCAAAACCTAAATAAAGTCTGTTTATACTTTCGATTTTGTATTTGTTTTTGTTTTCTTCTCTTCTAGATGGGCTTGTATTTGGAGGCCAGGCAGCACAATGACTAAGTGAATGGAGTCTAGATGGTTTCTTTCTGACTCTGAGGACTTGAGTCATTACAGTGATTATGTGATATAAAAGTATTTACACTCAATTTCATTTTTTCTTTTATTTACAGAACACCTACATAGCCGGTTATTGGTTGACTTCATTCTCCACTTTTCAATAACACTCATTTCCATATTGAAGCTATTTGTTAAGTCTCCATTCTCTTTCTCCTGCTATCCATCTCTTTCTTGTGTGTGAATGTGTGTGCATGTGTGTGTGTGTGTGTGTGTGTGTGTGTGTGTGTGTGTGTGTGGTGTATATATCTTTATTGACCTTCTGCAATTATACTGTTATTATAATCATTTTTCTGTTTTTTAAATTTTAAACTTTAACAATGTGGATTCTCAATATTGTCAGACATATTTGACTCTCTTAATGATAGCCTTTATTGTTTTTGTAGTTGTTGCTATAACAACTTCCAGTTTATTATTATTATTATTATTATTATTATTATTATTATTATTATTATTATTATTATTGGTGGTGGTGGTGGTGGTGGTGGAGGTGGTGGTGGTGGTGATGGTGGTGGTGGTTTATGTCCATATTTCCTTCTGATAGTCAATAGGACTCATTCTCTAATTTTCTTTCTATTTTGTAATTTTTACTTGCTTAAACTTCTTATTCAAATCCTCTTCATGTCAATCTTCAGTATTTTTACTCATTTAGAGCATTCCAGTGTCTTTCAAAATTATTATATGCACTTATTTACTTCATAAAATGTATATTCCTTTAAGGATCAAAATGGTAGCAAAATTGATAGATGATGCAAAATAATTCTTAATCTAAAACTGAAAAAAAATCAGAGAACACAGGCTGGAATGATTCTAAGAATCAGTGGAATAGTGTCTTTTAGAAATAACAGAAATGGGGTACAGAGCTAAACAAAGAGTTCTCACCTGAAGAATATCTAATGGCTGAGAAGCACCTAAAGAGATGTTCATCATCCTTAGTCATTAGAGAAATGCAAATCAAAACAACCCTGAGATTCCATCTCACACCACTCAGGATGGCTAAGCTCAAAAACACAGGAGACAGCAGTTGTTGGTGAGGATGTGGAGAAAGAGGAACACTTCTCCACTGCTGGTGGAATTGCAAGCTGGTACAACCACTCTGGAAAGCAGTCTGGCGGTTCCTCAGAAAACTGGGCATGACACTCCCGGAGGATCCGGCTATACCACTCCTGGGCATATACCCAGAGGCTTTACCTGCATGCAATAAGGACACATGTTCCACTATGTTCATAGCAGCCTTATTTATAATAGCCAGAAGCTAGAAAGAACCCGGATGTCCCTCAACAGAGGAATGGATTCAGAAGATGTGGTATATCTACACAATGGAATACTACTCTGCAATTAAAAACAATGAATTCACGAAATTCCTAGACAAATGGTCAGATCTTGAAAATATCATCCTTAGTGAGGCAACCCAATCACAAAAGAACACACATGGTATGCAGTCACTGATAAGGGGATATTGACCCAGAATCTCGGAATACCCTAGACACAATCCGCATATCAATAGATTTCTAAGAAGATGGAAGGAGAGACCCCTGGTCCTGGAAAGACTGGATGTAGGGGAATGCCAGGACAGAGTAACGAGAGGGGGTTGAATGAAGAAAAGAGGGAGGGAAGGGGGCTTATAGGACTTTCGGGGAGGGAGGAAACGGGAAAGGGGAAGTGATTTGGAATGTAAATTAAAAAAATAAAATAAAATAAATAATAATAAAAAAAAGAAATAACAGAAAATACATACTCATGAATTCTAAACAATATGATTGCTGGAATCAGAATAATAACAATAACAATTAATCTGCTCAAGAAACAAGGGGAAATACTATATAGTTCTACCACTTGGGTTTTGCAATGCATATATGTGATACTTGCTCTAGGATATTAACTGATGCTCTACGCATAATATCCAGAACCTCGAAACAGAAACTGGAAGCCTAGATGTCCCTTAAGTAAAGTGTAAATAAAGAAAACGTGGTACATCGACACAATGGAGTATTACTTAGTTGTATTTTTTTAAATCCCATGAAATTTGCTAATAAATGAATTGAACAAAAAAAATTATTCTGAGAGAGGAAATCCTGGCACAGAAAGATAAATATGGTATGTAATCATGTATATGTGGATACTAGTCATTAAATAAATGATAAATTTCCTATAATCTATAAAACCAGGAAGGTGAGATAAGTAGGAAGGGACTAGTGGGTACACATGGATCTCCCTGGGAGGAAAAAATGGGTTTTATGAGTAGACTGGAAGGAGGGAGAAAAGAAATTCAGGTGTGGAGGGGAAAGAGAGATAAAGTTGAGGGAAAGGGATACAAGGAGAAAAAAGTTGGAGTTGAGGGAATTTATAGAAACCAATTTCAGTGGAAGCTTTTACAATTTAAGAAAGTGATCCTAATAAGGTTTCCTAATAATGGAAGAGTAGACCCCAACTAACCATCTCTTGTTACTAAATAAGGCTTCCAGTATTGGGACTGAGCTACATTCAGTTGAGTTGATGACCAAGTAGTTCCATGAACATCTGCAAACAACTCAGGCTGTTACCAAGAAAATGGTTGCACTCCACAAACTGACCCAGGGGCCCCATTGCTGAACACACAACATTTTAAACATGAAGTCGAACTGGTGACTACATAAAGACCTCTCCACTATGTTCTAATGTCTTTGGTTCTAATGTCTTTGTATTCTGAAGGCCACCAAAGGAGAAACATAAATACCAACCCAGCCACAAAGCTTTTGACTTACAATTTGTCTTTCCTTTAAGGTCAGTGGTGGCACAGACCTGTGAGAGCACCCAACCAATATCTGAATTGAATAAGGCCAACTTCATGAGATGGAACCCATAGCCAACACTACTCAGGTGACCATAATCCAGAGACTAGATAGTCCAGAGTCCTATGGTAAAATCAGATACTATTGGTCTAATTTATTAGAAAGGTAAGAAAACATATCAATAAAATGGCTCCTAGCATATTCTTTTATGTTCATAGATTAAAGCCTTAATCCGTCATAAAATGTAGCAAATGGAAACTGGTAACAGATGCAATAACCCATAGCTAGGCATCACACACACACACGCACACACACACACATACACACACACACACACACACACACACACCACATAAACAGATGGGGGAGGAGAATGGGAAGAGGAAGAGAAAGAGGGAGAGGGAAAGGGAGAGAGAGAGAGAGAGAAAGAGAGAGAGAGAAAGAGAGAGAGAGAGAGAGAGAGAGAGAGAGAGAGAGAGAGAGAGAGAGAGAGACTCCTTAGAACACACAAAAGAGAAGGTAGAAAGGTCTTAAGACTGAGAAGATATCAGGAGGAGGATAAGGCCATCTGAGTCAAGTGAGAAAAGCTCATATGAACTCACAGAGACTGGCACAGCAGAGACTGGGAAGAATAAAGGGAAGGAAAATTGTAAATTTATTGTATAAAAAGGAGACCTATTTCTAATTTTAAAAAGTTACAAAAACAAAATAGGAATTCTCAGGTTTAGATAGGAATTAATGCAGCTGTGTGATAAATACTGCTTGTTCTAAGTTTATTTTAAAAGGTGGCTATAATATTGGAAAAACTTTTCCATTTCCCCTGGTTTGGATCCATCCTTTTAAACACTGTATTTTCTTTATGTTTTATCAGTAGTGTATGATTACCACAATAAAAGAAAACTACAGGAGAAGCGTTGGGAATATTGTACAAGTCAGTAGGGCTGGAGGACACCAAGAGAGCATGGCCCCCTGAATCAACTAAGGAGGGCTCATGTGGACTCACAGAGATTAAAGCAGAAAACACAGGGCTTGCATGGGTCTGCACCAGGGTCTCTGCAGGGATGTTATGGTCCTGTGTCTATGACTCCTTTGCCTGCTCCTCTGACTCTCTTCCTCCTATTGGTTTGTCTTGTTAAGCCTTTATATGGAAGCTTTTGCCTTGTATTATTATATGATTTTGGTCATGTGTGGTTGTTGTCTCTTGGAGACCAGCTCTTTTCTGAAGGAAAATGAAGAGGCAATGTATCTGGCAGGGGGAAGAGGTTAGGGTGGTCTCCAAGGAGTGGAGGAAGAAGAAACTGGTTGGGGTATATTGTAGAAGAGAAAACTCTGCTTTCAATTAAAAAATAACAAAAAAGAAAAAGAGAAATTCCCAAATAAGTCTAACTAAAAGCATTAAAGAATTTGTTAGGGCAAAATATGCATTTTTATGAATTTTTGATTATTATTCTAGTAATATTTGCAGCAGAAATCTAATAATAAACACCTTATAGAAATATTGCATGCTGGAAAAATTAGGAAAATCGTGGGAAAGTATTCAACTTTATATCTCTTCTGTTTTTGGGATTTGCATTTTTCAATTATATTTCAGTATCAGATTTATTCACATTTTCAGTTTTATTTCTGTTCATTTTTGTGGGATATTGTTCCTGAATAATATTTTATATGTGTAATGACTACTAGTGCTATATATTTGCAGTTTATTGAAACTTTCCATCATATGTTTCTAGCCTTTAAAATACTGAAATCAAAACAAGAGTGAAATAAAAATGCAAAAAGAGAAAGAAAATTCTGCCTTAAGCTACAAAGTATCAGATATTCAAAATTCATAGAAATTAACAAAAAACAACATAGGAGAATTTTTCCAAGAAACTCTCTAGACTGAGGCTGAGGGGAGTACTATTTAGTGATGTTCAAAAACTAAACATGCTGATATTTATGATCTCAGTCCCTGAGACTGAAGACACATGTATAAGAAAGAAGGTATATATTACATAAGTTACAAGTGACCTGACTCTTTCTTGAAAAATGACCAAAAAAAAAAAAAAGGAAAATAGATATGAGCAAGATTGCTCAAATTTTATAGTCATTGAGGAAATGAAAATCAATATGTTCAGAGATATTAGCTCATAGCTACCTGCCAAGACACTATCAGACAATCAGTATATTGTAGGTTGAGATTAAGATATGAAGAAATGCTTAACTTTTATATTCAAGTGAGGAAACAGAATTTTATAGGCACAACTGAAATGTTTTTGGGATTCCTAGTAGATTGAAATTTCAAGATATAAATCTTATCATTAATATTTGTAGAAGGTACAGAAATAAAATTAAAATATAATGAAGATACCTACTTGCCCATGCATATTTCATATTAAACAAAATAATGGTGATAGTCTACATATGTGGTGATATTTGCCATTTGATACAAAAATGAATAAGATCATTATACTATATTAAGTAAGCTAATTGTTGAAACAAAAATGTTCCAGGTCTTCACATATGTATGAAATCAAAAACAAAATCTAACAAAGCAATTTTAAAAGACATTGCATATTTGTAAAGTACTAATAAAATTATAATAATCAGGAGCAAGGGAAAGATATAAAAGGAAATGTGAGGGTGGGTAAATGACTAAAATGCAATGTCTATGGAGGAAGCAAGTCAAAAGAACTGATGTACAACAAAATATGGGGATCAATTGAGCACACGGCATACAGATTTCTATTAAATAATATTATAATCTCACTTGTATAATATACACAAGACACAATATTATTTATTTCATTATGGTAACTATTCAATATATGAATATCACATGATTTAATTATGTATGAATTATATATGTACTGGAAATAATAAAATATAAAGCAAAAGATCAAGATCATAAGTAAATGAGTCAAAACAAAAACCAATTTTGAAACTGGCAGTACTGTCATTAAAAGGATTCTCTTACACCTCCTATAATTCTGATTTTTCTAACATTTTTTAATTTATTTAATAATTTGCACAATATAAGTGTATTAGTATCATTTTACTTCATTGTACCACCACCTCAGCTTCCCCCTTACTCCTCACTTCCACTCAAATTCCAAAAGCCTTTATCACACCTTTTTCTCTCCTTCTCTCTCTCTCTTTCTCTCTCTAGATAGATAGTTATCTAATTTATATCTAATCTATATCTATATTTAAATGTATATACATATCTGTATTTATATAACTTATCTATATATCTATATTTCTATGCCAGAGATATATTTGTGAATTATTATGTGGACTATTTAGATAGAAATTATGTGGATAATTTTATTGGGTGGATAATTTATTCTCATTAAGAACCCACCAGCTTAGTGTAATATTGTTATAAATGAAAAAAATAGACATTCTTAAAGTATTTGAAATATTTATTATTTTAACTACCTATTAATTTTTGTTGTAAGCCAAGTAACAGTGTTGGTGAAATGGTAAACTAGTATAGACACTTGAACCACAAGCCTGACAGCCATAGTGAATTCCTTGCATCCCCTGACACTAAATGAATAAAATTATTTGTAAAAAAGTAAAAAAAGGGAATTAAAATAATAAAGCTCAAACACGGAGTATCTGAAAAAAATGGTGACAATTTTAAAATAAATAAAGTTAAAATGTGTATGACCAAAAAGAGAAAATAACTTCTACAACATCTATAAAAAAGAAATTCTCAAGTCAATTTTATTGCCACCACAGGCATTGTACCCCATTTGAATATTTTTCTGTGCACTAACTCTAATCGTTATATCTGCCTCTTTTTTTTTTTCTTGGATACTTGCAAAATTCAATCATTCAATTTTGATTAACTTGTTAATTTAGATGTTCTTCAAAAAATATATATATATATATAAACTAACTAACAATGGAAGGTGAGCCAGAACAATTTGGTGCTTCATATGGTGTTTCTAAGTTGGCATGTTCCAACCATGAAAAGACTAAAGTCATGGAGTCTTAAACAGATGTCTGACTTGTATAGGTTCATTATGAATTGGCAGGCTTTGAGTCCTGTGAAATCTCTGTGCTTCAGTAATAGAGATGGAGAAATGGGCCTCATAAAGGCATAGGAGAAAAAAGAAGTCTGCGCAGCTGCAATCCAAGTTGGAATTATTCTTAATATTCACAATTAATTTCTGGAACACAGATTGTACAAAACATTGCCAGCTGGTCCAATAACAAATGTGTGTTCACTTGAGCAACTACTGATTTTGGAATCTGGCTCACACAGGTGTCCAAAGGTGAATCATCTACTGTATGCTTCTTTGTTTCCTCGCTTGTCTTTTGATATCTCGTTTTAGTGGGTGAATTGTAAATAAGACTTAATTCAGAAAAATGCAGACTTTTAAGATCCTCGTGTTCCTGTTTTAAGTGCTTGTGCTGTTTAGTCCTATGTCTACTAGATCAAACTAGAGTCTTATGGGAAGACGGAGCCTTAATTGAGTAAATACCTCCATAAGACCTGGCTGTAGACAAGCCTGTAGATGGATTGGGACAGAGCAGTCCAAGGGTCAGAATCAGCATAGAGAAGCTGTGTTCCAGCTTTAACTAAAGTTGTAAACTTGTTCATGTGTCAAGGTTTCCTATGTTGCAATGGTTTTCCAAGTAAATATATAAAAGTACCTTTTATTCACCAGATGTAACTGTTGTCTCTGAGGTTTACTGTTAAATAAACTCACTCTTCCTAGTTCTTTCAGAACTCTGACTGACTGGGCCAGTTCAGCTCTACTGGCTGAAAAGGTCTCTCTCCAAGATGACTGATTCAATACAGCTTCTCTCAACTCTTCACTGAATCTCCCTGTTTGTGTTCAAACTAACTCTGTCAATCTGTTTTAATCTACTGGTTCCTTCTTTATTCACCTGCACCTACAAACTATCTCTGTAAAACTGTCCCTGCTCCTCCTGCTTCTCCTCCTCTTCCTCCTCCTTCTCCTGCTCCTCCTTCTCATCCTCCTCCTTCTCCTCATCTTCCTCTTCTTCTTCCTCTCTCTCTCTCTCTCTCTCTCTCTCTCTCTCTCTCTCTCTCTCTCTCTCTCTCTCTCTGCCTCCCCACTTCTGTTTTAAGTCATCCCCTGTCTTTCTTGTAATATTCTCCTAAGTAACCTCTTGTATTTCTTTTTCTCGTGTGAGTTGGGCACAACATATGTCTGACTCCTTGTATAATCTCTCTCTGATTCCTCACTTTGCCTGCCCCTCAAATAAACATCACTTTCAAATATGGCTGCTTCTTTTTATTAAAGGTGTGTACTGAGGATGTGTCTATATTTTAGCCAGACGAATTAAAGCTGTGTTACCAGGTAACACAGACCCACAAGGGTGAAGGCTTCATTTAGATAGCCTCCTAGTAACCTTGTCTATGATCCCTGAATTGTATGGGTATTGTCCACAACAATGGGGCCCTACTGTAAGTTTACAGAGAGAAACCATTGTCTAAGATATAGCCTAGGTTGTTTGGGGATTTCCTCCCCCCCCAGCCAACAACTCGATTTAATATAATACATTTCTACTACTTTAAACTTGGTTTGGATACAAGTGATGGCCAGTTGAGATGCTGTATTCCCTATTATTAAGACATCTCAAAAAGATCACCTTTATATAAATTTCAATATAATTACTCAAGTGTTCCTTAGTTCTAGATATCTCCGTGTTCTCTTCCTTTATCCAACGACCTCCCCTCTTTTCCACATGGCCTTCCTATTCCCCTCCACAGCCACCAACAGTCTACCTGTAAAAACCTATCGTGTTTCTCTTTCCCAGGGACATCCAAATGTATACCATACTGGGTCTGCAGACTGTAGCTTCATTATCAATTACTTAGTGGTTAGTATCTAACATATATAATTTATCACACTCAGGATGACTCTTTTTAGTTCAATCAATTTGCCCACATATTTTATGATGCAAGGTATTAACAGTTGAGTACAATTATGTAAATGTATCACCTATTCAGCTCACCTTTCTGCCTGTTCAGTTTGTTGCTTGTATCTATGTATGTTTTTAAAAACCCTCTGTTTATTACTTTGGCTGCCATTATTCCTTCACACCTCAAATCATCATTTGCAATTTTCTTTCTCATGATTGGTTTCAGGTTATTCTTGTATAATAGGATTCCTAGAAACTGAAATATTCTGTATATATACTGCCTAATAAAATAGCCATGAACCATATACATTTTTCAATAAGTTGAATAGATATTATAGGATTGGAGAAATAAAATTCCTAGTTTGTTGTATTTAATTATAAGTCAAGTAACTATATACATGTGTCTGCCTGGTGTTTTTTGTTCAGATAGTACATTGTGATCATTACATTTAAATTAAAAACCTGTATGACAAAAAAATTTCTGTATAAAATAGGACGTTCTATATTCTACTAGTATTTAGAATGTCGTTATCTGGCAGTAGCTGTATAACATGGGAAAATAACAAATGAATAGAGATATAAATTATAAAAAAATAACATAATGATGTCTTTTGTTTTATAAATATATTAACATGTCCTACTATTTTACATTTATTTTTTGTGTGTACGTATATGTTTGTGTACACTTTTCTTTGTACTCTTTTACTCTAATGCTCACCACAGTCTGACAGTTGAACTTAAATGATTTAGAATAGAAAGAGTTGGAGAAAGGGAAACATAAAGAGAAAAATCTGATCATGCACTAACGCTAGCCTCTGGGTAGGTCAGAGTATGGTAAGTCTCAAGCTAACCCTGTCAGAACTTTTCCACTCATGAAGATCACCTAATTTTAAACATTGAGGGAAACTTTGCTGTCTCCTATCATTATCTACTCTATATTTTATATTGACTAATTGGCAAGGAAATGAAGCAAATATGATATAGAATGATGTGATTTATAAATGCCAGAGTTCCATCAAAGGTCATCAGGAAAATTCAATTGCATTACAGAACTCCAAATATTTCAAAAATGTTCATGTCAGGGAGTGCACATTTATGAAAAGTCTAGATTCATCTTTTGCCTGCAATAACTCTTTAACATATCTCTCCAGAGTCATCATTATCAAAGTGAAGCCTAGGTCATAAATTTCTGTGTTGTTACTGGTATCTGACAGAAGTTCGTATGGTACACCATCTAGCCTTAAATGTTCAGTAATCCTTTCTTTGCAACAACTACAAAGTTAGCCAATTTCTTCTCCAAGAGATAAAATTATGTTTCTGCTATCAGAATTATACTTAAAAAAACCTTTTACCTTTCTCACTTTGTAAATTCCAACACTGGTTAATTTTATGTCAAGTATTATTTTGCCTTTTTTGATGATGAAAGTATATTATTTAGCTAAGATTTATTTGATTAGTTCATAAAGCACTATTTGAATCGAACATTGACATGTATTAATAATTTTACTCTGAGTATTTTATACTCAAGATAAATTAATATACAATTAGATATAGAAATGTTCAAATACCAAACTAATATATTCTACTTTTGACAAAACAAAAATGTTTAATTATAGGAGATGTAGAATTAGTTTTAGAAATCATGATAAAATATAAAAAAGACTTGGAAGAAATATTAAAATATTTCACAGTTTAAAAATAGATATATTGATTTCATTTGAAGAAAATATATTTAAGCAAACAACCACTAAAGAGTTTATTAAAATTAAAAGAATTAAATAAATAATAAAAGTATTAGGAATTGGATTAAAATCAAATGAGTATGTAAGCATTTATTTCAAATTATTAAAACATGTATATCTAAATACTACATAAGAATAAACTAACCACCTCTCATAAGTACAATTAACTTAAAACTTTTTCTTTGAGTTTTCATTGAACTTATTAAACATAAAATACCAAATTTCTCTTTATTTTATTTATTCACTTTAAATTCTGACCACTGTCCCTCTCCTGATCACCCCTTCTCAAAATTCTCCCCCCACTTCTAAGAGTGTAGAACTATCATCCCCTTTCAGTGTCCTCCCTTCAGCCTGGTACTTGAAGTCTCGCTGAGGCTAGACATATCCTCTCTCACTGAGGCCAGACAAGGCAGTCCAGCTAGAAGAATATAACTCACAGACAGGCAACAGGGTCTAGAATAACCCCCTGTCCAGTTGGTCAGGACCCACATAAAGATAAAGGTGCTCATCTACTACATATGGGCCTAGTTCAGCCCCTGTATACTCTCACTGTTGGTTCAGATTCTGAGAGCAGAAAGTGTCAAAGTTAGTTGACTATTGGTCTTCCTGTGGAGTCCTATCACCTTCAGGTCCATCAATCCTTCCACCGACTCTTCCATAAGCATCACCTAGCTCCTTCCACTCTTTGGCTATGGATCTCTGCAGTCATCTGAGTCACGGTTTGGTGGAGACTCTCAGAGGACAGCCATGCTACATTCCTGTCTGCAGTATCAGAGATTGGTGCTTGCACATGGGATGGGTCTCTACTTAGGCCTATTATTGGAATGGCTCTTTCCTCAGCCTCATCTCCTTCCTCCATTCACGCATTTCTTATAGACAGGATAAATTTTGGATAGGTTTTTGTCCCTATCGTTCCACTGGGGTTTCCACCTAGGTATAGGAGATGGCCACTTCAGGTTCCATATCCCCAATGTTGTTACTAGTAATGTCACCCGCACTGATTCTTGGGCACCTCCTGCCTTTCTGGTTTCTGCCTCTTCCTGGAGATATCCCCCAACCTTCTGAACCCTGCCAGTGGCAGATTTTTATTCATTCTCATGGCCATCACACTATCTCTCCTGTCCCTTCCCATACCTGATCTTGAACCCCAGCAGTTCTTCCCCCATCCCCTCTCACACCATATTCCCTCTCTCCATCTGCCACCTAAGACTATTTATTCCCACCCCTCTTCTGTGTGAAATTTAAGCATCCTCATTGACCCTTCCTTATGATTTAGTTTGTTTGGATCTGTGGACTATAGCAAAGGTATACTGTGTTTTATGGCTAATATCCACTTATTAGTGGGTATTAACCATGCATGTCATTTTGGGTTTGGGTTATCTCACGGTGATAGTTTCAAGTTTTATCCATTTGCCGGAGAAATTCATGATGTATTTGATTTTAATAGCTGAATAGTATTCCATTGCATAGAAGTACATTTTCTGTATCCATTTTTCAGGTGAGGGACATCTAACTTGGTTCCAGTCTCTGGGTATTGCAAATCTGTTATGAACATAGTTGAGCAGGTGTCCTTGTGAGATATTGGGCATCTTTTGGGTATATCCACAGGAGAGGTATATCTGGGTCTTGAGGTAGAACATTTCCCAGTTTTTGAGAAACTACCAAATTGGTTTCCAGAGAGGTTGTACAAGTTTGCACTCCTACCAGCAATGAAGAAGTGTACACCTTGCTCCACATCATTGACAGCATGTGTTATTACTTGTTTTTAATCTTAACTATCATGATATGTGTAAGATGGAATCTCAGAGTTGTTTTGATCTGTGGTTTCCTAATGACTAAGGGCTTTGAACATTAACTGTATATTCAAGATTCCTCTGTTGAGAATCTTTTGTTTAGTTCTGTACTAACTTGATTTCAATATTTTTTGGGCATATTTTTGGAGTCTGACTTCTTCAAGTCTTTATATATTTTGAATATTAATCATCTATCAGATATAGAGTTAGTGAAGATTTTTTTTCCTATCTATAGATTACCATCTTGTCCTATTGACAGTGTCCTCCTTACAGAAGATTATCAGTGTTGATAAAAGGTCCCACTTATCAATTGTTAGTCTTAGAGCCTGAGCCATTGGTGCTTTCTTCAGGAATTATTTCCCTATACCAATCCATTCTATTTCTCACTTTCTCTTCAATTAGATTCAATATATTTGGTCATTGTTGAGAGATTTGATCCACTTGGACTTGACCTTTATGCAGGGTGATCAATATGCAACAATTTGCACTCTTTTTTTTATTTTATTTTTTTAATTTACATTCCAAATCACTTCCCCTTTCCCATTTCCTCCCTCCCCGAAAGTCCCATAAGGCCCCTTCCCTCCCTCTTTTCTCCATTCAACCCCCTCTCGTTACTCTGTCCTGGCGTTCCCCTACATCCAGTCTTTCCAGGACCAGGGGTCTCTCCTTCCATCTTTTTAGAAATCTATTGATATGCGGATTGTGTCTAGGGTATTCCGAGATTCTGGGTCAATATCCCCTTATCAGTGACTGCATACCATGTGTGTTCTTTTGTGATTGGGTTACCTCACTAAGGATGATATTTTCAAGATCTGACCATTTGCCTAGGAATTAAGTGAATTCATTGTTTTTAATTGCAGAGTAGTATTCCATTGTGTAGATATACCACATCTTCTGAATCCATTACTCTGTTGAGGGACATCTGGGTTCTTTCCAGCTTCTGGCTATTATAAATAAGGCTGCTATGAACATAGTGGAGCATGTGTCCTTATTGCATGCAGGTAAAGTCTATGGGTATATGCCCAGGAGTGGTATAGCAGGATCCTCCGGGAGTGTCATGCCCAGTTTTCTGAGGAACCGCCAGACTGCTTTCCAGAGTGGTTGTACCAGCTTGCAATTCCACCAGCAGTGGAGGAGTGTTCCTCTTTCTCCACATCCTCGCCAACAACTGCTGTCTCCTGTGTTTTTGATCTTAGCCATCCTGACTGGTGTGAGATGGAATCTCAGGGTTGTTTTGATTTGCATTTCCCTAATGACTAAGGATGATGAACATCTCTTTAGGTGCTTCTCAGCCATTAGATATTCTTCAGGTGAGAACTCTTTGTGTAGCTCTAAAACCATCCAGTGGAAAAAAGATAGCCTTTTCAACAAATGGTGCTGGCTCAGCTGGAGGTCAACATGCAGAAGAATGCAAATTGACCCATCCTTATCTCCTTTCACTAAGCTCAATTCTAAGTGGATCAAAGATCTCCACATAAAACCAGACACACTGAAACTAATAGAAGGGAAACTAGGGAAGAACCTTGAACATATGGGCACAGGGGAGAATTTCCTGAACAGAACTCCAATAGCTTATGCTCTAAGATCAAGAATAGACAAATGGGACCTCATTAAATTACAAAGTTTTTGCAAGGCAAAAGACACTGTCAAAAAGACAAAGCAGCAACCAACTAACTGGGAAATGATCTTTACCAACCTTACATCCGACAGAGGGCTAATATCCAATATATACAAAGAACTCAAGAAGTTAAACTCCAGAGAGGCAAGTAACCCTATTAAAAAATGGGGTACAGAGCTAAACAATTTGCACTCTTATGCACGCAGACAACCAGGTAGACAAGCACCATTTGTTGAAGATTCTTCCTCTTTTTTTTCACTGTTTGGTTTTAGGTTCTTTGTCAAAGATCAAGTGTCTGTAGGTATTTGGGTTTATTTCTGAGACTTCAACTCTATTCCATTGATCTACTTGTCTGTCTCTATACTAATAAGATGTGATTTTTAACACTATTGCTTTGGAGTACAGCTTGAAGTCAAGAAAGGTGATTCCCCCAGAAGTCCTTTTATTGTTCAGAACAGTTTCACTAGCCAGGGTTTTCTGTTTTTTTTTTTTTTTTCAGACTAAGGTGAGAATCGCTCTTTCCATTTCTGAGAAGAATTGTATTGGAATTTTGATGGGTTTTGCATTGAATCTGTAGATTGCTTCTGGTAAGACTGCCATTTTTACTATGTTAATCCTACTGGTCTATGAGCATGGGAGTCCTTTCCATCTTCTGAGGTCTTCTTCAATTTCTTTCTTCAGGGACTGGAAATTCTTGTCATACATATCTTGCACTTGCTTGTTAAGAGTTATACACAGATACTTTATATTATCTATGGATGTGGCCTCATAGAATAAATTATACAGTGTTCCTTCTGTTTCTATTTTATGGAATTGTTTAAAGAGTGTTGCTATTTACTCTCTTCAAAGGTCTGGTAGAATTCTACCCTAAAGACATCTGGCCCTGGGAGAATTTTGATTGGAGGTGTTTAATAACTTCTATTTCCTTAATGGATATGGGTCTGTTTAGATAGTTTACTTGCTCTTCATTTAACTTTGGTATATGGGATCTATCTTGAATATCATTCATTTCATATAGACTTTCAAGTTTTGTTGTAGAATCTGTTGATTTTTTGAATTTCCTGTTTCTATTGTTGTCTCCCTTTTCATTTCTGATTTTGCTATTTTTGATACAGTCTCTGTGCCCTTTAGTTAGTTTGGCTAGGAATATGTCTATCTTGTTGATTTTCTCAAAGAACCAGGTGTTGCTTTTGTTGATTCTTTGTGTCTCTCTCTTTGTTGCTATTTGGCTGATTTCAGCCCTGAATTTTCCTATTTTCTGGCATCTACCTCTTGGGGATGTTTGCTTCTTTTTGTTCTAGAGTTCTCAGGTATTGTGTTAAGTTTCTAGTGTAGGATGTTTCCAGTTTCTTTTACCAGGGAGCTTAGGGGTATGAATTTTCCTCTTAGCACTGATTTAATTGTATCCCATATGTTGGGTATGCTATGTCATCATTTTCATTGAATTCCAGGAAGTTAATTTCTTTCTTTATTTCTTCCCTGACCCAAATTGTCATTGAGTTGAGAATTGTTTAGATTCCATGGGTATGTGGGTTTTCTGTTGTTCTCATTATTGAAGTCTAGCCTTAGTCTGTGGTGATCTTATAGGATGCATGGGATTATTTCAGTCTTCTTGTATCTGTTGAGGCTTGTTTTGTGACAAATAATATTGTCAGTTTTGGAAAAAATATCATGAGGTGCAGAGAAGATGGTATATTCATTTGTTTTAGGGTGAAATGTTCTGTAGATATTTGTTAAATTCATTTGGTTCATAACCTCTATTTATTATTTCACTGTGTCTCTGTTTAGTCTCTGTCTCAACGTTTAATTTCTGTTTCATTATTAAGAGTAGGGTGTTGAAGTTGCCCACTATCATTGTGTGGGGTTTAATGTGTGTTTTAGACTTTTTTTTTTTGAATGTGGGTGCCCTTGCATTTGGGGGATAGATTTTCTGAATTGAGACTTTCTCTTGCTGGACTTTTCCTTTGATGATTATGAAATGTCCTTCTTCTACTCACTTTAACTTTTGGTTGAAAGTCTATTTTATTGTATATTAAGATGGCAACTCCAGCGTGGTTCTTGGGAACATTTCCTTGGAAGATTTTTTTTTCCCCAGCCTTTTGCTCTGAGGTAGTGTTTGTCTTTGTTATTGAGGTATTTTTCTTGCAGGCAGGAAAATGCTAGATCTTGTTTGCTTATCCAGTCTGTTACCATATGTCTTTTTATTGGGGAATTCAGTCCATTAATATTGAGAGATATTAAAGACAGATGATTGTTAGTTACTGTTATGTTTGTTGTTGTAGGTGGCATGAGATTCTCTCCTTTTGACTTGGCTGTGAGACAATTAATATCTTGTTTTTTCTTGGGGTAGGTACCCTTCTTGTGTTGGAATTTTCCTTCTGAAATTCTCTGTTGTGCTAGATTGGTAGATAAATATTCTTTAAATTTGGTTTTGTCCTGGAATATTTTGGTTTCTCCATCTATATTGATTGTTTTGCTGGATATAATAGCCTGGGCTGGCATTTGTGTTCTGTTGGGATTTGCATGAACTCTACCAAAGCTTTTATGTCTCTAAGAGTCTCTTTTGAGAAGTCTGGAATAATTCTGATAGTTCTGATTGGCCTTTTTCCTTACAACTTTTAATATTCTTTCCTTGTTCTGTGCCTTTAGTGTTTTGATTATTATGTCACAACAGGATTTTCTTTTCTGGTCCAATATATTTAAAATTCTATAGGCTTCTTGTACATTTAAGGCCATCTTTCTTTAGTTTGGGGAAGTTTTCTTCTATGTTTCTTGAAGACATTATTTTGGGTCCTTTGAGTGAGAATCTTTGCTTTCTTCTGTTCCTATTTTCTTAGATTTGGTTCTTTCATTGTATCCTGGATTCCTGGATGTTTTGGATAAGGGGTTTTTCATGTTTTGAATTTTCTTTGACCATTGTGTCAATATCTTCTGAGGTATTTTTTACACCTAAGATTCTTTCTTCTATTTCTTGTATTCTTTTGGTGATGCTTACATATGTAATTCCTGACCTCTTTCCTAGGTTTTCCCTTTACAGAGTTGCCTCCATTTGTGTTTTCTTTATTGTTCTAAATTCCACTTTTAGGTCTTAGACCACTTTGTTCAATTTCTTCAACTGATGGATTGTGTTTTCCTGTATTTCTTTAAGAGATTTATTTGTTTCCTCTTTTGGTGTTTTTACCTGCTTACCCCTGTTTTCCTAAATTTCTTTCAGTGAGTTTTTTATATCCACCTCTAAGTGCTCTACTATCTTCATGAGATAGGATTTTAGGCCACCTTCATGATTTTCTGTTTTATTGATGTATCCAGGGCTTGTTGTGGTGGGAGAACCAGATTCTGATGATGCTGTACTATATTGGCTTCTATTGCTTAAGGTCTTGTGCTTGCCTCTGGCCATCTGTTTTACTCTTGTGTTAACTGACCTTCGTATCTCTGTCTGAAGCCTACTTCAACCCTAGGTTGCTGTAGGTCTCCTGGGAGGCCTGTATCCCTGGCTATAGTAGGCCTCCTGGGAGGCTTCAGACTGCAGGGTCTTTAGAGTACAAACAAGATGTTGATTTGCTGTCCTATGTGCAGCTGTTTTCCTGGGAGGTCTTCAGACTGTGGGGCCTGTTGCCGGGTGTGCAACAGAACTCTTGGGAGGCCTTCAGGTTGCTGGCCTTCAAAGGAGCAGACAAGCTAGTGATCTGCCCTGATGGAAAGAGCAGGCAGGAAGGTGAGTAAAGTTCTAGGGGCAGAGGGGAGTGATGGGTCTTGGGGTTCCCTGCTGCTGAAGTTGTTTGGTAATGTCCTTTCTATATCGCCTGAGACAAACAAAATTCCTGGAAGACTTTCAGACTATGGTGTCTCCAGAGAAGCAGACAAGCTGGTGATCTGCCCTGGTGGAAGATGTTGGCCAGAAGGTGTGCTGCTTGATTTCTAAGTATAACATTTCTGTAGTTTGATCATCAGATGCTATGGATAACAGAGATGCCAAGTATAATACTGTTAATTTCTATGAGCTTTTTTTGTAAGAGGAGAGTAAAATGTAAAATTAGATATGAAAATAAAGTAATTATGAAGTTATAATAAAATAATAAATATTGTATATATTTTACAATGTAGATGTTATACTTTTTATTTTAATGCAAGTAAAACTACTAAGACAGGAGAAAAATATAGCCATGGAGATGCATCATATAGTAAGGTTAGTTTCTTTAAAATAGGAGAAACGTGATCAATCATCTTGACACTTTTCAGAAAAACAAAGAATGCCTTGCATTCCATAATAGACACTTGGCTTTTAATATTTGTGATTCTTGTTATAAGCCATCTAGAATTCACAAGAAAGGAAGTGGTACCATTGTACTATATGATCTTCCTTAGAGTATATAATTCTTCTTTAGGGTATATAAGCTTTTGATGGATATAATGATCATATCTAAACCCTTTATGGAATTGCAATTTTGTGATGGAAAATGAGATGAGTACTTATAATTACAAAGGCAAAAAGTAAAGAGATGTAGAGAACATGCTGGACAATGATTCATCCTTTGATTGCAGAAATATCTATGTCTAGCTTTCTCATATTCTTATAGAAAACATAATTGTTTTATGTAATTAGAACTAATTATCCTGCCCTAGAATTTGTGATAACTTTATGCATAGCTGAATAAAATCTTAGAAACTATTTGCTTCTAATTTTATCCATATTTTCTAGATGAATAGTATGCTGTAGTATTATTATAGAGATCATTGTTTTCAATAGTTATGAATATGTTATTGAGTGATAATATACTAAGGTAGAGAAGTATATTCCTTTATATATTTTTCATTTTGAGAAATTTCAAAAAAAAGCATTAAATAAGTTTTAATGCTGCATCTAGGCAGGTTGAGAATCTATCATTTTCTTAAAGTTAAATTTCAATATGTATCTATTATTAATGAATTTAATATTTTCATTCTTCTCTATTTTTCATAAATAAAATGTTGTCCATTGTTGTGCATGCGTGTGTGTGAGTGTGTGTGTGTGTGTATGAGAGAGAGAGAGAGAGAGAGACAGAGAGAGAGAGAGAGAGAAAGAGAGAGAGAGTAATATGCTTCAGTTATTAATCAGACATTTCTAATTTGAAAGCTTCACTAACAAGTATAAATAAAAACAACAAAAACAAAACAAAACAAAATAAGAACAAGCAAAACAAATGAAAAAAAAAAAGAAAGACAAGTCAGAGTTAAAACACAACTGTGTATAAACAATTATGAAGTTATGACACCACTGATTGTTTGTTGATGAATGTCTGGCAAATCTTTTAAATGTGAGTTGACCTGACCTAGAATCTAGGATTATTAACACACCAAGTGCATGTCGAAAAATTATTCTAAGTTATCTGGATCCATTGAAATTTCGTCTTTTCTCACATCTTCATTCTTTTTTTTTTGGAATGTTCAGTGTTTATTTTATTTGGTGGAGGTTACAACATTTAGAATAAGTTTTTCAACCTCTATTCATTTATAAGTGATTTTTTTAGCATAATAGAATAGCTTTATTTTACAATATTTATTTTCCCTAAAATAATTTCTATTAGTAATATCATCAGGAGAAAATGTAGCAATAATGACCTGTGTTTGCACACATCACAACAATGCTGTTTTAATGCTATATAATTTTAATGTATATTAATAACATCTTTTGAATGGATACATGTTTGCCTATTTAAAGATTTTTTGCTGAAATGGAATTTTTAATTAAATATTTGCTTTATTTACAACTTCATTCCTAATTACTAGTCTTCTCATTCATAAATACAATCTTCATTACACAGTTAAAGCCTTAAGTTCAGTTTGTACACATTCTTGGTGGTGTTACTGTACAGAGACTATAACAGGATGTACTCCGACTTGATATTTACCATTTTCTGTGGTTCACTATTTCTTTATAGTTCTTTAGTTCATTGCCATAATTATCTTTGCATAATGCCTTTTGAGCTTTTCATTACACAGCTATTTGAGCATCTCCTTTGTTTCAGAAACAATTTGTTAATGATTTGGCTATAAATTCCATATATTTCTATACAAAACTAATTCTTTTTCTGTAAACACTTAGAAAGATTTCTTTTGGTCATGTTACCCTCTTGTTAGATTTTCATGTGTGATTCTCACAGTCTTCATATTCCTAAATTATATAGCACATGATACTTCATCTCTATGTGTCCTAATCCTTCAATTTTATCAAAAAAAATGTACTATGTGTGTATAAATACATATGAAATATAAGGATCTGCTTTGTAGACTTACATATTTCATGTAATAACAGTTTCATTCATGCCCAAATAATTTACTAATACATTAATTTTACATATAATATATCATTTTATTATATAATATGTTACTTTTATTTAGAAAACTTCTGCTGTATACTTTGTATGCTAAATTATAACTTTAATATTTAAGTTTCTGAAGATTACAAAGTAGAGAATGCTAGATAAGGAGAACTTGAAAAATCTGCAACTAGAAAAAAATGTGTATAAACATTCCTTCTTTCAAGAGATTTACAGTCTAATTTAAGTAGGTCGATCCTCCATTACTTTTCACCTCTAAATCAGAAAGTCTACTTTTTTTTTCAATTTGAGCACGTCTATATCTTTTAAGGTAATGAACTATGTAGTTACAACTAGTCTGCAATGCAAAAGAGACAGACTTTCCAAATCACTGGGCCTGTTTGGGTAACATAAGTCAATTTAATTTGAGTAAAGTAGATCTCCTTATCAGGGGTTTTGGCTGCAAGTCTTTTAATTTCCCTGTAGGTTTTTAACTCCACGATGATTTTTTGTAATTAAGAGTTATGCCTCCAATGACATGAAGCTTGCTAGGCAAAGTGTCCCTGCTGCACTGCTGACAGCAAGCTAAGAGCTCTCTCTGAAAGGCTGGCAGCATTTCTCAGAATGAAGAGCAGAGGAGACTCTTTTTCACTTTCCTTTAAAGTAAATATGCCGTGTTCTCAAACCAATAATTCACCCATTTCATGAGCAAAAGTTTGTACTTGACAGATCCAATAAATAATTTTATGTTGGTGGAGATTTTTGGATATGCTAGTAAACTATAAAATGTACCAGTACAGACAGATAAAGGCAGGCATTTTTTAGTTGCTACTAGTTCAAGAAATAACTTTCATAGGTAAAAGATTAAAGACTTTTTAATCCAAAAAAACTAGCCAATAGTAGAGTGCTGAAAAGTAACTAGAAAATTAATCTGGCACAAGGCCTTCAGTACTGCTGTGACTCATAAAGATATGACTGGGCGATATTAGTACGACACATTTGAAATTATGACACATAATTACAGTTCTCTGATGAGAAGTTTTAAGAAGTGACCTCAGTATGATAGCACAGAAAGATTGCTCAGCCTTTGCCCTCTCAACAAAAACAATGTCCCAGGATGAAAGTAATTCTCTGGGGGAGCAATAAAAAAAGTCATTTTAGTCCAGTGGAGCATCCATGACAAACTTACCACATTAAAATTATAGGAAGCATTCTACTTGCATTGAGCTAATGTTTAACTAGTAGAGCTTGGAACCAAGAGTAAAGAGGGATCTTCCTAGACATAGTTCATCCATTCTCCTTGTTTCATAGAGGAAGAACAGTATCAGATGTCCAGTTGCCTACATAACAAGGACTCAAACACTGAGATGAGACTAGAGGGTTTTGATCTGGAGAAGAAGAAGGGGAGTGTAGACAAGTCTTCAGTTTACTTGTTGTTCTGGCAAGAGATATTAGAGGGTATGTGAAGGGGCTGGGACTAAGACAAAGCAACAAGAAGGGGAGGAAGGTTAGAAGAGAAAGCTCTGTGGGATCCATAGGAGAAGTAAACAGAGTGACTCTGTAAAAATGGTAGCTTCTTCAACAAATGGTGCTGGTCACACCAATTAGCTGCATGTAGAACACAAATATGTAAGTACTTATCATCCTCGACAAAATACAAGGCCAAATGGATCAAAGACCTTAACATAACATGATGAACTAGATAGAACAGAAAGTAGGGAATAGCTTTAAAGTCATTGGCTCTGGAGAGGACTTCCTGTATAGAATATCCACTGATAGCTGAAGCACTAAGATCATCAACTACTAGATGAAATTTTATGGAATTGGAAAGCTTCAATAAGGTCAGAGAGACCATCATTTGGACAAAGCAACTGCCTACAGAATGGGAAAGATAATTTTCATTTAAGTCTACATTGGATATGGGACTAATACCCAAAATATATAAACAACTCAAGAAACTAGATATCAAAACCCCAAATAATCCATTTTAAAAATGGGGTACAAATAACAGATAATCTTCAGTAGAAGAAACTCAAATGGCTGAGAAATAAATAGATAGTCAACATCCTTTTCCATCAGGGAAATGAAAATCAAAACTACTTTGATATTCCATTTCATACCTGTAAGACATTTAAGATTAATAACGCAATTGACAGCTCATGATGGAAAGAACATGGATTATGAGAAACATTTCTTTATTGCTGGTGAGAATGCAACTTGTACAGCCACTATGGAGATCTATATGGTGTTTCTTCCAAATTTGGGAATTAATCTACCCCAAGATTCACCTATATCATATATCCTATGGATGTTTCACCCTACCAAAAGGACACTTGCTCAGTCATGTTTATCCCTGTTCTATTCAAAACAGCCAGAACGTAGAAACAACCTAGATGTTCCTCAACAGTAAAAATGAACAAAGTAAATGTACATTTACAGAGTGGAATATTATTTGACTGTTAAAAGAAGTACCAGGAAATTTAAAGGTAAATGGATGGAAGAACAGCAACAAAAATTATCCTAAGTGACACAACCCAGGCTCAGAAAAATAAATGTGGTATGCATCCGGCCATATGTAAATATTTTCCATTAAATAAATGGTAACCAACCAGCAATGCATAGACATAGAGGGGTTAGGTGTAGAGGAAAGAACTAGGGGAAAATACATAAAAATCTCTAAGAATGAGAAATAGAATAATGTTTCATAGGTAGATTAGAAGAAAGAGGGAATAAATGGGAGGATTATGTATAGAATAGGAAGGGAGATAGGGTCGAGAGAGGTAATATGGGGAGAGACAGCTGGAAATGAGGGGGAATTGATGGTCAGTATAAAAACTTAGTGTATGAGAAATGTCCTAAAATTATGATTGCAATTCTAAAGCAGTCCCCTAATAATGGGGAAACTGAGACTCTACTACTCATCTCTTGTAGCCAGATGGCTACAAGATAGCTTCAGATAGCTTCCAGTGGCTGGCGTGGTTTTCATTGAATTGAGTTGTTTACCAAGGGGGGTCCCATGGAAAGCCCCTAAGAACACAGACTGTTGGTATGACAATCAGGTGCTCTTTACAAACTGACATCAGGGTCCCACTGCTTAGGACTCTATCCACTTAACTCATTTGAGGTGTAGAAATCAACATGGTGACTGCATGGAATCTTCATCCCTATGTTCTAATATGTTTGATGCAGGAAGTTACTCTGCAGGCTAACAAAAGAGAAAAATTTTGACATACAATCTGTCCTGCATGGAAATTATACCAGGACAATTAACTTGTGATAGTAGCCAGGCAATGCCTGGTTTGACATAGGTCTACTCTAGGAGACAAATATCATGCCTGATGTTGCTGGGTGACCAAAGACTAAATAGCACAGAGAGCTACTGTAAAAATAAACAAAGAAAGAATTGCTTGTTTAAAAATAATAAATTTCAATAAAATGACTTCTAATGATATTTGCTATACTCATAGACCCGAGCGCCATTTAGTCATCATCAAAGGGACTTCCTCCTTCAGGAGATGGAAAAGGATGCAGAGAAATTATGGAGAGAGAAGGGGGTGTGTCTTTGGAACAAACAGCTGTAAATGAGATATCTCTATCAAATTCCTTCCCTCAGAGTTCAGGTAACCCCGCAAAAGAGGAAGCAGAAAGAACGTGAGAGCCAGACAGAATGGAGGACACCAGGAGAACAAAATCCTCTGAATTAACTGAGGAAGGTTCACATGAACTGTCAGAGACTAAAGAAGAAAGTACAACTACAACATTTGTCTGCACCAGGTCCTTTGTCCATCTATTAAAGCTTTCACTTTAGTATTTTTATGAAACTCCTGAGTGTATGAAGGATTGGGTTTCTGATTTTCATGTTGCTCTTGTGGCAACCATTTTGTTGGGTTACATGGTAGAGCTTTGATGAAATGGTTTCTGTTTTACTTTATTATATAATATTTTGTCATGTTCTCTTGCTATCTCTAAGAAGCTTGTTCTTTTCTAATGAGAAGTAGAAAGGGAGTAGATCCAGAGGACAAGTCAGGAGGGGAAGAACTGGGCGGAGCAACGTGAAGAGAAACTGTTCAAAGAACTTCTTGCATTGTTAAGAGTAGAAAAATAATCAGCCTAAAATAGGCAGAAAATGAAACAAAGGAAATTTGAAATATATAATCAACAAAATTTTTAACTAGGCCAATTAATAAAAGTATGCACTCAAATTGAAATCATTAAAAATAGGTTAGACTATAACCTAATTCTCAATTGTGGTGGTTTGAATAAAAATATCCCCTTATGAGTGACTGTATATCATGTGTATGCAGTCACTGATAAGGAGATATTAACCCAGAATTTCGGAATACCCAAGACACAATTCACATATCAGTAGATTTCCAAGAAGATGGAAGGAGAGACCCCTGGTCCTGGAAAGATTGGATGTAGAGGAATACCAGGACAGAGAAGTGAGAGGGGGTTGAATGGGGAACGGAAGGGGGCTTATGGGACTTTCTGGGAGGGAGGAAACAGGAAAGGGGAAATCATTTGGAATGTAAATAGAAAAAATATAGAAAATAAAATAAAATAAATAAAATTAAACTTAAAAAAAAAAAGGAATGACCCCAATAGACTTTGAATAGTGTTTGAATTCTTGGCCCTTTCAGAGTGGCATTATTAGAAGGTGTGGCTTTGTTGGAGTACCTATGGCCTTGTCGGAAGAAAGTGTCATTTTACAGGCTTGCTTTGAGGTCTCAGATGCTCAAGCTCAGTTACTCACATTTCTTTTTCTGCTGCCTGTGTGTCAAGATGTAGAACTCTCAGCTCTTTCTCCAGTACCAAGTTTGCTTGCATGCTACCATGTGTCCACCATGATGATAATGGACTAAACCTCTGAGATGGTAAGTCAACCCTAATTAAATGTTTTCTTTTGTAAGAATTGCTGTGGCCATCAAGTCTCTTTAAAGCATTGAAACCACACCATAGACATCAACAGATGTTAGGAATAATAAAATACTGTCATATATATTTCAGGCCCAGAAAGATTTCTATAGTTTGGAAAGATTCCAAACTAAATTGAAAGGAAATGTTGTAGTCCAATAAAGTGCAACTATGTTTAACCAATATCAAAACCTCAGTCCATGTCTTAACATGTAAATAATAAAGTTACTAAAATATAAATTATTCTACAATAGAACAAACAGAATACTTGCAAACACATTTAATGAAGCAGGCATCACTAAATTCTAAATGTAATTAAGGGTAGATCAATAAAAAAAGACAAACCAACTCTCATGATGAACACCAAAGTAAAACCGCTCAAAAGATACAAGAAAAATCAATTCAATACCATAATAAAAAGATCTCTCTCCATGACTAGTGGAAGTTATTTCTGCAGAACAAAGTTATTCAATATATATAGGTATTTTAAGGATATATAGTTACATAAATTAGATAATAACAAATGACCACTATATTTTTTACAATGGTTTGCCATTAGAACATATGTGTCTTAGCTACTACAGATAAATCAAATTCAAATGGGAAATGAAAGAACTCAATGGATGTCAAATGCTGAGCACAGAGATGCAGACAATCCCATCCCTGTTGACCTTCTACTCTCAGAAGAGATGCTGAAGTTTAAAGGGGCACAGCATCACCATTAAGGTTTAAGTGCAACTCAGAGTAGCATTCACACTAATTTCTGCATGAAATGCTGATAACATGCTGGAGCCAAGTACTAAAATTGCTTTGGTAAAGTGATGGAAAGTGACCCATAAAGATGTCAGTGATAGTAGAACCACACTGTTCCAAGTTGTGAATGGCACCCTATCACCAACTAGGCTTATTGTCAAGCCTTTGCATCTTTCTCTTCAAGAGTTCAGTAAAAGTTGATAGTGTTGGTACAGCTCTCATAGGCTGAGGAAAGACTTGCATTCTTAACCCTGGCATGGTCCTCACCTCTGTTATAGCCAATACCACAATCAGAATAATGTCTTCTGAAAGGCACTGTGATATTATGAGTGGCATTCTTCCAGGGGACATTATGGGCCTCTGTGTCAGCAGTATGTCTGTCAAATATGTCCACTGGTGCAGTATTGCCGCTGACAGTAAAAATGACCCATCAATGGGAGCAGCTGGCTTCTCTGCTTAGGTGATTATCCTGAACCACTGAAACTAAATCAGTTCTGGCCATGCTCCTGTGCTGGACCTCACTCAGCTCAAATAACTTTTGAGTGTGCTGAACTGAAAGGAAAGATTGATCACTGTCCTAGTCAGAAGCTGGAAGATGGCCCTGAATTCTAGAAATTTCTTGGTGCTGCCTTGCTTGATGCAGTTCCAGAGAAACTCACTTACATAGTTTCTCTGACTATGTACCTCAAGGTTATTTTACTGCTTATAATTAGCAATAGATAGTATTTACAGGTGTCATCAAATTCATGGACAATAAGAAAAAGAGAGCTGGAAAGGTCACCAAGTATGCCAAAAAGATCTGAAGATTGAAAGAATGTTAGTGTAAATCTTGACATTACTGTCCTAATTGATGTTAAAAAACATGCTCTCAGAACCATTTGCCCCAATAGACAGTTTAGTAGTAAAGGATGAATGAATGGTAGGAATGCACAATGAATTCTTCAGAGAAAAATGTGTATGGAGATCTGGGTGTACAATAGTGAGTGTGTGTATATGAAATATTCAACCAAAAAATTTGTTAAAGAGTTTTAAGACTTATTAAAACAAAAACTGTCTCTATCTTACTATTGCTATGATGAAACAGCATGACCAAAATCAACCTGGGGAGAAATGAGCTTATTTGGCTTAATTTCCATGTCGCTGATCATCATGGAAGGAGCATAGGACAAGAACTTAAATAGGCCAAGAACCTGAAAGCAGAAGCAAATGTGAAGGTTTTAGAAGGTATTGCCTACTGCCTTATTCCCCATGGCTTACTCATCCTGCTTTCTGGTAGCCTAGAACCATCAGCCCAAATATTGTACTACGCACAATGTACCACCACTTATTAAAAAATTATAAACAGATTTTCCTACAAACAGATTTTATGGAGGAAAATTTAAAATTGTGGTTCCTTTCTTGGAGATGACTTAACTTGTGTGAAGTTGATATAAAACTATCCATCACAATTACCTCATTGTCATCTTGAGGCACAAGTATATCACTATTAAACTACAGTCTTTTTCCCTAGTTAATTCTCCAAATTACACATTAATGTCAACATAACAATATAAAATATTTTATAAATGTAAAAAACCTCAATAATTTAATGAATTAAAATGCTTTAAAATTCAATTTCTTTAAAAAAACAAAGTGTCTTTTAAAACATAAAATATCTTTTAAGTGCAGTCTTTATTACTGGCTATTTATTTTCTTGCTGGTTGACACATGCACTGGCATCTCCATAATGTCCGTACCTCTGCTGGATTGGGGCTGCACTTCCACCAATTGATTCTCCTGGTCTCTCTGTTTGACACTATGCCTCAATTCCTCCCCTTAGACCCATCAATCCTACAGCTTCGACATCTTCTGAAACTTTACTTTATCCAGTGTCTTTTCCTGATCACTCATAGTGCCAAGCCTCAGCTGTGTTTCATGGCCCCCTCATACCTTCAAATCTAATACTACTGGGAGACTCTTACACATTACCAAGTTTGAATGCCTGTGCAGGTTATAATTTTGGCTGTTCCTGGAATATAGTATCTATATTGTGACTCTGAAGAAACATCCCAGAAGACTTCGCCTCTGTGATGTTGGTCTCTGTTTAATCACCACTAATTTCTTAGCTCGATCCGATCAGCATCAATTGCCTCAGTAAAGCAGAGGTTTCATTTCAGTGGTGCTAATCTCTTGTTAATCACAGATGATACTCCGGTTGCAACTAATCAGAAACCATAGATTCTCACCTTAAAATAGCAAACTCTGATGGAGTCTTTAGGTGATTGTCATATTTCCCTCTTGAACTTCATCATCCAGATTTCCATCCTGCGCTTTGGTCTAAATACTCTTTTCTTTCAAGCTACCACTGAAAATCTCATTTAACTTTAAATATTCTATGGATTTCTAGCCCAATGGTCCAAAAGCCTTCTATAATCCTCCCTAAAACAGCATGACATGTCTGTCACAACAACATGCCCCTACATGTACCAATTTTTCTTAATTAGGGTACCAATCCGTCTATTGCTATGTTGAAATATTATAACCGCAAGCACCTCGAAGAGGAACGAATATATTTGCCTTATAATTCCACAACACTGCGAACCATTGAATAAAGTCAGTACAAGAATTTAATCAGGGAGAGAAAGCTGATACAGAGGCCATGGAGGAATGCTGTTCACTGACTTTCTCCTCATGGCTCGCTCAGCCTACTTTCTAATAAAACACTGGAGCACCAGTCCAGGAATTGAACGGTCTACCACGTATATCCCTAGGAATACTTCTCCTATAATTCGTGCTTAATGAAGCTACTATTTCAAGTATCATATTTCAGGATTAATTAATGAGCGTAATTAAATATAAATGTGTATAACATTTGATAAATATTAAAGCCATGTTATGGATGTATTGGAGTTGATCACAACAATTTTTCTAGTGATTTCATAAGTTTGTTAGATTTCCAAAAATTCAAATAAAATACAATTTCAAAAGTATGACTAAAATAATGAGCAGGTTGTTTAACCTTGGAGGTATGCTACTGTATTATTGGCCTTCACTATTAGGACATGACACATTCTATTAATAAAATGCTTCAGAAATGGGACAAACAAATTAAAAATACTGGTCCATTTTTCTCCTCATTTTAACTGTGAAAGATCAAATGTACTTCTACAACGGTGCATGAGCACCTGAAGTGCCATGGCTTTCCAAATAAAGGCTATTTAAAGCCAATTTTCACTGGGCAGTTCTGGCACATGCCTTTAATCTCAGCACTTGCAAGACAGAGGCTGGTGGATTTCTGAGTTTGAGGCCAGTCTGATCTACAGAGTGAGTTCCAGGACAGCCAGAGCTACACAGAGAAACCCCATTACAAAAAAAAAACAAAAACAAAAACAAGAACAAAAACAAAAAAAAACAACCAACCAACCAAACAAACAAACAAACAAAAAAAACAAACCATTTTCCTATCAGATATTTTAGGAAAATTACCATGTTCTTCATCAAAAATGTATAGTTTTCTACATATGCATTGTATTTATTTCACTTCTTGGTAATTTCAGAGTAACTTGTACAAGTTTCACAACTGGTGCGACATTATTGCCATTTATATTGTTGCTATATTGGATTATCTGTAATCTAGTTTCCAGAAAAAGAATAAAGAGAAGAATCGTACTCAAGATTACATAGAGACTTGAAGAAATATATTTGCTTGCTTTTTATGAAAAAGTGTTTGTCTTCACTACATTAATCAAGGTAACATACTTTGTAAATTTGACTAGCCTGTTCCTGAACTAATCTTAAAGGTAGGGTAAAATGATAGTTAATGAAATAAATAAAATTAAAGGAGGACCTAACTATTCTAAAATATGGAAAGATTTTTTTATAGATATAAGCAAGAAAGCAAGCAAAGGAAGAGTCCAGGCTGAACATGGCCATCATACTAAGTCGGACCATGAGAGGAGGCGTGGTCAGAGACAGCAATAGAGATGTTTCTGACCAAGAGACCGGTCAGGCCAGGAGGCTAAGAAAACAGCACAACAAAAATGGCTGGATTATGTGGACATAATGAGCGAGGGGAAGTAAAAGTCTAACCCTTAGGAATAAGAGGTTTAGGGTAGGGGCGGGGTGAGAGGTGCTGGGAAGAGCCAGAGTGACTGTGGGGTGCTCTGATCGGTTAATTGTCATCTCAGTCTTTGGTCCTGGGTTTCTGTGACCTAACAGATGGCAATTTCTATGTCTACCTGAACTACAGAGGATTGTCAAGTATTTACCATCCCGAAAAATAGGAGAAAAAGATATGAGACAATAAAAATATTTCCCTCCTTTTATTTTCTTGTTGTACCAAAAATTAAATGACCAGAAAATGATTTAACTTCTTAAAAAATCATTTACACTTTAAAAAAATGGGAAGAGGTGGGATTAATCCCACCTTTTAGAATGTTTGCACAGTTACTAAAAAAACTTACATTTACAAAATAGTTGATAAATGTAATCCTCTGAATTGTACAAAAATGGAGGTAGGGACCACTAACAGACGTGATGGATACTTAGTTGGACTTGGGTTTTTTTGTTTCTGGTTTTTTTTCTTTTCCTCTTCTTCAGACACTGGAATCTGGTTTTCCCTTTCTCTATTTTCTTCAGGCTGACTTGTAGTTTGCTGGTCAGCCACTTCAGCATGTCTGCCCTTTGCTTCTCTAGTCACATTTGTTTGCACTCATCTGTCTTGTGATTTATCTTTTCTCAAGGCCTTTTGTGGCTTCCCATGCACCTTGGAAGGGGAGGGCTTGGCGGATAAACTCGTAGAGCAATGCTTGGGTTTCACCTTACCCATTTCAGGGAAATCCACTGTGTTAAAGAAGGACTAACTGAGTCAGTGCAGCTCAGTGAGAGGTTCAGCATCACACACATCTCCCATCCCTCACTGTCAAGATTTCCAAGAGGAAGGTTAGCACTGTGGATGGAGCTGTGAGGTATGGAGCAAGAAGACTCCTCCGTTGGTGTTTGGAATTCCAAATTGTGCAGCAACTTTGGACATTAATATTGAGGTTTCTCAAAAAAATGGGATAGCTATTACCTCAAAACCCAGTTATATTACTCCTACATATATGTAAAGGATGCTATACCATACCACAATAACACTTTCTCAGCTATGTTCATATCAGCTTACTCATAATTACCAGAAAATGGAAACAAACGATGGCCTTCAACCAAAGAATTGATAAAGAATATGTGATAGATTTATACAATGGAGACTTTCTCAGCTATTAAAAAGAATGACATCATGAAATTTGCTGGCAAATATATAGAATTAGGAAAAGTCATCCAGAGTGAGGCGAACCAGACACAGGAACACAAACATGGTATGTGCTTACACACACACACACACACACACACACACACACACAAATGTATATATATATATATATATATATGTATATATATATATGTATATATATATAATCCATAAAGTAAATGGCTATAATCTACAGACATAAAATCTATGTAAATAGAAAGGCTCAAGATATGACACATGGATCTCTCTGTGAAAGGGAAAGTAAATAAACATGGTGTGTAAATGGGGGAGGGAGGTAGAGGAATGTGTAGGGATGGGAAAATGAGAAGTTAGGTAGGCAGACTATGGTGGTAGAGAGTAAGAGAGAGACAAATGGAATCACAGGCATATCTAGGATGAACTAGAAACCTAATCCAATGGAAACTCCTGGGAAGACATGAGATTGACCCCAGCTATGTCTCCTAGCAATGGGGGATGCAGCCTGAACCAGCTATCTCCTGTAACAAGATGAGAAGTCTAGTGGTAAAACTGGGACAACAAAGCAACCATAATACCTTCAATATAAAATGATTCTTGTCTGCAACCATAATACCTTCAATTATACAATGATTCCTATCTGCAAGATGTGTTAGGGTAAAGGCGGCACAGAAATTGTGCAAGTGGTGAACCAATGACTGCCCCAGCTTGAGACCCCTGGAACAAAAGCAAGTCCATTCTTGACACAACCTGGGGGGCCAGGACCAAGAGGCTGGATAGCTCCGTGTGTGTCATAGGATACAAAATAGTTTTCAGTGATATTTTGTTATACTCCTATATCACTGTCTAGGTCATTTTTTATCAGATAGGCTTCATGCAGCAGTTGATGGAAACAGATGCAGAGACCCACATCAGACAATTGGCAGAGCTTAGACAATCCTGAGTAAGAGGTGGAAGAAGGATTGTTGGAGCACCAGAGTAGTCAAGCACACCCACATAATCAACTAACCTGAGTTAAAAGTGCTGAACCAAGGAGACTGACCTAGGAGAGCTCATATAGGATGGACTTGGCCCTCTGTACATATGTTAAAGCTGTATAGCTTGGTCTTTGTATGGGGACTGAAGAGTGGGAATAGAGGATACCGCTGATTCTGTTCCTTGCCTTTGAACCCTTTTTTTCCTGCTGGGTTGCCTTGTTTAGCTTCAATAGGAGAGGATGTGCCTAGTCTTACTGCATTTAATATACCATGGCTGGTATATTATTCTATAATATTTGGTATTACATTACTAATGATACTAGGTTGTCTCACACCATTATTTAGCTCCTCCTTAATAATTTAATTTTCTAAAATGTACTTCTTTCTTCATATTGATATTTTGTATCACTTAACCAGTTTGCCATCCATTCTTTCTTGTATTTTATGTGCATTTTTACAAAAGGTAGGAATATTTCGCAGTGATTAAGAGCACCTACTGCTTTGCAGAGGAACTAAGTCTGGTGCCAACACTCACATTGGGCAAATCCATAACCACCTGTGTCCATCTCCCTAGAATCTGAAACACTTTTCCAAGTTTCATTGGCACCAAGACTTATGTGCATATAACCACAAACAGACACACATATAGCACAATTTAGTACATATACACGTAACTTAAATTTTAAAAATAAATTTTCATTGTTTTTGTAATATTGTAAAGAATATAATTATTTGACAATTGGTATTTATTTAGAATATCATATATTGAAAATTAATAGAGGAGCAAGATAAATATTTTGTGGCATTTACTTTGATACTTTATATATTGTATTCCCAGAAAGACTTTGAAAATATTAATGGAAGGTATGGTATTATATTTAAAGGTCTAAATTTCTAGTGATGCTATTTATCATATTAACTAGGCTTCAAATTGGAAAAAAGTTTCTCAGTTACAAAGAATTTTGGATTTCTATTAAACATTTTCTTCTATACAAGATAACAAAAGCCCTGTATCATTGCCTCTACTAGAATATATTTATTTATTTGAACAAATTTTTAGTTTATACTGAGTCAAAATTCTAAAAAGTCTGCTAGAGTGACAGGAAAATAAAGAATTGAGGAAGCATAATTCATAAATGACTCCTAAACCATATGTAATCTGATGGTGGAACTTCATTTACACATTTTGGATGTGAAATTTTAACTTACGCAGAAGCTGTTGCAAGTTTGTACTGTCCTTTCATTTGACCTCCAGGATTTCATTAAGATTGTATAATAGATGTTTCTTTATCCTTTTAATTAAATTTGGTTCCAATTAGAAGATACCGATATTGACAAATACTTTGTTTCACTATTACATACAGATAGGTTACTTCAAATTCTTCTTCAGCATACAAATGCATGATGTACATGTGAAATCCATGTCAATTCTATCAGGTTTACTATTTTTAATATGTTTGCTTGTGAAAAACATGAGAGTACAGCATACTAAAGATATTCAACTATTTTATTAGATTTTCCATGTGAGCAATGGTTTTAAAGTATTCAATAATGATTAAAATAATAAATCATGAATATACAGATACAAGTGTAAGTATGAAAGTAATTTTTAATACAACTGTATGGCAATGTTATAGTGTTAAAATTTTAATGACCTACACGTGCGACAAAAGTTATTTGTAGATTTATTTTTTTCAGAAAACCTAGTTTTTCCTGTTTTCTGATACTTTCATAAAACATGAAGAACGGCTTTATGGTGCTTTCACTCTAAGCAACACGAGTAAAATTTTGGCCATGGCCTTCAATAAAACATTTAAATAGAGACAAGTAAGGAGACTTTAATAGAGGAATATGCTCAAAAAATGATGCAGATAAAATAATAACACATAAAACAACCAATAGTAGAATTTTGCAGGGAATTAAGGAATAATCTTGTAGTATTATCATTTGACCTCAAATAGGAGAAAACCCACATTTGTGAAAATATCCGAGAAGAACATGTCAGATAGCAATTTTGCCAATGACAATCCCTAAAATGAAATCAAACAGCAGCAACAACAACAACAACAACAAAAAAAAATCAGGGCACAGGGAAAGAAGCTTGTAGCCTGAGAAGGAAAGTATCTCATGACATAAACCTTGCCTATCTATACCTGGGGATAGCATGTGGTTTGCATTTCATTCACAGATGTGAGTGGTTTTTGAAATTTTGTTTTCTATTTTATGGTTTTAATCAATGCCTTCTTACTCCTTCTTATACAGTATTCAGCCAGTCTGCCATTTCATTATTCTTTTATTGTGAACAATGTATCCTTTGTTAAAAATGTTGTTTCTTTATTATTTCTATTTTTTATTGTTTAAACAAATTTTTAAATTTAAATATATTTTATCATATTATATCACTTCTTCAAGTTCCTTCCTATCCTTCCATCCTTCTTATCAATCAACATTTGTCTTTCTCTAAACCCAAAAACCCAATATAAACACAAAATGCCTGAACTTAGAAAACAAACTGCATCATTCAAATGATATAAAACAGAATAAAGCACCAAATTTACTAAATAAAAGCATGTGCACACACACACACACACACACACACACACAAGCACACCCCACCACCACCACTACCACCACCACCACCACCAAAAACAACAAATGCCCATAGATTCCATTATTTGTTGGTGTCATTGATAAACCTATCGTATTTCAATAGGATAAATGAAAATCAATTGGAGATACCTGATTTTCTCTCTCCCAGAAGGTATAAAGAACAGTTTTATTGTTAACATTTGCCCTAGTGGCTAAGAATTCATTCAATAATTCATTCACTCATTCATCCTTCCATTCATTATCCATCATCAATCCATCCATCCATCCATCCCTTCATTCATTTCTTTTAAAAAATAAAAAAAGATAAAATGTACTAAAAGTAAAACAAAACCTATCACATCAAAGTGAGATAAGACAGACCAACAGAAAAAGACAGAAGAAAAAGACAGCAGGAGAAAGCACAAGAGTCAGAGTCCACCCCTTTGTGTGCTCAGAAATCCCATAAAAGTGCTAAACTGGAAGCCATAATATATATACAGAGAACCTGGTGCTAACCTGTGCAAGTCTTTTTCATGCTTCTTTAGTCTATATGATTTCATATGAGCCTTGATAATTTTGATTTCAAGGAACTTATTTTCTTTGTGCACTTCATTGGCTCTTTTGCATTCTGTCTCTTCTTCCATGAGGTTCCCAGAGCTCTGAGAAGAGGGATTTGATGCAGACATCCCATCTAGGACAACATGTTCCAAGGTCTCTCACTCTCTACATAATGTCTTTCAGTGGAGCTCTATTTTTTCCATTAGTTGTGGGAAGCTTCTCTGATGATGGCTAAACAAGGCACTGATCTATGAGTATAGCAGAATATCAGTTACATATCTGATAGCAGACAAATATCCAAATTATATAATGAATTATAGAAACTAGATATCAAGAAAACAAATAATCCAGTTAAAATGTTGGATACAGATATACACAGAGAATTATCAATAGAGTAATTTGAAATGGCTGAGAAAGAAATGTTCAATAACTTTAGTCAACAGGGTAATAATATCTAACAAAAAAGAAAAATGTCAAAACTACTTTTAGATTTCATCTTACTCCTGTGAAAATGGTTAAGATCAACAAAACAAGTGAAAAATCAAGCTGGTGAGGATATGAAATTAGAGGAACTCTCATCTGTTACTGGTGGGAATGACAACTCATACAACCACTATGGAAATCAGTCTGTGTGTCCTCAGAAAGATGAATATCCATCTATTTTAAGATCCAGCTATAACATTCTTTTGGGCATATAGCCAAAGAGTTTTCAGCCTACCACAAAGCCCAAACATGTTCAATGATGCTCTATTCATAAGAGTCAAAACCTGGAAACAACCGTAATGTCCTTCAAAAGAAAAATGTGTCAAGAAAATGAAGTACATTTTCAAAATAAATTATTATTTGGCTATTAAAAATGGCATCTTGTGGGGCACAATGGATAGTCTTTCCTTAAGTCTCTGTTCTATACTTTGTCTCTATATCTCTTCCCATAGGTATTTTGTTCCCCCTTTTAAGAAGGAGCAAAGTATCTATACTTTGTCTTCCTTATTCTTGAACTTAGTTTGGTCTGTGAATTGTATAGTGGGTATTCCAAGCTTCTGGGCTAATATCCACTTATCAGTGAATGCATACCATGTGTGTTTTTTTGTGGTTGGGTTATCTCACTGAGGATATTTTCTAGTTCCATCCATTTGCCTTAGAATTTCATGAATTTATTGTTTTCAATAGCTGAGTAGTATTCCATTGTGTAAATGTATCATTTTCTGAGTCCATTTCCTCTGCTGAAAGAATCTCTAGGTCCTTTCCAGCTTCTGGCTATTATAAAAAAGGCTGCTATGAAGATTGTTGGGAGCCATAATAGGACAAGCTAATATACGAGCAGGTGATCATCCTGAAATGGCCTGCTTCGGATTATTATATAATCTGTGACAGGTGAGCCATCATTCAGCAAGGCTGTGAGGGACTAATTTTAGGAAAGATTCCTGCTATTAATATGTTTTCCTGTTATTATTAAGAATATATAATAAACAATAAGCAATAGCAAACCCCTTTGGAGCAGATCTCTGCAGATCCACAAAGATGTACTATCTTATAGCTGTGCTATATAGACAAATAGATGACTTAATTTTTAATGATGATCCTATAGGAATTCCTAAAATTATATCGATGATTATTAAGCTTTTTTATAGTGGAACTTCTATTAGGTCCTTTTCTGATAGTCAAAACTGCAATGAGAACTCCGCCAGTCTTCCTAGTGTCACAAGTTAATTGCTCTTAGTTGACCACCAGACTTTCTCCTACTCAGAGCACATACTGTGAGGCTGTAAAACAATTAACCAAAGGTCACAAAAAAGGAACTAATGATATATTATAGGTGCTAGGACAGAAGATAAAATATTGACTGGCTTTATCTATACAAAACTTCACTTATAACTTAGTTATGGTGTTAAACTTTCTATGAATCTGTAAAGAAGACAAATGATAGATGTTTAACTACATAATGACTCCTAATGGATATGCATGTAAACATTCTGTTGTAAGCTTCTATTTCAATTTATGGTTTGATTTTTGTGTGAACTTGTGATGAACTTTGTAACATGTGATCGTGTATTCTGAAAGACGTATAAGTACTGAAAAGAAAAGAGAGAAACATATCATCTCTTCACTTTCTCTGTCTCTCCCTCTATCTCTCACTTTTTACCTTTCCCCACTTAGAAGAATTCTTACCTTTCTCCACTTAGGATCTTTCCACCTTTCCCTCTTAGGCAGCATTCATAGGAAACTTTATACTACTTAGTAATAAACTCATTAACCACTTCTCTAAGTGTCCCATTTACTCCCTGTGACTTCTGACTAGCAGGATGAAAGCTAGAATCCAGCAGCTCCTGTGGAGACAGTACAAAGGCATTTACCTAATCTTTAGTAGTTTGAGAAGAGGTGCTAAATGCCAGAAACTGCAGTTTCTGGCCTCAAAGTATTATAGAAGACAGATCAGCTACATTAGCTTAGTAACTTACACTTAGATAAATAAACTTTTTATACAGCAACCCTAAATTTTCTGTAAGACAAAGTCTTACCTCCAGAATTTCATAATACAGAATCTTATCCCCACCGATGTTCTTCCCCCTTCCAGTGCCTCAAGAAGACCCTAGAAGAACAACACCTCTGCCAGCAGTGGCTCCTGGCAGAACATACTGGAGCATGTGTCCTTATTACACGTTGAAGAATCTTCTGGGTACTTGACAAATACAGAGGTGGATCTCTCAGCCAACCATTGGACAGAATACATGGTCCTCAATAGAGGATCTAGAGAAAGGACAAAAGGAGCTGAAGGAGTTTGCAACCCCATAGGAGGAACAACAATATGAACCAACCAGTACCCCCAGCGCTCACAGGGGCTAAACTACCAACCAAAGAGTACAGTTGGAAGGACCCATGGCTCCAGCTGCTTATGTAGCAGAGGATGGCCTTGTTGGACATCAAAGGGAGGAGAAGCCCCTTGGTCCTGAGAAGGTTTGATGCCCCAATATAGGTAAATACCAGGACAGGGAAGCAGGAGTGGGTGGGTTGGTGATCAGGAGCAGGGGGGGAGGTGATAGACAGTTTTTAGAGGGGAAACAAGAAAAGGGGATAACATTTGAAATGTAAATAAAGAAAATATCTAATAAAAATGACATCATGAATTTTGCTGGGAATTGAGTGGGACTAGATAGAAACATAATGAGTGAGGTATCCAATATCCATAAATACAAATATGATATGTATTTACTTATTTGTAAATATCAGCTGTTAAATTGATGATAGCTGATTTACAGCCTATAGACCCACAGAGGGTAGATATAGAGTAAGGGACTAAAGGAAACATAGATTTCACTAGGAAATGGAAATTGAATAGATATGAATGTATTGTTAAGTGGTCTGGAAAAGGAAGGTCAAGTGTAGATGGGGAGTGGAGAGGGATTACTGAGAGGAAATACATGTAAAACTAATGGGCATTGGAGGGGTAGTATGGAAACTTAATACATTAGAAATTGTGAAAAACGTATGTATTTATGAGGATGATCTAAATGAAAACACCAGGTAATGGGGGAGACATGGTCCCAAATGGGCATCTCTTGTTCAAACTAACCTTACAACCTTCCAGTATGGAGACTGGGTACATGTAATTGAGTTGGACCAAAGGTTGCCCATTGGAATCCCCAAACAACCCATCCCTTTGCCAAAACTATGGATTTCTCCCCACAAACTGACATCAAGGCCTCATTGTTGAATACAATGCCTGCACAACTAATTGAAAATAGGACTGTTGGGCTGTTGATTACTTAGAGGCCCCACCCCTGCATTATAGCATATGGATTACAAGAAGCTACCTGGGAAGCTGTCAGAAAAGAAATAAAAATAACAAGCCAGCCCCAAACTCTCATCTACAATGGCTACAGTGGTGTACTACCTGTATCATACACTAAGACAATGGTGGTTTAAAGCTTGTGAAAGTAACCAACCACTATCTGATCTTACTGAAGGCCCCTTCTACAAGATGAAACCCAGAGTTGACACTGTTTAGGTAATACAAGATAACTCAGAGTCTTAAGGTAAAGCCACCTACTACTGTTCTGAACAAAAGAAAAATGTATCTTTTATTTACTATTGATTTTAGATTTTCTCTCATCATTGATATTATGTTGTGAATTTGTTACTTTTACTCACATTTTTATTGTCTAACAAGTTTTGGCTATCCTTGAAGGAATCATTATCACTCTGTTTAATAGATTTCTGGGAATTGGTGCTTTGAGGCACCAGGTTGTTCTTTCCCTGCTCTGTTCTGCTGTGTTATCTAATAGATCACCATCTTACTAAGACTTTCACACTTTAAATCTGCAAGTGCTAAGTGGATGGAAATTTTATTCTCAGTTATATAAAATGGTTTATCGATGAATTGAAGTTTTTATTTTATATATATATATATTTATAAATATAATATAAATATATATATATTTATATATATATATATATACTTGTTCTTCCATAATGAGCTGATACAATTTCAATTTCATTTTAACTTATTTTTCTTTATATATTTTATTTTAAAGTTTTATTATTATTACATTTTCAAATTTATTAATATTTACTTAGGCCACTCTATAACTAGCCCATTATCTATTCTTTTGATAATTTTATCTATGGTGGTTTCCATTTCAGATAGCATTTTTTCATTCTAGATGTTTGATTTTGGTCTTTCCTATTCTTAAAAAGTTTTAAACATATATAGTAAAGTTATGAATTCAATGAAGTTTTAAATTTTTCTCACATCTTAAGTCTCCTCCAGTTCTTTTTTGATTCCACTTGAATGTTGCTTCTTTCTCTGTAATTTTGCAAGGCACATAATTGTTTTATTAGAACCAAGATGATATGGGCAGTGGTGGCGCACGCCTTTAATCCTAGCACTTGGGAGGCAGAGGCAGGCGGATTTCTGAGTTCGAGGCCAGCCTGGTCTACAGAGCGAGTTCCAGGACAGCCAGGGCTATACAGAGAAACCCTGTCTCGGAAAAAAAAAAAAACAAAAAACAAAAAACAAACAAACCATAGAACCAAGATGTGAATTTGATTTTGTGCTTGTTGATGATTTCATATTGCCATAAACACATGCCCAGATAATATGAGCATAGGAAGCTAATTGTCATGGATTTTTGAGTTTTACTTGTGGATAAATATATTCAATACTAAAAGTGTGATATATAATGTGAAGCTTCACAGCTTCCATTTTTGAATGTCATATCTAGCTGTATTTATTTTCGTAAAATTGAATACACTTTAAGTCTAGCTAATTTTGGTGTGTGATGTTTAATTTTTTTTGAGAACTTTCATAATAAAGTTTATTATTAAATAAAATCAAACCTAGAATATTCTAGCATGGTTTATCATGGGAGGTAACTAAATTATTAGAACTAGTTTTGCTCCAAGAGTTCTTTTACTTTGTTTTCACTGAAATGAGGCAATACTGTTTTATAAAACCATCTAGGCCTAACATTTTGTTGACTCTTCCCATGTTCCATGAATAATAATTCTTTACAATCTGGTAAACAAATAGTATGGCCTTTCTGTTGTCCTCAGCGCAGTGTGTTCTTTTCTTCTTTGCAACGTTTTCTTCACATTCATTGGTATTCAGCTAAATTCTTGAAGTACAGTCTTTACACACCTCTGGGAATTTGCTCCTCACCAGCCTTTCATTTGTTTTCCTCAATCCAGGAAACGTTTGGCCCCTCACTCTCCCAAGACTCTAATTTGTCTCCTTAACTCAGAATATAATGGGCTGTACCTGTAATTTCTCTCCAGAATGTAGCCTGGGATTTCTTTCAAGTTAAATAGGACAATCAGGTTTTTAGCTTGTTTCCATTACTCAAGAGCTAATCCCTTTCACAGCCCCAAATTTTGCCAAGCAATGTTCTGTTTATTTTTTACCACTAATTTTGGTAGTTTTATCAAAGTAAGTACTCTTGTTTCTACAACTCTATATTGACTAAAAATAGTATTTATATCTCTTTTTCTGCTTCTTGGTTTGTTTTCTACTTGTGGATCAAGGAATGAGTCATGAATTCAAGCTGTCTACTTGTTAAAAGCTATTTTATATATTATTCATAAAGTAGAATTGATTTATAACTTCTATTTGTCACTATAAGCATGTTGAATATTAATATTTTACAATAATATTTTAATTTAAAAATATGTAAGTACAATGTTTTTATATCAAATTCTCCAGCATTTCTGTAACAAGAACTGTGACCAAGGCAACTTAGAAGAAAAAAAGGTTATTTGAGGAATATTTAAGAATTCAGAGCCTAAGACACTACTGGAGGTTAGGTAGAGAGAATAATTTTGGGAATGCTATGGTTCTTTTAATACCTAAAAATTTCCACCCAGTGACACAGCTTATTCACCAATACCACATGTCTTCTTTCTTATCAAACAATTCTATCACCTTAGGACCTAGTATTCCAATATATGACCCTATGGTACCCATTCCCACTCAAAACATCACATCTTCATATTCCTCCCTCATTCAGTTCTTCTTGATTTTCCCTCCATTATCCCTCCTCATGTTATGTGCTCTTTTATATTTTTCAAATAACTGAGCTCATTTAGGGTTTCCTCTATATGCCTTGGTGGAAGATCATCACTATGGTATATGTTAGCTCACCGGAGCTGCATCTATTAAATAAAATTACTATCCCTGACCTAGCAGCAATTAGTCATTAGCAGCTTCATAGCTATGGGATAGAGTTGATGAGACTCTTCTCCACCCATGCTAGTAATTTATCTGGTTTGATGAACTTCTTCTCTTATACATACAGTCATAACTACTATGAATTTATGTGTTTAATTGCCCTGTCATGTCCAACAAGTAGTATGCCACTGCAGAGATCAAGTGTCTGTGGCTCTTATAATCTCTATTCTTACTCAGAAAAGATTCTGAATATTCTAGGGAAGGATATAGTGATATAGATATTCAATGTTTTAGTTGGAGTTTCATTACTTTGAAGAGACGACATCATGACCAAGGCAACTCACAAAAATAATACATTTAATTGGGGCTGCCTTACAATTTCAGAGGTTCAGTCCATTATCATCATGTGTGATGGTTTGCATATGCTTGTACCAGGGAGTGGCACTATTAGAAGGTGTGGCCTTGTTGGAGGAAGTGTGTCACTGTAGGGTTGGGCTTAGAGATCTTCCTCTTAGATGCCTGAAGATGCCCAGTTCTATTCCTGGTTTCTTTTGGATAAAGGTGTAGAACCCTCAGATCCTCCTGCATCATGCCTGCCTGGAGGTTGCCATGCTTCTGCCTTGAGGACAATGGACTAAACCTCTGAACCTGTAAGCCAGCCCCAAGTAAATATCTTTTATAAAACTTGCATTGGTCATTGGTGTCTGTTCACAGCAGTAAAACCCAAACTAATACATCATGGAAAGTAGCATGGCTGCCTTCAGGCAGACATGGTACTGCAGGTGCTAAGAGTTCAAAATCTTGAAATGCAGAAGAATGTATGTCACATTCGGTGCAGCTTGTAGCTTGAGCTTATAAGATCTCCAAGCCTGCCCTCACAATGACACTCTTCCCCCAACAAGGCACACCTACTCCAACCAAGTCATACCTCCTAATAGTGCCACTCCCTATGGGCCAAATATATTGAAAGCCTCACATCATATTTATAGATAAGGACTTTGTAGTCTCTTCCTATCTGCACATTTTCAGTTTTAGTTCTAGGTAGTAATTTCTGTCTTATTCTTATTTATATATCATATAATAATATAATATAATACAATATAATATATATGTATAATACCATATATATTATATGAATGTATATTCTAATTAACTTCATATACTCACATTTAGTGGCATATCAATATAAGATTTTGGCTAGGAGATTAAAGCTTATGCACAATATTTATACTTTCTCTCATGGAGACCACATTTCATGGCTTGAAGCTGAGAGTAAATAGGTAGCTGAATTTCCTGAAATGAAATTTAAAAAGGAAATTCATGTGTGTTCATTTCCATAAATAATTATATATAATTATTATGGAATAATAATTATAATATATACATATATAATTATTATATAGTAAAGTATAATATATATAATATACTTATTATATATATATAAGTATATTATATATATATATTATACTTTACTCTCTTGCATCTCCTCCCAGATCTTCTCCATATCACTACATTCCCATCTTTATGCTCTCTCTATTTTTCATTCTTAAAATCCAGTAAGCAAAAACAAGTGTCAAAACAACAACAACAAAAAAAATAGAATACACTATCTAATAAATGCTTAGTATTATTTTCTTATCAATTACCATTTGTATTTGCTTTTTGATATTTATGACTGTCACATATAAGAAAACATTTCATATAAATTTCATGAAGAATAAATAACAGTAAGCTCAACAAATAAAATAAATGGAAAAAAGTGACAGTGTTAGAATTTAATACTTGTTGCCAAGTAAGGTAGAAAAGCATTTATAGATTCTTATCTTGAAATGTGAGTCACTTTTTTCATCTTGTTTTATTATCTTCTCTTTGTCAAGATCTCAGACTGTAGCCTAGGTTGATCTAAAATGAGTGTCTCCCATTCTGGCTTGAAACTTGTATTTCTCTTGCTTCATCTTCTAGAGTATGAGGATTATAGATGCCATCTACAACACCCAGGAACAATAAATTGAGCTGGTGAGCTGTTCAAGTAAATAATGCAAGATTTGATGACAAAATAAATGGTCCCTCTGTCACTGCTTGAATGAAGAATAAATCTTGGGTGCTTTAATGTGAAATGCCCACTTATATGAAATGTTTATAGTATAATACTTGTCCTACTCTGACCTTAAAATTCAGTTCTGAGTAAACTTTTGTTAAGTAGTGCTCACCCATAACCACATCTACTTCTATCATTGTCTTCTACAAGGCAAGTTTTGAATCTCTAGTATCTTTCTCATGTAAATTCAATTGAATTTGCAGGTGCTGCTTCCTTTCAAAATTAGTTTGCATATTAAATGTAGCATAAAAAGATAAAGGCCCACAAACTTTAGCAGCTTTGATTTTAATGGAAAGCTGTAGAATAAAGACAATTGGATGTTCATGGTAATTCAAAAACAATGGAAACAATTAATGGGAAATACTCTAGCACACCCTTTGTTTCAATCTAAACAACTGAAGAAAGCAGATGTTACCCAAACACGTTTCATTGGTTGATTCATTTCATTTGCAAAATATGTGAACAAGAAAAGAAAAAGTGCCATCCATGCTGGAAGCAAATTTGTGTGAGAGAATCTGTTTGTTTCTCCTGAAATTTACTTTTCTTAATGGATGAAGTGCTCAGAGGTTGCTTGTCCTTTTTGATGAGTGTGTATTAGTAGATAAATGTATTGTATAGGCAAGTACTAGACAAGATAAAATATAGAGTCTTTACCTTTTAAGTCGAGATCATTTGAATGGGCACAACACAAGCCAGCTCAATTTTAAACATTGGAAGAATAATGTATCAATTCTACTTGCTTCTATGTAGGAACCTAAGTTACTTAGTCATGAATATTGTTATATATGCTGGTAGGTTAACTTTACTACATTGAGTGGTACTACACCATCAATATGCTGAACTTGGTAGAGTTATTATTTTCTTTAAGAGTACATAAGATTAAGGGTATGGTTGAAGTGCATTTTGGGAGTGTTGCAGCAGGAATTGTGGGTGAATGTGATCAGAATAAAATTTTGTGTTTGTTCAAAATTTTCAGGGAATTAGTACAATATTAGTTGAAAATTTACTTTGTATTGTACTTATTTCCCATTTCCAAGTCTTTATATCATCTTCTAGCTAAGCTCCAACATATGCAAACTTTGTAAGTCATGCCAGACAGTTCATATGAAATGCATATTTAAAAACTATGAATTGCTTAGATCCATCAAAGAGTTGGTAGATCAGGATTCCCAGGGCCTAAAACTGGAGAGGCAGCAAAAATTTTTAAAAAAATCTGTTGTAATCAAACATATAATAAAACTATTCATTTATTACTGGAGGTAAAATAAAATTTAGCATGGAAGAGAAAGAATCATAGAGCAAGGAAGTGGCTGGCAATGACTGACATTGTAGGAGTTAACCTCCCAGAACTCATCTTGTTTCATTGAAAACTAGAAAAATAATATAAAACAAAACAAAAACTAAAACAATGCAACACTTTTGCACAGGAATGGGAAAATTAATTATGGTGAATATGCTCAAAGTTTTCTACAAATGGTAAACATAATTTCTATAAAAAACAAAAACAACAGGAAATGAATAATCCAAACAAGCAAACAATACTTATTGACTTCTTTGTTTAGTGAAAGTTGTTCCTTGAACATCAGGTTTTCCAGCCTTTACATATCACCAGAGTGGTGAAGAGGTAGTGTATTCTTTTTTTTTTTTTAAGATTTATTTATTTTTATTTATATTAGTACACTGCAGCTGTCATCAGACACACCAGAAGAGGGCATCGGATCCCATTACAGATGGTTGTGAGCCACCATGTGGTTGTTGGGATTTGAACTCAGGACCTCTGGAAGAGCAGTCAGTGCTCTTAACCGCTGAGCCATCTCTCCAGCGAGGTAGTGTGTTTGTAAGGTTAAAGCTGAGAAGCACTAAAGCTTAACATCAATAGAATTGAGTAACACAGTGCTTCCCAACCAGTTTATGACTTTCCTAGGTTCCTCTAAGGCTCCAGTTTGATTATAGTTTGGTATATGTTGAAGATCAATGAGAATAAGACTGTAACTAAGTTAGAATTCTTAAGAAAAATCTGAAGAAGATTTAATTTATTATCGACACTTCAAACTTTTAACAAAACTGATATGTGTGCATGTATTATTTGTAAACTCACAGTTACCAATAATGTATTGGTATCACATTATGGAAAATAAATTAATAACACACTTCTCCTAAACGGTATTTAAACAAAAGTTAGCCAGGATTTGAATTCTCTATTTCTCTATCCTTTTGTCTTTCATCATCACTGTCTGCCTATTTTTTTTTTAGTTTAATTCTGTGCATTCATGAATATTGTCTTATAAATCTGGGCTTATGTACCTGATTTTCTGTCTCTAACATCTATGATCTGTTATTTATTGAATACAACAGACAGTATCATATGGAGAAAAGAATGAGATAAACTTTATATGTTAAGGATCAAGAGCCTTAATCAGACTGCAAACTGCATTCCATGGTACACTGGCAGTTTTTAAACGTGATTCTTAACTTTTTTTTACAATATTAGAGCATATCTACAACTTTGGAAAGTAGAATCCAATTTTAAACCATCTATTCTCTTTAAAATCAATGGCAAATGCATTACTTTCACACTATAAAATTTGTCTGCCAGTTCTCATGTTTGAATGCATGACAGTGTAACTTATGATACCTCATTAAGAAAACATTGTTTTAAATCTTATTTCTTATAAGACTAATTTCTGGGATAAGATCTGCATAAAACATTACACGAATTTGAAAGTATCTTTAGAGGTCTGTTTTTCCTGGGTTGGTCATGTCACATGTTACTTAAGATGGCTCCAGCCCTGAATTACCAGTTTTAAATTAACTTTTATACCCAACAACTTGTAAGCCAATACTCTATAGTCAAGACATGTAAAATATACTTATACCTATAAGACCGATTAGAAACAAAAATGAAGCAGCTACATGAAACTTATAAATTTAAATCAAACATTTTATTTTCCTTTTTCTAGCTGTAATTTCAAGAAAAAAGATACTTTGGACCCAATAATCACGATTATATAGAGTTTTCTAGGATAAATAACCATCAGCTCATTTGCCCTAATTAAATTGCTGCTGGCCCTTTTAAAGGCAGTCTTTTTTTCTTCGGCTGTGTTTGATTCTTAGCTAAATGCAGCACAGCATAATCAACCTCTGCTGTGTAAACCGCAACTGTATTAAGAGATGGACCACCAGCAATGAAGCTTTTACCACCTTTTGTTTTCAACAGGAAACATAGAACAGTCATTCAAACAATGAAACTAAGACAGACACAAATTGACACAATACATAGAGAGGGACGTGTGCTTGTTGTGCAGTACTCCAGGATCTTAGTAGGGTGCATAGAGGACAAAGGACCTCTTCTTATCTTCACTTGTTCCTAGGAGAGTTTTAAAATCCATTTTCCTTCTCTCTTTCTCTCTCATGTTTCTGAAATCTGTTTTTCTTTTGTCTTTTCTTTTTTTGTTGTTTTTCTGTTTTTTACTCTTTTTATTTTATTTTATTTTATTTATTTTATGCCCTATTTCTCCATCCTGATGCAATTCTAGACCGCGGACAATTTGCCCAACAGAATTCCCCATCTCAATTCGCTGTCACAACCTAGCTGATCTCAGCACCTGGCTTATGCTGATTCAGTCTAGTAGTCCATATTCCTTCTGCACTCCTACAACAATAGCCTCTAAAAACTGACATTTTTTTCTTTTTCTTTTTTATATTTTTTTTTATTTACATTCTGAATGATTTCCCCTTTCCTGGTTCCTCCCTCCCCGAAAGTCCCATAAGCCCCCTTCCCTCCCTATTTTCTCCATTCAACCCCCTCTCGTTTCTCTGTCCTGGCGTTCCCCTACATACAGTCTTTCCAGGACCAGGGGTCTCTCCTTCCATCTTCTTGGAAATCTATTGATATGTGAATTGTGTCTTGGGTATTCGGAGTTTCTGGGTTAATATTCCCTTATCAGTGACTGCATACCATGTGTGTTCTTTTGTGATTGGTTTACCTCACTAAGGGTGATATTGTCCAGTTCTGACCATTTGCCTAAGAATTTCGTGAATTCATTGTTTTTAATTTCGGAGTAGACACTCCCAGAGGATCCAATAAAAACTGACATTTATAGCGCTAAAATTAATGCTCTATGCTGCCTACCGTGCTGGATACATAACCTTTTTTTTTTCCATTTCCGTGGAACTCCACCCACGACAGCATCCCTCAGATGGTCTCCCCATTTCCAGGCCCAACTTTCGGGTGACAATCTGTAACCACCTCCGGTTACATTTGAACGGGTTACTGGGTTCCCTGGAGCGAGAGCTGGGGAGAGAAACAACAGGGTGACAAGAGAAACATGAAGCCAAGACTATATTTCCTGCTAAAGGCTCAAAGTTTAATGGGCTTTTCCAAACATATAGGTGGGGAAAAGAAAACATTTCCCTCAAGGGCTGGAAATGGGTCTGTAGAACTGGTTTGCTTGCTCTGCGTGGTGCTGGTGTCAGGTGGCTAGTGCCTCTCAGGAAATTGTAGGTCTATTTTTTTTTTTTTTTAGAAAGAGACTTTTTATAATTTATCCCTAAGAAAGATTCTCTGCACGTCTTTACATTTGCTCATTTTCTTACCAAATATTTCTTGAGAAGCCTTAGGTTTTAGTTTTAAATTTATAGCTGTAGGCTCCAGCACCAGGACAGCTGGGACGGCCAGGCTCAGAGACAGACAGGCATAATATCGCTTGGGTCTCAGGCAGCTTGTGTGTAATCTGCTCCAAGAGCTGGGCAGATCTGCAGTAACCAGCGTGCCAGCTCTGCTGTGGGACTTCTGCCTTGCAGAGGGACCCCCCCCCCCCGCACTGGGCGGGAGCCTACCAGCTTCCCTTTGGCGACCTCTGTTCCTGGATCAACTGAACTGAGGAGACAGGTACCCAGGTTCTTCCCAATATAAAATCGCTTGGGACACGGCCTGTTGGGGCTTCCATCTGCTCCCAAGAATGGGACAGCACTGGGGTTCTCTGGGCACCAACTCTGTTGTGGGCCATACCCCCTGCAGTGTGACCTGCACTGCCGAGAGAGTGCAGAGTGCACTCCACCATCTTTGCTCCAGAACCAGGGCAGCTGGGGCTACCAGGCTCAGAGACAGACAGGCATAATATCACTTGGGTCTCAGGCAGCTTGTGTGTACCCTGCTCCCAAGAGCTAGGCAGGTCTGCAGTAACCTACGCGCCAGCCCTGCTATGGGACTTCTGCCCAGCAGAGGGACACCTCCCCCCCCCTCGGGAGAGATCACACACCCCTGCACAGGGCGGGAGCCTACCAGTCTCCCTTTGGTGACCTCTGAATCCACTACGCTGAGCCTTTGGAGGTGCAGGGACTCCCCAATATAACATCACTTGGGGCAAGGCACATCAGGGCTCCAAAGTCACACAGGAGCAGGGCAGGCCCCAGAAATCTGTGCCACGGGAATCCTGGTAAACCAGAGGGGGGGGGGCAGAAAAAGCTTTGCAGGTTCACAGGAGGTCCAACCAACAGCCAGTGACAGCAGGACCAACTAACATCAGAGGTAACCAGATGGCAAAAGGCAAACGTAGGAATGTTACTGACAGAAATCAAAGTAATATGGCATCATCCGAACCCAACTCTCCACCAGCAGCAAGTCCTGGACACACCACCACATCCGAAAGACAAGATCTGGATTTAAAATCACTTCTCATGATGCTATTAGAGGATCACAAGAAGGACACAAATAAATCTAATAAAGAATTACAGGAGACCATGAATCAACAGTTAGAAGCCCTTACAAAGGAAACACAAAAATCGCTTAGAGAAATGCAGGAGAACATGGATCAACAGATGGAGGCCCACAAGGAGATAACACAAAAATCGCTTAAAGAAATTAATCAACGGGTAGATGCACTTTCAAAGGAATCACAAAAATTGCATAAAGAAATGCAGAAGAATATGGGTCAACAGACAGATGCCCATACTTAGGCAACACAAACATTGCTTAAAGAAATTAATCAATGGATAGATGCCCTTACAAACGAAACACGAGAACTGCTTAAAGAAATTCAGGAGACAATGGATCAACGGATGGAAGCCCACTAGGAGGAAACACAAAAATTGCTTAGAGAAATACAGGAGAACTTGGGTCAACATGCAGAAATCCTGAAAGAGGAAATGCAAAAATACCTTAAAGAAAGACAGGAAAATACAAACAAACAAGGGAAGGATCTCAGCAAATCCATCCAGGATCTAAAAATGGAAGAAGAAACAACTAAGAAATCACAAAGGGAGACAACATTTGAGATAGAAAAACCTTGGGAAGAAACCAGGAGTAATAGATGCAAACATCAACAATACAATACAAGGGATAGAAGAAAGAGTCTCAGGTGCTGAAGATACCATAGAAAGCATCAAATCAACAGTCAAAGAAAATGGAAAATGCAAAAAACGTGTAACCCAAAGCATGCAGGAAATCCAGGACACAATGAGAAGACCAAACCTAAGGATTATAGGTATAGATGAGAGTGAAGATTTGCAACTTAAAGGGCCAGTAAACATCTTCAACAAAATTATGGAGGAAAACTTCCCTAACCTAAAGAGAGAGATGCTGATGAACGTACAAGAAGCCTACAGAACTCCAAACAAACTGGACCAGAACAGAAATACCTCCAGTCGCATAATAATCAAAACACCAAATGTACTAAAGAAAGAAAGAATATTAGAAGCAGTAAGAGAAAAGGGCCAAGTAACATACAAAGGAAGACCTATGCGAATCACATCAGACTTCTCACCAGAGACTACGAAAGCCAGAAGATCATGGGCAGATCTCATGCAGACACTAAGAGAGCACAAATGCCAGCCTAGACTACTATACCCAGCAAAACCTCAATCACCATAGATGGAGAGATCAAGATATTCCATGATAAAACCAAATTTTCACAATATCTTTCCACAAACCCATCCCTGCAAAGGATAATAGGTGGAAACCACCAATACAGGGAGAGAAACAATACCCTGGAAAAAATGAGATAGTAACCTTATTGAATCAAACCCAAAAGTAGATAACCACTCAAACATAAAGATGGCATCAAGAATGGCAGGTGGCAATAATCACTATGCCTTAATCTCTCTTAATGTCAATGGTCTCAATTTCCCAATAAAAAGACATAGACTAACAGACTGGATATGTAAACAGGACCAAGCATTTTGCTGCATGCAGGAAACGCACCTCAGTGTCAAAGACAAGCACTACCTCAGAGTAAAAGGCTGGAAAACAATTTTACAAGCAAATGGCCCCAAGAAACGAGCGAGAGTAGCCATCCTAATATCAGATAAAACTGATTTTCAACCTAAAGTCATCAAAAAAGACACAGAAAGACACTACATACTGATCAAAAGAAAAATCCACCAAGAAGAACTCTCAATTCTGATTATCTATGCTCCAAATGCAAGGGCACACTCATTCGTAAAAGAAACTTTACTAAAGCTCAAAGCACACATCACAACTCACACAATAATAGTAGGTGACTTCAACACCCCGCTCTCTGAAATGAATCGTTCAGGAGAGCAGAAACTAAACAGGGACACAGTGAATCTCATTGAAGCCTTGGACAAATGGAGCTAACAGATATATATAGAACATTTCATCCTAGAGCTAAAGAATACACCTTATTCTGAGCATCTCATTGTACCTTCTCCAAAATTGACCATATAATTGGTCACAAATCAGAACTCAACAAATATAAGAAGATAGAACTAATCCCATGCCTCCTATCAGATTACTATGGAATAAGGGTGGTCTTCAATGGCAACAAAAACAACAGAAAACCCACATACACATGGAGGCTGAACAATGCTCTACTCAATGATAACTTGGTCAAGGTGGAAATAAAGAAAGAAATCAAAGAATTTTTGAAATTTAATGAAAATGAATGCACAACATACCCTAATTTATGGGACACAATGAAAGCAGTGCTAAGAGGAAAATTCATAGCCCTGAGTGCCGCCAAAAAGAAACTGGAGACAGCATACACTAACAGCTTAATGGCACACCTGAAAGCCCTGGAACAAAAAGAAGCAAATACACCAAAGAGGAGTAGAAGGCAGGAAATCATCAAACTCAGGGCTGAAATCAATCAAGTAGAAACAAATAAAACCATACAAAGAATCAACAAAACGAGGAGTTGGTTCTTTGAGAAAATCAACAAGATAGATAAGCCCTTAGCCAGACTAACCAGAGGGCACAGAGACAGTATCCAAATTAATAAAATCAGAAACGAAAAGGGAGAGATAACAACAGAAACTGAGGAAATTCAAAAAATCATCAGATCCTATTACAAAAGCCTGTATTCAACACAACTAGAAAATCTCGAGGAAATGAACAATTTCCTTGACAGATACCAAATACCAAAATTAAATCAGGATCAAATAGACCATCTAAACTGTCCTATAACCCCTGAAGAAATAGAAGGCGTCATTGGAAGTCTTCCAACCAAAAAAAGCACAGGTCCAGATGGTTTTAGTGCAGAATTCTGTCAGACCTTCAAAGAAGACCTAACACCAATACTCTTCAAACTATTCAACAAAATACAAACAGAAGAAATACTACCCAACTCGTTCTATGAAGTCACAATTACACTAATACCAAAAACACACAAATATCTGACAAAGAAAGAGAATCTCAGGCCAATTTCTCTTATGACTATCGATGCAAAAATACTCAATAAAATTCTTGCCAACCGAATCCAAGAACACTTCAAAACGATCATTCACCACGATAAAGTAGGCTTCTTCCCAGGGACGCAGGGATGGTTCAATATAAGGAAATCCATCAATGTAATCCACTATATAAACAATCTCAAAGAAAAAAACCACATGGTCATCTCATTAGATGCTGAGAAAGCATTTGACAAAATTCAGCATCCTTTCATGCTAAAGGTCTTGGAAAGATCAGGAATTCGAGGTTCATATCTCAACATAGTAAAAGCAATTTACAGCAAACCTGTAACCAACATCAATCTGAATGGAGAGAAACTTGAAGCAATCCCACTGAAATCAGAGACTAGACAAGGGTGCCCTCTCTCTCCATATCTTTTCAATATAGTACTTGAAGTTCTAGCTAGAGCAATTAGACAACAAAAAGAGGTCAAAGGGATACAAATTGGAAAAGAAGAAATAAAACTATCACTATTTACAGACGATATGATAGTATACTTAAGCGACCCAAAGAACTCCACCAGAGAACTCCTACAGCTGAAAAACGACTTCAGCAAAGTGGCCGGATATAAAATCAACTCAAGCAAGTCAGAAGCCTTCATATACTCAAAGGATAAGCAGGCTGAGAAAGAAGTAAGAGAAATAATACCCTTCACAATAGCCACAAACCATATTAAGTATCTTGGCGTGACTCTAACCAAACAAGTGAAAGATCTGTATGACAAGAACTTCAAGTCTCTGAAGAGAGAAATTGAAGAAGACCTCAGAAGATGGAAAAATCTGCCATGCTCATGGATTGGCAGGATTAATATAGTAAAAATGAGCATCTTACCAAAAGTAATACACAGATTCAATGCAATCCCCATCAAAATCCCTACTCAATTCTTCATAGAGTTAGAAAGAGCAATTCAAAAATTCATCTGGAATAACAGAAAACCCAGGATAGCTAAAACTATTCTCAAGAGTAAAAGAACCTCTGGGGGAATCAGTATCCCGGACCTCAAGCTGTACTACAGAGCAATAGTGTTAAAAACCGCATGGTATTGGTACAGTAACAGACATGTAGATCAATGGAACAGAATTGAAGACCCAGAAATGAATCCACACTCCTATGGTCACTTGGTCTTTGACAAAGGAGCTAAAACCATCCAGTGGAAAAAAGATAGCCTTTTCAACAAATGGTGCTGGCTCAGCTGGAGGTCAACATGCAGAAGATGCAAATTGACCCATTCTTATCTCCTTGCACTAAGCTCAATTCTAAGTGGATCAAAGATCTCCACATAAAACCAGACACACTGAAACTAATAGAAGGGAAAATTGGGAAGAACCTTGAACATATGGGCACAGGGGGGAATTTCCTGAACAGAACTCCAATAGCTTATGCTCTAAGATCAAGAATAGACAAATGGGACCTCATTAAATTACAAAGTTTTTGCAAGGCAAAAGACACTGTCAAAAAGACAAAGCGTCAACCAACTAACTGGCAATTGATCTTTACCAACCTTACATCCGACAGAGGGCTAATATCCAATATATACAAAGAACTCAAGAAGTTAAACTCCAGAGAGGCAAGTAACCCTATTAAAAAATGGGGTACAGAGCTAAACAAAGTGTTCTCACCTGATGAATATCTAATGGCTGAGAAGCACCTAAAGAGATGTTCATCATCCTTAGTCATTAGGGAAATGCAAATCAAAACAACCCTGAGATTCCATCTCACACCAGTCAGAATGGCTAAGATCAAAAACACAGGAGACAGCAGTTCTTGGTGAGGATGTGGAGAAAGAGGAACACTCCTCCACTGCTGGTGGAATTGCAAGCTGGTACAACCACTCTGGAAAGCAGTCTGGTGGTTCCTCAGAAAACTGGGCATGACACTCCAGGAGGATCCGGCTATAACACTCCTGGGCATATACCCAGAGGCTTTACCTGCATGCAATAAGGACACATGCTCCACTATGTTCATAGCAGCCTTATTTATAATAGCCAGAAGCTGGAAAGAACCAAGATGTTCCTCAACGGAGGAATGGATTCAGAAGATGTGGTATATCTACACAATGGAATACTACTCTGCAATTAAAAACAATGAATTCACGAAATTCCCAGGCAAATGGTCAGATCTTGAAAATATCATCCTTAGTGAGGTAACCCAATCACAAAAGAACACACATGGTATGCAGTCACTGATAAGGGGATATTGACCCAGAATCTCGGAATACCCTAGACACAATCCGCATATCAATAGATTTCTAAGAAGATGGAAGGAGAGACCCCTGGTCCTGGAAAGACTGGATGTAGGAGAACGCCAGGACAGAGTAACGAGAGGGGGTTGAATGGAGAAAAGAGGGAGGGAAGGGGGCTTATGGGACTTTCGGGGAGGGAGGGAACGGGAAAGGGGAAATGATTTGGAATGTAAATTAAAAAAAAAAATAAATAATTAAAAAAAAAAAAGAGACCCAAAGAACTCCACCAGAGAACTCCTACAGCTGATAAACAACTTCAGCAAAGTGGCCGGATATAAAATCAACTCAAGCAAGTCAGTAGCCTTCCTATACTCAAAGGATAAGCAGGCTGAGAAAGAAGTAAGAGAAATGATACCCTTCATGATAGCCACAAAGCACATAAAGTATCTTGACATGACTCTAACCAAAGAAGTGAAAGATCTGTATGACAAGAACTTCAAGTCTCTGAAGAAAGAAATTGAAGAAGACCTCGGAAGACAGGAAAATCTGACATGCTCATGGATTAGCAGGATTAATATAGTAAAAATGACCATCTTGCCAACAGCAATATACAGATTCAATGCAATCCCCATCACATCAAAATCCCAACTCAATTCTTCATAGAGTTAGAAAGAGCAATTCAAAAATTCATCTGGAATAACAGAAAACCCAGGATAGCTAAAACTATTCTCAAGAGTAAAAGAACCTCTGGGGGAATCAGTATCCCGGACCTCAAGCTGTACTACAGAGCAATAGTGTTAAAAACCGCATGGTATTGGTACAGTGACAGGCATGTAGATCAATGGAACAGAATTGAAGACCCAGAAATTAATCCATACTCCTATGGTCACTTGATGTTTGACAAAGGAGCTAATACCATCCAGTGGAAAATGATAGCCTTTTCAACAAATGGTGCTGGCTCAACCGGAGGTCAACCTGCAGAAGAATGCAAATTGACCCATTCTTATCTCCTTGCACTTAGCTCAATTCCAAGTGGATCATGGACCTCCACATAAATCTAGACACATTGAAACTAATAGAAAGGAAACTAGGGAAGAACCTTGAACATATGGGCAAAGGGGAGAATTTCCTGAACAGAACTCCAATAGCTTATGCTCTAAGATCAAGAATTGACAAGTGGGACCTCACTAAATTACAAAGTTTCTGTAAGTCAAAAGACACTGTCAAAAAGACAAAGCAGCAACCAATTAACTGGGAAATGATCTTTAGCAACCCTACATGTGACAGAGGGCTAATATCCAATATATACAAAGAACTCAAGAAGTTAAACTCCAGAGAGGCAATTAATCCTATTAAAAAATGGGGTACAGAGCTAAACAAAGAGTTCTCACATGAAGAATATCTAATGCCTGAGAAGCACCTAAAGAGATGTTCATCATCCTTAGTCATTAGGGAAATGAAAATCAAAACAACCCTGAGATTCCATCTCACATCAGTCAGAATGGCTAAGATCAAAACCACAGGAGACAGTAGTTGTTGGCGAGGATGTGGAGAAAGAGGAACACTCCTCCACTGCTGGTGGAATTGCAAGCTGGTACAACCACTCTGGAAAGCAGTCTGGCGGTTCCTCAGAAAACTGGGCATGACAGTCCCGGAGGATCCCTGCAGTGGGGATGGCCCACAGCAGAGTTGGCGCCCAGAGGACCAGTGCTGTCCTTGTCCCAAGTGATGTTATATTTGGGAGAACCTGGGTACCTGTCTCCTCTGTGCAGTTGATACCGGAACAGAGGTCGCCAAAGGGAAGCTGGTAGGCTCCCACCCAGTGCGGGCGGGTCCCTCTGCAAGGCAGAAGTCCCACAGCAGAGCTGGCGTGCTGGTTACTGCAGATCTGCCTGGCTCTTGGAGCAGGTTACACACAAGCTGCCTGAGACCCAAGCTATATTATGCCTGTCTGTCTCTGAGCCTGGCGGTCCCACTACGTGGCCACTGGAGCAAAGATGGCGGAGTGCCTGATCATTAATTTTATTAGAGCAAGTTGTGTATCTTTAATTCTTTGGCTGCATCTCTTGAAACATCTAGAAATATTCAGTTGATTATGTTATTATAATTTCGTCTACACTGTAGTTCATATCATCCCTTTTCCATAGAATTGTTCTTTTAGAATATAGGTTCCTAGAAGGCATAGTTGTTTTGTTTTACTTTTATTTATTTATTTATCTATTTATTTATTTATTTATTTATTACCCTCACAATGTCTCTAAGATAGTGCATGTTGTGGACAGCAAGGACCAATTACTTAAACAAGCACAAAACGCCAGCAGCTCTGTCAGGATTGCAAGGCATATTATCTATCAGAATAAGCTGGAATATTTGTCAGAGATGCTTATTTCAAATTCTTCTACTAAAGCATTACTGTTTAGTGGTCTGATCTAGGGCCAGAATTTATTTTTTATGAGCAGATGCTGTTCTTGCCTTGAGAAACTAGATTACTTTTATATTTTTAACTGCTACTAAATTTTGGATAAATATAATCTTAACACTTTAAAGTAAATGTTTGTAAATCCACATGTTTTTTTATAAATATTTATATTTGTATTTCTGAGAAACTGTCTTTCTTTTCTCATACTAAAAGAACTTCATTTTTCATATTTTTATTAGATAGTTTCCTTATTTATATTTCAAATCTTATGCCTTTTCCTCATTTCTCCTCTGAAAACCCCATATCCCATTCCCCCTTCCCCTGCTTACCAACCCTCCCACTCTTGCTTTCCTGTCTTGCATTCACCTATGCTGGGGCATTGAGCCTTCACAGGTCCAAGAGCCTCTCCTCTTGTTGTTTTTCAGATTTTAAAGATTTTGTCATTATGTTTTTCTTCGTTTTGTTTTTCTATCAGAGACATAACTATTTACTACATTTGTGGCATATAGAATTTTATAATATTGTAATTTAAAGTGTTATTACCATATATGCTATAACTTGTCATCTAATAATTTAAAAATTAACTTCATGCTAATTGGCCACAGACTTAGCAAATGATGTTAAAAGTAAAAATAATGAAAACTCCTCTCAGTGAACTGTTCTCAGAATTTTATTTCTGCTTTAAATCATGTATCTATATTTATATTTTATTAATTTACATAACTAAGTATGTCATATAATTTCTTTTTTAAATTTACATACATTAGTTTCCTTATCATTCCCTGGAGAACATTTATATAGAACATACTATATTAAGAAATGTATAATTTATATGAATTTTTTAAAAAAATCAGTAAATCTTATCATGCTGGTAATTGTTGTGGTTCAGAGAAATTGGGGCTGGACAGGATTACTTAATATTTTCCCTTCACTGGTAAAACACATAGGATTTTCTATTACAATAAAAGTCAGACTATAGGAAAGAGATGTTCAAGTCAGTGTCATCTCAAGTCTTAAGAGTCTCTTGTCCTAGGAATGTGATTTCTTCATCAATAAAAACCAACCAACCGCTCTCTTGCTTCTCTTATTCTCTCACTCTCAGCTTCTCTCACGCCCCCTCTTGGGCTCTTCTCCCCTCCCCCCTCTCTCCACGTGTTCATGGCCGGCCTCTGCTTCTCTTCTCTCTCCCTCTCTCTGCCTTTCTCTGCCTCTACTACCCCCTTAACTCCCCTCCCATGCCCTGAATAAACTCTATTCTATGCTAAAAAAAAAAAAACAAAAAAACAACCAACCCTCAACCCTGTGAGGCAAGCAAGGGCTACATGGATTATGTGAATAATCCATATTGATTTTTTTCATTGAAAGGAGATATTTTGTGGCTGCTACTGTGTTAGTCTGTACTTCTTTCTGGAAGCATTATTAGCCTAACTAGCTAAACTTAATATGTGGGGTGTGTGTGTGTGTGTGTGTGTGTGTGTGTGTGTGTGTATGTGTTTGCGTTGTATATAATTTTAGGTAAATACAAACTCATTTCATTGCCTAAGTCTTTATCAAACAACATTGAAACAATGATGCCATTTGCCTCCCATACCTCCTTTTTCTGTATTGGTTTCTCTCTCATTCTCTTACACAAGATATTATATATGGAAATCTCAATAAGTGAAACATAAAAATGATATATTCCATAGTGATTGTCAATTTGACTGAAGCTAGAGGCAACTAAGAAGGGTGAATATCAACTGAGAAAATACATTCATGAAACTGACTAATCTTGATTGATGATGGATGTGAAGAGATCCATACTTGCCATCTCTGGGCAGGTGCCTCTTAGCAGAAAATAATGTAGTCTAGGCAAGTCATGGAGAACAAGCAGGTAATTAACATCGCTCCATGGCTTCTGCTTCAGTTACTTCCTTTAGACACCTGCCTTGGTTTGTCTCAATGGAATTTGGCCAGAATTATGTAAACAAAGTCAATCCTTTCCTTCCCAAATTGCTTTTGGTTAGAGTTTATCACATCTACAGAAACCCAAAGTAGGACATATGTGAAAATAACTACCTTCAAGAGAATAGTGTTTCAACTAGCTTTTTTTTTTTTTAATTCAGGACCTATGCACATAAAGACGTTTCAACTTGTGTGAGAATGCTGTGTCTATGATATTTAATTATTGATAAAACATCTTCAATTAACTCAATTGACATTCTGGAATATAGACTGATTAACTCAGGAACAAAAGATTCTGAGACCAGAATACCAGATGTGTAATCAGACAAATATATTTCAATATAATTCTGTGCATTAAGGCAGTTTTAAGAGGATGATCTTTTGGGAAAGATAATTGCTCTTCAATGTTTTCAAAATATTTTAGAAATTTTATTTTCTTGTATTATTTATGCATATTTTAAGTCTTATTTTAAAAGTCTGATTTTGTTTCATTTGTCTTAAAGTGTTACATAGCATTTTTACTGCATGTATTTTTGAATGTTTTTCTTGCATTACTGTGACCATTCACTTAAAAAGAGGTATCATTCAAAGTAAATATAATCAAGTTCCTCTCTCACACCTTGGAGTAGATAATACAGAATTGTAATTTATCTTTCTTCTGTTGTGCCACAGAGTATCAGAATTTTTCTTTCCTTCCAAATCATAACATTGTAACTACTGATTAACATTGTCACTCCTTCTGAAATGCTAAGAAAAATATAATAGTTAAATCTGGTGGAGTTGAACATAAAACATATTGTAAAATGAAGTATCTTTTCTGCTGTTGTGTGGAAGTTGAAAATAGACAAGCCATTTTAAAACAAAGTGTTGGTATTTTCCAGTTATTCAGTCTAATGTGAACTGTCTCTATGGCATATTGTTTTGGTGGTTTTTATTGTTCTGTTTTACTAAAAACAGAAAATATTTTAGTAAAGTATTGACTAAATTTCATACAGCAGTGGTCCTCATTACCTGCCCTTAGTGTTCCATTCTATTAGTAAGAAAGAATTTGGAATATTTAGATGTATGTGGTACAAACTTTTTATTTTACAAGCTTCCTATAGAGTAGTTAAAATTGAGGATATATTTAGGAAAGACAGTGTGAGATAGTAGGAAATACACATTTGCCAAACTGAACTTGGAATAAATACAGTTTAAGATTTAGCTCTAGCTCACAGTTCTTAGTTCCAGAATTCACATATGCTCTCAGGCAGTTCATGAGGAAATTGGCTAAGCCTTGTTACAGACCTTTCCAGAAGGTTTCAAAGTCACTCAGTGGTCACATCGTAAAAAGGAGAACAACCAGATGGAGAAAAACATGAATTGTTTCCAAGACAGGAAAAATTCAAAAGGTAAGATAGAATCAGAAAAACATCATACACGATTAAGTTGAGAGACAACAACACTGAATGTAATCTACCATACATCTACCAGTGCCCAGCAGGATCAACAATAACAGGAAGAAAGACATTTTTGATTAAAAAGTCTTTGAATAATAAGACTAACATTAAATATCATACTCTACCCAAGCTTAGTCAAAACCAGAGAAGCAATCTAATATGGATCATACACCAAATGCTATTTTTTCAAATCACATACTTAAGTTCATACAAAACTGTTACTCTGTGCCTTATTCAATAGGGCAGTATCCAGAAGAAAAGAAAATTGTTCAAAGCCTGAGGGTTTTTGTTTTTAGGTTCCTATCATTTCTCTATTATTTTTAAATTTATTTATTATTTTTTACACTCCAGATTTTATTCCCCCTACCCCCGTCCACTCTCTGACTGTTCCACATCCCATTCCTCCTCCCCACCGCCCTGTCTCCCCGTGGATGTCCCCACTCCCCACCCCACCTGACCTCTAAACTCCCTGGGGCCTCCAGTCTCTTCAAGGTTAGGTGCATCATCTCTTAATGAACACAGACCTGGCAGTCCTCTGATGTATGTGTGTTGTGGGTCTCATATCAGTTGGTGTATGCTGTCTGTTTGGTGGTCCAGTGTTTGAAAGATCTTGGGCATCCAGATTAATTGAGACTACTGGTCCTCTTACAGGGTTGCCCTTCTCCTCAGCTTCTTTCAGCATTCCCTAATTCAAAAATAGGGGTCAGCTGCTTCTGTCCATTGGTTGGTTGCAAATTTTCATCTGACTCTTTCAGGTGCATATTGTTTCTTCCAGAGTGTGGTCATGCTAGGTCCATTTTTGCCTCAGTAGTAGTGTCAGGCCTTGGGCCCTCCCCTTGAACTGGATCCCACTTTGGGCTTGTCACTGGATCTTCTTTTCCTCAGGCTTCTCTACATTTCCATCCCTATAATTCTTTTAGACAGGAACAATTATAGGTCAGAATTGTGACTGTGGGATTCGGCTCTACCCTGGTTTGATGTCCTGACTTCCTGCTGGAGGTGGGCTCTATAAATTCCCTCTCCTTACTGATGGGCATTTAATCTAAGGTCCTTCCCTTTGAGTCTTGAAAATATCTCACTTCCCAGGTCTCTGTGCATTCTGTAAGGTCCCCACAACCTCTGGAATACCCAAGGTAGAGTCCACAAAACTCAAGAAGGTCAACAAGCAGAAGTGCCAGGTGAGGACACCTCAGTCCCATTTGGGAGGGAGAAGAAAGCAATCACAAGTAGGGAGGGAGAGAGGAACCTGGAAGCGAAAGTGTAGGTGTGGGAGATAGTGGGGTGGAGAGGGGAATATGATCTGGTATTGGATGAGGGTAAAGGACTGAAGCCCTAAGGGCCATCAAAAAGAATTGAAACAGGTAACCTCAGGAGGTAGGAAGCCTGAGCTTTTAAAACTAGAGTTTCAATTATATAGACTGCTTTGTTTCGGGAACTGAAGTATGGTTACCAGATTTATTTTATTTTGTTTTTATTATATTATTTAATGTAGTTAACACCTTATTAATAATGACAAAATTAATTATAAGAGTACTTATATTTGCTTAGTATCATTAATTTACTATGTGTTGGTTTAGAATCCAGTCTATTATTAACTTACATGTCTGTATTCCTCTTATGAATATTTGATTAATGTCTTAGTTAGGTTCTCTACTCCTTCGATGAAAAGTCATGACCGAAACAACTTGGAAGAAAATAATTTATTTTACTTACATGTTCACAGCACTGTTCATTAATGAAGGAAGTCAGGCAGAAATCAAAACAGGAAAGAACCTGAAGGCAGGAACTAATGCAGAGGCCTACAAGAAGTGCTGCTTGCTGGCTTGATTCCCTATGATTTGATCATCCTGGGGATTACCAGCCCATGGATGGCACCACCCACAGTGGGATTGACTATTCCCCATCAATAGTCAATTAAGGAAATTCTCTACAGGTTTATCTACTGCCTGATCTTATGGATACATTTTCTAAATTGAGGTTTCCTCCTCTCAGATGACTTTAGCTTGTGTTAAATTGACATAAAACTACCTAGCACAGTGATTACATGTCATTTTAAATACTAAACACTTTATCTTTAATTTGAATATATTTCTTACACAAATTAGATTAATAATAAGAAAATACAAAAAAAAACAAACAAACAAACAAAACAAAACAAGTAGTCAAGAAAACAAATAACCCCTGGAACATAGAGAGTTCTCAAGGAAGAAAATCTACCGTGAAAACCTTCACATTTTTTATTTTTTAATTTTGGAAAGGAAATCCAAACCAACTTTGAGATTTCATTTTATACTAGTCAGAATGTTAGATATCAACAAAACAATTGACAAACAAACAAACAAATAAATACTGGAGGGAATGTGTGGAAAATGAGACCCTAATTCACTTTCATTTGGTTGTAAACTGGCTCAGCTAGAGAACTCAGTGTGGTGTGCTCTCCAAAAGCTAAAAATGAATGTTCTCCTACCTGTCCAGTATTCAAAGGTGTCCATACCCTACCACAGAGATCCTTGTTCTGACAAGTCCATTGCTACTCTGTTTACAATAGACGGGAAATCAAAACAACTGTTTTTAAGCTTATTCTTTTTTTTTCATTTTCATTGGTTATTTTATTTATTTACATTTCAAAGGTTATCCCCCTTCCAATTTCCCCTCCACAAACAACCTATTCCCTACCCCCTGAGTTTGTTCTCCCACTGGACCATCCACTTCTGCCTCAGCTCCCTAGCATTTCCCTTTCCTGGGTAAGGAGAAGGAGCTGAAGAAGTTTGCAATCCCATAGGAATAAACAACAATATCAACAAATCAGACCCCGCAATGTTCCCAGGAACTAAACCACCAACCAACGAATACACAAAGAGGGGACCCATGGGATGGCTCTAGATTTGGGCCAGTCATTGGTTGGCCATTCCCTCAGGCTCTGCTCCATCTTTTTTTCTACCTATATTGTAGTCCTGTCATATTTCGGGAGGAAGGTTTTTTGGGTGAGTTCTTGTCCATATTCCTCCACCGGGAGTTTTGCATGCCTGTAGGAGGTGACCACTGCGGGCTCAGCTCCATATCCATCACTGCTAGGAGTCTCAGAGTTACCCTATAGATTCTCTAGGACCTCCATTCCCATCGCAGGCCTCTGGCATATCCCAGGGAAGGCATTTCTCTTGACCGAATTTAAAACCACCACTTTATTAAACCAGCATAATCCTGAACAACAATCTGTGTATTTATTCTTGTACCCATAGGTAAGTATAGATCTCCCTGATTGTAAAATCACTTATTAGCATATTTGAATGTTTGATTACAGAGAAGATGACAAATAGAAACTAGAATGAGAAGGAGACATGGACACTAAGTGATGCCATTGCACGTGTTTAGCATGCTGTAAATGTTGACAGTGAGGATAAGATAAAATTATTGGCTACTAAAAAAAGCATAAGAATCATAATAAAGTAATTTTCCAAAATAATTACTGGTTGCTAAAATTTATATAAATAATTCCATTGGAAATTTGCACTAAAATCAAGAGATAAATTGCTAGTAATGTGTGCATTTGAGAGAGGAGTATTTTGAAAATTTTCTCGTTAAGTAAATGTCTAAGTTAAGATCTCATGACAAATAAATGTTTGAAGCTATACTCCAATGGAGTCAATTTGGCTTCAGAATCAGTACACATAACTCGTGTGTGAGTGTGTGTGCATGTGTGTATGCGTGCGTGCATGTGTGCATGCCTGTGTGTATGTGTGAGTGTGTGTGTGTGTGTGTGTGTGTGTGTATGGCTACATACCTATATACGTACAGGTTTGCATATGTTTGTGAATGTGTTCTTATGCCTATTTGTGTTCATGAATGATCAGATAATAGATAAAAAATGTTAAAATTTCAAACTATTTCTACAAGATTGTGTCTTCAATATTGACTTCTAACTTCTGGTGATATGTCAGAAATCTGTAAAATATTAAATAAGTCAACACTCAGGAAGGATCCTTGCCAATATCTTGTCTATATTTGCTTCCTGTCTCTTTCTGTTTTTTCATTACCATAATGTACTGCGTGAATATATGGGGCCAAAGAACCATGTGCTAAACCCACTTAAACCTTGTCATCCAAAGTAAAGTTTTTCTGTAAGTTGGTTACATCATTTTGTCACCATTGTGATTAAAGAAAATAATTGGTTCCTGAGTAGTAACATCACCATTGTGACACTCTGTTTCTTTTTGAATCTTTATTAACTTTCACAGGAAAAAAAATTTAGGAGAATTTGGAGAATTTTGACAGACATAGCTTGAAATGCAGTATGAAATGTTAAGAAATGATTCTGATTGCTATTAGAAAATGAAATGCCAATAGGAATCCAGACAGTGAAGTTTAATTTTGAAATATCACTGGTAGGTAGTAACTGGAAAACAGATACTTAATTTGATCTTATTAAAACAAATCTGATTTCTTTTAAGGGACTAAAAAAGCAACAAACTAAAACTATTAAGACAAACATGTTTTAGTATAAGCCATGAAATGCACTATAGTAGGGATTCTACTTGTAAGATTCTCCTTAAGGCAGATGGAGGAGGAAGAATGTTGGTGGGAGGTAGACGTGGTATTACTAGATATTTAGGGTTGCTGTATAATAACAAAACATTTACTTGCCTTAAGTCTAAGTGATTTACCTGCTGTAGCTAACCTCCCTGTCTGAGTTCCTCTAAGGTGAGAAACTGTTTAGCCCCTCATCATAAAACAGGGCATATGTGAAAAGATTTATTACTGGTGCCCCTTAATCTGGTGATTCTTCCAGAAGCCTCTCTGGGTAAACTGGTTAACTCTTTGTGAGCCAGAGAGGAGGGAATGGAAAAGAATTAAGATGCTGTATACAGGCAAATATGCAAGAAAACATACATCTACATTCAAACTTTCATATACCCACACTATGGCTGAACCTGACCATCTGTCACAATCAACTCCACAAGTACTCATGCATGTTTATACGTATACATATATACCTACTCACAAACATATAAACAGACAGACATATTCATGTGGATGGATGGACAGATGTATGTATGTATGTATGTATGTATGTATGTAAGAATGTATGAATAGATGGATAGATGGATAGATGGATGAATGGATGGGGCAAAGCACCCCAAAGCCAACCATTAAATTAACAACCAATATCTAACAACTTTTTTTTCCTTTCTCTGGTCATTTTATACCTTCATAGACAAAAAAAAAAAACTCTTTAGAAAATTACCTCAGACAAAATGTTACATAGAACAGGACTTAAAGAAAGATGTTGATATTAAGTTCAAGGCAATGTTTCATTATAACATATTCATTAAAAGTTCAAAGCAACAGTTTTTACATGGCCTTGCCTTATTCCGGTGCATATCTATGACTTTATCATTGCACCTAAATGTTTTTCCTTGTACACAAAACTGTCCCAAGTATATTTCTTTTTTATTGTTATTATGAAGGCTCATCATATTTCCTTATTATGTATCCTTTCTTTACTATTCTGAGGAGTGGGCACATTCTATTCTCGATTCTAACTTTGTTGGATCTTTCTAGCAACTAAAACTTTCTTTCTAAAACTATTTGAATCAAATCAGGAATTCTATAGAATTGTTATCTATCTATATAGCATCACTGCAAGAAAATACATCTTTATTATTCTGCAGAGATCTTCTAAAAGTGTGGGTTAATACCTAGTGATAATTATATATTTAATAACACAAAAAGCATATTAATAGACTGAATCTTCCCTAAAATCAATTTCTCCTGTGCCTTGCCTACTGGAGCAAATACTTTGTGGAGTTTAATCCAAGGTGATCTCACTTCAGGAAGAACACCTGCTAGTTATTAGTTTCTCCTAAGATGGCTCCTGACAGAAATAAAACTGTTGAGATTTAGAAGTAAGAAAAAAATGGGGCTTAAAAGAGGGATTCCACTTTTGTTTTCTCTAATGGTCTCTATTTGCTGCAATGATAAGGTTTATTTGATGAGGCAAGGAGAAACATGTAACACAATTTCAATTAAAATATGAGAGAGAGAGAGAGAGAGAGAGAGAGAGAGAGAGAGAGAGAGAGAGAGAGAGAGAGACAGAGAGAGAGAGAGAGAGAGAGAGAGAGAGAGAGAGAGAGAGAGAGAGAGAGAGAGAGAGAGAGAGAGAGAGATTTCCCTTGCTTATTTTGCTCATATCAGAATTTGATGTGGCCAGTTAGCTAGGCCAGGGAGGATCTAAGTGTATTAGACTTGGAACACTAGCCTCCAAACAAATTCTGAGGATAATGTAAATCTCTCTGATAACCATGGTAATTGTTAGAACACCACTTGGATCTAAAATGGCAATGCCAGATAGGTAAAGAAGGCAAATAGGTGCACTGAATGAGGAGTTGAGTCAGGAAAGATGAATAAATTTAGAAAGCTTCTTGCAAATTTCTCAGTTCTTTTTTTTTATTGTGTCTTATATATGAATTTGATGTAATTGGAATAGAGTGCCTTCTTATAAATGTCTTAATATCATTTTCACATATCATTTATATTATTTTCATGAAACATGGTTAGAATGATTGATTTCCTCTATAGGTAGGAATGTGCCTCCGAATGCCAGAGGCAAAAAATGAGGGGAATTGGTTTTCTTCTTCCACCATGAGTGTTCCAGAGATTGAACTCAGGTCATCAGGCTCGGTGACATGTGCCTTTCTTTACTGTACTATCTTACCCAGCCAAAAACTTGACTTTCTGTATTGTAAAGTTAATAAGAAGGAAATATGTATGATGCAAGGGCCTTCTGACATTTTAACTTTTAAAACTTCTCTAGGTATGCTAGAAATGACTTGTTGAAATATGTGAAGAATAGAGAGTGATAAATGAAAGTCTGATTGGTATTTTGTCAAGGTAACTCATATGAGAAATGAGAATCACATGAGCTGATGCTGAGTGCATAAATTGTGGATGGATCGCAGGAAGACTGACTACTACAGACTTGGATATTTAAAAATAAATCAACATATGTGTGCGTCCTATGTGAGAAAATTTTACATTATATAAAGTCTCTCAGGGTGAATTAATTAATTGTATCTCTAGATTACATATTTCCTTATGAATTTTGAAAATTATTTTCTAAATTTACAATCTACAGAGTGAGATTAGAACCCCTTAGATAATAAAGAAAATTCAAAAAGAAAAAAGCAAGATATATCAGAGAGTTCATCAGAGTACATTTTACCAATTCCCCATTTTTATTTAATATTTATATTAATCTACTTTAATACATTATGAAGAAAGATTAATGGGTCTTTCTGATCCCTAAGAATCCTAAAAATTCTTCTGTAGACACTCATAAATTGTTCATTAAATGGTGTTAAAAGATAAACTTATAAAGGAGAAAATAAAATTCAGAATTATGTATATATGTATTCTTGACAAATACTTCATCAGATATTTGACTGTTTTATTACATACACACACACACACACAAACACACCCACACACACACTAACTCACACACCATACTTCTTCCCTTTATCACCCTTTTTAAGGTTATCTTACTCCCAGAACACTGGTAGAACAAACCACTTTGTTGGCAAATTCAATCCTTCATCTAGAAGGCAGTGAAGTATTTTTCCCCAAGAGATAACTGTTAGACCAAGCATAAACAAGATTTTCTTCTTCAAAAGATGCCCATTATTTGTTATTTTAAAAACCAACTAAAACTGCAATGCTCCAGTGATGCAGAAAACATTTGTCAGTCATCTGTGGAAATCGTTTATCTGTAGTTTCCTGTCTATAGTTTAAAAATCATGTTTGCAACCCTAATCCAGTGGAACTGCTCTTTCCAGAGCCCTGCTGGGCATACAGCCTTTTTCCAACAGAAAACTTTCTGTAAACAGAGAAACATACATTTTCATTTTGAGATATAGTTTCCTTAAGGAAGTTTCTCAAGATTGAAAATGGTATTATCATCTATTCAAAATCGATTTGTAGAATAATGTACATGTCTTTCCCCCCTTTAATTTCACACTCATGTAAGGTTTGTTTTTTGGAATAGCCTTATAGGTATTCTGGCTAATAACATATATCCTCACACATGCTGATAGAGTTTTGCTCACATTTGAGGGTCTATGCAGGATTAGCCTTAGTATAAGTATTTTATTAAGAAATAATTCTTGCTCATATTAGGTGTTTGCACATGTAAGTCATGTAGAAACACTAGGGTTAAGGACTATAAGAAAATAATACTTCACAGTTTAACCAATTGCAGGACCTCTGGAAGCCAAGAAACATTTTCAGATAATTTTTTCTAATCTACTAAGATAAAGACTTCATTGAGCTAATAACCTGGAGATATGTTTATGTATTCCAAAAAGAATGGGAGATTTCTTTCTAGTTGCTGAAAAAGTTTAATGCATGGAACAAAAGTTGCTTTCATATAGATATCATTGCATTGTATAACAAGATGATAAAGTAGGAAATATAAGCCCTTGTCTTTCTCTAAATTTGGAGGCTTTAGGTATGAGATGGAAAATAAATATCATTATTTTAACCAGTATCAATGATCTGACTTTACATTAGGCATCATGGAAATGAGTGCCAGTGAGGCTAAGGCATGGATTCTCATTCAGTGTATCTATGTATGAAGCCTGACAATCTTTCAGATGGAGGACTCTCATGGTGCGCCCTATACCAGAAAGCAAATAACATGTCACTGTGCAAATAAACACATAATTTTACTTACACTAAAAATCAAGACTTAAAATTGATAAAGATTTTCAAAATAAGAGAGAGAAATATTTAGCAAGGATGTTTGTTTTTGTTTCATTACAGTTACTATTTTACATGATAAATGGCATTGTTAACTTTCAGAAATTGAGAATAGTGTTTTGAATTGATGACACTTTTGTCTCTATAGTGACTTAAATTTTTCCCTTTAGACTCAAAGCAGTGTAAGGTTTTCTCTTACATCTGCCCATCTTGACACTGTGGAGTTCTAAAAAAGGAAATGAGCAATATCTCAAATATGAATTTTTTCATCCTGCCTGAGAACTCAGAGTTTCACTCAATTAAAAAAAAAAAAGTAAAAGAAAATGGTCTTGCATATTTACTCTTTACAGCGTACTATGATAAGGATGGATGGTGGATATGTTTAATTTTTAATATGTTTTAAATACAGAGTAGAAAGAAACAAATAATCTACTAGCACATTAGGTACTATCTGATAAAGAGTTTTTACAAAAGACTGTGAGCAAATAGCAAAATAATTAGCAAGTTAAATATCAAATATTATTATATAAATTACAAATCACCTTGAGAAAATATAGTTAGTTATTGTATAATAAATTGGTAAACCTGCAAAGAACACAGGTTAAAATCGGGCCTTGAGGATGAGTAAAAATTTAATCTATAGATAAGAGACTAAGATTAATTTACGTAAAAAGGACATGCCTAAATGTAGGGAGTATTCGAACTGTGAAAAAAGGATCATTATAGGAGCCAACAAAGATTCAAATGCCCAGCAAATCAATGGCTCTGCAGAGTAGAAAAAAGAGGCAGGAACTGTAAGCAATGAATAGTCAGGTAACGGAAGTGTATTTGCTGAAAGTATGAAAACTACAGTTAGGCTTTCATTATTTTCTTAGCAACATGATGGAATCTGTATTAGGAATCGTTATGTAACTCTTATTTGCAAATATTGTTTGTGCAATTTGTTTAACAAACAACTGATGACTATCCAATAAATAGCATTTCAATTTTTATGCCTTTGTAGCTAAAGGCAGTTATTTTAGCTGTGGAAAAGTGCCCATTATCTTTATTTCTTTGTAAAATCACTTGTAGATATTTAATTATTCTGAAAATTTCATTAGAGTTTCCCTGCAGACTAGAACATGAAAATGCAGTAAAGAGTATATTTTTTTTAAAAAAATAATTGCCTTTATAGAATGTGACTACATTCTCATACTGTACTTGTGATGTTTAATATTGTCAACTTGTTAAGAAACATTGAGGAAACAAGTCTGAGATAGATTATCTAGATTTGCTTAACTAGGACTACATGGGTTCAGGTCCTAGCACTATGTGTGAAATTTTTTCTGCCTCACTATGAACACATTGGCATTAGTGTTTTCAAGCTCCCATTGTTCTGACCTCGCTGCCATTGAATTTGCACCTGAACTCTGAGGCAAAACACAACTTGTCTTTATTTATTGAGTTGCTTTTGTCAGATATTTATTTTTAATCACAGCAGTGAAAAAAGTGACTCATTAACTATCCTAAAGACCAACAGGCATCTTAACAAAAATGTGAATTTGGAACACATTATTGACCATTTAATTTTATTTATTTAATAGAAAAATTTTACACTAATTCAGTTTTGTTCCAGAAAATTACCTTTATACAGCATTATATCAATTAAAAGTAAGTGTATGCAAGAAAAAATAAGGCAGGCATTGACATATGAGTAAGGTTAAAATTATTAAACTGGTATTATTAAAATACATTTGTGCTAGCAGCAGTCATCTTAGAAAGATAAATAAAATATTTCCTTCTTTTAATTCAGAATTAAATAAACAGAAGTAGCAAGAATAAGACACAGTATTTTAAGAAAATACATTGTATTTTGTGCAAGATTTAGTTGAGATATTCTTTGAAATTTTCCATAAAGAAAATGATAAATACCATACTAGGAAGACAAATAGGATAGCTCTCAGTAAATTTGAATCTAAATAATCAGGTGTCTTCTGAATTGACTTAGTACAATAGAATGTTATAAAATTAATGAGAGGAAATATGTTATATACCCTTAGTATATAGTACATTAAATACATTAATACATTAGATTGTTCTCAACTGAAATTTTAATGACCATTAACATGTCATAATTTTATAGCATCTCACAATTACAGATGTTAACAGTCAGGAAAATAAAGAAGTGGGGATAACAGTGTAAGGTTTAGAAAGAAAAGAATATCTGGAGAGATGGAAGAAAATGTAGAAAAAGAACAGAGCATATGAAGAATTAAACTTTTCTGATTAATCACTAAATTCATTTACTCTCAGGCGTTTGGCTTACAAGTTAATGAATTAACCATGACTTAGGTTGTCAGTAGCAAAACCTGTTTCTGTAACTTCTGTCCCTGAGTTTTGTTCATGCATTGCACTACACCATCTTTCTGACTGTTCTTAGAACATGACATCTAAATGTCACAATTCCTCACTCATGCTACCTTGGGTATCATCTCTACATGGAGCTATATTTCCTGTATCTTCTTATTATACATGACTATGGGTCCTGTGCTTGAACATCAAAAGCTTAGAGATGCTTTCTTTACTCATTCTGCCATGTATTATATCCATATATTTCATAAACTTCACACTACTCAATTTTACTGCTATTCTTATATATAAGATGATAATATGATTATTTCGTTTTGTCTTCATATTAGAAAGTAGGCTGGGGTTCATTACTGTGTCCTAGAACATATTAGAAATGCTAGTATTATTATGGAAACTTAATACATCATTGTTTAATGGATCAGTACATGGATTTATTAGGTTCTGCCCCAAATAATTTTGGACTCTGTCAGATACATTTGGAGTGCAAAGAGAAATCAAAAGACATTGTGTTGACTATTAATTCTTCTCTTGAAATTTTGTTCCTCAAACCCTGTTTCCCATGACTCTTTTCTTATTGATGACATTACTTCTAATATAAACTGTTCCACAAAGAGAAAACCTTAATTAGTTCTCACTATATGAAATCACTGTCATATAAATCTATCACTTAAAATGTTGCTATGTGGAACACTTATAAATTGGCTGAAAACAATATTATAAAGGCTACCTTAAAAGGGCTTCACTCAAGATCCTTGAACCCATTCCTTGTAGTTAACCAATATTATTTCAGGGTAGATAAAATCTTACTCTATTTACAACTATTTGTCTTGTGAATTGTATATCAACTTTTAAACTAAATAACAGTCTATCTTTTTTCTGTTTTTTAGAGAGCTATCTGTCTCCAAGGATGCATATTAATCTTACTATTTTCAGTGGCTGGGTATTATTTTATTCTATGAAATAAATTACCAGATTTACAAAGTCCTGAATTGACAGATATGTCACTTTTTGTGACATATTATAATTTATTCCAAAATGAATATAATGGTAAACAAACTGAGACGTCTCTAGTAAAATATCATTGTCATTAAATTTTAGTAATGGAATTGCAGTTTGCTGTGAGAACTATAAACATGTTTAGCAATAAAGAGATTGGACTAGTTTACTCTGCAGCAGTGGCCATGTGAGGCTTATGGTCCAGCTCTCTTCATTAAACCAGGAACCTTGCAGTTCCTTTTTGCAATTATGTACATTATTATTGCAGTTAGTAGTAGTAATTATTTTCATTATTATTTTGAGATTATAACAAAATTATGGCATTTTCCTCTGCATTCCCTTTCTCTAAGCCTAACAATATCCCCTTTCTGCTTTCTTTCAAATTAATATTCTCTTTAGTCTTTAAACATTATTGCATGCATAGATGTATATGTGTGTACATTTATATTCCTAAATATAACCAGATCTGTCTGTATAATTTTACTGTTTGTATTTTCAGGGCTGACCATTTAATATTGGAAAAACAATGGGTGTGCTCTCCACTAGGAAAGACTATTTGCATTTCTGAGTGTTTCTAAATTGCCTGTAGTTTCTGTGTAACCCTGAGGTCTTCCGAAGTTTCTTCTCTCCACATTTTCATGTTAATTGTCTTTGTTTGGCTTCTGCTTAGCCAACCTTCTGGTAACATTTGATGACTGTAGCTTCTGATATTAGTTTTTGATATTAGTTTTTATTTTTTTTATTATTTATTTTATTTTATTTTTTTAATTTACATTCCAAATCAGTTCCCCTTTCCCGTTTCCTCCCTCCCCGAAAGTCCGAAAAGACCCCTTTCCCTCCCTCTTTTCTCCATTCAACCCCCTCTCCTTACTCTGTCCTGGCGTTCCCCTACATCCAGTCTTTCCAGGACCAGGGGTCTCTCCTTCCAACTTCTTAGAAATCTATTGATATTCAGATTGTGTCTAGGGTATTCCGAGATTCTGGGTCAATATCCCCTTATCAGTGACTGCATACCATGTGTGTTCTTTGGGATTGGGTTACCTCACTAAGGATGATATTTTCAAGATCTGACCATTTGCCTAGGAATTTCGTGAATTCATTGTTTTTAATTGCAGAGTAGTATTCCATTGTGTAGATATACCACATCTTCTGAATCCATTGCTCCGTTGAGGGACATCTGGGTTCTTTCCAGCTTTTGGCTATTATAAATAAGGCTGCTATGAACATAGTGGAGCATGTGTCCTTATTGCATGCAGGTAAAATCTCTGGGTATATGCCCAGGAGTGGTATAGCCGGATCCTCCGGGAGTGTCATGCCCAGTTTTCTGAGGAACCGCCAGACTGCTTTCCAGAGTGGTTGTACCAGCCTGCAATTCCACCAGCAGTGGAGGAGTGTTCCTCTTTTTCCACATCCTCGCCAACAACTGCTGTCTCCTGTGTTTTTGATCTTAGCCATCCTGACTGGTGTGAGATGGAATCTCAGGGTTGTTTTGATTTGCATTTCCCTAATGACTAAGGATGATGAACATCTCTTTAGGTGCTTCTCAGCCATTAGATATTCTTCAGGTGAGAACTCTTTGTTTAGCTCTGTACACCATTTTTTAATAGGGTTACTTGCCTCTCTGGAGTTTAACTTCTTGAGTTCTTTGTATATATTGGATATTAGCCCTCTGTCGGATGTAAGGTTGGTAAAGATCATTTCCCAGTTAGTTGGTTGCCGCTTTGTCTTTTTGACAGTGTCTTTTGCCTTGCAAAAACTTTGTAATTTAATGAGGTCCCATTTGTCTATTCTTGATCTTAGAGCATAAGCTATTGGAGTTCTGTTCAGGAAATTCTCCCCTGTGCCCATATGTTCAAGGTTCTTCCCTAGTTTCCCTTCTATTAGTTTCAGTGTGTCTGGTTTTATGTGGAGATCTTTGATCCACTTAGAATTGAGCTTAGTGCAAGGAGATAAGGATGGGTCAATTTGCATTCTTCTACATGTTGACCTCCAGCTGAGCCAGCACCATTTGTTGAAAAGGCTATCTTTTTTCCACTGGATGGTTTTAGCTCCTTTGTCAAAGATCAAGTGACCATAGGAGTGTGAATTCATTTCTGGGTCTTCAATTCTGTTCCATTGATCTACATGTCTGTTACTGTACCAATATCATGCGGTTTTTAACACTATTGCTCTGTAGTACAGCTTGAGGTCCGGGATACTGATTCCCCCAGAGGTTCTTTTACTTTTGAGTATAGTTTTAGCTATTCTGGGTTTTCTGTTATTCCAGATGAATTTTTGAATTGCTCTTTCTAACTCTATGAAGAATTGAGTTGGGATTTTGATGGGGATTGCATTGAATCTGTGTATTACTTTTGGTAAGATGTTCATTTTTACTATATTAATCCTGCCAATCCATGAGCATGGCAGATTTTTCAATCTTTTGAGGTGTTCTTCAATTTCATTCTTCAGAGACTTGAAGTTCTTGTCATACAGATCTTTCACTTGTTTGATTAGAGTCACGCCAAGATACTTAATATGGTTTGTGGCTATCGTGAAGGGTATTATTTCTCTTACTTCTTTCTCAGCCTGCTTATCCTTTGAGTATAGGAAGGCTTCTGACTTGCTTGAGTTGATTTTATATCCGGCCACTTTGCTGAAGTCGTTTATCAGCTGTAGGAGTTCTTTGGTGGAGTTCTTTGGGTCGCTTATGTATACTATCATATCATCTGCAAATAGTGATAGTTTGACTTCTTCCTTTCCAATTTGAATCCCTTTGACCACTTTTTGTTGTCTAATTGCTCTAGCTAGAACTTCAAGTGCTATATTGAAAAGATATGGAGAGAGAGGGCAGCCTTGTCTAGTCCCTGATTTTAGTGGAATTGCTTCAAGTTTCTCTCCATTTAGATTGATGCTGGCTACCAGTTTGCTGTAAACTGCTTTTACTATGTTTAGATATGGGCCTTGAATTCCTGATCTTTCCAAGACCTTTAGCATGAAAGGATGCTGAATTTTGTCAAATGCTTTCTCAGCATCTAATGAGATGACCATGTGATTTTTTTCTTTGAGATTGTTTATGTAGTGGATTACATTGATGGATTTCCTTATATTGAACCATCTGGGATGAAGCCTACTTGATCGTGGTGAATGATCGTTTTGATGTGTTCTTGGATTCGGTTGGCAAGAATTTTATTGAGTATTTTTGCATCGATATTCATAAGAGAGATTGCCCTGAGATTCTCTTTCTTTGTCGGATCTTTGTGTGCTTTTGGTATTAGTGTAATTGTGGCTTCATAGAATGAGTTGGGTAGTGTTCCTTCTGTTTCAATTTTGTGGAACAGTTTGAAGAGTATTGGTGTTAGGTCTTCTTTGAAGGTCTGATAGAATTCTGCAGTAAAACCATCTGGACCTGTGCTTTTTTTGGTTGGAAGACTTCCAATGACAACTTCTATTTCTTCAGGGGTTATAGGACAGTTTAGATGGTCTATTTGATCCTGATTTAATTTTGGTATTTGGTATCTGTCAAGGAAATTGTCCATTTCCTCAAGATTTTCTAGTTATGTTGAATACAAGTTTTTGTAGTAGGATCTGATGATTTTTGAATTTCCTCAGTTTCTGTTGTTATCTCTCCCTTTTCGTTTCTGATTTTATTAATTTGGATACTATCTCTGTGCCCTCTGATTAGTCTGGCTAAGGGCTTATCTATCTTGTTGATTTTCTCAAAGAACCAACTCCTCGTTTTGTTGATTCTTGTATGGTTTTATTTGTTTCTACTTGATTGATTTCAGCCCTGAGTTTGATGATTTCCTGCCTTCTAATCCTCCTTGGTGTATTTGCTTCTTTTTGTTCCAGGGCTTTCAGGTGTGCCATTAAGCTGTTAGTGTATGCTGTCTCCAGTTTCTTTTTGGCGGCACTCAGGGCTATGAATTTTCCTCTTGGCACTGCTTTCATTGTGTCCCATAAATTAGGGTATGTTGTGCCTTCATTTTCATTAACTTTCAAAAAGTCTTTGATTTCTTTCTTTATTTCCACCTTGACCAAGTTATCATTGAGTAGAGCATTGTTCAGCCTCCATGTGTACGTGGGTTTTCTTTTGTTTTTGTTGCCATTGAAGACCACCCTTATTCCATAGTGATCTGATAGGAGGCATGGGATTATTTCTATCTTCTTGTATCTGTTGAGGTCTGATTTGTGACCAATTATATGGTCAATTTTGGAGAAGGTACCATGAGGAACTGAGAAGAAGGTGTATTCTTTAGCTCTAGGATGAAATGTTCTATGTATATCAGTTAGTTCCATTTGGTCCAAGGCTTCAATTAGATTTACTGTGTCCCTGTTTAGTTTCTGCTTTCCTGAACGATCCATTTCAGAGAGCGGGGTATTGAAGTCACCCACTATTATTGTGTGCAGTGCGATATGTGCTTTGAGTTTTAGTAAAGTTTCTTTTACGAATGAGGGTGCCCTTGCATTTGGAGCATAGATATTCAGACTTGAGAGTTCTTGATGGTGGATTTTTCCCTTGATCAGTATGTAGTGTCCTTCTGTGTCTTTTTTGATGACTTTAGGTTGAAAATCAATTTTATCTGATATTAGGATGGCTACTCCACCTCGTTTCTTGGGGCCATTTTCTTGTAAAATTGTTTTCCAGCCTTTTACTCTGAGGTAGTGTTTGTCTTTGACACTGAGGTGCGTTTCCTGCATGCAGCAAAATGCTGGGTCCTGTTTACGTATCCAGTCTGCTAGTCTATGTCTTTTAATTGGGGAATTGAGACCATTGATATTAAGAGAGAGTAAGGCATAGTGATTATTGCCCTCTGCCATTCTTGACGCTATCTTTATGTTTGAGTGGTTATCTACTTTTGGGTTTGATTCAAGAAGGTTATTATCTCATTTTTTTCCAGGGTGTTGTTTCTCTCCCTGTATTGGAGGTTTCCACTTATTATCCATTGCAGGGCTGGATTTGTGGAAAGACATTGTGAAAATTTGGTTTTATCATGGAATATCTTGGTCTCTCCATCTATGATGATTGAGAGTTTTGCTGGATATAGTAGTCTAGGCTGGCATTTGTGCTGTCTTAGTGTCTGCATGAGATCTGCCCTGGATCTTCTGGCTTTCATACTCTCTGGTGAGAAGTCTGATGTGATTCGGATAGGTCTTCCTTTGTATGTTACTTGGCCCTTTTCTCTTACTGCTTTTAGTATTCTTTCTTTGTTTAGAACATTCGGTGTTTTGATTATTATGTGACGGGAGGTATTTCTGTTCTGGTCCAGTCTGTTTGGAGTTCTGTAGGCTTCTTGTACGTTCATAGGCATCTCTCTCTTTAAGTTAGGGAAGTTTTCCTCCATAATTTTGTTGAAGATGTTTACTGGCCCTTTAAGTTGCAAATCTTCACTCTCATCTATACCTATAATCCTTAGGTTTGGTCTTCTCATTGTGTTCTGGATTTCCTGGATGTTTTGGGTTACACTTTTTTTGCATTTTGTATTTTCTTTGACTGTTGAATCAATGCTTTCTATGGAATCTTCAGCACCTGAGATTCTTTCTTCCATCTCTTGTATTCTATTGTTGATGTTTGCATCTATGACTCCTGATTTCTTCCCAAGGTTTTCTATCTCCAACGTTGTCTTCCTTTGTGATTTCTTAGTTGTTTCTACTTCCTGTTTTAGTTCCTGGTTGGATTTGCTGAGATCCTTCACTTGTTTGTTTGTATTTTCCTGTATTTCTTTAAGGTATTTTTGCATTGCCTCTTTCAGGATTTCTTCCTGATGACCCACGTTCTCCTGCATTTCTCTGAGTGATTTTTGTGTTTCCTCCTCATGGGAATCCATCTGTTGATCCATTGTCTCCTGCATTTCTTTAAGCAGTTCTCGTGTTTCCTTTGTAACGGCATCTAACCGTTGATTCATTTCTTTAAACAATTTTTGTGTTGCCTCCTTATGGGCATCCATCTGTTGACCCATATTCTTCTGCATTTCTTTATGCAATTTTTGTGATTCCTTTGTGAGTGCATCTACCCGTTGATTCATCTCGTTAAGCGATTTTTGTGTTGTCTCCTTGTGCGCCTCCATCTTTTGATCCATGTTCTCCTGCATTTCTCTAAGCGATTTTTGTGTTTCCTTTGTAAGGGCTTCTAACCGTTGATTCATGGTCTCCTGTAACTCTTTATGAGATTTATTTGTGTCCTTCTTGTGATCCTCTAATAGCATCATGAGAAGTGATTTTAAATCCAGATCTTGTCTTTCGGGTGTGGTGGGATATCCAGGATTTGCTGCTGTTGGCAAGTTGGGTTCGGATGGTCCCACATTACTTTGATTTCTGTTAGTAACATTCCTACGTTTGCCTTTTGCCATCCGGATACCTCTGATGTTAGTTGGTCTTGCTGCCACTGGCTGTTGGTTGGACCTCCTGTGAGCCTGCAAAGCTATTTCTGCCCCCCCTGGATTGCCAGGATTCCCCTGGCAACGATTTCTGGGACCTGCCTGCTCCTGAGTGACTTTGGAGACCTAATGTGCCTTGCCCCAAGTGATCTTATATTGGGGAGGCCTTGCACATCCAAAGGCTCAGCCTAGTAGTTTCCTGGAGCAGAGGTCGCCAAAGGGAGGCTGGTAGGCTCCTGCCCTGTGCAGGGGTGTGTGATCTCTCCTGGGGGGGGGGAGGAGACATCCCTCTGCCAGGCAGAAGTCCCACAGCAGAGCTAGCAGGCTGGTTACTGCAGATCTGCCCAGCACTTGGGAGCCACACACACACAAGCCGCCCGAGACCCAAGCGATATTAAGCCTCTCTGTCTCAGAACCTGGCTGCCCCAACTTCCCAGTCACTGGAGCAAAGATGGCGGAGTGCCTTAGTTTTTATTTTTAAAAGACATACTTATTTTAAAATATTATAAATGAACTGGATATTTCCAAGAAACCTTTTACTACATCCATGCATACCTTTCTATTAAGTTGTTTGCATACATATGTTATATATTAAATTAATTTGTTTTTATATCCTCTGTAGGAAACTAGTCTGTGGTTTTCTTTTAAAGATTTTGCATTTAAAATGATATTTTTACTTGGTCACATTGTGATAAGGAAGCATATTACTTTCTCCAATTTTGATGACACAGAAATTGGAAATATTAATACAATGTATTCTTTCGATTTACTTAAATATGTTTAGGTATTTGTTTCAATAAAATCTATTAAAGTATGCAGAATACCTTCCAGTACCATAAACACTGGTCAGCATGGATAAAGACAATAGCTAGTTACTAGCTCTCCTTCTCCATATTCAGTTAATTGTGCTATTACTTTGAGGAGAACAATCAATAGCCTTGGCAATAATCTGTATTGTTAGTGTTTCCATAGGTCCCTTTTGCCAAATAATTTATTATATTTAACCAATTCCTGGCACTGTAAATTTTATTTGTTGTAGAGTTATATAGTTTTGATTGTCTTCCTCATTATTTGGTGATTCTAATTTAGATATCCTCCATATATGTATATATTTTGAGACGTGTCCATGGTATTATTAAGTTGCAACCCCTTAAGTGACCTTAAGTTTTGGTTGCCCCTCTCCTAATTCCCCCTTAATCTATATTTGCCTCCTTTTACTATTTTATTTTTCCTTTCAGAGATATTCTTTCCTCCCCTGAGTTCATTACTTTATCCCTAACCTCTGCAGTTCTATGGATTATAGACTGCTTATCAAATACTTAAAAGCTGCAATCCAGGTATAAGTGGTACATACCATATTTTTCATTATGGGCCTGTATTGCCTCAATTAAGATAATTTTCATCCATCAATTTACATTTTTGAAATACCTGAGTAATATTCCAGTGTATTACATCATCATGTTTCTTTATCCATTCATTCATTGAAGGACATCTGGGCTACTTCCAATTTTTAGCTATTATCAATGAACATGTTTGAACAAGTGTCACTGTAGCAGTATGAAACATTGTGGGTATAGTCCCAAGAGTTGTACAAGAATGGTTCTTTAGGTAGATCAATTCCCAACTTCCAGAAAATCACCATACTGATTTCCAGAATGCTTGTATAGATTTGCAATCTGACCAGCATTGCAAAATAAAAAAAAAGAAAAAAATCTTAATCCACATCCTCACCAGCATGTTTTATCATTTGTTTTATTGATCGTGGATGTTCAGACTGGTGACAGATGAAATCACAGAGTATTTTTTTCCATTTTGCTGATTTCTAAGGATGTTAAACATTTCTAAAAGAGTTTCTCATTTGTATTTCATCATTTGAGACCTCTATGTTTAGATTTCTATGCAACTTTTTATTTTTGTAAATTTTTTTTAATTGGGATACTTGGGATTTTTGTATCTAGTTTTATTTTTTATTTTTGGGTTTTTATATATTTTAGATATTAGTCATGTATCAGACATATAGTAGGTAAAAGATTTTTTTTTAATCTGTAGCCTGTCATTTATTCCAAATGACGGTGTTCTTTGCCACACAGAAGCAGTTTATTTTCATGAAGTCTCATTTAATGATTGTTGATTTTATCCCTTTGCAAAAGGTGTTCTGTTTAGAAAGTCACTTTCTCTGCCAATGACTTTAAAACTATTCCCCATTTTCTGTTTTATCAGATTCAGAATATCTGGTCTTGAGATCCTTGTTCTATTTGGAGTTGAATTTTGTATATGGTATTATATCTATATCTGCTTGCATTCTTCTGTATGCATACAACTAGTTGTTTGCACTAATGTTTATTACTTAAATTTTATGTGATATACTTTTTAAAATAACCATTTTTTCTTCCATCTAATATGAATAATATGGCCAAATTTTTTTTTGTTGTTCCATTTCCTGAGAGTTTGCTTACCTTAGAATATTCAGTCCTTCTAAACTATATATTCTCTAAATGGAAGATTTTATATCACGGTTCCCGATAACTATTACTTTTATTAAAATTACAAGTAGTTTTATCACTTTTATTATATTTTTGTTTATTGGCTACTTACTACTTTTTCTACTATTTCATTTTGTTTCCTGAATTAGTTAGGAGATATCAAAATGTTGAAACAAACTGACAAAATGTTAGGACTCTATATTTTCCCTCTCTTCTGTAGACATAATATTTTTGTGCATTGTGTTAAGGTTATCCTTGTGTTATTCAAATGTTGATTCCTTCAATCAGGACAGAATTTTTATGCTTACATCTAGAATATCCTGTCTCAAGTTTGTTTAAACAATTCTTACTATTTATTCTTTGCCCTATCAATAAATGCTGAACATCCAATGGTTGGAAAAGGGAGAATAAGGAGGACATTTTTACCAGTCAGGGAAAGGAAAAGGTGGCAGATTTCAGATAGGCCAAGAGGAGCAGAAGGTCCTAGAAGACACCATGAAAAGAAATATCTGAAGTACAAAGAGCTTGAAGAGTATTAAACTACAAGTATCATGGGATGGGACTGGGAAGTAGCTAGATTTGCACAGGAGATTAAGGTAAATCATTGATTGCTCAGCTAATAGGGTGCAGCTTGGAATAAATCTTAGTATCTCTGTGTGGTTACCGGGCACTAGCAAAGTTAAAGAAATACAGTTGCCAGATTAATTTATTGCTTAGGTTTATATTAAAATAATTCATTTTAAATTCTTCCTCTTTTATCTTTTTATCATGTGAGGGTGATGAGACTCTTTTCTGTCAAGAATCCTAGGTTTTATTTCACTTCATTATCTGTTCAGTTGTATATAATAATAAAATATATAGTTTATAAGTTGGAGAGAATTATTATTGACCAAGACTTATGTACCTAGAAGACTTCAAATAACCTGTATCTCACTCTGAATTTTTGGGATATTTATTGTAAATTTCTTTTGTTATTCACTTAGTAGTCACATTTCAATATGGCCAACATTCAGATCAATGTTAGTTTCACTCTCTTTCGCCAGCCTTTGTACTCCAATTAAGTCTACTTGAAAATATTTTTTATTATATTATAATTTTCTATGAAGGCCATTCATATTACATTCACTCCCTGGCCCCTGTAGAATTGTAGCCATTTCATAACACAAAAAGCACTTAGTCAACTTTGAAAATCCCCAAAAATATCAATCACATTCTCTATATAATGCATTTAAGTGTTGTACATCCCCATAGGAAGAATGACAATAACAATCAATCAGACCTCTGAGAGCTCCCAGAGACACCCTCATAGAAGTAGGGTATGAAAGAGGTTTCCCGGGGGAAACTGGAAAAGGAGATATAATTTGAAATAGAAATAAAGAAACGTGCCAGCTCTGCTGTGGGACTTCTGCCTGGCAGAGGGACGCCCGCAGCCCCACTCTGGGAGAGATCACACACCCCTGCGCAGGGCAGGAGACTACCAGCCTCCCTTTGGTGACCTCGAATCCACTACGCTGAGCCTTTGGATGTGCAAGGCCGCCCCAATATAACATCACTTGGGGCAAGGCACATCAGGGTTCCGAAGTCACTCAGGAGCAGAACAGGCCCCAGAAATCGGTACCAGGGGAATCCTGGTAATCCAGGGGGACCAGAAATAGCTTTGCAGGCACACAGGAGGTCCAACCAACAGCCAGTGACAGCAGGACCAACTAACATCAGAGGTAACCAGATGGCAAAAGGCAAACGTAGGAACATTACTAACAGAAATCAAAGTAATATGGCACCATCCAAACCCAAATCTCCAACAGCAGCAAGCCCTGGATACCCCACCACACCTGAAAGACAAGATCTGGATTTAAAATCACTTCTCATGATGCTATTAGAGGATCACAAGAAGGACACAAATAAATCTAATAAAGAATTACAGGAGACCATGAATCAACGGTTAGAAGCACTTACAAAGGAAACACAAAAATAGCTTAGAGAAATACAGGAGAACATGGATCAAAAGATGGAGGCACACAAGGAGACAACACAAAAATCACTTAACGAGATGAATCAACGGGTAGATGCACTCACAAAGGAATCACAAAAATTGCATAAAGAAATGCAGAAGAATATGGGTCAACAGATGGATGCCCATAGGGAGGCAATACAAAAATTGCTTAAAGAAATGAATCAACGGATAGATGCACTTACAAAAGAAACACGAGAACTGCTTAAAGAAATGCAGGAGACGATGGATCAACAGATGGAATCCCATGAGGAAGAAACACAAAAATCGCTCAGAGAAATGAAGGAGAACGTGGGGAAACAGGCAGAAATCCTGAAAGAGGTAATGCAAAAATACCTTAAAGAAATACAGGAAAATACAAACAAACCAGGGAAGGATCTCAGCAAATCCATCCAGGAACTAAAAAAGGAAGTAGAAAAAACTAAGAAATCACAAAGGGAGACAATTTTGGAGATAGAAAACCTTGGGAAGAAATCAGGAGTCATAGATGCAAACATCAACAATAGAACACAAGAGATGGAAGAAAGAATTTCAGGTGCTGAAGATTCCATAGAAAGCATCGACTCAACAGTCAAAGAAAATGCAAAACGCAAAAAACGTGTAACCCAAAACATGCAGGAAATCCAGGACACAATGAGAAGACCAAACCTAAGGATTATAGGTATAGATGAGAGTGAAGATTTGAAACTTAAAGGACCAGTAAACATCTTCAACAAAATTATGGACGAAAACTTCCCTAACCTAAAGAGAGAGATGCCAATGAACTTACAAGAAGCCTACAGAACTCCAAACAGACTGGACCAGAACAGAAATACCTCCCGTCACATAATAATCAAAACACCAAATGTACTAAACAAAGAAAGAATATTAAAAGCAGTAACTGAAAAGGGCCAAGTAACATACAAAGGAAGACCTATGTGAATCACGTCAGACTTCTCACCAGAGACTATGAAAGCCAGAAGATCCTGGGCAGATCTCATGCAGACACTAAGAAAGCACAAATGCCAGCCTAGACTACTATACCCAGCAAAACTCTCAATCACCATAGATGGAGAGACCAAGATATTCCATGATAAAACCAAATTTTCACAATATCTTTCCACAAACCCAGCCCTGCAAATGATAATAGGTGGAAACTGCCAATACAGGGAGAGAAACAACATCCTGGAAAAAATGAGATAGTAACCTTCTTGCTTCAAACCCAAAAGTAGATAACCACTCAAACATAAAGATGGCATCAAGAATGGCAGGTGGCAATAATCACTATGCCTTAATCTCTCTTAATATCAATGGTCTCAATTTCCCTATAAAAAAACATAGACTAACAAACTGGATATGTAAACAGGACCAAGCATTTTGCTGCATGCAGGAAACGCACCTCAGTGTCAAAGACGAACACTACCTCAGAGTAAAAGGCTGGAAAACAATTTTACATGCAAATGGCCACAAGAAACGAGCCGGAGTAGCCATCCTAATATCAGATAAAATTGATTTTCAACCTAAAGTCATCAAAAAAGACACAGAAGGAAACTACATACTGATCAAGGGAAAAATCCACCATCAAGAACTCTCAATTCTGAATATCTATGCTCCAAATGCAAGGGCACCCTCATTCATAAAAGAAACTATACTAAAGCTCGAAGCACACTTCGCACCTCACACAATAATAGTGGGTGACTTCAACACCCCGCTCTCTGAAATGGATCCTTCAGGAAAGCAGAAACTAAACAGGGACACAGTGAATCTAATTGAAGCCTCGGACAAAATGGAACTAACAGATATATATATATATATAGAACATTTCATCTTAGAGCTAAAGAACACACTTTCTTCTCAGCACCAAATGGTACCTTCTCCAAAATTGACCATATAATTGGTCACAAATCAGACCTCAACAGATATAAGAAGATAGAACTAATCCCATGCCTCCTATCAGATCACTATGTAATAAGAGTGTTCTTCAATGGCAACAAAAACAAAAGAAAACCCATGTACACATGGAGGCTGAACAATGCTCTACTCAATGATAACTTGGTCAAGGTAGAAATAAAGAAAGAAATAAAAGACTTTTTGAAAATTAATGAAAATGAAAGCACAACATACCCTAATTTATGGGACACAATGAAAGCAGTGCTAAGAGGAAAATTCATAGCCCAGAATGCCGCCAAAAAGTAACGGGAGACAGCATACACTAACAGCTTAATGGCACACCTGAAAGCCCTGGAACAAAAAGAAGCAAATACACCAAAGAGGAGTAGAAGGCAGGAAATCATCAAACTCAGGGCTGAAATCAATCAAGTAGAAACAAATAAAACCGTACAAAGAATCAACAAAACGAGGAGTTGGTTCTTTGAGAAAATCAACAAGATAGATAAGCCCTTAGCGAGACTAGCCAGAGGGCACAGAGACAGTATCCAAATTAACAAAATCAGAAACGAAAAGGGAGAAATAACAACAGAAACGGAGTAAATTCAAAAAATCATCAGATCCTACTACAAAAACCTGTATTCAACACAACTAGAAAATCTCGAGGAAATGGACAATTTCCTTGACAGAAACCAAATACCAAAATTAAATCAGGATCAAATAGATCATCTAAACCGTCCTATAACCCCTGAAGAAATAGAAGTTGTCACTGGAAATCTTCCAACCAAAAAAAGCACAGTCCGAGATGGTTTTAGTGCAGAATTCTATCAGACCTTGAAAGAAGTCCTAACACCAATACTCTTGAAACTGTTCCACAAAATAGAAACAGAAGGAACACTACCCAACTCGTTCTATGAAGCCACAATTACACTAATACCAAAAGCACACAAAGATCCGACAAAGAGAGAGAATCTCAAGCCAATCTCTCTTATGAATATCGATGCAAAAATACTCAATAAAATTCTTGCCAACCGAATCCAAGAACACATCAAAACGATCACTCACTAGGATCAAGTAGGCTTCATTCCAGGGATGCAGGGATGGTTCAATATAAGGAAATCCATCAATGTAATCCACTATATAAACAATCTCAAAGAAAAAAAAACCACATGGTCATCTCATTAGATGCTGAGAAAGCATTTGACAAAATACAGCATCCTTTCATGCTAAAGGTCTTGGAAAGATCAGGAATTCAAGGCCCATATCTAATAATAGTAAAAGCAATTTACAGCAAACTGGTAGCCAGCATCAATCTAAATGGAGAGAAACTTGAAGCAATCCCACTAAAATCAGGGACTAGACAAGGCTGCCCTCTCTCTCCATATCTTTTCAATATAGTACTTGATGTTCTAGCTAGAGCAATTAGAAAACAAAAAGAAGTCAAAGGGATACAAATTGGAAAGGAAGAAGTCAAACTATCACTATTTGCAGACGATATGATAGTATACTTAAGCGACCCAAAGAACTCCGCCAGAGAATTCCTACAGCTGATAAACGACTTCAGCAAAGTGGCCGGATATAAAATCAACTCAAGCAAGTCAGTAGCCTTCCTATACTCAAAGGATAAGCAGGCTGAGAAAGAAGTAAGAGAAATGATACCCTTCACGATAGCCACAAACCATATAAAGTATCTTGGCGTGACTCTAACCAAACAAGTGAAAGATCTGTATGATAAGAACTTCAAGTCTCTGAAGAAAGAAATTGAAGAAGACCTCAGAAGATGGAAAAATCTGCCATGCTCTTGGATTGGTAGAATTAATATAGTAAAAATGACCATCTTACCAAAAGTAATATACAGATTCAATGCAATCCCCATCAAAATCCCAACTCAATTTTTCATAGAGTTACAAAGAGCAATTCAAAAATTCATCTGGAATAACAGAAAACCCAGAATAGCTAAAACTATTCTCAAGAGTAAAAGAACCTCTGGGGGAATCAGTATCCCGGATCTCAAGCTGTACTACAGAGCAATAGTGTTAAAAACCGCATGGTATTGGTACAGTGACAGGCATGTAGATCAATGGAACAGAATTGAAGACCCAGAAATGAATCCACACTCCTATGGTCACTTGATCTTTGACAAAAGAGCTAAAACTATCCAGTGGAAAAAAGATAGCCTTTTCAACAAATGGTGCTGGCTCAACTGGAGGTCAACATGCAGAAGAATGCAAATTGACCCATTCTTATCTCCTACCACTAAGCTCAATTCCAAGTGGATCAAGGACCTCCACATAAAACTAGACACACTGAAACTAATAGAAAGGAAACTAGGGAAGAACCTTGAACATATGGGCACGGGGAGAATTTCCTGAATAGAACTCCAATAGCTTATGCTCTAAGAAGAAGAATTGACAAAGGGGACATCATTAAATTACAAAATTTTTCCAAGGCAAAAGACACTGTCAAAAAGACAAAGCGGCAACCAACTAACTGGGAAATGATCTTTACCAACCCTACATCCTACAGAGGGCTAATATCCAATATATACAAAGAACTCAAGAAGTTTAACTCCAGAGAGGCAAGTAACCCTAATAAAAATGGGGTACAGAGCTAAACAAAGAGTTCTCACCTGAAGAATATCTAATGGCTGAGAAGCACCTAAAGAGATGTTCATCATCCTTAGTCATTAGGGAAATGCAAATCAAAACAACCCTGAGATTCCATCTCACACCAGTCAGAATGGCTAAGATCAAAAACACAGGAGACAGCAGTTGTTGGCGAGGATGTGGAGAAAGAGGAACACTCCTCCACTGCTGGTGGAATTGCAAGCTGGTACAATCACTCTGGAAAGCAGTCTGGTGGTTCCTCAGAAAACTGGGCATGACACTCCCGGAGGATCCGGCTATACCACTCCTGGGCATATACCCAGAGGCTTTACCTGCATGCAATAAGGACACATCCTCCACTATGTTCATAGCAGCCTTATTTATAATAGCCAGAAGCTGGAAAGAACCCAGATGTCCCTCAACAGAGGCATGGATTCAGAAGATGTGGTATATCTACACAATGGAATACTACTCTGCAATTAAAAACAATGAATTCACGAAATTCCTAGGCAAATGGTCAGATCTTGAAAATATCATCCTTAGTGAGGTAACCCAATCACAAAAGAACACACATGGTATGCAGTCACTGATAAGGGGATATTAACCCAGAATCTCGGAATACCCTAGACACAATTCGCATAGCAATAGATTTCTAAAAAGATGGAAGGAGTGACCCCTGGTCCTGGAAAGACTGGATGTAGGGGAATGCCAGGACAGAGAAATGAGAGGGGGTTGAATGGAGAAAAGAGGGAGGGAAGGGGTCTTTTGGGACTTTCGGGGAGGGAGGAAATGGGAAAGGGGAAATGATTTGGAATGTAAATAAAAAAAACCTTAGAAAATAAAAAAAAAGAAAATCTCGAATAAAAAATGTAAAGTTTGAAGTCTGTTGGACTCATGTTAATCTCTCAATTGTAACCCCCATAAGATCAGCAACAAGCCCACATGCTTTCAGCCTACAGAGGCTAGCTCTCTCCTAGCCCAGTCTGCAGCTATTCTTGACATAGATACCATGACTTTGGCATCTCCAACATCTTGGGATCTCTAACACAGTACAGGCTTCACCATCAGAGCTTCACCAAATGGCCTCTCTAGGAATTCCATGCATGGATATATCTAACTTATAACTGACCTCACAGGCTTTTTGTAGCTGCACAAGATTTTATTTCCCTTTCCATTTTTTCCTTTACTCTTAAGATAGAACCAAGTGGTCAAAGCTGGTAGATGGGGTTTGAACTTGTAAAGAAAGAATAAACTTTCTGTTTTCATTCCCTAAGTGTTTAAGTTTTCTTCAATTCCTTTTCACAAAGCCCTTCCATCCAAATTCCCTTAGCACTACTATCTCCTATACTGCTCCAAGGATGACTTATTAAGTCTCCACTTAAAATGTTCAACTGTTTTTCTAGTCCAGAGTCCCAAAGACTCACTTATTCCTCCAACAAGCCTCATGGTCAATCCTATCATCACAAGACACTTCTCCCTAGTACCTAGTTCTGTCTAAATCACACTCTTCTATTACTGTGAAGAGACATCACAAGCAGAGGATATATACATAAATGTATATATATATATATATATATATATATATATATATATATATATATATATATATATATATATATATATATGAAATATATATATATGAAAGCAATTAATTGGGGACTTGCCTACCGTTTCAGCAGTTTACTCCATTTTTAGGAGCATGGAAGCATTCAAGGCTCTGGAACAGTAGCTGATGAATTAGTTGAGAGCTGCATCTTGATACATAATAGGAAAGAGAGAGACAGAGATAGAGACAGAGTTGCAGAGACAGAGAGAGACAGAGATGCAGAGACAGATATGCAGAGAGATAGACACACGCACACACAGAGAGAGAGAGAGAGAGAGAGAGAGAGAGAGAGAGAGAGAGAGAGAGAGAGAGAGAAGAGAGAGAGAGAGAGAGAGAGAGAAGAGAGAGAGAGAGAGAGAGAGAGAGAGAGAGAGAGAGAGAGAGAGAGAGAGAGAGAGAGAGAGAGAGAACCTCCTGAGTCTTTCATGTACTCTGGAAACCTCTAAGTCTACTCCCAATGATTCACTTCCTCTAATAAGGCCACACCTCCTGATCTTTCTATTCTTTTCACATAATGCCACTCCCTAATGACTAAGAAATTATTTAACATGAATGTATGTATAACTGACCAAACCCAAACATATTTATTATACTCTGAATGTCCAAATATAGAACATCTTATAGTTCTGAATTATGGCATAATGTCATGAATTGTAGCACAACTGTCACATTTCTTCATAATGTAAGGCAATGGGTGCAAGTACCACCTAATATACTTGAGCTATGCAAAACATTATAATATAAAAACATCATTGAGGTCTTGAGTTTATAATTTTAATGCTAAATTTAATACAGAAATCTGACCATTATTTAGTTCATTTACTTCTTAATTTTTCACATTATTTTTGTGCCTAATGTGCTACACATTATTTTATTCATTAAGAGCAAAAATTCACAATGGAATAGTATAGCACAAAGAACAACAACATTACCCCAAAGTACTATGCTTTGCTATTTACTTTATATATAAAATAAACAATTTCTATACTTTTCATTTTGAGTACTTTAATTCTCATTTGTTGGGGGATTTTGATTTCTGCTTAAATGGGAACTGACATGCCCATTCCAGGTCCCTGCCAACAGTTGGTTTTTTTGACTAAATAAAGAGCCAGAGGCCAATGGCTCTTCAGAGAGACAGAGGCAGGACTTATAGGATTCCTAGGAAAATAGCCAAGGAGAGAGATTGCACCACTAAGAGGAAGAGGAGACAGACAACAAAGAGGTGAAGGAGAGAGAGTCAATGACATGTGGCACCAAGGAACACTCCCCCAACTGGGTCTAGGGTAGAATAAATGAATTATAAATTAAGTAGGTATTAGATCAGGAATATCGTGGGGGAGTGTGTTGGCCTGGTGAAGGTTCACAAGTGGCCCAACCATTGAGTTAATTAAGGCAAATCAAAATATAAAGAATAAAGGCAGTATGCATGCACATGTGTGTGTGTGTGTGTGTGTGTGTGTGTATTTGTGTGTATTTGTGTGTCTGTGTGTTTTCATTTGAGAATTTAAAGAACTCTGGTGGGTGATGAAAAGCACGATCACCTGCCTGGATCTCAGTGTAGTTTAACATATTACTGCTACACTCATTATTAGAGTAAATATTTCAAACATATTTTGAAAATGAATCTTTGCCTAAGCTGCAATTTATTTTAAAAATACAATGGAGTTATTTAGTCAAATCCAAATAAATATAAAAGTATTTTCTCACTCATCTCTAAGGATATATATATGGATATATGGATATATATGTATATATATCCTTAGAGGAATTCTATTTTTGAGATACATCTTTTCACAATTATGAAATGAAATCCATTAGTGCTCATTATGTAAAAAATAATGCCTCTGTGTGAGTAATTCAAATTCAGTTATTTCCATTTTACTCCACTAATAATGATATATGTACCCAAGTGGGATTTTTGTTGAATGATAATGTTAGGATTTTAATTACCCAATCAGAAACTTCCCATATATCTCAACTAAACTGTTGCAGCTATGCAGAATATGTAAATTTGCATGGTATTATGTTATATGAAACTCAGCTTTTTGTAGCTAAGCATACAATTTAAGAAAACCACTTCATAGAACTGTGTATTGGTACATATTTCTTTTCCCAACCATAGATGATTGTGTCATTTATCAGGTTGAGGTAAAATCAACTAGATAGACAATTTTTCCCCCCAGTTGTTCATGAAAATTTTCAAATTCTATATACTAGAATGAGGTTCAATCAAAATTGTGACTCATTACTGTTTAACTGAATACATTAAATGAGATTGAGGATGATCATTATCCCATAGTACTTATAGTTTCATTGCCAATCAATGAAAAGAGCAAATCAGACATCAAACACCCTGTGAGGAGTTTCATCACTTGACTCTCTAACTCACAAAATCATTCTTCTTCATACTGGTTCAATCTTTCAGGCTGTGTCTCTATGGGGGAACATAGTTCTAAGAATGTATATGTAAATATGTATGCATTTATATCTTCACTAGAACTCATGAACTGTCTCATTGCTTTTATTATGTACATGTATAAAAGATAACCACAAAAAACATAAAACCAGAATCAGTATTCAAAATGAGTATAATAAACACCTTTGCCTATAGATTACCAAAGGATCAGTTATGCATAGCTAAGAAATAAGATATGACCACTAAGATTGGAGAATGAATTGCAACATTTGAAGAAAAGAAATTAAAGTAAAAGTCACAACTTGAAGGTTATAATAGTTATACTAAGAAATTAAAATTTTGGACCATTTTGTTTTTGCTTGCTGTAAGAAAATAAGCATACAGAAGCCTGTGCAAGAATGTGTTCACAGGGCTACTTAGGTTTAGTCTACTCAGATTCATGTTGCCCCATTAAACCTTTTAATTTCCAGGCCTAATGCACATTTAATTTGTGAAGCATGTTTTATTTTTAAATTCTATGAATCTTACTGCTGCAAAAAAATGAAATTATTTGTGTAGGTGAAATTTATTCTGTTTTATATAGTATTTTGAAGTTTTATCACTAATGGTCAAAGACATTTTTGTCTATATTGATTTTTAATATTGCAAAGGTGTTAAATAAACACACACTCACATATATACAAACATATATTCTGAAAAGTATACACTTTTGGTACTGAACCTTTAGTTCAGTTTTCTAGTATGGATATTCTGCCATTATGTCAAACTAACCATTGAGTCAGAAAAAAGTGATGTAATAATTAAATATATTTGGAAATTGTTCTAGTTTTTGCATAACCATAAGCTTTCTCTCATAGATTTTGTCACTTTACCATTTTCTTGATTAGAGTTCTATATCACATTGTGTTTTATTGATGGATTTCTTGATCTCTGTCATTTGAAATTTTAGATAATGTATATCATCTTTACATCTCAATTGCTTATACTGTGTTATCTTTTAACATTAATAATAATGACAGACAGGTAATGCAATACTGAAGAAAAAGAATAAAAATGCAGTGAATCTGGTTATGCTACTTAAAGTTGACCTTTGGGATCAACTATTTCGAAATGAATTTAGTCAAATTTAGAAAGATTACAGTTCTCAACTCATACAAAGAGTTTAAAAAATTAAATCCCACTGTTAGAGTTTACTAAAGATGATGCAGGATTACCTCCCTGAGAATGACAGTTTCCATCTCCATCCAAAACTCGTGAATTACATAATTTCTCTCTTTTTTAAAAGCTGAATTGCATTCCCACTATTACATTATCTCTTGTTCAGTTTATGGATATCTATGATGTTTCTATTTTCTAGTTGTTATTTAATACATATAAGCATCTATGTATGAATATTTATTGCAAAATCTAGCTTGTTGGGTCCGTATGTTATTTGTCTGTTCATCTTTAGGGCTGACTCATGGGCACTGGACAACCAATTGCTTTACTCTGCCCAAGGGAGGATGTCTCTTTCCTCTCTTCCCACATTCCCATGGGAATCCCATATTTTGCTGAGGACCCAGCTTTCCTTCTTTTTCCATCCCTTTGTGTCAGCAGCCAATAACTAGAAACACTCTCTGCTTAGGTTACAAGTTGCCATACTTGTCAGGAATTCATATGTGTCAATAACACTATTCTCTTTGTCCTTTGTAATTTCTACATTTTCCTGTTTAGCTTGGTAACAGCCTTCTGAAAGATCCCACTTCTCCCACAACAACACTCTTCACGGAAGACTCCATCTCTTTCGTCAGTCCCCAGGTCTACAACTCCATTCATCCCTGTCTTTCCAGATACTTCTTTGCTTTACTGAAACTTACTCAGTTCCCCTGTTTCTACCACACCTGCAACTCCTTGGAGACCCAACCTCTAGGTGTGAACAGGATAACCCTTAGCTCTTCCCTAAAGCCATCTCCCAGTCTTTTCTTGTACCACAACTCTATCCCTCTCTGCTACCCACCATATTGTAAAAATACCCCCTACCAGGTGACCATCAATCATTGCATTTTTCCAAGATCCAGACAGAGCAACAGAAACAAAGAAATGGAACTTTTACTCAACAAAGGCAAGACAAAATAACAATACAAAAATCACCTCAATTTTCTCAACTCCAGATGCCTACATACCAATTGAAAATATAGTTATTAAAATCAGAACAGTATGTCTCTACCAGAACTCAGGAAAACTATTATAGGTGACCCTGAGAAATGTAATATAACTGTTTATAATAAGTCAATGACTTCAAAACAAAATTATAAGTATGATCAAGGACCTTTAAAAAGGATATGAATAATAATCTCACATGGGTCTATGAAAATGCAAATGCAAACAAATAGTGGAGTGCAATAATGATAACAGTTCAAGATGTGAAAATCGAAATAGAATCACTAAAGAAAACTGATAAAACATGATAAAACTGATAAAACATGAAATGAAAAAAATGCAAAAAATTAAGCAGAGTACATGACATGAAAGTGATAATCTCCAATATCAGGTGTTAAGGACAAGACAGAAGAAATGGGTACTTCAATGAAAATGTTAAATCTTAAAAGAAAAAAAGCAATAGTTCATCCTTGAAATTTGAAACACCATGAGGAAATTAAATAAGAGGAGAAAGAAAAGAATCTCTCATTCTCTTTCTGTGTCCTTCTCTCTGTCTCTCTGTCTCTCCCTCTCTCCCTCTGTCTGTCTGTCTGCCTCTCTCTCTCTCTCTCTCTCTCTCTCTCTCTCTCTCTCTCTCTCTCTCTCTCTCTCTCTCTCTCTCTCTCTCTCAATAATCCCAAACCAAGAAAGCAATAGAATTAGAAAACACACAAATACACTCATACAAACACGAAAATAACAGGAATCAAAATTTACTCCAATGGAACAAAAAGATCAACATAAAGCTAGATACACTGTATCTAGAAGAGCAAAAACAAGGGAATAATTTTGACCTCTTGGAACGGGAAAAGATTTTCTGAATGGAACACAACAATGGCACAGACACTTAGACAAAATGAGAGCTCATGAGACTGAAAGATTTTAGTATGGCAAATGCTACTATCATCCAGTCAAAATGACAGAATACAAAATGAGAAGCGATTTTCACTAATTACATCCATATTTGGCTTGTTAGTTTGTTTTTCTTATCTACCATTTCTCATTGCTTGGTTGGTTTCTTCAGAGAGAGAAAGAAGGCATGGAGTTGGAGGAGAGAAGAGGAAAGAAAGACCAGGGAAGAGATGAGAGAGAGAAAATCATCATCAGAAGATATTGTATGAAAACACACTTTAGATAAAGAAGTAACTATGTTGTATCTTTTAACCATATAAATATTAATAGTTGCATGTCAAAATTCTTCAAATTGTAAGATAAATGCTTTCCAAAAGTTTTTGATCTTTCATTCCTATCTCAAATACATATCCTTAATTTTCACTCTCTGAATAAATATGTCCTGGAATATTTTGTAAAATTAGTAAAACATATTAAAACAGAATTTAGTAAAACACAAGTCACTTTAGATGTTTCCTATGAATATCATGTGATCAAGGAGACTGATCATGTGGCTATTCTTTAAGGAGAAGGTCATGGTTCACACTATTCTGAGAAAGATCAGCTCTTTGTATGCATGTCTAACTAACCTTACCTTTGTCTCTAGGAATTCACACACCTGTTTTGGGGGTTCAAGCCTGAGTGAAATTTACTTTGAAAAGTCCCTTCTTGTGGCATCTCCTTATATGATAAAACAACATATAATTTTGTGCTATAATTCTGATGTGTATAAGCTGTTCACGGGGTATATTTACTAATAACCCAAACAATAGCTCAAATATACAATATGAAATAAAATATTATACATCTCTGCAATATAAACAGTAGACTCTAAGAGGCTATTTTGTTTCCTATAGCTATACCTAATAAGATTATCAAATGAATAAAAGCATTGAGTAAAGATTTTTTTCCATTATATACAACTTATTTATTTTAAACATTAATTGAGAAGACATCTCTTTTTTTTTTTAATTTAATTTTATTTTATTTTTTTAATTTACATTCCAAATCACTTCCCCTTTCCCGTTTCCTCCCTCCCCGAAAGTCCCATAAGCCCCCTTCCCTCCCTCTTTTCTCCGTTCAACCCCCTCTCATTACTCTGTCCTGGCGTTCCCCTACATCCAGTCTTTCCAGGACCAGGGGTCTCTCCTTCCATCTTTTTAGAAATCTATTGATATGCTGATTGTGTCTAGGGTATTCTGAGATTCTGGGTCAATATCCCCTTATCAGTGACTTCATACCATGTGTGATCTTTTGTGATTGGGTTACCTCACTAAGGATGATATTTTCAAGTTCTGACCATTTGCCTAGGAATTTCGTGAATTCATTGTTTTTAATTGCAGAGTAGTATTCCATTGTGTAAATATACCACATCTTCTGAATCCATTCCTCCGTTGAGGGACATCTGGGTTCTTTCCAGCTTCTGGCTATTATAAATAAGGCTGCTATGAATATAGTGGAGCATGTGTCCTTATTGCATGCAGGTAAAGTCTCTGGGTATATGCCCAGGAGTGGTATAGCCGGATCCTCCGGAAGTGTCATGCCCAGTTTTCTGAGGAGCCGCCAGACTGCTTTCCAGAGTGGTTGTACCAGCCTGCAATTCCACCAGCAGTGGAGGAGTGTTCCTCTTTCTCCACATCCTCGCCAACAACTGCTGTCTCCTGTGTTTTTGATCTTAGCCATCCTGACTGGTGTGAGATGGAATCTCAGGGTTGTTTTGATTTGCATTTCCCTAATGACTAAGGATGATGAACATCTCTTTAGGTGCTTCTCAGCCATTAGATATTCTTCAGGTGAGAACTCTTTGTGGAGCTCTGTACCCCATTTTTTAATAGGGTTACTTGCCTCTCTGGAGTTTAACTTCTTGAGTTCTTTGTATATCTTGGATATTAGCCCTCTGTCGGATGTAAGGTTGGTAAAGATCATTTCCCAGTTAGTTGGTTGCCGCTTTGTCTTTTTGACGGTGTCTTTTGCCTTGCAAAAACTTTGTAATTTAATGAGGTCCCATTTGTCTATTCTTGATCTTAGAGTATAAGCTATTGGAGTTCTGTTCAGGAAATTCTCCCCTGTGCCCATATGTTCAAGGTTCTTCCCTAGTTTCCCTTCTATTAGTTTCAGTGTGTCTGGTTTTATGTGGAGATCTTTGATCCACTTAGAATTGAGCTTAGTGCAAGGAGATAAGGATGGGTCAATTTGCATTCTTCTGCATGTTGACCTCCAGCTGAGCCGCACCATTTGTTGAAAAGGCTATCTTTTTTCCACTGGATGGTTTTAGCTCCTTTGTCAAAGATCAAGTGACCATAGGAGTGTGGATTCATTTCTGGGTCTTCAATTCTGTTCCATTGATCTACATGTCTGTTACTGTACCAATACCATGCAGTTTTTAACACTATTGCTCTGTAGTACAGCTTGAGGTCCGGGATACTGATTCCCCCAGAGGTTCTTTTACTCTTGAGAATAGTTTTAGCTATTCTGGGTTTTCTGTTATTCCAGATGAATTTTTGAATTGCTCTTTCTAACTCTATGAAGAATTGAGTTGGGATTTTGAGAAGACATCTCTTATTTAAAAGGAAGAAAAAGTAAAGAAAACTAGATTTCAAGGAGATAGTGCTATACAAACATCTGCCTCAATTAATAGATTAGTGTATCAGAATTACACAGATCAGTGTTCATTGTAAATGATTGACAGGCACCAATTTTAAGCTCAAGTGTAATATTGAATAGTCATCCATAATACTTTAGGGGCCGGATATAGCTCAGATTTAGTACTTAGAGCCTGTATCAATAGAAATGTCACCATGAAAATTTTTGCCTATTATTATTACCTTTACTCATCCAGCATGATTAGAATTTGAAAGAGAAGATTTGTAATTTTCTTAACAAGATTGGCTATTTATAGTGGGGTACTTCAAAAACATACACAAAACAGTCTTAAACATAATCTGAATAATCAGTGGGAATTATATGTTGGGTTTGGGAGCTGGGAGCAGAGCCAATTGGGGTGGAATTTTAATAAGTACATTGCTGTTGCTTTTGCTGTTTACTTTAAGCAAGGGACAAGATTGACAGTCTCCAAGATCAAAATCTTTTTACCAACTGAGCAAATAATACATAGCATCTGAAATTTCTCATCTCCCCAAAGCCCTGCTCTAGAGCTTTCACCTAGGAAGAAAGAGGAGATTTTCAAGCATGTTGCCTTCTTCATTCTCAAGAGAGACTTCCTCATTCAGTGGCATGCACATAAGCACAAATAGTACTTGAATTAATGAAGCAACATGGAATCCATATGCTTTATACATTTTCACTGTTAAAGAAATCATGTTTGTGAATCATCATACTTTGAATCTACCATCTCTTAAACCTAATTAAATGTTTGTAAGCTTGTATCACCACTGTTCTAATAAAGTTTAGAAGAATGACAATTCTCTAAAACCACATGGAAAATTACAGTAGTAGTTACATAAATATTCATAGGGTCTGGTTATAAAATGCAACAATAAGCGAGGAAATTGGTATTGCATTTTTTAGATATTATTATGCATGTTTACCATATTTAATCTGCTTATCAAAACTATGACAATATGTGCCTAACTAAAAATGAATTAGGAGATTAATGGTCAAAAGCTGAAAGATATATATTTATATACATACATATATATATATATATACATACATATATATATATATATATATAGATATATTCCAAATATGTATCATATTCAAGTCTACTTAACAAAATACATATTGTAATATTGCTAAGTTATTATAATTTTTTGTTTTAAAATTTCAGGCAAATAAAGCAAATGTGTACCACTTTTTAGTTCAGATGAAATGAAATAACAATGGTATCTGTACCATAGAAGTAAAGAAAGCAATGATAACCTAAAAGAAACAAAAAATTTAGTATATTTTTTGAAATTGTAAGTCATGAAGCCTTGATATTATTCTAAGTACTGCATGTACACACTATAATGCTTTCTTCAGAGAGTAATGCTTACTGTCTGAAGTAGAACACAAAAACACATTGGGGGGGTGCTCTTATGAGTATAGACATTTGTACAGTTTTATACCAATGTGAGTGTATGTGTGTGCGTGTGTGCATGAATACGTGCATGTGTGTGTGTGTGTGTGTGTGTGTGTGTGTGTATGTTTGTGTGGATATCAGAGGAAACATAGGATATGTTCATTAATTTGTTTTCCATTTTCTTTTTGCGACAATATTTTTCACTGGACCTGGAGTTCAATAACTATTCTGAGCTCTTTAGTAGGTCAGCACAGGGATACTCCTATGTCCATTTTCCCCAGGCACCATGGTAGGTACAACCTGATTGCCTAGCTGTTATACAAAGGAGCTGAAAAATCTAACCTTGTTTCTTTATGCTTATACAACAAGCACAGTACCAGCTAAGCCATTTCCTAAACCACAGATTGATTTTCTAAGTCCTTAGATTAAATAAAAATTTCCATAATCGTTAAATGTAAATAAGCTGTTAAAGCAACTCATTTATTCTTTATAAGAAATTATTAGAGCCAGAATTTACAATTTGAAACTTGAAACTCATATTTTTATCACAAAAGATTAGACTGATCTGTCTCCTTTAAATATAGGCACAAAAGTCACTTATAAAATAGTTTGTGAATGACCAGAATATTTCCTGACCTATTGTCTGTATTTGTCAGAGTCTATCTGTGCAATATTGAACATACAATACCGAAAGACTGATAGTTCAATGGTAAAATGTAGGCTTAGATTTTTCAAAGCCTACATTATTTAGTGTTTATAAATGCTGCAACTCCCTTCTACTTCATTGACCAAAGGTAGGGGAGAAAGATGGTTAATTGGACAAGAGAGTTGTGGAGATGTTTAGAAATAGTTCTTTGATAGTGACTAAAATCTTCATTTTCAGGATATTAGCCATCCAGTCCAATAACAAACACCAAATATAAATCAGAAGCAGCTTCTTGGTCCAGCAGACACTACGAGGCTCCACTGAGCTGGCATGAGTCAATGAAAGCAAAGCACACGAATCAGCAGAAATACCATTAGGAATTCTTTAGCACATTTCTCTACACAAAGGGAATACCAGCACAGCATTTCACAGCTAGTGGAGACTAGGGAAGGTTTACATGGCATAGCAAGCCAAGAGTGCCCACGGGTTCTACTTACACTCTTTCCAAACATCACGGGACCTCTCATATCTGCTTCAGAAAAACAACACACACCCTCTCACAAGACAGCTTTCCCAGAAATATTTCATGATACTACTGAGTCTCCAAAAACACTAGAAATTTCTGGCAGGGAGAACAGGAGAAGAAAAGAATCTTAATTCCATACAATGAAAATTTGATTTCAAGTGTAGTGTACTCTTCAAGAATAGTATCAGAAATTTCAAAGCATTAGCAGCAATAAAAGCCACATCTATGAAGATTGTGCTTTATTTGTGCAACTGTGCCTCATGCTGAGTTAATGGGAAGGGGAAATAAGTCCTGTAGTTTCATAACCAGTATAATTATAATGGTATATTCTTTCCTAACCCCCTTAGTAACACTCATCTCCATTACAAATTTAGTTAATTTCAACATCTACTTTCTAATCAGTGACTTTTATAGTTACTGTCACTAAAATCAGTTATAAAGTATACTGAACTAATCCAGAAATAATATTGAAAGTCTAGAGCTTTGTACAAATTTGTCTCAGTTTATACATAACCAGGAACATATTACTAAACAATTCCATTCCTAAAGTTCATCTGAATGACAGATTTCAAAGGACTAGCATCAGAGACTGATAGTCCAAAGCTTATATCTATTTTTGCGTATAATGTTATTTTGAGATGAGTTCATTCTTTTAAAGACTTACCAGTTCAACTAATAGCATTTTAGTCTGTGGTAGACATTCCTGAGTGCTTATTAGGAAATGAGTACATACATGCATAAAGAATATTTACACATTAATGCACATATAAATATGCACAGAAATTCTCCACTTGCAAAACTGAACTGTGTTTGTCTTGTAGGTAATAGGCAGCATTTTGTTAGAAAAGTAATACTAATAGTTTTCAAGAATGAAACTCAGTTCACAATTGGGACACTTGTTCAATGTTTTTCATGGATGGAGTTTCACTGTCAAATGTGTTCTCTAACCTCTTGCTCTTTGTAATAATTTGGTTAACCTCTGTGATCATGAGGTTATGTGTAGATACTGCATTCAATCACTTTAAGAGCCACTCATTCTAATTTTCCCTCATATACTTATTTGACCTTACAAGTGCACTTGTGCTTGACAAGAAAATCTTCAGAATGCTAGATGGACAATAGGGGATTGTGATTTAAGAGGACAGCAAAATGACTAGGCAACTTTTTTTGTTGGCTTTTTAGGATGGTATAGAAATCTATTTATTAAATTTTGAGATTATATGAAGGAAAACAAACACAGATCATCCAATAAAAGTGGTTCTTGTGGAACAGTTCTGTTTGTTTTTATTAGGTATACAGTCAATGGACTTTGTAGCTCTTATTATGTGAATTATTTATTTTCTATTTAAATGACCTTAAAATAATATATCTAACTAATTTTCAAAACACAACTTGAAGCAACATGTTTATGGGAGTTTTAATGGATTGTGAAAGGGTTTCTGTTAAGATATCAATGTTTCTATCATTGACAGGTCAGTGAAACTATTCTCAAAGAAACAGTAAAAGAAATTACTATCATTTTAGGACTTAGTTTCTATTCAAATTCCTTAAATTCTAATTTTCCTTTTCTTTTCTGATAAAGAAGAGATATTTGAAACAATTTTTCTAATTCCCAGTCTCTCTGTTCCTCCTCCACTCATTTCTCCAGTTCTCATCCCTTCTTTTTCTCTTCCTTTCCATCTTCCCTCTTTCTTTTCATATGTGTTGTCACTCAGTGTCAGAGAGAGTCCTGAAACGTACTGTCAAACCCTGACTTTTTTTGAATTTTTGGGACTCATACTACCTCATCTTCTAAAGTGCTGGGTTTCTGTGAGTGTATATGCAGTTGTGTGTGCATGTGTATGTACTTGTGTGCATGTGTGTGTGTGTTTTGTGTGTGTGTGCATGTGTGTGTGTGTGTGAGTGTGTGTGTTTATCTGAATGTTACATGCCCTCAGGGACAAACAAAAGACAAGGTAGATGTCAAAGGACAACTTGAAAGAGTCTGTTGTTTTTCCTTTTCCACAATATGTTCTTACTTTCGTTAGTGAACACAAGTCACCAGTTTGACAGCAAGTGTCTTTGACATCCAGACTAATTAGTCATATTTTAATTCATGATAATTAGTTTGTGACACTGCACAATTTTTATTTGTCAAAATGAATTATTTATTACTGTTTAGCACACTATTTTTTCTTTTTTAAATTTTACTTATATGTATTTTATACAATCCTGTCATTGGCCCCCCTACTAGTCCATCTCCCACAGTTTCTCATCCCATTCCTTCTCCCATGTTTCAAACAGAATGCTTGCTCCCCTTCAGGCCCATATCTTTGGGCCTCAAGTCTCTTCAGGTATAGGTGCATCTTTTCCAACTGAGGCCAGACCAGGCAGTTCTCAGCTATATATGTGCCAAGGGCCTTGGACCAACCTGTTCATATTTCCTGGTTGTTGGCTCAATTTCTGGTAGCTCCTGGGGTACAGGTTAGTTGAGACCACTGGTGTTCCTATGGGGATGCCCTCCCTTTCAGCTTCTTCAATCCATTCCCCAATTTAACTGTAGGGGTCTCAGACTTCAGTAAAATGGTTGAATGTAAGTATCTGCATCTGTCTCAGACAGATACAGCTTGGGCCTCTCAAGAGGACAGCCTTGCTAGGTTCCTCCCTGTAGGTACATCATAGCATCCATAGTAGTGTTGGACCTTGAGATGGATCCCAAATTGGACTGGTCACTGGACAGACTTTGCCTTCAGTCTCTTCTCCAATTTTTTCCTTGCAGTTATTTTAGACAGTCATAATTTTGGGCCAGAGTTTTTGACTGTGGGTTGGCAACCCCAACCCTCCACTTGAGGTTCTATCTTTCAACTAGAGGTGGATTCTTTAAATGTCCTCTCCCACTGTAGGGCTTTTCAACTAAGGTCTCCCCCATTGAGTCTTAAGAGTCCCTCACCTCGAGGGTCTCTAGTACTTTCTAGAGGGCTCCTGCACCTCCCACACCATAAAGCTCCATATTTCTATTAATTCTGCTAGCACTTTGGCCTTTCTCTAGCCCTGCCCCATTCCTTATCCTGTTCCCCTTTTCCCCTCCCCTCCCATCTCCCACTCATATTCCTCCCTCCTCTGCCTCCCATGATACTTTTCTTGCTAGCTTCTAAGTGGGATTGAAGCATCCTCATATGGGCCTTTCTGCTTGTTAAACTTCTTGCAGTCTGTGGATTGTATCCTAGGTATTCTGTACTTGATGACTAATGCTCACTTAATGGTTATTACATATCATGCATGTCCTTTTCTCTCTGGGTTACCTAACTCAGGATATTTTCTAGTTCCATCCATTTATCTGCAAAATTCATGATGTCCTTTTTCTTAATAACTGAATAGTATTCTATTGTGTGAAATGAATCACATTATCTGGTTCCATTCTTCAGTTGAGGGAAATCTAGGTTGTTTCTAGCTTCTGACTATGACAAATAAGGTTGTTAGGAACATAGTGGAGCATGTGTCCTTGCAGTATGGTGGGACATTTTTGGGTATATCCCCAAGAGTGAATAGATGAGTCTTCAGGTAGAACTATTTCCAATTTTCTGAGGAGCAGCTAAAATGATTTCCAGAGTGGTTGTCTAAGTTTTCAATCCCACCAGCAATGGAGGAGTGTTCCTCTTTCTCCATGTCCTTGCCAAAATGTGCTGTAACCTAAGTTTCTGATCTTAGGCATTCTGGTTTGTGTAAGGTGGAGTCTCAGGGTCATTTTGATTTTCCTTTCCTTGATGACTAAGGATTTTGAACATTTTTAGGTGCTTCTCAGTCATTCAAGGTTCTCCTGTTGTGAATTCTCTGTTTATCTCTGAATCCCATTTTTTTTAATTGGATTATCTGGTGTTTTGGAGGTTAACTTCGTGAGTTCTCTATATATTTTGGACATTAGCCATCTATCAAATGTAGGCTTAGTGAAGTTTTTTTCCCAATCTGTAGGCTGATGATCTGTCTTATTGACTGTGTCTTTTGCCTTTCAGAAACTTTTCATGATGCTCCATTTATCAATTGTTGCTCTTAGAACCTGAGCCAATGGAGTTCTTTTTAAGAAATTTTCCCCTATGCCAAGAATTGGAGGCTCTTTACCACTTGCTTTTCTATTAGATTCAGTGTATCTAGTTTTATGTTGAAGACCTTGTTCCACTTGGACTTGAGCTTTGTGGAAAGTGGAAGATACTAACCTAATTTCATTTTTCTACACACAAACTGCCAGTTAGACCAGTTTCATTTAATGAAGATGCTTTCTTTTTTCCATGTCAGTTTTTGGGTTCTTTGTCAGAGATCAAGAATTCAAAAGTATATGGTTTTATTTCTATCTCTTCAATTCAATTCCATTGATCTATCTGTCTTTCTTTGTATGAATGCCATGAAGTTTTTAATCCCTATTGCTTTGTAGGATAGCCTGAAGTCAGGGATGGTGATTCCCAAAATTTCTTTTATTGTAGAGAATTGTTTTCAATATTCTGCTTTTTTTTTATATGAAATTGGTACTTGCTCTTTCCATGTCTGTGAAGAATTGTGTTGGAATTTTGATGGGGATTGTATTCAGTCTGTAGATTGCTTTTGGTAGGATGACCATTTTTACTAAGTTAATCCTACCAATCCATGAGCATGGGGGATCCTTCCATCATCTGAGATCCTCTTCAATTTCTTTCTACAGAGAATTAAAGTTCTTGTCATACATATATTTCAATTATTTGGTTAGACTTACACCAAGATATTTTTTATAATATTTGTGACCATTGTGATGGGTATGGTTTTGCTTTTTTTTTGAACCTGATCATTGTTTGTATAAGGAAGGCTACTGATTTGTTTGAGTTAATTTTAGATCGATCCACTTTGCTAAAGTTGTTTATCAGCTAAAGTTGTTTATCAGATATGGAATTTTCTGGTATAATTTTTGATGTTGCTTATGTCATATTATTTGCAAATAGTGACACCTTGTCTTCTTTTTTAATGTGTATCCCTTCATTCTCTTTTTCTTGTCTTATTTCTTTAGCTAGAATTTTGAGTGCTATATTGAATATGTAAGGAGAGAGTGTGAAACCTTGTATTATCCAGGATTATTGTGGGATTGCTTCAAGTATCTTTCCATTTAATTAAATATTGGGTGCTGGTTTGCTCTCTATTACTTTTATTATGTTTATGTATGGTCCTTGAATTTCTGATCTCTTCAATACTTTTAACAGTAGTATGTTGTACTTTGTCAAATGCTATTTCAGCATCTAATGAAATAATCATCTGATTTTTTTCCTTTTAGTTTGTTTATATAGTGGGTTACATTAATGGATATTTGTATATTGAACCATCTGCATCTATGGGATGAAGCCTACTTGATCATGGTAAATGATGATTTTGATGTGTACTTGGATACAATTTGTGAGATTTTTATTGAGTAATTTTGCTTCAATATTCATTAGCAAATTTGCTCTGAACTTCTTTCTTTTTTGGGTCTTTGTGTGGTTTAGATGTCACCATAACTGTGGCTTCATAGAATGAGTTAAGTAGTGTTCCTTCTGTTTATATTTTACAGAGTAGTTTGGGGAGTACTTTATTAGCTCTTCTTTGAAGAGCTTGTAGAATTCTGTACTAAAACATTCTGGCCCTGGGCTCTTTTTGTCTGGGAAGTTATTTTAATGACTGCTTTTATTTCCTGAGGGGTTATGAGAAGGTTTACATAGCTTATGTCTCCTCTTGATTTAATTTTGGTATGTGATAAATGTCTAGAAGATCATCCATTTAATCTAGATTTTATTGTGTATAGGATTTGGTAATATAATCTGATTATTTTTTGAGTTTTCTCAGTTTCTGTTGTTATGTCTCTCTTTTCATTTCTTATTTTGTTAATAAGTCAATATAGTCTCTTGGTCCTCTAGTTTGTTTGGTTAAGAGTTTATTTATCTTGTTGATTTTCTCAAAGAACCCTCTTTTGGTTTTGATTATTTGTATTGTTCTCTTTATTTCTAGTTGGGTGATTTCCACCCTGATTTCAGTTATTTCCTGCTGTCTAATCTTTTGTACGTTTTTGCTTCATTTTTCTAGAGCTTTCATTATGGTGTTGTTAGTGTAGGATCTCCCCAATGTCTTCATGAGGTCATTTAATGCTTGAATTTTCTTCTTAGCACTTTTTTCATTATGTCACATAAGTTTTCATATGCTGTTTCTTTATTTTCATTGAATTCTAGAAAGTCTTTATTTTCTTTATTTCCTCCCTGAAAAGGTTATCATTGAGTAGAGAGTTGTTTAGTTTCCATGAATATGTGGGGTTTCTCTTGCTCTTTCATGCTACTGTACTCTCCTTAAAGGTCTCTATTATCTTCATGAAATGGAATTAGGTCAGAATCAAGGTTTTCAGTTGTGTTGGGGTATCCAGAGTTTGTTTTGGTGGGAGAACTGGGTTCTGATGGTGACAAGATATATTGGCTTCTGTTGCTTATGTTCCTCTGTTTGCCTCTCATCATCTGGTTATCTCTGTCTGGAGCCTGTTTCTTGAGTCCCGCCTTGCAGCAGATTTCCTTGCAATCCTTCTGACTACAGAACTGAGAGGGGCAGACATGCTGATTTGCCCAGTTTCAGGGAAGACCAGATGGAGGTAGGTAGGATTTGTGAGGAGGGGCTATAACTATTATATTTAACAATGCAATCATTCACATGGAAGCCATTATGTTTCTGTAACCATACATGTTAAATAGGGTTAGGTACTTGTGACACTGTGACTTTAAATTCTCTTAAAATTTATCAAAACTGCAAGTACACAGTACAAAACCTATGAACTAATGTTGGTTTTATGTGCATTGATTCTATGCAATGTCTATCCTTTTAAATTATTTTGAATATCATGAGGGAACATTTGGCAAAACATTATTTTATTAACTCAACAAATATTCATTCTTAGTATTATATGTTATAACATCTAATTTGCTTATGAAAGACACACACAGAAATATATATATATATTGTAGTGGCTATTCCTGATTTTCAACTTGACTAAATCTGGAATGAACTAATCAAGAATTGGAAGGCTCACCTGTAATCCTAATCTGGAGGCAGAGATACAAGTTTCTAACCTGGATCTTGACATGGAGATCTTGAAGCATAGTGACTATGAATTTCAGAAGATTAAGATAAGGACATCTCTGAGTTCGAGGTCTTCTGGGATTAAAGGCATGGTGGCACACACCTTTTATCTGGGCCACACCTCTGCTGGAGACCTATATAAGGACATTGGAAGAAGGAAGATTTACTCTGCGTTTTCCAGTCCTGCCTCATGGGACTGAGCAACTGCTAGATCCTTGGACTTTCATCCAAAGCTTCCTCGTGGGACTGAGCAACTGCTAGAACCTTGGACTTCCATCCACAAGTACTGCTGACTATTGTTGGGGAGTTGGACTACAAACTGTAAGTCATCAAAAAAATTTCCTAACTATATAGAGACTACCCATACGTTCTCTGACTCTAGAGAACCCTAACTAATATATATATATATATATATATATATATATATATATATATATATATACACTGTACTGGGTTCATATACATTTCGCAGAAAATATATACATATTTTAAAAAACTATGAATTTATCTTGAAGAAAGCAAGAAATATTTGGAGTATTAGCACAGAAAATAAAAAGTATCTTTGTTTCAAATTTTTTAATTTAATTACAAATTATATAGCATGCCAATATTTTACATTCTGGTTAAATAAATAACATTTTTGATGAATGATTTTTTGATTTACAAAACATATTGATCTTATGGATAAATAAGTTATAGAATTAAGTTTATTTATTTTTCTCTGAAGTTTGCTTCAGGATTGAGTGACATTCCTATGGAAATTTTGGAAGCAATTTGACTTAATCAAGGTTCATGGTTAGTAATCCTTACTATCATTTTCTTTTTTATCTATATTTTTTATTTACATTCCCAATGATTTCCCCTTTCCAGTTTCCCCCCTCCCCAAAAGTCCCATAAGCCCTCTTCCATCCCCCTGTTCCCCAGTTAACCCCCTCCCACTTCTCTGTCCTGGTATTTCCCTACACTGCTACGTCCAGTCTTTCTAGGACCAGGAGACTCTCCTACCTTCTTCTTGGAAATCAATTGATATGCGAATTGTGTCTTGTGTATTCCGAGATTCTGGGTTAATATCCACTTATCAGTGACTGCATACCATGTGTGTTCTTTTGTGATTGGGTTACCTCACTAAGGATGATATTTTCCAGTTTTGACCATTTGCCTAAGAATTTCATGAATTCATTATTTTTAATTGAAGAATAGTATTCCATTGTGTAAGTATACCACATCTTCTGTATCCATTCCTCCGTTGAGGGACATCTGGGTTCTTTCCAGCTTCTGTCTATTATAAATAAGGCTGCTATGAACATAGAGGAGCATGTGTCCTTATTGCATGAGGGAGATATAACAACAGAAACTGAGGAAATTCAAAAAATCATCAGATCCTACTACAAAAGCCTATATTCAACACAACTGGAAAATCTTGAGGAAATGGACAATTTCCTAGACAGATACCAAATACCAAAATTAAATCAGGATCAAATAGACCATCTAGACAGTCCCATAACTCCTGAAGAAATAGAAGTGGTCATTGGAAGTCTTCCAACCAAAAAAAGCACAGGACCAGATGGTTTTAGTGCAGAATTCTATCAGACCTTCAAAGAAGACCTAACACCAATACTCTTGAAACTGTTCCACAAAATAGAAACAGAAGGAACACTACCCAACTCGTTCTATGAAGCCACAATTACACTGATACCAAAATCACACAAAGATCCGACAAAGAAAGAATATTTCAGACCAATTTCTCATGAATATCGATGCAAAATACTCAATAAAATTCTTTCCAACTGAATCCAAGAACACATCAAAACGATCACTTACTATAATTTTCATTACAACTTTTCGCAGTTTTTTATTAACTCTGATTTCCTCTATCCTCAGTTGAAAGATTTATTATTTTTATAAACCTCAAACTACTTATTTAATATGCAGAATATTTATCACTTTTTGATCTTTAAAGAAAACAGAAATTTTTGTTTCACTCATTTACTCTTGTTAAACCAATTAATTCATAAACCCTCCTACTAGTTTAGATGTAACTATTCTAAGTTTTCATTTTTATGATCCTGGAACAAAAGTATGTATAATTCTAGAGAATTATGAAATAAGCATATTATTAATTTTTATATTAATTTAATCTTTGATCTGAATGTGGGCTCATGTGTGTGGAGTGTGTTTGAGTAGAGGCTATAGGAGTATGTCAGATGTCTTTCTTTATCAATTTGTAATATATTTCCTTGAGGCAGGTGAACCTGAAATTAACCTGCCAGCCAATAAGCTCCAGTTCCCATCTGCTATCTCCCTCTTATGATTTCAAGGTTACAAAAGTGAATAAGATTTTCTATGTGGTTGTTCAGAATTCAAACACAGTCTCTAATGCTCCAATAGTATGTGGTTTTGCTCAATGAGCCATCTATTCATCTCCCTTTTCCATTAATCTATTTACAACTTACAAATTATATTTCCTACCTTTTTTCTAGACATTTCCACATAGTTCTTCACTCTGTCCAGCCTTCCACATTGCCCTCCACCCAGCACCCCTCAATGTCTTGAATTTCCAATCATCTCTCCTCATACTTTAGCACTCCGTTCCACTCTGCTACCTTATCCCTTCTGTTTCCATATCTACCTAATAGTTCACCCACAAAGTTTATTATATTTCCCCTGTCTAGGAAACTCAGTGAGCCTTCCTTAGAACTCTCATGATTACTTAGCCTTTCTGGGTATGTAGATTGTAACGTGATATCATTTACTTAAGAGCTAATACCTACTTATCTATGACTATCTTCTTTGTTGGTATTTCTGCTTCTATGTTACCTCATTTAGGTTGGTGTTTTTCTAGTTCCATCCATTTGCCTGCAAATGTCATTAGTCATTTTTCTTAACAGTTGACTAATACTCCATTATGTAAATACCAAATTTTCATATGAATTCTTTGGTTGAGTGACATCTAGATATTTCCAGTTTCTGGCTTTTACAAATAAGGTTTCTGTGAAAATAGTTGAAGAAGTGTCCACTAGTATGTAACAAACATCCTTTGCGTATTTACTCAAGAGTGGACTAGGTGAACTAGCTGGTATTGTGAAACTCCATTTCCCAGTTTTTTAATTTTATTTTTGAGGAAATAGCATATTGATTTTCATAGTGGTAGTACAAGTTTGTACTCCCAGCAGAAATAGGGTAGTGCCCCCCTTGCTCCACATTCTTGCCAACATAAGCTACTATTTTTGTCATTGATCTTAGTCATTCTGACATGTATGAGATGGAATCACAAAGTAGTTTTTATTTGAATTTCCCTGATAGTTCAGGATACTGAATATTTCTTTAAGTGTTTCTAAATTATTTGACTTTCCTCTGATGAGAAATATCTGCTTAGATCTGTACCCCATATGTAAATGGATTGATTTTCTTCTTGATAACTAGTTTCTTCAGTTCTTTATATATTTTGGATATTTGCCATCTATTAAATGTACAGTTGATGAAATGTTTTTTACCTACTCTCAGTTGCAGTTTTTGCTGAATCATTGGTGTCCTTTGCCTTGAAGAAGCTTTTCGGTTTCTTGATGTCCCATTTATTCATTATATAAGTAATTGTGCTGGCTGTGTTCTATTCAGGAAGTTGTCTCACATGCCAATGCATTCAAAACTATTTCCCACTTTCTATCTTTCCTCAAGTTTAGTGTATCTAGCTGTATGTTGAGGCAATCTCTACCCTAATAAAAGTAATTTGCAGGTTCAATGCAATTCCCATTAAAATTTCAACATAATTCTTTGTAGAACTTGAAATGACAGTACTCAAATTCCTATTGAAAAACAAAAACCAAAGATAGCTAAAACAATCCTGAAAAATAAAAATATTCCAAAGGTTTTGCCATACTTGATTTCAAGCTATATTACTGAACTATAGTAATAAAAGCCATATAATATTGGCATAAAATAGACATGTTTATCATTGGAATGGAATCAAAGACCCAGGCATAAATCCATTCATCTATGGACACCTGATATTTGGTTCAAAAAAAACCACACACACACAATGGAAAAAGTAAAGTATCTTCAAGAAATGGTGCTGCTCTAATTTGATATCTACATGTAGAAGAACACAAATAGAACCATAGGCATCTGAACAGAACTGAAGTCCATGAAGATTGAAAACTCAACATAAATTCATTAAGTGGAAATGTTACTGGGCAAAAAAGAAATGGGATATTCTTTCCAGATCCACTTAAGACGGTTATTGCTAAGCATGGGATAAAGTGATCAGATGGTGAAGACCACAAATGGAAAATGTGATTAGCTAAGAATTGTTGGCGATTTTCTCTAAAAACAAACAAACAAACAAAGGATTCTTATGAACCAGGAAACAGAGACCATAAAAGCTAAAAGAAAAGTTCATAGAGTTACTCATAGGTAGATTTTTCTTTCCTATTTTTGGTCAACGTATCTTTTATAATAATACTTATTTTTTTATATAAGTGGAGGGAAAACAAAATGTAATTTATATCAGTTTATATATTAATACTTCTAAATTTTGAATATGAATGTACTGCTAGCTCTTAGATATTTATTGTATTCTTTCTTTTCTTTTCTTTTTTTTTTTTTTTACAAAACTGACAGTGCTAAACCATAAACACAAGTCCTTCTGAACTATAGAATGTATAGATGTGTGTTTTTGAGGAAAGCAGCTACACATGTGAAATGGTCAGAAAAAGAAGTTACAGACACCTGTGAAAGAAAGGCCTGTTGCTAAATGCAACACCACCCCTCCCTTGAGTGTGTCTTTGTGTGTGAGTGTGTGTATGTGTGTGTGTGTGTGTGTGTGTTTGTGTTTGCATTTACACATTTTGTACTCTAGGGTGAAATGAGCTTGCTTCTACTTTGTTTTTCCTATCCACCAATTTCAATTTCTTATAGATGAGATAATATTTTGCACACTCTTCCTCAGGAGTTATTCATTTTAGAGCATCCCCTTGTCTATATTTATTTCTCTGATTTCTGTTTATTTCCTTTGTTGAATCCTGGTGGTTTTGATGAATGTCAAAGACACCAAATACCTGAAAGCCTTTAAACTCCCTTTCCTATAGTTATTCGTTGATTGTTAAGCTAACTTTCAATTGATTTGTTTCTCCTTCTTTTAAGTGCCCTCCCAGGCTAGTTACTACCTCTGTTTACATACTCAGCTACTAACTCCCATTCACTTTAAATTCCTTTTTATTAGGAGTCTTGCTAACTCTGCCATGCTCTCACACAGTTTCTTAGCAACTGGTCTCTCTCAGTGCTTTAGGTTATTGATTACCCTGCAGATGATGAATTAGCTGAAATTCTTTTCCTTCATTTTTGATGTTCCTCATTTTAGGCTTGAATTTGGCATTTCTAACATATTTTCCTCTGTAGAAAGTATTTTATGGAACAGTTGAACGGTTTTTTGATTAGTAACAAAAATTCTCAAAAATATTGTACAGAATTTGATAACTAGATGATCTTTATTTTATTTGGTCTAAATAATCTAGGAGAATTTTCAAGTTTTATACTTGCTCATTTTAAATATCGTGAATTATCCACAGGTTATAATGCCGTTTGCTCAAAATTCAATCACTCAGAGAAAGACGGTGGATGCTCAAAAGCCTGAAGAGCTAAGAAAATTTCCAAGACAGAAAACTCGTGAGAAGAAAGAACCCTGAAAAGCCCGAAAGTTAGGCTATCTTTAAGGCACCTCTTAAATCTGTCCTTTAGATATCCCTCAAGGATGACTCCAAGACAAGTCATAAGATGCCTGTTCAGTAGGCTAGGCCCAGGCAGTGGTGGCGCACACCTTTAATCCTAGCACTTGGGAGGCAGAGGCAGGCAGATTTCTGAGTTTGAGGCCAGCCTGGTCTACCGAATGAGTTCTGAGTTCCAGGACTGCCAAGACTATACAGAGAAACCCTGTCTCAAAAAACAAAAACAAAAACAACAAAAAAAAGTAGGCTAGGCCTAAGTTTCCATGTCCCAGATTCCAGTTCTGGTAAGCCAATTACTGGAAGAAAACATAGCCCCTGTCAGTAGCCAATCAGGAGCCAGTTGCCTCTCCATCTGGCCTGATGAAATTAAAAATATGGCCCCTAATATTTCATGAGATTAGTAAAAATTAGTTAAAAAATGAAAACATCAAACAGGTTTATATTTAAATAAACAGTTTAATTATATGTTGATCCCTTTTAATAGCTTATATAAATAAATAAATAAATAAATAAATAAATAAATAAATAAATAAATAAATATTGTTACAGTCTACTTTCAATGATTATACCAAGGAAGAAATGTCTTCAATATTGTTAAGTCACTCCCTTGTTCTGCAAATAAATTCTTAAAAGAAAAATCAACTGGTAAATGCATATTGATGTATTTAGCAAGTTTTACTGGAGATAGTGGCCTTCAAGGGAATGAAATTCCAGAATGAATAGAGAAATCCCAGTGTTATCAACAGAGGTTGATGACAAAAGAGATATCCATGGAGAATTGTGTGACAAAATGAAAATGTCCTCATGGTAGCATGTGGTTCTTATCACCTCCTCTCCAAGAACGTTGGGAAATTTTGTTTTTATGTTTATTTTTCAGTACTTCTTCTAGGGAAGATTTCAGAGACATCCTTGTATTTGTTGTTTTTCTTAATTTCCAACAGGCTTTAATAACAGTATACAATGGGATCAGTGCTTTAAGTAAAATAGTCTGTAAACTAGTAATATTTTTGATATTAATTATGTTTGTAAAATAGGTGTTGGAAATTGCCTAATCAGAAAAAAACACAAAATTTAGAATAATAAAATTGTTCCTGTGTAAGTTCTGGTTTGTTTTACCATCTTGAACTTTTCATCTTGCAAAAATTAAATTAAATATACTTGATTTTTGCCTTAGTTTTCTAAGTTCAATAATGTTTTAAAATAGAAACACAAATAAAAAATGTTAACAATAATGGATACATCAATTTTTCAAAAATTTTTCTGGTATATGCTTATTTTATATGATTCTGAGTTTTATCAAGTAATTTTATTCAAGTATATCATGCACATTAATTGTATGCATATTCAATCATCTCAATTTTTCTCTCCTATACAGTTCTTTTCTAGTTACTTTTCTCCTATAGAATCTATATTCTACTTTATTTCATATATATGTATGTATATATGTATGTATATATATGTGTGCATTAATACAAACTAGAATATCCAGATCATGACCCTGACCAAAATTTAAACATCTTCACTAAATTTTGTGTCCTGGACATAAATATAGAGCTCTCAAAAGAAGGTAAATTATGGAGAAAATTTTTAAAAATTATTCAAAATCTCTACAAATTAAAATACAAACTAAAACTATTTAGAGAATTTCCTTTACTCCAATTGGAATTGGGGGGAGGGAGCTTAATATGCTGCAATTGATGTGGAAGGAAAAAGAGACATTGATTCACTTTGGATAGAGTCCAAACTGGTCTAGTCACATTTAAAACCACATGAAAGTTTCTGCAAAAGGTAGAAAGTAATCCACAGCAAAACTATAGCTACGTGATTCTTGGGCCTATGACCAATGAACTCTGTATAATACAATAGAACCTGTTCATTCATGTTCATTGTTATTTCATTCATAAGACACAGGAAATGAAAATAAATCAAATGTCCATCAATAGATGAATGGGAAATGAAATGTAGTTCATTTAACATGGTGGAATGTTTCTAAGCTGTCAAAAATTAAAGGTTGAAATGTGCATGTGAACATATGAAGCTGGAAATAATCGTGTGTGAAGTAAACCAGGCCAAGAAAGATACTATAGCATTTTTCTCATATATTGATGTTAGCTTTGATTCTTTTCATATGTGTGTTTAAACTGAAATAGTAATAAAATCCACAAAACGAGTAATGGTCCATGACATGGTTTTATGGTAGGGAAAATAAAATGTATGTGGTATAAAGGTAAATGAGGAATATCAGAACAAGAATGATTATATTGTGGGATAGTAGCACAAGATAGAAGATTTAGTGTGATTAGGAATAACTAAGAATAAAGATATTTGCACAAGTCCAATGGAGACAATTACCATAGAATATTCCTAAATATGTATACACATATATACCTAACATGAGTAAGATTAATTATTTTATAAGGAGAAATGTCTCTTCCAAAAACCATAAGATTTTCAAATATAATGCCCACAAAAGGTCTGGGATAAAGCTTTTGAAGTTGTTTCCCAGTGGGGTATTATAGAACCCACAAATGTTACAAGATATTGCCAGTGCCCTTCACTACCCTCAAGAATTTGTGGCAAGACTTTATTTCTGAAGACACAACATATTTAAGTCATGAAACATAATGACATCAAGTTGGTACTGATCTGAAAGCTTCATTCCAACAAGCTAACTTCCACAGAGATGTAAGGTGCTATGGTTACTCCTGGAGGAATGAAAAATAATCATCAATCTTAGTCATCTGTGAATGCTGAAGACTGCCAAAATGACAGAACTGAGAAGATATGCCTGCTCTTAAAATACTGACAAAAATGCCATAGGAGTAACCACCAGTTTCTGATTGAATTTAGTCTCCTCTACAAATTGTAACTCATGACAGACACTGCTATCAAGACAAATAAATTGTGTCTTGATAGTCCTAGGTTGTAGAGGAAGAGTTATTATTATTATTATTATGTTAGATTGACATGTGTTAAATTGATTCTTAATGACTTATTTCAATGTCCATAGATTAATGACTTATACAACTCTCATCAGAGGAGGTTGTTTTTTTAGTAGATGCCAATTAACACAGATTCATTAGACTTGCCAACATGCAAATAATAAAAGATTGTAGACTGCTCAGTCTTAAATGGAATTTCTATATCCATATTCTCTCCTTTCAAGGATCAGGGATCATCACAGAGAAGGGTAAAAAGATTGTGGGAGACAAAGGCAGTGCAAGACCACAGTAAAACAATGTTTGCCAGTACCAAAGAGACAATTCCATGTATGCACTGACAGCAACCATGAATGCATATACAAGACATGCACTACATCAGGCAGAATAGAATCTCAGAATGGAGGGTGGAGGGTAGGAAATAACAATAGAAGAAAAGCTATTGACAATTGATGATTGCAGGAATAATGTGAACCAATATTCTTCAGAGTAACATGCCCCTATGAAAGGCCAGCAATGCTCCAGGAAATGTTTATGAATACATAATTGAAGAGGAAAGAAATGAGTGACATTAATCAAGACAAAACACTTATAAAATTTTAAAGTAAAAACCTTAAAATAATGTTTTTGTACTATTTTTCCATATTTATATTAAATATAGTGCTATATCTATTAAAATTATTAAATTATAATTTTAAATATTTGACTATGAACTTATTCAAAGAAAAAAGGCTAATTAAGGCAAATAATTTCAAATATTTGAATGACTCTGCACTTGTTTTACATTAGTTAATACCATTTTATGCTAAATATTGAGATTATTGAGAACATTGATATGTTTTCCTTAGTTTAAAACAATCTAAGAAATTGTTTGATATAGTAAATAACATAATGAATACAATTAAAAGTTTAATATCAGTCAGGTGTTTTGTAAAAGATTTATTTATTTGTATTATTCATTCTTGTGTGCTTATATGGGATTTATTTTACATGCATTCAGGGGCCTGTAGAAGACAAAAAAGAAAGATAGACTGCTGGGTCTTTTTGAGAATCTTCTTTATAGCTTGGTTTGACTGGGAGTGAGTCTCAGCAGTCTTTAATGTTCACTTGCTTTGGGCAGCAGTGGTGGGGAGGCTAGAGAATCTGGTCAGTTTCAAAGACTTTGTCTTCATGGGCTTATCAGTGGGATAGAATGCTTCAAACTCAGAAATGGCCATACAATCCTCTCTTTCTGAACTATCCAACCCCTTGTATAAAGCATTGGAATTAATCTCTTCCACATACAAATTCTATTGGTTCTGTTTCTCTAGAGAAATTATTTTTAATGCAACTTCTGTCCTTAATTCTCAGGTTTGTTCTATGAATGCTTAACTTTCCATGCAACTTCTACTTTCTTGACTCTCTAAAATCCAGTTTCTTTAGAAAATAGTACCATGCCTTAATGGATAGACAGATACCCAGTTCACTATATCAGTTGTTCTTCTTTTTTACCAGAAACTAAGAAAGTTGTTATTTGTTTAGCAAGTCAGAGAATTAAGCTTTTTAAAAATTTCTTCAATAGCTTATTGCATAATGTCTAAACGGAGGGAGCTTGTGACTTTGCACAAAGTTTGCACAAAGAACAGACTGTTAGATCCTACTTCTAGAATTACTTATGATTATTCTAGGTATGTCAATCTCCTTTCTGCCCCATGAATTAAAAAAAATGCTGCATAAAATATTTTTAAATTACTCAATACAGATTTAGAAATAAATAGTAAATTTTCATTCTAAGTAAAAATAATTATGATTTTATAGTTTATATTACACTGTGTAGTCAAGGCAATAGTGATTGGTAATTGAATATGGTACAATGTTTCTATGTTGTACTCTGTAATGTTAAATGACAAAAAATAATTGTTTTTCACTAGAAGACATACTGTATTTGTTCTGCATGAGAGAAAACTAGTGCTGGCTTCTCAATATTCACACTAGCAAACTGATATTAAAATCTGCTTCTGTGCTGGGGTTGACTACTAAATTCTTGCAAAAAGGAAACTATCCAAGTTGAAGGGAAAGATGATTAAAATTTTAAAAATGTTGGGAAAGATGGTAGAATGAAACTAGTTGAAAAAGGAATTGGCAAAATAATGTTTAGACACATTGTTCCATGCCAATGAATAGTTTGGGTGTTTAGAAGTGCTATAAAAACTGTTGCTATAACAACACTAATTAATTATGGTGGGATTTCATGCACTGTAGCTTAGAGCCAACTCATGATGCTCTTATTATATGTGACACAAAATGTGCAAAATGCTTTTGCTGAGGTGTTTTGAGATGTAAGGTGATGAACAAGCCTATGCCTGAAAGGAATTTTGTCCTTGTTAGTGTTTCTGTTGCAACCATGTGCTGTGGTATTCTAAGCCACTGAAGCCTAAAGCATAGACATTATCATGAACATGTTTTTGAAGGAAAAAGACAAAACAAAATAAAACAAAACAAAGCAAAAAAAGTAGAACCCAAGCAACTGCAGTATTCAATTAGACAGTTAATAAAAAACGCAACTGTCAATATGCTATGTTAACTTGTTCCCAGCACTCTACAGTCATGACAGGAAACAGCTGACAGACACAAGACATCAAGGTAGGCAGTGAAGAATCAGGAATATACATTTACTATAAACACCTCCAAAACAATAACTAAAATTACTATGTTCAAAGTCTTCATAACACCTGGATATTGCTAAACGCTACCGTTCATGTTTCAGTTTTTACTAGTTTTGTAGGTGAATTCACCCACACATAAAGATAGAATTTTGCACATATTTATACAATATTTTTTTCAGTGAAGTTAATATGAAATAAAATTCAATGTTTACTTAGAGAATATCAGTAATTTATATTGCAAAATATTACATTAAAGGTAAGAAAACTGCTGAATTCAATAGCAATTAAAATCCGTCACCTAATTTATTTCAAGAGATGTTTATTCATCTCTAGGACAAAGAAATTTCATGAATTTGCATGACAGGTTGAAGGAGAAACCTGAATTCTCAGCCCAGATTTAAAGAACAACAGCAACAAAGTGTCTTACGATGTAGAGTAAAGATGAGCAGTGACTTAGCAGATAAGGTGGACACTTTCCATTTAGTAACGTTGAACCTGACTCTTCAGTTCCTGCATGGGACTGCCAGCTGTGTCAAGGTCTGCCAGCAACTGATTCCCCTGCAGGCATAACGGCAGCTGTGAAGCCACCTGTGTAAGGAGATGAGCTTGCGAGACGAGAGAATCACATTGACCTCCGGCTAGCTTTGTCTTTCTCTAATTTCTGAAATACTGTCAGATCTGAAAAAAGGAAATGACCACCTTCCAATGTTCTCTCAATGCTGTCAGAGCGCCACCTCACTCGGCACTCTCTGTAAGTACCTCACTCGGTACTATGCAGCAGTCATAAGCACACAAATACAAAAGTCATCAGCAAAAGCACCTAAGCTATCTAGTCCTTTTTGATTAATTTTTTTCATGAAGGTTGAAGGATAGACTAAAGGAAGAATTGTGCCAAGAAGAAGTCAAAATCACTTTGGATCTAATGATAGAGTTCATCAATATTTAACCTGAGGGAATCTGCAGTTTATTCATACAAGGCGACCCAGAAGAGGTCTGTGTAAGGGGGAAAGAAAAGGACAGAAAGTGATTTGTTTTCTTGAGATGACATACGGGGTTGTTGTAACACTTTGAGAAATTACAAAAGAATATTCTAGTGCACACATGTGTGAGAGTGTTTGTGCAATTGTGTAACTATAATTCATTTGTATATGAGTTGAAAAACTAATACTAACATGATCAGAAGAAAAAATGTCAAGTGAGACAATATGCTCTAGAAATAGAAAAGCTAAAATTATGAAATTTCTTTTCAAGATAAGCTGTAGGTAATTATGACAAAGAAAAGTGAATGAAAATAAAAATAATTATCCTACATTACTACTTTACAGTATAAGGATAATTACACAGTCCCTCTTATTGCCAAATTCCCACTGATTTCAGTTGGGATTTGGCAAAATAAGATAACATACGTATTCATAGGAAATCTAATGTTTCACTCTTTGTATTAGCTAAAGAATTTATTAGTTTTTTTTTAAAAATCCAGAGAACATAGCAATTGATAGGTTTTGATAAGTGATGTGTCACACATATTTTTAAGATTGTTAACATTTAAGATCTTACAAAATGATCACAGTTCAGAATAGCAAATTTAAATTTATCACATTAGTATATATCAGTGACTTTTTATCAATTATCCTGAAATCTGAGTCTATCAGCAGAATGTATTCATCCATCTTTGCTGTGAAACTGGGAACAAATTTGTTTAAATTATTGGTCTTTTAATTCGCCTCATTTCTCCTCCTGTCTGAGAAGCCTGCTTATTTCAGTCAGCTGCATATGTTGCCGTGATTGATGAGATCTGCTGCAATCAAGCAAACCACCCTGGGTGACCAGTTTACCCTTCCCTGCCTGGGTCCCAGCTGCCAGTTGCCCCCATTGTGTGACAGCTTCTCCTTCTCCTCACCTTGTCATGGAGCCAAGATTGTACACGGTAGGGTATAGGTAAGCATCTGCCTTCACAATCTTTGCCAAAAGCTCACCATTATCAACTGCCAGGGGTGCTTAAAAGCAACAGAGAGTTTTTTCTCTTGACACAGAGAACAAGTCATTTTACATTCTAACCAAACCCTCGGGAACCTCAGTCTCCTGTTTGTTCTTTATCTTTTAAAAGAAAATATTTCATTAGAAATCTTTGTTGCTTTTTAAAAGATGTCATATCACGTCATAGGAAAATAACAACAACAAAACAACAACCACCACAAAAAGACCCCAAAATCACTTTTTCATATATTCTATATACTATACAAGGACATTTTATTGAAAGATGGAGATTTTTGCCTCCAGTAATTATATTCTTATATAACAAGAAAATTAAAGAGCTGTCAAACATTTTAATTCATGCAAAGTATAAATGAAATCTACCTATAAAGGTGAATTATCCTGAAACATCTGTCCTTCTATTTGTACACTGACAAGGGTAGGCCAAAACCAAATGAGAAAGAGAATTGCTTCTGAATAGCAACATTAAATCAAGTTTTACTGTTTTGGTTCTTAACTGCAGAATGCTAAAATTTTTATTGTTAAATTATCTGTGGTTGTAATTTAGTATTTATTGAAAGCCCAGGGTAATCTAGGAATTTTAAAGTCTATAAATAAAGTGCATATCTTGTCTTTAAAAAGTTATAAATTTCTATATAGGAATATGTTAGAGATTATTCTTATGCATGCAACTATGCAAAAATAATATGATACATAATTTGGAAAATAATACGCCTGTCAGTGTAGCAATGAATTTACTTCAAAGCCTTTGGTACAAACACAGTTGTTCAGGTTTATGAAGATCAAAAGCTTTTTCAGAGAAATAGTTCAGTTAAAAACTGAGCTGCTACACAACAGCTGGAAGATCTTGGACAAGTTATCTCATTTCACAGAATATAAGTCACCTTATCTTCAAATGGTAATAATGAAACTTCCCTTGTGTGTTTTCCTGAGAAATGAATATAAAATACATGTAAATATATGTAAAGCTCTTAATGTAGTGTCTAATGTGAGCCACTGCTGTTACTGAGTGGTAGATGAAGAACATAAGGGTTTCTTACCGATAATTCTGAAGTAAATATGACATATGTTCTGAGAGCTGTGAGTGAATTGAACTTTATCACCACACTTCCAACAAACAGTACGTACAAAGCAGAAGAAACATAAAGCTGTGTCGTGACTTGACATGCTAGGGCAGAAATATGAGCAACTCATAGTAACCATTCTGATTTACTTTCTATGTGAAGATGATATTCAAGTTTTATTAAGTCTTTCACTTGACTGTTGAGTATCACATTGGTAAGTTGACATGTTCTTGTTCTTGATCCTTTTGACTACTTGGAATCTGTTCTGTGTAAACTGATACACTTCATAAGTATAGGTTTTTTTATTACATTGAAAATTAAATATTCTCTTTTCCACCTGTTCAACTCCTCATAAAATTTTTCAATGTCATTTTTTGTTAGTAAATTGAAGTTAAGAACAAACGTAGATTTTCTTCTTGATGAACTAAACAGATATTAAATATAATAAATAATTTGTGAAAACAGCATACTAGTTAGGTCTGTCTATATTTCCATTATTATTATCAGTATGTTTCTTGTTTTTCTCCATATTCAACTGAAATTTGGAAATTTAATTCTCTGTGATCATATTGGCCAGAAAAATCACAGCCTAATTCAGCTTTCCCTGTCAATGTTTCAGTCACCAAATCATATATAGAAAGGTATATGGGACTGAACTTACTCTATAAGTTATTCACATTTTACCAAACCTAGATTTCAAAGGATAGACGTAAAGATAATTCTCTTATTGTGGATGGTTTAAATTCTGCAACAGCGGCTATGATTGCTACTCACATATCTAGATTCTCACTGGTATGAAGATGTGATCATAGCTGATAGTAAAACCATAAATTCTATGTGAAAGAAATCTACTCCTTTCCTTACTTGGCTGTTTTTACAATGATTGTGCATTACTTTCACAGCTACTTTAGCTTTTGCTTTCTGCTCTCTTGCTTTTGCAGGGTATTGAAAGGAAGACAGAAACAAAACTATCATGAACTAGCACTAATCAGATAAATCATATTGTTTTGTAACCTTAAGGAATACAGATCGTTAGATACTTGTTATAGTTATTGGGGTATTCCCTCACAAAACAGCAATGCATATGGGTTCATAAAAGGCATAGAGATAAACCTCTCTGGAGATGATTTTAAGAACAGTGTCTGTTTATCAACTGTGATTAGTTAACCTTTTACCTCAGATTGAATAGTAAGTGCCCATACCACCAAGATCTCTATGCAAAAGAAGCACAATAAAGGAGACAAGTGATAAGGCATGATAAAGGTTACTCACATTAGCATTCTGACGTCAGTAGCATTATATGCTTTGCTTGTTTGTAAGTAGGGCAATGTGCCAAGTAGGCTGGCTGCTAGGTCATGCCTGCATTTACTCTGACAGGTACTTACAACAGGAGGTGGGTCAAAATCTAGGAGGAAAACAAATGGATGTTACACTTGATTGGGAAGCCAGAAGGACAGTGCTCAGAAGAGACTTTCTAGATTTTTTTTTTTTGTCCCAGTAGGTAAGCACTGAAGCAGCACATGTGCCATGGCTCTTTGGGTTACTATAGAAAGATATGGATAATATTTTCTAAGTAAAAATGACAGAGAGGGAATGGACCACTTGATGCGATGATGCATGAAGATGGCAGATGGAAGGAAAAGATGTATTGGAGATGATCATGTATTTTCAATTGGCTACAGAGAAAATTATTCAGTACTGATCTCATTTTTCAAATATTTGGAAGACTCATCTAGGTAAAAATCATATTTGTTTCCAAGAGATAAAAATATCTGTTTTTTCTATGAATATTGAGATAGAGAATAGCATCAAATAATATAGAAGTATTTCAGTATTATTAGACTAACCTCTGTTGTTCACACCTTGCTCAAATCTGTACCAAGTCAAAGGAATGTGATTTAAGCAGTACATATCGAATTAATTTACTAAAACATTTGATGTTGATGTTACACTGATGATTTTTTATGAAATCTAAAATCTGTTAAATTTATTTTAAATTGGTAGGAATAGATCCAAAAATAATTTTTAGTACTCACACTGATGTTCTACAATAGAAAATAATCTGATAATAGAGGTTTGAAATAATTGTTGCATACAGTCTTGAATTAAATTCTTATGATGAAATAAAAGATACAAAATTATTTAAAATGAAAATATTACATAATTAATTTTACATAAATAAATATAAATATAAATAAATTAAATGCCATTAGTGCACAGATTCACTTAAATCTTTTTATATAACAACCAAACACTCAAATTAATTCTAATTTGCTATGGTAGATCTATTATAATACTTTTGTCCCCTTGAGGTTTAATTAATTGTATGTGTGTGTGTGTGTGTGTGTTTGTGTGTGTGTTTGTGTTGTATGCGTGTACATTTCTGTGTATCTCTATGTGGCACAATGTCTTGGAAACTCTGGAATCAGTTGTCTTGCCATTTAGAGGTCCCTGATCACTTCTAACTGAAAACTAGCCTTCCTTTACTTGAACACACTCCATTAATCTCATGTGGGATCAGCACCTGCAAGATGGTACTTACTTTTCTCAGAATCACAAGCAGTTAGTCCTTAATACAAAACCTGATCCATAACTGGAGTAAAATCTTAACCACTTAAGGAGTGGTTCTCAAGATTCAATCCTCTACCCATCATCATAGTGATATACCATCTCTAAGTCTGATATCAAATATTTGCCTCTCTGTAGTTTCATGCACAGTGTCATGAAAATATTCAATTATTATGCTTTTTGACATATTTTCTGTGAAGAACAATAATGATATACTTTTATTAATAACAAATTGCTTACCGATTTCCAGGAAATAAAATTTAATTCTATCCACTGGAGTACTATTTGACTTATAGAGCAGTGGGTAAAGCCTAGGTCTGGTAGCCAAAAATTTAACCACAATAAAAAAAATTGCTAATTGTTCGTAGATTCTTAATTGAATTAATTTTCCCAGCAAAAGGGACCTTGGTCAAAAGATAAGACTGCTCTCTCTTGTATCAGCCAGAAAATAGGAGAACATAGCAATCTTTGTTTTCATTGTTAAAGGAGCAATTGGTATCTGGATGGTCAGAACTTTAGAAGTATTAAACCACTGTTCTTTTTAATACTTTCTGAGATTCCCCCAAAACATCATTAAAATACCCATGTAAAAATTGGAAATATATTTATTTACAAGCAATCCTACACATTTTAGACAATAATAGAAATTATTTTTACCATCAAATTACTGAAATTACACTAGATGCTAATATATTGCATTGCCATTCAATTTTTTTTCTTAATGTGGAAAAGGAACAGGATAGAGCATGGCTACAGGACACAGTAAACATACTGGAACTGTTGTGCATGACACTGAATACTCTATATGTCCTTACTTCCATAGCTAATGATTTTTGTTCATTTTTTTATATCATTTATATCATGTTTTATATGGTGGACAGACTGCTAAGAGTGGTTTCTTTGGCCTAGCAAAGAGAACAACAAATGCTCATAGACTTTATTTAAGATTTCTTCCTGTTTAAGATTAATTTTAACCTGCAAAATGCTCAATCTTCATATATATGTAAAACATCTCTCTGGTCTACTGTGTGGCTGACCTCTGATCAACTGGATCTAAGATTTGATAGCAAAAAACAACTGAGTGATACTTGAGAAAGATAAATGCTACTAAATCCCAGAGCTAATCACCTCAAATACCTGAGTATGCTTCCTAATTTTAGATCCTTTGGGTTGTGTAGTATGGAATATGTAGGAATTTCTCTAGGGCAATTTCCTTAACATTTTTGTTGGTAATATCCAGAACTTTTGAATGGGTTTCTTCAGTGAAACAACTTAACAATAGGTAAGCTGCCTATTTCTCTGTAGAGGTATAATGAAGTGGCTTAAGAGGAAAAATTAGGCTGAAATACAAGCTGTATTTTTTCTACAAAGGGTTAATGATTCAGGATATCTGATCCTACTCAAGGTATCTATGATATATACTGATGCTCTATGAGAAAATCTGAAAAGCAAAACAATTTAAAACATCATAAGGATAGGGACATTGCTAGGAATCTGGAGCGAAAATGTCTTCTCTGGGTAAACTTTTTCTGAGAAATAATTTCTGGTGAGAGTTAAGGACATTGAAGGTGAGAAGTAAAGAGTGATAGCAGATGAAAAGAATAATCTCAGTTTTCTAGTATAGTCCACAAATTCATAAAGTTTAGATATGTGTAGCACCAGTATTTCATTTTTAAAAGATTTATTTATTATATATACAACAGTCTCCTGCATGTATTCCCAAAGACCAGAACAGGGCACCAGATCTCATTAAAGATGGTTATGAGCCACGATGTGGTTGCTGGGAATTGAGCTCAGGACCTCTGGAAGAACAGCCAGTGCTCTTAACCTCTGAGCCATCTCTCCAACCCCAAATGTATGTAAGATGAGACTCATTCATGTTTTGTTTTGTTTTGTTTTTAAGATTTATTTACTTATTTTATATGAGTACAACTTTCACTTTTCAGACACACCAGAAGAGGGCATTAGATGCCATTACAGATGGTTGTAAGCCACTGTATGGCTGCTGGGAATTGAACTCAGGTCCTCTGGAAGAGCAGTCAGTGCCCTTAACCACTTATTCACCTCTCTAGATCATCCAGTATTTCATAATATATCAATGCTGTGTAAGACAGAAAGCTGATCATAGCATGTCCTACAAGACAACTCCCACACCTCAGACTCAGGGAGCATCTTGGCCAAAGGAATGGAAAGTTTGTAAAAGAGAAAAAAAAACAGTACTGATATTTGTATCCTATAAATGACAGGGACATGTACATTCTAAAATACATGAGGGAAATACAGTGGAGATATATATATATGGGGTGATTTGGAAAAATGAAAGCAGAGGGAGAAATGATATAATTATATTATAATCTTAAATGTAAAATAAAAAGTTCCTTAGACAAATAATTACAAACACTGAATAAAATTAGCATTTGATTTTTCTCTTTAGATTAAGAAAAATATATTTCTTATAAGACATAACCCATTTATGTGAAATTAGATTAATCTTCTAGATTAATAAAAAAGAAAATGCTGCATTCATTGTTCATTACAAATGCACATTCTTATATAGAAAATTTAGTCACATAGGAATTTAGCCTTCACTTTCATATCTGCATAAAAGAAGGTAAATGAAAATTCTATTAAAATGTTCTATTTATTAGCAGAAGTGCAATGGAACCCACTGTACCCAAATATTAAACAAAGCAAAACAAGCCCATAGTAAATCTCACTATGATATTTCCCAAGATGATCTAATATCATATGCCTCTCCCAGAACTCACATAGAATCCTCTAAATATTTTAGGTCCACTCTAAGACAACTTCTTATGAGGAAGAAAAACTAGCCCTTTAGTGTTTTCCAGAATGAGAGCCTATTAGCCACAAGAGGCTATCAAACACAAAACATTTGCCACAGTGCTGAAGTTGAAAATACAAATTTATTTATTATTAATAAACATAAACATATATGTGGATAACAATATGTAGTTTGTGAATACATCTTAATGATTTGTGTAGTTAAAGGCAAATTGTCCTAGTTATTTACTGAGTTTGGTTAGAATTTACACCTCAGCTTTCAAATTACCTCAGTTTTATTATTATTTTGTTTACCTCTTTACCATCACTTTCTGACAGACTGCCTGTGATTTCTCTTTCTTCCTCAAGGTCTAAATAGTGTTTCGAAAATGTAGTGTGCAGTCATTTCTGTGCTGACAACAGTTCGATTCTCTAGTCTCTCAGATGCCAGCCTTGCATTTTTTAATTTTTTATTATTATTTTTTTTTATCTTCAGTCTCTTGCCACTTCCTCAACATCACTCGGTGTCAGGTTACAATGCTTCTTCTAAAACTACCCTTTAATAAATCATATATTTCCATTGCAACATGTTTTGTTTTTTCATTGGGAACTATCACTCAGAAGTGTAACTCTCCCAAAGAAGAAGAGGAGTGTGAACGGGGTAAAGATCTATATAAGTGGGTACTGGAATGAGAGCGGGTGATATTGGGATGCAAAGTGAATACAAGAATAAACTAAATAAAAAATATCTTAAAAATTCCTACAGTAATCCTGTATGAAACTGCTTTTCATGTAAAACAGACAATACAAAAATAGGAAGGATTGCTAAAAATATAGAAAGACAATAACTATGAGAATTGTTCATCCTGGAGAACTTTGATTATTAAAATCTGTAAAAATGAAAATTTGTGATGTTACCATTATAGATTTTAACTCAGTAGAGTTTTAACTACCTGAGATTTAATCAACAAAGTTTCACTATTTTTCTTCCTTGCCTGTGTGCAATGAATTTCTACTCACCAAAATATATAATATCAGTGAGCCCAGGAAACTAGCTTCTCTCACAGTGCTAGAATTCACAGGACAGATGTAAAATGGGTATTTCTGAATGCCATACTTACCACCATTTGTTTATCATATTTTTATTCATTTTAACAAAATATTTTGTACTTATCAAGACTTTGTAAATTAAATAAATGAATGTACAATGTTTAAAGCTCTATGGAACACATAATACACATTTCTGATATTTCCTATGTTGTATGAAGGAACAACAGATATAATTTCACTTTAGTGTGAAATTTTCTGTCATTTTCAATCTTTTTATTTGCTTTCCTATTAAAGTTTTGTTGAAGTTCTCATCAAAGTAGGTATGTTATATCCTACTAAATTTGCAAAGTTAATAATAGTAGACCTAATAATGACATTGATAGATTGCATTTGTTACATAATGGATATATGTCATCATCATTCTTTGTACTTCTTAGACCTTGTCTAATTTGGGAAACTGGCATCCTCTGATAATTTAGAACATTTCAGAAGAGTCATACTAAATGAGTACTGTTAATTGTCCTATATATAGAACACAATTTAGAACATTGTTATTAAAATAAAAGATTGAGTACTACTCAGCTATTAAAAACAATGAATTCATGAAATTCTTAGGCAAGTGGATGGAACTAGAAAATATCCTGAGTGATATAATCCAATCACTAAAGAACACACATGGTATGCACTCACTGATTAGTGGATTCACAGACCACATGAAGCTCAAGAAGGAAGACCAAAGTGTGGATACTTCAGTCTTTCTTAGAAGGGGGATCAAAATACCCTTGGGAGGAGATACAGAGACAAAGTGTGGAGCAGAAATTAAAGGAAAGGCCATCCAGAGAGAATGTCCCACCTGGGGATCCAGCCCATATACAGTTACCGAATCCAGACACTATTGTGGATGCCAACAAGTGCTTGCTGATAGGAGCCTTGTATATATGTCTCCTGATAGGCTCTGATATTGCCTGACAAATACAGAAGTGGATGCTCACAGCCATTCATTGGACTGAGCGTAGGGTTCCCAATGGAGTAGCTAGAGAAAGGACCCAAGGAGCTGAAGGGGTTTGCAGCCCCATAGGAGGAACAACAATATGAACCAACCAATATCCCCAGAGCTCCCAGGAACTAAACCACAAACAAAAAAGTACACATGGAGAGACCCATGACTCTAGCCACATATGTAGCTGAGGATGGTCTTATCAGACATCAATGAGAGGAGAGTCCCTTGGTCCTGTTAAGGCTTGATACCCAAGTGAAGGGGAATTCTAGGTCAGGAAAGTGGGAGTGGGTGGATTAGTGAGCAGGGGGAGGGGTTGGGATAGGGAGTTTTGGTGGGGAAATGAGAAAAGGGGATAATATTTAAATTGTAAATAAAGAAAATATCTAATAAAAATAAGCAAATGAATAGATAGATAGATAGATAGATAGGATCTTTGTAATAGTAAAAAAAATAAAAGTAAAAATAAAAATAAAAGACTGAGGAATCAAACAGAGATTGGGTACCAATAGCATTGTAATTCCAGAAAGACATTTACATAATCCCAGTTTATGAAGTTCCATCTTATTGTGTGGACAGATTTGCAGCTTTTCTTTACCTGGATATGGTAGAAAGGATGAAATGCCTACCTTTCAATTAGATTACTTCAGTAAATAATCATCTTGAACTTACTTCTCTAGGTAATCATGTTGCCTGTTTTCTGTAAGATTAAAACAAAATAACAACATTGCCAGAAAAATTGGAGTCTTCTCCAATAACTGTGATTTCACTAGCACTGAGTAATTAGCTAGGCATGCACTAGGTATGATATCTCTGTTGTTGATAGCGTCTTAAGTCAAATTAGGGAGCTTTTGGTTATTGCCAAGTTATGTGCAACTAAGATACTTAGGCATTCATAAGGTTATCATGACATACTGTAATTGATGTCATTCACACTTGTCATATATTTGTAGGTTGCCCTCCCTCTTCTTTGAAATACTGTATGACTGCTTCTGATACCATAAAAGCTATTCCTCCTAGAGGAGGATGGGTGTAGGTTCCACAAAGTATGTTTCTGAAGACTGTTTTTGAACTATATGGTGTCATCACAAACATGGACGTACCTTCTACCTCTGGAGATCAATCTATAAACTCATGCCTAAAGTTAAACAACACACACCACTTATCAGGGAAACTTCTATTTGCAATAGAGGGAGACTATTACAGACAACCACAATCAATCAAAATATAGAGTACTGGAGTCTAATCCCAATGGATACATCTGTAAAACTGTCCTGCACCTAAGGTTCAGAGAACATTGCAAAGAATGGGATAGAAAGACTGTAAGAATCAGGGGATTTGAAACTTTGCTGTGCAATTGCTTATCCAATTAAGTTCAGAAACTATAGTCATAACATCTTCCCAAGGTAGCTCCCATTCCGTAACATGGTTGACATGAACAAATATGCCTGACTCTATAAGGAAAATCCCTTTAGGCCTCAACCCTAAACAAAGAACTACAGGCAAATGATGAAAGCTAGGATCAAGAGAAATGGTCCTCCCCAGGGAGAAGTATACTAACTTGTTGTTCACTGCCAATATGTCAGTCCCAAAAACCTACATAAAAGTAACATTATATTAACTCAACAGGCCATATTTAGGATTTTTTAAATACAAATACATATATGCTTGCAGTAACAATTAATGAAGAAGTAGGCTATAAATTAGAAGGAAAGCTGGAAATTAAAAGAACAAACATTGATCAAATGACTCAGAAGATGGTGTCTATGAAGTCTTGTCTTAATACAAAGTACTTTTTCTGAAGATTACTATTTTTTGTGAGCAGCCTGAAATTAAGTGAAGCACTTAAGTTTGTAACAACCTTTGGTTTCTCAAAGCTATATATTAAGCAATTAGCAAACAATGGGCAAAATAATATTATTTATGTAGTAATATATTACAAACACACATATAGGTATGTTGAATCTAATGGTTGACACCTTTAAAAGATTTTACAATCATTTTTAAGTGCCCATGTCTGATGAACTTTCTACAAATGTTCATTTTACATTTATTTTCCTTCTATCTTACTGTAGTGAGCCATAAAAACAGACATGATGGGAATAATTACTCTTAGACTCATGTGTCCTTCATTTCACACCACATTTAAAACATCCAGTCTATAAAAAGTTCAGAGTGACTTCCTTTTTCCCTGAAATAACTACCATTTCAGAAAGGTGTTTATTGGTGGCAGCATGGTCCATTAACACAATCCCTCAGGACTTGCCCTGCTATGATGAACAGACTCTGCTATGTAAGATACCTCCCTGGCAATAAAAATATACTCTCTTTTCAGAGCCATTACCTTCAGCAATTAAATCTAGTAAAATTAGAAAACATATTCTCGAAAATTGACAAAATAGTTTTTATTAACTCATCAGAGGAAAAAAAGTGTATGCAATAATGCTCCTCCAAGATTTGCTTGGTTTTGTCATTCTATATTAACACAAATTTATTTTTGTCTGTCTGTCTGCCTGTCTATCTGTCTATCTGTCTATATCTGTCTGCCTGTCTGTCTGTCTTACTGTCTGTGTTTTTAAGAATGCACATAATATATGTATATGTGTGACTTGGGGCACACGGACGATAAATGTGTTATGTCAGGTTTCCTAAGTATCATTTTCTGCTTTGTTCCCTGGACAGTTGGAGTCTTAGTGAATCTTTTTCTAGCAGTATGGAATGGAAGCCCCAATGGATTCTCCTCTTCCACTTATAAGAGCAGTAGAAAGGAATATACATGTGGCCAAAACTAGAGTTCACATATTCGTATGTTTCAAAACAATTTCATAGACATCATACATACATTTGTGTGTGTGCATGTGTATGTGTGTGAGTGAGTGTGTATGTGTGTGGGTGTGTATGAAGAACTTATTTCTCAAACTCAAAAGGAAAAGTGTATTAAAGTGGTATTTCCATTCTTTCTGCTGACCCTCAGAGCTTCAGTTCTTTTTGTCACCCAATACCATATCAGGTTCCCCTCTTCCCCCTCCCATTCCCCCTTCCAGTCCACTTTCCCTCCCAGGTGCCTCCCTCCCTCCCCACTTATGATTGCTTTCTTCTCTCTCCCAAGTGGGACTGAGGCATCCTCACATACATGGGCATTTCAGATTGTTGACTTTTTGAGTTCTGTGGACTGTCTCTTGGGTATTCTGTACTTTTATTTTTTGGCTAATATCCACTTATTAGTGAGTAAATACCATGCATGTCCTTTTGGGTATGAGTTACTTAACTCAGAATGATATTTTCTAATTCCATCAATTTGCCTGCAAAACTCAGGATGTCCTTGTTTAATAGCTGAGTAGTATTGCATTGTGTAGATGAACAACACTTTCTGTATCTATTCTTCTGTCATAGGACATCTGGGTTGTTTCCAGCTTCTGGCTATCACAAGTAAGGCCACTATGAAAACAGCAGAACACATGCTCCTGTGCCATGATGGTGCATCTTTTGGGTATATTCCCAAGAGTGGTATTGCTGGGTCTTCTGGTAGATCTAGTTCCAATTTCTGAGGAACCTCCAGATTGATTTCTAGAGTAGTTGTACCAGTTTGTAATCCCACCAGCATAGGGCCAGCAGAAAGAATGGAAACAGGCAACTTCAGGAGGTAGGGGGTTGTGGGAGTTTTCCAGAATGCACAGAGAAGCTGGGAGGTGAGAAACTCCCAGGACTCAAAGATAGGGACCTTAGAAAAAATGCCCAACAGCAGAGAGAGGGAACTTATAGAGCCCACCTCCATCAAGAAGACAGAGCATTAAATGACGGGGGGGGGGAAATCCCACAGTCACAAATCTGATCCATAATTGTTTCTGTCTGAAAGAATTACAGGAATGGAATGAAGAGGAGCCTGAGAAAAAGAAGGTCCAGCAATAGGCTCAAAGTGGGATCCAGCTCAAGGAGAGGTCCCAAGTCCTGATACTACTACTGAGGCTATGGAGCGCTCAGAAAAAGGAATATAGCATGAGCACAATCCGGAAGACCCAACAAGCAGCTCAAAGGGTCAGATGTAGATATTTGCATCCTACCAATGGACAGAAGCAGCTGAACCCTGTTGTTAAATTAGGGAAAGGTTGAAAGAAGCTGAGGAGAAGGGCCACTCTATCAGAGGACCAGCAGTCTCAATTTATCTGGACTCCCAGGATATCTCAGACACTGGACCACCAAACAGACAGCATACACCAGCTGATATGAGGTCCCCAACACATATACAGCAGAAGACTGCCAGGTCTGTGTTCTTTCAGAGATGATGCACCTAAACCTCAAGAAACTGGAGGTCCCAGAGAGTCTAAAGGTCAGGTGGGGTGGAGGTGTGGGGACATCCACATGGAGACAAGGGTAGGGAGGATATTTGGGATGTGGAACAGTTGGAGATGGAGGAAGGTATAAATTCTGGAGTGTAAAAAATAAGTAAGTTTTTTAAAAATTTGGTATTTCTTCAGCTTATCTGCACAGGAAGTTGACTCCAGTCACTAGGTAAGTTTGTTCATTTATAAGCAATTTTGATACCACATTTACAGTTTTATAAGATCTGTGTTAGGTTTGTTTATCAGATTATACTGCAATTACAAAATATTTTTCCTACCTCTAAAATTGTTCACATACATCTCCTCATTCTTCTACAAAATAATAGCCTCATTTACTCTAATTTTTATTACATGAATATGTATTTTTATTACATGAATATATATATTCATGTGCATTTTTATTACATGAACACACACACACACACACACACACACACACACCACTCCAAGATTCGCTTGGTTTTATCATTCATCATGGACACAAAATTACTTTCGTCTGTCTGTCTGTCTGTCTGTCTGTCTGTCTGTCTGTCTTTCTGTCTGTCTGTCTGTCCTAAATATAAATATATATCCTATTTATTTAGTATATCATGCTATATTTATGTATGTTTTCAGGGCTAACTTTTAGGCACGGGACAATCATAAGTGTGTTTTTTCCTGGGGAAGGCCACATTTCCAACAGCTTTCTCCAGTTGTCTATTGTCCTTTGTGTGTGGTTGAAACATTATGGGCTTTACTCCATTTATTCTGACATGTTATAAGTGTCATCCTATTCTGCTCATATTGCGATAATAAATTTATGTTTCCAGTATGATATAAAGGTTTATATTTTAGTGTAATGGACATTTGAAAACATTACCTATTTTTTCTTTTTCTTTAGTTGAATAGGTTTCAAAAGAAAAGGTTTGATCAAGTCCAGAGAAGAAAGAATATATGCATGAGTCATAGAGAGCATTTGCCACTGGGATTATTATACCTGGAAGATAAGAAACAACTCAAGAGCAGTGAACACCTTCAGTTCTGAGGTTTAGATGATACAGGAAATCAACTCTGTGTTAGAGATGATGGGAAACAACAAAGATTTTTCTAATGAGTCATTAGTTCAGAGAAAGGAGAAGATGATTTTGTAGAGTTATTATTATTCTTATCATTCAGAATTAGACAATTTTATAGCACAAATATACTAAAATATATTAATAAGAATAAAGATAAAGAAAAATAAAAATATGCAAACTCTTCAAAATAAGAATTTCACTATATTATATTCAAGTAAGGAGGATGTATTATCCTATTAACATTGTGTAGAGAAATACCTAAGATAACTGGAGTGGGTTTCAGAGATATAAATGACTAACACTTTTCACAGTTATCAAAGTTGTATTGTTATTTTCATAAATATGCTGTATTAGTCAGGGTTCTCTAGAGTCACAAAACGTATGGGTAGTCTCTATATAGTATGTGGCAGTTTATTATCATCAACATTATGTTCTTGAATAAACCACAACTAACTAAAATCAGTAATTGTCACATGTCAGCATGCTTTTCATTAGGGAATTTGTCGATGACTTACAGCTTGTAGTCAAACTCCCCAACAATGGCCAGCAGCAGTAGTTGTGGATGGAAGTCCAAGGATCTAGCAGTTGCTCAGTCCCACAAGGGAAGCAGGCCAGGAAGAGTCAGAATCTATCTTCCTTCATCCAATGTCCTTATATAGACCTCCAGCAGAAGGAGTGGCCCAGATTAAAGGCCTGTGCCACCATGCCTTTAAACCCAGATGACCTTGAACTCATAGATCTCCTTATCTTAATCTTCTGGAATTCATAGTCACTATGCTTCAAGATCTGCCATGCCAAGATGCAGGTCAGAAACTTGTATCTCTGAGCCTCCAGATTAGGATCATAGGTGAGCCTTCCAATTCTTGATTAGCTTATTCCAGATATAGTCAAGTTGACAATCAGGAATAGCCACTACATATGCCTACTATGTATTATTACATATGTCAACAACCCCCATAACAAAGACTCATTTTTCTATCTTGTCATTTGAGACAGTGAAAGTAAGAAATATGATTTCTTTGATTTTTCTTTTTGCTTGTTTGTTCATTTTTGAACACACCTTTGCATATCGGTTTCATACAAGTGTGTATAGGTAGCACTTAGAGTTCAATAGCTATTGGAGAACATAATTATTATTCTTCTAAGAAGCCAGTCAAGACAGAAACAAAATGAATAGTGTTAGAGTGATGAAGTAGAATGCGTGATAGTTAATTTAACCAAAATTTCTGTCAACAATTTTGTCAGTACAATTGTAAAAACCAGAGTGGCTAGGTTTTATTTGTGTTTTCTAAGCATATATAAGGTTCCTTAAAAAGAGAATGAAAACCAAAGTTGCTCCATTTTATTACAAAAGGATAAATAATTATTAGAAAGTATATTATATAGAAAAATAATTATAGAAAGTTGATGCTTAGAAATATAGGGATCAACTCCGCCATCTTTGCTCCAGCATCAGGGCAGTTGGGACCTCCAGGCTCAGAGACAGACAGGCATAATATCACTTGGGTCTCAGGCAGCTTGTGTGTAGCTGGCTCCCAAGAGCTGGGCAGGTTTGCAGTAACCGACACGCCAGCTCTGCTGTGGGATTTCTGGCCTGCAGAGGGACCCCCTCCCCCCTCTGGGAGAGATCACATACCCCTGCACAGGGCAGGAACCTACCAGCCTCCCTTTGGCGACCTCTGCTCCGGGAATCCATTATGCTGAGCCTTTGGATTTGCAGGGATTCCCCAATATAACATCAATGGGGGCAAGGTACATCAGGGCTCCAAAGTCACTCAGGAGCAGGGCAGGCCCCAGAAATCGGTGCCAGGGGAATCCCGGTAATACAGGGGGGCCAGAAATAGCTGTGCATGCTCACAGGAGGTTCAACCAATAGCCAGTGACAGCAGAACCAACTAACACCAGAGGTAACCAGATGGCAAAAGGCAAACGTAAGAACATTACTAACAGAAATCAAAGTAATATGGCATCATCCGAACCCAACTCTCCAACAGCAGCAAGTCCTGGATACCCGACCAAATCCGAAAGACAAGATCTGGATTTAAAGTCACTTCTCATGATGCTATTAGAGGATTTCAAGAAAGACAAAAATAAATCTAATAAAGAATTACAGGAGATCATGAATCAACGGTTAGAAGCCCTTACAAAGGAAACACAAAAATCGCTTAGAGAAATGCAGGAGAACATGTATCAAAAGATGGAGGCCCACAAGGAGGCAACACAAAAATCGCTTAAAGAAATGAATCAACGGGTAGAGGCACTTTCAAAGGACACACAAAAATTGCATAAAGAAATGCAGAAGAATATGGGTCAACAGATGGATGCCCATAGGGAGGCAACAAAAAAATTGCTTAAAGAAATGAATCAACGGTTAGATGCCCTTACAAAGGAAACACGAGAATTGCTTAAAGAAATGCAGGAGACGATGGATCAAAAGATGGATTCCCATGAGGAAGAAACACAAAAATCGCTTAGAGAAATACAGGAGAACTTGGGTCAACAGGCAGAAAGCCTGAAAGAGGAAACGCAAAAATACCTTAAAGAAATACAGGAAGATACAAACAAACAAGTGAAGGATCTCAGCAAATCCATCCAGGATCTAAAAACGGAAGTAGAAACAACTAAGAAATCACAAAGGGAGACAACTTTGGAGATAGAAAACCTTGGGAAGAAATCAGGAGTCATAGATGCAAACATCAACAATACAATACAAGGGATGGAAGAAAGAATCTCAGGTGCTGAAGATACCATAGAAAGCATCAACTCAACAGTCAAAGAAAATGCAAAATGCAAAAAACGTGTAACCCAAAACATCCAGGAAATCCAGGACACAATGCGAAGACCAAACCTAAGGATTATAGGTATAGATGAGAGTGAAGATTTGCAAATTAAAGGGCCAGGAAATATCTTCAACAAAATTATGGAGGAAAACTTCCCTAACCTAAAGAGAGGGATGCCAATGAACATACAAGAAGCCTACAGAACTCCAAACAGACTGGACCATAACAGAAATACCTCCCATCACATAATAATCAAAACATCAAATGTACTAAACAAAGAAAGAATATTAAAAGCAGTAAGAAAAAAGGGCAAAGTAACATACAAAGGAAGACCTATGTGAATCACGTCAGACTTCTCACCAGAGACTATGAAAGCCAGAAGATCCTGGGTAGATCTCATGCAGACACTAAGAGAGCACAAATGCCAGCCTAGACTACTATACCCAGCAAAACTCTCAATCACCATAGATGGAGAGACCAAGATATTCCATGATAAAACCAAATTTTCACAATATCTTTCCACAAAACCAGCCCTGCAAACGATAATAGGTGGAAATCGCCAATACAAGGAGAGAAACAACACCCTGGAAAAAATGAGATAGTAACCTTCTTGCTTCAAACCCAAAAGTAGATAACCACTCAAACATAAAGATAACATCAAGAATGGCAGTTGGCAATAACCACTATTCCTTAATCTCTCTTAATATCAATGATCTCAATTCCCCAATAAAAAGACATAGACTAACAGACTGGATATGTAAACAGGACAGAGCATTTTGCTGCATGCAGGAAACGCACCTCAGTGTCAAAGACAAACACTACCTAAGAGTAAAAGGCTGGAAAACAATCTTACAAGAAAATGGTGCCAGGAAACGAGCCAGAGTAGCCATCCTAATGTCAGATAAAATTGACTTCCAACCTAAAATCATCAAAAAAGACACAGAAGGACACTACATAGAGATCAAAGGAAAAATCCACCAAGAAGAACTCACAATCCTGAATATATATGCTCCAAATGCAAGGGCACCCTCATTCATAAAAGAAACTTTACTAAAGCTCAAAGCACACATCGTACCTCACACAATAATAGTGGGTGACTTCAACACCCTGCTCTCTGAAATGGATCGTTCAGGAAAGCAGAAACTAAACAGGTACACAATGAATCTAATTGAAGCCTTGGACCAAATGGAACTAACAGATATATATAAAACATTTCATCCTAGAGCAAAAGAATACACCAGCTTCTCAGCACCTCATGGTACCTTCTCCAAAACTGACCATATAATTGGTCACAAAAAAGACCTCAACAGATATAAGAAGATAGAACTAATCCCATGCCTCCTATCAAATCACTATAGTATAAGGGTGGTCTTCAATGGCAACAAAAACAACAGAAAACCCACATACACATGGAGGCTGAACAATGCTCTACTCAATGATAACTTGGTCAAAGAGGAAAGAAAGAAAGAAATCAAAGACTTTTTAAAATTTAATGAAAATGAAGGCACAAAATACCCTAATTTATGGGACACAATGAAAGCAGCGCTAAGAGGAAAATTCATAGCCCTGAGTGCCTACAAAAAGAAACGGGAGGCACCGTACACTAGCAGCTTAATGGAATACCTGAAAACCCTGGAACAAAAAGAAGCAAATACACCCAAGAGGAGGAGAAGGCAGGAAATCATCAAACTCAGGGCTGAAATCAATCAAGTAGAAACAAGTAAAACCATACAAAGAATCTACAAAACTAGGAGTTAGTTCTTTGAGAAAATCAACAAGATAGATAAGCCCTTAGCCAGACAAGCCAGAGGGCACAGAGACAGTATCCAAATTAATAAAATCAGGAAAAAAAAAGGAAGAAATAACAATAGAAACTGAGGAAATTAAAAAAATCATCAGATCTTACTACAAAAGCCTGTATTCAACACAACTAGAAAATCTTGAGGAAATGGACAATTTCCTTGACAGATACCAAATACCAAAATTAAATCAGGATCAAATAGACCATCTAACCTGTCCTATAACCCCTGAAGAAATAGAAGTCGTCATTGGAAGTCTTCCAACCAAATAAAGCACAGGTCCAGATGGTTTTAGTGCAGAATTCTATCAGAACTTTAAAGAAGACCTAACACCAATACTCTTCAAACTATTCCACAAAATATAAACAGAAGGAACACTCCCCAATTCATTCTATGAAGCCACAATTACACTTACCAAAAGCACACAAAGATCCGACAAAGAAAAAGAAACTCAGGCCAATCTCTCTTATGAATATTGATGCAAAAATACTCAATAAATTTCTTGCAACCGAATCCAAGAACACATCAAAATGATCATTCACCACGATCAAGTAGGCTTCCTCCCAGGGATGTAGGGATGGTTAAATATAAGGAAATCCATCAATGTAATCCACTATATAAACAATCTCAAAGAAAAAAACCACATGGTCATCTCATTAGATGCTGAGAAAGCATTTGACAAAATTCAGCATCCTTTCATGCTAAAGATTTGGAAAGATCAGGAATTCGAGGCCCATATGTAAACATAGTAAAAGCAATTTACAGCAAACCAGTAGCCAACATCACTCTAAAGGGAGAGAAACTTTAATCAATCCCACTAAAATCAGGGACTAGACAAGGCTGCCCTCTCTCTCCATATTTTTTCAATATAGTACTTGAAGTTCTAGCTAGAGCAATTAGACAACAAAAAAAGGTCAAAGGGATACCAATTGGAAAGGAAGAAGTCAAACTATCACTATTTGCACACGATATGATAGTATACTTAAGCGACCCACAGAACTCCACCAGAGGACTCCTATAGCTGATAAACAACTTCCGCAAAGTGGCCGGATATAAAATCAACTCAAGCAAGTCAGTAGCCTTCCTATACTCAAAGGATAAGCAGGCTGAGAAAGAAGTAAGAGAAATGATACCCTTAACGATAGCCACAAACCATATAAAGTATCTTGGTGTGACTCTAACCAAACAAGTGAAAAATCTGTATGACAAGAACTTCACGTCTCTGAAGAAAGAAATTGAAGAAGACCTCAGAAGATGGAAAAATCTGCCATGCTCATGGATTGGCAAGATTAATATAGTAAAAATAACCATCTTGCCAAAAGCAATATACAGATTCAAGCAATCCCCATCAAAATCCCAACTCAATTCTTCATAGAGTTAGAAAGAGCAATTCAAAAATTCATCGGGAATAACAGAAAATCCAAGATAGCTAAAACTATTCTCAAGAATAAAAGAACCTCTGGGAGAATCAGTATCCCGGAACTCAAGCTGTACTACAGAGCAATTGTGTTAAAAACTGCATGTTATTGGTACAGTGACAGGCATGTAGATCAATGGAACAGAATTGAAGACCCAGAAATGAATCCACACTCCTATGGTCACTTGATCTTTGACAAAGGAGCTAAAACCATCCAGTGGAAAAAAGATAGCCTTTTCAACAAATGGTGCTGGCTCAACTATAGGTCAACATGCAGAAGAATGCAAATTGACCCATTCTTATCTCCTTGCACTAAGCTCAATTCCAAGTGGATCAAGGACCTCCACATAAATCCAGACACATTGAAACTAATAGAAAGGAAACATGGGAAGAACCTTGAACATATGGGCACAGGGGAGAATTTCCTGAATAGAACTCCAATAGCTTATACTCTAAGATCAAGAATTGACAAATGAGACCTCATTAAATTACAAAGTTTTTGCAAGGCAAAAGACACTGTCAAAAAGACAAAGCGGCAACCAACTAACTGGGAAATGGTCTTTACCAACCCTACATCCGACAGAGGGCTAATATCCAATATATACAAAGAACTCAAGAAGTTAAACTCCAGAGAGGCAAGTAACCCTATTAAAAAATGTGGTACAGAGCTAAACAAAGAGTTCTCACCTGAAGAATATCTAATGGCTGAGAAGCACCTAAAAGATGTTCAACAACCTTAGTCATTAGGGAAATGCAAATCAAAACAACGCTGAGATTCCATCTCACACCAGTCAGAATGGCTTAGTTCAAAAACACAGGACACAGCAGTTATTGTTGAGGATGTGGAGAAAGAGGAACACTCCTCTGCTGCTGGTGGGATTGCAAGCTGGTACAACCACTCTGGAAAGCAGTCTTGCCGTTCCTCAGAAAACTCGGCATGACACTCCTGGAGGATCCTGCTATACCACTACTGGGCATATACCCAGAGACTTTACCTGCATGCAATAAGGACACATGCTCCACTATGTTCATAGAAGCCTTATTTAATAACCAGAAGCTGGAAAGAACCCAGATGTCCCTCAACGGAGGAATGGATTCAGAAGACGTGGTAATTTACACAATGGAATACTACTCTGCAGTTAAAAACAATGAATTCACGAAATTCCTAGGCAAATGGTCAAAACTTGAAAATATCATCCTTAGTGAGGTAACCCAATCACAAAAGAACACACATGGTATGCAGTCACTGATAAGGTAATATTAACCCTGAATCTCGGAATACCCTAGATACAATACGCATATCAATAGATTTCCAAGAAGATGGAAGTAGAGACCCCTGGTCCTGGAACGACTGGATGTAGGGGAATTCCAAGACAGAGAAGTGAGAGGTGTTTGAATCTGGAAAAGAGGGAGGGAAGGGGGCTTATGGGACTTTCAGGGAAGGAGGAAACGGGAAAGGGGAAATGAATTTGAGTATAAATAAAAAAATCTTAGAAAATAAAAAAAATAAAATAAAAAAAAGAATTTACTCTCTAACTCTGTCATTTTCCCATGGCAGTGAAATTTTTTGTTAAAGCTCTGTTTATATAGCTCATAAAGAAACAATTTCAACAAAATCAATTTATAAAAAAATAGAAATATAGGGATCAAATGGAATCTTAATAAATATGAATTAAAATATTAAAGATTATCATTATAAAGGTACAATATACTATTAATTTTTGCAGTATCTCTGAAAAAAATCAAAAGCAAATATACGCATTATCTTTCTAGTTGTTCATCTATAATATAATAGTATAGAATTTTGAAAATATATTCTTGGAGATGACTCAATTTATGTTCAAGTCAAAGCATTGACACCATTTTTCTGTGCAGAACTTTGGCTATTTATTTAATAGTTTCAAAACCAATGTCATCTTTTACATGGGTATATGGCAGTGCTGTTGACCTTTCTGCTACTCTTGAAAGATTTCTTGTGAAGGTAAATGACATGATATATATACAATGCATATATTGCAATATCCTCATGTGTCCTCTTAACTGCTAAATTAATTGGAAAATATTTAAAGCTTAAGAGAAATCATGTGGCAGTTTATTATCATCAACTTTATGTTCTTGAATAAACCAAAACTAACTAAAATGAGTTATTGTCACATCTCAGCATGCTTTTCAGTATCTCAAAAAGCCAAACTCATTTATTCTAATTTCATGTAATGTGTTAGAATTATTATTGAAATTTAACAGAACTACTAGTGTTACAAAAATAAGAGACATAATTTACATTATAAAACAGTGACTAGGTTGTATGGACTACAAATTAAACTCCTTATAAAAATGGACATTAAATACATAATTTAGATTTCTTGAAATTCTAATCAGCATGTGATAAGGCAGAGCACACTCTAGCGGTTCAGGAAAGTCTGTCAGTTTTAAGCTGGTTTTGTCATTACATTTCAAATGAATTTCAATTGACTTTATTTATAATCACTAATTATTAGTCTAATATATCTATAATTGCCATAATTACTTTATTCATAATTAGGATTCCAAAGGCTCAATTAGCATTCCAATTAAAGGTAAAAATTGGATGACTCCCAATTTTGGAATTGGAATGAAAAAAAAATATGTCTAATAGGTGAAATCTCAAAATGGCTGCTGGAGGTTCAGCCTTACTAACCATCTTTACGTAAAAAAGTAGAAAGTTATCCAAACATTTACCAATAAATTATGAAGAGATAAAAATGGTGTCATATTTACCATTTTAAAAAGTGTTACATTATAGCTAATGCGTAACTAAATTTACTTTTCCTTGTTTTGTTTTCTATTCCTTGAGAAATACCAGTGAGTATCATTTCTTTTTTCATTCCTAATATTTTCAAATTCAGGCACTAACTTTCTAAAGACTTTTGGAAATTACATCCATTTTGACTTTGCTAACATCACTGTTATGATTTCTGTAAGTTCAGCTCATTCATAAAAACATAAACCTTAATGGTGCTGAAGTGAACTGAAGAGTTGATTGTAATTAACTGCTTACTAGTTGTACAAGGAGACAGAGAGCTAAGAGGGAAATCATACTTGGTACTGGAAATGTTAAACTACCCAAAGATAGTGAGGTCATATGCTTTGGCACAAAATATACTACCACCATTTTACTACAGAAGAGAGGGAAGTAAGATTATAGATTCTGAGGATTACTGAGTTCACTGTGTATCTCATAGTAATGTCAGAAGTTATACCCATTAGTTATAATGGCATAAACATGACCGCGAGACCTCAACCTTACACAGACACACAGATATGTAAACATGCACACACACACATATTCACAGTATATATAATTGTATATGATAACAATGAGAGGTATATGGTAGGATTTAGTAACAGGAAAAGGAAGGGGAAGTAATGTAATCATCTTGAAATATCAAATAAAGTAAAATATCAAATAGCAGAATTATTTGAACTTTGCTGATTTTTTATTACTACTTCCTTTATACATTCTTTCTCTTATGTAGTAGATTATAAATGACATTGCAATTTAGAGACATTAAGCAAAACAATATTTTATGTCATCTACTAATTGTTTTGTTCAACAAGGAATCAAAGTGTCAATGAGCCAAAGTATATTAAACTATACTATCATTTTCTGGATGCTATTTTCAATCGTGTAAGATCCAGAAATAAAAATGAAACATTCTTATGTACCAAAGATTCACCATTTAGCATGGGTTTAAGGATAGAGTCAAAGACTTCTCTCTACTGACCTTCTATAAGGAATATTCTAAAAAAGGCAATAAATATATTCTCAAATTGATCAAGAAGTAACCATTTTGCAAACACAAAAAATTTAAAAATTGTTGCTTCTTTTAAAATAATTGTTTGAGGTATATTGAATCCATTACAAATTATCTCATCACCACAAGAAATCACTCTTGATCTTTGTAGGAGCCATTTACATGGACCACACCAGGGTATGAACACCTATACTCTTTGCATTCCCTAATAGTTATGTTTGTCCTGTGTCACGGTCTAGCCTTCCAACATAAAGAAATTAGAAGCCTGGAGTCATAGCGAATATTTGAAATTTTACAACATATTTTTCACTGACTATTTTACTCTCAGGCATATGTAATAAAATATTGTGGTATTACTTCAACAATCAACAATTTCAACAAGGAAATCCCCATCACTTTTTAAAATTGTAAAATGTTTTAATACCTGTTCACTGTAATTTTACTACATACTTTGATTTGACTCCAAAATTTATATGGGCCAGAGCTTCATAGTGATATATAAGAATCTAGAGTCACTGTGATTCGTTAAGAGATAAGTTAATTAAAGTACAGGGACATATCAGCTTTTATGCAAACAGAATGTTACGCTATCTTGCTAGGAACCCAAGTTAATTGCCCAAGGAGGACTAACATTTTACAGGTGGAGTGTAAAACTATATCATGTTTGAAAATAAGTTTTGAATACATAGTCACCTTGAAATTAAATTTTAATATATAAGATCCATGACTATCATTATGTTTTCACTTGGGGCTGTAAAATGGACTGACTTAATGGTGGATCATTTAATTACTGTAATTCATTTTGACTAATTTACAGTTACTCCTTTTACCAAAAAGATAATTTTGAGAAATAGGAAAATATAATGTTGCAGTTAGGGGCCCCTAGATTGCTTAAAGATGAGCAGTTATTACAAGGTCACTTAACCTCATTTCCTACAAATCCATTAAAAAATTAAGTAAAATTCTTTCTTGTATGTGCTTGCTTTGCTATATTACATAGTACATTCATCCAAAGTACTCAAAATTAATAGTTAAGTTATATGTAGTATTCATTTTTCTGCTCTCTTATTACACTATATAATAAGGATAGATAAGAATTTCATTAGAGCACTGGCATATACTCCTGAGAATATTATTGATCAAAGAAAATAAAATAAAACAATATCAAATACAAGGTTGCAAAGTACAGTAATTTAATGAAACAGTGTTCAACACAGGACCCACACCTTGTTTTATGAGTATGAAGAGAAGGATGGCTGAGCTAAAAATTGAGTTCTTGGCTGGCATGCAAATATGAGGGTTCTCAAATAATTAAGTAGTTAAAATAGGTAAATAAAGAAATAAGATAATAGCAGGATTTTGTTTCTTCTTTGTGCCAGAAAATAATTTTTAAAGAGAAAAATGAGCAAAACCTACAAATGATATCTTCCTGACCATACTATGATACAGTTAGAAGTGGAATAGAAGCTGATTTGGGTAAGATAAATACATACTAAATGTGCTCACCTAAGAATAATTTAAACCTATTCCAATTGGAAGATTTAGAGCATTAATGTTTTCTGTAGGTAGATGGTTGTGCATCCATCACTAGGAATCACATATTGAGCACTAAACAATACAGGCTAGGAAACTGTCAGAGTAGATGACATGCTTGCTGTGCAGATGTGAGGAGCAGAGTTTAGATCAGTAGCACTTGTGTAAAAGCTGAGTATGGAGACAAGCACACATAATGAGCTCTCAGGAGTAAGAGACAGAATCCTGTGGGAAAACTGGATTTCAAGGCTTGATGGGTAAGAGGCACAGGGGAGTTCTAAATTCAACAAAAGAGTGGCCCTAGTAAAGAAAGCAGCCAGCAACAAGGAAGACATGTAGGAGCCAAACTCTTGTGTCCCCTTGTGTCCCCATGTAAGTACATCTGCACCCAATTTATCTCTTACACATGCGGATAATGATGTACATGTATGCTCACCTCATTCACAGGAAAAGCAACCACAACAAAAAGACCTTCATAGTAAGACATGTTTATTAATATGTCAGCTTAAAAAAATAGTGATTGTTAAGTACAAGGCTTTAGATCATTAGAAGCTCTTAACATGTTTTCTTACTTTCTTGTCACCTATGAGTAGCAAATGTACTAACAGAACTAATTTATAATCACTATAGTATATAAATTACATGTAATAAAGTATACTGTTTTAAATAGAAATTCAAAGAATTGTAAACATGTATATTCACATAACCAATAATCTAGTTAAAATATAGTGCTTGTATATATACAAACTATAAAATATAAATTTATAATTTAAGACTCCTATACATAGGGACATGATTCAGTGAGGAAGGTAATCACTATTCAGAATGAAGACCTGAGTTTTGATCTTCATTGTCCACATAACAGGTGAGATCACTTTTGTGTAATTCCAATTATGGAGCAGGGAAAGAAAAGGTATCATGGAGGTTCATAGGCCAGTCAATTTAGCCAGAACAAGGAGCCTCAGCTTCAGAACAAATACTGTCTAAAAAAAAATTAGAATTGGGACCCAAAGTTAAACACTGCCTACCATAGGGCAGAGCTCATGTTTGTAACATACATACACACATACACACACACAGACACACACACACACATACACTCACACACACACATACATACATATACACACATACATAAACAAACACATATACATACAAGCACACACACATATACACATAAACATGCATGCATACATACATACACACATATATACATACACACACATAAATACACACCAAGAAAAAAAACCTATGTGTAATATTCTAAATATGAAACGTAGTACTAAGATTTAATATGCAGAGGACCAACATCTAACTTAGTAATTGACTGTATGTCATATTGTTTTGCTTTATTTGGGCATTTTTTCCTAGTCTTTTTCTTGTATGTTACAGTTCCAATTTTGTGTTTTATAGTGTGTGTGTGTGTGTGTGTGTGTGTGTGTGTGTGTGTTTTGTTTTTGTTTGGTTTGTTTTTGGTTTTTGTTATTTTTTGCCTGTTTGCTTGCTTTCTGAAGAAAGCCATAAAGAGAATGCATGGAGTAGGGTGGTGGGAAGAATATTGGAGAAATTCGGTGAGGGGAATTAATAATCAGAATGTATGGAAGAACAACAATATCAACCAATCAGATGCCCCAGAGCTCCCAGGGACTAAACCACCAACCAAAGAGTACACACATGGAGGGACCCATGGCTCCAGCCACATAGGTAGCAGAGGATGGCCTTGTCAGAGATCAGTTGGAGGAAAGGCCCTTGGCCTGTGAAGGCTCGATGCCCCAGTGTAGGAAAATGCCAGGGTGGCAAGGCAGGAATGGGTGGGGGGAGCACCCTCATAGAAGCAGGGGGAGGGGAAATGAAATAGGGGGTTTCTGGAGGGGAAATCAGGAAAAGGAATAACATTTGAAATGTAAATAAAGAAGATATTCAATAAAAGAAAAGAAAAACAAACAAAATTTAATCAGAATGTATTGAGAAAATTATTCTCAATAAAAAAGGGAAAAATATTCAGTAAGTGGAAGAGCTGAATATTGAATGTCTCAAAATATTTATCAAAGAAGCACAGTCTGCTAGTTACTGGAACACATTTATTGTGAAGCAGAGGTATCCACTGGAGAATTCTTGCAGTCCCAAGCATGGCAAACATGGAGCTGGCAGGCAGGCCTTGGCCCTCCCCCTTCCCTCTCATTTGCTAATCTGTTAGAATATATTCCTAAAGCTAGCCACCAAGGTCTACTCCCACATCTGGCCACATTTTTATGCCTGACTCATTCTTGAGCCTGTTCACTTTGGTCCAACTATTGAAACATCAAGGGCCAGCAGTCACAAATTCCCATTTGGCAATCAGAACTTGACAATAGGTCCTAGCTCATTCTAACATAGATCTCTTTTTCCTTTTAAAATAAGCACTTTCTTTTTTTTTTTTTTTTTTTTTTAATTTTATTTTATTTTATTTTTTTAATTTACATTCCAAATCACTTCCCCTTTCCCGTTTCCTCCCTCCCCGAAAGTCCCATAAGCCCCCTTCCCTCCCTCTTTTCTCCGTTCAACCCCCTCTCATTACTCTGTCCTGGCGTTCCCCTACATCCAGTCTTTCCAGGACCAGGGGTCTCTCCTTCCATCTTTTTAGAAATCTATTGATATGCTGATTGTGTCTAGGGTATTCTGAGATTCTGGGTCAATATCCCCTTATCAGTGACTTCATACCATGTGTGATCTTTTGTGATTGGGTTACCTCACTAAGGATGATATTTTCAAGTTCTGACCATTTGCCTAGGAATTTCGTGAATTCATTGTTTTTAATTGCAGAGTAGTATTCCATTGTGTAAATATACCACATCTTCTGAATCCATTCCTCCGTTGAGGGACATCTGGGTTCTTTCCAGCTTCTGGCTATTATAAATAAGGCTGCTATGAATATAGTGGAGCATGTGTCCTTATTGCATGCAGGTAAAGTCTCTGGGTATATGCCCAGGAGTGGTATAGCCGGATCCTCCGGAAGTGTCATGCCCAGTTTTCTGAGGAGCCGCCAGACTGCTTTCCAGAGTGGTTGAAAATAAGCACTTTCAAACCACTTGATGCTGTTTCTGCCCAATTCAGATTCAGCTACCTGGTCCCTTTGTTTTGCTTATTAAAGTGTGTGTGTGTGTGTGTGTGTGTGTGTGTGTGTGTGTGTGTGTATGGTACAAACATGAACTCTGTCCTGTGTCTTTGTGTTTCCAAATTGGTGTTTGGATGTGGTCTGTGTCTAATTGGGGGGCCAATGGGAAGCACTGGGGAGATTGGACCCCTTCACCTTTCATAACCTTTGTTTAGTTTAATCAGAGGAATTTGTCACCTCAGTCAAAGTCAGGAAGGAAATTGCCAGTATAAATGAGGTTGAATTTAATTATTTCAACTGTCCCTTTGGTTGATCAAAAGTTTGATACAATTGTCACACTGCTGTAGAATAAATCCTAGAGAATGATGTTATCGAATATTTCACTTGCAATTAAGTCGGGATACTACTTTGTACCAGTACTCAAGACACTTGGTAAATGTATTTTGAAGAGCTTGCTTAGCTCTTCAGACCTCTAGTGCATGTTATATGTATTACATTTGTCTGAGTGATAACTACCCCTCTTTAAATGAGTCCCAGAGAGAATATACCTAGCTTGAAGTCTGCTGCACTAGATAGAAGGTTAGAGAGCTGCTTCACTACAGCTTTCTGGTAAAATTTGCTGAGCAAGCTTAATTTGAACATTTCTATATTGCAGTTCTTTAAGAAGTCTCCTATCTATTAAACTTTTACATAATATTAAAATTGATATGAACTGACATGATTCCTTTTATGAAAGCAAAAATGTATAAATGTTCCATTCATAGGTTTATTGTGTGTGTCTTTTTTTATATATTGGAGAAAATTCATAAAACATCCTTACTTTTGAGGGAAAGGGCCTCGGGGAACTTGTATGTCAGTTATAAAAGACAGATTACTAGACCTATAAATTTGTCTCCAATGAAACTGACATTCCAGGTTCCGGAGCCTTTTGCCTCCTTCGCTGAGGATTTTTCATGCCATTTGTATTACATACCATACTCTACTCTTTAGAAGAAAATTTTAAGCATTGATATTTAGCAGCCAGACTCTTGGTCTACACTAAACATATACAATGGGAAAGCGAGTATGACCTCAAACTCATGTACCATCATGGAGCAAAATATACTTCAAAAGGAAATAAAGTACATAAAGTTTGTGGTTAAGTGATCTAAAGACTAATATATTTAAAAAAAATTGATACATGAATAGACAAAAGCATGGGTGACTGGATGGTTAATGTACAAACAACATAAATAATGCAAATATTCACAATGACAATTGGTGAGAAAATACATTTGAGTTAGTTATTTTTACATAACTTGGAAATGTTTATGCTGATTTTTCTCAGGGTCTCTGTGGCTTTATATTTGAAATTCAAATATAGTCAGTGTAATCACAGGCCTCCTTTACCAATATAACAGACATGTATATTACTCTTTTTATTTTATCCCACCAATGATCAGATAATTGACATGGAAATGCTATATTATTTTAACTCCATATACTTTCAGTTTCACAAAATATATGAAGTCTCTACTAAGCACATTTTGTATGTTAATTAAATCCTAGTAAGAAACATCTGGATCTATTGGCAATGAAGGTTTTGATTTTGGTAATACCACATCATGTCAAGTGCCATATTCATTTAAGAATAGTATACAAAATACGTTTAATGCAGTTTTGCAGTGGTTTCATATAATATTGAGAATATTTAAAACTTTTCTAGTTAATATTACAGCTTAATACTCTCAGATTTTATTCCTTGAATCTTATTTTAGTTTTATGACAGAAAATCAAATTTCTCATTTTCTAAAATGAGACAAACATACATATATACAACACAAAAGAAATAAAGTAACTAAGAAAAATAACAACATTGTTTTCAAGGAAAAATGGGGACCCAGTTTTCATGGAGTAGATTTAAAGGAGTTGTCACTCAGTCAAGAACCTATTTCAAAGTAGGAATTTTTCAAATGAAAACTATTGACTGTCATAAGTACTAGTTATATCTACCATATTTGGTTTAGATGCAATTATTGAGTTAATCTTTTGTTCTCCAATAGCAACATTAAATAAAAGAATTTTAGCACAGATCACTAGTAGGTAACATTATTTCCAGTGTTAAAATGAATGACCACTACATTTTGATGCAGACAGTGTTGATAAAACATGCTTAAGAAATCAAACTATATTGCCATATGGATCTTATTTTTTAATCATCAAGAAAACACATAAACTAATAGCACATATAAGACAAAAATTGAATGATATCAGATCTGAACTTGGATTTCTGATCCAAGATATGTTTAGGATCTATTTTTATCGGGTATTGAATTTTGTTATGTGCAGAAGATATTTGAACTCACAGTTTTCATAATCTATTCTGTGCCTTTGTGAAATTTCTACTTGATTAGAGATGTTTTATACCTCATCACTACATTATTCTGTCAAGGTTTTTATAAACTACTTCCTCAGGTATATAACGATTCACAAATTCTGCTTTCTGTAGCTCACTGTAGCCTTCCTTGTCTTTCTCTTTTCATGTGCTCTTATGCCTTCTTTGTGTGACACAGTGCTGTGGCTCAACATTGTCTTAGCTCTTGAACTAAATTATATCCTCTTCCTATATTTTTGTCATTTCTCAAGAACTAGTATATTCTTCTTTAGGTACTTTCATATTTGAAATAATGAGATGTTTCAGGACATGTTATATTTCTTTATTGCCTTCCCCTGTATTACATTCATACCTGATCTCATAACAGATCTGAATGTTGAGCTACAAGAAATATTTCACCATTTCAATGTGATAACTGTGAGTTTAAACTTAATGAATGCTACAGTGTTCTATCCACAATTGAAATTCATGTTATATAATTATTTGATAAATAACAACTTGGATCCAAAAAGAAATTCAAATAGGAATATTTATAATGCAATAGGTGGAAAGTAAAAGTTTTCATTGTTCAGTTTTTTAAAGTTTTATGCCATCTTTCTTCTTAACACATCTACTTAAATTTGTTGTTTTTATAGAGCTCTGATTATAAACCACAAGCATTATACTAAGGTTGACCAATCCACATTGCTCCTTATTCCATTCCAAGCTTAAGCTGTGAACATGCAATAATGTAACTGTGACATAGTTAATCTAAAATTTTTTTCATTATATTTTAATCAGTATATGTCATTTACACTTGATCTTATTAACACATATTTTTTTGTTACTCCAATTCTCCTATCTGTCCCTATTAAGATGGCTTCATACTTCTTTCCCAAAAGGACCAATTCTACTTCCCTGTTCTTTGCCTTCCATTAACTCTTTGTTTATTCAATGTTTTGATAGGTTGTGCATTCTGAAAGCAAAGGTATAGGCTTTTTTTTTTTTTTTTTTTTTTTTTGGCTATGGTAGTATTTCTCTTGTTAAAAAGTACTTATATTCATTCCCAAAAGTCATTGATACTGTTGTCACAATTGCTGAGCAGCAATCAACTCTTCATATATTCTGTGTCTACATGTTCCTGTCAATTACTTGAAGAAAAGAAAATAAAACCATAAGCACACTCAAATTCTGTGGGTTCAGTAATCTACTGCTGTTTGTCCTCTGAAACTATTTCAATTTGAATTAATGAAGCTAGCTGAACAAAAACACATTGGGAAATATCCTATTACAATACGAATCTCCTTTTATCTAAAATTATGGGCTATTATCATTCACTTGTTCTATTAGATAATTAATCTTTGTTTTATAAATATTTTATTTTTATTATTTATACTCACAGTGGAGTTAACTTCACTTATAAATATATTATACTTTTTAATGTTAAGGCCATTCTTTTCTCGTGAAAATTATCTTATATTAAATCATCCTACTTCCTCTAACACCTATTGTGCTAATCTAAGTTAATAGGGAGACTTCCAGTTAGGTCTGAGGAGATGGCTCTGAGGTTATTATCCCAGGCTTTTAATGTATAACATATTAATATACATAGGTCCATTATGCTAGAGATCAAATCCTCAAATCAAAGACCTCTAAAATGCTGAGCAAGTATTGTACTTCTGAGTTATATCCTGAGCCTAGCATCTATTAATTTCTGAAACTCTTCTGTTTCATTATTCATATTATATGTTCATTTCTTCTTACTAATTCAGGAAAACTACTCTTTCTTCCACAAGTGGCAACTTAGCGCAGAAGAGCCGGCATCTTTTTCTAAATGCTAATGCTGTGTTGTTGTCGCGTCTTATTGGTTCTTTGTGAATTCAGCATCATGCACCCAAACCCCCTCAACACACTCTCCTTTCATACTCACCCTTCACCCTTGCAACTCCCCCCATGAGAAAAAAATCATTAAGTAAGCTGTAGTGAGTCACTGTGTGTCCCACAGTATAGCCTTTTGTTTAAACTTCATTGATTACAAATGTTCATTATAATGAGTCATTGGTCTGTTGCAATGACTATAGTGCTGCTACTCTATCAATACTGGAACCTCATGTGGACTCATCTCACATATTCTCTTATTACCCTATTTCATGGAGGTGCTGCAGATTTGGATCTGTAGGAGTTCCTATAGTTTTGGATCTGTAGGACTGGCTCCTTCATGTGCTCCAGCAGGTCAGTGATGGGGTACATATTGGAGTATGTCAAAACAAAGCCATGGATCTGGGCCTGAGAAGTCTCTGAGCAGATCAGCCCACCAGCTCTTAGGTTCTAAGTCACTAAGAGCTGAGGCTCACTAGCAAATCCCTGAAACCAGGGCCAGCACTAAACTCTGCTTCCCAGGTGATGTGCAGAGCCCGCTATCCCCAATGTTGCAACCAGTGAAGGACATGGCCAATTCTCCCACTATCATGACCCTGAGACCAGCTCTCTTACCAGTCATGATGGTCAGAGAAATGAAGGAATGTAAAAGGGTGTCTCTCCCTCATCTGAACCACTGCCAAGCTTACAATAGTCAAAGCCAGCTCTGCTGAAACCCCCACATCCAGGATCATCTCTACTGTGCTGCTCAGATGAGCTGTAGGGCCCTGTCTCCTGAGTGCTGCTGCAGATGAAGGGCAAGGTCAGCTATTCTGTCTGACATAAGGAATAAGGAGAGAAAGGGTGAAGGACAACATCTCTTCATTTCCTATCCTGATGCAAAATGGACAAGTTGGGAGGCCAGTTCTCTTCTTACATTTTTGTCCTTGTGTTTGGCTGACCCACAGATCTCACATGCAGAACTAGGTGTACTATCCTGTCCAGGTAAGGTACTTTGCCTGCTCTTCTGAGTGCTTTAGTTTAGGAGGAGCTCGGTCAGACCTCCTTTTCTTATGTCACCATGGACAATTCTCCCAATTGCCAGACAAGGTGAGGTGCAAGGGTGAAGGGTGGAGTATAACATCTATCCCCTATCAATCAATATTTCTCTCTCTCTCTCTCTCTCTCTCTCTCTCTCTCTCTCTCTCTCTCTCTCTCTCAACACACACACAAACTCGCACACACACACACACACACACACACACACACACACACACACACACCACTGTCTTTAGATTCTGTAACACATACTATTAGACTTTAGAAAAGTAAAGACATAAAAAGAACCTGAACTTATGCTGTTGATATACAATTTCAAGTTGTTTGAACTACACCCAAGTGTTTTGTTGCTTCTGAGAATATCAATAAATTGTGGCAAGTTTAATTGTGGGCTCAAGGGTGTAAGTTGTCAGATGTGTGATACTTTATTGTTCTTGGCAACTATGAACAAATGAGGTTGTCAATAGAAATAAGCTATGTCTTAATTATAAAGAAAGAAGAAAAATAGGAAACAACAGAGTCAGGAAACAAGGGGTAGAGAAAAAAGGAAATCAGAATATTTTCCTCTTTCAAAGTACTGTGGGCTTAGTACAATGTAGTCTTTATATTTCACTTAGTCTTCTCTCATTTTTGATAGAAAAGAGAAGAAACATAAGTAATAATCTGTTTGATTCATCCATTTTTCTCTTCCTGACTCAGATTATATAAAACTATATGTTCTTGATACAAACACAGACTTTACAGGATCTTACTTGTCCTTTTGTCCACTTAGATAAGAAATTCTGCCACATGTCCCTACAGTGATGGGAAGTTATTGTGTCTTTTCATTGTAGTGTTTTTTTTTTTGTTTTGTTTTGTTTTGTTTTGATTTGATTTGATTTGGTGGTTTTACTCTCTTCATAGGTGAATTATAATATCTTCCTTGACATGTATTCCAAATATTAAATGGGTTTGAAATTTTATTTATATTCCCTAAAGTTTCTCTTAGAACTAAGAATTATTCAAGTAACTTAAATAAGTTTTAACTGCAGGAGGAATCTTTTAAATTCTAGGATACACCATATACAATAGCCATGGTGTGTAATTTAGATATGCCCAATACTACTTTGTGCATAATTATTCTCAAATATATAAAATACAAACATTAGCCTAAGAGTATATGCAAGGATATTTCAGAAAATCAAACAAATTGATTAGCAATAATAAAATGTAAAGGAAGGGTAATGTTTAATAAGGTGTTTTGGTAATTTACTTCAGCAGCTATGTTCATGTGGCAGTCATAGAACATGAATTCAAAATAGAGCATATTTTACTCAATGTACTTTCCGAATAAATGGTGTACACCAATATAGAAGTATTTTGTCTCCCTGATTAGAGTGTTTATTAGGTGATCTGGGTGCTCTATTATCATCTGGAGGATATCTGCTTACCCAATTACTTTCTGGAGAACAAAGCTCTAATAACTCTATAAGGTTTTACATAGTTTTGAATATGAACAAAGTGTTTATAGTTTGTAGTTATAGCCTTATTAAATAAGAATACTTCATCATTTTGATGGGGATTGCATTGAATCTGTATATTATTTTTGGCAAGATGGCCATTTTTACTATATTAATCTTGCCAATCCATGAACATGGAAGATTTTTTCATCTTCTGAGGTCTTTGATTTCTTTCTTCAGAGACTTGAAGTTCTTGTCATACAGATCTTTCACTTGTTTGGTTTGAGTCATACCAATATACTTTAAATATTTGTGGATATTGTGAAGGTTGTCATTTCCATAATTTCTTTTTCAGCCTGTTTATCCTTTGAGTATAGGAAGGCTACTGATTTTCTTGAGTTAATTATATATCCAGCCACTTTGCTGAAGTTGTTTAGAGTTCTCTGGTGGAGTTTTTTTGGGTCGCTTAAGTATACTATCATATCATCTGCAAATAGTCATAATTTGAAATCTTCCTTTCAAATTTGTATCCCTTTGATCTCCTTATGTTGTCTAATTGCTCTAGCTAGAACTTCAAGTACTAAATTGAAAAGATATGGAGAGAGAGGGCAGTCTTGTCTAGTCCCTGATTTAATAGGATTGCTTCAAGTTTCTCTCTATTTAGTTTGATGTTGACTACCGGTTTGCTGTATATTGTTTTTACTGTGTTTAGATATGAACCTTGAATTCCTGAGCTTTCCATGACTTTTAGCATGAAAGGATACTGAATTTTGTCAAATGCTTTTTCACTGTATAATGAAATGATTGTGTGGTTTTTTTCTTCGAGTTTGTTTATGTAGTGGATTACATTGATGGATTTCCATTTCCGTATATTGAACCATCCCTGCATCCTTGGGATGAAGCCTAGCTGATTGTGGTGAATGATCGTTTTGATGTGCTCTAGGATTCGGTTGGCAAGAATTTTATTGAGTATTTTTGCATCGATATTCATAAGAGAAATTGGCCTGAGATTCTCTTTTTTTTTTGGATCTTTGTGTGGTTTTGGTATCAGCATAATTGTGGTTTCATAGAATGAGTTGGGTAGTGTTCCTTCTGTTTCTATTTTGTTGAATTGTTTAAAGAATACTGATGTTATGTCTTCTTTGAAGGTCTGATAGAATTCAGTACTAAGACCATCTGGTCCTATGCTTTTTTGAAGACTTTCAATGACCACTTCTTTATAGAGTTAGAAAGAGAAATTCTCAAATTCATCTGGAATAAAAAAAAACCAAAACCCAGGATAGCTAAAACTATTCTCAACAGTAAAAGAACTTTTGGGGGAATTAGTATCTTTACCTCAAACAGTACTACAGAGCAATAGTGTTAAAAGCTACATGGTATTGGTACAGTGACAGACAGGTAGATAAATGGAATAGAATTGAAGACCCAGAAATGAACCCACACACCTATAGTCACTTGATCTTTGACAAAGGAGCTAAAATCATCTAGTGGAACAAAGGTAGAGTTTTCAACAAATAATGCTGTTTCAACTGGAGGCCAGCATGCAGAAGAATGCAAATTGATCCATTCCTATCTCCTTGTTCTAAGCTCAACTCCGAGTGGATCAAGGACCTCCACATAAAACCAGGCACACTGAAACTAATAGGAAAGAAACTGGGGAAGATCCTTGAGCACATGGGCACAGGGGAAAATTTCCTGAACAGACACCAAGAGCTTATGCTCTAAGATCAAGAATCAACAAATGGGACCTCATAAAGTTACAAAGTTTCTATAAGGCAAAGGACACTGTCAATCAGACAAAACGGCAATGAACAAATTGGGAAAAGATCTTTACCAACCCTATATCTGACAGCAGACTCATGTCCAATATATACAAAGAACTCAAGAAGATTCCAGAGAGCCAAAAAACCCTATTAAAAATTGGAGTACAGAGCTAAACAAAGAATTTTCACCGGAGGAATATCGAATGGCTGAGAAGCACCTAAAGATATTTTCAACATCCTTAGTTATTAGGGAAATGCAAATCAAAACAACCCTGAAATTTCACCTCACACTAGTCAGAATGGCTAAGATCAAAAACTCAGGAGACAGCTGGTGTTGGCAAGGACGTGGAGAAAGAAGAACACTCCTCCACTGTTGGTGGGATTGCAAGCTAGGACAACCACTCTGGAAATCAGTCTGGTGGTTCCCCAGAAAACTGGGCATGATACTACTGGAGGACGCCATTATACTACACATGGACATATACCCAGAGGATTCTCTAACATGTAGTAAGGACACATGCTCCACTATGTTCATAGCAGCCCTATTTATAATAGCCAGAAGCTGGAAAGAACCTAGGTGTCCCTCAACAGAGGAATGGATACAGAAAATGTGGTATCTTTACACTATGGAATACTACTCAGCTATTAAAAACAATGAATTCATGAAATTCTTAGGCAAATGTGTGGATCTGGAAAATATCATGCTATGTGAGGTAACCCAATCACAAAAGAACACACATGGTATGCACTCACTAATAAGTAGATATTAGCCCAGAAGCTCGGACTATCCAAGATACATTTCAGATATCAAATGATGCCCAAGAAGAAGGAAGGAGAGGCCACTGGTCCTGCAAAGGCATGATGCAGCAGTGTAGGCAAATACCAGGACAGGGAAGAAGGAGGGGTTTGATTTGGGAACATGGGGAGGGAAGAGAGCTTGTGGGACTTTCGGGGAGGGAGGAACCAGGAAATGGGAAATCATTTGAAATGTAAATAAAGAATATATCTAAAAACAATAAAATAAAAAGAATACTTCATCAGTTAAAAAGTTATCTTTTGTCTCATATAATTTATTCCTAAAATATATTTTCTTACCCAAATCTTGACTGTTTGATATGATATGAACTTCTCAACTTCAGAGGTCACAAAATTCAGGCAGGTTAACTTTACTTCTCTTCCTGTCTTCCAAATTCAAACACCAGACTCAAACCTAGTTCTTATGATAGTTGCCATTTGCTGGCTGAAGCCTCCTATTACGTTTTATCTTCATCTCTAAGTGATCACACAGATCTTACCCCTAATTTCCTCTCCAATCATCCTGTTATCCTATCCCCAAACTCCAGCAGTAATTTCCAGGAAATCCTTAGGCCATTGGGGAGTCTTACCATACTCATGGTCTGTCATAGTGTTTGGTTCATAAAGATAAAGGGATCATTTATGTCGAGGGGGGCTATTTGTAAGCCTTGTGAGTATATATGATAAATGACTGTGCAAGCACCAGTTATCAGGAGGCAGATCAACTTTACTTAGGGTACATCAATGGTTATAAAGGTTTAGGAGTCTGAGGTTAGGAACATTTAGAATGGACAAAGGTTTTGTCTAGGGATTTATGGTTCCTGGAATCCCTCATAACATAGGGAAGTATTTCAGGTATTGAAGGTGCTAACTGAATAGTTTTTATGAGAAGAAAGGAAATTGACTTGGTAATCTAATTGAAGTTATTGGTATTAGTCATGTAGAGGTATGTGTGTGGGATTAAAATTCCCCAGAGAAGTTCATAGAAAGAGAAGTCCTACTAATGAAGAGAGTCTGCCATATTGCATTGAGCCCAGAGGCTATTCAGTCATGGTGGATTTTGACATTAATTAGCAGAGTTATCCCACAGACATCCAGTTCAAGGAAGAAGATATACTAACTTCAAATTATTTTTTACCTCTCTATTCCTTGAAATCCATTCCATCAGTCTCATTCCCAGTTCTGTAGCAGATCACCAGCTGTGACTTCTCAATTTCTGCTCCCATTCAAAAAGCACTAAGCAGATCTTGGTGGAACAACCAACTTTACTCCATCCTTCATCTCACTATTTTCCTTACCCATTCCTATTGTTAAGTGTCAATTCCTAATACCTAGATACAAGTTCTATCCAGAACCTCCAGTGCCTATATCTAACAAAATCCCAGGGATGTTCTCTATTATGCTGTACATAATAGAGAACACACACTCCAAAGAGGCAGACAGGGCATCATAAAGCAAGAAACAAAACACCCACACAATAAAGACATTAGATGATCACCTACAATACAACCATCCCAAATGCAGAGGGCTATGCCAACCTAAAATCACAATCAACAACAGAACTAATAAAATGCCCCTATTAGGCCCAGCATCATTACTAGAGTAGGTCCTGAGAAATGCAATCAAGCTGCAGTGAAAGACAAGGACATTAAAAAATACCCTTTATGAATATGAAGGGTTATTATAAGGAGAAATGAATAAATCTCTTTTTAAAAGTATCTGTGAAATCCAAATAAGGAGTGGAAGGAAATGAACAAAAGAGTTTTGTTCCTGAATGTGGAAATAGAGCCAATAAAGAAAACCCAAACTAAAGGAAATATGGAAACACAAAACTGAGAAACTGGAACAACAACCTGAGGTTCAAGTCTCACTAGAAGAATACAAGAGATGAATGAAAAAATATCACATATTATGGACAAGAGTGAAGAAATGTTTACTTCAGTCAAAGAAAATGTTAAGTTAAACAAAAAACTCTAGGCACCATAAATACAGAAGATACAAATGCTATGAAAAGAGCAATACACAAATAATAGGAATAGAGGATGCACAAGAAACCCAGGGCACAGACACAGAAAACATTTCGACAAGATCATTGAAGAAAAAATTAAATCCTATTAAAGGAAATGCCTATTAAGGTACAAGAAGCATAGAGAAAATCAAGTAGACTGGACCAGGAAACAAATTCCCATGACCAGTAATAATTAAAATAGTAAGTACATAGGACAAAAACAGACATTAAAACTGCAAGGGTAGAGACAGGTGCAGCCAAGTACTCAGAGATCACCCAAGCATAACATTGCTAGGGACATGGCCGCCAGGGCTCCACCTGCACCCAGGAGCTGGGCAGCTCCACAGCCTTCTGTGCTCCTACCCTGCCAGGGGACATCTGTCCTGCAGAGAATCCCATGGTTAGAGGGAGTCCTGCATTTAGAGGTGAGACCGCTGTCATCTTTGCTCCTGTGACTGAACAGACAGACACAGACAAGTACACAGGGAACACCCGAGGGTAAGTTCACTTGGGACTTGGTCCACCAGGGCCCAACCTGCACCCAGGAGATGGACAACCCCACAACAATCTGTGCCAGGGGAAGGCTGGTCACCAAGGGGTGCTGAGAGGCTTGCAGGCACACAGGAAGTTCAAACGCCAGGCAGTGACTGCAGGACCAACTAACACCAGAGATTACCAGATGGGAAAAGGCAAATGTAGGAATGTTACTAACAGAAATCAAGGCAATATGGCACCATCTGAACCCAGTTCTCCCAAAACAGCAAGTCGTGGATACCCCAACACAAAGAAAAGGTAAGATTTGGATTTAAAATCACATCTCATGATGCTGTTAGAGGATTTCAAAAGGAAATAAATAACTCTCTTAAAGAAATACAGGAGAACATGAGTCAACAGATAGAAGCCCTTAAAAGGAAACACAAAAATTGCTTAAAGAAATTCAGGAGAACATGGGTCAACAGATAGAAGCCCATAAAGAGGAAACAAAAAAAATCACTTAAAAAAATACAGGAGAACTTTTGTCAACATGCACAAGTTCTGAAAGAGGAAGCACAAAAATATCTTAAAGAATTACAGGAAAACACAAACAAGCAAGAGAAAGAACTGAGCAAAACAATCCAGGATCTAAAAATGGAAGTAGAAACAATTAAGAAATCACAAAGGGAGAAAACTTTGAAGATAGAAAACCTTGGAAAGGAATCAGGAGTCACAGATGTAAGTGTCACCAACAGAATACAAGAGATAGAAGAGAGAATTGTAGATGCAGAAGATATCATAGAAAACATAGACATAACAGTCAGAGAAAATACAAAAAGCAAAAAGTTCCTAACATAAAATATCCAAAGTCCAGGTCACAATAAGAAGACCAAACCTAAGGATTATAAGTATAGAAGAGAGTGAAGATTTACAACTTAATGTGCAAGCAAATATCTTCAACAAAATTATATAAGGAAACTCCCCTAATCTAAAGAGAGAGATACCCATGAACATACAAGAAGCCTACAGAACTCCAAACAGACTGTACCAGAACAGAAGGATAAAGGACAAAGTAACATAAAGGCAGACCTATTAGAATAGCAGGTGTCTTCTCAGTGGAGACTCTAAATATCAGAATACCCTGGACAGATTTTCTACAAATTCTAAGAAAGCAATGATGTCTGTCAACAACACTTTCAATCACAATAGTGGAGAAAGCAAACAAATAAACAAACTCAAACAAAGTACAATGAAACCACCATCTTCTTTTATGTTTGTGGCAGAGATGTTAAGTACTGAAATATTATCATAGTGAATCTTTCCTTTGATGAGTATGAAGTGTTCTTCCCTGTCTCCTTTGATTAATTTTATTTTCAGTTCTACTTTGTTTTATTTTAAAATAGTTACACCAGCTTGTTTCTTAGCTTCATTTGTTTGGAAAAATCTTTATCCAACTCCTGATTCTGAGGTAAAGCCTAACTTTGATGTCGTTGTATTTAGAAGTATGGATCCTCTTTTTACATCCATTGTTTTAGTTTGGGTCTTTTAAATAATGAATCAAATCTATTAATATTCTCAGCTTCATATGGACATAAATATTCCAGGATAGCTAAAACCAAAACAGTTTCAAAACAAAGAAGTAAACAAATAAACAAAACAAAAACAGTATCTGTGGGATATATTACCAACTGTGACCTCACATAGAATAACAGATGTACAGTATTATAAACAACATGCTATTGACACAAAAAATGCTGGTCAATAGAATTGAATTGAATCTACTCATGTATGGAGATCTTATTTTTGATAAAGACTACAGAACTACATATATGATAAAAGTCATCATCTCCAATACAGATTGCCAGTCAAACTAAATAGTTTCATGTAGAAGAATCCAAACATATCCATACTTGTCACCCTTATCAAAAGTCAGCACAAGATGGCTGAAATATTTCAATATAAAAACAGATACACTGAACCTAATAGAAGAGTAAATGGAGAATAGCCTTGAATTCATTGGCTAAGGAATTCACACCATTAACACAGGCATGAAGAACAACAATTAATACATGGGACCACAGAAGTGAGAAGTTTTTATATGGCAAAGAATATCACCACTTGGATAAAATGGAGGCACAATTTGGAAAAAAAGACTTTACCAAATACGTGTCTGATAGAGGGATAAAATTCAATATGTATAAATAAATAAAACATATCCAATAAATAAACAAAAATGAATTAAAACTTGTGGTATTTATTTAAACAGAAAATTCTCAAAACAGGAAACATAATGAACATAATGAAATGTTCAACATCTATAAACAACAGAGAAATATAAACCCAAACTATTTTGAGGTTTAATTTTTATACCCATCAGAATTCCTAAGATCAATAAAACCAATTATAGCTCATGCTGACAAGGATGTGAAGTTTTGGGAGTACGCCTTCATTGATGATAGTACAGTAAATGTAATAAGCCACTATGGAAATTACTGTGATAGTTCTTCAGGGTGATGAGAATTAATCTGCTTTGCTATACCAGTGTTGGAAATAGATGTAAATGATGCCTCATCCTATCTCAGAGATTCTTGACAGGTCATGTTTACTGATCTATTCATAATAGCAGGTAAGTTGGAAACAACCAACATGTTCCAGATGAATGGATAACAAGAATGTAGAACATTTATATATGAAAATCTATTAAACCATTAATATAATGACTGAATTGTCACAGAGCTTGAAAGATAAATATGTGGTGCATGTGTTTATCTTTTAATTTTACTCGTTCAATCAATGGCAGGTAAACTATAATGCATAAAAACACAGAAGTTAGGTATACAGTAAGGGACTATAAAAGAAAAGTAGATCTTTTAAAGAAAAGAAAAATTTGCCCCGCCATCTTTGCGCTGGCGACAGAGCACACAGGGTCTCCAGGTGCAGAGATAACCGAACATAACATCGCTTGGGACACAGCCAGCTAGGGTACCATCTGCGCCCAAGAGCTGGACAGCTCTGTGGTCAACTGCGTGCCAACTCCACTGTGGGACATCTGCCCTGCAGAGTGACCCACGCCTGGAGGGTCACAACAGCCTCCCCTCAGCCACCTTTGTTATGCTGATAGACTACACTGAGACTCCAGATACGCAGGGATTTCCCAAGAATAACATCGCTTGGGACACAGTGTGCTAGGGTTCCATCTGTGACCAAGAGCAGGGCAGCTCTGTGGTTGTCTGCGTGGCAGCTCTGCTGTGGGACATCTGCCCAACAGTGACCCGTGCCGGGAGGGATCGCAGCATCCTCTGCCACTTTTGCTCAGGTAATAGACCAGACTGAGACCCCAGATAAACAGAGATATTCCAAGTATAACATCACTTAGGGCAAGACACCAGGACTCCAACGACACTCAGGAGCAGGGCAGCCCCTCAACAATCGGTGCCAGAGGAAACCCGGTCAACTCTTAAAGAAATACAGGAGAACATGAGTCAACAGATAGAAGTCCTTACAAAGGAACCACAAAAATTCCTTAAAGAAATACAGGAGAATTTGGGTCAATAGGCAGAAGTCTTGAAAGAGGAAACACAAAAATATCTTAAAGAAATAGAGGAAAACACAAACAAACAAGTGAAGGAACTGAGCAAATCCATCCAGGATCTAAAAAAGGAAGTAGAAACAACTACGAAATCACAAAGGGAGACAACTTTGGAGATAGAAAACCTTGGAAAGAAATCAAGGATCATAGATACAAATATCAACAATAGAATACAAGAGATGGAAGAAAGAATCTGAGATGCTGAAGATACCATAGAAAGCATCTACTCAACAGTCAAAGAAAATGCAAAATGCGAAATACGTGTAACCCAAAACATCCAGGAAATCCAGGACACAATGCGAAGGCCAAACCTAAGGATTATAGGTATAGATGAGGGTGAAGATTTGCAACTTAAAGGGCCAGGAAATATCTTCAACAAAATTATGGAGGAAAACTTCCCTAACCTAAAGGGAAAGATGCCGATGAACGTACAAGAAGCCTACAGAACTCCAAACAGACTGGACCAGAACAGAAATACCTCCTGTCACATAATAATCAAAACACCAAATGTACTAAACAAAGAATATTAAAAGCAGTAAGAGAAAAAGGCCAAGTAACATATAAAGGAAGACCTATCCGAATCACATCAGACTTCTCACCAGAGAATATGAAAGCCAGAAGATCCTGGGCAGATCTCATACAGACTCTAAGAGAACACAAATGCCAGCCCAGACTATTATACCCAGTGAAACTCTCAATCACCATAGATGGAGAGACCAAGATATTCCATGATAAAACCAAATTTTCACAGTATCTTTCCACAAACTCAGCCCTGAAAAGGATAATAGGTGGAAACTGCGAACAAGGAGAGAAACTACACCCTGGATAAAACGAGATAGTAACCTTCTTTCATCAAACCCAAAAGTAGATAACCACTCACACATAAAGACAGCGTCAAGAATAGCAGGTGGCAATAATCACTGTTCCTTAATAACTCTTAATATCAATGGTCTCAATTCCCCAATAAAAAGACATAGACTAACAGACTGGATATGTAAACAGGACCCAGCCTTTTTCTGCGTGAAGGAAACGCACCTCAGTGTCAAAGACAAACACTACCTCAGAGTAAAAGGCTGGAAAACAATCTTACAAGAAAATGGTCCCAGGAAACGAGCTGCAGCAGCCATCCTAATGTCAGATAAAATTGACTTTCAACCTAAAGTCATCAAAAAAGACACAGAAGGACACTACATACTGGTCAAAGGAAAAATCCACCAAGAAGAACTCTCAATCCTGAATATCTATACTCCAAATGCAAGGGCACCCTCATTCATAAAAGAAACTTTACTAAAGCTCAAAGCACACATTGTACCTCACACAATAATAGAGGGTGACTTCAACACCCCACTCTCTGCAATGGACAGATCAGGGAAGCAAAAATTAAACAGGGACACAGTAAAACTAATTGAAGCCTTGGACCAGAATCTAACAGATATATATATATATATATATATATATGGAGAGAGAGAGAAAGAGAGAGAGAGAGAGAACATTTCATCCTAAAGCAAAAGAATATACCTTCTTCTCAGCACCTCATGTTACCTTCTCCAAAATCGACCATATAAGTGGTCACAAAAGAGACCTCAACAGATATAAGAAGATTGAACTAATCCCATGCCACCTAAAAGATCACTATGGAATATGCGTGGTCTTCAATAGCAACAAAAACAACAGAAAGCCCAAATACACGTGGAAGCTGAACATTGCTCTACTCAATGATACCTTAGTCAAGGAAGAAATAAAGAAAGAAATCAAAGACTTTTTAAAATTTAATGAAAATGAAGGCACAACATACCCTAATTTATAGGACACAATGAAAGCTGTGCTAAGAGGCAAACTCATAGCCCTGAGTGCCTCCAAAAAGAAACGAGAGAGAGCATACACTACCAGCTTAAAGGCACACCTGAAAGCCCTGGAACAAAAAGAAGCAAGTACACCCAAGAAGGGTAGAAGGTAGAAATCATCTAACTCAGGGCTGAAATCAATCAAGTAGAAATAAATAGAACCATACAAAGAATCAACAAAACAAAGAGTTGATTCTCTGAGAAAATCAAGAAGATAGATATGCCCTTAGCCAGACTAGCCAGAAGTCAAAGAGACAATATCTAAATTAACAAAATTAGAAATGAAAAGGGAGATATAACAACAGAAAATGTGGAAATTCAAAAAATCATCAGATCCTACTACAAAATAAAACAAACACACAGAAGGAAAATATAAAACAAACACACAGAAGGAAAATAGTCTAAGAAAGGCTCTAGAAATTCTGAGAGACACTTGTTTGTACAGAGAGGAATCCCATAAAAATACAAAAAGAAGGAAGTCTTAATATATACACAAAATACTGGTAGGGCTAAAAAGAGAAAAAATAAAAAAAAATACAAACTAATAATAATACTAATAATATAATCATTATCATCATCATCATCATCATCATCATCCTCATCATGCACTGACGACATTATAGCAAAACGAACCTCCAGTAATGCATTTTAGGTTAGCCTGTATTCAACACAACTAGAAAATATGGAGGAAATGGACAATTTCCTAAACATATATCAAATACCAAAATTAAATCTGGATCAAATAAACCATCTAAACAGTCCTATAACACCTGAAGAAATAGAAGTCGTCATTGGAAGTCTTGCAACCAAAAAAAAGCTAGGACCAGATTGTTTTAGTGAAGAATTCTATGAGACCTTCAAAGAAGACCTAACACCAATACTCTTCAAACTGTTCCACAAAATAGAAACAGAAGGAACACTACCCAACTCGTTCTATGAAGCCACAATTACGCTGATACCAAAATCACACAAAGATCCGACAAAGAAAGAGAATTTCAGGCCAATCTCTCTTATTAATATCGATGCAAAAATACTCAATAAAATTCTTGCCAACCGAATCCAAGAACACATCAAAAGGATCATTCACCACGATCAAGTAGGCTTCATCCCAGGGATACAGGAATGGTTCAATATAAGGAAGTCCATCAATGTAATCCACTACATAAACAATCACAAAGAAAAAAAAGGTCTTGGAAAGATCAGGAATTCGAGGCCCATATCTAAACATAGTAAAAGCAATTTACAGCAAAGCGGTAGCTAATATCAATCTAAATGGAGAGAAACTTGAAGCAATCCCACTAAAATCAGGAACCAGACAAGGCTGCCCTCTCTTTCCGTATCTTTTCAATATAGTACTTGAAGTTCTAGCTAGAGCAATTAGACAACAAAAGGAGGTCAAAGAGATACAAATTGGAAAGGAAGAAGTCAAAATATCACTATTTGCAGATGATATTATAGTATACTTAAGCAACCCAAAGAACTCCACCAGAGAACTACAGCTGATAAACAACTTCAGCAAAGTGGCCGGATCTAAAATCAACTCAAGCAAGTCAGTAGCCTTCCTATACTCAAAGGATAAGCAGGCTGAGAAAGAAGTAAGAGAAATGACACCCTTCACGATAGCCACAAACAATATAAAGTATCTTGGTGTGACTCTAACCAAACAAGTGAAAGATCTGTATGACAAGAATTTCAAGTCTCTTAAGAAATTAAATATGCATAAGCAAATACTCCATTCTACTAAATCAATACAGCAAAAAAAAAAATGTCCTTTAGTGATATTCTAGTACACTCATTGATCTTTGCTTTCTCAGTCACGATCAAAGAAGCTTCCCCCAGCAACAGGTGAAATCAAATATGGAGACTCACTGCCAGACAATAATCAGAGTGAGAGACCTTGGATCATTCAACCCTACATGAATTTTCTCCATTAGATATTCCCTCCGCTCCAAGACTCTGAGAATCCTACAGAAGAATAGGCAAAAAGAATGTAAGAGCAAAAAGAATGGAAGACACCAGGAAAACAAGACCTTCTAAAAAAGACAGACACACATGTGAATTCATAGAAATTGAGGGAGTATACAAAGGGGCTTCTATGGTCTACAAGTGATGGGATCCTGCAGCTGAAACTAGAAATGGATACATGCCTCAATATGTAACCTAAATGATAATGTAATTTTATCCAAGGGAGTCTCACTAAGAAAAAAAAAACTACTCTTAAAGGTTTTATGTATACCCAGAAATACATGACCAATAGAAAGAAACTAAACTGAGTTACTGGAGGTTCCTTTTGTTATAATGTCAAGTCAGTGCATGATGATGATGATGATGATGATGATGATGATGATGATTATATTATTACTATTATTTGTTTGTATTTTTTTTTATTTTTTCTCTTTTTAGCCCTACCAGTATTTTGTGTATATATTAAGACTGCCTTCTTTTTGTATTTTTACGGTATTCCTCTCTGTACAAACAAGTGTCTCTCAGATTTCTAGAGCCTTTCTTAGGCTATTTTCCTTCTGTGTGTTTGCTTTATTTTTTTCCCAATAAGTTTGTATTTACTTTATGTTATCTGTTTTTGTGATTTACAGAAGGGAATGAACCTGGATGGGAAGAGAGGAGGGAAAAAACTGAGAAGAACAGATGAAAGATAAAGTATAATCAGGATATAATACATCAATATCTATTTTCAGTAAGGAATGGAAATGAATTAAAATATGTATATGTATTTTTTTAGAAAGAACTTGAAACATTATCATTGTGAAATGTAATCTTTTACTACCTTAGTATATATTGTAAAAAAAAGATGATAACTTTAATAAATCCCTAAATCATTATAGATTTCAGACACTTTCTATTTATATTAAAATAAGAACTGTAATAATTGTTTAAAAAATAGTATTCGCACTGATAAGAGACAAAATAATTGTCTTTACCTTACCATATCAAGAAAAAAAATGAGATTTTGATGTTTTAGTTCATAGGAAAGCTTTATAATCTGAGTAGCATTACATTCCATACTTACTACTGGTGCTGACATTTCCATAGTGTTATTTGTAGTAGTGATTAGGCAAAATGCTAGATTTCACTTCTACCGAAGTGAAACCACTATGTTTTGTTAGAAGGAAATATTCTACCACAATATAGTACTCAACTTTACAGATTAAATAAATTTCAATTATTTTCTGTCTGCACACTCATATTTTTTTATTTTTGAGTCTGAATCAGAACTATGTAAAGAGGTCAGATATATTACTCTAGTCTGTGTAAGAACCTATTGTAGCATGTAGTTTTAAATAAAACCCACACTAAATTTGGCTATGTACCAACATCTGTGATCTCACTCAAGACTAGCTTTCTGTGGCTGCCTTGCCCTGGTTCCCATGGCTAGCTTTCTTAGCTAACCAAACAAGTTTAACCTGAAATGCCTGGGGCTACTCTAAATTTCTCTCCTGTGGCTGGCCTTCAGACATCAGCTACTGCTATCTCAGCTCCCTTTATCCCATGAAATGAAACACTAGAATCTTATACTAGCCAGATTTATAACTGTAAATCTCCAACCCCAAAATGTCCATAAAAAGAGCACACAACTCAGTTAATATAAATACAAGCTATATGCCTAGATTGGACAAATATTTCCTACACTACTCTATTGCCCAGCTATAAAATCTCTAGGTACATAGGGCTCCTCCAGGGTCTTCTCCATCTATCACTTCTTCTTCCCCTATCTTCTTCTCCCTCCATACTACATCTAGTTTCACTTCTAATTCCTTCTTTTCTTTCTCTCAAACTTTCATCTCTGCCTTTTCCTTCCACTGCCCAATCACAGGCTCTAACCTTTATTTGACCAATTAACATTTTATTTGACATCAACCGAGTAGTGATCTACTCCTCCACTGGGCACCCTTCTTGAGGGAGTAGAAAATACAAACAGCAATCCATAATGACCTATGTTACTTAAATTTAAATGTGATTCAAAATGTAACATGAAAACAATATGGGGAAATTTGTTAGCTGTTAAAAACATCAATATAATCTTTTAAATGGGCTTTTCCCTTACATTGATTTCTGTAACCAGTGGAAGCAAATATTTAGTACTACAGGTATCAAATTTACAGATATTCCCTAAGGTTTCTGTTTGTTTTATTACTCAGGAATTTGAAAGTGCAAAATTTAATCTGAAGATTCTTGTTATCAGAATAGTTCCTCTAACTACAAAGAATTTCATTGAGACATGTAGAGTTTGGAAGTGGTTAATAGTAGTATGTGAGTTTTTAATTTGCAACAATTTTAGAAAAAGTTTTAGTGACATTTAAAAAATTAATTTCATCAGTCCTTAGAAAGGGGAACAAAATACTCATGAGAGGAAATATGAAGACAAAATGTGGAGCAAACACTGAAGGAAAGGCAATCCTGAGGCTGCCCCACCTGGGGATTCATCTGTCATTCATTCAGTCACCAAACCGAGACACTATTGTGGATGCCAAGAAGTACTTGCTCAGAGGAGCCTTGTATGGCTGTCCCCTGAGAGGTTCTGCCAGAGCCTGATCAATACAAATGTGAATGATTGCAGCCAACCATCAGACTGAGCACTGGGACCCCAATGTAGGAGTTCGGGAATGGACTGAAGGAGAAGGGGTTTGCAACCCCATAGGAAGAACAACAATATCAACCAACCAGAAACCCCAGTGCGCAAGGGACTAAACCACCAACCAAAGAGTACACATGGAGCAACACATGGCTCCAGTTACATATGTAGCAGAGGATCAATGGGAGGAGAGGACCTTGGTCCTGTGAAAGCTGGAAGCCCTATTGTAGGGGAATGCCAGGGCAGGGAGGTGGGAGTGGGTAGGTGCGAGAGGGAGCACGCTCATAGAAGCAAGGAAAGGAGGGATGGGATAAGAGGTTTCTAGAGGGGAAAACAGGAAAGGGGATAACATTTGAAATGTAAATAAATAAAATATCCAAAAAAAATTAATTTCTTTTTAGATCAAATAAATATTGAGACAACAATTTTAATCTTTTTAGTAAAAACTGAAAATAACTTACTTGCTATAATAAACACAGTTTTTCCCTTGACCATTATTATGCATGCAGTAAGACATGTAGAAAATCTCATGTTCACATCATTTCACAATATTGATAATCTAACATATTAATAAGAACCATTTTCTATAAATGGTTGCTGAATGTATATGATGTTTCGATTTATGTCTTAATTAGTCATAGGAACATAGAAAGCAGAGATTATTCTTGTACTAAAGGACTTTCTAACATCATATCATACCACAAAAGGAAAAGAATAAATGCAAGGAATGGCCCATCATAGTCATGTAGAACTGGACCTGACTAAATAGCAGCTATTTCTGTACTCAAATATAGAACAAAATCTCTTTGGAAGTAAGAATACAGAATAATGCTAAAAGCATAGTTTTTTTTGGTTATTATCTAATAGTAAATCCTGTGTCTTCCCCAGTATTAATGAAGTTTGTTATACTAATGAGGTTGATGTTGTCCTATGTCACTGATTATGGTTCATGAATAATATTGGCCTCAGTTATAATACATACTACTACCCATTTGGGCATTTTCTAACAAAGTACTCTAGATACTTACTAAAATTAAAAAAAAAACATATAACAGGAAATATCTTTGGAATATTTGACATAGAATCAGTCAATGTAAATAAGCACCAAATTAGGACACATGAGTAATTTGAACCGGTATTTCTTTGAGTGACCTAAACCCAGATAAGTTTTGAGGAATGGTTTAATACTTTATTATCCATTTCTTGAAAATCTGCCAATATAAGGCATTGTACAGAGAATGCTTAGGGTAGCAAATTATTAAATTGAAATACAATAATTACAAGAAACTATTATGATTAATGATTTGCATTTTATATATCTTTTGAAATCATTAGCAGAATATCATTTGGTAAGCAAGGACGTGTTTAAAATAAAGTATTTTAAAGTTGAGTCTTTCAGTGACCTTCCTTTATTTTACATTCTTTTACTTTAGCTTGGATTTTAATGAAGACTGGGACTGGTAATATAATCATGTATGCACTGGCAGCATCAGCACCAATCATCCCTCAGGGAAAACTGACAGGTGAAAAGGCAAGCGAATAAAGGACACATTTCCATTGGAATCTGACTCCTTTTCTCAAACTGCTTCATTCAAAACTTGACAAATCATGTTTAAGATTTTATTACTATTTACACTGAAATATTTGTGTAATTTGTCACTAGAATGACTATTAATGACATTAAGAAAATTAAAGATAAATGCTGGGCAATTGTGGATGAATCTGATGTAAAAGGTAAGTAATGAGATTGCCAAGAGATAGACATCTAAGAAAGATGAAATCAAAATACAAAGCTTTTAATTGGACTGACTTAATCTATAAGGATGGGTGCTTGGAAAGCAAAGATCTTTTAAAATTAGGTTGACTCAGGATGAACATTGACACTTACGAATAAGAATCTTTTAACTTATTTGCTTAGGATATGAGTAAGTCCTTTGAATCATTGTATATGAGAAAAAATAATTCACTATTATTATATAAAGGAAAAAGTTAAACTTATGTGAATAAATTTAGCAATTTTGTCTATGATTTACTATACCTTTAAATATTTTACACTTATTTACTTTGTGTGTGTGTGTGTGTGTGTGTGTGTGTGTTCTTGTGACTGCATGACATGGCACTCAAATTGAAATCAATGGATGCTGTATTAGCTTGGGTTTTACTGCTGTGAATAGACACCAATGGACAATGCAAGTTTTGTAAAAGACATTTACTTGGGCCTGGCTTACAGGTTCAGAGGTTCAGTCCATTTTCATCAAGGCAGAAGCATGGCAGCATCCAGGCAGGCATGGTGCAGGAGGAGCTGAGGGTTCTATGACTTTATCCAAAGGAAGCCAGGAACAGACTGGGCATCTTCAGGCATCTAAGAGGAAGATCTCTAAGCCCAACCCTACAGTGACACACTTCCTCCAACAAGGCCACAACTTCTAATAGTGCCACTCCCTGGGACAAGCATATACAAACCATCACATTCCACTCCCTGGTCCCCATAGGCTTGTTCAAACATGAGTCTCAACAGTGTTAAAAGTCCAAAGTTCAAAGTCTCTTCTAAGATTCATCCAATCACTTAACTGTAATCCCAAAAGCAACACAGGAAACCAGTTGGGCAGTCTCCAAACTCTGCATCTCCATGTCTGATGGCAAAGCAGTCTTCAGATCTTCAACTTGCTTTTCATCTTTGTTGACTGCAACAAGGTTCTTTCTCCTGGGCTGGTTCCACGCTCTGTTAGCAGCTTTCCTGGCAGGCATCCTGTGTCTCTGGCATCTTTAACATCTTGGGGTTCCCAAGTCAACTTCAGCTTCACAGCTTCTTGTTCCAATGTCTGAGTTACACACATGATCTTCTGTGCATCTCCAAAGGGCTGGTGTCACTTCCCCAGCTCTGCCCTCTGTTCAAGTTGATCCATTCTGCTGCCACTGCTGTTCTTGGTGGTCATCCCATGGTACTGGCATCTCCAATATGCTAGGGTCTTCTACGGCAACTATGCTTCACCAAAGCCTCTCATAGGCTGTCTTCACGGTATCAAGCCTCAATTCTTTTGCATGACCCCTTCAGTCCTTGACTGTCAACTACAACTGAGGGTGCACTTCCACCAATGGCCTTCCATAGCCTCTCACAGTGTCAAACCTCAGCTGTTCTTCATGATGCCTTCATGCCTTCAAAACCAGTACCACCTGGATTATTCTTACACATTACCAAGTACAGCTGCAGCATGAGGTACAACCTTGGCTATCTCTGGAACACACCTTCTTTGTGCTGTCAGGAAATAGTTCCCAGAAAATATCACCTAAGTGATGCTGGTTTTTTCTTAATCACCACTAATTTCTTAGCTCCATTAACCAACATCAATTGTCCCAGTAGTCTCCTTCTCCTCTTGAATATAAAGTCAGAGACACATGGCCTAAGCTGCTGAGTTCTGCTGTTTGCAGGAGCTGAAACATTGGCCCCCTTGTTCTATTACATTATCACTAGCTTCCTTTATTCCAACTCCTTCACTTCCTAAGCTTGGCTGTCCTGGCTCTTGCTCTATAGACTGACTTTGAATTCAGAGATCTGCATGCCTGTCTCCTAAGCACTGGGATTTAAGGTGTAGTTCACCAAGTATGGATTTAAATTTTTCTTCACCTAGAATTTGTTCTGTTCTAGGCTGGCCTTGAACTCAGAGATCTGCTTATCTTTGTCTCCTGGGATTAAAGGCTTATACGACCATGCCTGAATCTAAATTTAGCTGGGAGGAATCTTGCCTCAAAGTCACTATTTCCTTAATTCAGTTTAATATCCTTGAATTCAGCTCCATTTCACTTCCTGGTGTCCTTTAATGCTCAAACTATATATTTTGTATGTTTCCTTTCTCAGCTTGCTATGTTTGTTCAAAATGCTCTTCTTCAGACTTAACCATAGAAAAAAGTCTCTGTTGGGCTTTTTTGAGACTTCCTTTGTCAATGCAATTAGTATACATCTCTTTTCCTTAGCCTTAGGCAGTCTCTTCAGAAAATGGCAAAAAGAAAGCATGTTCTTCACCAAAACATCACAAAAACAGTCTCTCAACCACATATGGAATTTCTTTTCCACTGAAACCTTTTGGGCCATCAGGCCTATACAGTTCAAATGACCCTCAATACCACTGTCTTCCAAATTCCCTCTAGACTGACCTATTAAGCCCCACTTAAAGCATTCCATGACTTTCCAAATCCAAAGTACCATAACCCACATCCTTCCAAACAAAAGCATAGTCAGGCCTATCACAGCAATAGCCCACTCCTGGTACCAACTTTTATAGATCTGAAGATCTCTAAGCCCAACCCTACAGTGACACACTTCCTCCAACAAGGCCACACCTTTTAATAGTGCTACTCCCTGGGACAAGCATATACAAACCATCACAGATGCCTTATGGGAGCTACTTCTTCTTCTACTCTTTGGGTTTCAGAGAATCAAATTCAAGTCCTCGGGCTTGTCAACAGCATGCTTTTCCACTGAAAATTTTAGTGAGTTAAAATAATGAAGCATATGTAGTACATTTTTCTTGTTTTCTCAAATGAGTGTTTCAGATAATTCTAATACATCATGTTTTGAAGAAAAGTTTACAGAATAAAAACTGATTAGCATAATAAACAATAAGAGAAGACACTAGAGATAGGGTTGAAGACCAGATAGTGCTGTAGACCACTGACATAGAAATGCACAAAGATTGAAACACAATTTGTTTTTTGGTCAATAAATTGGAGTTTGAATCTATGTTTTATGCACAGTTTTACACATAGTTATGTCACTGTGTAACTTTAAGCCTTTGAATGGGGTAATTTGCCTCCTTGGTGCATTCTGTTATTTAGATCTAGGACTTTGTGGATGTTAGTCCTCATTCTTCTAAGCCACAAATCAGCAGTATAGCTGGGGCTGTGCCATTCTCCCAGGTATACCCTGTGGCATGAAGATCCCCCAGGTTGGATGAATGTTTCAGTAGTTAAATCTGATCAGCTAAGGAAAATGCGTGAAGAACTTACATAATAACATTTGTAATGCTCAGAAAGGTTAGATTAGCAAACTGCTTTTGAGAGCACAGGTAGAAGTCTAAAAAAAGGGAGGAGGAAGAGACAGGGTAATAGACTGTGTTTTAAATAATGGCAGAAGGGCCTGGGAGGGAGAGGAATGACAGAGTTGATAGGGAGAGCACAAAGCATAATGATGCATAATAATATTACAATAAAATACATTACTTTGCATGCTAACTATTAGTAAAATCAATATACCCAAGACACAATTCACATATCAAATGATGCCCAAGAAGAGGAAGAACAAAGTATGGATACTCTGGTCCATCTTAGAAGGGGGAACAAAATACCCACAGAAGGAGATAGATAGACAAAGTGTGGAGCAGAGTCTTATGGAAAGACCATCTAGAGACTGCCCCACCTAGAGATCCATCCCATATACAGTTACAAAACCCAGACACTATTACTGATGCTCACAAGTATTTGTTGACTGTAGCCGGATATAGCTGTCACACGGGAGGCTCTGCTAGTGCATAACAAATACAGAGGGGGACACTCTCAGAGAGCCATTGAACTGAGCACAGGATCCCCAGTGGGGGAGCTAGAGAAAGTTCCCAGAGCTCCCAGGGACAAAAACATCAACTACATAGTACACATGGTGTTACCCATGACTCCAGATGCAAGAGCAGCAAAGGATGGTATTGTTGGACATCAAAGGATGGAGAGGCCCCTGGTCCTGGAAAGGTTTGACGCAGCATTGTAGGGGAATACCAGGACAGGGAAGCAGGAGGGGGTTGATGGAGGCACAGTGGGAAGGGAGATGGCTTATGGGACTTTCAGGGGAGGGAACCAGGAAAGGGGAAATCATGTGAAATGTAAATAAAGAATATATCTAATAAAAAATATAAATAATAGAAAACATGGCTTTAATCTCTGGGAAACTAAGACAAACTGGATAATTCAAGATGGGTTTGCCTACACATAACCTTCTGAGTCCATTCACTAAACCAGGTTTGTTTTCCAGAAGCTGAATACATATTAGGAATGTTTATTTATCCCATGAGGGAGCTGAGCAAATTTTGTTACCACTTTTCAAATGTCCGTTTCTGTAAAATAAAATGGATTGATGGGCCAAGCCACAGATAGATGTCAGTTCATGTTTTGTGTTAGATATTTTTTGATAGTATCTTTTATTAGCTGTACAGAGTTGAGGACACATAGTCTGTTGCTCACTTAAGATAATTGTTTTAAAATATAGAGCAATTTAGGCCATATTGTATTATTCCATTCCAGAAGAAAAAAATTACATGCTGAATTAATATAATATAAAATTTCAGATAAAGAATTTTCACTGAAGGTACAAAATTACAGGTATTGTTTTTTGCTAATTTTAAGATATCATAATGTTTAATGGCAAATGTGTCCAAGTATATTTGGTTCACAATTATTTCATTGTTTTCAAGCAATTATTTGTTGTTTGTTTATTGACTTGCATGTAAATTCCAAATGCAACTCAAAACAATGATATTTAAACTTTTATTGAACTAATGTAATAATGTATACAATTAAAAACAAGACAAAAATCAGATCAAATGATGATTACTTGATTTTAGTATAAGATTAAAAGATTAAGGTCAAAATATCATATGGAGAAAATACACATTTATTTTTGTAATCATGGAGAACTTCTGTCTCAAACAGAGGTATGAAATGTCCTAGGACTCTATGCCAATGTTCTTCTCTTGAAATACTGAAAAAGACAAGTCTTCATCTCAATGTTTTTACATTGTTTTGGACCTTTAATTGCCTACAACACTGCTGGAGATGAGAGAGAGAGAGAGAGAGAGAGAGAGAGAGAGAGAGAGGGAGAATGAATGTATGTGTGAGAGAGAGACAGAAAGACAGAGACAGAGAGAGACAGGGGAATGGAGAGACAGAGTTAAAGCCACTATTTAAAATAAATCTGACTATACATCTGTGTTTAGCCCAATTATCCTTCTCCAGTTTGAAGCTTCTTTTTTGGTTTAAAGGAACTTCTTTAAAAAAATCTTTAGTAGACTAACCATTGTATATTTTATAAAAGAGGCAATTTTATTAAACTTATGGTTTTCATATAAGGTAACAGTCATTGCTTGTTTTCAAATGTCAAATTTATTATATATTTAAGTTTAATATATGTTTAGATTTCTGTAAAATTTACAATATACGGTATAGATATATTCTATATATGAATTCAATATTTACTTTTTATTTTAACATATTTTCTATTTATGTGTGATCTGTCTTTCACATGGAGATCTTGTAATTTTAATAAAAAAATGTATTGAGGAAGGTATACCATATCTCATTGGTATATTCTTAATTCATATTCTTATAGGTCAAAACTAAGTAGTAGATCACTATCTTTGTCTTTATCACTTCTCAGTGTAATTTCCAGTCTGTGATTAGAAGTGCCATGGTCCATTCACAATAATTGTTTAATACTATTAACATTTCACTATCTTGCTAACATCAGACAGCAGAGCCTTTTGCATTCTATCAAGAGAGTACTAATGACTGTAATTTTGCATTTAAATCAATGAAAAATTATTATGTAAATATTATTCAGGACTAAGAAAATCGAGATTTGGGGAAATAATATAATCTCATAAAAATGCTTTTTTCTAAAATATAAAGGATAAAAGCATGCAAAACAAGAAAATATCACTTAAAGAAATATGACTAGCTCTCAATATAATAAGCATTATAATATTTCAAACACTGTGCTAGTCCTTGCCCTATTTTTACATATACATGATAATTTCTCACTTCAATTAGGAGAAAACTAAAACTTAATAGAAGAAAATAAAATTTCCAAAATAGGAGTGTGTGGTGTGTGATTATTCACTGGAAAGAGATGCTCATTATAGCTTTGGTGCGACACTAGGTGAGGAACATGAAATTATGAACATTTGAAAAAGCAGGTGATATTTTAAATGAATCTTAAATCAAAGAGAATTTGTATGTACATACTTTATTGTAAACTAATATTACAGTTTAATCAACTTAAGCACTTTTAACATCAGGTATTAAAATGAATAAGATATATTTCTTGAGTGCTGGGGCTAACATTAGGGATAGGGGGAATCAAAGTTCCAATCACAGTGGACCTCCTACTTTCCATCATAATGGGAAATTCTATTGTCTTTAAGAAACTGACCTGGATAGGCATGTGTTGGCCACTGTGAAAAGGTAATGATTCTTCTCTAGGTTTTTTTTAAGTTTCACATATACAGAGGACAATAATAAGTAACAAATGCCAATAACAGAATTATTAACATGTGTTTTCTTTAAAAATCAATTATCTTGTAACTGCAATTGCTTTCAAAGTAAATATGGTATAATAAAAATATTTCATATTTTTTTCTTTTTAGAAGTGCTAAAATAATAAATAATACTTAGTATGTAGGTTTTAATATTTATGAGGTTACAAGCTGGAAATATTAGCATTTCTGTGTAGCATTTCTGTGTACATTTTTGAACTGTACATCAAATATTTATGATTCTAAAATCAATCATTATGTTTTTTGATTCTCATATATACTCGTGTTTGATATCTCACATAGTTAAATTTAAAAGTACCTATTCACTGGGTCATTTTCATCAGTACCACTAAGATTTCCTCATGATTTCTTTTATGATTTTTCTTATTTTAGAAAAACAATTTAAGGGCATTACATCTAGAAGAAGGGAATTTTCTTATTCTAGTATGGTTCATTAAATAACTAACATTTCAGCTTTATGTATAAAACAAAAGTGTTTTGAAATAACTTAATTGCATAGACTAAAAATTTATACTATATAGAAACCATTGTACCAAATATTATACAGAGTTAACACAGACACACACACAAGCACACACACACACACACACAAGCACATACACACACACTCACATTAGTGTTTTACAATGACAACACCTATTATTTATTTATTTTTGTGATTTTAACCCAAACCAGTACTGAAGATATTTATTTAATCATTATAAAAACTAAAGTCTCCAAAATATTGGATCTCATTCTACTTATGGTAGTATGAAGGTTCTGAAAAAAGAGTGGCTGCTTGCAATCTGGTACTGCTTTATCTCTGAGCTAGACTATGGCTCCATGATGCATGCTTAACCACTTCCCTAAAATATTACATCTTCATTAATGTGCTTCTATATCCCTCTTCTTGAAGCTGTAAATGAGATTTAGAGACATATTTCAAAGCAAATTTACAATTTTTATACTTGATGGTGTTATATTGATTTATTTTGCTGCTGAATGTGTAGCAAGAATATTCTGAACATACAATTTGATATCTGGTATAAGTGTCAGTTAGACATCTGTTAACTTGAAACTAGTAGCAGCAAATGAATTTTTATATGACTTTTGGCTTGGGAAATGTCCATGCAATAGTATGTTTTTCTTAAGATTTATTTATTTATTTATTTAATGTGTATGAGTATACTACAGCTGTCTTCAGACACACCACAGGAAGGCATCAGATCACATTGTAGATGGCTGTAAGCCACCAAGTGGTTGCTGGGAATTGAACTCAGGACCTTTGGAAGAGCAGTCAGTGCTCTTAACCACTGAGCCATCTCTCCAGCCCCTGTGTTTTTCTTTATAATCATGTGTCTTCTCATTTGTTTTAGACTGAAAAATATAATCAAACATCAAATAAATAAAACTTGATGTAATCAGTACATAGGACATGCGATATTCAAAAAAGAGATATAATGGCCTTCCAAGAAATAAAGGAAAATTACATGTTCTATATATATTATTTAAGCATTAGGCACATATAAAATTAAAACACTTATTTTGTTCTTCAGATTGACAAGTCATAGAAAAATAAATCCATCATCCAGTTTTAATGGGCCATAATTGAGTATTAACATTCTTTGTTATTTTTACTGGATATTAGAAAGTATTGATCATGATTCTATTAATAATATATTTTTGGTGCTTAATATTAAATAAATAATCTTGCTCAAAATAGTTATGTTAATTTAGTATAGTAAGATTTCTCTAAATAGTAAAACACTGGGATGTATATAAATGCTAAACATGATGCATAATTAAAAATCTTAATATATTTTACACATACTATTCTATATAGTAAGAAAAACAGTTTAAAGTTGAATATTATGAGAATTTGCAGAAATATTTGTAAGAAGATGAATTTGAAAATATAAATTTAGTGGAGGTAGTTTTCAGTGAAGTGCTGACTGATGAGAGTTACACAGTGTAGGCTACAGGCCTATCTTGGTCTCTAAGACCTTATTATTTATGGCTTTAAATTATGGGATCGCTTGTGTTTGCTAGGTTATGTGTACACATTTTCTGTACTGTGCATACATGGTTTTAAATAATCAACAAAACAGTGTTTGTTGGTTTAAATCAAACCCAAGTAATAAAAAAGCTGCAAACATGGCTTCTGGATCTTAGAGGCAGTTCTATGATAATGTGATCTTTATAGTTGTCAATATTTGTCTTGGTTAGGGCAGCTAGTATTTAAAAAAAAACATGTCAGAGATTTTACTAGTAAATTCTTTCCTTTACCATTTCATACATAAATGTTGTATATTATGGTTACTCCCTCCACCCTTCTTCTCTTTACCTCTATCAGCCTGGATTCTCTTCACTACAGGTGCTTGCGCTATACTTATTATTATTTTTAGTATCTCATAGTATTTATCTCAGACTATTGATGTGACCCTGAGTTTGGAACTGAGAGCTTGCTGGGCTCACTAATGGATGTTTTAAATATATATTATGGCTCCTTGGTTTCCAGAGGCTATTGGTGGCCAATAAATCAGCAACAAATGATAAATTCCCATGAGTCCCTTTTCCCTCTATATTTTAGTGTTTGTTGGATCTAATTTCTCTGAACCCAGGAGCAATATTCATGGGTACTGTGAGTTCATGTTTTCCATGCACATGTTGTGTTAAGGAAAAGGCATTTCACCACAAACTCTCTTTCCAGGGTCTAGTTCTGAAATTCTTTCTGTCACCGTTGCCACAGGATTTCCCAAGACTAAGTTGTTGAAATAATGGTCTTGTCTAGAGATAAGCCTTTAGTTGTCCTTTATTCTAAGCATTTTGTACAGATGTATGTGTATCTTTGTATTTCCCCCACTTTACTATAAGGATGGACTTCTCTGTCTAAGTTAGAGATCAGCTTTTGTATCTGAGTTTGCACATATATTTAGGAGGCATCAGATGTTATGAACTTTCACATAATCACCATCTTTGGTTTCCCCACAAGTCCTATGAATTGTTCAGTCATAGCTTCAGGACCAAGTTTACACAGTACTAGCCATGGACTCTCTCAAAGAGCAAGACCTAATTTCAATTAAAAAATGTATTGTTATACCTATTACAGTCACAAGGTCATTGCACCTATCATGTCCAGGAAGTTGGTTTTATATTTGATAGACTTTACAGCTGAATTAGAAATTTAATTTCATTAATTCAGGCAGAAATTTTAATATTATCATGAGAAAGAAGGATGAAGGAAAGGGAGAGGGAGAGGGAGAGAAGGGCGAAATATTTGATCCTAATTCAATCATCTTTTCTACATCTAACATCTTACATCTATAAACAATATAGTCTTAACAGTCAATTCTCATGGGTAACAAAGAAGAATGACAAGTATTTGTTTTGCATGTGGATCTCTGGGGACTCTGTGACCAATATCATTTATGAATGTATTTCATTCTTACTTTGGACCTTTTATGTAGTGACTCACTGTTTTGAGGAAGAACATGGTGGTGCATATTATTTAAAGTATCTTCATCTTTCAAATTGGATTACCAGGTAGTAGACTACCAAGTAGTTTTCTTATTCCTCCTTAGTTTTACTTTACCATTCAATCCATTTTTAATCTCTATAATCTTCCATTACCCTACTTGTTTAAAGCTTTACATGAAAAATACCCACAATCATGTAACCCCTACAAAATTGTCTCCCTAGCTTAAGACAAACCTTCATTTCTGCCTACATTGTATGTTTTCTGGTGTGTGTGTGTGTGTGTGTGTGTGTGTGTGTGTGTTCTCTAGGAACTCTAATGCAAACACACACAAAAAATCTTAAGGGCTAATATCAATGTATACTAAAAATGTATGATGTTTATTTTTTGAGTCCTGGGTTATGTGTGTGTGTGTGTGTGTGTGTGTGTGTGTGTGTGTGTGTGTGTGTATTTCATGTTACCCCAGACAGATTGATGCCATTAAAAAGATCAAGTAATAACAAATGTCATAAAGGATGACGAGAAAGCCATTAAACAGTATTGGTGGGAGTGTGAACTAGTTCAGCTACTTTGGGAAGCTTAGAGATTCCTCAAAAAAACAAACAAAAAAAATGTGATCCACCATAATGAGCCAGTCACATGACTTCTGGCATTAAACTCAAAGGAATCTGTGTTCTATGCTAGAAACACAGGCACCTCTATATTCCTTATAGCTCTACTTACTTTAGGTAGGAAATGACTTCAGCTTAGATGTTCATAAACATATGAATGGATCAATAAACATGTTTTCAGAAAACATAATCATGTATCTATCAATTCCCAAATATCTACATACAATACCCATCCTACATTATAAGTATTTATTGTTTGGGGAATTAATTGGTGAATCATTTATGTGGTCGAAAGAATTGTAGAAGGATATAGACCTGTGCCATGACTCTATGTAAAGACATCTGAGAAATCCAACTGAAGCAGGAAAGTAGTGCACATTTTTTCCAGAAACATAACTAAAGTAGTTTTTTAATGAGATGTAATACTGATAACTGAATGTTCTCTGAACAAGAATTCTATATGAAATAAGCATATTTTATGTCATATATATACATATACATATAAATATATACATATGCATACATATATAAATATATATATATATGAAATTATAGCATAGCAAGGATCAACTAATGGTAACTCATAGCCTACATAAAACCTATTGTCTTCTTTCAATTACTTGGAAAATAAATAAAAAGAATGATCATTTGAGACATTCACAGATTAAGAGATGTCCAAATTTCAGTATACAAAAATAAAATATCATTCTGAAACAGCAGTAACTAAAAGTGACATCATAACTATTGCTTGGTTATTATACAACAGGGACTGGGTAATTAAGAAAGAGACCAAATATCCTGGAAAGCTCAGGTTACTCAATTCCTTTCTGAAGAAACTGTGTAGCTTATATGCATACTACATTCTGATCCACAGAGGTTGTGTGATCGAGGTAAGAAATGTTCTTGAATCATAGTTTGTCCTTTTTCCATGGCATTGACATGATGCAATGTTCTTGTTATTAAGCAGTTCTTTATTTCATCCTTCCCATAATGCAATTCCTTTCAGGAAATACACATTTTACCTTGAAGTTTAAATGAGTTACACAGATCTGGTTGAAACTACATGATATTCATTTTTGAATTTGGTTTAAAATGAGAAATTCTGTTCCAAATAATGCTATTTTCACAACTTTTTTTTTAAATATGATTGATTGATGGCAATAGGAAATAAGTTTTTAGGTGTTCTGAATTAAGTGAGCCTATTAGTTTGGTATATTATCAAGTGATCATGTCCTGTCACATTTGCATGAACCAAAATGTAAAATCCCATAAGGAGCTTTGGTGTTTGATATAAGATTAATGTTTCTGTTTTTTGTTTTAAACTTATCTGCTAAATATATTTAATTTGATTTAAAATAAAAAAAAATGAGTGGCTCCAGGAAATAACTTTAATGGGATGTCTTTAAAGATTCATTACATTCTAAAAAAGCTGCTAAAATAAAAATCAACAGAGTCATAAGAATTAATATTGATAGAAATACCTGCAGTTGAAAAGTAGACAGAAAAATCAATGGTACCAAACTCAAGGAATGCAGTCATCTTCCTTCCTGGCAAAATTGTATTTATATCCTTATCATACACATAGTCTAAGTCCAAATCCTCATATAAACACAAGTGTTCAACTTTTATTTCCTTATTGATTGTGGAAGCTATTAACATGAAAAGTCTGTGTGAAAAAAAACCTCAAAAATCTCAGAGAAAGTATAAGAATCTTGTTGCCTTTAAATTTGTACTTGAAAAAATTGAATTGAAAGATATTGCCTCCCTGAGTAGAAAAGCTGAGAAGGGAATCCCTTTGTAACTGCCAGGATTAAAAGAAGCAGATATGTCTTCTCTTCAATGTGATATCAAAGAAGCACCAATAGAGGGAGTGATAAATCAATTGACAAAGGAAAGTGTCTGCTGTGTAAGTATGAGGACTTGACCTGAATCCCTGATCCCACATGAAAAGCTCATGGAATGCTTATAGTTATAAACTCTCCATTTAGGGTAAGATGGAACAGCAAATCTTTGGTCTCTATGGTGAGCTATCCTAGCTCTCTTACTGAAGTCTGGGCCATGAAAACATTCCTTTCTAAAAAGGGGTGGATGATCTCCAGAAATAACTCCTAAATTTGGCTTCTGGCCTCCACACATCCACATATATCCACTAGTAAGCATCCATAAAGCCACAACAACAACACACACACACACACACACAAACACACTCACAGTGACCATAAAAATTGTCTTCCTAAACATGTTGGTCTCTGTAGACTACCTTGAGGTACCAATGCTTGATCCCCATAGCAGTGACACATTAGTTATTCTTTTCCATTCTAGATGTTTCTAAAGGAAGTCTAGTGGAGTCTCAATCTTTATCATTACCCAGCACTAACTTACCTTAATATTTGCATTTGAAATATATAGGGGCATTTATAAATGAGTTATTTATAATATAAATTATAACAATATGTAAAGAGAACATTTTAATAACTTAAAACTGCCCCTGTTTTCATAACTTATGCTGTATTATTTTGAATGAAATACATAGAAACCAGAATTTATGTATCCATAATATTGGAAAAATATAAGGCAATTGGAAAATGTGCTGAGAGACAGAACAATTGGTAAAATGCTACTATGCAAGTGTGGGGATAAGAGTTTGTATACTCAGATCCCATGTAAATAGCATGGCAGAGCAGTTACATCTGTGATAATAATGCTCTTCCTAGAGAATCAAAGTAGATAAGTCCCTGGACTGTCATGGACCACTACCCTGATACACATAATGGTGAACAAAAATCCTGCCTCAGAAACATGGAAAAGTTGAGGACAAACACCTAATACTGTTCTCAGACATTTGTATACATTCTTATGCACATACATGTTTATTCCCATAAACATACTCCCTACAATTTTAAAAGCATAATTTCAATATGAAGTCAGAAATTACATGATTAAAAATTTCACACTATGTAATTAAAATCCATTCCTCTGCCTTTAGTTTCATAATGTCAATTTGAATTCATATATAATATTTTTGTGTTTGCAATGTTTTCTAATGTTCTATGGTCTTTAAGTATCTACTATTATATTTGGAGATGAAAATATACTTTATTAACTAAGCACATTATATATGACACTATGGTAATACTTCTAAGTTAGAAACTTATGAGGCTTTAAGGAACACCTGCTTTAAAAGTAAGAGAATTCATATAGAAGTGTCTTTGCAGAAGAATACAAACAAATTACAGGTATCATTTTTAATCTTGTGAATACCTGGGCCTGGGGTCATGTTTATCCAAGAGGGTCTCATAGTCTTACTTCACAACTTGTATGATTTTGTCCCTCCTTATATTTCTTTGCATACTGATTCCTTCAGAGTCCTGCTTGCCATGCTTATAACTCAAATCTTTTTATGGGCTCTGTGCTGCTGGTGAAGAGGAATAAAATTCACTGCAGAGACCACAACCATGTTCACTTGAAGACAAAACAGAATTCTTCATTCAGAGACATGAATGATGATAAAATTAATGACCAATACAAATCTTAATGCAGTTCTGAAAAGATTAATAGAATGTTTTCTAAAAATCACGTGGTTCACAATAAAGATTGAGAGTTGAATTACAGTGCTGAGTATTTATTGACTGCAAGAAAGTAGCCTCAGAGAGAGAGCCTTCATAGGATAGCACCAGAGTAGCAAGTCTTCATGTGTACAAGGGCACCCATTGTTAGACCTAATGTCTAGAGGTTAATTATTAGGGATTGATTTATTCGGGAATCTGCATGTCCAAATTTCAAGGTCCTTGTTCACTATTGGTTTTTGATCGAACAATAAATATGCCAGAGGCTAATGGCTGGGCAAAGGGAGACAAGGCAGAACCTTTAGATTTATGGGTTCTAGGAACTGGGAAAAGGGAAGACAAAGAATATCCATGACTCATGGTAGAAGGATGTGATGTAGGATAGAAAGCCAACCAGCCAGAATGATGTGAGAATTTGGATGGGTGGCTTCTGGTCATTTCCTCAATAGAGCTGGGATAGCAGGCTATGATTTGGAAGTGCCTTGCCTGTGAAGTAACCAAGGCATTTTAAAATTAACTGGTGTGTGCGTGTGCGTGTGTGTGTGTTCCATTTGTTAATCCAGATTCTGGGTAGGTGTCTACATGTGACCTGTCAGGAGCCAAAGGGGTGTAATAAAAACTCATGACTACAGTTGAGACACTGGTAAGTGCTATCAGTCTCATCTAGTTATTTAGATCAGAATTATATTCCTAGAAAGTAATACTGCATTAATCTTTTTCCAAATAGTTCACCAGAACAATTAAAATCTTTTCTTCTCTGTATACTATCAGTTATTTTTTTCACGTAGAAATTTGATGTAAAAAAAAATTAAAGAGAATATAAATTTGCTCTTATATTTTACGTTATTTATTTATATTTTCAAATAAATAAATACTGAGATTTGGGAAATTCATTCCAGATTATTCTATTACATCGTCACCTCTTATGCTGAACCCCTTCTTTCTGTCAAACCCTCTCCACCATACCTTGATGTTTTTATTTAACCACAGACCGTAGTAGTGACCATGTATGGTGAAATGATATGGGACTCATATTGGGTAGGTCTTAAAATAAGAAACTACAGCTGTTTGGTTGACAATGAACTCCCTGGGAAATCTGGGGTTACTGGTTGGTTTATATTATTATTCTTCCTATGGGGCTACAAACACCTTCAGCTTCTTGAATTCTTTCTCTAGCTCCTCCATTGGGGACAAATGCAAGGACAGGGAAGGAAGAGTTGGTGGATTAGTGAGCAGGAGGAGGGGGATGGGATAGGGGATTTTTGGATGGGAAACAAGGAAAGGGGATAACATTTGAAATGTAAATAAAGAAAATATTTAAAAAAGAGAGAAAAAAAGAAACTGCACCTGCTGTTATGTTCATGAATGTAAACATTGTGTCATATCCAGAAGTCACAGGGTGAGAACGTTGCTCTCCAAGCTCTTACATTTATATTTTTCTCTTGTCTCTTTTCTTTCCTTTCCTTTTCTTTTCTTATTAGATATTTTCTTTATTTACATTTCAAATGTTTTCCCCTTTCCTGGTTTCCCCTCCAAAAACCCCTATCCTATCCTCCCTCCCCCTCATCAACAACCCTGCTTCCCCGTCATAGCATTCCTTTACACTGGGACATGAAACCTTCTTAGGAACAAGGGCCACTACTCTCATTGATGTCCAACAAGGCCATCCTCTGATGCATATGCAGCTGGAGCCATGAGTCCCTCCATGTGTATATTTTGGTGGTGGTTTAGTCCCTAGGAGCTGTAGTTGGTTCATATTGTTCTTTCTCCTATGATGCTGCAAGCTCATTCAGCTTCTTCGGCCCTTTCTCTAGATCTTCCATTGGGGACCTTGTGCTCAGTCCAGTGATTGGCTGAGAGCATCCTCCTCTGTATTTGTCAGGTACTGGCAGATTCTCTTTTCCAATCTCTCTTGAGCCTTGAAAAAGAGGTACATGCTATAAATGCAAGTTTAAGTATGAGTAACTCCACAGTCACTTATTCTCCATCGTTTGAAAAGTTGTAAGCCTCTGTACAAGCTACAACACACTGCAAATGAACCATTTTTGTTGAAGTTTGAGAGTACCACTTTGTATGTGTACAGAGAAAAATATATAAATGGAAGTTTGATTTTAGCATTTTATTTTTAAAAGCTATTGCCTTCAGCTTAATTGATAAATTTGTGTAGAAGGATGTATTCTCCTCTTTATAGTGAATTTTGGTTTTCTGACCATTTGTGCCCTTTATAGAGTTACAATAATAATGCTTATTTGAATTTTAAGAAGAGAGCTACATTTTCACTAACAACAAATGATATATTATCAGGGGGGTTCACATATTTCTGGAGTTTTCCTCTAAGATTTCTGCCATGTTTTGATGTTTACATATCTGAAAGGATAAGACTCTTGTTCATTGTGGACACTCTTTTGGTAACTCATAAAATTTTATTTCCTGTTTGTATATGTCTGTTTTTCCCTTACATGGTGAGGTAATCAAAAACCATTAAGGAAATCAGCAAGCCTTAAACCCATGTTTGATGGGTCCCAGGCAAGTCCAACAGTCCTAAGGTTTGCCTCTTCCCCTTTGCACTTCATTTCCCAGAACACAACCTTGCCTGCAATCCTAGAGGCATGTGGGTATACAAAAAAAAAAAAAAAAAACACCTGAAAACATGAGGAATTACCAACACCTGCGTGGACACACACACACCAAACTCACAGTACCCCTACAAACATCAAAATAACAGAAATTAATCATTGGTCATTCAGATCTCTCAGTAGTCTCAGTTCCCCAACAAAAAGACACAGACTAATTGAATGGATGCCAAAACAGGATCCATCATTTGGCTGCATAAAATAAACACATTGCAGCAATAAGGACAGATATTCTATGTCTACACTATTTCTGATGTGTATAAAATATGACCTCTTTCAGATGATATTTTAAAAGGCCTTGCTTCTGTGCAGACATCACACAATAATTATTAGTTACTACACTCACATTCTCAGATATCATAAAATTAAAGCTGGGAGTAGTTTTCCATCAAAACAAGTACTGTATTTAATTTACAAACTCTTCTTATCTGAATTTCATGATCTCACTACAATAAACTTCAAAGATTGATCCACATAAGAATGAAGCTCAATGATTTCTAACTTAAAACCACCTCTTCTAATGTAAAACAAATTAACAATAAATTCAAACTGATTATAAAACTACAACAAAAATGGATCTTGAAAAGATGCTAATTAGTATGATTTATGCTCACATCTTTACTGTAATTGCTCGGTATGATGAGAGCTATCATATGAAAGCACAAACAATGCCAACTAGAACTTTTTGCAATCAAGTAGCCAAAGTAAATAAGACATGTTGACTTATTCTTTTTTTGTAATTGAATTGTCTGTAAAACCAGCTTTGTCAGTGATTTGTTTTCTTAGTTGGGATAAAATACTTTAACATCCCAATCTCTCTTTAGTTCAATCTACAGGTTTATATGCAGCTGAGTCTGAATGTGGCCTTTCAAGAAAAACCACGCATCTCCTCAAAAACTCCAGTCTTTTTCAGTAAAAGCCCCCAAATCTCTGCAAACATCAAATAGGAGGTACAAATCTTTCACAGTTATCAATTCAGACAGTAGACTATCTCTGAATGTCACAGGAATGGTTGGTACTTGTCTACCATCCAGGGCTTTCATGTGAGGATCAAACTTTTTCATGTTCATCCCAAGGAAGCCTAGCATTTAGGAGATAATTTAAATGATATTTTGCTGGACTGGACTTGGGATAGTGGTTGTTGACCTGGGCATCAACAGGTGATACAGAATCATGTTGCTGAAGTTCAGTTACAAGACCTCTTTTATTTATTTTTTATTTTTTATTATATTTATTCTTTATTTACATTTCAAATGATTTCCCCTTTCCTGATACCCCCCTCCCCAAAACTCCCATAAGCCCTCTTTTCCCTCCCCCTGTTCCCCAATCATACCCCTCCCACTTCCCCATCCTGGTATTCCCCTACACAACTGCATCAAGCCTTTCCAGGACCTCTCCTTCCTTCTTCTTGGGCATCATTTGATATGTGAATTGTGCTTCTGGGCTAATATCCACTTATCAGTGAGTACATGCCATGTGTGTTCTTTTGTGATTGGGTTACCACACGTAGGATGATATTTTCCAGTTCCACCCCTTTGACTAAAAATTTCATGAATTCATTGTTTTTAATAGCTGAGTAGTATTCCATAGTGTAAATATACCACACTTTCTGTATCCATTCCTCTGTTGAGGGACATCTGGGTTTTTTCAAGACCACTTTTAAATGAATCATTTTTGTCCAGTATAGCTGTTATTATCTACATGATGGTGCTGTATATTTAAATAGCCTGAAGTCCTCATTATAGAGGTAACTAGTGACTTTTTCATATTTTCCTTAGTGACTTGGGTTAAGTTAATATTAACTAAAATGTCTTCACATCATCGACAGGTTGGGTTACCAGAGCAGCAAATCAGTGATGCTGCAGAAAACAGAGGACCCTAGTATTACTTCCTAACACAATATGACAAAGTTGGCCTATGCTATGATTTTATTGCTTAGAGTCAAGTCTATTCAGCAATAAATGAATAAGTATTTGTTTTAATGTCTTGCTATTGGACCTGAATGCCACAAAATTAAGATTACTAAATTATTTTAATCTAATGTGTAACTTTGATATACATTGTTTCTCTTTCTTGCTACATTTATTCACCTCACCAATTATTTAAGTATCTATTCAAATACATATGAATGTTTGTAAATGTCACATTTATTTCCTCAGATTAATGGATGAGGTGAGTGACATACCCAAGTTATGTGAATATACCACTTGGGATGAGTCGTGAGCAGTTATTTATAGTTATTTATATTTCTAACTATTTATAGGCTCATATATGGAAGCTTGGGACTAGGATCTGTACTACCTAATATTCGAACTGACTTATTCAATCTGGCTTCTCTTGGTTTCTAGCTAAATTGCTTGGCTTTACCTAATACTAACTTTGGCAATATGTTATAGTCTTCTGGATCCTCAGCAGCAAATGCAGAAGCTGAAAGCAAGTTCCTAAACAATAAATGTTTAAAGAAACAATTTGTGAATATTGAATATTATCTTGGTTTTCTGCATCAGCTGGCATCAGTTGATGCTAGTGGCTTAATTCTTTCTAACATTCTGTTAAAGATTTCTGTAAAGTATCCAGCTCTTTTCCCATATGGTCCTTTTTATGCTGTTCAATAAATGCAAAGCTAATATCTCTGTTAGAGATGTACAAACACCACCCACAATCAGTCATATACAGTTATGATGAACACAAACAGACAGAAATTGACAGACACAGAGACAGACAGATTCATAATACAGTTTCAGACAAGAACAGATTCAGATTTATGCAAGAGACAGACAGGAAATAGACAGAGGCAGCATGGCAGCAAAATTTCTATCTGAAACATAATATTCTTTCTTAAAGAAATTCTCCAGAGACTTAAGGAATGGTGATCAGGGATCTGCCCCACCTGAGGATCCATCCTGTCTGCAGACACCAAACCCCAACTCTGTTGCTGTTGCCAAGAGGTGCTTGCTGACAGGAACCTGGTGTGGCTCTTCCTCTGGAGATTCTGTCATCAGTTGACTAATTCAGAGGTGGAGTCTTGGAGCTAATCATCAGACTGAGGTTGGGGTCCCTGGTGGGGGAGCTGGTAGTAGGACTGGAGGAGCTGAGGGGGATTGCAACTCCAGAGGATGTACAATGTCAGTTGGCTGGACCACCAAGTGCTCCCAGAGACTAGACCACCAACCAAGGAGTGTACAAGAAGGGATCCATGGCTCCACGTATATATGTAGCAGAAAATGGTCTTGTCTGACATCAAGGGAGGGGAGGTTTGATACCCCAGCATAGTGGAATGCTGGAGCAGTGGGGCTGGAAAGGGTGGATAGGTGGGGAAAACTAATGGATACAGAAGATGTGGTATATTTACACAATGGAATACTACTCTGCTGTTAAAAACAATGAATTCATGAAATTCTTAAGCAAATGGTCAGAACTGGAAAATATCATCCTTAGTGAAGTAACCCAATCACAAAAGGACACATATGGTATGCAGTCACTGATAAGTGGTTGTTAACCCAGAAGCTCGGAATACCCAAGATGCAATTCACATATCAATTGATTTCCAAGAAGGAGGAGGGAGAGACCCATGGTCCTGGAAAGACTGGATGTAGCAGTGTAGGGGAATACCAGGACAGAGAAGCAGGAGGGGGTTGACTGGGGAACAGGAGGAGGGAAGAGGGCTTATGGGACTTTCGGGGAGGGGGGAACCAGGAAAGGGGAAATCATTGGAAATGTAAATAAAAATATAGAAAATAAAAAATATCTAAAGCATAAAAAAAAGAAGCAAAGCAGAATGGAAAGAGGGCAGATGTGCGATAGGGGTGTTGTGGAGGAGTAACTGGGAAGTGGGATATCATTTGAGATGTAAACAAATGGAACAATTAATAAAAAAATGAAAAAAAGAAAGTCAATAGTACCATATTACAATACATTTTTTTCTATAAAAAGGAGAAAATACCATGTACTCACATTATTTTTTATCTTCTCACACAAACGTAGAAAAAATAAATACTTAAAATGTAATAGAACTTTAAAGTGACCCTTTATTCCAATAGTTGTGATAAATGCCTATTAGTGGATACAAAATGCATTCCTGTAGACTCCCATTTGGAAAACAGCAGCACAATGATATAAATTTTACTACTCAACCTTAATTTTATTCATTATGTTCTTCTCTTGGTTTTATTGTCTGTTTTACTATTTCCTCAAATCTTATTTATCTCTTCCTCAAAATTTATCTCCTAATTTAAATGTAAATATTGCAATTTCCTGATATTAGGAAATTCCTGACATAATAGGACCTCTACAATGTGTGACAATATATACATAATGTATGTATATATATCATAACACATAGAAAATGAAAGTTCTTTATTGAATTTATATTTTAAAACACCCAGAGAATAGGTAAATCATAGATTTTAAGAATAATGGCTTATGAGGGAAGGAATAAGATATTGGAGTCCAAACCCTTTACATAATCTCAGTAAGCCATGACTCAGCATTAAAAGTTTTAGCTTGAATATATACAGTTTTTTGTTGGGCAGATTGATGTTCACGAAGATGGTTTTTACTAAAAAGAATTGGCAGGAGTAGAAGGTATGAAATTTTAGGGAGATTGGAACATTGTCCAGAAATTTTCTTTGAAGTTCCATCCACTCACTCTGCAAAGCTTGAGAAAATTCAATTTTTGCCTTTACTATAAGAAATAATTATACAATGTGCTTTAAAATATCATTTTGTCAATTATTATAAATGTCAGAAATTATATTAATAAATCCTTCTATACCACCTGTAATGATAACAAGGAAATTCAAGGTTGGAAAGACAACTATAATTTGAATCTCCAATAGTACTGATTGGCTCAGGATTTAAGTTTGCTCCATAGTTTGTAATACCACCCTGAAGTCTGTAGAGCCTTTTCAAGCTTATGGCTTGGATGATAGAAATAGGTCACATGAAGCAAGCCCATGAAGACTACTCCTGCTTCAGACACAGGAGTTCAGGACAATAGAATAACCTTGTCCATATCTGCCTGATGCTGCGATTTGCCATGCTCTACCATCCTACTATAATGGACAGAAACTCTCCAAAATCATTGGCTAAAATGAAGCTTTTCTCCTTTAAGTTGATTTAGATAGACTACAAAGAAAAATAACTAGCACATGCATTGTTATTTAATTAGCAAAGACAGGATAGTAAGGCACATTTTAGTTGTCAGTGAAGTCATAGACTTGTGAATAATGTGTTTTACAGAGATATGCGGAGTTGTTCAGATCATTTTTGCTATGAAACAGCTTGACAGGCATTCAAATTACTTGATATATACAAGTAAGAAGACACAATTTTAACTTTAGAGAGAGAAGCAAAGAATCACTAAGACAAATGAGCCAGTTTACTGACCCATAACAATAAAAACAAGTCAGATTTTGTTTCCATGATGAAGATGATTGCACTTCTGAACATTTATAGTCAATATATCTTTAATAATCCCTGAATTACTTTGTCATATGATTCAATGTGGCAGTGAATTATTTAGGCAAAAATGTTGGACCTTTGGGCAGAATTTGATTATTGACTTGCCTATGACACCAGTTTTCAGAGCTTCAGTATGTTGTTATGAATGTTTTAAAAAAGATTTTAATAAGTAAAATCTTTAATACTATTTTAGTTAGTGTCCATATCACAACATTTCTAATAGCTCTACAAGTACTCACTAGTTATTATCACATATTTCAACCAAAATTAATTAACTAATTCATTAAAAGTTAACTAAGAAATTATAAGAACACCAACATTTCTTTCTGCTTTTTTGTATTTAGAGCTTGTTTGAAAGTAAACTCAAAATGTAAGCTACTAGAACTTCTGTACTCTACCTGTTAATGCAAAGCTCTGATTGATTACTAGAAAGAATAGAGAGATTGAAAGACTGAGAAATGAAAGGTGGGTTCCCAGACATCTCTATTCAACTAGCCTATTTAGCTTCGGTGGAAAAAAAGAGATGGGTCAATGAAAATGGCAACACAAATTGCAATTATAACACTAGAGAGTGCCATTACTTAAGCATTTTGTACAACCTGGAGTTTTGCTATTGAACTCATTGTTTTCAATGTACTTATTAATAATCTGCAAGGAATAACTTGCTTTCACCTAGTAAGTCATCAACATACCCTTACTGTGATGGTTTGAATGATAATGTCATACAGCTGCTCTGACATTGGATTGGTCCCAAGTTAGTGGCACTGTTTATGGATACTTAGGATATATGGTCTTTCTTGAGGAAGTAACTCATTGTGGATTGGATGACTTTGATGTTTCAAAGCCTGGTGATACAATCAGTTTGATCTTTTGCTTCCCATTTACTGTTTAAGATATAAGCTCTCTGCTGTTTTAGCCACAATGCCTGCCAGATCCCATTCTACTTCACCACGACAGTGAGGGAGGCTTATCTTTCTGCAACCATAAGCCCAAATAAAAGATGTCTTTGTATCTGTTCCTTTGGTCATCATGTTTTATAACACTAATAGCAAAGGAAGTAACATAGTCCTTTACATCACTAGTATATCAACTCTTACATTCTGTCATAAATTTGGTCGCAGAAAACTGGTTTCCCATTCTCTTGCAGAAGACATGATACATTGACACTATCTTATTGATCAGACCTGGGAAACATTAAGTACCATTTAGTTCAGATGATTATGTAGTTTGTATGATATTTTTGTACAAGAAGACTTGAATTAAACATTTCAATACATCTCAGCAAAACTTCTAAAGCACAAATTCTCAGGCAGGTTTAGGGTTTCTCCTAAGGTGAAATATAGACACTAACATTAGCTTCTTCCATCACAAGAAAGGCTTCATCTAGGAAATCACTTTAAACATTTGTAAAAAGCAGGCTAATTTAGAAACAAACTTACACATCTAATTTTGTACAGTACATAGAAAAGTAAAACTCCAGTGTGTTGAGGCAGCCATGACAATAGCAGGTTTTCTGTTCATTTGCCTACCTCAGATCCTAAAATAAATTAAAGTTTTTCAGAAAATCATAAAAGCCCTGGTTCTAGTATTCAATCAGTTGCGATGGTTTCTTTTTCATTTATAAGTTCTTTATGTTTCATGCTCTTCTATACAGCTCAAAAGACAATTAAAAATGCAAGTTGGTAAGATATGTGTTGCTCTTATTTCTTCATTTGTCACCTCATAATTGTCAGGTAAGATGATGGTATTTATGAGCATACCAACATTAATGATAGTTACTTTTGCCTTTATAGGCAGATTTTTAAAAATAGACAACAATTTTGAAGTACCAGGGTTTTTTTTTCTTGAAATGAGTCCAATAAGAAAAATATTCATGCCTTTTGATTGTGAAAATGCCCCTTAGTGACAGTCAGCCTTTTGTTCAGCTCTACTATTTACCAGCATTGAATAACATAATGAAGCCTATTTAAAGTCAAGGCTTCAAACTATTTGAAGTATGTAGGATCATCTCATGATAATAATTTCTTGAAAGGATTTAAAATCTTTATTATTTCAACATGTGATGCTATTTAAATTTAGGGATGTGGTTCACTTGTTAAATTGGTTTGCTAAGCAAAGGCAAAGACTGTAGTTCACATTCTCGAAATCCAGTTTATAGTCATGTGATAATTTTAGCATTCTGAAAGGGGAAACTGGAGATCTTCTGGGCAGAGTAGCCTATCAGTGAGATCTGGATTCAATTGAATAATTGTGCTTCAATCAGTGAGGAAGAAAATGGTAAGGAAAGACTCCAAAAGTCAACAACAGGATTCTGTGTACCTACATGTAAAATTATACATATGCAAATGCACATATGTTCACATTATACATGAAAATATATTAAGAAAAATATGTCCCATGGAATCATTTATGTATATTACATCAAAGTGTTAACACTTGACATAGACTCCACCAAAATAAAAGAAGTTTAAATGGATTTCACAGTTTCTAGGCATTCAAGTATTAACATTGCAAGCCTATTGTTATTATTATATGTGATATTGGACTATGATATAAACAGAACACTTGGAGATAACACATAAACAATACAATCTTTTTCTGTCATTCTCAGTTTGCCCAGAAAATTCATTTTATGCTTTTTTAAAATACAACAAATTCTTACCCTATATTTATTCTTAAATAAAATATTTTTCTACTTTAATACTCATTCAATCCACAGTCTCCAATTATATCTTGCACTGTGTATCTTCTGTTAATGTAGAAACCACCATTTTCCAATCTACTTAAACCTTTCTACAGGTATAAGACTTTGGGTTATATGGGTCATGTGGTTTCACTTTTGTAAAAATATCTCTTGTGTTCAAAGAAAATGAACTTTATATGGCCACACAATACATCAAATTATCAGTGCATATTGAAATCACTTAAGGCATAACTTGCTATCCTTCCCTGTAATTAGTCTGCTTATATTTAGCTTTCCTTTATGTGAGCAAAGTAAATCCAACATTGTTTGCCCTAGATAGCCCATGCAATCACCTTCTTCAATAGAATCTAAAACATAGTGTTAATTATAAGTTATAGACTACACCATGCTTCTGTCCCAGAGTAATTCCTGTGTGAGTTGTGATAACCATTTGCTAAAAGCAGCCTACACGTTGCAAACAAACTTATAAAATAAATATTCATAATTTTTAATTAATTAAATAATTAATTAATTAACTAATTCACTTTTACATCCTGATCATAGCTGCTCATCCCTCTTCTCCTTCAAGACACACCCTTAAAAAGCCCTCCCCCTCCTACCCTTCCCCTTCTTCTCAGAGAAGACAAGTCCCACCCTTGCATATTACCCTGTGCAGGGACATCCATTACCACCAAGACTAAGCATTTCCTCTCCCAGTGAGGCCCAGCTCAGCAGTCCAGTTATAGGGAGAGGATCCAAAGACAGGAAATAGAGTTACAGACAAACTCTGATATAATTTATAGGGAACCCATATGAAGACCATGCTTCACATATGCTCTAATTATGTATGGGGCTGTGTCCAGCCCCTGCATGTTATTTGGTTGGTGGTTCAGTGTCTGTGAGACCCCATGGACACAGGATAGTTAACTCTGTAGGTCTTCTTGTAGCTCACATCTATTCCCCACTCTTCCGCAGTACTCCACGAATCCTTTCTGATATTTGACTATGGGTCTCTGCATTGATTTCTATGTGTGGCTGAGTGAAGTCTCTCAGGAGATGGTTATGCAAGTTTTTTGTCTGAAAGACAGAGTATTAATAAAAATGTCAGAGGTTGTCATTCTCACATGGGATGGATCTCAAGTTGGGCACTCATTGGTTGGCTGTTCCATCAGTCTCTGCTCCATCTTTATTTCTGCATATCTTTTATGTGGGATAAACGTATGGTCAAAGCTTTTGTGGGTGGGTTGCTGTCGTTTCCCTCCAACTGAAGTCTCACCTGGCCATAGGAGGTGTCCATTTCATTCTCCATATACCCTGGTGGTATATGGAGACTAAACTAGGATTCCCCCCATAGGCTCCCCAGGGCCTCCCTTTTCTAGGGTTTCCATCTAGTCACAGAGATGCAGCCCCCACCAATTTCTATTAATTTTGCCAACCCACAACCAACCACCCTACCCACAGCGGATCTCCATTCCTTTTACACACATCAGGCACTAACCCATAGAGTTCTCTCTGTCTATCTACCTCTGATGACTATTTTCTTTCCCCTCTTTAGTGAGATTAAATCTTCCTCCATTAGGCCCTCCTTGTTACTTAATTTCTTTGGGTCTGTAGATTGTAATATGGTTATCTAGTATTGTATGAAAAATGTCTGCTTATAAATGAATATACATAGTCTCCCATAAAAAAAAATGACCAAGACCAGATGGGTTTAGTAGGGAATCCTATCAGATCTTCAAAGAAGAGCTAATATCGATACTCTTCAAACTATTCCATGAAATAGAAGCTCAAAGGACAGTACCCAACTCACTCTATGAAACCAAAATAATGCTTATACCTAAAACAAAGGAAGACCAAACAAGGAAAGAGAACTTCAGACCAATCTCCCTTATGAACATTGATGCAAAAATACTCAACAAAATTCTGGACAGTTGAATCCAAGAATGCATCAAAATGATAATTCACCACAGTCAAGTAGGTGTCATCCCAGGGATGCAGGGATGGTTTAATATATGGAAATCCATCAATGTAATCCATTACATAAACAAACTCAAAGAAAACACATCACATGGTCAGTTCATTAGATGCTGAAAGGATTTTGACAAAATTCAGCATCTCTTCATAAAAGTCTTGGGGATTGGGAACCCAAGGTCCATGCCTAAACATGGAAAAAGCAATATACTGTAAATGGGTAGCCAATATCAAACTAAATGGAGAGAAACTTGAAGCAATTCCTCTAAAATCGGGACCAGACAAGGCTGCCCACTCTCTCCCTATCTATTCAATATGGTACTTAAAGTCCTAGTCAGAGCAATCAGACAACAAAAGGAGGTCAAAGGAATACAAATTGGAAAGGAATAAGTCAAAATATCACTATTTGCAGATGATATGATCATATACTTAAGCGACCCCAAAACTTCCACAAGAGAACTCCTAAAACTGATAAACAACTTCAGCAAAGTGACTGGATATAAAATGAACTCAAACAAATCAGTAACATTCCTCTACTCAAAGGATAAACAAGCTGAGACAGAAATTATGGAAATGACACCCTTAACAATAGTCACAAATAATATTACATGCCTTGGTGTGACACTAACTAAGAAAGTGAAAGATCTGTATGACAAGAACTTCAAGCCTCTGAAGAAAGAAATTGAAGAAGATCTCAGAAGATGAAAAGATCTCCCATGCTCATGGATTTGCAGGATTAATATAGTAAAATTGTCCATCTAGCCAAAAGCAATCTACAGATTAAATGCAATCCCCATCAAAATTCCAAATCAATTCTTCATAAAGCTAGAAAGAGCAATCTGCAAATTCATCTGGAATTACAAAAAAATTCAGGATAGCAAAATCTATTTTCCACAAAAAAGATCTCCTGGGAGAAATCACCATCCCTGACCTTAAGCTCTACTACAGAGCAATAGTGATAAAAAACTGTTTGGTATTGGTATGGAGACAGGCAGGAAGATCAATGGAATAGAATTGAAAACCCAGAAAAGAACCCACACACCTAAGGTCACTTGATATTTGACAAAGGAGCTAAAAATATCCAGTGGAAAAAAGACAGCACTTTTAACAAAGAGAGCTGGATCAACTGGAGGTCAGTATGCAGAAAAATGCAAATCGACCCATACTTATCTCCTTGTACAATGCTCAAGTCCAAGTGAATCAGGGACCTACACATAAAATCAGATACACTGAAGTTTATAGAAAAGAAACTAGGGAGGAACCTTGAATGCATGGGTATAGGTGAAATTTTCTTGAATAGAACACCAATGACTTATGCTCTAAGAACAAGAATTGACCAATGGGACCTCCTAAAACTGCAAAGCTTCTCTAAGGCAAAAGATACTGTCAATAGGACAAAACACAACCTACAGATTGGAAAAAGGTCTTTACCAATCCTACATTCGATAGAGAGCTAATATCCAATGTATACAAAGAACTCAATAAGTTAGACTCCAGAGAATCAAATAACCCTATAAAAAATGGGGTACAAATCTAAACAGGGAATTCTCAACTGAGGAAACTTGAATGACTCTGAAGCACCTTAAGAAATGTTCAGCATCCTTAGTTATCAGGGAAATGCAAATCAAAACAGCCCTGAGATTTCACCTCACACAAGTCAGAATGGCTAAGATTAAAAACTCAGGGGACAGCAGGTGCTGGAGAGGATGTGGAGAAAGAGGAATGCTTCTCCATTGCTGGTGGGATTGCAATCTGGTAAAAATCACTCTGAAAATCAGTTTGGCAGTTCCTCAGAAAATTAGACCTACCTATACCACTCCTGGGCATATACCCAGAAGATGCTCCAACATGTAATGAAGACACATGTTCTACTATGTTCATAGCAGCCTTATTTAGAATAGCCAGAAGCTGGAAAGAACCCAGATGTCCCTCAACAGAGGAATGGATACAGAAAATGTGGTATATTTACACTATGGAGTACTATTCAGTTATTAAAAACTATGAATTCACAAAATTCTTAGGGAAATAGATGGAACTAGAAAGTGTCATCCTGAATGAGATAACCCAATCACAAAAGAACACACACAGTATGCACTCACTGAGAAGTGTATATTAGCCCAAAAGCTCAAAAATAAGTTACAATTCACAGACCACAGGAAGCTCAAGAAGAAGGAAGACTGAAGTGGGGGTGCTTTGATTCATATAGGGATTCATCCTATAAATAGTCACCAAACTCTGACACTATTGTGGACAACAAGAAGTACATACCAAAAGGAGTCTGTTATGGTTGGCTCTGGAGGGACCCTGCCAGAGCCTTACAGATACAGAGGCAGATGCTAGCAGCCAACCATTGGACTGAGCATGGGGTTCACAATGGAGGATTTGGAGGGTGGACTCCCTGGACTAAACCATCAACCAAGAGGTACACATGGTTCAGGCCTAAAGTGTGACAGAGGAATGCCTTGTTAGGCATTAGTGGGAGGAGTGGTCCTTATTCCTGTGAAGGCTCAATAGATGCACCAGCAAAGGGAAATCAAGTAGGGGGGAGGTGGGAGTGTGTTGGGTGGAGGGGCATATACTTGGAGGCAGGGGGTGAAAAGAGGGGTTGGGGGTTTTCAAGGAAGGGGGAAAACGGGAAAGATTTTAGAATTTGAAATGTAAATGAAGAATATATTTAATGAAAAAAAATTTGAACATGGCTCAAAAATAAATAAATAAATAAATAAATGAGTACACACCAAATGTGTCTTTCAAGGTCTGAGTGGCTTCACTCAGAATGACATTTTCTAGTTCCTTCCATGTGCTTGAAAATTTCATGGTGTCTTCGTTTTTATTAAATGAATTGTATATAGTGCACAGATGTATCACATTTTCTTTTTCCATTCCACAGTGGAGGAAGATTTAGGTTGTATCCAGTTTCTGGTTATTATGAATAAATCTACTACATGCATATTTGAGCAAGTTTCCCTGTGTTATAGTTGGGTATATTTGGGTATCTGCCCAGGAGTGGTATAGTTGGTTCTTTGGATAGAACTATAATCAATTTTTTGAGAAATTGCCAAACTGATTTCCAAAGTGGTTGTACTAGTTTGCACTCCCACCAGCAATAGAGAATTGTTCCTCTTGCTCCACATCCTCACTAGTCTGTGCTGCCATGTGTATTTTCGATCTTAGCCATTCTGACAGATATAAGATTGAATCTTAGAGAGTCATTTTGACTTGCATTTCCATGATGACTAAGGACTTTAACCTTTCTTTGAGTGCTTCTTGGCCAATAGTGAATTCTCTGTTTAGCTCTGTATCCTATTTTTAACTGGGTAATTTGTGTTATTTATGTCTAATTTCTTGAGTTCCTTATATATATTGGATATTATTCCCCTGTCAGATGTAGGGTTGGTGAAGTGCTTTTCCCATTCTGTAGGATTTTGGTTTTTCCATATGAAGTTGAAAATTGGTCTTTGAAGTTCTATAAAGAATTGTGTTGAAATTTAATGGGAATTGTACTGAATGTATACGTTTCTTTTGGTAGGCAGCCAGTTTTGCTAAGTTAATTCTGCTGATCCATGAGCACAGGACATTTTTCCATTTTCTGATATCTTCTTTAATTTCCTTCTTCAGTGACTTGAAATTCTTGTCATACATGCCTTTTCCTTGATTGACTATGATTACACCAATATATTTTATATTATTTGTGTTCTTACCCTGTTTTTTCTCAGTCTGTTTATTATTTGTATAAAGAAGTGTAAACATTTTTTGAATTAAGTTTATTTCCAGTCTCTACTGAAAGAGTATATTAATGTAGGAGTTCTTTCATAGAATATTTAAGGTTATTTATCTCTACTATCATATCACTTGTGAATAGTAATGCTTTGAATTCTTCCTTTGCAATTTGTCTCCCTTGATCTACTTTAGTTTTTTTATTACTCTAGTATTAATTAAAGACTTTTAGTATTATGCTGAATATATAAGGAGAGAATGGGTTGTCTTACCCTGATTTTATTGAAATTCTTTACTTTTCATTTAATTTGATGTTGTCTATTGGCCTTTTGCATATTGCCTTTATTGTGTTTAGGTATATGCCTTGCATCCCTGGTCTCTCAATGCTTTTTAACATGAAGAGGTGTTGGATTTTGTCAAAGGCTATTTCAGGATCTAATGAGATGATCATGTGATCTTTGTTCTTTCAGTTTCTTTCTATAATGGAATACATTGTGTACCTTTGTATATTGAACCACACCTGCATCCCTGGGATAAAGCCTACTTGACTGTTTTGAGTGATAGTTTCTGATGTGTTTTTGGGTTCAGTTTACAAGTATTGTATTGAATATTTTTGCATTAAAGTTCGTAAGGGACAAGTTTTCTTACTTTTTTGAGTCTTTGACTGGATTAGGTATCAGGATGACTGTGGCCTCATAAATTGAGTATGGTAATGTTCCTTTGTTCCTATTTTGTGGAATAGTTTGAAGAGTATTACTATTAGCTCTTCTTTGCAAGACAGATAGAATTCTGCACTAAAACCATCTGGCTTTTGTGGATTGGGAAATTTTTAATGACTGCTTTTATTTCTCTGGGGGTTATAGGATTTTTTTTTGATCATTTTCCCCTATCTGGATTTAACTTTGGTAATAGTAATCTATATAAAAAATCATACATTTTATTTAGATTTTCAATTTTATGAGTATAGGCTTTTGAATTAAGATATAATGATTCTTAGAATTTCCTCATTACCTGTTGTTGCATACCCTTTTCATTTCTGATCTTGTTAATTTGGAATATTTCTCTCTCTCTCTCTCTCTCTCTCTCTCTCTCTCTCTCTCTCTCTCTCTCTCTCTCTCTCTCTCTCCCTCTCTGACATTTAGTTAGTTTTCCTAAGGTTTATCTATCTAATTGATTTTCTCAAAATACTGCCCTTGGTTTTGTTGATTCTGTGTATTATTGTCTTTCTAATTTTTTTTTTAATTTCAGACTTGAGTTTTATTATTTCCTTCAATCAATTTCTCTTTGGTGTGTTTGCCTATTTTTTCCTAAACATTTAAAGTGTTAATATGAGAACTCATCAATTTCTTTATTAAGTCACTTAGTAGCATGAACATTTCTTTTAGTGGTACTTTCATTGTGTCCCATAAGTTTGCATATGTTGTGCATTGATTTTCATTTAATTCTAGAAAGTCTTTATTTATTTCATCCCTGACCCAGTGATCATTGGTTAGAGAGGTCTTCAGTTTCCATTAGTTTGTAGGCTTTCTCTTGTTTCTCTTGATGTTGAAGTCCAGCTTTGATCCATGTAGATCTTATAATATATAAGGGGTTATTTCAATCTTCTTGTATCTTGAGACTTTTTTTGTGCATAACTATATGATCAAATTTGGAGAAGATTCAATGAGTTGCTGAGAAGATCGTATAATCTTTTGTCTTTGGGTGAAAGTTTTTCTGAATATCAGTTATTTCCATTTGATTCATTATCTCATATAGTTTCATTTTTTCTTTGTTCAGTTTCTGTATGGGTAGTCTGTCCATTGGTGAGACATGGGTGTTGAAGACTCCAACTACTAATGTCTGGAGTCCTATGTGTGGTTTGTTATAGTAATGTCTCTTTTACAAGTGTGGGTGCTGTTGCATTTGGGGCATAAATGTTCAGAGTTGAGATGTCATCTTGGTGGATTTTTCACTTGATATTAATGAAACACTCTTCTCCAGATCTGTTGATTAATTTTGGTTGAAAGTCCATATTTTTCAGATATTTAAATGGTTACCTTATCCTGATTATTGGATCTGCTTGCTTAGAAAACTTTTTCAGCCCTTTACTCTAAGGTAATATCTATTTCTGTTGCTGAGGTATGTTTCTTGTATGCAGCAGAATGATGAATCCTATTTTCATCATGTCTATCTGCTAGCCTCTGTGTGTGTGTATATGTGTGTGTGTGTGTGTGTGTGTGTGTGTGAGAGAGAGAGAGAGAGAGAGAGAGAGAGAGAGAGAGAGAGAGAGAGATTTGGTCAATTGATGTTGAGAGATATTAATGACCAATAATTGTTAGCTTGGGGAGCAGTTACAGAAATAATCAACATCCTTAGTTATCAGGAAAAAGCAAATAAAAATGACACTGAGATTCCAGATGACATCCATCAAAATGGTTAAGATCAGAAACTCAAGTTCTGGTGAAACTTCAACTTATTCCAACACTTTTCTAATCAATTTGTAAGTTTCTCAGGAAATCCACAGACTCAAAGAAGATAAGAAACTAGTAAGGCCCAATGGCAGATGCTTGAATTTCAGCACCAGGCAAAACAAAATAGATATCAGGTGTGGTTGAAATGTGGGAACTGCTCAGGATCAGGGATTGAGAAAGGATCATGAGAGATCAGGTGGGAGAAAGGAACTTGAGGGATCAGCGTGAGAGAGACCTGGAGTTGGTGGCAAGAGAGAGAGAGATATCCCTGGAATAAGTTAGAAACTTAGTACAATGAAGTCTCTCAGGAATCTATGAGGGTGACACAAGCTAAGACTCTTAGCCATATGGATTATGGAACCTGAAATAACCACCTCTTCTAACCAGGTAAGACTTCCAATGTATAGCAATCCAACCAGAAATTCTTAGGTCCATACTTTGTCCTGACCACAAGACGTGCAAGGATGAATTTGGAGCAGAAATTGAGGAATGGATAACCAATGACTTGACCAACATGAGACAAATTCCATGAACAAGTGATACTCTTGACAATATTACTGATATTATGCTATACTTGTGTACAGGAGCTTAACGTAACTATTATCTGAGAAGCATCACCCAGTTGCTGATGCAAACCCACAGTCAAATGTCAGGCAAAAATTGGGGAACCTTGTGGAAGACATCTAGGAAGGACTGACAGGCCAGACTAGTCAAGAAAACCATAAGAAAACTTATAGAATCAGCTAACCTGGACACATAAGAGCTCACAAAGACTGAACCACCAACCAGAAAGCACACATGGACTAGACCTAGACCCTCTACACATATGTAAGAGATAAATAGGTTGGTCTTCATGTGAGACCCCTGGAAGCAGTAGACTAGATTGTCTCTAATTCAGTTGCCTGCAGTTGGATCCCTTGGCCCTAACTGGGCTGTCTGGTCTAGACTCAAGAGAAGTAGGTGCACCTAGTTCTACTACAACTACAATGTGATAGGACAAGGAGGGTAGATATTGAAGACAGAACTCCCCTTCTCTGAGGAGAAAGAGGAGGAGAGTGGGGGGAAGGGAGCAAGTAGAAGGAGAAGTTGGAGTGCAATTAGGATGTAAAGTAAACAAATTGATTAATGAAAAAGAAGAAAAAGAAAGACAGGGCATCAGAATACTGCTCTTTCTTTTGGGCATTCTGATACTATTTTGTTAGAATTTGTTTTCTAAAAGATGTTAATACTTATTCTGAAATAAAATTTAATTAATAGTAGTAGCAGGAGAAAAATATGGAAAATTCAAGCTGTGCTACTCTTGATCAAATTAATTCAAGAGGAAGTCTATGATTTAATCACTTTATACAACAGTCACATACTTGGTACCTTTGAGGTATCCTTAATGTACTTTTGTGTTGTTATTGTTTTTGCAAATTATTTATTTTCATTCCAAATATTGTCTCCCTTTCCAGTACTTCCTCTCAGAGTTCCTCACACTATCAGCACTCCCTTTTGCCTCTGAGAGGGTGCTCCTCCCATTCACCCCTCTCACCCACCAACCCTCTCCCACTTCATCCTTCTCAACATCTCCCTTCTGTGGGTCATCAGGTCTCTACAGTATTAGGCACATCCTCTCCCACTGAGGCCAGACAAGGCAGTCCTCTACTAAGTATGTGCCAGGGACCACAAACCAGCCTACATAAGCTCTTTGGTTGGCTGCTTAGTCTCCAGGAGCTCTGAGAGGTCTGGGTAAGCAGATACTGTTGTTCTTCCTATGATGTTGTTTATCCCCTTTAGCTTGGTCAACCCTTCCCTTAAATCTTCCATAGGAGTTCCCAAACTCAGTACAGTGATTGACTGTACGGATCTGCTTCTGTCTCAGTCGGCTGCTGGTAGAGTCTCTCAGAAGATAGCTATCTTCATCCTAGACTCCTGTCTGCAAGTACCACATGCATCAGTATGAGTGTCTGTGTTTTGTACATGCACATGGGATGGATCCTAAATTGGGATGGCCACTGGATAGCACTTCCTTCAATCTGTGCTCCATTTTTGTCCCTGCATTTCTTTTAGACAGGAAAATCTCTAGGTCAAAAATTTTGAAGATAGTTGGTTTTCCCCTCCACTGGAGGCTATTCCTATTTTCTGGAGGTTCTATATCCCCAGTGTTGGGAGTTTTGGTTTAGTTCATCTCCACTGAGTCTTGGGAGCCACTCACATCCCAAGTCTCTGGGATATTCTGGAGGTTCCATCTGTGCCCTACATTCTGAAGCTGCTTATTTCCATTCATTCTCCTGTCCCTCTCAGCTTATCTCCTGTTTCCCCCCATACCTGATCCTGTCCCCTCTTTCCCCTCTAATATACCACCTAGGTCCCTCCCTTTGGGTTTTTTGTTGTTGTTGTTGTTTTTTGTTATTTTTGTTTTGAGTCTAACTTCTTGAGTCTTTATATATCTTGGATATTAGCTCTCTATTGGATGTAGGGATAGTGAAGGTCTTTTCCCAATATGTATATTGCCATTTTATCCTATTGACATTGCCCTTTGTCTTATAGATGCTTCTCAGTTCCCATTTGTTAATTGTTGATCTTAGAGACTAAGCCATTGATAATCTCTCAGGAAATTTTCTCCTGTGCCAATGTATTTGAAGCTATTTCCCAATTTCTCTTCTATTAGTTTCTGTGAATCTGATTTTCAGTAGCCTTCCTTTATACAAATGATAAATAGGCTGAAAAGAAAATAGGAAAATAGGAAAATAATAACCCTCAGAATAGCCACAAATAATATAAAATATATTGGTGTAACTTTTTTTTATTTTCTTTTTGTTTTATTGGATATTTTGTTTATTTACATTTCAAATGTTTTCCCCCTTCCTGGTTTCCCCCACTGAAATCCCCTATCCCATTCTCCCTCCCCCTGCCTCTATGAGGGTGCACCTCACCCACTCACTCCCATCCTCCAGCCCTGGCATTTCCCTATACTTGAGCATTGAACATCCTTTAGGCCCGAGGGCCTCTCCTCCCACTGATGTTCAACAAGGCCATCTTCTGTCACATATTTAGGCAACGCTATGGGTTGCTCCATGTGTGTTCTTTGGTTGGTGGTTCAGCCCTTGGGAGCTTCAGGGAGTCTGACTTGTTGACACTGTTGCTCAGTCTATGGGGCTGCACACTCCCTCAGCTCCTTCAGTTGCTTCTGAAGGTGTAGATCTTATTAAGAAAGTGAAAGATCTCTGTGACAAGAACTTCAAGTCCCTGAAGAAATAAATAAAAGACCTCTGAAGATGGAAACATCTCCCATGTTCATGGATCAGTAGGGTTACCATAATAAAAATGGCCATCTTATCAAAAACAATCTTCAGATTAAATGCAATCCCAATCTAAATTCCAATTCAGTTCTTCACAGACACAGAAACAGCTATTCTCAACTTCATATGGAAAAACAACACCAACAAAAAAAAAAATCCGAGGATAGGGAAAACAATTCTCAACAATAAAAGAACTTCTTGTGGAATCACCATCACTGATATGAAGCTGTACTACAGATTTATTTTATCTGCATTTTTTTTTATATAAAGCCTACTAATTAAGTTATTTTTTTTTCAAAAATAGCTAAATAAAAGACTAATCCAAACATTTTTTTTACTTCAAGTAGAAAAGTCTGCAGATGCTGACAGGAGCCTGATATAGCCATCTCTTGAGAGGCTCTTACAGAGCCTGAAAAATACAGAGGCAGATGCTCGCAGCTCAACATTAGACTGAGCACAAGGACGCCAGTGGAGGAGGAGTTAGAAAAAGGACTGAAAGAGCTGAAGGGGTTTCCAACCCCACAGGAAGAACAAGAATATCAACCAAACACACCTCCCAGAGCTCCCAGAGACTAAACAACCAACCCAGGAGGATTCATGGAGGGACCCATGCATGGCTTCAGTCATACATGAAGCAGAGGATGGCCTTGTCAGACATCAGTGGGAGTTGAGGCCGTTGCCCCAGTGTAGGGGAATTCGAGGGGAGGGGAGGCAGGAATGGGTGGGTGGGTGGGTGGATGTGTGGAAGAGCACCCTCATAGAAGTGGTGGAAGGTGATGGGATAGGGGGTACAGAAGGGGAAACCGATTTGAAATGTAAATATATAAAATATCCGATAATAAAGGAAAAAGAAAGTAAAAAAAAAATAAAAGAAATTGTTTGCAGAATGTTTTTTAGTTTTGAGAATTTGGAATTTGAACAATATGAGTTGAATGGTCTTTTAATCTAGGAGACTTAGGCCGCTTGTTGGTACTCAAGTATAAGGTGTAATCATAGAGAATTCTAAAGTATCTCTTTCTAATTTTTAGTGTAACAAGAAGACTGAGAGGCTGCATTTATATAGATCCATTTTCAAAGATATGGATAGTTCAATGTATTGTTTCCACTATCTGGAAACGATACATGTGGCTTGGGGATCTCAAGAAACAAGGATCTACATTCTCTACAAAAAGGATGAAGCACTTTATGCTGTAATTTAAATTTTACAAATCATTGCTTCTTCCCCAATCTTTATAGGTTTGCATTGAGCCGAATTTAAAGGAAGAGAAATTTGAGTCTGTCTGACAGGATAAAAAATAAATGTGATTGTTCTTCTAGTGTATCCTATGTAGTACAGGAGAATAGAGGCTTTTGTTATGAGTAAAGATGAGTAAACTTGCTGGATACTAACTCAAATAAGTCAGTTACTGGTAACCAGAGAATGAGGCATAGTTTTCTGAGTTCTTCTTTTATTCTAAAAGAAACTATGTAATTGCCAGATGCTGATAGCTTTTATGTTTATATCTGTTCAAATATTTGAAAATATTTTTCTTTCTCTAAGTTATTTATTTTGATGGTTTGTATAAGATACTGTCAATTTTTTTTTGTTCAAATGATTCTTTGTTTTCTCTATCTAAAATGATTGTATTATTTTCTTTGGAATTAATTTATTTTTATACATATTAAAGTTGAATTATTTAATACATTTCCATTTATCTAATAAATAGCAAATTTGATTTGACCATAACTTTACACTAAATAATTATTTGCTTTTATAAATTACCATTAATATATCAAAAGTGCCAAAACTGAAACACAACATAATACATATGTTGAGCTAAATCTGCATACAAATTACTTGTTACTTGGTAACCTTGATTATTATAAATTCTATTTCTCATAAAGTTCTATGTGTGTGTTTTGTGTGTGTGAGCAAACTGACAATGAAATTACATAAATCAATGATAGAAAAGATAATAAATTATGAAATGCTAAAAATTAAGAATAACTCATTATTATGAGGAACTGGCCAAAGTCCTCAAGTAAAATCTTAACCAGGAGAATGCAACCTGTAGAAACTGTACTGCTACAGGAACAATAAGACAAATATTTTCCTTCACTATGTTCCTCCTTACTCTTTGGAATTTATAATACTCCAGGAAAAAGTTGTACCAGGGAAATAATATGGATGCTTGACAAGACTTTGACCATGTTCAATAATCTGATGAGATTTTTATTCACATGAAAAATGAGTGTAGAACTTCAATTTTACCATTGACCAAAGTTGAAGCAAGTAAAGTAGTTTGGTGAGATAGTACAAAGATGTTTTATTATAACAATAGAATAAATAAACCTTTCTTTTTTCACCAAAATAAATGACATTGATATTAGTTAATAGCAATTCAAATGAATAGATTTTGAAATAAAAATGAATTAGATCATTAAATTTAGACTTTTGACAATGAAGACAATTTCTCACAGCTATGAATATTTAAAAGTTGTCCTAATACCAATTTAAGAAAACAGTCAGTATTTAAAATGTATCTGACATCCTCACCACACTGCAAATCAGCTGTCCCCTTGCTATTTGCATCCCATCTGTGAACAATGTGAAGAAATGCAGCTGCTGCTGAACTAAATACTTCTCTTTTTAATTTACATCTTCATTTCACCAGAGTAATAATAAGAAGATATTCAACAAAAAAGCAGTAAAACAGATGCTATTGAGAATATAAAAATTTTATAATCATAGTAGACATTTATAAAACTCATAAAAAATTAAAACTGTACTGTCTGATTAAAAAAATGAAATAAAACTACTTACATGAATACTGTGATGTGTGTATAAGCCAGGCACATAAATTCCTTCCTTCTGCATGTATATGCATGTGTGCACATTCATGTGTATAATCTAAAGTACAACTATGTCAAATAATGAAAATATTATATCTTCAAAATCAGTTAAGCAAATATCTAGAGCAAAAGCAACCCACCAATAATCTTTACAATAATAATTATAATCCATTTTCATTATGCACAAGTCTCAGGCATATACATCTCTCTGCCCCAGTGAACAATATTCTGCTCGACTTATTTGGGAACTACTCACTAAACTATTCATAGATAATAATTTTGGAATGATTTCAAAAATCTTATTGACAAACATGTCAACCTTTTATGTAATTCCCAACTGTGTCATATCTTTCTTACCCACAGTGCCCTAACTCAACATTCATTTCATTTTTTTTGTTCTCATATTTCTCATGTTGCCCTTCAAGCAACACATCACTCAAAGCCTAATTCCAATGCCACTCGTGATTATTCCTCTAATATCCTTCCCTCTGTCAAAATTCACATTTTCTTCTGATAATCAAGACTGTTTTGTCTAATTCTTGTAATATTTAGATGACTTGTTTAACATTTTTATTAGCTCCATAATTTATTTCAAACAATGCCAACTATTATAAACTATCTCGGTAACCTATACATTATCTTGTATGGATATTTACAGTATATGTTTAATCTATGAAATTCATGCATTCATAAGGAATAACAGCTACAAATACAGTTTGTTTATTACTGGAAGCGAATATGTTATAGATGGGGAAATGTCTTAAATATACTAAAGAAAAAGTTTAGATAGAAAGGTATTTAGAACATGGACTCGTATCTTTAAGTAAATTTTCATTCAAGCACACATTTTAATATAATTTTTCTTAATTATTTGTTTCAAACTATGATATATTTTACTAAGAAATCCATTTTTATAACTAAAAAGGCAAATAATATAAGTTTTAATTATCTCTTATAATTTAAGTTAGTTTTTAGTGCTTTCAAGCTTTCTCTTACTGAAAAATCAATTTTTAAAGCAAAATATTTAAGAAGCAATATTTGGAGCTATGGAACCATTTCATATTTTTCTGATCTAATGACTGCTGAAATGGCTCATGAAGTAAAAAAAATAAAAAAAAAATACTTTCTCCAAGCCTTATTACCAAATGTACATGCTTAGGATCGAATAGTAAAAGGATAGAACTTACTCTTAACAAGTCATCAAGGCACTATGAAATGGAAGGCATAGTAGACATGACATACACAATGCCCAAATGAGATAAAGGATTTGTTGGTTAAATATGTACAAAAATTTGCTCTGCTCTTGGCAGCAGCTAGATTTAGAACACTGTATACAAAGTCAGGCATGGTAAAAATCCAACGCCTCTTATTTGACCATTCAGGAAATTAAGGAAGAAAGATTGGCAATGGCTGGAGGTCAATCTCAAGTGCTTTCAAATGATTCCTGGCCAACATGGTCTGTACTCCTTACCATCCTGCTTTTTTCTTTTAAATAGGAAAAAGGAAGAAACAAAAGTTCAAGGAAAAATGTAATATTTTGCAATGATTAGAAAGGCATTAATGATAAATAAGCAATGCCTATTTTCATAAAAATTTTATTAATATATGCAATACTATTTTGTCTTAACTATGGAGGTTTGAAAAGGTGATTTTAAATAAATAAAATGAAAATTGATCCAAGCAGAGATAATTCTGTAAAAATAATTATTTTTAGAGAACCTTAATACATTTTTAAACTTTAGCTTGAATTACAAGTTAAAACCAAGTCTTTTAAGAAGTGGAGAAGCACAAATTCTATTTGAAAGATAAAGTAATATTCTATATTCCTTGTACTAGAAATTATTGCTGTAAGTGTCTCCATGGCAGAAATTTTAAGATTGTTCATGATTTTTTCTTATACTTTAGTGCATTTCTCATAAATTATGATATAGAGAGATTAAGGATGTATTGCTTGGAAAATGCTTTTGGAATAATTTTTGGGACAATAAGAAATTATTTTTGTTTCTTTGGGGAGACTTTAAATGATGATAGCACTTTTGGAGCTTCTACATACTTCTAGTTACAGTGTTCTGTAACTGTTACACTTTTGTTAAGTACCAAATATTGGGCTTCTGATATATCTTACATTTGTAATTTTTGAACTGTAAAAATGCAATCATAAGAATCCAGTGACCAGAACTACTAAACTACTAATATAATTAATAATATATATGTATATGAAGAAATGCAGTATAGCATTTTCTTTTTTTTTAAATTTTATTTTATTTTCTAAGTTTGTTTTTATTTACATTCAAAATCATTTCCCCTTTCCCGTTACCTCCCACCCCTAAAGTCCCATAAGCCCCCTTCCCTCCCTCTTTTCCCCATTCAAACCCCTCTCGCTTCTCTGTCCTGGCATTTCCCTACATCCAGTCTTTCCAGGACCAGGGATCTCTCATTCCATCTTCTGGAAATCTATTGATATGCTTATTGTGTCTAGCGTATTCCGAGATTCTGGGTTAATATCCCCTTATCAGTGACTGCATAGCATGTATGTTCTTTTGTGATTGGGTTCCTCACTAAGGATGATATTTTCAAGTTCTGACCATTTGCCTAGGAATTTCGTGAATTCATTGATTTTTAATTGCAGAGTACTATATCATTGTGTAAATATACCACATCTTCTGAATCCATTCCTCCGTTGAGGGACATCTGGGTTCTTTCCAGCTTCTGGCTATTATAAATAAGGCTGCTATGAAAATAGTGGAGCACGTGTCCTTATTGCATGCAGGTAAAGTCTCTGGGTATATGCCCAGGAGTGGTATAGCCGGATCCTCCGGGAGTGTCATGCCCAGTTTTCTGAGGAACCGCCAGACTGCTTTACAGAGTGGTTGTACCAGCTTGCAATTCCACCAGCAGTGGAGGAGTGTTCCTCTTTCTCCAAATCCTCGCCAACAACTGCTGTCTCCTGTGTTTTAGATCTTAGCCATTCTGACTGGTGTGAGATGGAATCTCAGGGTTGTTTTGATTTGCATTTCCCTAATGACTAAGGGTGATGAACATCTATTTAGGTGCTTCTCAGGCATTAGATATTCTTCAGGTGAGAACTCTTTGTTTAGCTCTGTACCCCATTTTTTAATAGGGTTACTTGACTCTCTGGAGTTTAACTTCTTGAGTTCTTTGTATATATTGGATATTAGCCCTCTGTCGGATGTAGAGTTGGTAAAGATCATTTCCCTGTTAGTTGGTTGCCGCTTTGTCTTTTTGACAGTGTCTTTTGCCTTGCAAAAACTTTGTAATTTAATGAGGTCCCATTTGTCAATTCTTGATCTTAGAGCATAAGCTGTTGGAGTTCTAGTCAGGAAAATCTCCCCTGTGTCCATATGTTCAAGGTTCTTCCCTTGTTTCCTTTCTATTAGTTTCAGTGTGTCTGGTTTTATGTGGAGGTCCTTGATCCACTTGGAATTGAGCTTAGTGCAAGGAGATAAGAATGGGTCAATTTGCATTCTTCTGCAAGTTGACCTCTAGTTGAGCCAGCACCATTTGATGAAAAGGCTATCTTTTTTCCACTAGATGGAATGGATTCAGAAGATGTGGTATATCTACACAATGGAATACTACACTGCAATTAAAAACAATGAATTCACGAAATTCCTAGGCAAATGGTCAGATCTTGAAAATATCATCCTTAGTGAGGTAACCCAATCACAAAAGAACACACATGGTATGCAGTCACTGATAAGGGGATATTGACCCAGAATCTCGGAATACCCTAGACACAATCCGCATATCAATAGATTTCTAAAAAGATGGTAGGAGAGACCCCTGGTCATGGAAAGACTGGATGTAGGGGAACGCCAGGACAGAGTAACGAGAGGGGGTTGAATGGAGAAAAGAGGGAGGGAAGGGGGCTTATGGGACTTTCGGGGAGGGAGGAAACGGGAAAGGGGAAGTGATTTGGAATGTAAATTAAAAAAATAAAATAAAATAAATAAAAAAAAAGATGAAGTGAACATAAAAGTGTGGATTCATTTCTGGGTCTTCAATTCTGTTCCATTGATCTACATGCCTGTCATTGTACAAATATCATGTGGTTTTTAACACTATTGCTCTGTAGTAGAGCTTGAGGTCTGGGATACTGATTCCCCCAGAGGTTCTTTTACTCTTGAGAATAGTTTTAGCCATCCTGGGTTTTCTGTTATTCCAGATGAATTTTTGAATTGCTCTTTCTAACTCTATGAAGAATTGAGTTGTGATTTTGATGGGGATTGCATTGAATCTGTATATTGCTTTTGGCAAGATGGTCATTTTTACTATATTAATCCTGCCAATCCATGAGCATGGCAGATTTTTCCATCTTCTGAGGTCTTATTCAATTTCTTTCTTCAGAGACTTGAAGTTCTTTTCATACAGATCTTTCACTTGTTTCGTTAGAGTCACACAAAGATACTTTATATGGTTTGTGGCTATCGTGAAGGGTATCGTTTCTCTTACTTCTTTCTCAGCCTGCTTATCCTTTGAGTATAGGAAGGCTACTGACTTGCTTGAGTTGATTTTATATCCGGCCACTTTGCTGAAGTTGTTTATCAGCTGTAGGTGTTCTCTTGTGGAGTTCTTTGGGTTGCTTAAGTATACGATCAGATCGTCTGCAAATAGTGATAGTTTGACTTCTTCCTTCCAATGAGGAGTGATTTTAAATTTAGATCTTGTCTTTCGGGTGTGGTGGGGTATCCAGGACTTGCTGCTGTTGGATAGTTGGGTTCAGATGGTGCCATATTACTTTGATTTCTGTTAGTAATGTTCCTATGTTTGCCTTTTGCCCTCTGGTTACCTCTGGTGTTAGTTGGTCCTGCTGTCACTGGCTATTGGTTGGACCTCCTGTGAGCCTGCACAGCTATTTCTGCCCCGCCCCCCCCGGATTACCGGGATTCCCCTGGCACAGATTTCTGGGGCCTGCCCTGCTCCTGAGTGTCTTTGGAGCCCTGATGTGCCTTGCCCCAAGTGATGTTATATTGGGGAGTCCCTGCACATCCAAAGGCTCAGTGTACTGGATTCCCAGAGCAGAGGTCGCCAAAGGGAGGCTGGTAGGTTCCTGCCCTGTGCAGGGGTGTGTGACCTCTTCCAGAGGGGGGGAGGGGGCATCCCTCAAAGGCAGAAGTCCCACAGCTGAGCTGGTGCGCTGGTTACTGCAGATCTGCCCAGCTCTTGGTATCAGGTTACACACAAGCTGCCTGACACCCAAGGGATATTATGCCTGTCTGTCTCTGAGCCTGGTGGTCCCAACTACCTGGCCACTGGAGCAAAGATGGCGGAGTGCACTCTGCGCTCTCTTGGCGGTGCAGGTCACCCTGCAGAGGGGATGGCCCACAGCCGAGCTGGCACCCAGATGACCACAGTGCTATCCCGTTCTTGGGAGCAGATGGAAGCCCCAACAGGCCTTGTCCCAAGCAATGTTATATTGGGAGGAACCTGGGTACCTGTCTCCTCAGTGCAGTCTACCAGAACAGAGGTCCAGCAGTATAGCATTTTCAACATGATAAAAGGAAATGGGAAAACCTATATCATAAAGAACAGTTACTTGTCAATTATGTCATAAAACCAAACTATTGTTTAACACTCCCATAATGGCTTCTTTCATATGATTTTTCTCTGCTAATAGTTATATATATATATATATATATATATATATATATATATATATATATATATATATATATACAGATCTTTCACTTGTTTCGTTAGAGTCACACAAAGATACTTTATATGGTTTGTGGCTATCGTGAAGGGTATCGTTTCTCTTACTTCTTTCTCAGCCTGCTTATCCTTTGAGTATAGGAAGGCTACTGACTTGCTTGAGTTGATTTTATATCCGGCCACAATATATATATATATATATATATATATATATATATATATATATATATATCTCTTACTTCTTTATATATATATATATATATATATATAAATATATATATATATATATATATTTCTCTTACTTCTTTCTCAGCCTGCTTATCCTTTGAGTATAGGAAGGCTACTGACTTGCTTGAGTTGATTTTATATCCGGCCACAATATATATATATATATATATATATATATATATATATATATATATATCATCATTTGTTCTTACTAAGTAATTTTCTGATTCACTAATTTTCTGAAAGAAAGATAAGAGAGTGCTATCATTTACTCAATAACCAATGCAATGTTGTTCTTCAAAGGCTAATAGTTCTTAAATGAAGAAATCATGAACACAATTTTATATATATTCGTAGAGATAATTTGAAGCTTTATTATTGCAATGAAATGACATATTATTAAAAATAGAATATCCCATTCTTTCAAATAAACTATACTCTATTTTAGATCATTTTTTTTCTGTAAAAATGATATTTTTAAACCTGGACTTCAGAAATTACTTAAAATAAATTTGCATATTTTATTATATTTTTAATTATATAGAATTTGGCTCCCTGTGTTTCTGACCAATCTTCAAGAATATTAAGCATTATAATAGTGAAGAAGAAAAAGTTGTTATAAATAAATGACATATTCAGTGTTTTAGTAAACACAGGGAAAGACTATGGCTAAAGCAAAGTGATGCTGCTCTTCCAAGAAGCCCCAGATTTTGGGGAAAGCATCAATAAGTGAGATTGTTACATGGCAAAAGCCACAAGGCAGAAAGAAACCAGGTAGAAAAATAACTCTCATATAGAAATCTGAGTATGCTTATAAAAACGTCTCATCAAGCACAGAATATGACTTCCATATGTACTGAAAGAGGCTATGATGATTTTTACTGAGAGGTTTAGAATAACAGACATAATGACATACAAACACAAATGGTAGAGTCTGAAACTTACATTTTATTCTTAGAAAGATAGAATTTATACTTCTAATTATAGAAATTATAATTTTGTATTTAGAACCCAAATCAACAAGAGCAATAGAATAAAATAACTTCACGACCAACCCTGGCTTTTCTTGCAACTGCTTGTGCCTTGGGCCTAGGTAGAAACAAATGATCTAGAGTACAATAGAATCTAAAATAATTGTTTTATTAAAAATTATAAGCGAGAATACAAGGCTTCAGCCACAAATCATACCAGAAACTTTTCAGGATTAGTAGAAAGGTTTTATTTAAAATTCACATATTTGGCACTAAGAAACTGTCAATTTTGTCATGAAATAAACATAATTGGTAACAAATAAATCTGCTATTTAGGAGCTTTGTCCTTAAAGAAGGAAATATAGTAAAAAAGACTGAACTTTTTCCAGCTATCAGGAACACATAGTGGTCAGTGGAAAAGATGATTTCTCATACCATATCATTATTTAATAATAATTTAAAATAGTAATTTGAAAGAGAATAAAGAAATTAAGAATACCAAGAATCTAGAAAAATGTGAACCCAGAAATAATCACCTGAACTGAGAAACATTTTAGAATCATGAACTTTTTGGTGACTTTTAGTGGTATAATTTAGAAAGGAAGGCGGTCTTCATCGGTTCACATGCTCAAAGGGACAGGTGGAGACAATTACCTTAGAATTTGAATAGCAGAGATAAACATACGTTTTATGGCAAAAATATGAGGAAACTTTATGAAAAGAAACATGAATGAATGCTTCAGATTGTGTGTAGAGGGTTCATTCCTACACAGGAACACTTCTCTCTGAGCTGAGGTAGTACAAATGGAGTTAACTAGAATCATAAGCTAGAAAGAAAGGCAGAAAAACCTTTAGAACATTTGAGCTACATTCTCATGACTATATAATTTATATAGGAGAGACAGAGAAAGAAACTGGGAGATAGAATTGTAGATGATGTAGACTGATGATGGATGGATGGATAGATAGATGGATAGATAGATAGATAGATAGATAGATAGATAGATAGATAGATAGATAGATAGATAGATAGATAAGTAGGTAGATGATGGTTGATAGGCAGATCATAAATTGGACACACACACAGAGAGAGAGAGAGAGAGAGAGAGAGAGAGAGAGAGAGAGAGAGAGAGAGAATATGGAAGGGAAGTGGAAGAGAAGTAAATAGAATAGAAAGGAAAGGAAGAGAAAGGGAGGAGAAAAGAGTCCATGACAGGAATATTGGTAGAGAAAGAAAAATTGACCTGAAGACAAATGAAAGACATCTGAGATTACAAAAGCACTATCCAAGATAATAGCTAATACCCAGTGAGTCCCTCTGGAGATTTGCATTCTTGATAGGAATCTTAAAGTCTGTACAGCAGATTTCAATTATGTTAGGAAAACATTCTATTTTCACCATTACACAGGAGGTTTGGCTAGAAGGCATTAAAAAAATACTGTGTGGAGTACCTCCAAGGTGTCAGACACTAAAAGAAAACTTATTCTCTCTTTCTGTGGTTATATGAGTTCTTCAACTAGGCTGAGAATGCGAGCCCACCTGTACTTTCTCTCTGCTGGATCTCTCCTTAGCTTCATTTTGTTCAGGTCATGCACGTTTGTCAGATATAAACTAGATATTTTCAGAGTTTTGGAAAGCTCTATAAATGAATCTGGATATACATGTTTAAATATTGAAAAGCTTTATGAATATGTTTAAAATTTCAAGAAATTGTGGTTTCCAACACTGCAATCTTCAATCTGGAGTATAAGTCTCCACCTCTGGCTAAGGTAATGGTAAGTGGAGAAAAAAATAAAATCTACTCATTTTTTCCCTTAGAAACATTTTATGAGCTCTTTTTTGTTGGTCCCTTATACATTTTTGATTATTTTATATCACCCTCATCAAAACAAAAACATTGCCATTTAGGACACATTTGATTTCATACCTCACCTTAGTAATAAGCACTGTTCATCTTCACTCATAAAATGGTGACTATCTTAAACATTTCTTTTTCATTTTACCTTTTCTTATCAACCAATCTTCAATGAATCAATTAAATTAAGCTTTTTATCCCATATTTTATCAATCTATATATGTCTATCTTTAATCCTCATTCTTTTGGTATATATCCAGTCATTTCCTAATCTTCTCTAAAAGCATTCTTCACAACATTTTAAAGCCACCATAACACCTTATTCTCCTCATTCTCCTGAATACCTTGTTTTCTGATGCCTTCTGTGCTTGTGCTCAATAGGGCTTCTTCTTAATCCATAGATGAACCTCACTTTCACATTGTTGACCTCAATATGGAGGGTAGAAACATCATAGTAGCACTCTACATAATAATTTCTTGCTTTAAACTTGAATACTGATATTTTTATAAACACATGTTTTGTGTCCTTTATTTCAAGCACACTAGAAACAAAAGAGGTTTGTTTCTGATTTTGTATTTGTTTTTAACTAACTTATGCAACTTAGGTTTGTAAATGTGCCAATCTTTTCAAAGCTATTGGCATCTAATGGCTTATGTACTGGACACTGGAAAACATCAACAGACCTGTATATATTTTAGGATATTCAACAATTTAATCTGAATAATAAGTTGAAATAGCAAATAAAGTGAACATGAAAGGAAATGATGCAGAAAACAAGCACTTATTAGTCTGGAGAATCATAAACAGTTAGTGATTTGGGGAAATATTCCAGAGGTTAAAGCATTGATAGTGTAGCATTTTTTGAGGGCATGAAATTTTACATTTTTTACACAGTTTTAATTATATACAAATTTTATATTAATATTAATGTATAAATATAGCAAATAAATCATACTATACATATCTAAATATTGGAATATGTATTTAGATTACAATATCTATATATTAAAAATAACTTGATGATACATTTTTTTCTCTTGATCAACAGACTTGATTTTATACTAAATATGATACCTATGAATTTCTACAGTGCAAATTTCTTGATCCAGAGTCTTCAAATATTAATAGGAGTAGAGTATTCATGATGAACTTGTAGAGATAAGCAAGGACTGGCTGTGGATGCCTACCATCTGTTGATCCAAAGTATGGGTGGAATAATTGTAGCAGCAGAGAGAATGAAATGCATTATACAATCAGTTGGCAAAGAGGCAATAATGATCTGTGAATGCAATCAATGTACAGTGTGGGGTAGACAGTGTTCTGGCAGCCAGTAAACCAGAGAAGGAATTTGAATAATTTTACCTTTGGACAGCTTCCAAATTAATATTGCTGGGAAAATAAAATATCCAGCTGGGAACAGCTTGCACTCTCTTCCACTGGAAAGTTAGAACTATAAATTTGGTTTGTCTTTTTATTTTTAGATAACAGTGTATTTTTTGCTAAGTCAAGAGTTTATGCTGAAATTTTCAAAATAGATATAAAATAATGAAGCCATATAAAGATCCTAGGTTTTTTTAACTTCAAAATAATAAATATGAGAATTAGAAGAGAAAAAAGAAAAGCCCTGATTTAAGATATCCTGTAATAAAGTAACGAAGCATTTTCTGGAATATTCCAAGCTTGAATAATATAGAAAAGAAGATAACATTTTTAAAGAAAATATTTATAAAAATTGATTGAAATATGAGACCATAAATGTAGACATATATAAAATTAAAGATGTATAAGTTATATGTATTTTAGACTGTATATTTTTTAAAATAAATTATCCAAACTTTTTTTGCATCAAGTATGTTTATAAAATAAACAACATTGATAAGTATAATAAAAACACTAAAGGAAAAAATAAGACATTAAAATGTATGTCATGTTAAACAAACAAAAAAAGGAATGGAAATGTTAGCAAAAGAGCGTTTGAATGTTATTCACTAATGCAGAAAGGAGAGTAATACATTACTAGTAGAAAAATGTCATCAATGGAATCTCAGAGGCCTGCCTGAAGCAGGTAGGATGCCTGCTCCAAAACACTGACTAACTAGTTCCACTGGGGGCACACAAAGTAGCAATGTACTGTCCCCTGCCTCTGCCTGCATTGCTGGAGGCCTGCCAGCATCAGAGACAGGTAAGACTCTGTCCAACCAATCCCCTGCCTGCCAGTCTCACTAAAGCACACCCAACAGCAGTAAGTGCACCCTGTTGCCTGTTCTTTTCCTAGCCTAACACTGTTTCCAATCCAGGAGGCCTCCCAGCAATAGGAACCTCCAGATGACTAGAAGCCACAACAAGCACATAATTAACAAGAACCAGGGCAAAGTGGCAACACTAGAGCTTAGCTACCCTGCTACATTAAACCCTGGATATCCCAACACAGCACAAGTACAAGAAATTGATCATACATCCAATCTTATGAAGATAATAGAGGCCTTTAAAGAGGAAATGGATAAATACCTTAAAGAAATATAGAAAAATGCAATCAAACAGGTAAAGGAAATGAAAAAAAAACTGTTCAAGACATGTAAATGAAAAGAGAAGAAAAGGAAAACAAAGGAAATTCTGGAGATGGAGAACCTAGGAAAGAGAATAGGAACTAAAACCACAAAATACAGAAGCTAGGAGAGAGAATCTCAAAGGTAGAAGAAATCTGTATATTGGTCAAAAAAAATGCTAAATCTAAAAAAGATTCTGACACAAATCATATCCCTGTGTAAACTAATAAAAAAGACAAACATAAAACTAATAAAAATAGAAGGTGAAGAGCTCCAAGGATCAGAAAATATTGTCAACAAAATCATAGAAGAAAATCTTCCCAATGATGCCTATAACCATACAAATTCTTACTGGGTACCTCGGAACTAAGTTACTGTAAATAATGGGAGATACTATCTTTAATTAAATGTTAACTGCTAATTGTAAGTTTGTCATTTAATAGTAATAGCTATGATAGAGTTATGACTAGATTCCTTACAAATATGCAATCACAGAAATTTTTTTCTTTTGTTCTGGAAACTGTTGAAGTACAGAAATAATTCACTAATAAAATCCAAGAAATTTCTTGAGTTCTTTGTATATCTTGGATATTAGCCCTCTGTCGGATGTAAGGTTGGTAAAGATCATTTCCCAGTTAGTTGGTTGCCGCTTTGTCTTTTTGACGGTGTCTTTTGCCTTGCAAAAACTTTGTAATTTAATGAGGTCCCATTTGTCTATTCTTGATCTTAGAGTATAAGCTATTGGAGTTCTGTTCAGGAAATTCTCCCCTGTGCCCATATGTTCAAGGTTCTTCCCTAGTTTCCCTTCTATTAGTTTCAGTGTGTCTGGTTTTATGTGGAGATCTTTGATCCACTTAGAATTGAGCTTAGTGCAAGGAGATAAGGATGGGTCAATTTGCATTCTTCTGCATGTTGACCTCCAGCTGAGCCAGCACCATTTGTTGAAAAGGCTATCTTTTTTCCACTGGATGGTTTTAGCTCCTTTGTCAAAGATCAAGTGACCATAGGAGTGTGGATTCATTTCTGGGTCTTCAATTCTGTTCCATTGATCTACATGTCTGTTACTGTACCAATACCATGCAGTTTTTAACACTATTGCTCTGTAGTACAGCTTGAGGTCCGGGATACTGATTCCCCCAGAGGTTCTTTTACTCTTGAGAATAGTTTTAGCTATTCTGGGTTTTCTGTTATTCCAGATGAGAGGCAAGTAACCCTATTAAAAAATGGGGTACAGAGCTCCACAAAGAGTTCTCACCTGAAGAATATCTAATGGCTGAGAAGCACCTAAAGAGATGTTCATCATCCTTAGTCATTAGGGAAATGCAAATCAAAACAACCCTGAGATTCCATCTCACACCAGTCAGGATGGCTAAGATCAAAAACACAGGAGACAGCAGTTGTTGGCGAGGATGTGGAGAAAGAGGAACACTCCTCCACTGCTGGTGGAATTGCAGGCTGGTACAACCACTCTGGAAAGCAGTCTGGCGGCTCCTCAGAAAACTGGGCATGACACTTCCGGAGGATCCGGCTATACCACTCCTGGGCATATACCCAGAGACTTTACCTGCATGCAATAAGGACACATGCTCCACTATATTCATAGCAGCCTTATTTATAATAGCCAGAAGCTGGAAAGAACCCAGATGTCCCTCAACGGAGGAATGGATTCAGAAGATGTGGTATATTTACACAATGGAATACTACTCTGCAATTAAAAACAATGAATTCACGAAATTCCTAGGCAAATGGTCAGAACTTGAAAATATCATCCTTAGTGAGGTAACCCAATCACAAAAGATCACACATGGTATGAAGTCACTGATAAGGGGATATTGACCCAGAATCTCAGAATACCCTAGACACAATCAGCATATCAATAGATTTCTAAAAAGATGGAAGGAGAGACCCCTGGTCCTGGAAAGACTGGATGTAGGGGAACGCCAGGACAGAGTAATGAGAGGGGGTTGAACGGAGAAAAGAGGGAGGGAAGGGGGCTTATGGGACTTTCGGGGAGGGAGGAAACGGGAAAGGGGAAGTGATTTGGAATGTAAATTAAAAAAATAAAATAAAATTAAATTAAAAAAAAAATCCAAGAAATTAGAAGTACATCAAAACTAGAAACATGTCCACTATTTTCTTATGAAATTATAAAATGTTTGAGGAGAGGTAAATTACTTGTATTTGAGATACTAAATGCTCAATAAATAATTGAAAATAAAGCAAACATGTATCACTCTAAAATTATAACGTTACAATTATTTATTAACACATGGCACTTAAAGATATATATTCCTGATATATTTTTAAAGGAAGTCTCAAAATGAACATATAATAGATATTTTAAGCAATAAGTGAGAGAATCAAGCTGATCTATTTTATGCGCTAACACATGATTAGAGATAAGGAATGTTTCTGTGGATATCTAAAAACAGGTTCCATTATTCCTCTCATGAGGAAAGCTAGGCTCTCCCTGCACTAGGTAGAATTTGTTCACATATGTATGCATACACAATAGTTAGTGTCTTGCAGACATGGGTGGCTTCTAAGTTTGTAAAATGCCTCCCTGTGATCATTGTATATTATTATATTGAGAAACTCAATCCCTACCTATCCAATTACATACAATTAGCTAAACTTAAATAAAATTTTCTCAACTTAGTAGTAAAAGAAGAACGATGAATTGTAACTGAAGGGAAGTATAGCTTTTCTGTCTGTGTTGATGGGTGCCTTTTCTGAGAACACATTGCACTGGGATGAATATTTGAAGAGAATTTTTATGAAACGATTTTACAAGTAATTCGAGCAAGATCAGTGTCAGCTTAGATTAGCTGCAGCATGGTATCTGTCAACGAAATTAGTGCTGCCTTGCAGGGAAGTTCAATATGAGTCCTTTGATTCAGGAAGGTTTCCTTCTTGAATCAGCAGTTATACCCACCCTTTTCTTCCCTACAAGGTCAAAAGTGTTTGGTTCTATCTAGTGGTCTTCTTTCTGCCAGTTAGTTTATATCCTTTTATAGCTGACAAGTAACTTGTCCACTGTATGTGACAGATTATTGATGAATAACAATTGAATCCATTTTTGAGGCAGCACCTGAAACTCATAGGCATGAAATTGACCATATCTGAGACCCAGAACTTTTTGAATATACTGTTTTTATAATAGTAAGAAATGTGATGTCTTATTGAAAGGGAATATAGAATGGATCTCAAAGTGTGGTCAGAAAGTTTATAGTGTAAGAATATATTACAGTAGATGGAAAAACTAATGTGTGTTGGTGAGTAAATGAAATACACAAATGAATCCTATGTAAAGTCTACTACTCTTTTAAAACATGAGGAGGGGAGGGGGAATAGGAAAGGGAAATGGGAGGTGAGATGTTAGACCTTAGGGGAGAGGCAGGAAGTGGCTGTGAACAGGATATAAAGTGAATAATTTAATGAAAAAACATCAGTAACATTCCTCTTAAAATACCCCGTCAAATGGAACATTTGAGAATATTGGCTATCAATGTTGATATGGAAAAGACAATTGTATAATTATGACATGGAAACTACCTTTCTTGGTTGATATATTTTTAGACAAAAGGGTGTGGTCACGTTTAGAACTGAAGCCTTGCTCATGCAGATCAGCAAAGATGAAAAAGTACACATGTGGTTCAGTTTTAGCTGCTTTGTCTCAAAGTAAGAGTCCTTTGCAGAAGAAGTGGTATACCTTGACCTTCAGGTAGATGTATTTCCGATTTTCTGAGGAGCCTCCAGATTGATTTCCAGAGTGCTTGCACCAGTTTGGATTCCCACCAGCAGTGGAGGGGTGTTCATCTTTCTCCACATTCTTGACAATATGGTCACTATTACTGATGCTATCTATGGTGCACTTCCAAACAGGTTCATGGCATGATTGCCCTCTGAAAGGCCCAACAAGCACCTGAATGAGTCAGATGACCCCTTTGCTTGATTTAGAGAAAAGCTGAAAGAAGCTGAAGAGGAGGGTAACCCCACAGGAAGACCAGCAAGCAATCTCAACTAACTTGGCCACTGAGATCTCTCAGACACTGAGCGAACAACTAGGCAGCATACACCAGCTGATGAATCCTCCAACACATAAACAAACAGCAGAAGACTGCCTGGTATTGACTCAGTTAAGAGAAGATACACCTCATCCTAGAAAGACTTGAGGCCCCAGGGAGTGTAGAGGTCTTGTAGGGTGGGGGGTGGGGTGATGGGGACATTCTCTTGGAAATGGGGGAGAAAGTATGGGATAAGTAATGGTCAGAAGGCATACCAGGATGGAAATAAAGACTAGACTGTAAAAAAGACTAAAGAATATAAATAATTAAATTAATTAATTATAAAGAAAGAAACCACCAAAACAGAGAAACTGATCCAGAGATTTGGGATTTGCTCAAAGGTGTCAGAGTAAAGACCTTGGCATTTTGAAGTTGTTAAAACTTCTTGTACAGATCTCTGTTGTGAAAAATTTGCAATGAACTGAGAAAAGGAGGAAAGACAATTTCTAGCCAATGTGATATGGGGGAATGACTGCCAAGCAGGAGCATGAACCTATATAAATCTTTTATATAAAAAGATTTTCACTTTTCACCCGATATTTCCATTGCCAATGGAAATGTTTCTTTTGCAGAAAGTCAGCCTCTGTACCTGCAACATTTGTTTGGAAGAGTGAAGTATTATGAGTTGTCCCTTGTACTACAACATCAGAGTGGCCTGTGACAACAGTAAATGAGTTCTTCAAAGAGTTCAGTGACAAATCCACAGGGGAAATGTGCAGTGCCTCACACAATTACAACAACAATAAGGGGACAGCAATATAGGAAAACAAAAATGGTGGAGGTGTTGTGACTCTAAAGTACAAAAGAAAGAGAAATTGCTAGATTTGCTTAACTATGTCCTAGATGCACACACTGTTTTCTCTAAGGAAATGCTTGCTAAGGTTCTAAAATGTTTTACCCACTTTGTGTTCAACTTGTAATTTTCTATACTTTCTGTGAACACTGGTTTCCCTTAATTCAACCTGTTGTGTTCTATACATAAAAATGGAAATAGTTAAGACAAAGTACTATGGATTTTTTGCCAATTCTTGTCTTGATAATGAACCTAGAATGATTTTATATAAAAAGATTTTCATTTTTCACCAGAGACTTAAATAAACTGAGATGATCTTATTCAGTTTCTGCTCTCCTGAACGATCCATTTCAGAGAGCGGGGTGTTGAAGCCACCCACTATTATTGTGTGAGGCGGGATGTGTGCTTTGAGCTTTAGTAAAGTTTCTTTTACGAATGAGGGTGCCCTTGCGTTTGGAGCATAGATGTTCAGAATTGAGAGTTCCTCTTGGTGGATTTTTTCTTTGACCATTATGTCGTGTCCTTCTGTGTCTTTTTTGATGACTTTAGGTCGAAAATCAATTTTATCTGATATTAGGATGGCTACTCCGGCTCGTTTTCTGAGACCAAGACTGGATGTAGGGTAATATCAGGACAGAGAAGCGAGAGGGGTTTGAATGGGGAACAGGGGAAGGGAAGGGGGCTTATGGGACTTTCGGGGAGGGAGGAAACAGGAAAGAGGAAATCATTTGAAATGTAAATAAAAAAATATAAAAAATAAAAAAAACCTGAGATGATCTCTATAAAACTTTGAAATCTACACAAATTACCAGAATCACAAATCACATGAACTTATATAATACATAATTATGCAATAATAATTAAATATCGGGCAATAAAACTTACATATATATTTCACTTTAAAATGCAGGATTTTGTGCAATCAGAGATTGTAGATTGAATTCCTAATGTCTTCATCCTACCCAGGATTCGAGTGCTTGGTCTCAATGTGTAGCACTATATTGAGGGTTGTGAGTTTTCATGGCTATCAGAAGTGGTTCTCTTGAAGCAAATCAATGAAGGCCATAATATGATCTAATTTCAGTCTAGTTATACTTCTGGACTCTTGCCATGAGTACAGTACTCATGATCTCCCATACACTCGATATAACATATCGAACCCTCAAACCACTCAAATGTTCCTACAATTATGAGTTGAGAATCATTTTGAACTACTGAGACCAAATAAATCTTCTTTTATCCACTTAAGTTATTCTTTAAAGTATTCCATCACAGAATTGCAAAAGTAATGAAGATGCTAGCATTTCATAACTTGGATGAACCCTGTGATATACAGAAATACAAACATACTAATTCCCTGGGTAATTATACCTGTAAAACATGAATACTATAGACCAAGCCCAATTTAAATATATAAACATATGACCTAGGTACACTAATCAAAATAAAAACATGTTTAACTGATCACCACACTTTATATTACTATAATGGTAGGTATGGCTAAATAAAAATCAGATTCTTTGCATGTGTAATTTGGATCAGTTTAGAAGTACTAGGAGACCCAGTGGAATGAGTTTTATAATTTAAATATCTTATCTCTACAAAAGCAGAGAATTTAGACTAGATAGTTGTTCTTGAGTATTTAATATGTTCAGGTTTTCTTCTATAAAAAAGTAGTTTTTCCACTTACAAACAAGTGATCAAACTGAAACTGCAGACAACAGACATAGCAGTGATGCTGAATAATTTTTATTTGTTGCTAGGCATTGTTCACTGTGCCTGTGAAAATCTGTTAGCTGCACATATGAGTTTGATTTTAAGATGTAGCTGTCCTCTTCATAGTGTGTACAATGACTTCAATTCTATAAAGCACTGCATTGTGGAAGTCACAAGGGAAGACAAAGAGCTTCAATTTTATTCACAAAGACAATGTTTCCACATGTCCTCCACTCATTCTGAAGTCCCTATTGGCTAGAAAAGCTACAAACCCCTAAGGTTGAGTAGCCTGCAGTGAACATAGAGCCCAAAATCTTTAGTTTCAAACAGTGTATAATTTGTTGACTGACATTATGTCTTATCAACAGTTCTGAATTGCTATTTGTCACATGGATATTTGACTTTCTGAAATGATTTGTTTTACTGAGAATTATAATTGCATATTTTCTCCAGCTCCTGCCAAGTATGTAAACTCAGTCATGCAGCATTATTAAAAATTCTACATCTTATTTTATCACAAACTTTCATCTTAAATTTCTGACAAACCTTGATAATGGATAAACATATGCAGGCACTCGCTGAGCACATAGCAGGAGCTGAGTTAGATGAGACATGGCAGGCTACTTTCCACTCATAAAATTATATGACTTCCCTAATAGCATTTGCCATAGTCTAGACAAATTAGAATTCCCAAGTAAAGGAAACAAAAGACAGAAAGAAATCGCTTTGACATTGCATGGCAAGGTTACTTGTGGTGATACAAATAGCAACAGATAGGAAAGGAAACCTGATGTTCTTTCCCTGAGTCTTTGACTTGAATATTTGACCACAATCCATTTACATGATCAATCAAATCATTCCAGCCAGAAATGTGATATTATATGTGTCTGTGTGAAATTTAACTTTATAAATTAAATATTTTCACCTTTTTCTATTACTGGTGCAAAGCATAAAATGTTTGCTTGATTGTTTGTTAGTTTGTTAGATATAAATTTTATATTCAGTTTTGTATATTTATGAAATATTCCTTAACAAGTTATGATTTCTCTTGGTATTCTCAAAATGAGTATGTATCATTTACCCCATGTAGAGTAGATATCTTTCTTTCTTTTTAAAGATTTACTTATTTATTTTATGTATATGAGTGTTCTATCCGCATGTACACCAAATGCCAGAAGATGGCATTAGATCATATTATAGATGGTTATGAGTCACCAGGAAGTAACTCAGGATAGAATTTAGGACCTCTGGAAAAGGATCCAGTACTCTCAACCACTGAGTCATCTCTCCAGCCCCAAGAACAGAGATTTCACTGGAGGGAAATGTCAACTTTTCCCATAAACTTAGTAAGGAAAATATATAAACATAAGCAATTTTCTGTGAAGTAAAAATAACTAAATCCTCTGATTAATAAAATTGACTAGAATATCAGAACATTTTCAAATACTAACTTGTACTAGTTCAGGCTACTATTAAAATTTGTACTTACCTGCATGGCAAAAGAACACAAGAAACTCATGGAAACTAAACAAAATACTACTGAATGAAAACAATCCAAGAAAGAAACCAAGAAAGAAAATTTGGAAATCATATAAATGAATGAAAGTTACAACATAGTATATCAAAAGGTATAACAAATATCTTGGAATGAGTGTAAGCAAGAAAGTGAGTGACTTGCACAATAGCAACATTCACACACACACACACACACACACACACACATACACACACAAAATTAAAGAAGATATAAGGTGGAAAGAATTTCAATTCTTGTGGAGTTCTTAAATTAAAATTTTAAAATTGTCCATTCTACCAAGAGCAAATTACAAATTTAGCACAATCTTTACCAAAATCTCAGTTGACAATTTGACATAAATTGAAAGGAAAATCTTAAATTTCTTATAGAAAGACAAGCTCTCACTAGAACCAAAATAGTTCTAAACAGTAAAAGAATAGTTATAGATGTTGTGGTCTGATCTGTGATCTGGGTATGTCAGAACTCCTAGGAGTCAAGCTTCCTCTGTGTGTTGTAGGAGTGGGTGGGAAGGGGATGAGAGGGACTAGGATGGGGGAAATGTAAACAAATAAAATGACTAATAAAAAAGAAGAGTTATAGTATCCTTACCCTAGATTCCAAATCATACTAAACAGTTATAGTAATGAAAAGAAAACGAGACTGACATAAAAACAGACTCACTGGAATGGAGTTGAGAACCCACATGTAAGCCCACATTCCTACAGTCACCTGAATATAACAGCACCAATACACATTAAGATATATAACATGTTCTAGAAATGGTATTGGTCAAACTGGATATGTATACACACACACACACACACACACACACACATACACGCGCACACACACACACATACATACACACACCTACTAACACACAGAAACTCAACTTTTAACTCAACCCTTATTTTGCACAATAGTAATTCCAGATGGATCAAGAATAATACGTGATACTCTTAATCATACAACAGAAAAAGTAGGAGGGGAGACCCTTGGCCTTGAAAAACATTTTAAACAATGTTCATCATCCTTAATCATAAGGCACATGCAAATTTAACATAGCTTGACATTTAATCTTACCACACGTGCCATGATAAATGGTAAGATAAATTAATGGCAAGTTTTGTGTGAATGTAGAAAAAAGAAACATTTATTCCCTAATGGGAAGAGTACAAACTGATACAATCATGACAGAATCAGTATAGATATTCCTAAAATATCTGGAAGTGACATACAACATGATCCTACTGTAGAACTTCTGGGCATATATCGCAAATTTCTCTACCCTACTATAGAGAAACTTCCTCAGCCATGTTAATTGCTGATATATTAACAACTGCCAGAAAATAAAACTTAGATAGCAGTAAATGAATGGGCAATGGAACATTGCTCATTTATACAATGGAATAATATTCAATAAGTAATGAAAACAAAACTTGCAGATAAATGAACAAAGCTAGAAGCAATGTCCTCTGAATGAGGACAGAGCACCAGCAAGACTAATTTCCCATGCTTATTTTCCATTTGTGCTTATGACCTTTGACTCTTCAGATATGTGGATTTCAATTGAAATCCTCATGGAAGTAAGAGAATTAGTATCTTGTTTTTTGGGAAATGGGGACACTTCAAGAGAGAGCTGTTGGTCCCCCATTTTTAAAAAAGGCTGAAAAGAAATAATGGAAGTAATTCAAATGGGTAAATCATGGCAGAGCAAAAATGAGAAGAAAATACAATGAAAGAAGTAAGATTAAAATATTTTGAAAGATTCATATGGAAAAAAAGGCCACACACATATGTATATCATATATTTATATACATATACATATATGGAAATATAGTGGAAATTATTCAATTTTGTAACACATTGCAGGACAGACTAGAGAAGAAAATAAATTAAAATGATTAAACTTAAGATCTTTTGAAAAAGTCATATGCAAAGATAATGCTACACACAAATATATGTATGTCTTTTACATTATTTTATATACAAATAGTTGAGGAATTACAGACACACACACACACACACACACACACATATATATATATATATATATATATATATATATATATATATATATATATATATATATAATACTGTGGGTGTGGGTGTGGGTGTGGGTTTCTGTGCATGCGTGGGTGTGTGTGGGTTTGTATATGTGTGTGGGTGTGTGTGTGGAGGGGGGTGTATTTGTAAACACACATATAGAAAGCATTTAAATTATCTAAAGTCACATCAGATTGTAGGGACTTTATTATCTTGTGAAGCCTTCTGCTCTCATTGCAGAATAGTTTTTATATAAAGAAATCTTTCATTTATTAACAAATGTATATTATGTTTAGGGCTAGAGGAATAAAGTCAGTATTTTTTTTCTTTCCTTTGGAAAGCTTACAGAATAACAAAGGGAGGAAGAATAAAATGTGTTTGTGCAGCCTACAAATAACTATTCATTATAAAGTGGGGTGAAAGATTTATTTCCTGTATCAGGAATATAGTGAGTCTCTGCATTACTCAGAGGTCCATGTTGGTATTTCATGCTCAAAGAAACAAAAAAATTTAGAACTTCATTAATGAAATTAACTTCAAAAGTGACTGAGGTGGATTCCCAGCCAGTAATCAGGTAGGCAGTTAGATCTTCATTCGTTCTCATCTCCTCCCTAACCATCTCCCAAGTCTCACTCCCAACATTACATAAAAGGTTCTGTTGCAACCTCCCTTCTTTTTTACTCTTGACTACTCTACAACAGATCATTTAGATCTCCTACAACCTCATGCCCCAATCATTCTCCTGTCTCAGCCACACACCTACAGGCATTTCCAGGGAACCCACTGACTATTAACTCTAGGACAAAGGGTAGGCTAATTGCAGATATTCATATCTGCAAACCCAGTCACTCAGTTTTACCCTAGCTTAGCAGCAGGCCTGTTGCTCCCTCCTCACTGGCCCATCGTTCAGGGAAAACACAGATTCTTTATCTTTTCTCCCCATATATTCTTTTCTCTCAGAGACAAATAAAATTCCTGTAGGAATTCCCTGGGAATCCAGGAACCACACATGCCAAAGAATCAAGTAAGACAGGGCAACATCTAGGCAAAGGGTAGATCTTCACCCTCCCTTTATCCTTCAAATCCCAAGCTTCAATCACATCCCCATCTCTGTAGGAGACCACCACCTTTGGCCCTTCTTCCCTCTCTGTCCTATACCCAGGGAAATAATTTGATCCTGGTGACACACCCAACTTTCCTCTCTCTTGCCATGTGCACACACTCCTAAATACCAGCTGAAAGTAATCAAGACAGTTTATAGCGAGCTCATACCCAATGTCAAATTAACTTAAGAGACACTCAAAACAAATCTATTAAAATCATGAACAAGACAAGGTTGTCCAGTCTTTCCATGCCTATTCAATACTATACTTAATGTCTTAGCTAGAGCAATAAAAATAAAAATAAAAAAGATCAAATGGTTATTAGAAGGGAAAAAGTAAAGTATCTTTATTTACAGACATTATTATAGTTTTTATAAAAGACCCCAAATTTTTTATGAGGAAAATGCTACAGTTGATAAATACTTTTAGAAAAGTAGCTGGATACAGAATTAACTTACAAAAATCTGTAGTGTGTGTGTGTGTGTGTGTGTGTGTGTGTGTTTGTGTGTGTGTGCATCTATATAAATGGGCTGATACTGAGTAAGAAATGAAGGAAATAACACCTGTCCACTGAGAAAGAGATCAAGGACACAGAACCTTTTAGAATAAACTCAAATAACATAAAATATTTTAGAGTAACTCGAACCAAACAAGTGAACAACTTGTATGACAAAAGCATCAAGTCTGAAGAAATAAATTAATGAATATGTCAGAAGATGGAAAGATCTCCCCCATTCATGGGTAGGCAAGATTATAAAAAGAGGTAAAAATAGCCATCTTATTAAAAGAAATATTGATTCAATGTAATCACCATCAACATTCTCACAGATTTTTTACAGATCTCAAAAGAACATAAAACTTGGGAACTAAAATATTCCTGATTAGTAAAAGAACTAATAGAGTTATTGTTATTCCTGCTCTCAAATTTAAATGCAGAGCAATAGCAATAAAAATAACATGGTATTGGCACAAAAACAGACATGGTGATAAATGGAATAAAATCAAAGAGCTAGAAATATCTATATACCTTTGGAACACTTAATATTTGATAAAGAAACCAGAAAAATGTACGGGAATAAAGACAGCATTTTCAGCAAATGATACTGGATAGCTCCATGTAGACAAATCCAAATCTATTCATACTTATGACTCTGCATAAAATTTAATTCTGAATTGATCAAAGTCATCTACATAAGGCCAGATATATTCAATGTGATAAAGAGTAAGTGGACAACAGTCTTGAAATCATTGGCACAGGAAAATTTTCTGAACAGAACATCATTAGCACAGGCACTTGGATCAGCAATTAGGAAATGGACCCTACATAGCAAAGGACTCCCATTATTAGGACAAAGATGCAGGCTACAAAATGGGGGCAAAACAGTTTTACTGACTATACAACTGAAGGAGAGCTATATTAAAATTAGGTAAAGATAAAAAAAAAAAAAAACTAGATACTGAAGAAAGAGATTGCCCTATTAAAATAGGGAACAAATCTGAACAGAGTTCTCAAAAGAAGAAACTCAAAATAAGTAAGAATCACTGAAAGACATGTTCATCATCCTTAGTCATCGGGGGAAGTTCAAATCTAGACTACCTCAAAGTTTCATCTTACACCAGTCAGAATTGCCAAGGTCAATGAAACAAAAGAACACTTATGCTAGCCAGTATGTGGAGCAGGGGGAACACTCATCAACTTCTGGTTTGAGTACTAACTTATATAGTTACAATGGAATTCAATGTGTTGCTTTCTCAGGACGCTGGGAACAGATAGATCTGCCTGAAGATCCAACTACACCACTCTTGTGTGTATGCCCAATGAATGCTTCATTCTATGACAGAGACACTTACTCAATGTTTACTGCTTCTTTATTCATAAAGGTTAAATTCAGAAAAATTCAAGTTATCTGTCTATGGTGGTTGAATAAAGAAAATGTATTACCTTTACAAAATGGAACTGAGTTATTCTAAAGAATGAAATTTTAAAATTCACAGGTACATAGACGGAACAATAAACAATCATCCTGAGTGAGGTAATTCATATCCAGAAAGATTCATATGGCAGATATTTGCTTATCTGTACAGTAACTGAAGTTTAATACAAAGAACTAGTAGGAAAGGGGGAATAGTCCTATAGAAAGGAAATAGAATAGGTAGCTTCATGTGCTGCATAAAATTTATTTTATTTATTATTTGTAGATGCCTTTTTGATTTCTAAGGAGAGCCAGAAATGTGGGTGGGTATGTGAATGGGAAGTAAAGTGAAAAGGATCTAGGAAGAGTTAGGGGAGGGAAACTTGTAATTAAAATACATTTTATGAAAAAAATGGTTTTTCAATAAAATAAAATATGTCTACATGTCTACAAAGTACATTGAAATTTAGTATTAATACAGTGTGAAGAAGATTTTACAAGTTAGTGATACACCTGTCAGTGGAAAGGCTTAATACTCCAAAGTTATGGTTGTCAGCATCAATCTTATCCTTGCTTTGTTTTGATGTATGTAAGTAAAGTGAAATCTGGTTCCCATAATAAATAGGTAAAAGTCAAATGAATCTTGCTACAGAAATGCCTGTCAATTTTAACAAATTTTGAGTAATATTCCAAAAATCCACTCAAGTGGTTTGTAATAAAGAAATAACTCTTTAAAGATTAAAAATTATGCCTGGAATTTACTTCAGGTTTATGTATAACTAAAGATATATAATTAAACTAATTATCGAAATACAAGCATATGAAATACAAAATATAAGCACATGAAGAATCATCTGAGTAATCAAACATAAGCATAATTGTAGAGGGTCATATTGAAGTGCTTTATCACCATGGCAGCTATCATTCAGCTCCAGACCCCAGTGAGCTACATCTCCCCCCAACCTGGCAGAGTTGGCAGAGCTCCGGGGAGCAAGCCTTTAGTCACACCTGAGCCTCCTGCAGAGCAACAGACCCTATGGGGTCAACTTCCTCGAGGAACAGTGGAGCGGAGACCCTGCTGAGAAGCACTGAGAAGACTCTGCAACCCTGGGAGGGAGGGTCACGCCCACAGCACATATATTGCCACGCTTATCCCCCAAGTAAAGAGAGATTTTGTACAGCCATGCACTAATGTCTCTGTGTGTTCTCTTTCTCTCGACCCCCGTCATTTCACTTCCCAGATCTTCGTCCACGGAAACCCACTCCTGTGAAACTCCTGGGAAGCTTCACATAGCCATATAGGATATTTTCAGAGGAGAAATACTAGTGAGAACATTACTTACTACTAATATATGTTCTGAAAATATCTTTAACATACTTCAAGATTAACAAAAATTTAAAATGAAATTACTAATAATTCTTAGTATATGTAACTCATTATAACACAACACAAAATACCATCAATGCATACTGAAAAAGACGTAGAGTTTTACATTAACTATACAGCCTTAAATTAAAGATTTTCTTGAGAAAATTTGAAAAATATTTCAATGAACATCAAATATTACAAATAGAAAATGTGTAGTGCAAATAAAATTGTGAAGAATAACTCATTAACCTGTTACAAATGATAACCAAATCCCATTTTATAACTGTACATATAAACTACCAGTTATTATCCCAAAGAACACTTTAGTGTTTGCCAAGAAGCAAAAATATCTTCTAATCCTGGAAGCAGTATGGTTATACTTTCGTAATCTTTATTGTCTTTTATTTACCTATGTATCCTATAGTTCTATTTCTTCTCCTTAAGAAATCCCTCTGGACTACTTAATCTATGACAGAATCACAGAGAGTCATGTCAAAGAAACCTACTAATTTGCAATTAGAATTATGTCATTGTTACTTTGCATCTCATAAAGGCTTTACCTGCATGCAATAAGGACACATGCTCCACTATGTTCATAGCAGCCTTATTTGTAATACCCAGAAGCTGGAAAGAACCCAGATGTCCCTCAACGGAGGAATGGATTCAGAAGATGTGGTATATTTACACAATGGAATGCTACTCTGTAATTAAAAACAATGAATTCACTAAATTCCTAGGCAAATGGTCAGAACTTGAAAATATCATCCTTAGTGAGGTAACCCAATCACAAAAGAACACACATGGTATGCAGTCACTGATAAGGGGATATTAACCCAGAATCTCGGAATACCCTAGACACATTTCGCATATCAATATATTTCTAAGAAGATGGAAGGAGAGACCCCTGGTCCTGGAAAGACTGGATGTAGGGGAACGCCAGGACAGAGAAACGAGAGGGGGTTGAATGGGGAAAAGAGGGAGGGAAGGGGGCTTATGGGACTTTCGGGGAGGGAGGAAACGGGAAAGGGGAAATGATTTGGAATGTAAATAAAAAAAAAACTTAGAAAATAAAATTTAAAAAAAAAGCATTTTTAATAAACCTTTAAATATAAACAGCTACCTAAAGAAAATTAATCTTGATTACAGAATAATAAATTCAGACTATGGAGTAGATGTTCTGACATTGGCACCTCATTTTATAAATCAAAGAGATGGATCATAATCAATAAGTGAAAATTGGGTTGCTCATTATATTTATATTACAAATGTAGTAATTAGTGAAGTCTCACTAGTTTGCATTCCTTATCTTCCACTTGTTCCAAATGTTGAAAAGATGAACTACCATGAGCCTCTTGCATTCTCCTCATGGAAAATATCCACCAGGCATAATAAACTTGCAAACATTCCTTATACTTCTATGACACTTGCATTAGCAAGAATATTATCACCTGAGGAATCCTGATTGTCTCTCTACTTAATGAAACTCAAAACTCTCAAACTACATGTCCACCAGAAAAGCAACAGGAGATAAGTGTGTGCTAAGTAAAATGTGAAATTAGTCTAAGCTAACCAGTGTAATAAAAATATAAACACACTCAAGATTTTTTGATTTTTTTTCTTTTATTTTCTATATTTTTTTATTTACATTCCAAATGATTTCCCCTTTCCCGTTTCCTCCCTCCCGGAAAGTCCCATAAGCTCCCTTCCCTCCCTCTGTTCCCCATTCAACCCCCTCTCGTTTCTCTGTCCTGATATTCCCCTACATCCAGTCTTTCCAGGACCAGGGGTATCTCCTTTCATCTTCTTGGAAATCTATTGATATGTGAATTGCGTCTTGGGTATTCCGAGATTCTGGGTTAATATCTCCTTATCAGTGACTGCATACCATGTGTGTTCTTTTGTGATTGGGTTACCTCACTAAGGATGATATTTTCAAGTTCTGGCCATTTGCCTAAGAATTTCGTGAATTCATTGTTTTTAATTGCAGAGTAGTATTCCATTGTGTAGATATACCACATCTTCTGAATCCATTCCTCTGTTGAGGGACATCTGGGTTCTTTCCAGTTTCTGGCTATTATAAATAAGGCTGCTATGAACATAGTGGAGCATGAGTCCTTATTGCATGCAGGGGAAGCCTCTGGTTATATGCCCAGGAGTGTTATAGCAGAATCCTCCGCGAGTGACATGCCCAGTTTTCTGAGGAACTGTCAGACTACTTTCCAGAGTACTTGTACCAGCTTGCAATCCCACCAGCAGTGGAGGAGTGTTCCTCTTTCTCCACATCCTTGCCAACAACTGCTGTCTCCTGTGTTTTTGATCTTAGCCATTCTGACTGTGGTGATGTAGAATCTCAGGGTTGTTTTGATTTGCATTTCCCTAATGACTAAGGATGTTGAACGTTTCTTTGGGTGCTTCTCCGCCATTAGATATTCTTCAGGTGAGAACTCTTTGTTTAGCTATGTACACCCTTTTTAATAGGGTTATTTGGCTCTCTGGAGTCTAACTTCTTGAGTTCTTCGTATATATTGAATATTAGCACTCTGTTGGATGTAGGGTTGGTAAAGATTTTTTTTTAAGAAAACAAGTTGCTAATATATTGGGACAATTAAAAAACATTGGCTTAAAAACTAAGATTATGTGCTAATGTAACCAGGAAGTGAAGAAGTAAATGTGAAAGAAGCAAGAGTGAATATGAAATTGGTTCAATCACTTGCAGAATCAGACTAGAGTAAAATTTCCTACGCGTACACTGTAGTAAAGATCCTAAACAGCCTAATGTTTCTGTTTTTCTGAGGGTGATATTTATATTTTAATTTAAATGGTCTTTAATTATTTAGTTTCATCAATTCTTTTTTTCATTCATATGCTTATTTCATCTCTGGCCTTGGACTTATTCAGTGTTATTGCTTATTGAAGCTTCTAGGCAGGTTTGGTGGTATTAAGCACTCCCCAATTTGCATTGTGTGTTTCACATTGAATCCCCCATACTTGAATGGGAGGGAAGGCCCTTGGTCCTGTACAGGCTTAATGTCCCAGTGAAGAGGGATGCTAGAGTGGTGAGGCAGGAGTGGGTTGGTGGGCAGTGGTGTACCCTCTTAGAGGCAAAGGGGAAAGGGATTGAATGGAAGGTTTGCAGAGAGGATACCAGGAAGGGAATGGGGACAATATCGAAATGAAATAAATAAACAACCAATAAGAGAGAGAGAGAAAGGAAGGAAGGAAGGAAGGAAGGAAGGAAAGAAAGAAAGAAAGAAAGAAAGAAAGAAAGAAAGAAAGAAAGAAAGAAAGAAAGAAAGAAAGAAAGAAAGAAAGAAAGAAAGAAAGAAAGACTGGATATTGGTGATTATCCAGTTCTCCAGTCTGGTAGATGTAGTTGATTCAAGTCTTGGTACCCAAGCACTGTTTAAAACTCTACTTTATCCAACATTTGGATTTTGATCTCTTGTATGATTTTCTTCATTGACAAGTCAATTTACCAGTTTCACCAAACCAGTATGAGAAATGACAAGAAGCATTTTTCAGCAGATTCTCTTACAAAGAGTGTTTTAAATAAGGGCTGCCTTAAGGCTTCCTGATAGCAATTAGATATAATATATATATGTGTGTGTGTGTGTATGTGTGTGTGTGTGTCTGTGTGTGTGTATTAAACATTACTCATTGTTATGGAATCTGTGTGGCTGATAATCCAAAACAGTACTGGTGAGATTTCCTGGGTGTCTGCAGAGTTAGTAGCACACTGTGTAGATCTATATGTAAGGATATTGCAGGTTCATCTTCCTTTTGAGATTCCCTTGGTGCAATATGTGGGGGTGGGAGGATGTAATGCAGGAATTTTTATAATGTCTCCAGGCAATGAGTATTATTTAGCTGTCAGCTAAATATTGATTTAAACCAACTGAATGTTGCTGTGATTTTCAAGGACGCAAAGGGAAAAATGTAAGAGAATAAAATATGGAAACTTGCTCATTGTGAAACATTTCTAAAACTCCACTGTGCTATCACAGCACTTAATTATATAGAATTGATTGAATTTCTGATGTGGCACATTTATTGAGTATAGAGAGTCTATTTGAGATATTCATGTGTTAAAAAGAACTATATTAGCCAGTTCCTCAGAAAGACACATTGATATAATATTATTAAATCAAAATGTTGCTGTTCCTCAGATGAACAGATTTATACCTACAGCTGAATATTATTTTGTTTTATACATTTTCTAAAATCAAGTAAAAAGTCCTTTATTAATCCAGAATCTCAGAATACCCAAGACACAATTCATATATCAATAGATTTCCAAGAAGATGGAAGGAGATACCCCTGGTCCTGGAAAGACTGGGTGTAGGGGAATGCCAGGACAGAGAAGGGGTTGAATGGGGAACAGAGGGAGGGAAGGGAGCTTATGGGACTTTCAGGGAGGGAGGAAACGGGAAAAGGGAAATCATTTGGAATGTAAATAAAAAACTTACAAAATAATAAAAAAATAAATAAAGTTAAAGCTTTTAATATGAGTTTACTCACAAATTTATTTTATACAACAACATCCCCATGATAAATTATTTAACAGTATAGCATCACCAATAGTTATGAGAAATTTTTCCTACATTGAAATTAAGATATCATGTCATATTAAGATAAACAACCAGCTTTCAGTAAATGCATTCTTTTGAATTAATCTGTAAGAAATACTATAGCGTGAGACAGCACACCTTCAACAAATTTAATTATTCGATAGGTTTAGAATAAACAGCATAGAAAAATACTACCTATAAAGGTGTCTGGCTATACAGATTTTGTCAATTTTGATGTGATAGACAGGATTCACAGGACAAATGTGAATATATAGCATAGCTTATAGTGATAAACACAAGCAAACAAATAAGTGAGGCTAACACATTGATTCCTCATGCTGCTGCTACCCTGAGCTGCAAATTGAGACCTTCTTCTATAAAACAACAACAAAAACAACTGTCTTAATTACTATATTATTTTTGTTATAAAACACCATAACCAAGGAAAATTTTATAAGGAAGCATTTAATTGAGGTTCCCTTATAATTTGAGAGCATTAGTCCATCACTGTATGAAGCAATGTGGCAGGAACAAAGTAATGATGCTAGAACATTATCTGGAAACTTTACATCCCATCACACAGAAAACAGGCAGAAAGTATGAGATTGACCTGAAATAGGTTTCTAAAACCTCAATGCTCACACCCATAGGGATACCTCATCTAAGAAATTCACACCATCTCCAATAAATTCATACCTCCTAATCCTTCCCAAAGAATATTGAGAGTCTATGGGGTTTATTCTCATTCAAACTATCACACCAACCAAACAAAACCATTAAACCCTTTCAGAATGAAATGGCATTGCATTGACAGTTATCACTCAGAAGTGTGTGTGAGTCATGCATTATAACCGATGAGTAAATATCACTTAATGCTCATGTCCCAAGAAATCACTTCCAGTGTGCTTTATGGTAGGTATTTTCTTGTAGCTCAGCGTGCCCTTGAACTTGAAAATTTCTATTTTCAATTAAAGAGTACTTGGATTTCAGGCATGTACTAAGACTCTAGGCTCAGTTACAGAATTCAGTAACATGTATCTGAATTTGATTGATTACTGTCAGTGTTTTCTTTCAAATAAATTCTAAAATTGGAATAAAATGGTTAGAAGAGAAAACTTAATAACATTAAATGTTTACTCAATTTATTTACCACTGCTCTAATGTAAGAATTTCAAAATGTAATTAGGCATAAAATGATATTTAGCAGGAAATGTTGGCTTGGATTTACTAAAAGGTTACTATCTTTAATATTGGAAATGAAGAAAACTGACTTTCAACATCATTTTATATGGCTGGGTTTATATTGATACATTTCTCTCAAGTGATGTAATTGCTACAAAATCGTACATGCACTCTCTGTGGTTTTCAGTCAATAGATGACTACTTGTCTGCCAAATCCATTTATTCAAAGCTTTATGAAACTCAAACAGAAATTTTGTTTATTTTGAAATTATTTTTTTAATTTAATTTTATTTATTTACATTTCCTGGTTTTATACCCTTCCCTGGTTTCCCCTCTGCAAACCCCCAATCCCATTGTCCCTTACCTTGCTTCTATGGAGGTGCTCCACTATTCACCTACTCACTCCAGCCTCACCACCCTAGCATTCCTCTACACTGGGGTACCAAGCCTTCAAAGGACCAAGGACCTCCCCTCCCACTGATGCCAAATAAGGCCCCTTCAGCAACTTCAGTTCTTACCTTAACTCCTCCATTGGGATCCTTGTGCTCAGTCCAATGTTTGGCTGTGAGAATCCGCGTCAGGATCTGTCAGAGTCTCTAAGAAAACAGCTGTTAGCAAGCATTTCTTGGCTTCAGCAAAAGTGTCTACATGTGGGATGGATTCCCAGGTGGGTCAGTCTCTGGATGGCCCTTCCTTCAGTCTCTGCTCCACTCTTTGTCCCTGTATTTCCTTCAGATAGGAGCAATTCTGGGTAAATATTTTGGATATGGTTGGGTGGCCCCTTCCCTTAAATGGGGGCCATGCCTAACCTCTGGATATGATTGCAAGTATAATATCTAAATTGAAAAGGAAATTATCAATATTAAAATTAGAATTACCAGTCTAACCATACATGAAATGTATATATTTTAAAAACTATTATTCATTTTCTAGCCTTAACAAATGTATTTATGTATAACATTAAATACTGACCTTTGTTTATGAATATATATTTTTCTTCAGTAGCCTATTAAAATCCTAGAGAAAAACATACTCCATATAATTTTATGAACTGAAACAACTAAAATTTTTCCAATGTTTTATATATAATTCATAAATACTTTGGCACAATTTCTTTCTCCATCAATGGACATATACACACAACTTAAAATGTTGTTAGTATTTGCTAAAATGTTATTATTCAATTGAAGATATCACATTCCTGCCTCTATATGTTCATAAGATTCAGTAGGAATTGTAATATCATCTGAACACTATTAATATATACTTTATATTTATATGTTCTATTGGTGCATACTTTATAGTAATTTTTTCCATCATAATGAGCTGGATACCCAAACACCATTTTTTAATTATTAAGTTATCCTTAAATGAAGAATTTGAATTATCTGAAATCTAGACTATTTCAAACTTTAGATTCTAGCTGTTTTAATGATTCTACATATTTCACAAAACCTTGTGCAATTTCTGGTGTTATAAGTGTTGACTGTATCTGTATATATGCAAATGTGTTTTCTTCTATCTCTATTCTTGTCAGTATTAGGATAGGTCACAGAATAAGCAACAAGAGTTTTGATTTCAGGTAATGTACACATTGTTGGGTCCTGGGAACCTCTTGGGTGCCTGGTGTCTAGGACCTTCTAGTGTTTATCTCCAGTTAGCCATTCCCAACTGCTACACAACTTCTTTCAAATTCCTGACCCTCTGTACTTCTCCCCCACCTCCTTCCATATCTGAACTGCACCCCCTTTTTTCTCCCCCTCCTCTCTCCCTCCCAGATCCCTCTTTCCCTCTACTTTCTGGAGATTATTTTGTTTCCCCTTTTGAGTAGGACTGTAGCATCCACACTTTGGTGTGATCTTCTTTCTTCTTGGATTTTATATGGTCTGTGAGATGTATCATGGGTATTTCAAATTTCTTTTTGACTAATATCTACTTATCAATATCAATATCAATATCAATGTCAGTATCAGTGAGTACATACCATGTGTGTTCTTTTGTCACTGGGTTACCTCACTCAGGATGATATTTTTCAAGTTTCATCCATTTGCCAGTGAATTTCATGAAGTCATCTTTTTTTTAATAGCTGAGTAGTACTCCATCAGGTAAATGTACCACATTTTCTGTATTCATTCCTCTGCTGAATGCTGTCTGGTTTATTTCCAGCTTCTGGCTATTATCAATAAGGCTGCTATGAGTGTAGTGGATCATGTGTTCTTGTTCTATGTTGGAGCATCTTTTGGGTACTTGCCCAGGAGTGGTATATACTTACCCAGGAGTGGTATAGCTGTGTCCTCAGGTAGAACTATTTCCAATTTTCTGAGGAACTGCCAGATTGATTTCCAGAGTGGTTGCACCAGCTTGCAATCCCACCATTAAAGAAAGAGTGTTCCTCTTTATTCACTTCCTCACCAGCATCTGCTTTCACCTGAGTTTTTGATCTTGGTCATTCTGTCTGGTAAAAGGTGGAATCTTAGCGTCCTTTTGATTTGCATTTCCCTGATGACTAAGAATGTTGAACATTTCTTTAAGTGCTTCTCAGCCAACAAACTGGAGATAGAAACTGTAGAGAGCATATCCAGTAGATAGGTATAGCCTCCAGTTGAGTGATGAGGCCACCCACCCACCTCAAAAATATCCAGAATTCCTCCTAACAAAAGGAAATGCAGGGACAGTGTGGAGCAGAGACTGAAAGAAAGGCCATCCAGAGACTGCCCCATTTAGGGATACATCACATCTGCTGACCCCAAACCCAGACACTAATGCTGATGCCAAGAAGTGCTTATTGACAGGAACCTGGTATACCTGTTTCCTGAGAGGCATTGCTAGAACCAGACCAATACAGATGTGCATGTACACAGCCAAACATTTGACTGAGTGCTGGGACCCCAATCGAGAAGGTAGGGCAAGGACTTTAGGAGCTGAAGGGGTTTGCAACTCCATAGAAAGAACAATATCAACTAGCCAGATTCTGCCCCCGCGCCCCCCCCCCGAAGCCTTCCAGTGACTAAACCAGCAACCAAAGAATAAGGATAGGGAGACCCATAACTCCTGCTGGATATGTAGCAGAGGATTACCTTATCAGGCATCAGTGGGAGGGGAGTCCTTTGATCCTATGGCTGCTGGATAACCCAAGGTAGGGGAATGCTAGGGCACTGATGCAGGAGTGAGTAAGTGGGTAGGCGAGCACCCTCGAGGTAGGGGAAAGGGGGAGAGAAGAGGGTGTATGAGGAGGGAAAACTGGGAAGGAGGATAACATTTGAAATATGATTAAATAAAATAACCAATAAAAAATAAAAAATGAAAAAAAAACGAGTTTTGATTTGGACAAGATTAATAACTTCTAATGCTCTTTGGGCATGTCTCCCTCATGGGAACCAAAAGAATATTCAGTCTTGTGTCTATATGCTTGCAACTAATTTGGTACTGGGTCTACTTTTTCTGTTTTTCATGGTGCTTAAGTTCATTACTAACTGAGGTTGTCATATATGTCCTGCTTTGTGTATGTCTTTGTAGGAATGAAAAAAAGGTGAAGAGTGCATCATGTTTTTCTTCTATTTACATACTTCAGATTTCATAAATATCCAACCATTCATTTATACTATCCACAGCTTTTCATTATTTATATTTTTTCTTTTTTTATTTTCTAAGTTTTTTTTATTTACATTCCAAATCATTTCCCCTTTCCCATTTCCTCCCTCCCTGAAAGTCCCATAAGCCCCCTTCCCTCCCTCTTTTCACCATTCAACCCCCTCTCGCTTCTCTCTCTTGGCATTGCCCTACATCCAGTCTTTCCAGGACCAGGGGTCTCTCCTTCCATAGTCTTGGAAATCTATTGATATGTGAATTGTGTCTAGGGTATTCTGAGATTCTGAGTTAATATCCCCTTATCAGTGACTGCATACCATGTGTGTTCTTTTGTGATTGGGTTACCTCACTAAGGAAGAAATTTTCAAGTTCTGACCATTTGCCTAGGAATTTCATGAATTCATTGTTTTTAATTGCAGAGTAGTATTCCGTTGTGTAGATATACCACATCTTCTGAATCCATTCCTCCATTGAGGGACATCTGGGTTATATTTTTTCATATATTTCATGCCCACCATTTTCCCTTATCTTTTCTGACTCCTTCTCTCTGCCCTTCTTCTTTCTCTGATCCACTTCTCTGTTTCCCTTCAGACAAGGACAGGTTTTTCAGGGATATCAAACAAATAGGGCATATCAGAGCATATCATGTTGTAATAAGTCTAGGCACATCCCTTCATATTAAGGCATCCCTTCATATTAGTCAACCCAGTAGGAGGAAATGGGTTCTTAAAGCAGGGAACATTGTTAGAGACAGCCCCTTCACCCACTGTTAGGTGTTGTACAATACTTAGCTGTGTAACAATTGCATGTATTCAGAGGATCTAGGTTAGACACATGTCTGCTCCATGATTGTTGGTCCAGTCTCTGTTATCTCCCATGGTCCTGGGTTAGCTGATGCTGTGGTCTTTTTTTTGTTGTTTTTTTTTGTTTTGTTTTGTTTTTGTGGGGTGCTTGAGTCCACTGACTTCTATAATCCTTTCTCTCCTCTTTGCAGTATCCCCCGAGCTTCACCTAATGTTTGACTGTGGTTCTCTGCATCTGCTCCCATCAGTTGCTGGATGAAGTCTATCCTTGGCATTTTTATTCATTATTTGTTTTCAACCATTTGACTCATAATCAATTTGAGATTTCTTTTGCACATAAAATGTACCCCCTCTTCTAAACAAGAAAAATTAACTTGAACATATCTGTGGTAAATTAATCACTGTGGAGCTATCTATGGTATCTAGTCCTGTCTTGTCTTAAAATTATAGTACTATATAACTGGTTAAAGTGCTGAGAAGCAATGAGTGTTATTTTTCCCTAAGTGAGATAATTCATCACCTCCTTCAAAGCTCAGAGAAGATCACAGAATGGGACAGAAAAAATGCTAGAACATAGAATAAGGAGGATTGTAGTTAAAATAAAAATTATTTTGAATGGGATTCACTGGCCTACGTAAAGTCTCACCAGTATAAGTCATAAGCATATGCTGCACAAAGACTAGAATAATTGACATGTTAACATAGAAAAGAAGACTGCATATCATGTGTGTTCTTTTGTGATTGGGTTACCTCACTAAGGATGATATTTTCAAGTTCTGACCATTTGCCTAGGAATTTCGTGAATTCATTGTTTTAAATTGCAGGGTAGTATTCCATTGTGTAAATATACCACATCTTCTGAATCCATTCCTCCGTTAAGGGACATCTGGGTTCTTTCCAGCTTCTGGCAATCTGGGTTCTTTCCAGCTTCTGGCTATTATGGTAAGCAGTCACTGATAAGGGGATATCAACCCAGAATCTCAGAATACCCTAGACACATTTTGCATATCAATAGATTTCTAAGAAGATGGAAGGAGAGACCCCTGGTCCTGGAAAGACTGGATGTAGGGGAACGCCAGGACAGAGAAGCGAGAGGGGGTTGAATGGGGAAAAGAGGGAGGGAAGGGGGCTTATGGGACTTTCGGGGAGGGAGGAAACGGGAAAGGGGAAATGATTTGGAATGTAAATAAAAAAAAACTTAGAAAACAAAATTTAAAAAAAAAAGAAAAGGGGATGCATAAAAAAAATAAAATGTAAGTTGCTACAGAGAAAAAAAAACATAGAAGAGAAGAAATAATTAGATCTCAACCTTACAGAAAGAATCACAGCCTAAGACATGTTGAGAGCAGAAGAAACACTCTTTCTCAAGGAAGAACACAGAAATAGCCATTAAAAAATGGTCAGCCCTGAAAATACACATACAAGTAGCATTATACAGACTAAGCAGTTTATAGTTAGGCTACATTTCACATGTATAATATATATATAAATGTGTGTGTGTGTGTGTGTGTGTTTATGTTTAACAACAATTAATGAAAACAAAAGAGGCCATGGATTTCAAAGAGAGTAAAAGGGTTTGAAGCATAGAGGAAAGAGAATGGGGATATGATATAATAAGTTATCAAAAATAAAAATAAATATAGTAAAAAACTAGTGATGATAAAAGTATTTCAATTTAACCTCTAAGGTTCTCTGTGTATGCACACATGTGCAAACAATAGTAAGTATTCACCAGCACCTAAATAAATATACACAAACATGCTCACAAATATACACACATAAGTGATAGAATTATACAACTTCTTTATTTGAAAGCATATATAATTCAAATACTGGCATATTTAATGGAAAAGGAATTCAAGTAGATAAATAATATACATGTCTGCTATTTTACAAAATTTTAAACAGCTACTGGAAAGGGCCTCAATATTTGGATCTATAATAATAAATAATATCTCCTCCAATGCTCAAAAAGATACAGAGAAATAAAATTATGTTTTAACAGGTGCCAGCTATAGTTAATACAATTTTATGTCAACAGGAAAATTATGAGTCTTACATTTTAGTGATACAGTTTGTTTTCCTCAGTAAATAGAGGCCAGATTCTTACTGTGTCAAAATGATTGTCTCTGAGAAACAATGAAATACTGCTTCAAAAACAACATAAAACTGCCAACTGCTGTTGAACATATACAACTTAGTTAACATTCCAGTAAGGAACATAAGAATTCAGAATATAATTGTATATTTTGTGAATATGGAAATACTGAATGACTCTTGTAGTACTAGACATTAAATACAGGGCAGAGGTCTTATTTAAAAGGAACTCTGTTTCTACATACCATTACAGATAGCAGTTTCAGGACTTTTTAAAATACTAAAACTTATAAAAACCATTATTGATAATACATGCAACCTCAGAATTTTATGAGTCTGATAATAAGTGGCATTTATTCGTTTCCATGAGAAAACTTAAGTTGCTGAATGAATCCTAGAAGATGTGAAAATCACTTAAGTATTTCTGCAACTATTTTCTTACCAAAAATAAATTCAGAAAATTATTTTTGAAAGATATTTGTAGTCAGTTTATTGAACATATTCTGACCATCTGTCTTTGGCTTCCCTAATCAAATTAGGTTTACAAAGCATAGGCGTTAAGGATCTGTTTAAATGAAAGAATTTACTAATTCATCTGAGCAATGGTATTGATTTTTTTTAACAGCAATAACAAGGAACGAAACTTCTAAACAAAAAGGAATTAAGTACTCACTATAAATTAAATGTTGAATGCATAGTTTTTACATATCTGTATTCTGTCTGAATAAAAATCCAGCTAAATTAATTCTGGAATTGTTCTCAAGTGTAGCTGTCATTGAGTGGATAACAAAATCTAATTACATTCCTGGTTAGAATGCTTTAGTGTTGCATATTACGTTTAGCCTAGATTTTCAAGTTGCTTTCCCAGATAAATAACATCACTTATCTCCAGTTACTCTTAAACATTTATAGAAATGGCACTATTACAGACGCTGTGAGACACAGCATACAAAATAAGATATGTGGCATGGCTCTTACCAGAGTGAGAAAGATGTGGATATTTACTAAGATTGTTGGAATTTCACTTCTCCTCTTGGACTTCACTTGAATTATTGAGATGCATTTTCCTCTTTAGATGAAGTTTACCCTGTAGTATCACTATGTTATTCTCAATGCCAATCCTAGATGAGTTCAGGCTTGTCCTGCTTTCAATAAACAGTTCAGGGATCATGATCTTAAGAATTACATTGTACCCATGTTTTATGATGCAATACATAAAGTGTGCTAAATTATAAGCTATAAATTCATAGCAGTATATCATGACAATGACTGCACTGAGATACTTGAATGTCTGACCCATCACACACCATAGTCCTTGAGGAGACCATTTAAACTTCATTTGTCAGTGTGTCTCCAAATTCATTAATTTTTGTCTCATTATTCTTCACACTCCAACATGGATCATTTAAATGCCTATACTGATAATTTTTCATTAGTTTTGCTTCATATATATTTGTATTTTATATTATTATTAAATATATTTGCACCAAACCTAAAAAAGCAGGACCCTCCCGCCCCCAGCACAAATGCTATCTCCTTTCAGGTCTGCAAACCCACCTAGGAAGATAGTCATTTATCCGCCTCTCAACACCCAACAGTCTACAGAGAGAAACACCCAGGCCAGTTAACACCAGAGATAATCAGATAGGAAGAGGCAAGCACAAGAACATAAGCCACAGAAGCCATTGTACTTTGGCACCATCAGCACCCTGTTTTCCCACAACAACAATCCCTGGACACCCCAACACACCTAAAACATATGGTGCTCATCTAAAATACCATCTCATAATGGTAATAGAGACCTTTAAAGAAGATATAAATAACTCATTTATGGAAATACAGGAAAACACAATTAAACAGGTAGAAGCCCTTAAAGAGGAAACAAATAAATCTCTCACAGAAATAGAGGAAAACACAATCAAATGGGTAAAGGAATTGAACAAAGCCATCCAAGATATAAAACTGGAAATACAAACAATAAATAAAACACAAATGGTGGCAACCTGGGAAATGGAAAACCTAGAAAAGAGGTCAGGGTAGAGATGTAAGCATCAACAACAGAATAAAAGAGATAGAAGATAGAATCGCAGGCATAGAAGATACCTTAGAAGATGTTGACAAATGGTCAATAAAAATACAAAACATACAAAAACCTCCTAACCAAAAATATCAAGAAAATCCAAGACACAATGAAAATACTAAGCATGAGAATAATAGGAATAGAATAACCAAAGATGCTCAGCTCAAAGGAACAGAAAACATTTTCAACAAAATTATAGAAGAAAACTTTCCCAATCTTAAGAAAGAGATGATCATAAATGTATAAGAAGCCTATAGAATACCAAATAGATTGGCAGAAAAGAAAATCCTATCACATAATAAGCAAAACACTAAATGCACAAATGAAAAAAAATATTAAAAGGTATAAGGGAAAAAGGCCAAGTAAAATATAAAGGCAGACCTATCAGAATTAAACCAGACTTCTCAACAGATACTCAAAAAGCTAGAAGATCCTTGACAAATGTCACACAGACCCTAAAAGGACAAAAATGCCAGACCAGGTTATTATACCCAGCAAAGCTTTTAATCATCATAGATGAAGAAATCAAAATATTCTATGAGAAAAACAAATTTAAATAATGTATATCTACAAATTCAACCCTACAGAGGATTCTAGAAAGAAAACACCAACACAAGAAGAGTATCCACACCAAAGGGGGAAAACAAAATAAAACAAAACAAGAACTTAATCATCTCACAATAAACAGGAAAGGAGATAATCACAAACACATAATACCACCTCCAACAACAAAAATATCAGGAACTAGCAATCAACTGTCTTTATTATCTCTCAACATCAATAACTCACTTCCCCAATAAAATGTCATTAGCTAACAGACTGGATACTCTAGCTGGATCCAGCATTTTGCTGCACACAGGAAACACAACAACAGAGACAGGTGCTACCTTAGAGGAAAAGGCTGAAAAAAAATCCAAGCAAATAGTCCCAAGAAATAAGCTGGAGTAGACATCCTGATATCGAATAAAATAGTTTCAACCAAAAATTTTCAAATGAGATGAGGAAGGACACTTCATATCCATAAAACAATTCAAGAGAAAGTCTCAATTCTGAACATCTATGTCCTAAATGTAAGGGCACCCACATTCCTATAAGAAACTTCACTAAAGCTCAAAACACACATTGAACCCTACACCATAATTGTGGGAGACTTCAACACCCTCATCTCACCAATGGACAGATCATTGAAACAGAAACTAAACAGAGATGTAGTGAAACAAACAGAAATTATGAACTAAATGGATTTAACAGATATTTATAGAATATTTCACCCTAAAACAAAAGAATACAGCTTCTTCTCAGCACCTCATGGTACCTTCTTTAAAACTGACCATATAATTGGGCACAAAACGAACTTCAGTTAATAACAGAAAACTGATATAATCCCATGCATCTTATTCGATCACCGCAGAATAACGCTAGATTTATTTTATAATATTTTGTTGTTATTTTATAACAACAAAAAACATCAAAAGGCCACATACCCATGGAAACTGAACAAATCTCTACTCAATGATAACTTGGTCAGACAAGAAATATAGAGTTTAAGGTTTTTTAGATTCAATGAAAACAAAGACACAGAATACCTAAATTCATGGGACACAATGAAATCCCTGCTAAGAGGAAAATTCTTATAACTAAGTGACTTGGTAAAGAAACTGGAGAGATCCTACACTAAAAACTTAACATCGCACTGGAAAGGCTTAGAACAAAAAGAAGCAAACACACTACAGAGGAATAGATTGCTGGAAATAATCAAACTCAGGGTGGAAATCAAACAATTAGAAACAAAGAGAAATAATATAGAGTCAACAAAACTAAAAGCTGGTTCTTTTAATGGAATAATAAATGAAAAATATTCTTTCTCCATAATCCTAAAATCATTCTGTGATCCCTATAAGTTTCATAATGCATATGTGCAATATATTTTGCTCATTGTCCAATATAATTTCAAACTTGTTTGTAAATTAAGTATATCTTTATTTTAATTTATATTTGTTTGATTTTACTCAGTTATTTTACAATTCTATCTTCTATATCTGAAAATGTGGCTTCTTCACAGTTTTCATATTTATGGGCGAAATGAAATCAAAATATTGAACCTGAAACATCAAATCATTGAATGATTCTCTCACACCTAACAAGATTCAGGGAGATATTTGTTAGGAATGCTTGGGAAATTATTTTCTACCTTACTTTACTATTGTTTGCTTTTTGTCCTTGCTTGTGAATGCTGTTGATTTAGAAGCCGGGTATAATATTATTTATTTAAGCAGAGAAAATTTCAGAATTTATTATTTTTGGTTTAGTTATAAGTATTCTTTTTTATGTTGTATTATGATGATGAAACAAAAGTGAACCCATCACTCTGTGGAAAAATCACCTAGATTTTGCAGACAGAAAAAGAGTAAAGACAAAAAATTGTCTTGTTTGACAGCCTTTGTAAACTTCCTGACCAAGGACTCATAGATACAAATCCTACATATGCTCATGGAATTCTTGCTGCCATGTCTTTTTACCTAAACATGTTATTAAATCTCTCTGTATCTTGACTATGTTCCATCCAAGAGTTTTTGACAGAATTCACATAAGAGGCATGAGTTCCTTCATGAGGATGAGGTCTCAACCTCAATCATAGAGCCGATGACTTTTCCCACCACACACACACCACCTTTGTATGAGAGAACAAAATTTGCCTCATAAGTTGGGATTGTAGCTCATATGTGGTCAATATCTGGAGAAGACAGTATATGTCTTTATTCTCCATACCCCGCATAATGAAAGGTTCAGTGCTGTGAAAATAATCTAGCAGAGAGATAACTTCTAGCTTAGTTACTGCCTGATTTCCCAATATCTTACAACAACAGTGGATAGTATTTTCATTTTCAGCAAAAGTGACTTATCACCTTGTTTTGGTGGAGAGCAAAGGGAAGTGGAAAATTCTTACATTGTTTTTGGGCCTCTCATATGAACAAATAATAAGTATGTATCACACATCCCAGACTGGGATTTGTTTTTTAATAAACAACTCTAAGGGAATCAATATACAATCATGCAAATTACCTACCTTCTTAACTTTTAATAAAATTTACTTTTTAATAACTTATTGCAAAGTGCTAAATGTTCATATGGCCTTTTCATACACCCCTCACTTTAGTTAACTTTCCTTTTCCACTCCCTACTCTGTCCCAACCTGCTAAACTTTGCAAACTCCAGTAAGGCCACTCTTGAATTTAATATCACCTATCCCTATTAGTCCCTCTCCCGACTTAGTGGACCTTTTCTAGTTTCTTTGAGTTCTATTGATTTTCTAAATATAACACATATATCTAAGGACTCAAAGCTATAGTACAAATACGAGAGAGAATTTTTTTTTGTCTTTATGAGCGTAAGATGTTCATTACTTTTTCCAGCTATTGCCCCCCCTTTTTCTCAAATAAACTAGTTTCTCAACTCCAGCTATTCTTTTTTTTTGCCAGATGCCAAATCCTTACAGAGATAAAAAATAGTTGTATCTTCAAGAAAAGATGCTGGGTAAAGTGGGCATCTGTATGTAAAAGCATAAAATACCAGAGAGATCAAATATTCCAATGTAAACCTGGAACTTCTAGAAAGAAAATTATGAAATATACTACAATATTATAGACAGAAGCAAAAATTTTCTAAATAAGATTCTAGCTGCTTACAAAACAAAATCAGTAATTGATAATTGATAAATGGCATTTCAAGAAGATAAAATATCTCTGTACAGTGAAAGAAACTGCTAATTTGTACAATGATGATTATAGAGTTTTTTTAAGGAAAAAATATATGTAGTAGTTTCTTCTGAAGTAAAACCTTCAATCTTAGAGAGAAGCTCGAAGGAGATAGGGTATGTAAAGGGAGGCAACATTGTAGAGCAGAAGCTCATTAATCTCAGTAACTGAATAACTCAATATCTTCAGAAAGTCCCTGAACTTGATAATGCTTAACTCTAGATCCCCAAACTGCACAAGCAATAAGGACTTCTAAGAAATAGTCTCATCAAGACCGAGTAGCCTAGAAGAGGCTCAGTACAAACAGTGTGCCATGAAAGCTGTATAGAAGACTGTTAGAGCAGATGATCTGCACGGAAGTGCCTCAGACCATATTAGTCACCAGGAAAAGACCTTTGCCAAACACTTGAGCATTTCAGCTGTGAACTTTTTTGAGATGTCACCTGTGCTGTTCTGCACAGATTTGGAGCATGTAGCTACCTTTATTTCAACAGTACTCCTACAAGTAACCCATTGGTTCACCAAATGGATTTGGGTCCCATACTTAATTTAACCTGTGATTATTATTCCCCCATGGTAAACAGATATTTATTCACACAACTGTCACCTGTGCTCTCAACAAAGGATTAATATGTAAAATACATAAAATAACTCCAAAGAACTAAACACCAAGAAAATGAATAAATCAAATAGCATGTGTTGGAACTATATAAAGGTTTCTCGAAACAAGAAATATTAATGGCTAATAAGCACTTTCAAGAATGTCCAACATCATTAGCTACATAGAATGCAAGTTTTAAAAGAAGTTATCTACTTTGAGATACTATTTCATTTGTGTCATAATGCTATTATGAACCTATTAAAGATGCAGAAGTTATGGGAAAAGGAGAACTTTTATTCACTGTTTGTGAGAATGTAGACTAGTACAGCTACTATTGAAGTAATTGTGGATATTCTTCAGAAAGTTAGAAACAGAGCACACATTTCACCCAGCCATCCTCCTCCTAGGCATCCAAATGAATGTATGGCCTACTACAGATATATTTGCTCATTTGTTTTATTATTGATGTAGTCACAACTGCTAAGAAACAGAGTCAGCATAATAGTCTGTCAAAGTGTAAATGAACAATGAAAATTTGAGGCACATGAATATTGGAATTTCACTGTGAATGAAAAGATGATATTGAGAAAAATCTCAGGTTAATGGGCAGAACTACAGAGAAATAAGAACACTTTATTTTTTGGGGGAGGGAAGAGGAAATATTTATACAAGTAGAAGTTTTAAAATGTCACTGCCCTACTACTAATTACATATTAACATACATACTAACTGAAAATACACTACAGTCATATCTATAGAGCGGGTTAACCTTTCTAAGTAGATTCCTCTTACTCTTAAACTAGCTGAAGGAGCTGTTAATACTGCACACGGAAAATTAGCAATAATTGACTTTTGCACAAATATAAATGGTTTTTCTTCACCTAACCACTTAAACATCAAAACCTACACTTATAAAACTTTAAAACTTTCAGCAGCCTAAGTATTTCAAATGAAGTCACTCCCAACAGACTTCTCACATAGTCTTTACATCAGAAGTCAGCCAACCTAGTTATCTAGTGTAGACTCCTTCGGAGATATTTCAGCTTCTCTCCCTTCCAAAGTCTCTCTAAACGAACTTTTACTTCTCTGAGTGTAGGTGCATAGAAAGTCAGAAGATAATCCTTCCTCTTCTTTCCCATTGCTAAAATTTCAGGATTGGGCTATTATTCAAGAGTTTTTATTTGGATTATGAGTAAACTCAGACACTCATGCATATATGATGCATACTTCACTGACATATTCAACTTCTAAACTTGACTAAAGACACTTACAGTCTAGAAGAGTTTAAAAACTCTAGTGCTTATTCTATGTTCTTGCCATCGTCTGTTTTGGGTGGCTGGTTAGTTTAGTTTGTTTTGTTTTAAGCTACAAATGAGCATTCTCAAACAACAGTTTTTGAATACACACTATACTCCATATGCATTTGAGTTTATAGCTTGCAGATAAAGTAAGTGCAAGAGACAAAGTTTCCTGAGATAAAGTGGATCAGTACCTGGAAAAATGTGTTCTCAATTGTCTTGACTTGATATAAACTGAAGACATTTATCCCTGAGGAATTTCAAAATGTATAAATAAACGTGTGTGTGTGTGTGTGTGTATGTGTGTAATGCACACTTAATATCATGAGGACTTTAAATTTTTATATCTCTCATCAAATGTAGGTCATAAAAATATGTTATTTTAAAGACCAGTATACCTTTTTACATAACTTATTAATAAGTAATGAACAAGCCATTTTTACTTTCAATCAAGAAGATGTAGACATATTTTAGTAAAAATGAAACTTGTACTATGTATAACATATAAACCTGGTGCTTTGTGTTGATTTATATGTTATGCTATAATATGTACAATAATGTAACTTACTAAACTAACACATAAAATAATTATGGAAGTAAAATTTAATCAAAAGAAAAGAAAAAATTATCCTGGATGATATATGTAGTTTCTTGACAACTAATAAAATAATTATTTCTAGAACATTTCTAGAATATTTTAAAGAGGCAAAATGTTACAACTTAATCACTCACTACACATTCATTCATTCTAAGTAATAACTGCATTTGATTTATTATGTACAATTAGTTCAAATAAAATATTAAGAAGCACAAACAAATGCTTTGCATATTTACTAGGAAACTCTTAAATATTTGCATTTAAATGTCCTTTCAGCAAAGGTCAACAAACCAAGTATTTATATTATGACACTTGTCTGAGATGTTATGATTTATTTAATAGATATATTTCACCAATATACTTTACCAAGTACGACAAACTGCTTAGTTTGTCAATAAAATGCTGATGAGAGGGGATTATCACAGAAATTAAGGTTCTTAGTTTTAGACAAGATCTCTAATTTCTAATGGAAATATATTGGCATTCAAATAACAAATTATGATGCAAATAATTTATCATTTTTCATCTTATTTAGAGAATAGCATTTTAAATTAAATAGCACATAATTAGTGACCTCAGAAAACAAATAATGTTTTTAAAAAGTAAATTAAAATGAGAAGGAAAATAACAGCTTGCCTTTTGCCGGAGGCAACTGAAAACTAACAGATGATGTGCAATCTGATGACACAACATTTTCTGATCCCTCTTCACTATCAGTTTCTTTGTTTTCAAAATAGTCATAAAATGTCATCAATGTCCAAATTAAAAATATACAACCAAACATATTTGACAAAATCAAGATTTTATGCATTTTATCCATTATATATGATGGATAAAATAAAACATTTATATGTATGTACATATATATACAAATATATGTATATATATATATGAATACACATATAAGTATATACAAACACATATAAAGCACAGATGCAAATAATTTTATGTTCCAAGTGATACTCTTGATCAAGGATATCTCTAGGAAACTCCACATCATTTGTGAAGGTTAATGGTTTGTGCAAACCTGATTTGTTTGTTTGAACTTTGATGATGCTTAAGAGCAAATCAGTGAACATTCAGATCAATTTCATTAATTGCTTGCATCTGGAAACCTACTTTTATACTGAAGTCATTTATAGGACATTGGGGATTTGAGTTTGAATGTGAGTTCATAATCCATTCAAAATGTGTCCCTCTTCATACTACTTAGTTTCTGTGGGAACCAGTCTTCTCATCTATCGAAATATTCAACAGACCCAAGGAGAAGACCCACAGAAGCACTGGACAAAACTTTGGAATTTATATTGTCACCATGCCAAAAACTAATTGTATAATTATGAATAATTTATTATCTGTGCAATGTCTAACTTTATAGATGTTCTGGACACAAATAGTAAATTTATTAATGGTAGCACATCAAGAGGGTTAATACTAGGCTCAAAATACACATTGGATGACTTCAGATCAGTATCACCATCAGCAATGAGGTTTCTCATGAAGTATTGATAACTATAAATTCATTGTTTTATTCTTTCTCTTTTTACTATATAATTTTGATGTTTAACTTCCATTTCATATCCTGGGATAAAATTATGAAATCAACATTAATCGGCCAATTAAAAAATCTTATTTTTTCTTGGTAGACTAGTATGAATTTTCATAGCTATATTTTGTAAATATTAAATGTTCACATTTATTTCAAACTTGTATCCAGGAAATTGATGTCACTTAAATATTAGTATGTTAGGTTTTATCAACATCATCAATATTATCCTCATATACTGAATCTTCTAGAAAGACATACATAAAATTGTGAACCATCTTACATACCATTCTTACAAAGTGTCTTCTAAATCTAACTGAATCCTCAGTGGCATTGTAACTCAAGAAAATTTTCAAGTGACATTTCTTAATAAAAACTATTCTGATTCATAAGGATGACTTTTCTTTAAAATATTAGACCTTTTTATTCTCTCTTATATACAGTGTGAGGGCAGGTTAATATGTGTTTGTGTGAATGTGTGTGTATCTGTGTGGGTGTTGTGTGTTTGTGAAGGTGAGTGTGTGTATGTGAATGTGTGTGTGTGTATGTGTGTGTGTGTGTGTGTGTGTGTCTGTATGGGTGAATGTGAGTGTATGTGGGGTTATGAATACACATGTGTGTTTCTCCATGGCATGACTTTGTGGAGTCAGAGATCAAGTTACTACTATTTTCTAAACCAGAGGTTATAATTTCCATATTCATGTTTTCTTTATTTTATATTTTGTTTGTGTATTTTTCATCATTGATGATCTCAGGGATTTGCATATAAAAGACCTTTGTTTTCTCTGAAACACTCAGAATAATTCCATAATACTAGTCAGTAGCTTCTGCCTGTATGTTTTCCAGCCTGACATCAGGCTTGCTTCAATTCACTGCTCCACCTTCATAAAGTCTGGGGTTATACATATGAACAATCATGCCCAGATCACTTGCAATCTCATTAAAAATAGGATTCAAATACGTACCTTGCTCAATATGACATCTCATAATATGTTCACTGGATAAAGGAGCATCATTCATTTTATTCACTTTCTTCCATCATATCAGAATTATACAGATTTATGCTTCATTACTCCTTTGCCTTAATTGATATCCCCACAAATAATTATAGTTTTATTCTTCATCTATAGACTCTGATAAATTATAGTGTGTCAGCTTCAAGTTCTATTTGCTTTCATCAATTACACATGTACTTAAAATGTATCTTTATATTAATTACTTTGATTATGTAAATGTTAGTTTACAAATTTATATTTGAAATATTTATATAAGGTTAAAAATTGAATACAATACAATAGGTAAATATAGGATATAATACTAATTATAAATATCTGTTAGTTCTGAAAATTAGAGTGCGTTCATGTGTGTATTGTCATTTGATATATCTACTAAATACTAACAAAAGAATAAAGGAAATTTCTACACAGTGACCTACTTACATTATATAGGTAAGTAAAAGATATATCTTTTATGGAAAGCAACAATTAATTTTTAGTCGTGGTAAATAGTGATTTCCTCACTTTGTACTGCATATAATCACTTTAAAGTCATGCTATTAGAGTTTGCTGGTTTACAATGATAAACTGTGAAAGATGCATTATTGTTATAAAAACTAGTTAAATGAGTTATATTAACTAGCAATTTTCACACTGAAAGGAGAATATTTGTGATTTTAAAATAAAATGTAGTTGAGTTTGTGTAATATTTAGCAAATATATATTAAGTGAGAGTCTTGTGTGGTTAGATGATTATGGTTTCTAAGAAAATAACATTTTAGTGAAGAAAATGATTATTTTCATGATTATTTGTTCACAAATTCCAGATGTGAAACTTAGTGATTTAGAAAGGACTCAGATCCTGTGACCTAGGACACTTGTATTTTGAAAAGGCAAATGTGAAAAAGTGGGAAAATGACTTTAATGAAGGAGGGAGAGGAAGGAAGGAGATATTAATAACAATGGAGATATTTGAAAATCTGTTTGGAAACACTATTTTATAATCTTATCTAAATGTAAGATATTAAAATTTAAAAATATTGTAAGTATACAGTATAATAAATATAAACAAGCTTCAATGGAAGCTTTTTACATGGGGGAAAATGGACTGGAGAGGGAGTGGAAAGGGCAGAAGAGTATGGGAGTGGAAATGGTGTAAAAATGACACATTTGCATAAATTATGCAAAAGTCATAAAATTAAATTAATAAAAAACCAGAAAAACAGAGTATTGCCTTTGTTTCTCACTGCTTTTTCAGGAACTCACCTCAGTTTAGTTGGAAAATATTTTCAGGCAATATTTTAAATGTGATGCTTTATTTTGTTTTCATGCTCTTAGTTTCTTACTGTGTGTTGCTAAAGATAAGCCAAAACTGTCTGATTTAATATCTCCTCACCCACCATGATGTAATCAAATCCTATCACTCCACTACCTCCTTTATTTTTAATACTATGAAAAGTATTTCTAATTTGTTTGAAGTTTGATTCATTGTCCTTTACCAGTGATGATTTATTTATTTGTATGTACTATTTCATTCTGCTCCAACTTTCCAAACCACTCTGTCCCTACCTATATGAATGATTTCTAAAGTCAGTTCCTATTTAGTCTTTTAAAATAGCCAGATTTTATTTTGTGGTCTTATTAATAATGTGTAATTTTATGCTACATTAATTTGTAAATTATGCTATAGTCTTATGTTGGCTTTAGTTTGGGTTGATAAGATTATCTTGATACAATATATTTGTATATATAAATAATCACATAAAAATAAAATGTTTTAAAGAATATATGAGAGTCATAATCATGTTATCATATTTGATTTTTAATTTAATAAAGCTATATTATATCTCTGAGAAAAATTTTAAATTTATATTTTTAATATACTAAATGAAAAATATTTGTTCTATCTTTACCTTACCTATTCCTGACACTCCATTAGCCTTATTATTTTTAGTTCATCATTTTTATTATATGTCTATAAATATTTGCAATATATTCTTATTTACTTCATTTTCACAAAGTAATATTATCATTAATTTATATCTTTCATTTCCACTTAATAGTACATATTAAAATATGTTCTAAGTATAAACAAATATTACTTTGTTTTATAATATTGCCAATGATTTCAGAGTACATATAACTGTAGGTTATTTAATTGTGTTTGACCAATTAACTATCAGCAAGAAAATAATATAATTACTTCTATAATGTAACAATTTCATTATACCAGTGGTATCTACAAGATTTGTCTTATTTATAGATGGGAAATTTGTTAAGGAAGTAAATGTGAACTTACTGGCCTTTGGATTATTTATGCTTCCTCACGGTGGAGAGTGGTGTTAATGCAATCTGTTACCACGGGGTTCCAGAATATTGAGGATGACTTTTAAGTGAAGAAGGATGAGTTATGCTTCCAGGTAATCACAAAAGTTCTTGATCATCTCCCAGAATGATCTGCATTTATTTTATTTTACTGTGAAGATACTTTATATTTTATATTTTTCTTTTGAATTGAGTTCTCTGTGCTCTCCATATGTCCACATTCTGTAACGTTCACACTGCCCATACTGTGAAAATGACACAGGCCAAACACTGTAACAATGATACTATCAACACACTGTGACCCTGATACTGTACAAATGCAGTGACAAGGACACTGTCCACACTATGACAAGAATACTGTCCACACACTATGACACAGACACTGTCCACACACTGTGACACTGTCTGCACTGTGTCACAGACACTGTCCACACACTGTGACACTGACACTATTCATGTACTTGTAATGTATAATGCACATATTTTGGTGTGTTGTTTTCTCTCTCATTTTATTCACAGTGTATTTACAAAGGTAAATGAATTTTCCTGTATGCTGTTATTTTATTTCATACTTTTCATTAGTACCTTTCTGGTTTTATTCTTAGTTTAGATGTTTTATTCCTTTCAAAATTGTAAGAGTATTCATATACAGTATTCTGGTATCTTTATGGTTTAGTTTTGAGAATTTAGATTGACAATATATTCTACTTTATAGAGTAACTAGTCTGAGGTTTTATTATAGTAAATATAACCATTCAAAATGGCAAATGGTTTGCTTATCTTTCAGATTGTTAAATGCCCAATGTATGCAAATGTTCTTATAGCTTATAGTGTTGCAGTCTGTGCCATTGTTCAGACTATGTATTGTATACCTAGCCTAACTTAGTTTCAGTGAACTTTTGCAATTATGAAAATATTTATACTCCATATCTGTTAGTTTTCCTCAACAATTAAATATTATTACTTGTCATGTCTATTTCAGTGTCCCTGCTTACTTCTGTTATGGATTCCATCAGATCAGAGTGACTGAAAGACTGATTTTTAGAGAATAACTTCTGTGTCTCACAGTAAGTCCAGAAATCACTGTCTTAGGTATTTGCCCTAAGATCATATCAATTAGACCATGAAACACTTATCAAAAAATGACCAAAAACTTTGGCTCCAGGAAGAAACACCTTTCTGAAAAAGTGCAGTGATACACTAAAAACTAAAACTGCTGTAATCCGTGATATTCAATTGGAATCTTCCCCCACCCCAGTGGAACAGAATTGAAGACCCAGAGATGAATCCATACTCCTATGGTCACTTGATCTTTGACAAAGGAGCTAAAACCATCCATTGGAAAAAAGATAGCCTTTTCAACAAATGGTGCTGGTTCAACTGGAGGTCAACATGCAGAAGAATGCAAATTGACCCATTCTTATCTAAATTTGAATCTGAATGAATGTATTGTAAAATTATTTAATAAAGCCCTTGATGGGACACTATACAACATCATAAACATATTATATCTTCATCTATAGCCATGGAAAATCTAGATAACACATAAGAAGATTAAATTGGCCAAAATATAAAGTCTCACAAAACATGTACTTGTTTCTGTTTGATCATTGTAGGTAAGTGTATTCTAAAGCCTTCATCAGATATCTTCAAAAAGAAAGCTTTATCTAACTGTATGTTAACTTTGATATTAGTTTTTATTTTTCAAGGTTGGTTATTGCATTCATATATTCCCATAAGTTTTTTAACAGAATGATAATCTAGAGTTTTTGCACTGTTTAGATTTTTTTTATCTCCTTTTGTTATTTGATGCTCTATTACTGAAATAAAGCCTCATGACCAACAGAATCTTGGGGATGAGAAGTCTTATTTCTGCATGTAATTCTCCCATTCCATCATTGTGAAAGTCAGGGAAGATGCTCAATGCAGGGACCTGAGGGTGGATACTATGGAGGAATACTTCGTACTGGCATTCTCAGTGTAGCTTGCTTAACTTTCCTTCATTTCCCATCTATGACCTCCTTCCCAGTGTTTACCTATGCAGTTGTTTTCTTGTATTTTGAGTAGGCATTTTTATTCTAAACATTTTTGCAATGGCCCCAAACATATGCTTGTTTATTTAACATTATGTATAGGTGTATTGAAGATATCATAGATGTAGTTGCTTGTGGAGAGACTACTTTGGTTTGTCAAAGGTCAGTTTTGACCCTACAGGGTAAACTGAGGCAGGCAGTGAAGTGTGTCACCAGCAATTGGGATCACTAGTAAAAGAAGCTGAAGGGGCTCACAATGAAGAAATGTTGAGTGGGGCTCGGTCCAGACAGAGACTGAGTGATGCTGCTGGCTATGGCAGGTAATAATTAGAGAAAGAAAAAGGAAGACAAATACACATACACACGCACACACACACACACACACAGAGAGAGAGAGAGAGAGAGAGAGAATGGTTGAAACAAGGCAGGCTCTAGCATTTTTTTTAACCCTTTTAATACTCCCTAGGGCAAAAGTTAATTATCTCATGTCCACAAGTCATTAATTTTCTACAAACAAACATGACTAAAACATGTTCTTCAAAAGCAGATTAATATCATTACACAAGAGGTAACTATAAGGTTTATTAAAGATGTGTTTGTTTTTTTGAAACAAATCTAACAATTCTAATCTATCTTTCTTTCCTCAAGTATCATTGTAACCCCAAAGTAAGAATTATCTTGACATAGATTACCAACGTTTAAGCAGGCCAAAATCTTTGGTAGAAAGTTTCTCCATGTATCTGGATGAGGACAATAAGCATTTACTAAGAAACAGGTCATCTGTCCTATGCCTTCTCTTTGAGGTCTCAATCAACTACAGTAGCTCTTCATCCATTCTTTATTTTTATAGAATTGTTTATTATTTATTCATAACCTTCCTATTTCATGGGTGCACATAGAAAACATGTTACCACATGCCTAGATCACAAGATCAAGAAGCTCTAGCCCAACCTAGAATGAATGTTTTCTTTGATCATTAACTTGTCTCAAACCTATTTTCTTGCTACTACAATTAAGTACTTCCTTACAATATATGGATGCTCACTGTACTCCTCTCTCTAACTCAGGCAGCTCTTCCCATTCTATAAGGATAGTGCACATTCTATTCTTGATTTTAACTTTAAACTTTCTATCAACTACCCTAATTTCCCAAAATTATTTAAGTGAATGTAACATTATGAAGCCATTTAAATCATATCAGGAAGTCCATAAAATCATTAATTCATCTAAACATTTTTTCAAGAACTTTCATCTTCATATTGATCTGTAGAAAACTCGCTGAAAAGAGGGTACTACTACCTAGGAAGTAATTACACCAGGCTATAAACAAAAAGCAGCTTATAGTACCGACTTACAAGAAGCCAAATAAATGAAGAATGTGACAATGATAAATATGAAAAGAAACATCAGTACAAGAAGCAATCCTGGGTCAAAATCCCTGGGGCCATGCTTCTCCAGAGTGCACCCATTGTAGCCAAACAAGATGGTGGGCCATCTACAGGAAGCCTTACTTGCCCACTGCAGCTCTTTCTGTATGGCCCCCACTACTGGTTTAGTAATTTCGATTGTGTGTGTGTGTGTGTCCTCAACACTAACTTTATCTGAAACTGGATTTAGCAATAATGCTCTAATGAATAACTTCTCATTTCTTCATGTTTCTTTTTTTTCCTTTTTTTATTGGAAAAGGAAATAAAAACATTTCATGATAAAATTGAAGATTTACATGGAAAATATTTGTGACAAAATTGAAAAAATATAAAGAAAAACGTTAAAATTGACAATTTTCAAGGAAAATTAAAAAGTAAAATGGTAGACATAAAGAACATTTCTAAATTAATTGAAAAAGGAAATAGAAACATTTTAGGATAGAATTAAAGATTTATGTGGAAAATATTTCTGATATAATTGTACAAAAATATAGAATAAAATGTCAAAATTGAAGATTATCATGGAAAATTTCACAGATAAAATGGTAGGCATAAAAATATTTCTAAGTTGATTGAAAGTGGAATTATAAACATTTTCTGATAAAATTGAAGATTTGCATGGAAAATATCTCTGATAAAATTGAATAAATACGTAGAAAATCACGTTATAATAGACTTCACGTTTCTTAACAGATTTTAAAAGTAGGTATGTGCTACCTAACTACCATTGAGTACTATTCTTCTATAAAGAGGATAAGATCTTGTCATTTGTACTAATGTACATGGAATAGAGAATACATAATTGAATCATGCAAAAAAAATCAGATGAAGGAGTCTCCATCATATGTAAACTACAATGAAAAAGTTTGATGTCATATCATAACAGTTGGTAATAATGCAGTGTTAGTTACTAGAATTGGAAAGAACTATCTATTATCAATAGGAACACATTAGAAATGGTGGTTAGATAAAAAGTAAACATTGATGTTTCATTGAACAATAAAGTTGCTACAGTAGTAATAGTAACATTCTATATCAAGACATCTCTCTGTCTCTGTCTCTGTCTCTGTCTCTCTCTCTCTCTCTCTCTCTCTCTCTCTCACACACACACACACACACACACACACACACACACACACACACACACACACACACATCTTAGGGAACATCACAAAAAGGGTCATTATAAGCATTGTAAGAACCAGAGGTCATAGAAGAATATCTTCTAAACATAACAGGTCCATTGTATTCATGAACATATAACAGCTGGTATAGCCAGCACAAACTGTGCACAGGATAAGCCAATTGTAGATCAAGTTCCATGGCATGGAATGAGTTCATAGGCTCTATTCCTAGCCAAGGAGTTATTGGTAATTGTTAAATTACAATCTGAACAATTTCAATGCTTGCACATACAATTGTTTTAATCTATTTCTATAACACTGAGACAATGTTTAATGATTCTTTGTGTGTTACCCTATTTATAACTTTCAGAGAATTAATTATAAGGATTCCAAGCCATAAAGAAATGTCAGAACACTGTATCTTAAAGTCTATTTTCTTGAATGAATTGTTTATTTGCATAAAACTTTTAAAGAGTGTAAATTTTAGGATCTATTAGTATTAAGCTGAACTTCTTTATCTATACTAAGTACCATGATTTGACGAATTTACTCATCTATATGATTTGCATTCTTAACTGTCTAATTGCAAGGCTACTACATCCATGCTTTGTTGTGTTAATGAATGCAAAATATTTGGATCATTGCTTTTTGATTTTGGAATATCTTTGTGTTTAATCTTTTCCTCTAATTAGTTTTACATTTAAGGTGGGAAAGTTTAGTTAATAAGCCCGTTTCAAATAAAAAAATGTGTATGAGTATTTTGCCTACATTGCTATCTGTTTATGACATGAATGTGATGGCTGTAGAGGCCTGAAGAGTGAATCAGATCCCCTGGAACTGGGATTACAGAGTGCTGTAAGGTGCTATGTGGGTGGCACTAGATACAGTGGAAGAACAGGCTGTGCTGGTAATAGCTGAATCATCTATACAGCTTTGGTAGTATACTTTCAAAGGACACTATAAGACTAGTCCCTCTGCCTTCTGTTAAATTCAAACATGTGTGGCTGACTGCCTACTTACTAAAGTCCCAAATGCAATAGTTCCACCCTGGTATTATCTGAATTTTCCTAAAGTGTGAACTTACTGAGATTTATTGCTATTATTATTATTATTATTATTATTATTATTATTATTATTATTATTTATCATAAGCTTGTTTGTCTTGAATTTTGTTTTAGTAGCATAAAGCTGGATGGCATATGTGATTGGATATAGGCATGACCACGTGTCCTATTTCTCTTAAGTGTGATTTTTTTTTTATTTTCTACGTTTTTTTTTATTTACATTCCAAATCATTTCCCCTTTCCAGTTTCCTCCCTCCCCGAAAGTCCCATAAGCCCCCTTCCCTCCCTCTTTTCTCCATTCAACCCCCTCTCGTTTCTCTGTCCTGGCGTTCCCCTACATCCAGTCTTTCCAGGACCAGGGGTCTCTCTCCTTCCATCTTCTTAGAAATCTATTGATATGAGAATTGTGTCTAGGATATTCCTAGATTCTGGGTTAATATCCCCTTATCAGTGACTGCATACCATGTGTGTTCTTTTGTGATTGGGTTACCTCACTAAGGACGATATTTTCAAGTTCTGACCATTTGCCTAGGAATTTCGTGAATTCATTGTTTTTAATTGCAGAGTAGTATTCCATTGTGTAGATATACCACATCTTCTGAATCCATTCCTCCGTTGAGGGACATCTGAGTTCTTTCCAGCTTCTGGCTATTATAAATAAGGCTGCTATGAACATAGTGGAGCATGTGTCCTTATTGCATGCAGGTAAAGCCTCTGGGTATATGCCCAGGAGTGGTATTCGTGGCCGAGCGGTCTAAGGCTCTGGATTAAGTGTGATTGTTAATGTTATTACAAGTTCACTTTTTCCTCAATGTGTATTTAAAATAATTCATGTATTTTTTTATTTGCTAATCAGAATGGTATTCTCATTGCTACAAACTACTCATTTTCATCTTTGCAAAGTTATCTCATTGTTTTTCACAATTGTGAAACTAGAAAAACATTGATCTTGACATTTTAATACCCAATGTAATTATGTGTGCTTCACGATATTATCCTGATTGCTATCATCTATCTTATTTCATTTTTACATTATTTTATTATCTCATTTGCATGTATGTTTAATTTTTAAGAAAAATAGAATTAGGAAGTTTATGTCCCTAAGTAAGCTCTACAGTAATAAAATATGAAAGCCAAAGAGTTTACTGTAGAAAGAAACCTTTAGCATGGATAGAATTTTAACAAAAATTATGTGTCTTACCTGTTTTTAATATCCTTACTCTGATATCCTTTAATCACATAATATATAGGACTGAAGAGTTTGGAAAATGATGTTTTCAAACTAATTACTCTCTGTTGATTATTCTCTAGACTAAATACAGGTATGTACTATTATATAATTATTTTGTTTCTTCTACTTTCATGAAAAGTTTCACTCACTGTATCTTTTTAATGACACTGTAAATGCTAGTAAACATTTACATCTATTGGTTATTGGTGTCTTATTTGTATTTAATCTGCAAACACTTGCATCATAAAAAGTAGGCCTTTGGAATGTGGTACATTTTTATAATATACATCTAAAGTTATTTTACAGGGGATGTACACATCAACTAAGTTTTAAGTTTCTGCTCACTGTTTGTTTCCTGTAAGATCTTGTTGCTGCAGTCATGTTGTAGTTTTGTGGAGAAAGTTACTATGGAAAAGCCAGGACTAATCTGGGTTTATCCTTCTTGTAGTTGACTGTAGGATTTGCCAAACCGCCTTTGGGATTCTTTATCTTTCAAGTCAATTAACTGCCCCAGGCAGTGTGTTAGTATTGATTGATCTGTAACATTTGTGTTTTGAACTTTCAAACCAAAGATTTGTTATTCTCTATTTTAGGAGCTCCAAATTAAATTATATATTTGACTGCTTTCCTTCATTTTTGCCTTTGGAAGAGATGTTTAATATTCCTATTGTGTTTCACTTTTGTTCATAGCTGACTATTGATTTCTTTTTAATTTTATTCTTAACCATCTGTCCTTTTTACTTTTAGCATCCTGAGTTTTCTCATAACTGTCATGCATATGACAATATTGTTATATCTGTGTTTATTTTTCTTTCATGGTTTATCCAAAGTGACTTGATGTTATTTGACCTGAATTTATCTTCTTTATTAACTCTGCCTGTTAATGTATTACATCTTTTGTTCAATCTTCCATTTCATGCCAAGCTTGTACTTTCTAAAGATTCATAACACGCAGGACACATTTATACTAAAATGCTAATTTAAAAGAAAATGTTTGTATACAGCTTTACTTCTCTGCTATAAACATTTGTATATTATTTAGTGTGCTAATTTATTCTCATGTTTATACATGAGGGCCTTATCATTTCATAATTATTTAAGGTTTCTTATTTTCCTCTCAAATTCTCAGCATAGCTCTATGCCATATTTTTATTTTCTGCTTTTTATTTGTTTTAAATAAACTGTCTTGAATTATTCATGTTTAGAGGCATATATGACAAAATAATGAAGACAACATAAATATTAATTAGTTGTTGTTTGAGACTAATTGTACACTCTGTGAATGACTACTAAACAGCAATTTTTTCCATAGACTATAATACTACTCAAGGTATAGATGACCTAAATCTTGAAAACAAGTATGTTTTATCAGAAATATACACATTTCACATGTATGTGCTAAAGTGTGTTTATAGCTCATCACATAATTCTCTCCCCCCCCCCTCTCTCTCTCTCCCTCTCTCTCTCTCTCTCTCTCTCTCTCTCTCTCTCTCTCTCTCTCTCTCTCTCTCTTTCTCTCTCTCTCTCTGTCAAAAAGTATTTGGCTGCTTTCAGCCTATGAAGTCAATTCTTCAGTACCTAGACAACCAGTATTTGCTTCAACTGTCTGCTTTATGAATGTAGTCAAAATATAAGTGCCAAGGTGTCTCCTAAATATGGAAATAAGCTACTAATTTATTCAGAAATCATGATTATAGGTTTTGGCTGCTCTGCAGCAAAGTATACAGTCAGCAGGTTTCTGATGTTTCAACCATTTACATGCAAAAGAACTGTCCCTTGACCTACCCCTTGATGGGTAACACCTCAGGCTTTGGAATGCTTTATGTATATGCATATTTGTGTCCTTGGGACGTGCCAGACTTTTTGCTGGCAATCTGATTGGTGGTGGTAACTTTCATCATTACATCAGTTAGGATTTCTATGCTTGTAATAAAACCATGATCAAAAGCAACTTAGGTAGATGAAGTTTTATTTCTGCTTACATTCCCTGATCTTAGTTCATCATGAAGTCAAGTCAGGGAGGGAACTCAAAGAATAAAACTGGAAGCAGGAGATCAAGCAGAAGTAAGTCATGAAGCAGTGATGTTTCCAGCTTTCCCTGTTTGCTTTCTTACACAAATCAGGAAACATGCCCAGAACTGGTACCACCCACAAGGGCTGGGACCTCTAACATCAATCATTAATTTAAAAAAAAAAATACATGCATAGATGCTCTCTCTCCTGGAGTCATTTTCTAAATTGGGCCTTTCTCCTCTCAGATGCTAACTTCTCTCAAGTTGAAGAGAAACAAAAATCCTAAAAAACCAAAAACATAAAAAACCAAAAACAAGCAAAAAAACAAAACCAAAATCAAATAAACAAACAAACAAAAAACCTAGACAACACAATTATGCTGTGTTGGTTTGATGTATTTAGGTTCCTGTTAACAGTTGAGTAATTCCTGTTACTAACTCCCATGGTTTGAGGAGAACAAGCCTGTTGTCTTCTTGACCTATCCTTCTCTTCTTGAGCCTTTCTTAATGAAGCATGCTATCCTCAAAAAACATGAGTAAATACAATCCAGTAAGATTACAGAATAATTTTAGTGACTAGGGATTACCACTGTCCCCAAACGGTGTATAGCTTGACTCTGTCGTGTCAAGCTTAGCATTGTCCTAGCATCTCACCTGTTTACCTTTGGGAACTGTATGCAGATGTTTCAGATGTTGAAATTCCAATGTTAATGAAGATGTGTACTATGTATACTGTGCTCATGGTACACATTATGATGATTTTAGACAGGCAGGATTCCATAGGCTGCCAGAATTCTGTGTGAATCCATCTGAGCCTAGTCTTCTTCACCTTTTTTTTTTAATTAAGTCAGATGTTGGTTTTGGTTTTGGTTTTCTTTATTTTGTGTGGCTGGATTTATTTTTTTTTTAATTATTTTGTCAATACCTTCCTTTGTTAGGGGGTCTCTATAAGTTGTTGATCTCTTCTTAGTTTAACTTTGGCAATTTGGATAAAACATGGGATATATCATTTTTTTTTTAGATAATAGAGCTTATGGAGTAATAGTTTTTAAAGTATAATCTTCATTTCCGCATTTCTTTGGAGTCAGTTGCAATGTTTCCGTATTTTTGTCTGATTTTAATTTAGGCCTCCCCTCTTGATAATTTGGCTCAAAGGTCTCTTAATCTTGTTTATCTTTTCAAAGGACTAGCAGCTCTTTTATATTGATTGTTTTTAATTTATAAATCATTTTATTTGTTCACATTTTAAATGTTATTCTCTGTACTGGCTGTTTTGGTGTGTCAGTTTGACACAAGCCGGAGTTATCACAGAAGAAGGATCCAGCCTCCTTTGAGGAAATGCCTCCATGAGGTCCAGCGATAAGGCCTTTTCTCAATTAGTAATCAAGAGTGGGAGAGCTAATTCTGGGTGGTGCCATTCCTAGGTTAGTAGTCCTGGGTTCTATAAGAAATCAAGCTAAACAAGCCAGGGGAAGTAAGTCAGTAAGCAGCAAACTCTATGCTTTCTGCTACAGCTACTGCCTCCAGGTTGCTACCCTGTGTGAGTTCCAGTCCTGATTTCCTTTGGCAATGAGCAACACTGTGGAAGTACAAGCTAAATAAACTCTTTCCTCCCCAACTTGCCTCTTGGTCAAGATGTTTTGTGCAGAAATAGAAACCCTGACTAAGACATCCCCTTTCCAGGTCCTCTAAGAACCCCCATCTCCATCCCCCTTCCTTTTGCTTTAAAGAGGGTGCTCCCCACCCACACCACCTGCATCACCCCTCTAGCATCATCCTTCTCTGGGGTATCAAGCCTCCACAGGACCAAGCTCCTCCACTCCCACTGATGCAAGATAAAGCCGTCCTTGATGCATATGTAGTGGGAGACATGGACTGGCCCTGGTATCCTCTTTTGTTGGTAGTTTAGTCTCTGGGAGCTCTGAGCAGTCAGATTAGTTGATACTGCTTTTCTTCCTATGTGGTTGCAATCCCCTTCAGCAATGTTAGCCCTTCCCAAAACTCTTCCATTTGAGTCCCTGGACTCAGTACAATGATTGGTTCTAAGTATCTGCATCTGCCTTAGTCAGGTACTGGCAGAATCTATCAGAGGACAGCCTTGCCAGGCTCCTGTCTGCAAGCACATGTTGGCATCAGCATTAGTATTGAGGTTTGGTGTCTGAGGATGGGATGGATGGCATGGTGGGACCTTCTCTGAATGCCCTTTCCTTCAGTTTCTACTCCATTTTTATCCTTGCATTTCCTTTAGACAGAGACAATCTAGGTTAAAAAATTTGAGACAATTGGGTGGCCCTGTTCATCCACTGGGGGCCATGTCTGTCTACTGGTGGTATTCTCTCCTAGTTCTATCTCACCACTATTTGGTATTTTGGCTAATGTCATCCCCATTGGGTCCTGAGAGTCTCTTAAATCCATGGAGTTTGGCACTTTCTAATGGTTCCCTAAGTTCTCCCCACCCCCACATTGCAAATTATTTCTTTTCATTTTCCTGGCCTTATGGATTTCTCTCCAGTCTCTTCACATGCCTGGTCCTGTCTCCTCAGTTTTTCCTCCCTCTTGCCGCTCCCATGTAGGTTTCTCCTTCCCTCTGCCTCAGTGATTATTGTGTTCCCCCTTCTAAGTGGCTTTGAACAATCTGTACTTTGTCTTTCCTTCTTGTTAAGCTTCATATGGGCTGTGATTTGTATCATGGGTATTCTCAGCTTTTGAGCTAATATGCAATTATCAGTGAGTATGCACCATGTGTGTCCTTTTGGGTCTGAGTTACCTCACTCAACATGATGTTTTCTAGTTCCATACATTTGCCTACAAAGTTCATGAAGTCATCATTTTTAATAGCTGAGTACATTTTCTGTATCCTAATTAGTTTTTTACACTGAACTTTTTAATTCTTTTCTGTTTTAATTTCCTTAATTTCTATTTTGATTTTATTATTTATTATCATCTACTAGGTAAGGGTTAGTTTGTTCTTGTTTTTTTCCAACCAATATATTGCAAAATTAGGACAGTTATTTGTGTCCTTTCTGATACTTTTTGAAGTAGGCAATTAGGGTTATAAATTTATTTCTTTCTTAAGACTGCTTTTAGTATTTCCCTGGGGTTCTGTTGTGTTTTTTTTTTAATTTTCATTTAGTTAATATTTTTTTTGTTTATTTCTTCTTTGACCTATCATTATCCAGTAATGTCTTATATAATCCTCATGATTTTATACAATTGCTAAAGTTTTTATTTTTTTTCCTGTTTATTTTAAGTTATTTCAATAGTGGACAAGGACAGTATTACATGAACTGTCAATGAAACAAGTGACTTAATTTATAAATATTGTATGGATTTAAGCAGTTCTCAACAGAAGAAATAAAACAGCTAAGTAATATCTCAAAAAGATTCTATTATCCTTATCAATTAGGAAATTGCAAACTAAAACAACATTGAATACGTAAATACAACCTGCTCAGTCTATATAGTGTAACTTGCATGCATATGCTTTCAGGAATCACCATTTGCTATTGGATAACCAAGTGGTGTGGTCTATCTGGAGGGCAACTGTTTACCAAACTCTTAGTTTTCTGTAGTTTCCTATAGTGCTTGGTTCATGATTGAGGGCCCTGGGATTTACCATTTTTAAAATCTATTTGGTTCTTTCTTGCTCTGGTGATGAATAGGAAGCTACAGTAACAAAAAATAACAAGCAACCAAACAAACAAGCAACTAACTTAAAAGAGAACATGGCAGAGTTAGAGTTAACAGGAAGGTTCAGAGGAAGGAAAAAAGAAGGGAGAAATAATGTAATAATATTATAATCTAAAACACAATAAAACAAGACCAAAAAACCCACAGAATTTAAAAGACAAGCAAGCAAGCAAATAAACAAAACAACAACAAAACAAATCTGAGATTTCATCTTACACCAGTCAGAATAGATAAATCAATTCAACAACTGATAACAAATACTGGTGAGGTTATGGAAAAAGAGGAATCATCATTCACTGCTTATGATATCTTAACAATAAATATGAATCTAAAACCTACCCATGCCCTGGGCAAATGCCCAAGGTGTCAATATTCTGCTCCATGTACACTTGCTCAACAGTGTTCATTGCTACATTACAATATCAAAAGAATGGAAACAAACTAACTCAGCCAACCAGATGAATGGACGGTGGAAATATGATATATCTATACTGTGGATACATCTACACTACTATATCTATAAATGGATAGCTGTAGATAAGCTTATATTGAATGAGATAACTCAGACCTAAAAGGACAAATGGTATGTGTTTTTTCTCATCTCTGGTTCATAGTTCCAAATACTCAGATGTGACTTACCATTATGGAGAACCACAGAAATTAGGAAATTATAAAGGGACCATGGAGTGCAGGGGCTTTAGGCTGTAACAGAAAGATAATTATGATGTGAAGCAGGAAATATAAATACACAGAGGATGCTGAAACTAGTTTGGGAAAACAATTGGATACAATGCAGAGATCAGCAGAAATTGAAGAACCCAGACCCAATAGATTCACCTAAAACATAGCTCCTCTATCTACGGCTCGTAAAAGAAAATGGTGAATGATCCAGAATTTCAGGAAGTCTACTATAGCATAGTCTTTTCTAGAAATTGGTGCATAAACAGACCTGGGGCAATGACAATATTCAAAGACATGGCAACATGGAACAGGGAAATCTTATGAGGTCTTAGACCCTATACAAATAAATGGAGGCTGTTACAGTGTTCTGAGACAAAAGAATTATCACTACCCAGAGGGAAGCATTCATATTGATTATCAAATGCAAAGCAGTCAACACTGAAACCCTGTACCACAAAAAATAAAAATAAACGCATCTGGATTGATTTATATATGGGTGAATTCTTGTACATACATGTAGATATGGGGAAATCGAGGGAGCTGTAGGAAAAAGATTTGGGAGATGCTGGAGGGATAACAAAATGTATTTACAAATGTGATTATAAATATACAATTAGAATAATTTAATTTTCTAAACAAGTCATAAAAGGTGCAAAATTACTATGATTCTGAAGGTAATAATTAAGATTTCAATTGAAATCTTAGGTCATAGTGTTAATTATTTTACTTTGCTACATACACAAGTAGGTTTGTTAAGAATAAAATAAATGTTTAATTTTATGCCTACCATAAATTATACATGAATAACTGTATACTATATATTCTCCATTGAAATTGGTCAATATTATAATAATAACTTTCAAAGGGAAATATGAAATAAGCATAAACATGTTCATATTCTACATTTCTCACACATGCCCAGTGCTAAGTAAGTGTGGAGAGGACAGAGAATAGCAGAAGCCCGAAAGAACCCATATGTCCCTCAGCAGAGGAATATATACAGAAAATGTGGTACATTTACACAATGGAGTACTATTCACCTATTAAAAACAATAAATTCATGAAATTCTTAGGCAAATGGATGGGACTAGAAAATATCATCCTGAGTGAGGTAACCCAATCACAAAAGAACATACATGGTGTGCACTCATTGATAAGCAGATATTAGCCCAGAAGCTTGAAATACCCAAAATATAATTTACAGACCAAATGAAGCTCAAGAAGAAGGAAGACCAAAGTATGGATACTTTGGCCTTTCTTAGAAGGGGGATCAAAATACCCATGGGAGGAGATACAGAGACAAAGTGTGCAGCAGAGACTGAAGGAAAGGCCATCCAGAGACTGCCCTACCTGGGGATACATCCCATATACAGTCACCAAACACAGACACTTTTGTAGATGCCAACAAGTGCTTGCTGACAGGAGCCTGATATAGCTGTCTCCTGAGAGGCTCTGTCAGTACCTGAGAAATACAGAGGTGGATGCTCTCAGTCAACCATTGGACTGAGCACAAGGTCCTCAAAGGATGAGCTAGAGAAAGGACCACAGGAGCTGAAGGAGCTTGCAGCCCCATAGGAGGAACAACAATATGAACCACCCAATAGCCCCAGAGCTCCCAGGGACCAAACTACCAACCAACCAAATGGAAGGATCCATGGCCCCAGTAGCTTATGTAGCAGAGGATGGCCTTGTTGGACATCAAATGGAGGAGAGGAGCTTGGTCCTGAGAAGGCTCCATGCCCCAGTATAGGGGAATGTCAGGACAGGAAAATGGAAGTGGGTGGATTGGTGAGCAGGGGAACAGGGGGATGGGATAGGGTGTTTTCGGAGGGGAAACCAGGAAAGGGGATAGCATTTGAAATGTAAATAAAGAAAATATCTATGAAAAAAATGACAGTTCAACGAGAAAAGATATTCTTTTAACAGACAGGTTATGGTCTTCAACAAGGAAGCTGTTTTATGTTATTGTTGTTTGTTTTATTTTTGTTTTGGTTTTTTTTTTCTGTAAGGTTTCTATTGAACAGCATAAGGAAAACATGATCAAAGTTTATTGGAATTTAATACTTCATGAATGAGAAATCAATGATATCTATGGTTGCAGAAATGAGCTGTTGCATGCATATCGCCTTGGCACAAAGAATATGATTGCTAAAAGGAATCTAAACGGTGTATGTTCAAAGACAGAGATTTTATGCCACTGTAGAAATGTAGAGGTTTGCTTGAGATTGTATTTAGATAAAGTAAAAGTTCAGGCTTTCCATAGAAGGTAAAGCATAATGCTCATAGGGAAGATACAGAAATACTGATATCAGACATATAAATAATAAATAATTACAAAAAACCCTATACCTAATAAGATATCTTTAGAAGTGAAAAATGTAGCTATCATAATAATCAATTAGAGATAGTCTAGTCAATATTTTTATTGCTCTTACTGCTTGCTTAAAATTTCTTTTCTATTACCATAATGTTTTAATGAAAAAACTTGTCATGATTCCAGCCAACCATTCTAAATATTATTAATAAAAGAGCAAATCTGGCATATCAAATGTTAGTTTTGTTAACTGCATTAGTGGCATTGATACATACATACACACACACACACACGCAGACACACATGCACACACACAAACACACACACACACAGATTTACTGTGCTTTTACTGGGGGTGTTATAATATATGTGATTAGAACATGCTGTCAGAGGTCAACTTTATAGAGTAGATTCTCTTCTTTGATATTTATGTGGATATTTGAACCCAGGTAACTAGGTTTTTCTAATAAGTTCCTATACACTATGAGACATTTAACCAGATATTTTAACACACACATGCACACAGACACCCTCACACTATGCACACATTATTTATTCAGTAGTTTTCAGAAAGGAGAAAGCATGAGTATTTATAAACTATATATGAAGCATAATAGATTTACTTAAAAGCTATAAAATTTTAAATGTTTGAAATATCAGATATGCTAAAATAATCTAATATCTAATATTTTTGTTATTATAGTTGTTCAGAAAGTATAGTTTTCTCTTTCAAAAGAGCAATCGTGCTAAGTCTTCTTATATATTATTTTACACCACTTTCTGTGACGAAAACAAGATTTGTGTAGGCCAAAAATTTTTAAAAGCAGTACAACCTTGTAACTTCTATTTGTTCATCATATTAAATATAATTTATAGCAAAAGGTAAGTACTTTTTGGGTTTAATCACAGCTCTGATCTTAGCAGCTCAGAATAAAATCATCTGACCTGAACATTGCAAATCTAAAGATCTTCTACATTAACACAGAGTGCCAATATAATGCAAGGAAATGTGCATTATACTTTTAAAACATCTTCTCTGACCTCAACTTAGTTGTATAAAATTTATATGCTGAATTACTCTTGCCAGCTTTGGAACTGATGAGAAGGCCATTTCAAGAATAAAGCAGCATAGCACTTCCTCGGACAATGGGGCAAATATTAGACTCTTATTAGAGATTATACATTTCCTATTGCTGTACATTTAGAACAAGTAATATGTCCTAATAACTTAAATGCACATTTCTAATATGGTGTGCTCAGACTGGGGATAATGATATAATTGCTTCATTAATGCTTGCACATCTTATATTTTTACTAAAACTACAAAAATTACAATTGTCACTCATTGACAATAGTAAATTTCATAATTTACTTAAAGTTTTCTGTCTAAGATTATCACCAGTATACACTACATAAGCTGTATTCCCAACTTCCCACATAGCCAGAAGCTCTCCAGTACTAAAGCTCATCCTGTATTGGATGAAGATCAGACTCTTGTTGTCATATGGTTTCTGGAGCAATTTTCATAGAAACTTACAATGTGTCCTACTCCCATATTTCAAAGAATACCCAGAGTATACATTTTAAGCATAATATTTTCAATAATTCATCTTCTGCTTCATACTACCAAAGCATTTCTAGTTCTGTAAGACAAAACTCATGTTTTCTTTTGAGGGATGTCCTTGTCTATGAATTGTTTATGATAATATCACTTTGTATGAGTCACCTGTGCCCTCTTGCTGCTTCTCCATCTTGCTCAGCATGTTCCCACTTCTGGAGCTTTCATAGGTACTTCCATAGACTCTGAAATGTTCTTACCATATCCTGTGAGAAGTGTCTCATGTGTGGTAGCTTAATTAGTTTGCATGTGAGTGGTATTTCAGATGAGATGATTTACATAGCCAGACAGTAATATATATCTTAATCCATTCTTCATTACATTATGTAGCATTGATATTTTCCAACGAAGTTATCACCTTTTGTTCTCCTTGATTCTAATTGATTACTAAATTTATTTTCTTAGTAATTTATTTGGTTTTTTAACCTTTATTTTGGAATTCTCTTTTATCATTTTTCTTAGCACATGATAAAATCAGAGGCTTGTTGAATAAATAAATAATAGAAAAAATATTTTAAAGATTAATGATAACTTATAAATAATTTTTCTTTTCCATTATATGATACACAATTATTATATTTACATACATATACATATATTTGTGTGCACATATACTTGATGATATGAATTGATCTATACCATAGAACTTGTTTAATAAGAGTAAAGCAGATACTGAGTTCTCTAATAAATTTTCTGTATATAACATACCCCACACAACTTTTGGTCCACAATTCAGGAAATAAATGGTCCTTTGTCTATTTTAACATATAGCATTGATATTCTTAATTAATGATTGTTTTGTAATAACTATTATTGCATTTCATAAACATAATTAATCAAACTTATTGCTTAAATATGCATTAAATTATGTTGTTCTTCAAAGTCTTTCAGGATTGGTAAAACCTACATTGATTTTACATAAGAGAAGTTTATATTCTTGAGAATTTACTGCATTTGATTTGATTTTGTTATTATTAATGTAGATGCTAGTAAACTACCCACTAAGTTAAATACATTAAGCTTATTTATATTGTAATTTTCTTAGCCTGAAAATAGAAACCTTACACTCTCCTAGTCCAGGAGTGAATGATGTAAGCTGAGTGACTGCCCTTGTTATATAGAAAGTATTAAGGGGCTAGAGAGATGGCTCAGTGGCTAAGAGCACAGACTGATCTTCCAAAGGTCCTGCGTTCAATTCCCAGCAATCACATGGTGGCTCACAACCATCTGTAATAAAATCTGATGCTTTCCTCTGGTGTATCTGAAGATAGCCACAGAGCACTCACATAAATATAATAAACAAATCTAAAAAAAAAAAAGAAAGTATTAAGAATGGGCCTTATTTGTCTCATCTATAAATATTGACAAATAACTCCTCTTGAAATTTTAGTTAATTTCATTGAGTTTTTGACATTTGAAAATGTGTTCCCCAGTTAACTATCTGGAGGTATGACCTTACTGAAATTATGTCTCTAGGATAATTGAGCATTCAAATATTCTTGTGATCCCAAGTATACTTTCTGTTTTCTGTTTGTAGTTAGTGACTGACCTCTTGCTATCTGGGATTTACTACCTCTGTGTGCCATCATGGATTATTATCCTTCTTCACTCATAAACATACAATAAACTCCTATAAGTTTCCTGGGTCAACATAATTTATCAAAAGCACAGAAAATTAACTAATATGCATTCCATCTTTCTATTTACTAAGGTTTTATGTATTTGGAATATGAACTTACCTGCAAGGATCCCATGACAGCAAATGAAATTCAGTAGTAGAAACATGAATCAGACATCATGACACAGTCCTTCATTCCCACCAACGTGGAGATGGAGGGCAGAATCAAGTGAGTCTGAAGCAGATTTGGACAATGAATATAGTGATATTGCAAATGTAAAACAACAACAAAAACCTACGAAGTATAAACTCTGGGTAATTGCATTAGAAGTTCTAAGTTCCCCTTTGGCAACCACTGTTCCGGTAGACTGCACTGAGGAGACAGATACCCAGGGTCTCCCCAATATAACATCGCTTGGGACATGGCCTCTTGGGGCTTCCATCTGCTCCCAAGAACGAGAGAGCACTGCGGTCTTCTGGGCGCCAGCTCTGCTGTGGGCCATACCTTCTGCAGTGTGACCTGCACCACCAAGAGAGTGCAGAGTACACTCCGCCATCTTTGCTCCAGTGGCCAGGTGGTTGGGACCGCCAGGATCAGAGACAGACAGGCATGATATCGCTTGGGTCTCAGGCAGTTGTGTGTACCATGCTCCAAAGAGCTAGGCAGGTCTGCAGTGATCGACATGCCAGCTCTGCTGTGGGACTTCTGCCTTGCAAAGGGACCCCACTGCACTGGGCGGGAGCCTATCAGCTTCCCTTTGGCGACCTCTGTTCATGGAATCCAGTACTCTGAGCCTTTGGATGTGCAGGGACTACCCAATATAACATCACTTGAGGCAAGGCACATCAGGACTCCAAAGTCACTCAGGAGGAGGGCAGGCCTCAGAAATCGGTGTCAGGGGAATCCTGGTAACCCAGGGGAGCCAGAAATAGTTTTGCAGGCTCACAAGAGGTCCAACCCACAGCCAGTGACAGCAGGACCAAATAACATCAGAGGTAACCATATGGCAAAAGGCAAACGTAGGAACGTTACTAACAGAAATCAAAGTAATATGGCATCATCAGAACCCAACTCTCCAACAGCAGCAAGTCCTGGATACCCCACCACACCTGAAAGACAAGATCTGGATTTAACATCACTTCCCATGATGCTTTTAGAGGATCACAAGAAGGGCACAAATAAATCTAATAAAAATTACAGGAGACCATGAATCAACAGTTAGAAGCCCTTACAAAGGAAACACAAAAACCGCTCAGAGAAATGCAGGAGAACATGGATTAAAAGATGGAGGCCCACAAGGAGACAACACAAAAATCACTTAAAGAAATGAATCAACGGGTAGATGCACTTTCAAAGGAATCACAAAAATTGCATAAAGAAATGCAGAAGAATATGGGTCAACAGACGGATGCACAAAGGGAGGCAATACAAAAATTGCTTAAAGAAATGAATCAACGGATAGATGCCCTTACAAAGGAAACTCGAGAACTGCTTAAAGAAATGCAGGAGACGATGGATCAACAGAAGGAATCCCATGAGGAGGAAACACAAAAATCGCTTAGAGAAATGCAGGAGAACTTGGGTCAAGAGGCAGAAATCCTGAAAGAGGTAATGCAAAAATACCTTAAAGAAATACAGGAAAATAAAAACAAACAACAGAAGGATCTCAGCAAATCCATCCAGGAACTAAAAAAGGAAGTAGAAACAACTAAGAAATGACAAAGGGAGACAACTTTGGAGATAGAAAACCTTGGGAAGAAATCAGGAGTCATCGATGCAAACATCAACAATAGAATACAAGAGATGGAAGAAAGAATCTCAGGTGCTGAAGATACGATAGAAAGCATTGACTCAACAGTCAAAGAAAATGCAAAAGGCAAAAAATGTGTAACCCAAAACATCCAAGAAATCCAGGACACAATTCGAAGGATTATAGGTATAGATGAGAGTGAAGATTTGTAACTTAAAGGGCCAGGAAATATCTTCAACAAAATTATGGAGGAAAACTTCCCTAAACTAAAGAAAAAGATGCCGATAAACGTACAAGAAGCCTACAGAATTCCAAACAGACTGGACCAGAACAGAAATACCTCCCGTCACATAATAAGCAAAACACCAAATGTACTAAACAAAGAAAGAATATTAAAAGCAGTAAGAGAAAAAGACCAAGTAACATACAAAGGAAGACCTATCCGAATCACATCAGACTTCTCAACAGAGACTATGAAAGCCAGAAGATCCTGGGCAGATCTCATGCAAACACAAAGAGAGCACAAATGCCAGCCTAGACTACTATACCCAGCAATACTCTCAATCCCCATAGATGGAGAGACAAAGATATTCCGTGATAAAACCAATTTTCACAATATCTTTCCACAAAAACAGCCCTGCAAAGGATAATAGGTAGAAACCACCAATACAGGGAGAGAAACAACACCCTGGAAAAAATGAGATAGTAACTTTCTTGCTTCAAACCCAAAAGTAGATAACCACTCAAACATGAAGATAGCATTTAGAATGGCAGGTGGCAATAATCGCTATGCCTTAATCTCTCTTCATATCAGTGGTCTCAATTCCCCAATAAAAAGACATAGACTAGCAGACAGGATATGTAAACAGGACCCAGCGTTTTGCTGCATGCAGGAAACGCACCTCAGTGTAAATGACAAACACTACCTGAGAGTAAAAGGCTGGAAAACAATTTTACAAGCAAATGGCCCCAAGAAAGGAGCAAGAGTAGCCATCCTAATATCAGATAAAATTGATTTTCAACCTAAAGTCATCAAAAAAGACACAGAAGGACACTACATACTGATCAAGGGAACTATCCACCAAGAAGGACTCTCAATTCTGAATATCTCTGCTCCAAATGCAAGGGCACCCTCATTCATAAAAGAAACTTTACTAAAGCTCAAAGCACACATCTCACCTCACACAATAATAGTGGGTGACTTCAACAACTCGCTCTCTGAAATGGATCGTTCAGGAAAGCAGAAACTAAACAGGGACACCGTGAATCTAATTGAGGCCTTGGACCAAATGGAACTAACAGATATATATAGAGAACATTTCATCCTAGAGCTACAGAATAAAGAATACACCTTCTTCTCAGCACCTCATGGTACCTTCTCCAAAACTGACCATATAATTGGTCACAAATCAGATCTCAACAGATATAAGAAAATAGAACTAATCCCATGCCTCCTATCAGATCATTATGGAATAAGGGTGGTCTTCAATGGCAACAAAACAACAGAAAACCCACATACACTTAGAGGCTGAACAATGCTCTACTCAATGATAACTTGGTCAAGGTGGAAATAAAGAAAGAAATCAAAGACTTTCTGAAAATTAATAAAAATGAAGGCACAATATACCCTAATTTATGGTACACAATGAAAGCAGTGCTAAGAGGAAAATTCATAGCCCTGAGTGCCTCAAAAAAGAAACGGGAGACAGCATACAGTAACAGCTTAATGGCACACCTGAAAGCCCTGGAACAAAAAGAAGCAAATACACCTAAAAGGGGTAGAAGGCAGGAAATCATCAAACTCAGGGCTGAAATCAATCAAGTAGAAACAAATAAAATCATACAAAGAATCAACAAAACAAGGAGTTGGATCTTTGAGAAAATCATCGAGATAGATAAGCCCTTAGCCAGACTAACCAGAGGGCACAGAGACAGTATCCAAATTAATAAAATCAGAAGTGAAAAGGGAGAGATAACAACAGAAACTGAGGAAAATCAAAATATCATCAGACCTTACTACAAAAACCTGTATTCAACACAACTAGACAATGTCGAGGAAATGGACAATTTCCTTGACAGATACCAAATACCAAAATTAAATCAGGATCAAATAGACCATCTAAACCGTCCTATAACCCCTGAAGAAATAGAAGTCGTCATTGGAAGTCTTCCAACCAAAAAAAGCACAGGTCCAGATGGTTTTAGTGCAGAATTCTATCAGACCTTCAAAGAAGACCTAACACCAATACTCTTCAAACTGTTCCACAAAATAGAAACAGAAGGAACACTACCCAACTCGTTCTATGAAGCCACAATTACGCGAATATAAAAGCACACAAAGATCCAACAAAGAAAGAGAATCTCAGGCCAATCTCTCTTATGAATATCGATGCGAAAATACTTAATTAAATTCTTCCCAACCGAATCCAAGAACACATCAAAACGATCATTCACTATGATCAAGTAGGCTTCATCCCAGGGATACAGGGATGGTTCAATATAAGGAAATATATCAATGTAATCCACTACATAAACAATCTCAAAGAAAAAAGCCACATGGTCATCTCATTAGATGCTGAGAAAGCATTTGACAAAATTCAGCATCCTTTCATGCTAAAGGTCTTGGAAACATCAGGAATTCAAGGCCCATGTCTAAACATAGTAAATGCAATTTACAGCAAAACGGTAGCCTTTATCAATCTAAATGGAGAGAAACTTGAAGTAATCCCACTAAAATCAGGGACTAGACAAGGCTGCCCTCTCTTTCCATATCTTTTCAATATAGTACTTGAAGTTCTAGCTAGAGCCATTAGACAACAAAAAGAGGTCAAAGGGATAGAAATTGGAAAGGAAGAAGTCAAATTATCACTATTTGTAGAAGATATGATAGTATACTTAAGCGACCCAAAGAACTCAACCAGAGAACTCCTACAGCTGATAAACAACTTCAGCAAAGTGGTCGGATATAAAATCAACTCAAGCAAGTCAGTAGCCTTCCTATACTCAAAGGATAAGCAGGCTGAGAAAGAAGTAAGAGAGATGATACCCTTTACGATAGCCACAAACCATATAAAGTATCTTGGCATGAATCTAACCAAACAAGTGAAAGATCTGTATGACAAGAATTTCAAGTCTCTTAAGAAAGAAATTGAAGAAGACCTCAGAAGATGGAAAAATCTGCCATGCTCATGGATTGGCAGGATTAATATAGTAAAAATGACCATGTTGCCAAAAGCAATGTACAGATTCAATGCAATCCCCATCAAAATCCCAACTCAATTTTTCATAGAGTTAGAAAGAGCAATTCAAAAATTCATCTGGAATAACGGAAAACTCAGGATAGCTCAAACTATTCTCAAGAGTAAAAGAACCTCTGGGGGAATCTGTATCCCAAACCTCAAGCTGTACTACAGAGTAATAGTGTTAAAAACCACATGGTATTGGTACAGTGACAGGCATGTAGATCAATGGAACAGAATTGAAGACCCAGAAATGAATCCACACTCCTATGGTCACTTGATCTTTGAGAAAGGAGCTAAAACCATCCAGTGGAAAAAAGATAGCCTTTTCAACAAATAGTGCTGGCTCAACTGGAGGTCAAAATGCAGAAGAATGCAAATTGACCCATTTTTATCTCCTTGCATTAAACTCAATTCCAAGTGGATCAAGGACCTCCACATAAAACCAGACACACTGAAACTAATAGAAAGGAAACTAGGGAGGAACCTTGAACATATGGGCACAGGGGAGATTTTCCTGAATAGAACTCCAATATCTTATGCTCTAAGATCAAGAATTGACAAATGGGACCTCAGTAAATTACAAAATTTTTGCAATGCAAAAGACACTGTCAAAGAGACAAAGCAGCAATCAACTAACTGGGAAATGATCTTTACTAACCCTACTTCTGACAGAGGGCTAATATCCAATATATACAAAGAACTCAAGAAGTTAAACTTCAGAGAGTCAAGTAACCCTATTAAAAATTGGGGTACAGAGCTAAACAAAGAGCTCTCACCTGAAGAATATCTAATGGCTGAGAAGCACCTAAAGAGATGTTCATCATCCTTAGTCATTAGGGAAATGCAAATCAAAACAACCCTGAGATTCCATCTCACACCAGTCAGAATGGCTAAGATCAGAAACAGAAGAGACAGCAGTTGTTGGCGAGGATGTGGAGAAAGAAGAAGACTCTTCCACTGCTGGTGGAACTGCAAGCTGGTACAACCACTCTGGAAAGCAGTATGGCGGTTCCTCCGAAAACTGGGCATGACACTCCTTGAGGATCCGGCTATACCACACCTGGGCATATACCCAGAGGCTTTACCTGCATGCAATAAGGACACATGCTCCACTATGTTCATAGCAGCCTTATTTATAATAGCCAGAAGCTGGAAAGAACCCAGATGTCCCTCAACGGAGGAATGGATTCAGAAGATTTGGTATATTTACACAATGGAATACTCCTCTGCAATGAAAAACAATGAATTCACGAAATTTCTAGGCAAATGGTCAGAACATGAAAATATCATCCTTAGTGAGGTACCCAATTACAAAAGAACACACATGGTATGCAGTCACTGATAAGGGGATATTAACCCAGAATCTCGGAATACCCTAGACACAATTCGCATATCAATAGATTTCTAAGAAGATGGAAGGAGAGACCTCTGGTCCTGGAACGACTGGATGTAGGGGAATGCCAGGACAGAGAAGCGAGAGGGGGTGTAATGGGGTAAAGAGGGAGGGAAGGGGGCTTATGGGACTTTCGGGGAGGGAGGAAACGGGAAAGGGGAAATGATTTTGAATGTAAATAAAAAAAACTTAGAAAATAAAAAATAAATAAATCCATGTCAAAAAATGATAATCTAACAAAAAAAAAAGAATTTCTAAGTTCAGTAGTTAATATAATTTAAGGATGTACAAAAAGCATTATTAGTCACTATTTTTATTTTCCTAGTTGGACACATTATTTACATTAATGTGGAATTTTGCTATTATGTACTAAATTTCTACAAAATAAATACTAAAAATGTTAAGAAATAAATGTTTTATTTTCACCAAGGAGAAAATTAGTGTTTTTGTAATTGTTGCATTTAACTTATTAATTTCTTTTTAAGTAGTGTTTGTGTGTGTGTGTTTGTGTGTGTGTGTCTATGTGTCTGTGTGCATGTAGATGCTTAAGAATATCCACACTGGCTAGAGAAAGAGGCAGATATCTGAAGATAGCTGACAAGAGGCAAGTTTTCTTTATCCAGCACATGGATCTTGTAGTTTGAACCTGGTTGACCATCTTGACAAAAACCATCTTTACCCAATAGCCATCTACTAACTCTCAAAGAAACTAGCAATCTTATGGAAATTTCAAGGGGACCCATGGTACACATATCTTCTTTGTTTTCAAGTACTACTTAGCCAACTCGTTGCTGATCATTTCCATGCAGGAATATGTATGGCAGCTAGTTTTTCTTGGTCAACTAACACAACCTAGCATCACTACAGGGCCTCAAGTGAGAAACTGTCTAGGTCAGGTTGGCCTGCATGCGTATCTGTGGAAGACTGTCTTGATCATTAGCCAATCTAATATAAGAGGACATCGTCTGTTTTATGCTCAGTCATTTCAGGGTCTGGCCTTTGAACTGAGCAAGAGGGAAGAAAGTATCTGAGCATAAATGGCAGTCAACATGGATGTGTTCACTTGTCTTCTTTGCCTGTGAATGTAATGTGGCCAGTTTTTGCATGTTCCTGCCACATTAACTTCCCTGCATATTGGATTATTCTTTGGATTTGTTACCCGAGTAAGGCCTTTCCCTCTCTAATTTGCTTTTGGTCAGCGTGTCTAATCACTGAAACAGTAGTGGAACTAGCACAATACATATGTAGAATTCAGTGACTCCCTAAACTTATAACTGAAAATAGTCTTAGCAGTAATAGCACAGAAATTAAAGTCCTTATATATTTTTCCAGAAAAAAATAGTAACATTTAATTTAATTTTTTTTTGTATAAATAGAAGAAAGGTGAGAAATAATCTTGCCACTAAAGTGATTTCCTTCATTTAGAGAAATCACAATCTTCATCACCTCTACCGCAATAGATAAGCCTCCCTATGGGAAAACCACCTATATGGTTATGTTATCTGTCTGCCTTGTGAAAATAGAAACATGTCATACTCAGATTCTATGAGTTGAATCACATTCAGTAATTATAATGTCCTTCTATAGTTAACATGAGAAAATAAAATATTTTAATATTTTTATAACAACAGATAAAGATTCTTGTTTATGAAAATGTACAGGACGTACTAAGTAAATATTATTTCTTTGTGTTGTGTTTTTTTCCCTTTATTCCGTATGAAGTTAAAACAAATGACAGTGAAATAAAATATTGACATTGCTAGAAAAGGTATCTGAATGTTTTGGTCCTGAAGTATTTGTGCTTCAAGTCAACATGTAAGAATAAAAATTATTTTCGTCTTGGAGTCAAGTATAACCTATTCATTTCCTATTAGCAAGCCTCGGGCTTTACCTGATTGCATCTGTTCATTAATAGTTGAAACCAATGAACATGTCACATTTTCAGTAAGGTTTACACAGAAAGTTCTGCCTAAAAGTTCCATGAAATTTTTCTTACTCCTTCAATCTAATTGTATTTCTGAGTTCTGTGAAGTACTTATACTGTGCTTCTGAAAAAAAAAGTGCACTGGAAATCAGAATTGACTTTTTCAAGTAATAAACCGTTTAGTATTTGGGGTTTTACATTGATCCTAGCAAGCAGGATATTATGAAATAAATCAAAATTATACTGGAGATGATTGGAGAGAAAATTCAAACTTTATCTGGTAGATATAGCATGTAAGTTGGTAATTGGACAACGTTTTGGAAATATAGATACTAAAAATCCAAACCTAACAGGAACATCAACAGTACTGAAAAAAATATCTGATCAGCTGAAGAATTGCACAATGGAAGGCAAACTATAAAATTTTCCTAAGCACTATCAGTATTTGTTGACCAATTTCATCCCTTTCTCTAATTCATTGGATTTTGATTAACTCGGAGAGGAGGAAGGAAATCTTTAGTGCTATATACACTGTTTAACCCTTCAAATTCCTACAGATCTCTTGAAATTCATGACCACACAGCCAGTCCTTGTAAATTTCTCATATCTTTGGCTTTGAGACTAGACTCTAAGGGCTGAACTGTCACTCCAGACTGGCCATTATTAATCTCAATAGGGTACAAACACAAACAAATTGTCATGGAACTAAAAGTTTTGGGGGCAGGGAATTGTTAGATAGCAGGAGGCAGAAGACGAGAGATTGATATGTATTTCATATCTGTATTAAATAAAATGTGAATAAAACACATCTGCTGTTCATGTATATTATATATACATATATACATATATATATACATATATACACACATATATATGTATATATGTACTGCTACACACACACATATGCACACACACACACACACACATATATACAAAATTACACAACAAAAAATTTCTGACTCCATACTGATCAATCTTTCTTGTCTTATTAGCTTTCTCTACTGCTCTCTACTAGGTGAGAGTTCAATTAACTGCCAGTGTGTAACCCAATAGCTACACACACAGAGCTTGGGATTGATGCCTCAGTTAGGTACCATTTTCATAAGGCTCCTCCAGCTATGCCTAGAGACTGCCATGTTCTAACTGACACCTCGATTGCAGCCTGGTAAGACTAAGACCCTGAGCAAGAGACCAGCTTGTAATAACTAATTTCCTGTTCCCCCAGGAAAACTGGGGGACAGGAAATGTATGTGGTTTTAAACAACTCTGATTTTTTATGCTGCTATGATAGTAAATGGATTTATACAGGAAAATAATATTACTTAACTGCAATAGGCACGTTATTCATCAAAGAGTTGTCACATTTATCAATTTTGGCTTGAAATTATCAAATTCAATTGAGTTAGTTCTCATAAATAACTAAATTAATAAGTATTTTATGTGAACTGAAGTAATGTCAGTATATATTATCTGGAATCCTAAAGAGATGCATTATGTATATATTTTACAGAATGATGATTATTAAAACAAACTCCTGCTAATTTGTGGGGAACATCATTACCTTTTTGAAGGACATTTACACATTATAGCTAGGATACTTACAGCTAGGAAGCCATTTAAATATCCTATTTTTAAGTGTTTTAAGTCTTTGATACATGAATACTGTGTTTTCATAGCTCTCCCTTCTTCCTCCTCATTTGTCCTGTGTCTCTTAAATCTACCCTTTTTGATTGGAGAAAGGAATTGATAATTAAAGTTATTATTGAAAACTATTGAAATCTGTGTATTGGTGTCTCTCATTTTTTCTCTTTTGAATCTTCTCATTCTTTTGAAATTTATGTTTTATTATTATTTACCCAACACATATGATATGCAAAACATACTTGCATACATATAAGGATTGTGAAATCTGTGAAATGCAGTGTGACTATCCTTTATTAGCAATTAAGATTTTCCAAACAAATGGACCAAAGAAGCAATCTTGTATAGCCATTCTAATATCTAACAAAATATTTTTCAAAACAAAATTAATCAAAAGAAGTGGAGGATACTTTGTACACATCAAAGAAATATTCACCAACATAAACTGGCAATTCTTAACATCCCTGACCTGAATGTAATGACACCCATATTTCTTTAAAAAAATTACTTTTTAAAAATTTTGTGGGAGGCTAGGAGTCATGGGATGTTGAACAGACAGAGGGTGGGCACAGGCTTGGGGTGGAATAAAATATGGAGCATAAAAAATAAATTAATTAATTAATAATAAAAAATTAAATATATATATTTGTATATGTGTATATATTCTTTACCTAACATATATGATACACGAAATACACCTGCATACATAAAGCATATATATATATTATATATTATATATATAAGTATATATATATATTATATGTATATAACATGTGTATATATTTTGAAACTTGTACAACAAATATTTTGGATATGTATTTGGACATATATATCTAAAACTTTTTGTTGTGTACTATATATATGTTTATATAAATATGTAGGTATGTAATGTATGTATCATATAGATATGATGTAGTATTGCTTACATGTGTCTAAGCCTGACCTGCTTGTAACTGCTTTCTTTTTAATATTGGATATTTTATTTTCATTTCAGATGTTATCCCATTTCCTGGTTGCCCCTCACCTGCAAACCCCTTTCCCATCTCCCCTCTTCTTGCATCTCTGTCCCTACCCACCCACCCTCTGCCACCTCCCTGCTATTTCATTCCCCTACACTGGGGCATTGAGTCTTCTCCTCCCATTGATGCCCAAGAAGGTCATCTTCTGCTACACATGCAGCTGGAGCCATGGGTCTCTCCATGTGTACTCTTTGGTTGGCGGTTTAGTCACTAGGAGCTCTGAGGGGTCTGTTTGGTTGATATTGATGTTCTTCCTATGGGGTTGGAAACCCCTTCAGCTCCTTCAGTCCTTTCTCTAATTCCTCCATTGGGGACTCTGTGCTCAGTCCAATAGTTGACTGTGAGCATCCACTTCTGTATTTGTCAGGCTCTGGTAGAGCTTCTCAGTATACAGCTATATCAGGCTCCATTAGAAAGCATGTCTTGGTATCCACAATAGTGTCTTTGGTTTGGTGACTGTATGTAGGATGGAATCCCAGGTTGGGTAGTCTCTGCATAACCTTTCCTTCAGTCTCTAATCCACATTTTGTCTCCATATTTCCTCCCCTGAGTATTTTGTTCCCCCTTCTAATAAGCACTGAAGCATCCACACTTTGGTCTTCCTTCTTCTTGAGCTTTATATGGTCTGTGAACTGTATCTTGGGTATTCTAATCTTTTGGGTTAATATCCAATTATCAGTGAGTGCATATGATGTGTGTCCCTTTGTAATTGGGTTACCTCACTCAGTATGATATTGAGATACATAAGATATGAGAAATTAACAAGGACTGGTTGTGTGGCCATGGATCTGAAGAGATCTGTAAGAATGTGATGGGTTAAGCAGTCTGTATAGAACTAAAGATTGCCTTTCTCCTCCCTGAGCTAATCAAAATCCAATGAATTAGAGGAAGGGATGAAATTGGTCAACAAATATATATAAAATTATATATATATATATATGTGTGTATATTGTATATATATAATTGTATATGTATACAATATGTATATGCACATTTCAAAAATTACACAACAAAACATTTGGATATATATATATTTGGATATATGTATATATATATATATATATGAGATGATTTTATGTTGCTTACATGTGTCTAAGCCTGACCTCTTTGTAATTTCTAAACTGTGAGAAAGCTTGTATCTAAAGAATACTGATTCTTCATGTCTCAGTAACCCTCAATTATATATATTTCTTCTTGGGCTTAATTCATGGAAGAACTATACTCCTGTCCATTTTGCTTGTCACGTGTGATTATTCTTTTTTAAGTGTTGTTTAGGTAACATTACTGTTAAAGTTTTCTGTGTCCAGCTTTACTGTCTTATACTGCAGATACTATGTCAAAGCTGATGGACTATTCTTGTTTTCTGATTCTTACAATGTTTTATCCATTTCTTCCAAGATATCAAACCCCTCCCTTTTTTTAGATGTATAAATTGGGGCTGGAAATTCGACACAGAGTTGTTCTCTAAATGTTGGAAAGTTGTGGCTTTCTGTAATGGTGTTCATCTGCAAAATTTAGATTCTTTGGTTAGATATGAGAGCTATACTTTTCTTTGTGTATAAGAATAGATATTTGGAATGCTGTTAGGCATTATACTGGTTCAATACAAAAGCAGTAGTTGCTTCTCTTTGAGGGTACACAGCTTCCTCAACAAGGGAAAGCATTCTATGTATACAGTGCAGGGCATGGGTTTTCCCTATATAGAGTGTCTTAGTCCAATTCAAATTATATTAGCTACCTGCAGGTTATAAAAGCTAATGTTGCTTTTTGGATGTTTTTGCTATTGTGGTCACTGTAATTCTTCATAAGCGTTGCAGCTGGGCAATGCTATAACTGCTCTGTCCATCCCTACTTTTCTACATCCCCTTTGTTCATAATTGAAGTTACCTTGATACATGAAATAATATGTATAATGCTTAAATAGATTCTGTATGGTTAGATTCAGTCAAATTGTTTTCAGGGATTACACTGGAAGGAAATGTCTTATGTTTAGGTTAAGTACTTACCTGGTCACTTTGAAAATTATGTGACAAAAACAACATATGGAAGGAATTGGTTTTTTTGTCTCATACGTTGATGGTATATTAGTTTATCATGATATGGAAAATACAATATATTGAAAAGTTATCCTTGGAAGAAGGTATTTATGCATGATTTGTTCATATTTTAACCCCAAGGCTTAGAAGTCAGCCAAATGGGAAGATTATCTTCAATTTCTACTACACATGACTCATTTCTGTCAGCCAAGCAAGAACTACAATGGTTTGACATCCTCTCCAGGATCACAAACAGCCAGAACAAACAAGTTTTGAAACACTTGACCCTTGGAAAATATGTTCCTCTCAAACTACACAATGTCTGTTTTTTGTAGTGATAAAAACCTGTGAGGTAGTGTTGATGATGCTACACTGAGATAGGCAGAGTGCAACACTGAGAAGTTTGGTCTAAAGAAACCTACCTGTCATGTCAGTCCAAGCATGGTTATTCTAAACTCCTGGAACTCAGAGAAGCTTCCTTCATCAAATGCTGTTATGTTTGCATATTTGTTGGAGCAGCTGGTATCTGCATAATAATTAATATTCTTTGATATTGAAATAAGCAGGAGTCTAAAACCTGCTGCTTACAATACTTCTATGTTTATTTCTTTGGAATTTACACATTTTGTTTATCATACAAAGATTGTAGCTGACCCTCCTAGTTTCTTTGGGGAGGAATTTTTTCATTAATAACATTTGAGCCACATAATAACTTTGGGCTTTTTTATATAAGTAGCCAAATTTAGCTCTTGGCTTATGAAAGTTTGAAAATTCCAGTAGTCCTTACATAGTCATTTTGATCTGTCTTATCTTTTTGTTATGATTTCTTTTTTCTTTTTGTTTTTAGGTTTTTGGTTTTGTTTTTGTTGTTCTTGTTGTTGTTTTAATTTGTTTTGTCTTTGAAGATTATTCATTGTCTAAAATTTCCATCTTTCCGAGAATCTTGAATTAGCCAACATCTTTTATCTTTTGCTGAAAGTTAGTTGTTAACTGCTTCCAAGTAAAAATTATGGACTCATGCTATCTGAACACCTAGTGTACATAGCTCTGCTTCTCCAGAGACAGTTTGTCTCTGAAAGAATTACACATGGTTCTTAAACTTTTGAAAGTCTGTCAAGTTGAAATCCCACAGAGTTAGCAGTGTTAACTTGGTGTAGTATTTGCTGTTTCACTTCTATCTCAAGCACCACTGGGCCTAAGATAGAGTATTTCAATATAGTCAAGGAAAAGCCACATTTTTGGAAGTTTCTCAATCAAGGAACAAATTATTCACCCCAATTTTAAAGAGTGGTATTAAATTTCTTCATAGTTTTTCTGTGCCATAAGCAGCATAACATTCATTGAAAAAGGCGTGCACCTATATAAGATAACAAGAGAATAATATTTTGTACTATAAATATTGGGAAAGATCCTTTCCTCCTAGGATTCTCTACATTAATTTTAAATCTGCGCTTATCTACATTTCTTCTTTATGCCATTTTGCCCTTTGTTGAAAAATATTTAACACAAATTGTCTTGCAATTTGCCTGTGTTGACTTTTTAATGAGCTTTAGGGTTTAAATATTCATAAATGTGCTTTTATAATTTAGTTCTTGAAAACCAAAAAACAAAAATAAAAGAATTCTCTTCTTCAAATACCAGTATGTGTATTATAATTTAAGATCATCATTTTAAAACTGAAATTCAGAAAAGAACCAATACTTCTTGCAGACAAGTATTCTATGATTTTCTATTATGAAGACTCTGAAACTTACATGCCAAGTAGCTTAGACAAGAAATAAAATATTGGGAAGAATATACCTGGCAAAGCACACTGGCTAATTCAATAACATTCACTTCAGTGGAGTTTTTAGCAAGTTCCCTTAAATGCTTATTGATATCACACAGAACTGTCAAAGAAAAATTATTTTGTCATTTTTTTCCCTAAGCTACAGCACAACAACCTCTCTCTCTGTACATAAATATCGAAATGACTGGTTTTTGCTTATTGCTTTTTAATTTTTTTTTAATTTTCAGTATTCAGCTTATATTGTGATCATAGGCCCCTCTCCTCTTCTCTTCTCAGTCCCACCCTTAAAAAAATCCCTGACCCAATTTCTCCCTGTTGTGTTCTAGGAGTCACTCTGCAAACCATACACAAATATCAATCTCAGTCAGACTTGGATGGTTTATTTAACACACACCACGACACTGATCAGATCAGGAACACAAGAAGGACTCTAATAACTAATTGCAGAACTAATCTGACCTCAGGGCAGGCTTTTTATAGGAAAAGAAAACAGGTCCAAAAGTTTAAAAGGCAAGGAGGGGAACATTACTACATTTTGACTTACTAAGCAAAGTATTAACAGGCAACCATCTAGTTGACTGGTCCTGAAAAGGTAAGGATGTGGTGGATGGGTCACACCAGGTCTAAGCACATCCTCTGCCACTGAGACCCTACCAGATAGTTTAAGTAGGGTAAAGGGGATCCAGTGCCAGGGAATAGAATCCTAGACAGCCCCCCTTCCCTTGTTAAGTAATGCACATGAGGGCATGTGCTACACATTTGCTACAAATATTGGGGTGTGGCTCTAGATCCAGATCCGGCATGCTCCCTGATTGGTGTCCCAGACTCTCCAAGCTTCCATGGTCCCAGTTTATTTGACTCTATAGGTCTTCTTTTAGTGTCCTTGAACTCTCCGACTTGCTAACTTTATTTCCCACTCTTCGACAGGACTCGCTGGGCTCTACCTGATGTTTGGCTTTGGGTCTCTGCATCTGTTTCCATCTTTTTCTGGATGAAGCCTCTCAGGAGATGCTAGGTTCCTTCCTGCAAGCACAGCAGAGTATCCTTAATAGAGTCGTATTGGCCCTTTTACATGGGATCAGTCTCAAGTTGGTGTGAAGATCCTTTCCCAATCTCAAAGTTGCCAGGTTGTATTACTGACAATGGCCTTTGCCTTACAGAAGCTTTTCAGTTTATGGGGTCTCATTTATCAATGACCTGAGCCATTGGTGTTTTCTTCAGGAAGTTGTCTCCTGCACCAATGAGATCAAGGCTATTACTCACTTTGTATTCTATTAGATTTATGTTTTATATAAAATTTTACATGTGTTATTTCTTTAAAGTTTCATAGGATTACATATTAACGTAAATTAAAAAAAAATCCTCGATCTATTTTTGTAATCACAAATGGCTGCCTCCCAGTAAGAAAATCTGGTGGAGAAAGTTGTCTTTCTTGCTCACGTTTTGTTAATATATATTATGAGTTGCTGAGTTAAAAGTGTATGTGTGTTTCTAGGAATATGTTCTTTTTTACCTGTCCTACGAAATATGTTTTTCATAAAATAATCGAGGAACATACTATTTTTTCAGAGTCAGTCACAAGAAAAAAAAAGAATATAATCAAATAGTAAATTTATACTGATTGAGGAATTTTGCAGGCCCCCAGTGAACTTACAGAAATCAGAATTTCTCTCCAGTCACAGGGAGTGAGACCCCAATGAATCAAGCTTTATTCCCTCAGAGAAAAGTCTGCTGAGTGATTACTGTAGTAGCTGGCTGCCATCAGCAGCAGCCTCCATCAGTTGCTATCAGAAACAGCCTGGGCAGTATTAGCTTTCAATTGCTGACTCCAAAATCAGCCCTCCTTGCTTGACCCTGTGGTGTTAAAGTTGGCTTCTAACACTAATCTTTATTAATTATGATGGTATCCACATTTTTACTTCTCCTGTGACAAAACTTATCACCCAAAGTAAAACATACACTGGTCTCCATTCTGAGGTCTACACATCTATAAATATACATGGTGATTTAATTCAGGAGTCTTTTCAACTACCCAATGTCTCTCCGTAGCTGGAGTATCCTGATTATGTACAGGCTTTTCAGTCTGTGACAGTTCTGGATAATAGCTCTTAACATTTTTCTCAGAAGTATTTATATTTTATAGTTTGCTTCTGAAATTGGAGGAATGATAATCTGTTTTCCATTGTTGCAACCGATCACATCCTAATAGATTCAAGGTTATATTAGCCACATAGGGTTTTAATGTTCCTATTTGTGCTTGTGGCCCTATACACTCAGCCCATTTTGTCCTCTGTTTCACTTGAGATGAAGTTGTAATCCCTAGTAGTTAAATATTTACTTCCTTAAGAGGCTATTATGGATGCTAAGATTATCATGAAATCATTGTTACATGTACTCCTGTGTCTAGTAAACATTCAATGCCATTTATTTCTGTTTTCAGCTTTTGTCTCTCATCATTTATAGCAGTTTGTCAAATGCTTCTTTGTGGTCTCTTCTCAGTTTTTTGTTTTATCTACTAGAATCTTTCCTAACCTTAATTATATTCAGAAAGTGTTGTTTATAGCAATGGGTATTAAATTTTAATTGCTCTATGGCTTAGTTTCATCATATGATCTGATGAAGTACCATGGCCTAAAGCAACTAAGGGAGGAAATGGTTCATTTTGATTACAGGTCTATATCATTGTCCATCATCTAAAAAGGCAAGCAGGATCCTGGAGGTAGGAGCTGTTGCAAGGGTCATGGAGGAGTTCTTGATGCCTTGCTCATTATGGATTTCTCAGTCTGCTTTCTTATAGAAAAAACACCTCCATCTCAGGGTGTCCCCATCCACTATGTGCTGAGTCCTTCCACATCAAAACTTATTAAGAAAATTTCCTACAGTTTTGCCTGCCTATAGGCCACACTATGGAAGGATTCTTTAATCATAGTTCTCTCCTTTGGATTTCTTAGCTCGGATCAAGTTGATAAAAACTAGCCAAATCACTCTGTATAATGTTACTTGTATGTAACAGTGGGGTTGTGGTGGTATCAATGTGCTTTGTTTCACAGGAGGACAATGGTGCCATGGAACAAGGATTAGACTGACAGCAAATCCTTGCATTCAAAAATCACTTTCAGCTACTATGCTAATGCTATTGATTGTTTCAACAATAAAATCTAAGTATTTTGAGAAGAACAATACAGCAAACATATAAATATATGTATATATATATATATTTGATATATGAACTATGAATTAGATAAATTTAAACATGTTAAATTTGTATGAGAAAACAAATTTTTCTTCCAAGAATCTAAATAATTGTTTCTCCATCATGGAAGCTGGATAGTTGAAATTCTATGATCATCTACTGGTCATTATCATTTGTTGACAAATGAAATCTTGAAAATATGTTAACGCAAATTATTCAAAACACTACAAAAAATGCTATATGAAGATTAAAGAGACAAATGCAATTCCAATGAGAAAGGGAAGTCTTGGAAACATGTTATGGTGACCTTAAATATTTGAAGAGCTGATAGAGTGAGAGAGAAAAAACATATCTGATACAACTTATTGAGAACCAGCTAGTTTCTATTTTTATGAAAACAGATATGGAGTCTGAAATGTTGCAGTACAATCATATTCACTTGACAAACATTTTAAATATATTAGTTAATAAGTTTGAAAATATGTATACTCACATGACACAAGATTTAATATTTTTATCATACTGGAATATAGCAGCCAATAAAGTTATATTTCATGTCAACATTTTCTATTACACTTGTAAATCATGTATATTTGTTTAAGCATATAGTAATAAAATAATTTATTATATGATATTTTATGTCATCAATTTTTGCACAATAGTTATTAATTTTCATCATATTACATAGTTTCAGATTTTGTTTTGTGTCATTTTGTACTCTATTTATGTAGCATATTGTTGGTATGCACAATGACTGCCTTTCCTGGGCTTAAGATTAATTGAGCTGTGCTTTCAGTATTAGTTAAACAGCATCATTTCACAGTCACAGGCAGATTGTACGTAAAGTTTGTTATCCTATTTCTCAGTCAATGACAATTGATGTTGGGTTTTTGCTGGGTCCTTAGATAACACTGTGGACCTTAGCTCTCTCATAAGGTTTATAGCTAATTTACACTGGGATTTACAAGAAGCTGTAAAAATGAGCAAATCTTTGGTAGGCCAAACGTAAGTCTATAAGTCCTGTACACCAATATTAAAAACCATGAAATTTTGAAATTAGCAAATTTTGAAAATAGAAATTTGAAATTAGCTGAGTCACAATCTAAGCATAAATTCAAAGGCATGAATGTGTTCTATGGGGTTTTCTGTGCAGCAATTTGGAGAGAAGATTTTCTGTTCTTCATGGACATTTGGGTTGCATTTACTTTTGGGTTGCTTGAAGTTGTTGCCTTTTACTGTTAAAACTGACATAAATTGTTACTTTCGTCCTTTGAGGACATGTGTGGTGGTTTGAATATGCTTGGCCCAGGGAATGGCCCTGTTAGAAGGTGTGGCCTTGTTGGACTAGGTTGGCCTTTTTGGAGGAAGTATGTCACTGTGCAGGTGGGCTTTTGATATCATCCTCCTAGCCACATAGTAAAGAGTTTCTTTCAGGCTTCCTTTGGATGCAGAACTCTAATCTTCTTCTGCAATGTCATCTCTGTCTGGACACTGCCATGCTTCATGCTATGATAGTAATGGATTGAATCTCTGAACCTGTAAGTCAGCCCAAATTAAATATTGTCCCTCATAAGTATAACTTATAAGAGTTTCCTTAGTCATGACTGCCTTTTCACAGCAATGGAAACCAGCTAAGACAACATATATCCATTTTATCTTAGGAATTTAATTAGACATTGAATGTAGTATAATAGTTGTAATTTAAATTAAAAATAAAATATAAAATTACTACAAAATAGTTATGCAATTTTAAAGTCTATAAACAATAACAGAAATTGGTTTTTTCTCATCTTTCTCAACAGTTTCTGAAATGAGTCTTTCTAGTTCTAACACGTGGATTATACGAAGTAAACCTCATAGCATTTCCTATAGTTAGTAATGAATGATGCAAGGAATATTTTAATTTGCAATCCAGACTTATATTATCTCCTGTGAAGTGTTGTGTCATTTTACTTATTTTGATAGTTGCTTATTAGGTTAATTACTCAATATTGTTTTTATACGTCTTAAATGAGTCATTGTCTAACAATGTTTCATTTTTAAAGGACACAACATTCTATTTCATTAAGAATAGGTTTTGATTGTCAGATATTTTTAATTAGTATGTATATATTCAGTATGTAAATAAATTTGTGGATCTCCAGATGGGAAACCCTTAAGAATGCTGTTCATTACGTTATTCACTTTCATTATCAGTAATAATAATAAAAAAATAATGTGATTTGTAGTTCCTTTTTCTCATGGAATGTTTCTTAGATGATACTGGTGTCACCTACTTGCTCAATTCTCAGTTTGAAACACCATGAATTATTTGATGATATAAATACTTGTTTTCTTCTTTTTATTCCAGATAATTAGCAAAGCCAATGACTCAGAAATATCTATGAAATAAAGAAGTATTCTAATGAACAGTACATAGAATTTGACCTATATGAATGTTAAAATATAATGGCAGAGAATTATTCATAAAAATGATTCTAACGATTTTGTGAAAAATAATAAATAATATATAATAGTGGAGAATTAGTTATACAATTACAAATTGGAGGTAAATTAAATTAATAATAATCTTGAAATATTTGCTTATTATTAACAAGTATCAGTTACGGGGAAGTCATGAAACAAATTGTGAAATTAATTACAAATATTTATTGTTGCAGGTGCAACAATTGTAGTCTTTAATGTGACTGCAAATATTAAGCCTGTTTCTTTCTTAATCAAGAAACTGATTCATTTCAATAATTCACAGAAAAATAACCAATGAGAATTTTTGTTAACATTAAAAAATTCTTGCCTCATTTTAATGAAACAAATCTGGTACTAAATTTTTTAAAATGATTTTATAATACAGATTATTTTACTTTGATTAAGTAGAATACTACTGCTATTTAATGTAAATACACATAAATATATTTATTGCACACACACACACACACACACATTTATCAGAGAATAAGAGTGGCATGGAACAGACTTAGATTGCCAGCAAATGCTAGCATTCAAAAAAAAGTTCACAACTGCTCTTTTAATGCTGTCATTTGTTTCAAAAATTAAAACCACATATATGTACATATATGTATGCACACACATATACACACACACCCAGAGAGGAGGGGAGGTGTCAATCTAATAGGTCATACTTCTAACTAGGCTGATTTTACACAAGATATTTCAGAAAATGTTCTTATACTAATCTGTGATGGATTCACACTATCAATAGGTTTTTCCTAAGCCTGCCAAATGCACTAGAAAGTCTCAGGGTAAGATGAGGAGCTAGGTTATTCAGAGGTCAGATGTGAGAGTAAAGTTGAGTGTTTTTATGACATTGCAGGATTGACAGTTTGAGCCTGTGAAAAGAGAAGATTTGGTGGGTAAGGTGAAACTAACAATGAAGTTTAAAACTACTTCTTCAATACATTTGGAGATACATGTGTGTGTATATAATAATATATACATTTATATATTTATTAAGTGTTTCTATAATACATATATTAATAGACATATATATTTGAGAGACCAAAATTAAGATAGCTAATGGAATTTGGAAATTTTTGATAAATCACTGTAGATGAAATGTGGGCAAAATTGTACTTTAGTGAGATAAATGAATTCATAAGGATACCATCAACAAAGCAGCACAGGTGCTGAGACGGAGTCGTGATTATTACTTGAAATGTGTAAAAAAGAAAATATTGACAGGAGTTTAATGAATAAAGCAAAACTAAGTGTCTCATAAGCATTGTGTAAATAAACCACATTTTCTGTATTCATTCTTCTGTCATGGACATCTGGGTTGAGCTGACCCCTATTGTTGAATTAGGGATGGCTGAAAGAAGCTGAGGAGAAGGGCAGTCCTGTAGGCGGACCAGCAGTCTCAATTAATCTGGACCCCTGAGATCTTTCAAACACTGGACCATCAAACAGGCAGCATACACCAGCTGATGTGAGGCCCCCAAAACACATAGAGCAGAGGACTGCTGGATCTGTGTTCATTCCGAGTTGATGCACCTAATCCTCAAAAGACTCGAGGCCCCAGAGAGTTTAGAGGACGTCAGGTGAGGTGGGGTTGGGGACATTCACGTACAGATATGAGGTAGGGAGAAAGTATGCGATGTGTAACAGTCAGTGTGGACGGGGGAAATAAAATACGGAGTGTAAAATTATAATTAACTAACTAACTAATTAATTAATTAAAAAAACTGTCTTGCAAGGTGTCTTAATCAGGTTTTCTATTCCTGAACTAAACTTCATGACCAAGAAGCAAGTTGGGGAGGAAAGGGTTTATTCAGCTTACACTTCCAAACTGCTGCTCATCACTAAAGGAAGTCAGGACTAGAACTCAAGCAGGTCAGGAAGCAGGAGCTGATGCAGAGGCCATGATGGGATGTTACTTACTGGCTTGTTTCCCCTGGCTTGCTCAGCCTGCTCTCTCATAGAACATGAGACTACCAACCCAGAGATGGTACCACCCATAAGGGTCCCTCCACCATTGATCACTAATTGAGGAAATGCCCCATAGCTGGATCTCATGGAGGCACTTCTCAACTGAAGCTCCTTTCTCTGTGATAACTCCAGCCTGTGTCAAGTTGACACACAAAACCAGCCAGTACACAAGCATACCTGGAGAAATGTTGTGTGATTGTGAGGTGGGAACAAAATTGAGAACCCACTGAAGAAGGAAATAAGCCCTTGGTCATCAGTTCTTTCTATTTTTGTAAGAATACAGTTCTTAGGTGAACATTGCCTCTTAGCTTAGACACACGAATGTGGAGTTCAGATGAAACAGGTAAATATAGAGAGAAAACTTGGGAATCTGTTATTTTATAGGATGTTGTGGAGGGAGACTTGAATTTTTTTTTTAAAACCATACCTAAAAGTTAGCCTTCCTGATTGGAATCCTGAACCCATTCATCAGATACTCTTATCTGACAATTAATTTCAGATGAATTCCCAACACTTCAAATGTCAGTTTCTAAGCTTTGTCATTATTGTGAGTCATAAGCTATCTATTACTTTTATAAAATATTGAAGAATTTAAAATTTAAAAGAAGATTTCTGTGCACATTCGCGCTGACTGCTACTATTTAAATAAACCATGACAAGGAAAATAAATCTTTGTTTTTCAGGAGCATTCTAGGACCATGTAGTGAAAGATGTCCACAGGTCTGCATGTACACAAACCACGGTAAAATAGAGAAAGAATATAGCAGGTAGAAATGGAAAAATCATAAGGACAAGACCATACATGTTTTATGCCATAAGGAAAATACAAGAGACTAACTCAGAATAGAGAAAACTCTGCAAGAAAAAATGTTAAGGCATGAAAGGGCGTGTAAAACAAAATCAGCATTAGCTGTTCTTCATTCATGAGTTAACAAAGCATGAACCTCCTCTCTGAATGATACATATTTGTTAAAAAAAAAAAAGGAGATACTAATTACTGTCAAGGTAGTGCATAGGATAACTGGGCATAAAATTTTCTCTAGATACATTTTTCTCAAGTTAAATTTGATTTTATTTTCTTTTTGAGTGTCTAGGTTCTTCCTACATGAGATAGAAAATTTCACAATTATTGGCAGTGGAGTTGACTTCTGCCAAATGAAAAATTTGTTCTATATTTCATCTTTAAATCAATACATCACCCTCTGAATAGGAATTGAATCCACCTAACTGCATCAGCATGAACATGGGCTTATTATTTGAGGTGTGGGAAGAGACTGTTGTTATTCTTTTGACAAACATCCTGCTGTTCAGGTTTTTGTAATGTTTTAGAAGCATACAGGGCAGGCTGCCAGGGCTGCTCTATTTCAAAGATAGATTTACTTTGTAAATGCTGAAACTGGACATATTAAAGGCTTTGACTTGGATGGGGATGTTCGGGGTGTTGCACAGATAATAAGGGGGCTCTGATGAATTAAGTATATGTGTTCCTGTGGGGCAATGGAAATAGAATGGATTCATAATGAAATTTCAACCCTGCAGCTGTGTTTCACCTAAAACACTCTGTTAATAGGATTTTTCTCTTCCTCGGGCCTAAACTAGCTAGGAATATAGAAGATAAGTCTCTCTGTGACAGAAACTTTAATTTCCACTGAAAAAAATTATTTATAGAGAGAAATTTATGTAAAGGTAAATAATTTATTTACTTAAGAATGTTACGAATTTTACTTATCAAATATGTTTGTAACACAATGAGACAAATGTTTTGGCATAGGTAATGTTTCTTTCAATTATTATTGATATAGGTCTTACTTTTCCAGGAATGTGTCACACTGCTCAATTGCATGCCAGAGATCACATGCCATCCTTTTGCAATTAAACACACCTACATTTTCTATTAAATAAAATACTAGAATGCTAACATACCTACTGTAGAATCTAAGAAACATTTAAGATTCTCCAAACACTCCATTCCTCCCCCCCCCCTGAATTTTTAAGTTTATACAGCAAGCTATAAGAATCTGGCTTGAAGAAGATGATTAATAAATTCATGATGGACAAAATGCTTTCAATTTATATAGTTAAAAAAGCTGAAACTCTCTCTCCAATTAGAAATGCCTTATTGAAAATTAGGATTGCTCCTTAATTGGGTCAAGGACTGTGAGAAAGACTTTATATGACCTGGAAGAAGGTATGACTATTCCAAATGCATATTACCCTCTCTGGATTCATGTGTCCATCCATCCTGCCAGTTCTTAGGGTATTCAAAAGATTGTTTTCTCTCACCATATTGTCAGGCTTTCCAATGTGTCTTCTGAAGACCAATAAACCAGGGGAAGAGGTAGTTTGAGCTGCTTGTCTGAAGCAGCTGACAGCGCCATGTATGTTTCTGCCAGTTTTCTTGCAATTCTCTCTCCATCACATAAATGTGATGTTCCAAACAGCATCTTCCCCTCCAGTCCGGATGCTATTTTGTTTTTTGTTTTGTTTTTGTTTATTTCTAAGTTTTTTATTTACATTCCAAATCATTTCCCCTTTCTCATTTCCTCCCTCCCCGAAAGTCCCATAAGCCCCCTTCCCTCCCTCTTTTCCACATTCAACCCCCTCTCACTTCTCTGTCCTGGCATTCCCCTACATCCAGTCTCTCCATTACCAGGGGTCTCTCCTTCCTTCTTCTTGGAAATCTATTGATATGTGAATTGTGTCTTGGGTATTCCGAGATTCTGGGTTAATATCCCCTTATCAGTGACTGCATACCATGTGTGTTCTTTTGTGATTGGGTTACCTCACTAAGGAAGATATTTTCAAGTTCTGACCATTTGTCTAGGAATTTTGTGAATTCATTGTTTTTAATTGCAGAGTAGTATTACATTGTGTAAATATACCACATCTTCCAGTCCGGATTCTAAAATGAGAACAAAACATGAAACAAAAGCAAAGCTGCTGGTCTTAACAGGAGCAAGAAACAAACCTTTATCAATGGCACTGAGAATTCTAACCATGGCAATACTCACCAGAACTTTAAGTCTTGTTATGGGTTTTACTGTATTTTCTGAAAGTAAATCAATAAGGAGTCAGAGATTAGCAGCAATTATTTTACAAGTTACTCTAGAGCCATGACTGAATTTAGCAATTTGAATTCTCAAAGTCTAACATACAACATGACACATTGCAGATAATAATTATCTATTGTCTGATAGATGAATGCATAAGTGGATAAATGACAAAATGATGCATACATAAAGAGATATATACGTTCTGGAGATTCAAGAAGAGATGGATATCTTCAAGGGATGCTCAAGGGAGGCACATAGCAAATTGTAATTGTTAAAAACCAGAACTAAAATGTTTGACACTGAAATTTAGATAATTTAGACATCACAGTACCTCCTGGATCTCAGGAAAAGGTAGGAAACTGTTGTGGATAGCCCTGGGATTGTATTTTAATGCTAATTCTACTTCTGGGAGGGCTGCAGACAAGATGTTAATCAAGTATACAAGTGCCTTGTGAACTTTTCTCCCCACCTTAACTTTTCAAATAAAGGCTAGAGCCAATGACTGGGCAGGAGGAAGGGGAAGGAGCTGAGAGTTTGGGTGAGGAGAAAAGGATCGATGGGAAAGGGGAGGAGCTATGGAGGATTCACAGAGAAGCTGGAAAGCTTGTGAGCTGGAGAAAGCGCAAGTTATATGGATAATATAGATGGAATAGAGTAGTGTGGTGGGAGATCCGTCCAATCTAGGCTTAAAGCTTATATTGTTACTGATTGAGTTGAAATTTCTTTTACCAGATAATTGGGTTGGAAAAATATAGCAACAGCAAATGATTTCAGGTCATGCATTCTGTGGGATCTTCTCTATGTTACAGGAATGGTCTGCCTGTAGGGGGGAGCAGTTTTCAGATATCTATGCAGTTTAGCTGTTGAGGTTTAGAAGTGTATCAGCAAATTGTCCTTCTTAAGAGACCCAAAGAACTCCACCAGAGAACTCCTACAGCTGATAAACTACTTCAGCAAAGTGGCTGGATATAAAATCAACTCAAGCAAGTCAGTAGGCTTCCTATACTCAAAAGATAAGCAGGCTGAGAAAGAAGTAAGAGAAATGATACCCTTCACGATAGCCACAAACCATATAAAGTATCTTGGTGTGAATCTAACCAAACAAGTGAAAGATCTGTATGACAAGAACTTCAAGTCTCTGAAGAAAGAAATTGAAGAAGACCTCAGAAGATGGAAAAATCTGCCATGCTCATGGATTGGCAGGATTAATATAGTAAAAATGACCATCTTGCCAAAAGTAATATACAGATTCAATGCAATCCCCATCAAAATCCCAACTCAATTCTTCATAGAGTTAGAAAGAGCAATTCAAAAATTCATCTGGAATAACAGAAAACCCAGGATAGCTAAAACTATTCTCAAGAGTAAAAGAACCTCTGGGGGAATCAGTATCCCGGACCTCAAGCTGTACTACACAGCAATAGTGTTAAAAACTGCATGGTAGGCCATTCCCCCGTAGGGTGATCTGCTCCGCCAAGAGAGAGCAGAGTGCACTCCGCCATCTTTGCTCCAGTGTCCAGGTAGTTGGGACCCCCAGGCTCAGAGACAGACAGGCATACTATCACTTGGGTCTCAGGCAGCTTGTGTGTACCCTGCTCCAAGTGCTGAGCAGATCTGCAGTAACCAGCGCACCAGCTCTGCTGTGGGACTTCTGCCTTGTAGAGGGAGCCCCGCACTGGGCAGGAGGCTACCAGTTTCCCTTTGGTGACCTCTGTTCCTGGATCGACTGCACTAAGGAGACAGGTACCCAAGTTCTCCCCAATATAACATCACTTGGAACCCGGTCTGTTGGGGCTTCCATCTGCTCCCAAGAGCAGGACAGTGCTGCAGTCGTCTGGGCGCCAGCTCTGCTGTGGGCCATCCCCCCTGCAGGGTGACCAGCACTGCTGAGAGAGTGGAGAGTGCACGCCACCATCTTTGCTCCACCACCAGGGCAGCTGAGACCACCAGGCTCAGAGACAGACAGGCATAATTTCTCTTGGGTCTCAGGCAGATTGTGTGTACCCTGCTCCCAATAGCTGGGCAGGTCTGCAGTAATCGAAGAACCAGCCCTGCTGTGGGACTTCTGCCCTGCAGAGGGACGCCCCCTCACCCCCTGGAAGAGATCACAGACCCCTGCACAGGGCAGGAGCCTACCAGCCTCCCTTTGGCGACCTATGCTCCAGGAATCCACTACGCTGAGCCTTTGGATATGCAGGGATTCCCCAATATAACATCACTTGGGGCAAGGAACATCAGGGATCCAAAGTCACTCAGGAGCAGGGCAGGCCCCAGAAATTGGTGCCAGGGGAATCCTAGTAAACCAGGGGTGTCAGAAATAGCTTTGCAGGCTCACAGGAGGTCCAACCAAAAGCCAGTGACAGCAGGACCAACTAATACCAGAGGTAACCAGATGGCAAAAGGCAAACGTAGGAATGATACTAACAGAAATCAAAGTAATGTGGGACCATCCGAACCCAACTCTCCAACAGCAGCAAATCCTGGATACCCCACCACACCCGAAAGACAAGATCTGGATTTAAAATCACTTCTCATGATGCTATTAGAGGATCACAAGGACACAAATACATCTAATAAAGAATTACAGGAGACCATGAATCAACGTTTAGAAGCCCTTACAAACAAAACACAAAAATTGATTAGAGAAATGCAAGAGAACATGGATCAACAGATGGAGGCCCACAAGGAGACAACACAAAAATCGCTTAAAGAAATGAATCAACGGGTAGATGCACTCACAAAGGAATCACAAAAATTGCATAAAGAAATGCAGAAGAATATGAGTCAACAGAAGGATGCCCATAAGGAGGCAACACAAAAATTCCTTAAAGAAATGAATCAACGGTTAGATGCCCTTACAAAGGAAACACGAGAACTGCTTAAAGAAATGCAGGAGACGATGGATCAACAGATGGATTCCCATGAGGAGGAAACACAAAAATCACTCAGAGAAATGCAGGAGAACATGGGTCAACAAGCAGAAATCCTGAAAGAGGTAATGCAAAAATACCTTAAAGAAATACAGGAAAATACAAAAAAAAAAAACAACTGAAGGATCTCAGCAAATCCATCCAGGATCTAAAAAAGGAAGTAGAAACAACTAAGAAATCACAAAGGGAGACAACTTTGGAGATAGAAAACCTTGTGAAGAAATCAAGAGTCATAGATGCAAACATCAACAATAGAATACAAGAGATGGAAGAAAGAATCTCAGGTGCTGAAGATTCCATAGAAAGCATCGACTCAACAGTCAAAGAAAATGCAAAATGCAAAAAACGTGTAACCCAAAACATCCAGGAAATCCAGGACACAATGAGAAGACCAAACCTAAGGATTATAGGTATAGATGAGAGTGAAGATTTGCAACTTAAAGGGCCAGTGTATATCTTCAACAAAATTATGGAGGAAAACTTCCCTAACCTAAAGAGAGAGATGCTGATGAACGTACAAGAAGCCTACAGAACTCTAAACAGACTGGACCAGAACAGAAATACCTTCCATCACATAATAATAAAAACACCAAATATTCTGAAATAAAGAAAGAATATTAAAAGCAGTAAGAGAAAAGGGCCAAGTAACATCCAAAGGAAGATCTATCTGAATCACATCAGACTTCTCACCAGAGACTATGAAAGCCAGAAGATCCTGGGTAGATCTCATGCAGACACTAAGAGAGCACAAATACCAGCCTAGACTACTATACCCAGCAAAACTCTCAATCCCCATAAATGGAGAGACCAAGATATTCCATAATAAAACCAAATTTTCACAATATCTTTCCACAAACCCAGCCCTGCAGAGGATAATAGGTGGAAACAGCCAATACAAGGAGAGTAACAACACCCTGGAAAAAATGAGATAGTAACCTTCTTGCATCAAACACAAAAGTAGATAACCACACAAACATAAAGATAGCATCAAGAATGGCAGGTGGCAATAATCACTATTCCTTAATCTCTCTTAATGTCAATGGTCTCAATTCCCCAATAAAAAGACATAGACTAAAAGACTGGATATGTAAAAAGGACATAGCATTTTGCTGCATGCAGGAAACACACCTCAGTGTCAAAGACAAACACTACCTCAGAGTAAAAGCTGGAAAACAATTTTACAAGGAAATGGTCCCAAGAAACGAGCCGGAGTAGCTATCCTAATATCAGATAAATTTGATTTTCAACCTAAAGTCATCAAAAAAGACACAGAAGGACACTGCATACTGATCAAGGGAATAATCCACCAAGAAGAACTCTCAATTCTGAATATCTATGCTCCAAATGCAAGGGTAACCTCATTCGTAAAAGAAACTTTACTAAAGCTCAAAGCACACATCGCACCTCACACAATAATAGGGGGTGGCTTCAACACCCCGCTCTCTGAAATGGATCGTTCTGGAAAGCAGAAACTAAACAGGGACACAGTGAATCTAATTGAAGCCTTGGACCAAATGGAACTAACAGATATATATAGAACATTTCATCCTAGAGCAAATGAATACACCTTCTTCTCAGCACCTCATGGTACCTTCTCCAAAATCAACCATATAATTGGTCACAAATCAGACATCAACAGATATAAGAAGACAAACTAATCCCATGCCTCCTATCAGATCACTATGGAATAATGGTGGTCTTCAATGGCAACAAAAACAACAGAAAACACACATACACACGGAGGCTGAACAATGCTCTACTCAATGGTAACTTGATCAAGGTGGAAATAAAGAAAGAAATCAAAGACTTTTTGATATTTAATGAAAATGAAAGCACAATGAAAGCAGTGCTAAGAGGAAAATTCATAGCACTGAGTGCCACCACAAAGAAATCGGAGACAGCATACACTAGCAGCTTAATGACACACCTGAAAGCCCTGGAACAAAAAGAAGCAAATACACTAAAGAGGAGTAGAAGGCAGGAAATCATCAAACTCAGGACTGAAATCAAGTAGAAACAAATAAAACCATAAAAATAATAAACAAAACGAGGAGTTGGTTCTTTTAGAAAATCAACGAGATAGATAAGCTCTTAGCCAGACTAACCAGAGGGCACAGAGACAGTATCTAAATTAATAAAATCAGAAATGAAAAGGGAGATATAACAACAGAAACAGAAAATTCAAAAAATCATCAGATCCTACTACAAAAAGCTGTATTCAACACAACTAGAAAATTTCGAGGAAATGGACAATTTCCTAGACAGATACCAAATACCAAAATTAAATCAGGATCAAATAGACTATCTAAACCATCCTATAACCTCTGAAGAAATAGAAGTCGTCATTGGAAGTCTTCCAACCAAAAAAAGCACAGGTCCAGATGGTTTTAGTGCAGAATTCTATCAGACCTTCAAAGAAGACCTAACACCAATACTCTTCGAACTGCTCCACAAAATAGAAACAGAAGGAACACTACCCAACTCATTTTATGATGCCACAATTACGCTAATACCAAAAGCACACAAAGATCCAACAAAGAAAGAGAATCTCAGGCCAATCTCTCTTATGAATATCGATGCAAAAAGTCTCAAAAAAATTCTTGCCAACCGAATCCAAGAACATATCAAAACGATCATTCACCAAGATCAAGTAGGCTTAATCCCAGGGATGAAGGGATGGTTCAATATAAGGAAGTCCATCAATGTATTCCACTATATAAACAATCTCAAAGAAAAAAACCACTTGGTCTTCTCATTAGATATTGAGAAAGCATTTGACAAAATTCAGCATCCTTTCATAATAAAGGTCTTGGAAAGATCAGGAATTCAAGGCCCATATCTAAATTTAGTAAAAGCAATTTACAGCAAACTGGTAGCCAACATCAATCTAAATGGAGAGAAACTTGAAGCAATCCCACTAAAATCAGGGACTTGACAAGGCTGCCCTCTCTCTCCATATCTTTTCAATATTGTACTTGAAGTTCTAGCTCGAGCAATTATATAACAAAAGGAGGTAAAAGGGATACAAATTGGAAATGAAGAAGTCAAACTACCACTATTTGCAGAAATATGATATTATACTTAAGAGACCCAAAGAACTCCATCAGAGAACTCCTACACCTGATAAACTACTTCAGCAAAGTGGCCGGATATAAAATCAACTCAAGCAAGTCAGCAGCCTTCCTATACTCAAAGGATAAGCAGGCTGAGAAAGAAGTAAGAGAAATGATATCCTTCACGATAGCCACAAACCGTATAAAGTATCTTGGTGTGACTCTAACCAAACAAGTGAAAGATCTGTATGACAAGAACTTCAAGTCTCTGAAGAAAGTAATTGAAGAAGACCTCAGAAAATGGAAAAATCTGCCATGCTCATGCATTGGCAGGATTAATATAGTAAAAATGACCATCTTGCCAAAAGCAATATACAGATTCAATGCAATCCCCATCAAATCCCAACTCAATTCTTCATAGAGTTAGAAAGAGCAATTCAAAAATTCATCTGGAATAACAGAAAACCCAGGATAGCTAAAACTATTCTAAAGAGTAAAAGTACCTCTGGGGGAATCAGTATCCCGGACTTCAAGCTGAACTAAAGAGCAATAGTGTCAAAAACCACATGGTATTGGTACAGTGACAGGCATGTAGATCAATGGAACAGAATTGAAGACCCAGAAATGAATCCACACTCCTATGGTCACTTGATATTTGACAAAGGAGCTAAAACCATCCAGTGGAAAAGAGATATCCTTTTCAAAAAATGGTGCTCGCTCACCTGGAGGTCAACATGCAGAAGAATGCAAATTGTCCCATTCATATCCTTGCACTAAGCTCAAATCCAAGTGGATCAAGGTCCTCCACATAAAACCAGACACACTGAAACTAGTAGATAAGAAACTAAGGAAGAACCTTGAACATATGGGCACAGGGGAGAATTTCCTGAATAGAACTCCAGTAGCTTATGCTCTAAGATCACGAATTGACAAATGGGACCTCATTAAATTACAAAATTTTTCCAAGGCAAAAGACACTGTCAAAAAGACAAAGCGGCAACCAACTAACTGGGAAATGATCTTTACCAACCCTACATCTGACAGAGGGCTAATATCCAATATATACAAAGAACTCAAGATGTTAAACTCCAGAGAGGCTAGTAACCCTATTAAAAATGGTGTACAGAGCTAAACAAAGAGTTCTCACTTGAAGAATATCTAATGGCTGTGAAGCACCTAAAGAGATGTTCATCATCCTTAGTCATTAGGGAAATGCAAATCAAAACAACCCTGAGATTCCATCTCACACCAGTCAGAATGGCTAAGATCAAAAACACAGGAGACAGCAGTTGTTGGTGAGGATGTGGAGAAAGAGAAACACTCCTCCACTTCTGGTGGGATTGAAAGCTGGTACTACCACTCTGGAAAGCAGTCTGGCGGTTCCTCAGAAAACTGGGCATGACACTCCCGGAGGATCCCATTATACCACTCCTGGGCATATACCCAGAGGCTTTACCTGCATGCAATATGGATACATGCTCCACTATATTCATAGCAGTCTTATTTATAATAGCTTGAAGCTGGACAGTACCCAGATGTCCCTCAATAGAGAAATGGATTCAGAAGATGTCGTATATTTACACAATGGAATACTAATCTGCAATTAAAAATAATGAATTAACGAAATTCCTAGGCAAATGGTCAGAACTTGAAAATATCATCCTTTGTGAGGTAACCAAATCACAAAAGAGCACACATAGTATGCAGTCACTGATAAGGGGATATTAACCCAGAATCTCGGAATACCCTAAACACAATACACCTATCAATAGATTTCCAAGAAGATGGAAGGAGAGACCCCTGGTCCTGGATGACTGGATGTAGGGGAATGCCAAGACAGAGAAGCGAGAGGGGGTTGAATGCGGAAAAGAGGAAGGGAAGGGGGCTTATGGGACTTTCAGGGAGGGAGGAAAGGGGAAATGGAAAAGGGGAAATGATTTTGAATGTAAATAAAAATATATATATATAAAAAAAAAGAAACTCTAAAATCTTTCATTGCGTGGATGTGGTCCAGACTGCCTTTTGTTTCTGTACTGGCTGCAATGATATTTGTAAAGTGCTTTGTAAAAATTAGATTACGTCTTAAATCAATAATTCTGTTTAATTGAACTGATGAATATTTATCTTTAGAATTATTTCATTAATATTGCATTAAAAATGTATCATTCTTTGTAAATGCTATTCATTGTGATATAATGATACATACCTGAGGAGTATTGCAAGTTTTATGTCGAAAATGTTATTAATCATTCCACTCATTTACATCTCAAATGATATCCCAATTTCCTGTTACTCCTACACAAAGCTCCCATCACAATGACCCTCTCCTCCCTCCCCTTTTTCTTTATGAGGATGTTTCCCCACCCACCCAACCTCTCCCACCCTACTGTCCAGCATCCCCCTAAGCTGATGTATCAAACCTATACAAGATCAAAAGCCTCCCCTCCCATTGATGTCAGACAAGGCCATCCTCTACTTCACATGTATCTATAACCAAGGAATCCTACCTGTACACTCCTTTGTTGGTGGTCTAATCCCTGGGAGCACTGAGTGGTCCAGTCAGCTAATGCTGTTCTTCCTATGGGGTTGCAATCCTCCACTACTCTAATCCTTCTGCCTGCTCCCCTCTCTGTTTCCCCAAGTTCAGTCTGATGGTTGGCTGTGAGCATTCGAATCTGCATTGGTCAGTTGCTGGCAGAACCTCTCCGGGAACAGTCATACCAGGTTCTTGTCGACAAGTGCCTCTTGGCAACAGTAACAGTGTGAGGGCTTTATGTCTGCAGACTGGACAGACTCCCAGGCGGGGCAGTCTCCAGATGGCCTTTCCTTTAGTCTCTGCTCCATTTGCTGTCTCTGTCTTTCCACTGGGCAGGAACATTTCTCATTTTTGGTTAAAAACTTAGAGAAGGGTGGGTGCCCTCCCCAATATTTCCTTCTCTTCCTCTCTCCCTTTCAGGTTCCCACTCCATCCACCTACTACAATCATCCTGAGAAGTTAGACTCAAGCAAAACAAATTTAAAAATGGGGTACAGAGTTAAACAGAGAATTCTCAACTGCGGAATCTCTATTGGCTGAGAAGCACTTAAAGAAATGTTTAACATCCTTAGTCATCAGGGAAATGCAAATCAAAACAACCCTGAGATTCCACCTCACACCAATCAGAATGGCTAAGATCAAAAACACAGGTGATAGCAGATGCTGGTGAGCGTGTGGAGAAAGTGGAGCACTCCTCCATTGCTAATGGGACTGAAAACTGGTTTGTGGAAATCAATATGGCAGTTGCTGAGAAAATGGAGACATGCTCCACTATGTTCACAGCAGCCTTATTTATAATAGCCAGAAGCTGGAAAGAACCCAGATGTCCCTCAATGGAGGAACGGATACAGAAAATGTGGTACATTTACACAATGGAGTATGACTCAGCTATTAAAAACAATGAATTCATGAAATACAAATGGAAATAAATAGAACTAGAAAATATAATCCTGAGTGAGATAACCCAGACACAAAAGAACACACATGGTATGTACTCATTGATATCCACAGTGGATATTAGCCTAAAAGCTCACAATGTCCACTATATAATCCACAGACCATATGAAGCTTAGGAGAAAGAAGACCTGGGTGTGGATGTTTCCTTCTGCTTTAGTGCCCAATCTTTACCTGTGACCTACATGGATACTTACCATTCCAAGCTATCTAAACATTACATACTATGGTCTCCTCCATTTACCAGTTCATCAAAGCAAGTCTGATATTCAGTTGTTTAGAAGTCTACTACTCAAAGATTTGGTTAAAACAAAGATGTCCTTAGGAGCAGGGAAGACTACTTGCCCCTCACTGAGACAGTGTGCCTGTCCATCTCAGAATCCTCTCCCTCTGTGCAGTCTCTTGCAGAATGTCTATTATGAAGCACTCGGAGAGTGATCCCTCATATCCTACTTTATACCTTATCTCTTGTCCACTGGTGAAAGCTTGGGAATGTTTTCATAGGCTTTCTTGGTCTCTTTCTTTGAAGATACCTCAACACTCCATTGCTTCCATGAGGTTGCTCACAAATGATGTGGCTTTGTCTGTTCCTTTTTCTGCTTCTGAAAATTTCCATGATATCCAACTTGCCTGCCCTATTGTTGGTCTCTTAAACTCTAGTAAACTTGTCCTCTTGCGTCACTTAGAATCTCTTTTATAAAGTTTTACTAAGACTCAAATTCCCAAAGAGAAAAGCTCTATACCCTCAGGAATATGATTGATACTCATTCTCTAAATAGGTCTCACTTCCCCATGCCCTCTCCTGAACCCAAGGCCACATATTCCTTTTTCAAAATACAGAGCTCTTTTTCTTCCCTACGAAACAGGAAATCAGAAACCAAAAGGAAATTTTATGGAATATTCATCAATTAAGTGGCATGAAGTATCTCTCTTCACTCTGATACATAGGAGGGAACCCTTCACTGCCACTTTTGCTTTAGCTTTCTTCAGGGCACCTGCCATCTCTTTGTTAATGTTATTAACCATTTTCTAGTAATTTCTTACCCTAGAGGACAATTTGCCTCATTGTCTGCCTTGAAATTCAGAACTGAAATGTCTTATGGGGCCATATCACATTGCTTCTATCAGGAGATAGAATATGTTAGATGCATAACACTGTCTTTCATAGCAGAAAAGGTTCCTTAATTTTTGTCTTACATTATTTTTTTCAGTAATCATTGTCTATTCAGTCTGTCAGCTACACTCACTGACACCAGATATAGCATGTAGTATTTAATTTGGAGGATGGTAAATAGTAGCCTATTTCTACTGTCTAGAATTCCCAATGGAGAAAGCAGCTGGCTTCATTTGTAAATCTCTAAAATCAGGCAAGATTTAAGGATACATGATTATAGTAGGATTCTTTAGAGGCTGTACACATCTCACTGATTATTAGTTATCTAAATGGGGCTTGTTGGAGTTTAGATGGCTGCCAGGAAGGCAAATCTTGTTCTGTAGAAATGAAAGCGTGTAAAGCCTCTGGGTTTTCCTAGGCAAATGGTCAGATCTTGAAAATATCATCCTTAGTGAGGTAACCCAATCACAAAAGAACACACATGGTATGCAGTCACTGATAAGGGGATATTGACCCAGAATCTCGGAATACCCTAGACACAATCCGCATATCAATAGATTTCTAAGAAGATGGAAGGAGAGAACCCTGGTCCTGGAAAGACTGGATGTAGGGGAACACCAGGACAGAGTAACGAGAGGGGGTTGAATGGAGAAAAGAGGGAGGGAAGGGGGCTTATGGGACTTTCAGGGAGGGAGGAAACGGGAAAGGGGAAATGATTTGGAATGTAAATTAAAAAAAAATAAAATAAATCATTAAAAAAAAAGAAATGAAAGCGTGAATACAACAAAACTAAAGAAGTTTTAGGAGGAGCAAATTTTGAATATGGCATTTGGAACCAAGTTAGAATCATGTGACGATCTGGTCTGCATTTTCCGAGAAATTTTATGTTACTAGAATTGAATGTGCCATTTTCCTGCAAATGTTCATCACAAAGATTTATGTCATACTCTAAACAAATGAACTTAATAGAGTTTCACAAAGCAATATTACATAACTAAAATATTTTCAATACTTTGAGGTGAATAATTATGGAGCATATTTGCTTACATTTTAATATATAGACACCTATAGAATATATATAGTATATTCTCACTCAGATCTAAAGTCAGTCCTTAATAAGATAATACTTGCATGTATCAAAATCACAATACAGTCTTAATTAACTTTACTAAGACCCAGATTCTTTCCCTCAGTGTGGATTTATATAGGCTAGAAGTTTAAAATACATACTATTTTTTCTGTGAGGCTTACCTGTTGTGACTTTGCTATATAAAGATAATTTACTACTTTCTTTTTCTAAGGTTGTAACATAATGGAGAACAATTGGACAATTAGTTTTCAGTCTCTGGATGCTGAAAGAGAATATCATACTGATTAGTAATGAAGCTGGATAAATTGTAAAACTTAACTATATTCTTTATTTTTAAAACCCTTAATAGCACAAGTAATCTAAATAAATTGACATTATACCTATATTTTGTAAAGGATGTTCACAGGAGAATTAAATATTTAGAATTACAGATTTAATATTCTACCTGAAGAGTCTTACTATAAAGAAAACTATGATTCTATGACTTGGCCTGAGGATTTATTTTTAATTTTATGATGCTAATAAAAGTCTTCATTGTAGATTTATTTTAAAGGTTTATAAATTTAATGCTGGAGATACAGGCAGTTGTGAGTTACCAGATGATTCTGGAAACCATCCTCTGGTTTTCTGGAAGAGCACCAAGTATTCTTAATTGCTGAGCCACTCTTCAGCTATATAACTTATTTTCTTAAAGATAAATAATTTCTGAGATTAGATAACATTTTAAAAGTTTAGACCTTACACTTAGCTTACTTAACATTTCTCTTACTGTGCTAAGAGGTCACAGTATTTGATATTCTATTAGCAACCATCTCTTTATGTGGCTAAAATTTTACTTCTAGTTAGTATAAATAAATACATTTCAAAATTCCTTTTATTGTTACATTATAATGAGAAATCATTTTCAAAAATTTTTGCAGTTTGATAGGCTGGAATAATATATAGTGATCAAATTAGGGTAACTATTGTATTATTTCTTTTATGATGTCATTAAATTATTATTTCATTATAATATAAATTTAAGCTCCTACTTTAGCTCTTTCAAAGGTATATAATAGGATGTAGACTGTTTCATCTCACTATACAATAAAATACTAGAAATTATTCCTCCTACCTAATGAAATTCCTCATTCATTAAGTTCTTGGCATCATCCCTCCTTCTTTTCTTTAATAGACTCAAGTCATAACTATTCTGCTTTCTACTTGAAAGAAATTAACATTTTTTGTTCAAAGGAAGAGCAGTAACATCAGGGTTTTGACTTCCTTTTCGTATCCTAGCTCACTGAGCAGTAATTTATGTTCTATCCATGTCAAATCAAATGACAGCTTCAGATTCTCTTTTGATTATTCAATAGAATTCCACAGTGAATACATAGCACATTTTCAATGTCTCCACATCCATTGTAGCAAAACCTGATTGATTCCAACCCTTGGCTTATTTTAGTAGAACTACAGTAAGAATGAATGACTCTTTGGGATGCAGATTTTATTTTCTCTAGGATTCATACATAAAAATTAAGGAAGTTTGATAAACGGTCTTAGATTTTTGCAAGACATACTGTTAAAATACATGATCTGTAGTACTTGAGATTCTGATCAGCAACTTATAATTACTCTTTCTGTATATTTTGCCAGCATATTTAATATTTTTATATTATAGTCTTTAAGCTCATGGGAGTGCCTTTGAAGGCTTATGTATTTGGAGGCTTAGATTTTTCAAAGCCTACTTTACTTAAGGTTCTTAAGGACTTCAACTTGCCTACTAGCCCACTGATAAGATTTAAAGAAGAGAGATTAGAAATAGTTCCTTGGGATGATTCTACTCTTCTGATACCTGCAGTTATGTTCAATTCCAAACACCCAACACATGTCAGTAGCAGTAACTGGATCAAGCAGAACAGAAAGACTCAGCACAAGTCAGCAAGAAGTGGAGAGAATTAGCTGGAATACCATGAGAAATTCTTTGGCCTGTTTCTCTCTACAAGAGGAAGATCAATGAAGACCAGTGAAAACCAGTGAAGATCAGAAAAGCATTGCATGGTGTAGCAATGCAACAACATCCTTCTACTGTTTGTGGTGTTCTATTTATATTCTTTCTAAGCATCATGCACCCTCTCAAGTGTCTGTTTTTAACAAAACATCACATGCCCTCTCACAAGACAACTTACAAAAAATCACATGACACAACGGAGTTAAAGAAACCAGAAATTTCCAATACACACACACACACACACACACACACACACACACACACACAGCCATGCATGCATTTGGAACACCTGGGGATTGAAGACAAATATTCTTGCATATGGCACAAGTGGTCTACTACTGAACTAAATATCTAAAATCATGATCATAGTTTTCGTTTCTATTTTACACCAGATTACTTATTTACATGAATTTTAAAATTTATTTCTTATCCTTGTGAATGCCTTATTTTGGCAAGCATATATCCACATCACTTCATTTAAAATTGGATTGTTTTATTTCATAGCTGTTTACAATATTATTTTTAGTTTATTTTTTATTGCATTCATTATATATACATATATACATATAATATGTAAATATACATAAATAATATATATATATAGCCAAATACAAACATATGACTTTAGATATTTAGTTCAGTAGTAGACCACTTGTGCAATAGGTCTTCAATCCCCAGGTGTTCCAAATGCATGCATGGGTGTGTGTGTGTGTGTGTGTGTGTGTATTGGAAATTACATTTTACTATACTAAACCGCTAATATACGAATGTTTATTTTCTCATTCCTCAAATAATAATGTATACTATTTGAACAGTATATTTTTCTATTGAATAAGTGGTAATAGTGCAAATTCTCCTGCATAATATGTTACAATGTTGATGAGTTAAAATATATTGTATTATTTATATGGCAAAATAGGTTGAAAATAATGAATTGAAATTATTACTTAATATCTTTTATTTGTGTTATTTACTGGGTTTTATATTGGAAGGAAAGCATAAAGTTTTATTTAACATGCCACTTGTGCTACTGAAATATAAAATGTTCATTATATAAATCGTTTCTAGAGTTTTAAATACTGGACATTATTTATAGGCTTGTTGAATATAATTTTACATAATAATATAATATGTACAGGTAAACATACAATTCTATTAAAATATATTTAAGCACAATTAGCATAATTTAATTATTAATCCTTCTAACTATAATTCTAATTCAGGTATAACTCTTTGTAAATGATTTTCTGTTTTTTTATTTTGTTAATTAATCTTAAGTGTGCAGAAACAATATCATTCATAAATGAAACTTCTTTTAGTTGTAAATTTATATGTGTTTACTTAGTTTTAAAGTATTTTATGAATATAAATTTCATTAAAATATCATTGATATTTATATAAGCAATGGAATATGGCTTTTATTTAAAATAAAAGCATGATAAAAATATTTTCTGTTTATATCAGTTTACATTTCAGAAATAGGTTGCTTTGCAGACTTAATGGTTATTCTCTGAATTTTATCCCACATATTTCTTTTAGATACTCAAATGTATATTGCTTAGTCAATATTTTTCATACATTATTTTTTTAAAATTTACAAATTAGGCAATGTACTCTAAGAACATGTGTTTTTTGATTTTTATTTTTATTGAAAAATGAAGTAAAAGTAAGTGAAAACATTTTATGATAAAATTGAAGATTTATATGGAAAATATTTCTGATAAAATAGAAGAAATATATAGAAAAACACGTTAAAATTGACAATTTTCATGGAAAATTAAAGAGTAAAGTGGTAGACATAAAAAACATTGTTAAATTAATTGAAAAATGAAATAGAAACATTTTATGATAGAATTCAAGATTTACATGGAAAATATTTCTGATAAAATTGTAGAAAAATATAGAAAAACATGGAAAATTACACAGATAAAATGGTAGGCATAAAAATATTTCTCAGTTGATTGAAAGTGGAATTATAAACATTTTCTGATAAACTTGGAGATTTACATGGAGGATATTTCTGATAAATTTGAAGAAATATATAGAAAAACATGTTAAAATTGAAGATTATCATGGCAATAATACAGATAATGATAGGCATAAAAATAATTCTAAATTGAATGAGGAATTATAAATATTTTCAGGTAAAATTAAAGATTTACATGGAAAATATTTCTGATAAAATTCAAGAAATAAATAGACAAACACATTAAAATTGATTATTTCATGGAAAATTGTACAGATAAAATGGTAGATATAATAAACCTTTCTAAATTAATGGAAGATGGAATTAAACCTTTTGTGATAAAATCAGAGATTTACCTTGAATACATTTCTGATAAAAAAAGAAATATATTGAAAAAGAAATTAAAATTGAAGATTATCATGAAAAATAATGCAGATAAAATGGTAGACATAAAAAATTGCTAAATTAGTTAAAAGATGAATTACAAACATTTTCTGATAAAATTGAAGATTTGCATGAAAAATATTTGTTAGTCTATGTCTTTTTAATAGGGGAATAGAGTCCATTGATGCTAAGAGATATTAAGGAATAGTGATCATTGAATCTTGTTATTTTTGATGTTATTTTTATGTTTGTGTGGGTATCTTCTTTTGGGTTTCTTGGAAGAAGATTATTTTCTTGGTTTTTCTAGAGTGTAATTTCCCTCCTTAAGTTGGTATTGTCCTTCTATTATCCTTTGTAGGTCTGGATTTATGAACAGATATTTTGTAAATTTGGTTTTATCATGGAATATCTTGGTTTCTCTACCTATGGTGATTGAGGGTTTTGCTAGGTATAGTGGCATTTGTGTTCTCTTAAGGTCTGTACGAGATCTGTCCAGGATCTTCTAGCTTTCATAGTCTCTGGTGAGAAGTCTGGTGTAATTCTGATAGGTCTGCCTTTATAAATTACTTCCCCCTTTTCTCTTACTGCTTTTAATATTCTTTCTTTGTTTAGTGCATTTGGTGTTTTGATTATTATGTGTTGTGAGGACTTTCTGATCTTGTCCAGTCTGTTTGGAGTTCTGACGGTTTCTTGTATGTTCATGGGCATCTTTTTCTTTAGATTAGGGAAGTTTTCTTCTATAATTTTGTTGAAGATATTTACTGGTCCTTTAAGTTGTTAATCTTCACTCTCTTTTATACCTATAATACTTAAGTCTGGTCTTCTTATTGTATCCTGGAGTTCCTGGATGTTTTGGGTTACAAGCTTTATTCATTTTTCATTTTCTTTGACTTTTGAGTCAATGTTTTCTATGGTATCTTCAGCACCTGAGATTCTTTCTTCAATCTCTTGTATTCAGTTTTTGATGCTTGCATCTATGACTCCTGAATTCTTTCCAATGTTTTCTATCTCCAGAGATGTCTCACTTTGTGATTTCTTTATTGTTTCTACTTCCACTTTTAGATCCTGGATGGGTTTGTTCAGTTCCTTCACTTGATTGTTTGTGTTTTCCTGTAATTCTTTAATGGATTTTTTTGTTTCCTCTTTAAGGGCTTCTGCCTGTTGACACATGTTCTCCTTTATTTCTTTAAGGGTTTTTGTGTTTCCTCTTTAAGGGCTTTTACCTGTTGGCCAATGTTCTCTTGTATTTCTTTAAGAGAGTTATTTAAGTCTTTCTTGAAGCCTTCTATAAGCATCATGAGATACAATTTTAAATCCAACTCTTGATTTTCTGGTGTGTTGGGGTATCTGGGACTTGCTGTGGTGGGAGAACTGGGTTCTGATGTTGCCAATTGACCTTGGTTTCTGTTGGTAAGGTTCTTGTGCTTGCCTTTTGCCAGCTGGTTATTTCTGTTGCTAGTTGGTCTTGCTGTCTCTGATTGGAGTTTGTTCCTCCTGTGGGCCTATAAGCCTGTGTCCTTACTACTGGGAAACCAACTCTCTTCTGTCAGGGTCTATGCACAGCCTGGCTTCCTGGTGCAAATGTCAGCCTGAAGACCTCTGTCCCAGCTGTTCCACTGATCTTATACCCTGTGAGCTCCTAGCTGTTTCACTCCAAGAAGAGGGGTCCTGAGACAGACTTGCAGGCTCACAGGAGGGACAAGCTCCCAGAGACAGCAGGACCAAATAACATTAGAGATAACCAGATGGCAAAAGGCAAATGCAAAGTTACCAACAGAAATTAAGAAACCTTGGCACCAACCAAATCCAGTTCTCCCACAACAGATAGTCCTGCCTACAGATAGCCGAACAGACTACAAAAGTAAGATTTGGATTTAAAATTACAGCTCATGATGCTGATAGGGGACATCAAGGAGGGCATAACACAGGTGTACAGGTAGAAGACCCTAAAGAATTACAGGAAAGCACAACCAAACTTGAGAAGGAATTGAACAAAACCATCCAGGATCTAAAAATGGAAGTAGAAACAATAAAGAAATCATAAAGGGAAACAACTTTGGAAATAGAAATCCAAGGAAAGAAGTCAGGAGTCATAGATGCAAGCATTAACAATAGAATACAAGAGAAGGAAGAGAGAATCTCAGGAGCAGAAACTACCATAGAAAACTTTGACACAACAGTCAAAGAAAATTCAAAATGCAAAAATCTCCTAACCCAAAAACTGCAGGAAATCCAGGAGAAAATGAGAAGACCAAACCTAAGGATTATATGTACAGAAGAGAGTGAAGATTTCCTGCTTAAAGTAAAAGTATATATCGTCAACAAACTTATAGAAGAAAACTTCCGTAACCTAAAGAAAGAGATGCCCATGAACATACATGAGTCCCACAGAACTCCAAATTGGTTGGGTCAGAAAAGAAGTTTCTCCCATCACATAATAATTAAAACATCAAATGCACTAGACAAAGAAAGAATATTAAAAGCAGTAAGGGAAATAGGTCAACTAACATATAAAAGTAAACCTATCAGAATTATACCAGATTTCCCACCAGTTACTATGAAAGCCAGAAAATCCTAGGCAGATGTCATATAGATCCTAAGAGAATACACATACCAACACAGGTTACTATGCCCAGCAAAACTCTCAATTACCATAGATGGAGAAACCAAGGTCTTCCATCACACACACAAAAAAATTACACAATATCTTGCCACAAATCCAGCCCTTCAAAAGAAAATGAATGAAAAACAGCAACAGAAGGAGGGAAACTTCACATTAAAAAGAGCAAGATAATATCTTCTTTAAATAAACCAAAAAAAAAAGAGAGAGAGAGAGAGCCACAAAACCATAACTCCACATCTAATAAAAAATAACATGAAGGAACAATCATTTCTCCTTAATATCTTTTAATACCAATGGACTCAAGCTTCCTATAAAAAGGCATGGACTAACAAACTTGATACATAAGCAGAACACAACATTTTTCTGCATACAGGAATCCCATCTCAGGCACAAAGACAGACACTACCTCAGAGTAAAAGGCTAGAAAACAGTTTTCCAAGCAAATGGTCCCAAGAAACAAGCTGGTGTAAACATTGTAATATAGAATAAAATCTACTTTCAAGGTAAAATAATCAAAAGAGATAAGGAAGGACACTTTCTACTCATCGAAGGATGAACTTTCATAAAAGAAACTTTACTAAAGCTCAAAGCACACATTGTAACTCACACAATAATAGTGGGAGAGTTCAACACCCCACTCTCATCAATGGACATACCAGGGAAACACAAACTAAACAGAGATATATTGAAACTAACAGAAGTTATGAACCAAATAGATTTAACAGGTAACTATAGAACATTTTATCCTAAAACAAAAGAATATACATTTTTCTCAGCATCTCAAGGTACCTTATCCAAAATTGACCATATACTCAGTCACAAAACAGACCTCAACAGCTATAAGAATACTGAAATAATCACATGCACCCTATCAGGTCAACTCAGGCTAAGGTTGGTCTTCAATAACAGCAAAAACCAGCAGAAAGCTCACATACATGTGGAAACTGAACAATATTCTACTCAGTGATAACTTGATCAAGGTAGAAATGAAGAAGGAAATTAAAAGTTTTTAGAATTTAGTGAAAATGAAGGCACAACATATCCAAACTTATGGGACACAATGAAAGCAGTGTTAATAGGAAAACTCATAGCCCTGAGTGCCTTCAAAAAGAAACTGGAAAGAATATATGCTAACAGCTTGACAGCACAGCTGAAGGCTCTAGAACAAAAAGAAGCAAATGCACCCAAGAGGAGTAACAGGCAGGAAATAATCAAACCCAGCTGATATCAACCAAGTAGAAACAAAAAGAACTATACAAAGAGTCAACCAAACCAGGATCTGGTTCTTTGACAAAAGAAAAAAGATAGATAAACCCTTAGTAGAACTTACCAGAGGGCACAGAGACCATATCCAAATCAGCAAAGTCAGAAATGAAAAGTGAGATATAACTGTATATGGGATGGATCACTAGGTGGGGTGGTCTCTGGATGGACTTTCCCTCAGACTCTGATACACGCCTTGTCTCTGTACCTCCTTCTGTGGGTATTTGGTTCCCCCTTCTAAGAAGGACCAGAGTATTCATACTTTGTTCTTCCTTCTTCTTGGGCATCATTTGATAGGTGAATTGTGTCTTGGGTATTGTGAGCTTCTTGGCTAATATCCACTTATCAGTGAGTGATTATCATGTGTGTTCTTTTGTGATTAGGTTACCTCACTTAGTGATCCATCCCATATACAGTTACAAAACCCAGACACTATTATCAATGCCCACAAGTACTTGCTGACTGGAGAAGATATAGCTGTCACCTTGGAGGCTCTGCTAGTGCATGACAAATACAGAGGGGGATACTCTCAGCCAGCCATTGAACTGAGCACAGGGTCCCAGTGAGGGAGCTAGAGAAAGGACCCAAAGAGCTGAAGAGGTTTGCAGCACCATAGGAAAAACAACTATATGAACCACCCAGTACTCCCAGAGATACCAGGGACAAAAACATCAACCAGATAGTATACATGGTGTTACACATGGCTCCAGACGCATACGCAGCAGAGGATGGCCTTGTTGAATATCAAAGGGAGGAGAGGCTCCTGGTCCTGGAAAGGCTAGATGCAGCAGTATAGGGGAATACCAGGACAGGGAAGCAGGAGGGAGTTGAGGAAGAGGGGGAGAGGAGATGGCTTATGGTACTTTCCTGAAAGGGGTGGGGGTGAAACCAGAAAAGGGGAAATCACTTGAAATGCAAATAAAGAATATATCTAAGAAATAAAAGAAAAGGGAGACATAACAACAGATACTAAGGAAAGCCAAAAAAATATCAGATCCTATTACAAAAGTCTATACTCACAAAACTGGAAAATCTAAATGAAATGGATAATTTTCTAGACAGATACAAGGTTCCAAAGGATCAGATAAATTCCATAACCCCTAAATGAATATAAGCAGTCATTAATAGTCTCCCAACCAATAATAACCCAGGACTAGATGGATTTATTGCATAGTTCTATCAGACCTTCAAAGAAGACCTAATACCAATACTCTTCAATGTATTCCACAAAATAGAAACAGAAGGAACACTACCTACTTTGCTTTATGAAGCCACAATTGCTCTGATACTTAAACCACACAAAGACTCAACAAAGAAAGAGGAATTTAGACCAATTTCCCTTATGAATATCAATGCAGAAATATTCAAGAAAATTCTTGCCAACTGAATACAAGAACACATCAAAACAATCATCCACCATGATCAAGTAGGCTTCATCCCATGGATTCAGGGATGGTTCAATATACAGAAATGCATCAATGTAATCCTCTATATAAACAAACTCAAAGAAAAAACACAACATGAAGATTTCCTTAGATGCAGAGAAAGCATTTAACAAAATCCAACACCTCTTTATGATAAAAGTCTTGGAACGTTCAGGAATACAAGGCCCATACCTAAGAAATATACAGCAAACCAGTAGTCAGCATCACACTAAGTGTAGAGAAACTTGAAGTAATACCACTGAAATCAGTGACTAGTCAAGGCTGTCCACTCTCCCCCTATCTGTTCAATATAGTACTCGAAGTCCTGTCCAGAACAATTAGACAACAAAGGGATGTCAAGGGGATATGAATTGGAAAGGAAGAATTCAAAGTATCACTATTTGCAGATGATATGATAGTATAGTTAAGTGACCCCAAAAGTTCCACCAGAGAACTCCTCAACCTGATAAACAGCTTCAGCAAAGGGGCTGGATATAAAATTATCTCAAACAAATCAGTAGCCTTCCTATACTCAAAGGATAAAGAGTCTGAGAAAGAAATTAGGGAAATGACACCCTTCACAATAGTCACAAATAACATAAAGTATATTAGTGTGTCTCTAACCAAGCAAGTAAAATATCTGTATGACAAGAATTTCAAGTCTCTGAAGAAAGAAATTAAAGATCTCAGAAGATGAAAAGATCTCCCATGCTCATGGACTGGCAGGGTTAATATAGTAAAAATGGCCATCTTGCCTAAAGCGATCTACAGATTCAATGCAATCCACATCAAAATTCCAATTCAGTTCTTCATAGAGTTAGAAAGAGCAATTTCCAAATTTATCTGGAATAACAAAAAACCCAGGATATCTAAAAGTATTTTCAACAATAAAAGAACTTCTGGGAGAATCACCATCCTTGACCTCAAGTTATAATACAGAGCAATAGTCATAAAAACTGCATAGTACTGTTACAATGCCAGGCAGGTAGATCAATGTAATTGAACTGAAGAACCAGAAATGAACCCACACACCTGTGGTAACTTGATCTTTGACAAATAAGCTAAAACCATCCAGTGGCAAAAAGACATAATTTTCAACACATTGTTTTGGGTCAACAGGCAGTCAACATGTAGAAGGATGCAAATTGATCCATTCTTATCTCCCTGTACAAACCTCAAGTCCAAAGGAATCAAGGTCCACCACATAAAACCAGATACACTGAATCTTATAGAAGAAAAAGTGGGGAAGAACGTGGAGCATATGGGCACAGGGGGAAATTTCATAAACAGAACACACATAGATTGGGCTCTAAGATCAAAAATTAACAGATGGAACCTCATAATATTGCAAAGCTTCTGTAAGGCAAAGGATACTGTCAATAGGGCAAAAGGGCAACCAACAGATTGGGAAAAGATCTTTAGCAATCCTACACCCGATCTAATGCTAATATCCAATTTATACAGAGAACTCAAGAAGATAGACTCTAGAGGACCAAATGACCCTATTAAAAACTGGGACACAGAGCTAAACAAAGAATTCTCAACCGAGGAATACCAAATGGCTGAGAAACACCTAAATAAATGTTCAATATCCTTAATCTTCAGGAAAATGCAAATCAAAACATGCTTGAGTTTCCACCTCATGCCTGTCAGAATGGCTAAGATCAAAAACTCAGGGGACAGCAGATGCTAGAGAGGATGTGGAGAAAAGGGATCACTCCTATTTCGCTGGTAGGATTGCAAGCTGGTGATTCATGAAATTCTTAGGCAAATGGATGGAGCTAGAAAATATCATCCTGATTGAGGTAACCCAACCACAAAATAATACACACAGTATGCACTCGCTGATAAGTGGATATTAGCCCAAAAGCTTGGATTACCCAAGATACATCTCACAGACCACATGAAGCTCAAGAAGAAAGACCAAAATGTGGATACTTTGATCCTTCTTGGAAGGTAGATCAAAATACCCATGGCCCACAGCCAACTAACAGACTGATTGAGCATGGGGTCCCCAAAGGAGGCGCTAGAGTACACATGGAGGGACCCATGGCTCCAGCTACATATTTAGCTGAGGATGGCTGTTCCAGACACCAATGAGAGGAGAGGCTATTGGTTCTATGAAGGCTCGATGTAAGGGAATGCCAGGTTAGGAAAGTGGGGGTTGTTAAGCAGGGTGAGGGAGATGGGATGGGCATTTTCAAAGGGGTAATGAGGAAAGGGGATACCATTTGAAATGTAAATAAATATCTAATGAAAGAACAAAAATAAATCGTGCATAGAACTGCCACCAATATACTTGCTTGACTTTGTACCCTGTATGTTAAAAACATAAACAAGACAGGGAAGATGTTCCCGCTTATGCAATAGTGGCTTGACTGTTATGGATGAGACCAACCAATAGCCTTCCAGATGGATTTAGGACCTGTTGCACAAGTGTTCAAGCCTGATACTGTAAATCAGAAGAAATTTGTATGAGTTGGCTAGTTGTAGATTCTAATGTAGAAACAGCTTTTATGGTTTTTGTAGATCTGTGTCATGTGCCTATTGAACTGCCCTCTAAATATTTGTGATATGCCCATAGATCACTGTTAATTGTCAGCCCAAAATCCTAACCACTGACAAAGATGCTCATCAAGACTGATCCTGTGGACTAAGTCTTAGTAAATGGTGAACATCTCTAGTCACTCACTCCAGGGCTTGGGGCTCATTTTGGAAGATGGGGTTAAAAGAAAGTAAGAGTTGAGGAAGCTTTGAAACTGCCAACAGGCTGTGTAGCTTCAGGTTTCTCAGGTTTGTGAGCTGCTATCCAGGCTGGGGTGGGCTTTCATGATGCAGCTGTCTTTGAGTCATTTTCTGCTTCTATGAATAACACCTCACCCATATTTCTTAATAAAACTTGTTAGTTCACCCCTTTGAACTTTGATGATATCTGTACTTTGGCCTGTTGTGCCTTCCTTATCTGGAGTAAGTAGCTGAGTCTGTTTCATCTACTCAGGAAAACATTTATCACATAAGCAATTGAAGTTTGTATATAATATACAATGTTACTATGAATATTCTCATTTAATTATTTTGGTAAAGCAATTATAGCCATGTGCAACATTTCTAAGATGTGTACACACAGGTCATTCGAATTTTGCAAAATCAGTCCAACATATTCTCCCAAACTATTAACAATTTTGTATTCTTTTGTTTTGTTTTAGTTAATTTATTCTTTCTATTTACATGCCAATATCAGTCATACTTCTCCAAGTCACAAAAAAAAAAAGAAGAAGATATAGGCTCTTCCTTCACTTCCCACTCTCCTTCTCTTCTGAAAATGGTGAGCCTCCATTCCCAAGTTCAACTGCCTGCCTTGTGTATCGAATCACTGCAAGACTAGGCAAATCTTCTCACACAGAAGCCAGACAAGGTGGAACAGGTTTTAAAGGCATTCAACAGAATTGTAGAAAGCCCCTTCTCCAGTGGTTAGAGAAACCACAAAAAAACCTAGCTGTATGTCTGCTACAAAGGTTTAGGGGGCCTAGATCCAGCGCCTGCATGTTCTTTAGATAGTGGTCAGTCTCTATGGGTACCCATGTGTCCAGATTAGGTGACCCTCTAATGATTCATGTGCTGTTCTTGACTCCTCCAGCTACTTCAATCCTTCTCCCCACTCTTACTCAAGACCAAAGGAGCTCTACCTAATGTGCTGAGGATCTCTGCATCTGTTTCCATCAGCCGTTGGATGAAGTCTCTCAGGAAATAGCTATGCTAGTCTCATGTCTACAAGCATAGCAGTAGTGTCAGTGGTTGGCAATCTCAATGGGGTGGGTCTCAAGTTGGGCCAATCATTAGTTGGCCATTCCCTCCTTAAAACTCTGAAACATCTTTATCTCTGCATCACTTTAGGCTAGACAAATTTTGGTTGAAAGGTTTTTTTGGGTTAGTTGGGGTCCCCCTGTCACAATTGAAAGTCCTGCCTGGAAAAGGAGTAGCTGTTTGTGTCTCCATATCCCCCAATGATGCTAGGAGTCTCAGCTAGGATCACCACCATAAGCATCCAGGAGCAACCCTTGATCTCGGTTTCCAGGAATATCCCCTCATCATTTTGTATTCTCTCTCACAGTCTTCCTTCTTCCATACTTGATGGCACCCCTGTTTCCCTCCATACCCAAACAACAGACACAGAGGAAATGCAAAGAATAATTAGGTCTTACTTCAAAAGTCTGTTCTCAGCTTCTGGCTATTATAAATAAGGCAGCTATGAACATAGTGGAGCATGTGTCCTTGTTATATGTTTGAGCATCTTTTGGGTATATGCCCAAAAGCTGGGTCCTCAGGTAGCATTATTTCCAATTTTCTGAGGAACTTCCAAACCGATTTCCAGAGTAGTTGTACCAACTTGTAATCCCACCAGCAATGAAGGAGTGTTCCTCTTTCTCCACATCCTCACTAGCATCGGTTGTCACCTGAGTTTTTGATCTTAGCCATTCTGATGGGTGTGAGGTGGAATCTCAGGGTCGTTTTGATTTGTATTTCCCTGATGACAAAGGAGGTTGAACATTTATTTAAGTGCTTCTCAGCCATTAGAGATTCCTCAGTTGAGAATTCTTTGTCTATCACTGTACCCCATTTTTAGGAGGGTTATTTCATACTTTGGAATCTAACTTCTTTATATAATTTGGATGTTATCCTTCTATTATATGTAGGGTTGGTAACTAGAAAGTCCCAGAGGACAGACACCCAAGAGGTTCCCAGTACCCATCAGGGAGGACATTAGCCAAAATACCAAACAAAGGGAAGAAGAACCTATAGAGACCATATCTAGTGAATAGACACAGCCTCTGGTTGAGGGATGGGGCCACCCACCCACCTCAAAAATATTAACTCAGAATTCCTCCTGTCAAAAGGAAATGCAGGGACAAAAAGTGGAGCAGAAACTTAAGGAAAGACCATCCAGAGGCTGCCCTGCCTAGGAATCCATCCCATCTGTGTACACCAAACTCAGACATTATTGCTTATGCAAAGAACTGCTTGCTGACAGGATCATAGTATTGTTGTTCCTGAGAGGCTCTGCCAGAGTCTGACAATACAAATGAGGATGCTTGCAGTTGATCGCTGGAGTGAGCATGGGAACCCCAATGGAAAAGTTAGGGCAGAGACTGAAGGAGCTAAAAGAGTTTGCAACCCCACAGGAAAAACAACAATATTAACCAACCAGAGCCCCCCCCCCATCTCCTAGTGACTAAACCACCAACCAGAGAGTACACATGGGGAGATCCATGGCTCCATCTAGATATGTAGCAGAAGATTGCCTTATTGGGCATCACTCAGAAGGGAGTCTCTTGGTCCTGTGGAGGCTTGATGACCCAGTATAGGGGAATCCTAGGGCATTGATACAGGAGTGAATTGGGGCACACCCTTATACAGAGGGGGAGGTAACAGAGACTTTGTGGAGGAGAAACTGGAAAGGGGGATAACCTTTAAAATGTCAATAAACAAAATAACCAATAAAAATAAAAAAGAAAAAGAAAAGGAAGCCTGTACTCCACAAAATTGGAAAAGTTAAACAAAATGGACAATTTTATTTATAGATTACACTTTCCAACACTAAATCAAGATCAGAAAAAAAATATAATTGGACCTGAACCATCTTAGGAAACAAAAGCAAATAATAAAGTTCTTCCAATCAAAGGAAAGTGCAGGGTCAGATGATTTTAGTGCAGAATTCTACCAAATCTTCCAAAAAAAATAAAACCAATATTTCTCAAATTGTTTCACAATCTTGACATAGAAGGAACTTCTCCAAATGTATTCTATGAGGCCACAGTTACACTAATAACCAAACCACATGGAGACGCAACAAAAAAGAGAATTTCAGACCAATGTCTCCATTGAATATTGTTGAAAAAATAATAATATACTTGAAAACAGAATCCAACATGATAAAGTAGGCTTCATTCCAGTAATGCAGGGATGGTTCAATATATATAAATCCATTGTGATGGTTTGTATACGCTCAGACCAGCAAGTGGTACTATTAGATTGTGTGGCCTTGTTGGAGTGTCACTGTGGGTGTGGGCTTTAAGACTCACATCATAGCTGCCTGGAAGCCAGTATTCTGCTAGCCAACTTCAGATGAAGATGTAGAACTCTCAGCTCCTCCTGCACTATACATGCATGGATGCTGCTATGTTTCTGCTTTGCTGCTAATGGTCTGAACTTCTGAACCTGTAAGCCAGCCCCAGTTAAATGTTGTCTTTATAAGAGTTGCCTTGGTCATGGTGTCTGTTTACAGAAGTAAAGCCCTAAGACATCAATCAATGTAACCCACCATATCAACAAACTGAATAGAAAAAATAACACATGATCATCTCATTAAACATGTCAAAAGTCTTTGGCAAAATCCAACACCTCTTCATGTCAAAAGCCTTAGAGAGATTGGGGATACAAGGCACTACCTAAACACAGTAAAAGCAATATACAATAAACTAGTAGCCAACATCAAATTGGAAAGAGAGAAACTTAAAGCAATTCCATTAAAATCAGGGAGAAGAAAAGGTAGCATACTCTCCCCATATCTATTCAATATAGTTCTAGCTAGAGCCATAAGACAATTAAACAAAATCAAGCAGGATACAAATTGGAAAGAAAGACATCGAAATATCTCTATTGGTAGATGATATTATAGGATAGATAGAAGATCACCACAATTCTAAATTCTACCCGAGAACTCCTACAGCTGATAAACACCTTCAGTAAAATGGGTGGATACAAAAATAGCAACAACAACAGCATAAAAACATAAAAATTATAAACAGGATGACAAAGAAATTAAGGAAACAACATTTTTCACAATAGCCAGAAATAATATAAACTATCTTAGTGTAATTTTAACCAAGGAAGGAAAAGATCTGAATGATAAGAACTTCAAATCACTGAGGAAAGAAATTGAAGAAGATATCAGAAGATGAAAATAAGATGATCATGACATAATCTCCTATTCTCATAGATCTTTAGGTTTAACATAGTAAAAAATGGCTATTTTAACAAATGCAATCTCCAAATTCATTGTAACTTCAATCAAATTTCCAACACAATTCTTTACAGACTTTGAAAGAGAAATTATCAACATTATATGGAAAATTCAAAAACTCAGGATAGCTAAGACAATTTGTATTGAATCAAAGACTCAAAACCAAACGCACACAAGTATGAACACTTGACTTTTGCCAAAAATCAAAAAATGGAGAAAAGAATGCATCTTCAACAAATGGTGCTTATTTATCTGGATGTCTACCTGTGGAAAAATACAAGTAGATCCATTTTATTACCCTGTACAAGTCAACATTGGTCAAAAACCACAACATATATCCAGGTACACAGAATCTAATAGAAGAAAAAGTAAAGAATTGCCTTGTACACATTTGCACGGCAGCCAATTTTGTGGCTAGAACACTTAACAATTCAGGCATATGATCAACATTTAATAATTGGGATCTCATGAAAGAACAGCTTCTATAAGGTAAAGGATGCTGTCAATAGAACAAAACAGTAGCCCACACAATAGGAGAAGATCTTCACCAACCTTTCATCTGATAGAGGACTAATATGTAACACATGTAAGGAGCTCAAGAAAATAGGCACCAATGAAACAACCCAATTAAATGGGGTATGAAGCTAAACAGAGAACTCTCAACAGAGGAGTCTCTATTGACTGAGAAGCATTTAAAGTAATGTTCAACATCCTTAGTAAACATAGTTAGGCAAATCTAAATGAGTCAGATATTCCATCTTAGAAGTCTCTTTATCTTCACTATTTGAATTTAAATTTGTGTACCAAGGGTGTGTCTGTATGTATTCAGCTAGAGGGATTAAAATTATGTCACTCTAGCTAGACCACATAGACTTAGGAGATTTTTGGATGTGTTCTCTTCCTAGACCTTCCATTGAGCTGGTTTATAATTCCTCTATGATGTATTTTTTTTTGTGTGTGAAAATTTCATGATTTTGAAATGTTTTTGTCTGTCTGTAGTGTATGTGTGTGTGTGTGTGTGTGTGTGTGTGTGTGTGTGTGTGTGTGTGTGTGTGTGTGTGTGTGTAGGGGGAGAGAATGTGAGAGGGATTAAGATAATTTTAGAAATCTATGGAGCACTCCTAGTAATAGAGGATATGGAGTCTGAACCAACTTTATTCTATAACAAAGCTAGGCTCCCAGTGATGGGACTGGTACATAGGCAAGTAGTGCTGGGGCAATGGATATTCAGAACTTCTGATAGTGTCCAACCAAAGATTGGTCTAGTGAGATTTTTACACAGTGCCAGGAAATTCATGTTTAATACTGCCAAGATTCAGAAGCTAGATGCCTCAGAGACCTAGGGTGGAAACAAATACAACTAACCACATTAAAATAGTCAACAATATGATTCCTAATGATAATCAGCTAAATTCATACAAACTGTGCCTAGCCCAATTGTCATCAAAGATGCTTCTTTCAGAAGCTGATGGGAACAGATACAGAGGCCCAGAGCCAACCTCTAGGCCAAGCCATGGGCACTCTGCAGAAGAGAAGGAATGTTGAAAAAGGGCCAAAAGAATGACCTATAGGCACAATACCTTGGGCAATTGTGAGAGATGATCCAGGAGAAAGTACAAAAGGCTTTTTAATTCAAGTGCATTTTTGTACCCTGGATTGTTCTTGGATGTGATTTCATGCCTCCAGTGACAAACATTTACTTTCAACTTTTAGGACATATTCATTCTTGTGGAATGTCAGAACATAAGTATAGAAACCAGTCTGGTGAAATGATATGCTGAGTACTGTCCTTAACGTACCCTGAAGCTGGATATGTCCTTCTTCCTTACTTTTTTGCTTTCCTAGATATAATCAATAGTATGTGCCGGGCAACTGTGTTTTGATGCCTCTGTCCTGGAAATATTCTGGGAAAGGGCTGTTGTTGTAATATGTGCCTGCTAGCTTTTATTTGCATGTTTTAACTTAAACTTATTTAAAACAATCTTACTTAAATCATTGCTTTCTTTATTATATTCATGTATAAAAGGGCACTAAAACTGAATAAATATATTTTACAGCATTAGACTGCAGTTCATCCCATTCTTTTAGGTTCTCAGATCCCAAGACCAGCAGACAAGATCTACACAGTTCAATGTAAAGTTCATAAGTTTCAAGAGGACATGTGGACACTGAAGAAGGAGGTAAGCAGAAATTAAAATGTGGCAAAAGGAAAACTAGCAACATACCATAAGCTGATACAGTATTTCTTAAAAATGAATGCTTCTAAAGCCCATTCTTTTTTTTAAATCTAAACCACATCTGCAAGACTGTTGGAATTTAATAAAATATTATAACCCATAGTTTCTTGAAGAGGGTACTCTAGATCCTGGGGTATGGGATAAAATTAAAGACAATGGAACAAAAGCCTGTAGACAAGGAGAAAACATTCTAATAAAATTCTGGGTGATTTGGGCATTGGTCTATATCATGATACAAACAATGTATGACCACAAGCCAAAGGATTTAGAAAAGGCTGTGACAGATTCTTTGAATGTCCATGAGCCAGATGATGAACCATGAAAAAAAAATCATACAAGTTAGAAAGGAATTTTTGCCAATGCAAGGTCAGAAGGGACTGAATGGCACAAAATCAAATGAGAAAATGTCAGCTCCAATTGAAGATGAGCCATCCTGGCAATGTGCTCCCTTGTCTGAAACATTATATCCTACTCTACCTAAGACTATAATGATGATTGCATTGAATGGGAGAAGAGGAAAGATGATGTTCTGCTCTTCTCGAATAGAGCACCTTTGTTTCCAGTGAGGAAGGCCACACTACATACATTATTATATTTAGGGAGGAAGAAGACAGAGAAACTTTCTAAAATTATACAGGGATCTGGAAAGCCATATTAAGATTGTATCTCTCTTCCTTAACTCACAGTCAGTTGTCTGATGGCTGATAGGAAGGCAAAAATACTTATTTTTGAGCAACTGGCATATGAGAATTCTTATGCTGGCTGCCAGATTGCCTCCATCCCTTTCCAAAGCAAAGAGATAGTAATGGTTCCAATCACCTTTGTGCTGATATTGCCATTCATACCCTCAAGGATTAACTCAGGCTGTGGCCCTCTAAGGGCAGACAAACTTCAAATATTGGCAGTCATTCAACAAGGAAAAAGAAACAAATAATGACAAATATCTTAACTTTATGTTAAAAGTTAGTTGCCACTGCTTTAAAAAGAACCAAAAAGTTGTTGCCTCCCGTATTTTTTAGTACATTATATGGATTCCATTATGCTGACTATAAATATAATAATAATAATAATATAAACAATAATAAAGTTCCAAAAAATTCATTTAAAAATATTAAACATTTGATTAATGCTTTAAATTTTTATTTCAAATTTTAAAAATATAAAATTTTGTTAAATAATTCAGAATGTTTAACAGTGGCTTCTGCTATGTTATGCCCCTGTTTCTTTAAAAGAAAAAAAAACTGGCTATGCTTCTGTATACAGTGCTGTGGTGGTTTGAATATTTGGCCATGAGGAATAGCACTATTCACTTTACTAGAGGAGGAATGGCCTTGTTGAAGCAAGTGTGTCACTGCATAGATGGGCTTAGATGCCTCCGTGCTCAGGTTCTGCCCAGTGTGGAAGAACCCCTCCTCCTTGCTGCCTTTGGATCAAGATATAGAACTCTCTATTTCTATATAGCACCATGTCCTCCTGCCTGGCACTTTCAGGATGTTGAGCTGTATGTACAGCATTGTCCTGTCTCATGTTTTAAAAAATTAAAGCATTTGATGAAATTTGGCAGACATTATCTAAGTAATTGCCTAGAATCACAAAACAATGAATAACACAAGGGATTGCTGATGAATGGATCATAGGTACTGAGAACAAAGAATCATGCATGATGGTTTTGCATCTAGTATTGGAATTACCATACATCTTTTCATACTTCTTCTAGGATTTTGATAGTTACAAACAAGAATAAATGCCCTAAAATTTAAAAGATGGTGAAAGATTTTCAGAGTCAGAAAGATTCGAGAACACCATGGGAATAGAGTCCACAGAATCACATAAGCAGTGCCAAGTAAACTCAAAGAGTGCCATGGCCTCTATAGATTCCTGTTTGAATGCTAGGCCACAGGGAATGACACTATTGGAAGGTGTAGCTTTATTGGAGTAGGTGTGGCCTTGTTTGAGGAAGTATGCCCTGTGGAGGCAAGTTTTGAGGTCATATATGCTCAAGCTATGCCCAGCATGGTACATAGCCTCCTTCTGCTACTTGCAGACCAAGATGTAGAACTCTCAGCTCCTCCAGCATCATGTCTGCCCATGTGCTGCCATGGTGGATTAAACCTCCGAAACCATAAACCAGCCCCAATTAAACATTTTGTTTTGTAAGAGTTATTGTGGTCATGGTATCTCTTCAGAGCAATAAAAACCCTAAGACACAGAGACTGAAGCAAGAACCACAAACTCTATGCAGATCTGCTCCAGGCACTCTGCATGCATGCTGTGATTCTTTAGCTTGAGTTTCTTTGTTTGGTTTTTTTGTGAGTTTATGTTGTTGTTGTTGTTGTTGTTGTTGTTTTTGTTTGGACTCATTGAAATGAGAGTGAGAGGTCTTTGCCCTCTTGAGGAGTATGTTTCTCCTACTGGGTTGCCCCATCCAGCCTTGATATGAAGGTACATCTAGTCTTATTGTATCTCGTTATACCCCAATTGTTGGGATGCCTACTCTTTTCTGAAGGGAATTGGAGGAGCAGTAGTTCTGGAAGAGAAGTGAGGTGTAGGGGGTATTGGTAGGAAGAGAGAGACAGGACGCTACAGTGGAATACTGAATGAGGGAAAAATAAATAAATAAATAAATAAATAAATAAATAAATAAATAAACAAACAAACAAATAACCCAGGAGCTTCATGTAAGGAAAAATAGTCTATGATTAGCGTACAAAATGAACATAATCCTCTCTATAGCTAAGATTAACAAAATAAAATATGAATGGATTTATATAATAAGAATTCAGAGCAGACATGAAAATTTGAGATTTTCTATTTGAAAAATATCCAGATACGTAGTCAAAACATTCTTTCCTCCAGTGAGTTTTATAAAGTACTAAAAAGCATCTGTCCAGTAGTTTAAGGTATTAGGGAATGCTGTCAGGAGCTGTGGATCACCACCGAGGCCATTCGCACATGAAATCTGAGGTTTTTTGGGCTGTTGTAGCAAGTAATTAATTTGGGAAAATTCCATGAGTTAGGACCAGATATTTTGTTGCACTTCTTCTCAACGTACCATAATAATAAATAGTTGAGCAGTTTTTGTTTGTTGACACTGGAAAAAACTTCCATCAGAGTTCTGTCTGTCCAAGAGAAATGCGCGCGGGCAAGCGCGCGCGCGCGCACACACACACACACACACACACACACACAAGTGTGTATTGCTAGCTAAATTTTATACTACAACAGATGGGTTAAAATATTCCAATGAGGATTCATCTTGATGAAAATTTTTCTCACATAAAATCACAGTATTTCTAACTCAGAGAATATTAACTGGTTATCATAGAGGGTTAATGAGACTGATGGGAGTTGTCAAGTAATATACAACACATAATCATTTTATTTTAAAGGACTTAAGTGAAGAACTATAGATGGAGCCAGACCCATAGGACTTTAATGTAAGATTCAATAACTGTTGGAATTCAGGGTATGGAAAAGCATTGGTCCCCTGTTATAGTTAGGTTATGTCCGCTTAACACACACAGAGCTATAGCTGTGAAAAGGGATTCTCGGTGGAGAAAGCCTCCATCAGATTGGTTGCTGAGTTTGTCTTTGATTTACTTGCTTTATAATTGAGGTCCAAACCCAAGAAGTCAGTGCAGTTCTAAGACGGGATGTGTCTGGGGAGGAATGGATTCAGAAGATGTGGTATATTTACACAATGGAATACTACTCTGCAATTAAAAACAATGAATTCATGAAATTCCCAGGCAAATGGTCAGAACTGGAAAATATCATCCTTAGTGAGGTAAACCAATCACAAAAGAACACGCATAGTATGCAGTCACAGATAAGGGGATATTAACCCAGCATCTTGGAATACCCTAGACACAATTCACATATCAATAGATTTCCAAGAAGATGGAATGAGAGATCCCTGGTCCTTGAAAGACTGGATGTAGGGGAATGCCAGGACAGAGAAGCGAGAGGGGGTTGTATGGGGAAAGGAGGGAGGGAAGGGGGCTTATGGGACTTTCGGGGAGGGAGGAAACGGGAAAGGGGAAATGATTTGGAATGTAAATAAAAAACTTAGAAAATAATAATAAAAAAAAAGAAAAGAAAAATCACAGGCCAAAGAAATTAAACTGTTAAAGAACATTCCTTCATGGTTTCTGCCTCAAGCTCCTGCCCTAAGTTCCTGCCTTGGATTCCCCTGTATATTCCCCCTTGTAATCTGCAAGCCAAATAAATTATTTCTTCTCCAAGTTGTTTTAGTCACAGTTTTATGGCTGAAATGGAAAACAGGGAAAAACAAGAGTTAGCACTATGAACGAGAGGCACAACTGTGATAGGGAAGAAAACATAAACTTTTGCTGTGGACTGTTTAATAGACAGAAGATAGAAGATTTTGGAACTTGTCCTGGAAGTTTGTGGAGTACTCAATTCTTAATGAGCTGTTTCAGAGGGACCATGCAAACTAAGAATGAAAAAAAATTACACTTAATAGAGTGTAGGCTCATGAAGTTTCAGAAGGAAGTTTGTGAGTTTCTCCAAGATTCAGTAAGGATTGTTCATTTAATATTTTTAATTTAGGATCTATAGTCTCTGTTCACCTGAAATTGGAGAAATATATGTGACTAATGAAAGAAAAGCAGCATGAGAGTGAAACCTTTCTTTTACTGAGACAATAGTTGCTCATTTTCTGAAGCTAAGTATCAACTGTGAATTATAAGGCAATAATATCAAGGCAAACTGTCCTGTGAATCTATTTACTTAGATTTACCACATTAATGCTATAGTCCACAGGTAAATAAAGCCTACATATGAGTCTTGCACATGGCATTTGTATGAAGAAGTCATGAAGGCAGCAGAGGCTCAGTGCAATGTGGCTGACCCAGGCAACATTCCTGAAGAGTGCAAGAGGCCATTTGTGAGGGTGAAGCAACAGCTTCAGTTGAAACCACAGAATTCCAGATATAATGAGAAGAATCTGAAACTTAGCACAATGTGACTGGATCAGAATCCACGGAGAGCCCATGGATGAAGTTCAGGTATCAGTGGTATAAAAGACAACAACGTATTGAAGATTCTAGAACTGTGGGATTCCCTCCAAAGACAACAGAAAGTGTGAGTAGAGCCACACTACCAACAAGCTGTTTGTCCCTAAAGGGAGAACTGGAGAGCTGGGGCTTTGCAAGCCCTTTGGAGACAAATCAATCATTGATGAGTTCCAGGCATTGAAAACTGAGCCAGAAATGCTCCTATCTAAAGGAAATACATGGATAAATTGTGGAGCAGAGTCAGAAGGAAAGACCATCCAGAGACTGCCTCACATGGAGATCCATCGCACATGCAGACAACATGTGAATGCCAAGAAGTGCTTGCTGACAGGAGCCTGATACAGCTGTCTCCTGAGAGGCTCTGCCAGATCCTGACCAATACAGATGAGGATGCTCACAGCCAACCATCGGACTGAGCACAGGGACCCCAATGGAGGGATTAGGTGAAGGTTCGAAGGAGCTGAAGGGTCTTTATCTGGCATCAATGGGAGGGGAGGCCCTTGGTCCTGTGAAGGCTTGATGCCCCAGGGTAGTGGAATTCTAGTGCAGTGAGGCAGGAGAAGGCAGGGGAGCATCCTTATAGAAGCGTGGTAAGGGGGGGGGATGAGTAGGAGGTTTGCAGAGGGGAATAATGGGAATGAGGATAACATTTAAAATGTTTGAAATATAAATAAGTAAAATATCCAATAAAATAAGAAAGAAAACTGAACTAGTGATTTGGTTCATACTGGCTTTATTGTAATTGTGCCCGAGTTCTTCTTCCCTCTTGTAATAAGAGAGTATGTACTTGTTGTTGTTGTTGCTGTTTGTTTGTTTGTTTCTTTATAGAAACCCATAGTTACCACAAAAGATCCTGGTCATTGAAGTTTTTAGACTTTTTTTAAATTGTGGAACTTAAGCTTGACTCTGTTTTATGTTGTAATATTAGCAAGAGGACCAGAAATGAAAGGGAGTATGGGTTAAATTGAAATGTTTGAGTGTCTAAGTGAAGGAGTTGAATACTACAGTATAGATTTAACATCTGGACACAAATCTAAACACACTTTGGAAGAGAGAATTTCAATATCTCAATTGAGTAGTTGCTTCCAACAGTTTGTTCCATGAGTATATCTGTGTGGCAAAATCTTGATTGCTGACTGATATGAGAGGGCCACTTCCAGTGCCATTTCTGTCTTGGTGGGCTTGGGCTATGTAAGAAATATAGTTCCTGATTTGAGCTCCTGCCTGGAGTCCCTGGCTTGGAATCTAAAAGGATTCTTGAAAACATATAATTACAAGGATGTAAGGTCTAATGAAGTAGAATAATAGAGAGTATACTGGTGTTCATATATGAAAATAATGCTTGACTGTACAAATATAAATACATGCCATAAATCTTAACAACATATAGGATAATTAGAATAAAACTTCTCTTACATAAGTATGATAAATTTGGTTCTTTTGTCATAATAATTTTATTATAAATATACTACAAGTGCTAATGTCACGTTATCTGAGAAATTTGTTTAGGAGCTGCAATTAAATAATTCAGAAATAATTAATTCAGAAGACAACCCATTAAATTATAACCCTCCCTGCAGGTTAACTTGGTGCCAAATGTATTGTTTAATTTATCATTCTTAGTAATTTTAGAGGGCCTCAAGGCAGGGAATGAAGTAATAATAAATAGGGAATAGTGGATAATTAGAGAAGGAAATGTGGAACAAAATTACTAAGGGCTTTAGGTGAAGTTCATTATTACTATTTAATAGTGCCCAAGAGCATTCGATCAAATTATGGATCAAGTTTAAAAGTGGGCTGAATGAAATCCTCATGGAGGAGAGTTTTTTACTCTTTACCCCCTTCCTCAGAATTCAGCAGAAATATGATAAAGCATCTCTCTCACATGTCATATTTGATCAAGCTCTATGGGAAATAATTTTGAGGACTTGTGAATATATTTTTGGAGCTAAGGCAACGCAAATACTGAGCAAGCAGAAGAGTCAGAGCGAAGTACAAGCATCTGACGTTGTTTGGTGATAGTCTGCATGTCCCAGGGACTGAGGATGTCGTGTGATTGAGCAGTAAGACATTGCTTAAGCAGCAAGGTGACTGTTATGGGACAAGTTGTAGCACAGCCCTCAGGCCATTTAATGTGCAGAGAAAACTTGCTTTACTAAAGGTACAGATTATCTCTTTTATTCAAGCTTACCCTTGAGCACTGTATTTCTATTATTAAACTTTTAAAACTACACATGTATAATTTATTTGTTTTTCTTATCTTTGTTTGATTTCATTACCATAATTGTGACTGTGGAACATAGAAATGCTTATCTACTTGTTTCTGTGTTATAAAGTTTTCCTCCAGTTTTGTAAGTAAAGCCAGATTGTTTAGATCATGAATTGGAAGCGTCAGAGTTTCTATGCATGAAGAGTGGAATCTGAGAAGGAGAGTATGTTTGGACGTTTTGTTCAATGGTATTGTACAGAATGAGTGACAGGGATAGAATTCCATGAGAAATAATAATAATAATAATAATAATAATAATAATAATAATAATAATAATAATAACATAAAAACAGTGTGTGCTTCATAAATTCCAGGAAAGTTGTGCTGTATTTAGACACATATTGACTACGAGTGTTTATTCTGGTTCTAAATATTGGAGACTGATCTTAAAATGTGCCTGGGAGAGAATCAATAAAATTATTTAAAATTTCCTTTTTGATAGTGATAGCCATAGTATTTAATAAATCATAAATTAATGTGACCACTGTTTAAATGCTACATTTAATCAGTAGAGAAAGAAATGCATTTTTGTTATTTATTACACATTTTTTAATGTCATTATTGAGCATGAACAATCAAGGAGAAGAATGAAAATGTCAGTAAGTGAGAATGTAATCCCAACATAAATTCTAATTTTATCACTATATTACTGGTTGGAAGTCAATGCTTTTATTTTAGTGTGACTCAGTATCCATTAGTCAGATATTCTCCTGAGGAATGAGTGTCCTAAGATCAGGTATATGTAAAGAAAAAATTCTTAATACACTAAGATTTTTAAAAGAAAAAGAAAAATATGTTACTGTTGAAACATTGAGTAGCTTTATTGAGAAGTAAGGTTTTAAAACTGACTTTTAAGTCTCATTTTCCAGTTTGATCTTTTGGTTTTTGTTTCGTTTGCTTGTTTGATTTTTTTATTGAAAGGATTGTATCATTTTGAAAGATAACGTTATTAAACACATAACTCGTTCTTTTTTTTATTTTGTGACTGATCCATTTACAGGATAATAGGGTCCAATATGATTAGAGAGTTAAAATAAAGTTTTGTCTTTAGTGTGAATATATGTAATGTTGGGATAGAACTAATGAAATGATCTTTGTAGTAGGAAAAATAAGCTGAATTTAAGGAAAGCATGACAAATATTTAGCTTCCTTCATGAAAGTAGTTTTTTTTATTTATATAAATTGCATACATAATGCAGGGATGTAGATGCAAATACTTGACAAACAAATATCAGAAACTGCAAATTAAAATAATAGAAAAATCAAGTATACAGACATGATGTATCAAATGCACCTTTCAATGCAGTTATGTCTAACTTCTTTAATGACTAACAGCCCACTTTTCTGAACTGAGTGGTACTAGCTACAAGAAAATGGAAACCTAGAAATTAGCAAATCTTTGCATTCTATGTTATTTGTTTTGCATAAAAGTGGAAACCAGTATTTTTTAATTCAAATAAATAATTAAGGAGTATACCACCTGGTTCACTTTGCAGAAGACTTCCATATTTTTTAAAAAAATTATTTAAAAGAACAAGTCTCAGAAAATTTTAGAACTAATTTTTTCCTGATAACTATAGCAAAATAATAATTTTATAGACTTATGATATACTGCAAACGAATTCTTCTGTTTACAGAATTGTATTTCACTGTACGCACTAAACTGTGCATGAAGTAATGAAAGAATCTGCTGTGCATTATGAAACAACATATATAATGAGTCCATGATCTTTTTTTAAAATGAAAGTGGATCATTTTGGTTCATACAAAAAAGAAAACTATATACATGAGAAAAGTTTATCTCTGAAACATCTGTTCTGTTCAGTTAGATGATTTAATATTTATTCTAAAACATATTATTATAAAGCTGTGATTTTTGTAATATGACTTGACAGTTTGAGTCAAGATTTTTCCATAATTCTTTTTTTTTTTTTTTTTTTTTGTTTTTCGAGACAGAGTTTCCTCTGTGTAGCCCTGGCTGTCCTGGAACTCATTTTGTAGACCAGGCTGGCCTTGAACTCAGAAATCCTCCTGCCTCTGCCTCCCAAGTGCTGGGATTAAAGGCGTGCGCCACCACCGCCCGGCCCATAATTCTTTGATAAGATCGTATTTACACATTCTGGGGCCTTGGTTCACTGGAAAAGGTTTGTCAAACCATCAATCTAAAATTAGGAACTATGTAAATTTGTACTTCAAAATGAAGAAAAATATTTAAATGATTGAATTTATTATTACCTAAATTTAAACATCCCTGGTCTTAAACAGTCAACATTTGAATTCTTTCCAGTGATATTACTCTTAGGGCAAGCATTCATAGCTTATGATCTCATCTTAATCTTTGCAAACTGAAACTATAGATTGCATTATAATTAAACAGATTGTATTTCGCATTATCATTTGCATTATGGAAGTTATACCCAATAAGGTTTCTTTATGCCTCTAGGAAACAATGAACTCTTCTTTTATTACTATATTAATACCATAGTTTATATCAATCATTTTATTCATTTACATGTTAAATGATATTCCCCTTCTACGTTACCCCTCCAGAACATCCCCATCCTACTTCCCCTCTCCCCCCTTTCTTTTGCCTCTATGAGGAGCTCCTCAAACCACTCAACCACGACTGCCTCACAGTTCTAGCATCCCCCTAAGCTGAGGCATCAAGTCTCCCTCCCCTCCCATTAATGTCAGATAAGTCCATCCTCTGTTATATATGTATCTGGAGCCATGGATCCCTCCTTGTAACTTTTAACGATTATTTATTCAGTTGGTTTATATTCTATCCTTATCTGTTGTGTTATATTGTTCTGTTTTGGTTTACAGTCTATATGTGAATGGATAAGTATACAGATATCACCACATCCTTACAGCCTATCATTTTCATCTACTTGGAATAAAACAGAGGAACTTCTTACTGCAGATATCAGTCTCCTGTGTGGATCATGTTTAAAAGTGCCTGCTTCAATTGTTGTGTGCTTGGTTTCTTGTTAAACTTCAACAAATAAGTTTAACTATATTTATTCTGTACTATCCTCTTCAATTTAATTTGTTTCCTTTTAAAAATTAATCAAACCTCTTCTGTATATTTTTACTTCTCCATATTTTAGAGCACCTTGAAGCTCAAAAGTAATAGAAATGAAATTTTGTAGAGTTTCTGAGAATTTAAAATGTAGAAAGCACAACTGTGACTATCAAAAAGGGATTGCTATTTAGAATAAATAAATAGTTCTTTTGGTGTTACCAACAAAATTGCAGAGGCTAAGATCAAAAATGGATATTGAGGCTTGTGTGTGTGTATGTGTGTGCGTGTGTGTGTGTGTGTGTGTGTGTGTGTGTACACTATCCAAGATGATAGCAGTGTTTCTGATCAAACTGACAAATTTTTTGTAAATTAAATTTTTATGTGTGTATACCTTAAAATTTTACAAGCCAAAGTAAAGATAGATTATTGATATAAAGCTCATAAAAATAAGAGTGACAACTACCTTGATAGTTTTACTTAGATATTCAATATTTCAGTCACGTGACAATGCATCAATAATAGGCATTGAGCACTGTTAGTTAATACCAGCACTGAGGGAATATGGGCATCAAAAGTGCAGGATTAAATCTCATAATAAGGATACATAATTTATTTTCATGTGTTTTTTTACTCTCACCATTGTTAATTCCTGTCTTTCATTTTATATTTTAATGACTCTTGCATTCTCTGCCTAATCATAGCCAATTTTACCCTCCACAGTATATTGTTTCTGTATTTGCAACATCAAAACCATTCACTATTCTTGAGAAATGTATCAAACAATGTTCTTTCTCTACCACCAAAAACATCCATGCCCTTATGTGGTATACAGGAGGCAACAAAGAGATGAACCCAAAACCTAACGACAAACCAGAGTACCAGGGTGATATAGACTCAAGAAAAAAGTTGATATGACAAGAGTAGAACTCAAACAGAGCTTGAAGGACTTACATGACATCAAAGCAGAGATTGCTTTCAAGAGACAAAACTACCATTTTCATTAAATGAACTGAAATCCCTGTCTTTGGGAAGTTGTGCTACAAAATGAAACTGACAAGCAACAATAACATTTTCTACAGACTCTTAAGGAACCCAATAGAAAAGTCAACCATGAAACTTGGCTGATTTCACAACCATACAATTGCAATGACAGCATTCTGGTATAATGTCTAGCATAGAATTAGTGACTTATTTTAGTGAATACTACATAATGTTATTCTGGTTTCTTTCCTAATATACCATTATAAGACATGATTACAATACTGAATTTGATCCTTATAGTAAATTGATAGACTGTGAAGCAGTGTAAAATAAAACCAAAATAAGTTTAGTTAATGCATATATTTTTGACTGTAGACAGTACAGTTCTATAATAATTTAATTGTTTGTGATAAAAAAGAAAATATAAAAGAAAATAACATGTCAAACTTCAATTTGCAATATGTGTGCTTCTTCTCATGTGCTTCTATAGTATGTGTCAGTAGATAATAAAACTTAAATATTGCAAAAAGATGAATGAAAGATTATTGAAAGTTTTTCATGACAAGAATTGTAAATGCTTCAAAAGACCATATCTTTACTCATATGGAAACGTGTAATGATTGATCAGAAAATTATATGGCATTCCATAGATGCATAAAATCATATGCACATTTTCAATATATATAATTGATTTATAAATAATCATAAGGCTGGAACCATAGCTTAGCCATTAAAAACATTCAGTGTTCTTGAAGAGATCCTGGGTTCAATTCCCAAAACCCACACCATAGTGTGTCTGATATCTTCTTTTAGGCTCAGTTGTAACATGCATATTTCACAGACATAAATGCAAACAAAATATCCATGCAAATAAAATAAAATAAATGAATTTAAAAAAAGTATTTAAAATGAAATAATGCCAATATTGACAAATGAAATGCAATCAAATCAACAAATTAAATATTTCAAATATGAACAAGGCTTCTATGAACGTACTGGAGCAAGTGTGCATGTGGTATTATGGAAGATGTTCTGGGTATAAACCCAGAAGCAGTATAATTGGGACTTCAGGTAGAACTATTTGCATTTTTCTAAGGAAATTTCAGATTGATTTTGAGAGTGGTTGTACAAATTTGAAATCACACCAACTATGGAGGAGTATTCCCCTTTCTCCATAGACTTGCCAGCATCTGCTTTCCCTTGATTTTTATCTTAGCAGTTCAGATTGGTGTAAGGTGGGATCTCAGGGGCATTTTGATTTACATTACCCTAATGGCTAAGGATGTTAAGCATTTCTTTAAATGCTTCTTGGCCATTTGAAATAACTGCTAAGAATTCTCTGTTTACCACCGATCCTCATATGTTTTTGTTCTTTTTTTTTTATTTTCTATATTTTTCTATTTACATTCTGAATGATTTCCCCTTTCCTGTTTCCTCCCTACACGAAAGTCCCATAAGCCCTCTTCCCTCCCCCTGGTCCCCATTCAACCCCCTCTCACTTCTCTGTCCTGGTATTCCCCTACATCCAGTCTTTCCAGGACCAGGGATCTCTCCTTCCATCTTCTTGGAAATCTATTGATATGTGAATTGTGTCTTGGGTATTCCGAGTTTCTGGGTTAATATCCCCTTATCAGTGACTGCATACCATGTGTGTTCTTTTGTGATTGGGTTACCTCACTAAGGAAGATATTTTCCTGTTCTGACCATTGGCCTAAGAATTTCGTGAATTCATTGTTTTTATTTGCAGAGTAGTATTCCATTGTGTAAATATACCACATCTTCTGAATCCATTCCTCCGTTGAGGGACATCTGTGTCCTTTCCAGCTTCTGGCTATTATAAATAAGGCTGCTATGAACATAGAGGAACATGTGTCCTTATTGCATGCAGGGGAAGCCTCTGGGTATATGCCCGGAAGTGGTATAACAGGATCCTCCGGGGGTGTCATGCCCAGTTTTCTTAGGAACCGCCAGACTGCTTTCCAGAGTGGTTGTACCAGCTTGCAATCCCACCAGCAATGGAGGAGAGTTCCTCTTTCTCTACATCCTTGCCAACAACTGCTGTCTCTTGTGTTTTTGATCTTAGCCATTCTGACTGGTGTGAGGTGGAATCTCAGGGTTGTTTTGATTTGCATTTCCCTAATGACTAAGATGATGAACATCTCTTTAGGTGCTTCTCAGCCATTAGATATTCTTCAGGTGAGAACTCTTTGTTTAGCTCTGTATCCCATTTTTTAATAGGGTTTTTTTTATTCTTTTTATTGGTTATTTTATTCATTTTTAATTTCAAATATCATCCCCCTTTGTGTTACCCCTCATTAAACCCCCTATCCTATCCCACTCCAACATGCTTCTATGAGAGTGCTCCCCCACCCACTCCCCTACCCATTCCTGCCTCACGGCCCTAGCATTCCCCTATGCTGGGGTATCAAGTCCCCACAAGACCAAGGGCATCCCCTCCTAATGATGCCAGATAAACAATGCTCTGCTACATATGCAACTGGAACCAAGGTTCCCTCCATGGAGTTCAGTGGGCGGGGGGATGTCTTGTTGGTTGATACTGTTGTTCTTCCTATGGAGTTGCAAACCCCTTTAACTCCTTCAGTCTTTCCGGTAACTTCTCCATTGAGATTCCTGTGTTCAGTCCAGCAGTTGGCTGCTAGCATCCAAATTTGCATTGGTCACACTCTGGCAAGGCCTTTCAAGGGACAGCTATACCAGGCCCCTGTCAGCAAGTACTTCTTGGCATCAGCAATAGGGTCTGGGTTTGGTGTCTGCACATGGAATGGATGCCTAAGTGGGGCAGTCTCTGGAGGACCATTTCTTCAGTTTCTGCTCAAATTTTTGTCCCTGCTTTTCCATTAGACAGAAATTCTGGGTTAATATTTTTGAGATGGGTGGGAGGCCCCATCCCTCAACTGGGGGCCATGCCTAGCCTCTATATTTGGTCTCTACAGGTTCTCTCTCCCCTTTGTGGGGTATCTCAGTTAATGTTGTCCCTTTGGGGTCTTGGGAGCCTCTTGTTTTCCTGATATTTAGTACTTTCTAGTGACTACCCCCAGATTCTCACCCCCTACTGCTATGTACCTCTGTTCAATTTCCTGACACCCTGTACTTCTCCCCTGTCTCCTTCCACACCTGATCCTGCACCCTATTCTATGGCCCCTCCCTCTCCTTCCCAGGAACTTCCATCCCTCTACCTCCTGTGACTTTTTTGTTCTTCCTAAGTAGGACTGAAACATTTATATTTTTGTCTTCTTTCTTGAGCTTCATATGGTCTATGAGTTGTATCATTGGTATTCTGAGCTTTTTGTCTAATATCCACTTATCAGTGAGCACATACCATCTGTGTTCTTTTATGATTAGGTTACCTCACTCAGGATAATATTTTCTAGTTCTATCAATTTGCCTGAGAATTTCATGAAGTCATTGTTTTTAATAGCTGAGTAGTACTCCATTGTGTAACTGCACCACATTTTCTCTACCCATTTCTCTGTTGACAGAAATCTGGGCTCTTTCCAGCTTCTGGCTATTATAAATAAGACTTCTTTTTTTTTCTCCTTTTTTTTTTTTTTTTTTTTTTTTTGGTTTTTCGAGACAGGGTTTCTCTGTGTAGCCCTGGCTGTCCTGGAACTCACTCTGTAGACCAGGCTGCCTCGAACTCAGAAATCCTCCTGCCTCTGCCTCCCAAGTGCTGGGATTAAAGGCGTGCGCCACCACCGCCCAGCTGTCTATTTCTTTTAAGTGCCAGATGAATCAAACATTTAAATTTTTTTTAATTAAAACGCATAATAAAAGATAAATATAATCAGTCATCCTGGAACTCCTTTTGTATGCCAGGCAGACTTATGTACTTACTTCCTTAGTCAGTTAGTTAGTTAGTTAGTTAGTTAGTTAGTTAGTTAGTTAGTTAGACAGACAGTCAAAATAGGTTAAAATTAATATAATATCAACATAAATATGATCCACTAAGAAACACTGTCTGAAGTAAAAAGAAAGGAAGAGAGGAAGAAAGAGAGAGAGAGAGAGAGAGAGAGAGAGAGAGAGAGAGAGAGAGAGATTTGAAACACAAATCTGGCGTGGCTATGGAAACATACATACATACACACACACACACACACACACACACACACACACACACACACACACTCTGACATAAAATCCAACATGCCTTCCTGAAAAAAGTTCTCTTTGTCATTCTTCTCTGAGTCTCCTTGATAGACAGATAGACGGGCAGGCAAACATGTTTGTTTGGTCAGTCTGTTGCCCATTTTTTGTCTTGTTTTATTTTCTTTTTCAGGAAGGGAGGTGGCCTATTGCCTACACAAGCCCAGGCACAAGAAATAAATAAGTAAAGATCTCTGAAACAAAAATCTGGCATGAATCCTAGCTTGGCTATGGAAACACACACACACACACACACACACACACACACAGAGAGAGAGAGAGAGAGAGAGAGAGAGAGAGAGAGACTGTCATAAAATCCAGCATGCCCTCATGATCAAAGTTCTATGGTCAATAGTACTAGAAAAACACATATATCTATAAATTAAAAGCCAGAGGAGAACCTACCAAATATCTCCTGAGAATCCAGGTTTTTGATACAAAAACAAAACAAAACAGAAGTAAATTGTAATCACACAGAGTGTAGATATCTGTCCAGCTCTTCTAGTGCCCTTTGAGGCTGACTGTAAATCATACAAGTCGTGTGCCTTCTACCCGAAAAGGGAACGATCAAGGCAGGGCAAGGAGTCCAGTTTGGGATTAAACTTTTCCACAACACAACTGTGATAAATAAGACTTCTATGAACATAGTAGAGCATGTGTCGCTGTTATATGTTGCAGCATATTTTGGGTATACGCCCAGGAGTGGTATAGCTGGGTCATCAGTTAAAATTATTTCTAATTTTTTGAGGAACCACAAGACTGATTTCCAGAGTGGTTGTACCAGCCCCGCCAGCAATGGAGTAGTGTTCCTTTTTCTCCACATCTTTGCCAGCATCTATTGCCAACTGAGTTTTTGAACTTAGTCAATATGACTGGTATGAGGTGGAATCTCAGGGTTGTTTTGATTTGAATTTCCCTAATGACTAAGAATGTCGAACACTTCTTTAGGTGCTTCTCCACCATTTGAGATTCCTTAGTTCAAAATTCTTTGTTAGCATTGTACCCCATTTTAAGAGGGTTATTTGATTTTCTGGAGTCTAACTTCTTCAGTTCCTTGTATATATTGGATTAATAGCCCTCTATTAGATATAAAATTGGTAAAGATCTTTTCCAAATCTCTAGGTTGCTGTTTTGTCCTGTTGACAGTGTCCTTTGCCTTATAGAACCTTTTCAACTTTATGAGATCCCATTTGTCTATAGTTGATCTTAGAGCCTAAGCCATTGGTGTCCTATTCAAGAAATTTTCCCCTGTGCCAAAACATTCTAAGCTATTTATCACTTTTTCTTTTATCAGATTCAGTATCTCTTGTTTATATTAAGACCCTTTATCTACTTGGACTTGAGCTGTGTGAAAGGTGATAAATATGGATCAATTTGCATTCTTCTACATGCCAACCTCCATTTAGACCAGCACCATTTGTTGAAAATGCTTTCTTTCTACCACTGTATGGTTTAGCTTCTTTTTCAAAAATGAAGTGTCCATAGATGTGTGGGTTTATTTCTTGATCTTCAATTCTACTCCACTGATTGACCTCTCTGTCTCTGTATCAATTTCATGTGGTTTTTATCCTATTGTTGGTAGTACAGCTTGAAGTCAGGAATGGTGATTTCCCCCAGAAGTTCTTTTATTGTTGAGAATTGTTTTGAATGTTCTGAGTTTGTTGTTTTTCCATATGAAGTTGAGAAGTGCTCTATCAATGTCTGGGAAGACTTGTCTTGGAATTTTGATGGGGATTGTATTGAATCTGTAGATTGCTTTTGATAAGATGGCCACTTTTATTAGGTTAAGCCTAATGATACATGAGTGTGGGATATCTTTCCATCTTCTGATATCTTCGATTTCATTCTTCAGAGACTTTTCATACAGATCTTTTTCTTATAGTTATTATTTCCCCAAGATATTTTATTTTATTTGTGGCTATTGTTAAGGCTGTTGTTTCCATGTCTTTGTCAGCACATTTATAGTTTGTATAATGGAAGGCTATTGATTTGTTTGAGTTAATTTTATATCCACCCACTTTGCTGAAGTTGTTTATCAGCGTAGGAGTTCTCCAGTAGAAAAAATATTTTAAATAATGATTCTGAAGTAAAGCAGATACAGAGTAGTGACCTTAGAGTTCACCTTCTTCTCTTGTTGTAGGTAGAAAACCATTATAGTGGCTACAAGCATAAAACACTAGTATTATATTCAGAAATGTTTAATATCAGAGAACAATATTTAGAAGAATGTATACAGGTCATATCACAGCTAGCTATGGTTAAGAAAATATATTTTGAGTGAAATTGTTAAATATATGTGTATACAGAGTACTAAATACAAAATAATAATTTTTTACCAAATATTAGGCAAAAGAAATAATATGTATACTCTAAAATGTCAGTATGAATCTTAGTATCTAGTATATTTTCAAAAGATGTTAATTGAAAATATGAATGAAAAAAAGCATAAATAAGTTTAAAAATTAATTTCTAAGATATTGAATGGCTATTAAAAAAGGTAGGAAGCGCCAGGCATTGGTAGCCCACTCCTTTAATCCCAGTGCATGAGAGGCAAAGGCAGGCAGATTTCTGAGTTCGAGACCAGCCTGGTCTACAAAGTGAGTTCCAGGACAACCAGGGCTATGCAGAGAAACCCTGTCTCAAACAAACAAACAAACAAACAAACAAACAAAAATGGTTAGAAACACCATTTTATTGTAATTTTGTCTTTATTTCTTTCAATAATTATACAACATTGTTTAAATGTTTAATTTTATAAGCTAGCAAAAAAAATGCTTTTCCTTGAACTAAATTACAAACAATTACAAGTAAGGAAATTAAGATAATCAAATACTTCCTTATAGAAAGAATATTAAGGTAATACTAAATTTCTATGAACCACATTTTAAAATTTTCAATATATTTACATTTTCAAACTTCATTTTTATTTATCCCAGATTTAATAAAACCTAAGTGAATCACAAATAAGGGAGTATGACTTAAAGTAGATATTTTTATGCAAATAAACTTACTTGAAGTTTTCTAGGTCATCAAATGTTTAAAAGTGATTTAATTAATTTTTGAAAATTTATTTATTTTTATTTTATGTACATGTCTTCATACATGTGCTAAATACTCAAGAAGCTCTGAAGTCTCAGATCCACTCAACAGGATTATGGATGCTTGTGAGCCACCATGTAGGGTTGCATATGAGACAGATTCTCAGAGAATTCTTTTTTTCATTTTACATCCTGATTGCTGTCCCCTTCCAAGCCCTTCATAGAGTTCTTCCCCCTCTCCCCATCTTCTTTCCCTCTGAGAGAATGGAGGCCCCTCCTAGACATCCCCTCACACTGTCAAATCGACTCTCTGGTTAGGTGCTTCTTCTCCTACTGAGGCCAGACAAGACAACCATGCAAGGCGAACAGATTCCAAATATAGGTAAATGCTTTAGGGATAGCTTCTGCTCCAGTTGTATAGGACTTACATGAAGATCAAGCTGCCCATCTGCTGCATATTTGCACAGGGATAATGGGGTAGGATTGGTTGAGACATTGTATGCTCTTTGGTTGGTTTGGTTTCTTTGGTGGTTCAATCTCTGAGAGCTCCAAAAGATCCAGGTTAGTTCAATCTGTTGGTCTTCCTGTGGAGTTCCTATCCCTTTCAGTGCCTGCAATACTTTCCCCAAATCCTACCTCAGGACTCAGCTATACTATTCCTAGGCATATATTCAAGAGATGCCCCGCTATATCACAGGAACACCTGCTCAACTATATTCATAGTAGCTTTATTCATCATAGCAACAAATTGTAAACATCCTAGATTTTGTCAATTGATGAATTGTAATGTGGTACATCTATACTGTAGAATACTATTCAGCTATTAAAAACAAAAACATCATGCATTTCTCAGGCAAATGGATGGAACTTGAGAATATCATCCTGACTCAGGTAACCCAGACCCTAAAAGTATATGCATGGTATGTACTCGCTCATAAGTGGATATTAGCTGTAAAATACAGGATACCTATGCTACATTATGCAGACTAGAAAAAGCTAAAAAAGAATGCTTGAATCTTACTCATAGTGTGAATAAAAGAGTCATAGAAGGCAACTGGAGGGTGGGAACTGGATGGGAGAGTGGATGGGTAGGGGAAGGGATTGCTCAGGAACATGTGTGTGGAATGACAGAGCATATGAGCATATGAATAAAAATCTTCAGATCATGAGTAGGGTGCATTGAGGGCATTCTGAGGACATGCCAGAGACCAGAGAAAAGGGACAAGCCCCCCAAATTAATGCAGCTAACCTTATCTGAGTCTTACAGCAGTGGAGATATGGAATCTGAAAAGGACAACACCTGTAACCAGGCAGGAACCCCAATGGAGTGATTGGCACACCAACCCAGCTATAAAACTGTTAACCCAAAATTTATCATGCCTTAGAGAATGTTCTTAATCAATCACTTCAGGTATTTGCTAGAGTTCCCTAGGACATGTATGGAGATAATGATATATGAAATTTGAGGTCTGTTTCTAGAAAATGGTGATAGTTTTAATTTAATATACTTTTCTTCACATCCTTTAAAATTCCCTACCATAAAAACAAACACTGGGAAATATTTCTCAGAGGTTAAACCATTTGCCATCTAAACCTAAAAACTGTTTGATATCCAATACCACCCAAAATCCAGGATGAAGTGCCACTCATATGTAATCCCAGCACTCCTATGGAGGGAGAAAAGGGCAGAGATATCAGAATCATCCAAAGCTGATGTATCTGCTATCTTGGCATAAGTGGTACAGGACAAACTTCACAAACAAAAGTCTGCTCTCTGAACACTGATAGTAGGGCCTCATTGGCAAGAACAACACAGACACAACTCATTAAAAAAGAGAGTTGGAGCTGTCTATTCTACCCTGGTACTAGTTTTCAGAGAGCAAACTTTGTCTTAGCATACAGCTTTGGTTGAAAGGAGATTTCAATGGGACCCTCTTGGTCAACATCTCAATTGAAGAGATGGCAAGTTGAGACTTTGTGCCAGGAGTCCTCATTATGATCACATTGAGTGCAGGAAATTTCCACTGCACTATGTCTTCATATCTTCCCTCAAATATGTCCTATCCCCATATCTAGTCTTCTCTTTCAGCACTCTGTACCCAAACCCCAACTCTCCTCAGTACACCTCTAAAAATCTATTTTATTTCTTCCTCTCAGAGAGATCCCAGTTTCACTCCTGTACCCTTCTTCTTTACCTAACATCTCAGGGTCTATGAAATGTAGCTTAGTTATTATTTACTTAATGGATAATTTCACTATGTAAGGGAATGCATTCCATCTTTATCTTTCTGGGTCTGTGTTACTCAAATTTCTCTTTTGTTAATATGGCTTCTAACCCATGATAGCCCTTTGCATCACAAGGTACTAGAAAAGGATCAGACTTTGAAATATAAGATTGCCAGAACCATTTTGACTATCTGAGTTTTAAAATAACAATCACTGAGTCCCATTTTTCTCACACAACATGAAAATTAAAACTTGTCATTTATTTCAGTTTTTTCAAGCCTGTGCTGTTCCGTTCAACTATCTAATTGTAACATATGACATGTAACAAGTAACAAATTTTTATATGATAAAATCCTATTACATAAATTTTTCTACATTGAAATTAAGGATTGCAAGCTTAGACTATGAGAGTATAACTTCTTATACTCTGGTCTCTTCCCTCAGAGATTTAACTGTAAGTTAACTCACATTTCTATTATGTGCTGTTGTTATAGACAGAGATTGTACAGTTGTAAAACTCTTGTCAAATTGAACTTTATAGTTGTTATCTTTTACATTGTTTAATTTACTTTTACCTGGTCTCTTTGAGGTCTTCTTTTAATTTTTGTTTAACCTACATACTTGATGCTGTAAGGAAAATCATGTATTATATGGAACACATTGAACTAAGAAGATGCTAATTAAGGCAATGTCTAATACTGTGTGCTAAAGAAGACATTGACCAGATAATTATTGATTCTTGGAAATGTGCATAGATAACTGTGTTCTAACTTTTTCTTATCTGTGAATGCCACACAGGAGAATATATTTTCCAAAATAATAGTAGCCATCAATTACTCTTGGGTTCAATATACAGTCACTAAAATTAATTCTTAATCTTAACTACAAACTAAATGAAAATATACATAATACATTATTTAAGATCAGAAGGTATCACATTATCATACAATATATATCACATATCAGCTATGTCATTTTGTCAAATTTATCACACATTAAATAGAATAAATGATAGAGCAATATTACTTCACAAATTGAGATACATATATATCCACACATATATGCAGGTATAAATTACCTACTTGTAATTTTAACATCACCAATTTTACTAGGATTATTGTGACTGATATTAGCATTTATGTTATTATTAAAACCAGGATACAAAGATGAAAATACTATGATTAAGATGTTAATGCCCATATCAGTTATAACAATCATCTAGTAAATGTATATTCTTGCTAAATATTTCCAAGTATATTTTACTGTGGTTTAAGAATAAGCTTATACCATAAGCCTGCTGGGCTTAATAATTCAGTTTTAAAATCCAGCAACAGATGATTTCTGGTAATTTAGTTAGAAACCTATCTCTAAATGTGTCCACCACTACTACAACATGAAAATTTCCAATATGTTCTTCAGCTACTCGAGCTGAAAATAGGAAGACAACAGATTTTCACTTTACTTTGTCACTTATGATTACTTCTGTTTCAAATTTTGCTTGAATCTCAGACATAAATATCAATACTTGTTCACATTTAAAAGTAAAGAAACTTCAAAACTTCCTTTTTCACCTTGTCTTATTAGGAAAGGTTTTGTTCTTTTGAGGGTATCTGCTTCTGATGCAGTACACAATTTTATTGGTGAGAAACAGAAGCCTTACTCAGCACAGGATAGACTTCTTGGAGGACTCAAATGAAGCATTTATTCTTTATCTACTGTTTTTCCAAGGGTTCAAGATTCCTTTCTTTTTTAAGTCATTCAGAAGAAACAAGGCAAGGTCAGAAATGAAGCTGTGTGTTGGAGAAGTGTTAGAGTGGTCATAGTTACAGGTATTTGTAATATGTATTTAGGAGAGTTGTAGATACACTTTCATTAAAGAGATTTTCTTTCCAAAGATTTCCTTGTGATTGTTATGTTGCACATAATTAAATGTTATTCCCTATTTATTAAATTCTGAACATCACATAAGGATCTTTATAAACATTACCATATTTTATTAGAAGTTAAGCATGATTGCTATAGTAACACATGCATGATTAATTAGCAATCATGCAATAATTATTTCATATCATTAGTAAGTAATTTGTTACTTTATTGAAATTCAGGGGAAAATCAAAAGCAAATGCCAATCTACCACTGATGGATTAAAACCATATGCCATATATAAGCAAATTTGCAGGACATTTTAGACCAACAGATAAATGAGATGGTAGAAGAGTAAGGTTCCTAAGTAAGGATGCATGCTTTCTCTCTCTCTCTCTCTCTCTCTCTCTCTCTCTCTCTCTCTCTCTCTCTCTCTCTCTCTCTCGCTCACACACACACACACACACACACACACACACACACACACACACACACAGACTCATTATTGAAAATTTTCATAGTAGCCAAGTTTAGAAAGCTCATTTTATGTTACTTGTATGGAATTGTAATAAAATGTTCCCACTATTCTCATGTTAAGGTTTTAGGTTTTGAATATTTTTTTAATGAAAATTGACAGTATGTTCCTTTATGTTAAATATCAAAAATTAATAGGATTTCTTATTCTATAAGTTTCCTAGAATGTGATAACTGATATCATTCATCCTATGATAGTCATACTGATTTATTATCATTTGTTTGACTAGCACAGTATCAAATGTATTAACATATAAACATACTGATAGAATCATAATTGTGTTTCTGAACTATGGAATGCTGCATGTTTTAAAAATCCCTTTAAAGAGCTGCTGCAAAGAAGAGTGTGATGGTATTTCTTTATATAGAACATATATCACTTGCTTATTTATAGTGATTTCATTTTAAATACAGTTACTGCCTGCATTCTCCAGTCCTATGTGTCAATGTTAGTGTATGAAGCCCTGAGTGTTATATCAGCTCAGTGTCCATGGAGACAAATCTCTGGATTCATAATAGCAACAGGATTTATAACACATTGTCCCTACAGTAGATGACTTTGGACTTAATATTGTATAACATAACAGAAAATACCCTAAACACCAGACCACTCAAATCTTCATCTTAGAGAATAGAATTCAATTTATTGTGAAAGTGTCACAGTAACTAAAGAATGCCGCAAACATCAGATAAGTTTATCACTATTTGTGTGAACTGTCAGAAAAAAAATGAGTTAATCAGTTGAGCATAGTAAGGATTGTTTACCAATAAAAGGCATAAAAATCAACATAGAAAAGCAGTCAGGACCATACAGAGATATATACATATGCATATATATTTATGCAAATATTGGCCATATACATAATCTGTATTTTAATCCTGTCTTTATTTAAGATATAAATACATGCCTTATAGCCATCAATGAAACAAATATCTTTTCTGAGAAAGACTATATCTGTCTTCTACAATAGTCATCTATGTAGCCTTCTATCATCTTTCTACTTATCTAGTTAATAATCAATAATCAAAATACTTGCATTCATCAAGGGTAATTTCAATTGTGTTAGAATTCTTATTAGCTTTTTTTCATGCTTAGGTACCTGGGTTCACACAATCCCGTTATTATTTTAGTCAGGAGAGATCTAACATGTTAAAATGACTATTTAACTTCAATCCTTCTTGGTAGAATTTCTTGTAGATCCCATTTGCACATTTTATATATATATATATATATATATATATATATATATATATATATATATATATATTTATGTCAATGAAAGCTTACACACTATTTCCTTCATTTTCAACATTTGTTTTAGTTTATATTTTAGTTTTAAATTTTAAAATCGTACATCATTCAGTTTACTCTCAAAAAACTAGCTTTTTAAACTTATGCTGAATGAAAGTTTGGAATAGAAATTTAGTGAACTTTACTTACATGGCATTCATGCTTTTGCTAAGTATTTATACTTACGAGTGGTGTAGACATTCAAAGTCAAAAGGACAGCTGAACAGTTGAAATTTATTGAAATCTAAAACCTGCTGCAACATTTGAAGAAAAGAACATTAGCTCTTGGATATTTTTGCTGACGTGATTGTTTTTAATGTTTATGAATATTTGCATATATACACCATGCGTGCCTGTTGCTCACAGAAAACAGAAGAAAGTTCCACATCAACTGGAAGTGAAGCTATTGGACATGAACTTGACTTATGGGAGATGGCAATGGGGTCTAGGTACACTGCAAGAACATCAAGTCAGCTTAAGGACTGAATCATGTCTCTAGAAATCAGCCCCTTAAATTTCATATCATATTTCTTAATGTTCTCATGAGAAATTATAACAATTTACTTCATATAAACATAGATAGTGATGCATTTAAAATGAGACTTTATTTTCTCTTTTTGGGTCAAAATTTATCTTGAAATAATTGCTGTTTCAAAGAAATTAGGAGTGCTAAATGAAATTTGAAACTATCTGGATGATGACATTACAGATCTCTATGGTTTCTGACACTTGACTATGGTAATTCACTCTACAATTAGAAGAGAAAGTTGGCATTTGTGTCTAAGTCAAATCTGAGATCCCCCTGTCTTTTGGATTAAAGATAGAAATAAAAAATTGTATCCTTAGCATATAGTTCTTGGAGAACTGATTCATAGGTAAAGAAAAGCATTATAGTCATTATCTAATATACATCATTTAGAAAAACATATATGCTTTGCAAAATTCAATAAGGCACAAATTTCCTCCTAATTTATTCTGGCTTAAGTATCCCAGGTCACAGTCTTTTACTGAGGAATGTCATAATAGAAACCCATGTCAGGCATCTGACATCAGAAACTAAAGCAGAAACCATGGAGTAATGCTGTTTACTGGCTTGCTACCCAAGGCTTTCTGGTCTCATATACAGCCTAGTACCACCTGTCTAGTTATGTTATTGCCTGCAGTGGCTGAGTCCTTGTATATTAACCATTGCTTCACTCCCTACACTGGAATCAATTTTAAAATCCACTGCATCTAAGAATAGGCATAGGACTGACATCCTGTATCTTTCATTCTCCTTTCCTATTCTAACCCTTATAATACTTGAAACTTGGAGTTTTGGATGTTACATAATCTATTGTATAGTTTATAGTATTCACACTTTGTTTAATAAATATTTTAAATATAAACTTATTAAAATGTGCAACATCATGATTGACATCACTTGTTCATTAAAATTAGAGGGAATTTTCTTTAAGCATTTGTACTTATAATCTAATTAATATGCTTCATCTTTTCTTATATTTTTTGTATTTTATCTACTATCAATTTTGGTTAATTCTAATAATACAAGAGCATAAGTAGTAGAAAAGCTTGGTTAGTATTTGCTATGAAGTCTCTGACTGGGTTCCCTAAGTCCATCTTTTGTTGCATCACTGCTGAATCCCTGTTGTGCTATAGTGAGGATTGTCTGTGGACAAAGGTACTTTCAGGAGTTTAAAAGTCCATTTTCTACAAGTTGTTAGTTCCCGGTTGACATGGATCTCTTATTTCTTTGAGTTTGAGATGTGTCATTTTGAGTGATTGTTCTATTTGCTGCTTTGCACCCACTCCGTGGAACTCATCACTACTTATTGACATCTTTTCCTTGGGTAAATTCTGAACTTAGAGCAGATGTCTTGTCACTGACTCAGGTTAATGATCAGGCTTCATTCGCTGTTTTGCTTTTGTTATTTCTTCCTTGAAAAATGAAGCCTTTTAAAATCCTTAAAACTGAAGGTTAAGACAAATATTTAGGTCATTTAACAAAAGCAAAAATCCCAATGCATTCATTTAACAATTTAATAGTCTTACTAAACATTTAATAGTCTTACTTCATGTTGTATCAAATTTTGAATAACATTCTCTTAGCACAATATTATGCAATCCACTACAGAGATCAATTAGATTAAACACTTACATGACTCAAATGTTATATTCCATAAAAATAAATACGTATGTTATAAAATCAATACAGAGGTAAATAGATTTTTGTGTGGCTATTTTAGACTAATTTATTGAAGTCTGTATATTTGATAGTGCATTTGCATGATGACCAGTATCATGCAGCCCTGTGACAATCACACATTTATTAAAAGAGGTACCTATTTCTGTGCACATGCACTTGATACAATTGTGATGAAATAAAAGAAAACTTGCACAGATAATTATACTTTATTTAAAATTTCATAGTTTTTAAATTATTTCAGTACATCCATTGGAATTATTAATAGTTTGCTGAACAAGAGGAATAAATGCAATTACTGTCTACAAACAGTGAAATATAAACATATAAGCCTATCTTCAGAGAACACATAAAAATTAATGAAATTCACTACATTTATTTCATGTGATACTTGTTATTTTGGTTAACAATAAATAGAATATATGTCTGTGAGTAAAAGCATCATTATTTTGGAAACAGAAAGGAAATTACAGTTTAGAAAAAAGAAGACACTGCATCATCTCAGAAATGGAGAAACAGATAATATAGAAATTGAATTGGCAAAAGTATATAATGATTTTCTTAGTGGACTGAATTTACTGAAAACAAGTTTCTGATCAAGGAGATTAGAGCAGAACATGTGCAAGCTTCTACATCAACACCTAAAATGTCTCACGAAATAGCATAGAATGATTTATTTTTGTTGTTATGGCCATAACTTTGATAAACATGGCTGTGTATTTTTCAGTCTTTGACAATTGATTTAAATAAAAAAATGTAAAAGAATTTGGAACTTTAAACTGTAAAAGCTCTTGAACATTGCAAAGAGAGCTTACCAGCAATTTCTAGTGAAAATTAGAAAGATAAGAATACTGAGAGAAATATAGAGAGTATAGGCCCAGCTCAAGATGTTTGGAGGAGAATAATAAGTCTACCAGGAACTGTGTGTATAAGGGGGTGTTCTTAGTAGACTTTGAAAAAATTCAACATCATGTAGACTAAGAACTTTGATGAGTCTAATGTAGGTAGAATTGATTCTTTCTTTCTTTCTTTCTTTCTTTCTTTCTTTCTTTCTTTCTTTCTTTCTTTCTTTCTTTCTTCCTTCCTTCCTTCCTTCTCTTCTTCTCTTCTTCTTCTTCTTCTTCTTCTTCTTCTTCTTCTTCTTCTTCTTCTTCTTCTTCTTCTTCTTCTTCTTCTTTTGGAAGAGGAAATTTCAAGACAAGATAGCATACAGGATATGGAATGCAATGGTGGAATGGTCCTGCTTATTTCTCACATAGTTCTAGAGTGGAAAAGATCAAAAATTAAAAACAAAGAATATTTAAATGTTTTGTTTTGTCAGAAAAAGTTTGATAAAGTTTTACTTTATGGACAAGAAGGGTTTGAAAGAACCTTGAATTATTAAAGGGATTACTTCCATTAAAGTGAAACCTAGCACCCTAAGGGGGAAGACTGTACATGTTGAAGGCTCCATCTCGTGAAAATGCAAAATAATTTGCAAAAAAAAAGAGTGAACACTAATTATACCTTTGAACAGATTCCTTGTTTGTCAGCAACTGCACAAGAGACAACTTTGTAAACAGAACAACAATCACATATACTCTAAGACCAACAATTAATAAATGGGACCTCATGAAATTTAAGTTTCTGTAAGGTAAAGCACACTATCAAAAGGACAAAGCAGCAGCCTACAGAATGGGAAAAAAATTCTAACATCAAACAGAAGGATTTTATCAAAATATAGAAAGAACTCAAGAAATAAGAAATCAACAAACCAAAAGGATTATTAAAACATGCAGCATTCCACAGTTCAGAAACACAATTATGATTCTATCACTATGTTTATATGTTAATACATTTGATACTGTGCTAGTCAAACAAACGATAATAAATCAGTATGACTATCATAGGATAAATGATATCAGTTATCACATTCTAGGAAACTTATAGAATAAGAAATCCTATTAATTTTTGATATTTAACATAAAGGAACAGAATGTCAATTTTCATTAAATAAATATTCAAAACCTAAAACCTTAACATGAGAATAGTGGGATCATTTCATTCCAATTCCATACAAGTAACATAAAATGAGTTTTCTAAACAGAAAACGTTCATTAAGAGCAATCTCTCATGACCAAGAAACACTTAAAGAGATTTTCAATGTCCTTAGCCATCAGGAAAATGGAAATCAAAATGACTCTGAGATTTTATTTTACACCTATCAGAATGGCCAAGATCAAAGATAAAAGTCACAGCTCATGCTGTCAAGAGAGCACTCCTCCATGGGAGTGCAAATTTCACAGGCACTATAGAAATAAATATGATGGCTTCTCAGAAAATTGAGAATAAACTTACCTCAATACCCATATATATCATTTCTGGGTATATACAAAAGGCCCTCCTTTTACCACAAGGACACTTTCTCAACTATGTTCATACCAGCATTATTCATAGCTAGAAACTGGAAACAACCTAGATGACGCTCAACTAAATAATAAACAAATAAGTGATAAATTTACACAATGTACACAGCTATTAATAACAATGACATTATGAAATTTGCAGGCAAGTTGATGAAACTAGACAAGACATCCTGAGAAAGAAAATTCTGACCCAGAAAAAGAAACATTGTTTGTACTCACATGTAAGGATTGGATATTGGCCAGAAAGTCAAAAGTAACCACACTATAACTCACAGACCCAAAGAAGCTAAGTAACAAGGAAGGGGTAAGTAAGGGACACATGAATCTGAATGAGAATTGAAAACAGAATGGACACAAACAGTAGATGCGAGAAAGAGACTGATGGGCCTGGGGTGGGGATTGGAACACGAGGGATCACCTTTGGGGAGGATAGAAGGAGAGAGTACTGTGAGATGCACCTAGAATGGGGGCCACAAGAGACAACTGGAATGAGCTAGAAGCCTAGGACAATGGAAATTCCCACTATTAGATGACAGAGACCCTAGTAAGATTCCTAGCAATGAGGAATATGGAACCTGAATGAACTATCGCATGTAACCAGCAAGATTTCAAATGGAGAGCTTGGGACACCAACCCAGTCATAAAATCTTTGACTCATAATTTGTCTTAACTACAAGATATGCTAGAGTAAAAATGGCATAGAAATTGAGGAAGTAGCCAACTGATGATTGTTTCAGCTTGAGACTCATGCCATGATAGGAAACTGAACTTGAGACTGCCAGCAGGTCAAACACCCAGAGCCTGGATAGCCCAGGGACCTAGGATACAACCAAACATACATGGAACAAAAGTCAATGAAATAATTGCTATAATATTATACTATACTTATAGATTAATGTCTAGGACAGTTGTCCTCAGAAAACCTTCAGCAATATACCCATAGCCTAAAATTAGGCAGAACTTGGGGGATCCTACCGAAGAGTGGGAGGAATGATTTTAGGAGCCACAGGTATCAAGGATGCCACAGGACACCACAGAATCAGCCTACCTGAACCTATAAGGCCTCATAGAAACTGACCCGCCAACCAAGGAACATGCCTGGGTCTGACCTAGACTGTCCACACATGTTATACTTGTATAGCATCATCTTCTTGTGAGACTACTAATAGTGCACATAAGAGCTGTCTCTGACTATGCTGCCTGCCTTTGGGAGCCTTACCTACTACTGGTTGCCTTGTCTAGCCTTCATAGAAGAGGAGGTGCTTAGTCTTTCTAAAACTGAATATGCCAAAGCTAATTGATATCCAGTGGTACTTGCCCTTTTCTAAAGAGAAATGGAGGAAGAGTGAATAGAGGAGGCAAAGAGGAGAGCTTAAGAGAGGAACTGGGAGGAGAGAGGGAGATAAAACTCTGGTCAAGATGAAAAATCAATCAATCAAACAAACAAACAATTGGCCAATCAATCAATCTGTCAAAGAGAGAGTAACTGCCCAGGGAAGTGTTTCCTTGGACTCAGTACACAGCAGCTAATGTAACTATACTCCAAAAGAGCCTGGCTTTATCCATAGCTGACAATAGAATTTGATTTCTTCTCCTGTAGAACATTGATATTTTTGCATAAAAGATGTAGAATGGAGAATATCATCAGTTCAGTACCATGGTTTCATAACCCTATTGATGCCAGAGAATTTATTCAACGACCAATGTACCAACAAGAAGACCCTGATAGGAACTATGTAAAACAATGGAATCTAAATCAGTGTGTTCTCAAGGACGTTGGCATTCCCAGAACCATGGAGTATAAGGCAAATGCTAAGAACAGGGCAAAGTTAAAGATAAATTTTAGGTAGTAGAGGGAGCAGAACTTGGGAGAAGAAGTTACCCAAACTGCTTTGTGCCCTGATGCTAGACAGATTTGGCATTTTTATTTATGGTTTCATTTATTCTTTTCTTACTCTGTCTTACATTCTCCCATTTAAGAACAGGAATGTTTAGTCTATGACATGTGTATTAGAAACATGTAACATGGTTTTTGTTTTAAAGAATTTCAAACTCAAAAAATTGTAGCAAACCTGATCATTCTTTCTAGAATTTGCCCCATTTTATTGTTGATTATTAACAGACAAGTTGGCTATGAATCTAGATATACTTGTATCCCACTAAAGCATTTGTAATAGTCTCAAGTCTAAGAGATTATGAGAAAGACACAAGTAATAGCTATAATAATAATTCTAAGATTAAGACTCAGATACTTATACCCAACCATTGGACTAAGGTCAGGGACCCCTGTGTTGTTAATTAATCCAACCACAATGTTTTAATTTTCATTCTACTCATTCATTACATATTAATTCAAATATATGTTTTGCTTAGAAAATACCAAAGGACAAGGCATTTTTTTTAAAAAATCTCCAATTAAATAGAAAATGTGATTTCATATCACCTTTTCCTGAACAGATGTTACCAGAACCAATATATTTCTCAAACATTGTCACAGTCACAGTTAACAAACAAGCTATTGTTTTATTCATTCACAGTTATACTTAGCATAAAGTAAAATGCTATGTATAATTCCACTATAAATCAAACAGTCAGACAACAAATGCACTCTGGGCTGCCAGTTGCTGCACTGGGGAACTTCCATTCTTCTTTGTAGAAGAACTCAGGTAGCTTGGCAAAAGGCTACTTATGTGTAGATACTACAGAAAATCAGAGAATGAAAATGTGAATGGAAAATTTCTCCATTCTACAAAAGTGTTACATTTATAAAATATAAATATACCACTATTTTTAATGGTAATAAATATGAGAATAAGCAAAACTTATTATGATCATAGCATTTCTGGGTCCTAGCTCAACAATAGTTATGCATGCTACCAGCTCTATTTTTTGCTTTTTTATCTTTTTGAACATCTGATAGGAAATACCTATTAATCTGCTCCATAAATACAACAAATTTACTGCAGTATAATGACATATACATAGTAGTTAAATAATAATTTATAGGGCAAAATGTTTCAGAAAAAGTACACCTGTGATAATGTAGATTAATTTACTGTGAAAACTAAATATGTTGTCATATATTAAATTTCAAATAAAAAATGTATTTTAAATTATGGGAAACAACAATTTAACAAATATTGTCTTTAGAACTTTATCATTTTAATAAAATCAGACCTAGGTGTTTCATTACTTATTAATTACCAAGAAATGAAATATATTTCTCTTTGTTTCTTACAAATTATAATTTGTAAGAAAGCAATGCAAAAAATTGAAAAAATATATATCTTACAACTTAAAATAAAATGTATGATATACAATTTTGGATATAGCATATAACTTATCCGTACACTTTAAACACTTGCTCTCTTTTTACTTTTCTCTCAAGTCTTTTCAACTAAGAAAATAATTCATGTGATTGATTGAAATGTGAAATTGTAGAACTATAGTGAGGTAAAATCTTGTATGATAATACTGATGAGGCGCCTCATTATCTGAAAATTGACCTTGTATAGTGTGTGCAAAACAATTATGGAAGATATACTGGAAATTTTATTTAAAGGTATAGAACTAAGAAAACAGACAGTTTTGGTATGCTTGCTCTGGATTTCTTTCCTTCTTTCTTACTTTTTACAATTTTTTATTAGATATTTTCTTTATTTACATTTCAAATGCTGTCTCCTTTCTTCATTTTCCCTCCAAAAACCCCTATCCCATCCCCCCTCACCCTGTTAACTAACCCACCCACTCCAGCTTCCATGACCTGGCTTTCTCCTACCCTGGGGCAAAGACCCTTCACAGGTCCAAGGACCTCTCCTCTCATCGATGCTCGATCAGGCCATTCTCTGCTACCCATGTGACTGGACCCATGGGTCCCTTCATGTGTACTCTTTGGTTGGTGGTTAAGTTTCTGGGAGCTCTGGGGATGCTGGTTGGTTCATCCTGTTGTTCCTCCTATGGGTCTGTAAACCCCTTCAGCTCCTTGGATCCTTTCTCTAGCTACTCTATTGTGGACCCTGTGCTCAGTTCAATGGTTGGGTGAGAACATCGCCCTCTGTATTTTTCAGGCACTGGCCGGGCTTTTCCAAATCCAGACACTATTGTGAGTTTTCTTTTAAAAGTTCTTTTAATTGCAGAGTAGTATTCCATTGTGCAGATATACCACATCTTCTGAATCCATTCCTCCGTTGAGGGACATCTGGGTTCTTTCCAGCTTCTGGCTATTATAAATAAGGCTGCTATGAATATAGTGGTGCATGTGTCCTTATTGCATGCGGGTAAAGTCTCTGGGTATATGCCCAGGAGTGGTATAGCCGGATCAATGAATTCATGAAATTCCTAGGAAAATGGTCAGAACTTGAAAATATCATCCTTAGTGAGGTAACCCAATCACAAAAGAACACACATGGTATGCAGTCACTGATAAGGGGATATTGACCCAGAATCTCGGAATACCCTAGACACAATCCGCATAGATTTCTAAAAAGATGGAAGGAGAGACCCCTGGTCCTGGAAATACTGGATGTAGGGGAACGCCAGGACAGAGAAACGAGAGGGGGTTGAATGGAGAAAAGAGGGAGGGAAGGGGGCTTATGGGACTTTCGGGGAGGGAGGAAACGGGAAAGGGGAAGTGATTTGGAATGTAAATTAAAAAATAAAATAATAAAAAAAAAGTTCTTTTATTTATTTAAATTCCAGTCATCGTCCCCCCGACTCCCTTTCTACAATTTCTCATCTCATTCCTTCTATCCCTTCCCTCAGCGGGTGCTCCCCTCCCAGGCATTCCCCCTTCCCTGGGAACTCGATTCTATCTAGGATTATGAGCATCTTCTGCCTCTGAGGCCAGACCAGGCAGCCCTCTACTATATATGTGCCATGGGCATCAGACCAGACCTTGTATGCTGCCTGGTTGGTGGCTCAGTCTCTGCGAAATCTCAGGGGTCCCGGGTAGTTGAGACTTCTGGTCTTCCTATGGATATTCACTTTTTCAACTTCTTCAATCCCTCCTCCATTTCAACCATAGGGGTCCCTGACTTCAGTCCAACAGTTGGGTATAAATATCTGCATCTGTCTCACTCAGCGGCTGGTTGGACTTCTCAGAAGACATCCATGCTAGGCTCCTCTCTGTAAGCACATAATAGCATCAGTAAGAGTGTCAAGCCTTGGTGCCCTCGCCTCCATGAGATGGATCCCAAGTTGGACCAGTCACTGGGACTCCTTTCCCTCACTCTCTTCTCCATTTTTGTTACTGTAGTTTTTTTTAGGTAGGAACAATTCTAGGTCCAAAATTTTGAATGTGTGTTGTTAACCCTGTCCCTCCACTTGGACCCCTGTTTATCTACTTGAGGTGGACTCTTAGAGTTCCTTCTTCCCAATGTTGGGCATTTTGGATAAGGCCACCCCCATTGAATTCTGAGAGTCTCTCACCTCCTGGGTCCCTTATACTTTCTAGTGGGTCCCCCTACCTCACATCCCCAGAGACTGCATATTTCCATTCATTTTCCTGGTCCTCTGGGTTTCTCTCCTGCCCCCTCTCTCCATACTGGATCCTGTTCCCCCTTTCTTCTTCTTCTCCCTTCTCCGGTTTAAGTCCCTCCCTCCCTTATATTTTTGTTCATTTGTTTGTTTGGTTGGTTTTATGTTTTTTAATTTCAGTAATTATAGAATAGCTCAGTTGATAAAATCTTTGTTAGTGCTTAGGAATCTATGGATTCTACACTCATCACTTCATTCAGGAACATGGTTAGTGCTGTAAGATCAGTACTCTGGATATGGAGACAGAAAGATCAAGCTCTCCATTAGAAGAGTACAAACCTAGTCTAAAATGTATTGAATTGAATTTCAGTCACTTAATCAATGAATAAATATTAAAATTTGAGAAGTATAATACTTTATATTTGTAAGTCAAGTAAAAGTTCAATCCTATCTCTAGTTTTGAACAGGATGAGAAGCAAAGCAAAAGGAATGGAAGGAAAGGAGAAAAAGGAGGAGGAAAGGAAAAGGGGAGGGAGAAAGGAAAAACAAAATAAAAAGGTGATTTTTAGCACCTATAAAAATGTGTCTTGTAGTGATCTGAAGACATAAAATTTAAAGAAAAAAGTAGATTTAGCATTGAATACTTCTCTCATCTGAATTGTTGTTTCCAAATTTGGAATTATATCCAATCAAGGAATTCTTTGGTGGCTTATTTTTGTTGTTGTTGTTTTGGTTTCGCTTGATTTAATTTGGTTTTTTATTTTGGTTTTATTTTATTTTTTTAATTATTTTGGTTTGTTTGGTTGTTTTTGTTTTTGTTTTCTTCTTTGTTCATTTTTGTTCTCTCTCTGTGTTTGTAAACATGAAATCCATTTACTTGGGGTCCTGAGATTCATTGTCCACTCAACTCTATTTCCTGGAGAAGAGACATGCCCCTGCACACTTGAACATTGTTCAGTTCCAAAGCTCCTTGAGAAGTTACAAACATTTGATGTGGCATTTCTCTTTCAGTAGGCAAATGAACTTTAACTTCAGAAAGAGGTAAATAAAGATAGGGGAACAGGTACCCAACATACAATGTGTGTTCTTATTGTATTGTGCTATATTATTTATTGCTAGTCTTTTCCTAATTCCTGTGCTTTGGGAATTTAATATGGATTGAGATTTTATGACCGAGTATTCAAGAAAAAGGTATCAATATATTTCTTAAAAAGAGCAATAAATGAAGGTTGTTGTCCTGGTGAAATAAAAGGATTGCGGCCTTTACAATTATGACAGAATTTTCAAGTTAGTTCAAATCTGTTCTTATTTTATTTTTTTTTTATTAATCATTCCATTCAATTATATCTCAAATGATATCCCTGCCCCCCACTATCCCTCCAGAACTCCCCATCCCATCTGCCCTCTCCTCCCCTTCTCCTCTGTGAGTGTGCTCCCTCACCCACCCACTCACTCCAGCCCCACCGTTACAGCCTCCCCCTATGCCGGAGCATCAAACCTCTGCAGGACAAAGGGACCCTCCCATTGATGTCAGACAAGGAGACCCTCAACTACACATGTATCTACAATCATGGATCCCTTCATGGCTGGTGGTCTAGTCCCTGGGAGAACTGTGTGGTCCTGCCAGCAGACATTATTTTTCCTATGAGGTGGTAATCCCCCTCTGCTCCTTCAGGTCTTCCCCAGCTCCCCCACCAGGGGCCCTGAGCTCAGTGTGATGGTTGTCTGTGAGCATCAGCATCTGCATTGGTCAGGTGCTTCCAGAACCTCCCAGGGAACAACCACACCAGGTTCCTGTGAGCAAGTGCCTCTTGGCAACAGCAGCAGTGTTGGAGCTTGGTGTCTGCAGACAGGATGGATGCTCAGATGGGGACTATCCCCATCCCAGGATGGCCCTTCCTTCAGTCTCTGCTCCATTTTTTGTTCTTGTATTTCCTTTGGACAGGAACATTTCTGTCATCACATTTGTGATGGGTGAGTGGCTCTATCTCTCGACTCAGGGCTTTGCCTCTCTACAGGAGGTCATCTCTACTGGTTCTATCACCCCTTCGCTGTACATTTTGGCTAAAGTCATCCCCATTGGGTCCTGGGAGCCTCTTACTTCCTTGGCGTTTGAGACCCTCTAGTAGATATCCCCAGTTCTTCATCCCCCACTGCTACATATTTTTATTTGACTTCCTGACCCTCTGTACCACTCTCCAGTCTGTTCAATACCTGATCCCGCCCCCACTTTTCCCTCTCCCTTTTCTCTCCCTCCCAGGTACCCACTCCATCCACCTCCCACAATCATCCTTTTAGTGTAATATAACTGACATTCATAAGTATTGAACCTAAGTTTCAGTGAACTTCAAGTGCTTTAGATAATTCTGTGTTCTCTATGGTTTATATGCATGTAGGTATGGGTGTAAGATCAAAAATATCTTGAGTTCTAATGAAAGTCAAGACTTGACCTATTTCTTACCTGGGAGACAGAAAAGATTATGTTTTCCTACAGAAGTTTTCCTATCACATGAATATGTTTATATATTTATGTTTTCACTCTGTTAAATAATTGTAACAAAACAAATGTGCAATACACAGTAACTAATTTAAAATTTTTGAAACTGTATTGATTTTCAAAACATTCGTTTTTTTTTTACTTTTCCTTTTTTATTATTAGATATATTCTTTATTTACATTTCAAATGATTTCCCTCTTACTGGATCACCCCCCTCCCCAAAAGTTTCATACACCCTTTTCCATCCCCCTTCTCCACAACCAACCCACTCCCGCCTCCCCTTCCTGACATTCCCCAAAAAGATCATTGCTCAGTTACAAAATCAGTTACTGTTTGATAATAAGGATACGAATTTGAGCCAAGATTTTAATGTGGAATAGTAAAACTGTACATTTCAAGCTACAATTACTTTCTTATAAGAAGATTATTTGTAATCTATCTTCCTCTGTATGGAAATTAAAGATGTATTGGCAAAATAATTCCAGTTAAAGTAAAGCAAATATACTTTTTATACATGTAGTTAACAAGTAGAAACTTCTCAAACTAATGTGTATACATGTTAAGTTGACTCATAAATACATAAAATCCATTTTTCTTAGAAAAAGTTTCAGTATGTATTTTTGAAAACTCTAAAGCAGCAGAAGGAGGCTTTCAGCCCCAATTGTACTGGTATTTAAGCTCTGGCATTGAAGATATGCACAGGGAGCAAAGATAAACAATTTTCTAAGAAAATGTCAATGAAATCCCTTGTTAGTATTGATTTTAAAAGACTGTGACAGTATCTTGATTCCATTGCTCTCAGAAGTATAAAAAAAAATTGAAAGGTGACTATATCATCTGTTGAAAGTAAACTAGCATAAGACTTGGGAGACTAAGAACTACTTCTATTTGCCAATTCCAGCAGTAGAAATGATATTTAATTTCCTTGAGATGATATATAAGTCCAAAATAAATATGACACAGACATTTACTGTTTCTCACAGCCTTCCCAGCAAATATTAATGGTGAAGGGATGAACACTTTAGTCTGTCAGTCTTATACCCTAGTTGAAATGAATGCAGAAAATATTTGCCTCATACATTATCACAGCCATATCATATGTTTCTTTAGAAAATCTGTTTAAAATAAACATTTGTTTGTTATGGAACTTTTCAACAAAGGATGGTGATAAATGTGGTGATAAGCAGTTAATTAATATGTTCTATCTGGTAGTTTACACATTCCACAACATATGTACTTTTAAAGGCAAACAGCAACTCAGAGTGTTAGTCACTCAGTCACCTTGATCTTAGTAATGATAAAAGCTCGTGTGGATAATAGTTAAGAAATTCCCCACAGTCTTCTGCTCTGACAAATTGTTTCTTCAAAGATCCAATCTTCTAGCTCAGTACAGATAAAACTCATGTTCATCCCTGCCAAGGAGAGATACAGACCCTTTGGGTTTCTATGCTAGTTTTCTAAGTGATTAGCTGAGTTGTAGAACTCATTGATCAAGGTGAGCGATATGCTTCTGTGTGTGTGTGTGTGTGTGTGTGTGTGTGTGTGTGTGTGTATTAGGGTCGTAGTCTTTCTTAATTTACAAACATACTTATTTCTTTTGTTTTAGTTAAAGTTATTAAAATATTATTAATTGAATTATTAATTATGTAAATTAAAATTAATTAATTAAATTATTAAAGCATAATTATATTACTTTCCTCCCATTCCTTTCTTCCCTAACACATCCCATGTCTCCTTCCTTCAACCATCCTCCAGGTACCACCTCAATCTCTCTAAAAGCCACGGAGTCATTCTCTTTGATTACTATTATCACACACACATACACACACACACACACACACACACACATGCACACACACACACACATGCACACACACACATAATATACTGTTTAAAGAGCTTAGTGTGCATATAATTTCATAGATAGCTGCATTGTTTTGTATAAATTATAATTATTATGTTTTGTATATATTAATTAATGCTAAAAATTCATACAGTAGAATCATTCCTTAACCAGCTTTTTCCCAAATAACCACACAGAAACCTTGTAATATTTCAAAGCCTGAAGCCTTAGCTGGAGAGACCCTCAACTAGTTCATCTAAGTTAACCCAACCACCTATTCCCATCCAGTTATGTGGCTAGCTATACCTTCCAGAACCTTAATCACATCATTCTCCTCCCACATCTTCTGGTAAAAAAAAAAAAAAAAACCTCTTTTCCTATTTCGCAGAATTCCTTTCACCCTCCTAGCTTCTACTTCCTGCCCAGTTAATTGGCCATCAGAATTTTATTAAAGATCACTAGAGAATGTCTTACATAGTTGAGGAAGGACAGAGACACAATTTCACACAGTGTAGTCCAACAGCATTTTATAATGAAGTGGGAAGTCATCCTTGGAAGGAGCTAATTATTCCTCAGTTTCTTGCCTCAAACTCTTTGCTTCTGGCTAAATCCTTTTCAATTACCCCTTTCCCACTAGCATATCTATGAAAATTGTCACTGTTCAGCTATTGTTTGCCAAGCTATGGTGTTTAGATACTACTAAACACTAAGGGGTAGCACTCTTGTCATTTGTTGGAGATTGAACCTTACAGCTGACTTCCTGGATCTCATAATCTTTTTAGTCACTCTCCTGCCGTTAGTGAGCTTCAGTACAGGAGCTAAATTGTAGAATTATTTGTTGAGAGCAACAGAGGGAATCACTTGATCTCTGCACACTTGTTGTGAGTTTCTGAAATGGCCTTCATTTGCTGTAAAGAGGAACTTCTTTGATGACAAGTGTGAGCTGTACTTACCTGCCTGTTTGTATTAGGTTAAGTTTTACAATACAATTATGGTAGTTTAGTAAAGTGGTGGTTTTAGGTTCCCTTTTTAAGAACAATTACCATACTAACCATGGGTAGTTGGCTAGATGTCTAGTACTAAATATGATTTCTCTCATATTTAGTATCCCTTAAGTCTAAAAGACAGCTGGTGGTTACCGGCAATTTAAGAGTGCCACTACTGCACCTTCATGGATATCCTACCATATGGTATTGTTGTAATTTATCGATGTTACAACTGGATAGCACTATGAATTGTTTAGTTTTGTTGACAGCTAATATAATCCAAATGAAGTTTTCATGTTAGACTCAGCTCCAGTTTTCTGATTGCTGTGAGTGAACTGTGTTGCCTCTTTAGAAAGTGAGTTAGCTTCAGTCTCTAAGAAGCAACCAAGAGAAACAAGCAACAATTGCTGATATTTCTTTGGAATTCACTTCGAATACTCTTACCAACAACCTAAAAAGCATGTTCTCACAGTTGCCATTGAGGTGTTTTTATTTGGTGGTCTATATATTTCATGATATTTATTGTTCCATGTGATATGTGGATATATATATCTGTGTGTGTATTTGTGTATGCATATGTACATGTATATCTGTCAATATGCATATGACAATTTTCTACAATATTAGGTAAATATAAAATAATATAGTTCTTCAAAGCTTTATCAAACATCCTTGGTGTAATTTTTTACATTGGCCTCTTTCTAGTTTTCTTTTGAAATCTGTGGCGGTTTGAATATGCTTGACCCAGGGAGTGGCACTATTAGGAGGTGTGAACGTGTTGGAAGAGGTTTGGCCTTGTTGAAGGAATTGTGTTACTCTGACTGAAGGCCTTGAGACTTTACTCTCCTAGCTGCCTGAGGATAGTCTGCTACTGGCTTCATTAAGATAAAGGTATAGAACTCTTGGCTCCTCCAGTCCCGTGTCTGCCTATGTGTGGTCATGTTTCCCACGTTGATGATGATAGGCAGAACCTCTAAGAGTAATCCAGCCCCAATAAATGTTGTCCATTATAAGAGTTGCCTTTCTCATAGTGTCTCTTCCCAGCAATGGAAATCCGAACTAATACTAACTCAAGCACTCCATCCTTGCCTCTAAGCCCTTTCCCTGTTTTTCACATTTTTTCTTCATATCACTTGTATCTGATATTTCTCTTTGATAACTAACCCATTCCTCATCTCCATGGTCATTACTTACTCTCCTGGTTTCTGTGGATACTCCATGTTGTATAAGGCACACCTGAATATGTGGAATTAAGAACCACAGATGAGACAGAACTTATGGCTTTTGTCTTGATTAAACCTAACCAGCTTAACTTTTCACAGTGTCTTGAGTACTGACTACTCCTCCTCCTGAGTTAATGCCCTTTTATTTTTGAAAACTAGGAAAAACTACTGAAAATTACCAGCTTAATTGAATACAGATTCCAATGAGTCACCCCACTCTGATTCCACAATAGTTTTTTTTTTCCATTTTGATTCTGATGCTTTAATAGAAAAATCTTTGCTGCTTAATTTTTGAGGCATTGTATAATCCTAATCATAGAGAGTTCTTCCTTTTATAGATTTTATGTGACTATCTATAAAACAATTAGTTTTAATTAGTTACTACATATATTTTCACAGATACAGTCTTGGGATTATATGTGCAAAGATCTACTATCCTATGAATTAACAAGATGTGTTTTGACATAGTTATTTAAAGGTGTCAAATCAATTAAATATTGATGACTGTGAGGTAAGCTTATTATGTATGATATTTTTGAAAGAAAATGTATTTCTCTGGGAGAAAATTAATGACTAATTCTCCTTAGGTTACCAAATAAGAATTATCATAAAATAATTCTGTAAGACCAATAAATGAAGAAATAATAGTAAAATGAAAAATAAAACAAACAATAATGCATGTGTGTATATACAATCTCTCTGACATCTATGTATTTATATATAAATATTTATAGAACTTTAACCATGCCATACCCTCTCTACATTTATATTCAAATGCAAACTAATTCATTTTTATTAAAAATGAGGTGAGATTATACTTGGAGATGGAAACATCCAGAAGTTAATCAGGTCAGAAAACTAAAAACAATTCCAAGGGAAGAAAACATCAGTCATATTTCTTTCTAATTAATTATTTTCTTTACTTACATTCCAAATGTTGACCCTCCTTCTGATTCCCCCCATTCTTCCATACCTTTGACTCTGAGTGGGTACTCCCCCTTTCCCTGGAGCATCCCCTATTCAAGTGAGGCATCAATTCTCTAAAGGATTAGGCATATCCTCTCCCACCGAGGCCACACCATGTAGTCCTCTGCTCCATATGAGCCAGGGTCCTTGGACCAACCCCTCTATGCTCTTCGGTTGGTGGCTTAGTTTCTGGGAATTCCCTGGAGTTTGGGTTCGGTGACCCTATTGTTCTTTCTATGGGATTAGTTTCAACTCCTTCAGTCCTTCCCCTCACACTTCCATGGCCTCAGTCCAATGGTTGGCATCAGTCTCAGTCAGCCGCTATTAAAGTCTCTCAGAAGACAGTCATGCTAGGTTCCTGGGTTTGGTGCCTGTGCATGGGATGAATCCCAAGTAGGGTGGGTCACTGGACTGTCTTTCTTTCAGTTCATCCTCTAAGTTTTTTCCCTGCATTTCTTTTAGACCAGAACAATTCTGGGTCAAAAAATTTTAACATGTGTTAGTGTCTTCACTACTCCATTGCGGGTCCTGATTATCTACTTGAGGTGGACTCTTCAGGTTCCATCCTCTCACTGTTAGACATTTTGACAAATGTCATCCCCAATGTGCCATGTGAGAAAACAGTTAAGAATCAGCATTTTTCAAAGAAAAATGAGAAAGACTATAGAGGAAACCAAATCTGCCTACAAGTTGATTGTGGACAGCAGTCTTCAAACCTGAGACATTAACTATTTAGGCCAGGCAGTATATTGCAATCTGCTATTAATACCCTCACAAATAAATATAGCCACTAAAGCTATAAGTTCACAAATGAGATCATAGTCATGGTTTCTTATTGGCTACAATTCACAATGCATATCTCAGCTATTAACTAGAATACATTGTCAGAAGAAAGAACTTACTTCTACTTGCAGAATGTTTGTCTAGGAGTTATTACTTTGTCTTTGCCAGGACTGGACAAAGCACTCTCTTATGTAGTATTGGTTACATTCTAGAGTGTGGTGCTTTCACTCAAAAGCAAATCTGACTGCCTCATGTCCCAACACCTGTAAGTTATATCATCTCTCTCTATCCTAGTTATTATACATACACACTGTAGGTGCAATGCAAGCTGGCCCATGAGGTCAATGTAAACATTTATGAGGAGATTTGCATAAAGACTTAAAACAACTTGTTTCTCTTATGTTGAAGTTTCTCAGCTTGTTTTATCCTTTATTTCCCTTTTTTCCTTCTCCACGTTCTTTATTTCCAAACCAGTGGCACAAGAAATTGTTTTTCACCAAGACATCTTGAGTTCCTGCAAGAGATCATTATTCCTTTAAATATAAAGATGTAAGTGCTCCTTTACTCTCTGCCAGTAGGTTTCTATGTGAATCCACAGAAATGAGAGTAGGTGGTGATAGAAGAATCATGATTTACTTAATCCATTACTCACAGACCAGGAAACAAGTATGTTTCCAAAGTACCCCTGTGATAAAATGGAGACCATAAGTAAACATCAAATCAGTTACTGTCATTTGATCTGTTCTGTATCTTTGGAGAATTCACTTGTATTCAGAGCTTCAGTGTAAGCTTTTAGAGGATTATATCTAAAATGTGCTGTATGCTACAGATTTCTTTTTTTCCAAAAAACACATTATGAATATAGGTAGACTTTGTTAACTCTGTACTGTACTATACCAGCACTAACCAACACTGTACTGTAGACTCTGCAAAACCCAAGATTTTTTAAATATTTGTTGTAAAATGCAATGACATTTTCACAAACTTATGACCTGACATGGCAACACACAGAGAGAAGTAATGATCTTTGACCAAAATGCCAAGATTTTCCAATGAAGAATGAATAATCATTTCAACCAGTTATACTGGAAATACTGAACACTTATAATTCTAAAGCTATACCAATACTATATTTTAAATCATGCATAATATCAGCTAAAATGATTTTACACTTGAAATCCTAGAAATTATGTTTAGGGAAGAGCTTATTTTTTTTTCTTTTGGTTTTACCATGGTTACTAGATACAATATAAGCTCATTGACAAGAAGAAATATTGGGAGCTACCTCACACAACATAATAGACAAAATAGCTGAAGTAGTCAAAACAGTTAATGCCTATCTAGAAAAGAGGAGAAATTATTCTCAAATGATGCATATAAAAATAATGTTAATATTCAAAGTTAATAAATAATTATGTAGCAGATTAGAAAAATATTAAAAACCAAATAAAATGTGGGTTAAGGAGTTAGAGAGACATGTCTCTGAAAATGACACAAAAAGAGTTTAATAATATTGATAAGGATGCCCAAATCATTTTCAGCCTCAGGAATGGGTAAACCAATGCCTCAATGAGATGTTACCTCAATAATTCATGGTGGTTATTATTTTTCATTAAAAGTACTATGTTTCTTTTTTTTTTTCTGTTTCAATGGGTGGTGTGTGATTTTATTTTGTAAGATCTCAAAAAGGTTGAATAAAACATGGAATTGTGGTCTGGTAAGTAGATCAACAAGTAAAAAGAAGCTGCTACCCATCCTAACGCCTGGATTTCTGAGTTTTATCCTTAGGGTCCATATTGTGGAAGGAGAAAAATAGGTCCACCAAGTTGTCCACTCACTTTCACACACAGGCCTGCGAGTGTATACACACACATGCATATGCATATGCATGCAGACAGACATATAGAAGTTAATTCTTGTTTTTCATCTAAGCCCCATGCTCCCAGAAACAATATATTTACAAATACCTTGGCCATATACCTAGGTTCTTCTCATAGTAGGTGATTACTAAAATAACCCATTGATTTTAACTTATATTATGCCACATGTCTTTTTCTTCACATCTGCCTGGGCGAATCTCCCTTACCTGGCTCTATCGCAGAATTCTTTCTGCCTCCTAGATGTTCCCCCTCTTATTTCTTACCTAAGCCACAGGTCATCAGATTAATTATTGACAGGGGCTACATCTATACAGGCATAAGATAGTTTCTAGATACTAACACACACACATACAGACACACATACACACATGCACATCTACACAAAAAAAAATTGGAATTCTGTATATAGTCAGTGTGAATAAAGAATTGTGCAGCTAAGAAAAACTATATACAGGTTCTGCACAAAACTACAATTTTCCAAACTTTACACTATTATATCATAACCTCATGATTTGTTTATTTATAAAAATAATTCATGTAAAGAAGTCAAAGGACCATGTATCTTCTCACACTCATTGAAGCACTGGTAAAACTGATAAAATGTGGAAACAACCTAAGTGCTCCCAGATACATAGATATGTAATAGAAATTTGTGTAAGTATGTAATAAATGCTATTCCATCTTAAATGAAATCATATAAGATATAAAAGCATAGATGAACTTCAAAGTGATTATATTAAACAAAATTTTAAATCTTTGTTAAGGTAATTACCAAAGAACATGGATCCACTAGTCATGTGTTTTAATGAGTATGTCTCATGTCTCATACTTCTCATAAAACAGGCTTCAATGCTTGTGATAGGCTGTCAGAAGACAAGAGGGAGCGTTTCTAAAGACAACCATAAAGTTTTGTTATATAAGATGAATAAGTTCTTGGTTTTTACACAATTTCCTCCTAGTGAAGACTGTATTACACATTTCAATTTCTGTTAAAATGGTAAAGTTCATATTATCACAACAACAATAAACATACACACACAAAAAACAACAGTAACAAACAAACAAAACCCAAAGAAACAAAGGTCATATTTTAAACTATAGCAGTTGAAAACTATGGGCACTCAAATTCTTTCTTGGCAACAAGTATCTAAAAGTTGTCACTGAATTTTGCTACACAGCAGGATGCTGTCAGAAATTTTATTAATAGACAAGAACCAGAGAAGTGAATCAGAAATCTCAGCATGTCCTTTGGAAGGCCAACAATCTGACATCCCTGTTATATTAAACTCCAGGAGAAGCTAAAGACTTCTAAAAGGAGGATGCTGTTGGCTCCAGAATGCATGAAACTTGGATTTGCCACATCAGACTTATGCTTGGAGACTTTTTCCTGTGTCTTACAGATAATGGTGAAAGCATATCAGTTATGAAGTGATATTGTATATTATTATTGTATAATTTATGTATATGTACATATGTATATGTATATATGCAAACACACACACACAAACATACACACACATATGGTAGTTCTTATTTGAAAGGTCTGAAAAATAAAAAAACATTCAGAAAAATATGAAACAACATACAAAATCTAGTTAAGTTTTTGTAAAGAAGGATGTGTGTTTATGTATGTTCAGCAATCAAAATGCACTGATTGCAATGTAGCACAGCTTCACCACTGATGAATGGCAGAAGGTGTTTCTGTAGAGCTTGTTGCGAGTCATCAGCTCTGTTGTAGGAAGTAAAAAAAAAAAAAGAAAGCAGACAAACGGAACCCAACAGCAAAAAATAAACTAACCTGTTCATGAGGCACAGATAGACACCACTGCATATTCAAAGATTTCCATGTCCGTTGTTAACTATCACAGTTCATGATCCCATATTAAATAGCTACCGTTCCATTGAAATTATACCACTCCTGGGCATATACCCAGAGGCTTTACCTGCATGCAATAAGGACACATGCTCCACTATGTTCATAGCAGCCTTATTTATAATAGCCAGAAGCTGGAAAGAACCCATATGTCCCTCAACGGAGGAATGGATACAGAAAATGTGGTATATTTATACAATGGAATACTACTCTGCAATTAAAAACAATGAATTCACGAAATTCCTAGGAAAATGGTCAGAACTTGAAAATATCATCCTTAGTGAGGTAACCCAATCACAAAAGAACACACATGGTATGCAGTCACTGATAAGGGGATATTAACCCAGAATCTCGGAATACCCTAGACACAATTTGCATATCAATAGATTTCCAAGAAGATGGAAGGAGAGACCCCTGGTCCTGGAAAGACTGGATGTAGGCGAATGCCAAGACAGAGAAGTGAGACACGGGGTTGAATGGGGAAAAGAGGGAGGGAAGGGGGCTTATGGGACTTTCGGGGAGGGAGGAAACGGGAAAGAGGAAATGATTTTGAATGTAAATAAAAATATAAAAAATTAAAAAAAAGTAAAAAAAAAAAAAAGAAAAAAGAAACTGGTTTCAGTGGTCCTCCAGAGCAAGGATGCTGAAAACTGTAAAACGAAAAGTTGAAAATGTAACTAAGTCATAAAAATGGATAATGAGATCTATGCAAAGTGAATAGATGATATGAAAAAGTAATATTTGCTTTCTTTAATTGTTTGTTTTTCATTGTTATGAGGTTGAAAATGTGAAACACTGGTCTCTGTTTTCTTGTCTCTCACTTTTTACTTATTTTTACATCTTTGGATATTGTGATACAATTATATCATTTCTTCTTTTTCTTTTCTGCTTGTAAGCACTTATGTAAAAATCACCTTGCTTTCCCTCAAATTTATGACCACATTTTCTTTCATTGCTTGTTACATATATATGCCTAAATATATAAGTAGAACCTGTGCAGTTGGTATATAGTTGTGTATATGTCTCTGTCTTCAGGGGTGATGATTAAGTATTGGATAAGCAAGAAGTATGGTGTTGTTTGTTCGTTTGTTTTATTTTCTATATTCTTTATGTACATTCCAAATAATTTCCCCTTTCCCAGTTCCGCCTTCCCCGAAAGTCCCATAAGCCCTTCCCTTCCCCCTCTTCCCCATTCAACCCCCTCACGCTTCTCTGTCCTGGTATTACCCTACACTGCTACAAAAGTCTTTCCAGGACCAGGGGCCTCTCCTTCTTTCTTCCTGGGAGTCAATTGATATGTGAATTATGTTTTGGGTATTACGAGCTTCTGGGCTAATATCCACTTATCAGTGACTACATACCATGTGTGTTCTTTTGTGATTGGATTACCTCACTAAGGATGATATTTTCCACTTCCAACCATTTGCCTAAGAATTTCATGAATTCATTGTTTTGTGTAAATATACCACATTTTCTGTATTCATTCCTCTGTTGAGGGACATCTGGGTTCTTTCCAGCTTCTGGCTATTATGAATAAGGCTGCTATGAACATAGTGAAGCATGTGTCCTTATTGCATGCTGGGGAATCCTCTGGGTATATGCCCAGGAGTGGTATAACAGGATCCTCTGGGAGTGTCATATATCATTTCTCCTTTTTTCTTTTCTGCTTGTAGCACTTATGTAAGAATCACCTTGTTTTCCCTCAAATTTATAACCACATTTTCTTTCATTGCTTGTTACATATATATGCCTAAATATATAAGTAGAACCTGTGCAGTTGGTATACAGTTTGTATATATCTCTGTCTTCAGGGTTGATGAAGTATTGGATAACCTAGCGGTACGCTCTTACCTGGGAAAGTTGATCTCTACTGCTCTCAGTTCTCCTTAGTTGACTGTAGTTCTTTGTCTAGAACTAAGTCTTCATTAGCTTTACCACTTGCATTAGTAAATCTATCAACACCATTGTCAGTGATATTCTAATAATAATGGTAGAATAATTGCATTACTATGTAAAATATGATATATTCAGATGTTTTCAATGAGTTTCAGGCTCATATTATAACATGTTTTATTAATTTTTGTAATTAAAATATTATATTTTTCCCTTTCCTGTTTTTTCTTCTGTCTCTTTCTATTTTCCCTGCCTTTCAAATTGATGCATTTATTTTATTCTTAGTGGAGTGTGTGTGTGTGTGTGTGTGTGTGTGTGTGTGTGTGTATCTGTGTGTTTGTGTGTGTGTATGTGTTGTACATGATGGGAGGGTAGAAAGAGCTTAGGAGGAGTTTGGAAGGAGAAACCAAAATCAGAATATAATGCATAAAAAACATCTATTTTAATAAAAATAAAATAATAAAATTATTATTGATTTATTATTATGTATTAATATATATTTATTATATGCTTCCAAAAGGAAAAGTACTTACAATTAAAAATTCACAGAATTTGAAATTAGAAAAGTATAAATAACCATTATTGGGTTCAGTTTTATAAAGTTAAATTATGTCAGCACCGATGTGTGATTTTTCAAACCTTTGGCCATAGCTTTGTTTGTTTTCTTGGTTGTTTCTTTTGCCTGTATATAGAACTTAAGATTTATTTGTTTTATTTCCGTGGGTGTTTATGTGATTTCATCACATTGTGCATGCTTCCCATGTAAGTCAGAATAAGGAATCAGATTTCCCAGAACTAGATTTACATATAGTTGAGAGTCATCAAATGATGCTTAGACTCATACCTGGGTCTGCAACAGAAGCAACAATTATGCTTAACCACTGAATAATCTACTAGTTCTCTTATATGTCTATTTAAAGTAAGTAGAATGTATAAAATTTTCTTTGCAATTAATTGTTTGATAAAAATACTTCTCAGTTATTTATTGTATTACTAACAAATTGTTATCTAGCATTTCCTACCTTTATTAATTATTCTGAACTTATAAGGCTCAAATACGTTCCTTGAATTTTGAATTTTGATGAGTCTCAGGTGATTCTAAGTGCATTTTTCAAAGAAACTTTACAATTTTTTATCTGAAAATCCAAGCCTTCCATTTGTAAGTATACTATCATTTCATTTGCAGTTGTGCTCAAATGGGTCCTTACTAATATTTAATGATGCATATCCAAGCTTTTGATGAACACATTTCTGCCACTCTTAATATTATGAGGCAGACACTATAAAAAGGGCTTTTCTAGCCACAAATGAAGACATCTTCACCGTGTACATATCTCACACTAGCTTCAGTCATCTACTCAATGTTTTATGTGTGGGCTTATTTTACTTGCTGGTGTATTTAATAGCACAAAGCTAATCAATGAGTAATTAAAACACTATTTTAGATAACCGTCAGCTGAAACAGACGAGATACAGGGAGCATGTAATTAATTACAACCTCCAGGCTCTTGTAAGGCTTCATCAGACTTCTCAGTTGAAGTGGCACAAACTTCGGACTGTTTAGATTGTAAGTAAAAGTAGACTAAATTTAGCCTTGGGAAAAGAAGGCAATACATTTTGAAGATGTGGGAATCTCAAAATAAAAACAGCCAGGAGCACAAGTGTCATCTCTAGCCACCAGTCAAACATCAGGCACTCATCAACACTTCTCTCCTCTAGGCTTTCCCCTGCCATTGACTCTGCACTATTTGTGTTAAGTGACTTCTTTCCTCAGATTAAAACAAAGAAATTTTGATTATTGACAAATCTTTTAGTTGGGTGGTGAATTGTACATAATACATTGAACTCAAAACAATTTTTTCTAAGCAGGATTCTTACTTTACTGTGTTTTCTTTTATGTATAAAAAAATCAACATTTTATTTCATCAATAGTGTTCTATTTTTTCTATTTTTATATAGTAAATATATTTTTTTCACCCGATAGAAATCTCTAATAGATTTAATAAACTATGTCATGGATACTGTCAAAGACATCTGCAGGTTATAAAAAAACAGACTTTTTCCTTAATATATTACTTGCATATCCCTTAATTGAACTTGACCACTCCATGCCTGTTATGCATGTATCTTATTCATTGTTCACTTGGAAAATCCTTTTATTAGAGAGTTTGACTTTGTTTTGTTTTTCTGTTCTGACATTTCTTTCTTGTTTCAGTGGGGAATTTTATCCACTATTTCAAAGACTCTTCTAGTTCACAGTTTAAAAAAGTGACTCACTCCTACAAGGATATTAAGAACTCTACAAAATTCATTGTGATGCAAATGTAGCTTTCAACTCCTGGTGGTGAATAGAAATAACAGGAACTTGCTGGTTGCATATATCTCTAAGTTTCTATTTACATAACAAACAGAGCTAATCAGTAGAAGAGGAATGTTCAACCTGGAAATAACTTAACCAGGATTTCACTTTTTATGGATTTAAATATTTCAATTTTAATATAAAATTCTGAAATGAAAATATGTATATCAGCCAGATTTTTCTAATTATACAATGCATCACAGAAACAATAGAAAATGAAAGAACTCTTTGTTCAAGGACTTCACACTTTTTTTAAAATAAGGCTACAGTTATTATTTGAGTGTTTTAGTTTTCATTAGAATATTTCTGTTCTAGGATAAGGTCACTTTAACCCAAAAGCAATGCAAATATCCTAAGTTTAAAGAGATCACTTTTAAAAAGTTAGATGGAAAAGATGTGTTGCTCTCAGATGAGCAGAATTATCCCCAGACAATCATTGAAACAGCTTTCCTATTACTGAATTCAGTTCAAAACCTGGAACTATTGAGCATAGGAACTCATGCTACCAACACATGCAAAAAATAAAACTAAAATGTAATGAAAAATAAATAAAGGGCCTGAGGAAATGGTTCTATAATATTTTTACCAAAAATATCAGGACAATGTTAATTTTGGTAAAGTTAAGCAAAAAGCATAAAAATCTTGATAAATATGAGAAATGTTTATATATTATATTTTTTGCCTCAAGCACTGTGAATATATTAATTTTAAAATATAGTTCCAGATAGTGAAGGCAGAATTCAAATTCAGATTTAACGGTCACTATAGACTTCGATTACTTAAGTTATTTGAAGTTCATCATACTTACCTTAAAAGGATATAGTGAAAATATTTTTTATTTTTATACACAGAAAGTTTTCAGTGGCTGTCAAGTGAGATGCTATTCACAAAACACATGAATGTATTAACATACTCCAATAAAGAGAATCTCAATCAGTCCCTGTTAAGAAAGTATGAAATCTTTTTTTTTATTGGTTATTTTATCTGTTTACATTTCAAATGTCCCGCTTCCTGGTTTCCCTTCTGCAAGTCCCCTATCGTATTCCTTTCCCCCTGACTCTATAAGGGTTCTCCATCACCCACCCATCCACTCCTAGTTCACCACCCTACCATCACCCTATGCTGGGGCATCAAGCCTCCAAAGGACCAAGGGCCTCCCCTCCTATTGATGTCATTTAGGGCCATCCTCTGCTACATATGTTTCTGGAGCAATGGATCCCTCCATGTACCCTTTTTGGTTGGTGGTTTAGTCCCTAGGAGTTTTGGGTAGTCCAGTCAGTTCTTCTATTGGGGTTGCAATCACCTTCAGCTCCTTCAGTCTTTCTCCTAGCTCTTCCCTTGGAGTCCCATGCTCATTCCCAAGACTATAAGCATCCACATCTGTATTGGTCAGGCTCTGGCAGAGCCTCTCAGGGGAACACTATACCTGACTCAACAGTCACAATAACATAAAGTTTCTTGGTGTGACTCTAACCAAACAAGTGAACGATCTTCCCTTGTACAACAAGAACTTCAAGTATCTGAAGAAAGAAATCGAAGAAGACCTCCAAAGATGGAGATATCTCTCATGCTCATGGATTGGCAGAATTAACATAGTAAAAATGGTCATCTTACCAAAAGCAATCTATAGATTCCTTGCAATCCCCATCAAAATTCCAACTCAATTCTTCACAGAGATAGAAAGAGCAATTCTCAAATTCATCTGGAATAACAAAAAACCCAGAATAGCAAAAACTATTCTCAAAAATAAGAGAACTTCTGGGGAAGTCATCATCCCTGATCTCAAGTTGTATTACAGACCAATCATGACAAAAATTACATGGTATTGGTACAGAGAGAGAGAGAGAGACTGGTAGATTAATGGAATAGAATTGAAGACTCAGAAATAAACCCACACACCAACAGACACCTAACCTTTGACAAAAAAGTCAAAACCATACAGTAGACAAAAGACAGCATATACAACAAACAGTGTTTATTCAACTGGCAGTTGGCATGTAGAAGAATTCAAATTGATCCAACCTTACCTCCGTGTACAAAGCCCAAGTCCAAGTGGATCAAGAACACAAAAAATCCACATAAAATCAAATACAATGAATCTAATAGAAATGTTATTGAAATGTTTTTAATATCATAAGTAGATAATATGAAACATCATTTCCCTTCATCCTAACTGTCTTTTAAAGAATAAATATAAAATGAATCACAAAATTATATAAAATATGCATATAGGTTATATAAAATAGGTATCTATAACATTTGCTGTCATAGGAAAACAAAAAAGAAATGTAAATTTTCAAGTGCTATTGAATTGCTTTTATTTTCAATACATATCAGCTTCCTTAATGTTCCCAGCATGCTTATTATTATTTTAGATGAAAGAAAATTCTTTGTACATTGTGGTGAAAAAGGAACTCAAACTTTCCTTCTTGATTCATATATTATAAATACAAAATAATCTTCTATGAAAGAAATCCAGATTTCATGTGAAATTGTTAATAAAGAACATACAAATTATACCATGATATTATCTAAGCTTTATAACATGCTATTCCACACAAGAATTTAGTTAATTATACCCCACATCTTAAGGATTCCACCAAGGCTAGCAGGTAGATTTTTCTCAACTTGTTTTAAATTTGTGAACATTATTTAAAAATTGTATCTAAAAACTTGTTGAATTTGCATTAAAGGAAAACTTTACATCAAGAACCTTGTCTGTTTTGAAATGTTCTGATCCATATCAAGATCAACATGCAAGAATACTGGAGCATAAACCTGTCTCTTCATCTGAAACCTGAAGTGTTTAAATTCTGCATCTTAGACACTTTAAACCCCACTATCAGATTCAGTGGGTTTGGCAACAGGATAAGCTTTCCACCTTCACAGATGGGAATCATAGTTGTTGCCTGACTTCTACTTTGAGCTGTGAATATATTTTGCAGATCTTTCTCAGTGCATTGCTAGTTATACAAATGAAATTAAGAGAACATCCTCGTGGTCAGTACTTATCCTTACTGTTATAAAAGGAAACTCCACATAAATTGACTCTTTTTGCTCCTGATATGTGTTGAAAATATCCTTGATTTTAATTAATGGATTTACTTTACAATGATTACAAACTGGCATTTTTTTCCTCATTGCTACACCCTATATTAGGGCCAACACACTTCATGTTTCTATTATTTCCATCTCTAGACCAGCTACTATTTGTACAATGGAAGAAGTAAAAAGAAACAGATGCTACTTAAGAAGTTAAATGAGTTTAATGACAGTATATAAAATAATCTATCAAGAATCTTCAGATTCAATGTGGATGCTTTATTTTATATAACACAATAGATCTTGACCTTTCCTTTACACTAGTATCATTTCACCAGTAACATGATAAAATCAGAACACTTCACCATGACTGAGGAGACTTCAGTTAAGCACAGTATCTTCTCCCTTATCCTCATATGCCTGTCTGTGTGTTGTTTACCAGACTTAAGTGACAGTAGTCTTAGTGTTCTTCACATTTCAAAATTTTGTTTTTACCTTAGGCTTGATGGGTTGTTGTATATTAACTCTGCCTTGGTTCCACTCATAAAAGGTCTCTATTTTTAGTTATTTTCTCCATTGTTTCTTGCCCTCATGCAGTAATATTTACTTACCTATTTCTTACTAAAATATGCTCTAATTTTTCATTAGTGAAATTGTTTTCAAACAATCGAGAGATTTGGGTGATTACTGATTTATGTTGTTGTTTTGATATTTCTTCTCACTAGTGTCCAATTTAAGCCTTACAAAAGTCATATATATATATATATATATATATATATATATATATATATGTATGTATATGTGTGTGTGTGTCAATAACTTAAAATTGTATCTTTTTCAATAATTAAAATGTTATATCTCACAATATGAATGAAATACCTTAGAAAATGATCACATTTTTGACAAAAGAAAAAGGAACTTGGCAGGTAAGCTTTTCCATCCCTGGGTCGCATATAAAAACGTAAGGAAAGAACTAACTCCACCCCCTCAAGTTGTCTCATATACATGTTCTCTCTCTCTCTTTCTCTCTCTCTCTCTCTCTCTCTCTCTCTCTCTCTCTCACACACACACACACACACACACATACACACACAAACACACACACACATACACATACAAACACACACACACACACACACACACACAAGTACAATCAACAACTTTAGTTTATACAAGAGTTTTAAGACAGTACAATTTTGATATGAAAATAAGTTTTATGAAACAACACCTCCTGTGTTAATATTAAGCATCTACATAATCACTTAATCTGTTACCAGGAGTAATTCATTACAATTTTAGAATGTCTAGAGGACATTTTGTTCTGCAGTTTTGCTCTCATTTTTTCCAAAGTGGAAAGCGTGCTGAGACTGTACCCAATCTGTGTGCTTTCTGCTGTATGTTTACTACCATGTTACAGTACTTGTGTTAACCAACTTAAGAAACTTGAAATCTAGAGGAAGTGTCAAGTTTTTGCTCACCTCAGTAGATATAGAAGTAAAAGCTGAGAAGCCCAAAAGCAATGACCACTAACTACTCTCACAGTGAACACTGTTGATAGATATATACTTTATAGTAACAATAATGGAAATAATTGAAAATAAATTCCTAAATATCATTTTCCTTACCCTCCTCGTGAAATCAACAACTATCATTTATTAGTTATTTCACTCTTATGATGAATTTTATTTAAAATGTTTGACATCTGATGGAATCTTTCAACTCTGCCTAACTCACCCAGTGAATTTTGCTACTGAAAACAAGAATCTCAAACTAACATGACTTTTTTTAAGAAATCAGATTCAAGTTCTTCGATATCCCTTAGACACTGAGGCATCTCAGAGAATCACTTGTTGCTGCATTGAAATTGTGAAGAATGATATAAAATTAGAAAGGGAGAAAACTTTTCATATACATGGTAGCCTTGAGTTTTAATATCTGTTCAAATATTCAAAAATTAATAATTAAAATCACATGACTTAAGTACTATGATTAATATATTTTAAAATTTAAAAATAAGTTAGAACACAAAGACAAAAAATATTTTTGTATTTGCTTGTCTGCACTGACAGTTTTTCATATTTTCTAGCTTTTTAAAGCAACATCAAGAACACAGGTGTCCTTAAATCCATGTCTGACTTTACTGTTTATTTGTAACTCTTGCTGTGATGACTAAATATGATTATTTCTTTGTCTGCTTTCCTTCTCCCCTGTCTCTGTTTCTCTTATCTCTTATAGTGTTTCTTCTTTTGTTGCTACTGTATATTAATTTTTGTTCCAAAAATGGATTGCATATAGTACTACATGAAAAAATAGTCTGTGGCCATCTTTATACTATTGAAAGCAGATAAAATAGTTGCTGAACAGAAAAGATTGTGGAATAAGATGGAATCATTCACATTGATTTCTACTGCTGATATGGAAAATATACAAAACCACAAAGCTCCATGGAAGTAAATATTAAATATATTTGATTTTCTTAACAATTTTGTGTGGTTTCGTACATGTGTACATATGTACAAAGTGCTGAAGATTCATATGTGCTGAGAATTTAGTTCATCAAAACACCCATTCACATGATTTAACTTAATTAATTTCTTCTAGGTTGCTCTTTGTTCATAATCTATCATTCTTGATGTCCATAGCCATGGAGATGAGCAAAATCATCATAGTAGGTCTCATAATTTAATGTCAATGGAGATTGAAAAATAGGAACAATTAATTATAACATTGTGATTTCTAGAGTGAGTAGAACGTGTCACAACTAGTAAGAAAGAGAATACAAGAAGAAATAATTTCTGATGTAATAGGCATGATTCCAAATTATATAGTGTTGTATTTGAAAACTCTATTGTATCTAGACAATGGACTGTATATCCCATGAAGCAATTAGTGTGGAGATTTTTTTGAACTTGTGCCAACTGGACTAGTGCAGCATAGCTGAAGTTTCATTTCACTACATAATAACAGGAACTCAGAGGATATTAAATTATTTGGTTTTTTAAATGTGTAAATCCAGACTAACAGTTACTATCTAATAGTTGGGAGGATTAAATGTACTCACATGTACATTAGAGTTGCCTGGCATATGGCAAGTTCTGTGTGAGTGTTTGCTTCTTTTAATTACAAAAACAAAATTCACAATCCTAGAGATATTCTTCATAATAAGTACAGGTTATTTGCTTTCCATAAGAAAATGTGCCAGGAAAACAAACTTTGTCTTTTAATGCCTGTACACATCCAAACATGTTTCTGAACTTTAGCTTGTATATAAATACAATAAGGGCAATTTCTCTAGTTTCATCATGAAAATTATGAAATATCAATTTGAAGTGTGAGGATGTTTTCTGGCATTGCTTATTTTATTGGTTATCATACTTGGAAACAGAAGCCTAAACAATAATATAAAGAAGTATTAATATTGAGTGGATGGAATATGGAACTAGAAAATATCATGTTGAGTGAAGTAACCCAGATCCAAAAAGACATGTATGGTATGAACTTACTGATAAGTGGACATTAGCCAAAAAATACAGAATACCCATGTTATACACTAGAGACCCTAAGAAGTTAAACAAGGAGGAAGATACTTCAATCCCACTTAGAAGGGGTAAGAAAATAATCACAGGGTACAGACAAAGGGAGGGAACTGGATGGAAGAGGGGATAGGGAGGGGAAAAGGGGGCAGGATCAGATATGGTGAGAAGCCCAGAGTTTCAGAATAATGAATGGAAATACACAACTGCTGGTGTTGGGGGTGAGAGATAAGGGGAACCTCTAGAAAGTTGCAGAAACCTGGGATATGAGAGCCTCCCAGGACTCAATGGGACTGATATTACCTGAAATGCCCAACAGTGAGGAGGTATTACTTGAAGAGACCACCTCCAGTAGTTAGACGGGAGCCCTCAGTGAAGCCATATGAACACCAACCCACCTTCATAATTTCTGTTCCAGAATTGTTCTTGTCTAAAGGAAACACAGGGACAAATATGGAGCAGAGTCTAAAGGAATGACTGATCAGTGACTGGTCCAACTTAAGATTCTTCTCATTAGTGGGCACCAAACCCTGACACTATTATTGATTCTATGCTGTACTTTAAGACAGGAGCCTAGCATAGCTGTCGACTGAGAGACTCTACCAGCAAGTGACTGAGACAGATGCAGATACCCACAGGCAAGCATTGAACTGAGATCAGAAGCCCCTATGAAAGGGTTAGGGGAAACTGATGGTTCTATAGAAATACCAGTAATGTCAAGTAACCTGGACCCTTGGAAGCTACCTGAGACTAAACCATCAACCAAAGAGCATACAGGAACTAGTCTAATGCCCCTGGCATATATGTAGGAGAGGGCTGCCTTGTTTGGCCTCAGTTCGAGAAGATGTGTCTAATGCTGTAGAAACTTGATGCCCCAGAGAAGGGGAATGCTGTGTGTTGGGGAGCAGGGGAGGGTGGAGGGCAAGCATCCGCTCAGAGGCAAAATAGAGCAGGAATGGGGTGAAGAGCTCTGGAAAAGGGGAACTGGAAGGCAGGTTACATAACTAAATAAAATAATTAATTTAAAAAAAAGAAAAAATAGGAAAATATATTTAGAATACTGGGAAAAATAAAACAGCCAATTATCAATATCCTGACCACTCTGCAAAACAAAACATTAAATAAATACTTCCAATAAAAAAAGAAAAGAAAACAAAAACATATGCAAGTATTTATATTTGTTATCAGTTTTATTTATCATTATTCCTTATATGATTATCACATGTATAAAATATACCTGTACTTAGAACATAAAATTATTAAAAGAATGAACAATATTCCCCTGATACCTTTACTCTATGTACTTAGTGTATTTACCAACCACAAATCATGCACTATGCATGCATATCTAAATTATAAAGTTTATTCTTATTTATTAATGCTTGAACAATTAAGAGCCAATAACAAACATGCTGCTTAATACCATAAAGGAAACATCAAATCATCTAAGTAATAATTTGTTAATTTTATATTTAATCCTTTATTTTTCTTTTCTTTATTTTCATTACCATCAGTCAATACAGATTAATATACTAATATCTGTAAAAACAAAATCCTTCCTTATGTGAAGTTTCATGACATTTATATTTTGTTAGTTCCACAAATTTAAGTATTATATGTCTATGTTTGTAATATGTGTTAGTTTGTGTGTATGTGTGTATGTATGTATGGACATCCGTGACATGGGTTGTGGGAGCAGGCTCACATTTGTTCCCATGTGTGCAGAAAAGAGGATAACTTTTTGTGTCAGTCTTCAGGTGATATCTATCTCTCAAAAAACAAACAAACAAAAAAAGAAATATTGAGACAGACACTATCTGTCACGGGCCTGGTACTCATCAAGTAGGTTAGGGAGGAAAAACAGGACACTCTAGGGATCCACTTGTCTCCACATTCCCAGTACTAGATTTTAAACATGTGCCACAACATCTGCATTTACATTTTGAGGCTCGTAGGTTCTTTCAAGTAAAGCATGTTGCTGACTGAGTTAAAAACCCACCTATAAATGTGAATTTTTAATAAACAGAAGCAAGTTTTACATTTTGCATGCTGTATACATATTTAATTATATTTCATGTCTTAATTTTCCCCTTTCCCACTGGTCTTCATTATTCAACTATCTTTAATTTTCATTTAATATATTTCCTTTTAGTGTCTTTGAGTTATTCTGATAACATATTCAGAAAATTATTCACTGCTTTAAAATTTTCACTTCATATTTCAGAAGAAATCTAAACTCTATTTAATAATTCAGATATATTTTAATTTTCCTATTGGTTATGAGGTTCCTTTAATTTGAGTATTATATACATGAAAAAGTAAATAATTCTTTTAAAATTATATATAAATGTTAGAAATTTTGTCAATTTTTTTCACACATCAACCTCATCTTTGGACACTTCTTCCATTAAGTTCCATAGCCAATGTTTTAATGATTTTATTTTACATTGGTGACTAAATCATGTACTATTTAGAATCTATCCTATTCAAATTTCAACTTTGAAAATATATTATCACTGTTCATATTTCATAAAAGGGAGCAATGTTTCTATTCTGAAAACTTCACTCTTCTTTTACATCATCTTATCTCTCTAGTACCTAAAGGTCATGTGCTGTATTTTAAATTTTATTTCAAATAGACATATGACCCTGAGTTTTGGATAATGTAGTCACAACACTTTAAATTGTGGTCTTTTTGTATCTCACACAATGAATATGCTTGTAAAGTACAAATATAAAGGTAGAAACAATTGGCAAGCCACTTTAGAGATAAATAGAAACAACATTAATCAGTTACTAAAGCATTTCCACTTCTTTGAACTAAAAAAGTTATTTCAAAGTTATAGAACATTTTGGGGGTTGAGAGGCTTGGGAAGCATTTCTCTGAAAACATTCCAGTGTTAATATTATTGAATATAAGAAAATAATAGCTTTGTACATCACAATTTTTATACGATGTTGATAATTCATTAAATTGTGAAATTTACATACATGCTACTCTATGCTGATTTTGCCATTGAAACAAATCATTGAATCAGATATTATTTTGTCTAAAAAACCTCATCAGTAAGAGGAAGAAATTATTCTGTATTTCTCTGAATTTAAATTTAAGAACATATCTATACTAAAAGATTAGATATAAGGTGCCTTCAAAAAGGAAATTGCACCTATGTAGCAGAGCATGGCTTTGTCGGGCATCAATGGGAGGAGAGGCCCTTGGTTCTGGGAAGGCTAGATGACCCAGTGTAGGGGAATGCCAGGACAGGGGGTGGAACTGGGTGGGTGAGTAGGAAAGAACTCTCATAGAAGCAGTGGGAAGGGGAATGGGATAGAGGATTTACAGGAAGAAAACCAGGAAAGAGAATAACATTTGAAATGTAAATGAAGAAAATATCCAAGAAAAAAAGGAATGTTGTTTAATAAACAGAGGTAAACCTTTACCTATTTTCAATTGACTACTTACACTAGAAAAAATGGATTTAAATATACTTACATTCACAAAATCTTTTGAGAGAAAAGAATATAGGATATTAATTAACAACTGGAAATAATCAAATATTTTTTTTCAATTTTTTGTAGTTACTCTAAACCTCTAATATTAATAATTATAATTATAATAAATTAATAATAATAATAACTCATTATTGCCTTTCATTTCTCAAATTTAGGACTGAATTATCACAGTTATTTGAGCTCCTCTTTTTCAGAGTGAACATTTATTTATTTATTTATTTAAATTTATTTACATTTTAAGTGTTATTCTCTTACTTGGTCCTCCTGCCTCCCAGAAACCCCCTATCCCATTTCCTCTCTTTTTTCTATGAGTGCCTTTCCTCTGTTCTTGTCAGGCTCTGGCAGAGGTTCTCAGGAGACAGCTGTATCAGGGTCCGGTGAGCAAGCACTTCTTGGCATCCACAATAGTATCTGGGTTTGGAGACTGTATGTGGGCTGGATCTCCAGGTGGGGCAGTCTCTTTGTGGCCTTTCCTTCAGTCTCTGATCCACACTTCGTCTCTATATTTCCACCTGTGACTATTTTGTTCTCCTTTCTGAGAAAGACCAAAGAAGCTACACTTTGGTCTTCCTTCTTCTTAAGCTTCAGGTGTTCTGTGAGTCGTATCCTGGATATTCTCAACTTCTGGGCTAATATCCACTTATCAGTGAGTACATACCATGTGTGTTATTTTGTGACTAAGTTATGTCACTCAGAATGATATTTTCTAGTTCCATCCATTTGCCTAAGAATTTCATGAAGTTGTTGATTTTAATAACTGAATAATACTCCACTGTGTAAATGTACTAGATTTTCTCTATCCTTTCCTTTGTTGAAGGACATCTGTGTTCTTTCCAGCTTCTGGCTATTATAAGTAAGGCTGATATGAACATAGTGGAGCATGTGCCCTTGTTATACATTATAGTATCTTTTGGGTATATGCCCAGGAGTGGTATAGCTGGGGCCTCAGGTAAAACTATTTCCAATTTTCTGAGGAACCACAAGACTGATATCCAGAGTGGTTGTACCAGGTGTCAATCCCACCAGCAATGGAGGAGTGTTCCTCTTTATCCACATCCTTGCCAGCATTTGTTGTCAACTGAGTTTTTGAACTTAGTCAATGTGACTGGTATGAAGTGGAATCTCAGGTTTGTTTTGATTTGCTCCTCCTGATGACTGAGGATGTTGAATATTTCTTTAGGTGTTTCTTGACCATTTGGTATTCCTCAGTTGAGAATTCTTTGATTAGCTCTCTACCACATTCTTAATAGGATTATTTGGATCTCTGGAGTCTAGCTTCTTGAGTTCTTTGTATATATCAGATGTAGGGTTGGTAAAGATCTTTTCCCAATCTGTTGGTTGCCCTTTTGTCTTATTGACAGTCTCCTTTGTCTTACAGAAGCTTTGCAATTTTATGAGATCCCATTTGTTGATTGTTGATCTTAGAATATAAGCCATTAATGTTCTGTTCAGGAAATTGTCTCCTGTGCCCATGTGTTAAATGCTCTTCCCCACTTTCTTTTCTATTAGTTTCAGTGTATCTTGTTTTATGTAGAGGCTCTGGATTCACATGAACTTGAGCTTTGTACATGGAGAAAAGAAGGAATTGATGTACTTTCTTCTACAAGCTGACCATAAGTTGAACCAACACCATTTGTTAAAAATGCTGCCTTTTTTTTTCACTGGATGGTTTTAACTCCTTTGTCAAAGATCACATTACCACAGGTGTGAGGGTTCATTTTTGGGTCTTCAATTCTATTCCATTGATCTTCCTGTCTCTGTACAAATACCATCCAGTTTTTATTACTATTGTTCTGCAGTATAGCTTGAGGTCAGAGATGGTGATTCCCCCAGAAGTTCTTTTATTGTTGAGAATAGACTATCATGGGATTTTGTTATGCCAAATGAATTTTCAAATTGCTCTTTCTCACTCTATGAAGAATTGAGTTGGTATTATGACGGGAATTTCATTGAACCTGTAGATTGCTGTCAGCAAGATGGCCATTTTTACTATATTAATCCTGCCAATCCAGGAGCATGGGAGATCTTTCTATTTCTGAGATCTTTGATTTCTTTCTTCAGAGACTTGAAGTTCTTTTCGTACAGTTCTTTCAATTTGGTTAGAGTCACAGCAAAGTATTTTATATTATTTGTGACTATTGTAAAGGATGTCAGTTTCCTAATTATTTCTCAGTTCATTTATCCTTTGAGTATAGGAAAAGTACTGATTTGTTTGAGTTAATTTTCTGACCAGACACTTTGCTGAAGTTGTTTATCAGGTTTAGGAGTTTTCTGGTAGAATTTTTGGGGTCACTTAACTATACTATCATGTCATCTGCAAATAGTGATATTTTGATTTCTTTCCAATTTATATTCCTTTGACCTCCTTTTGTTGTCTAATTGCTCTGACTAGGACTTCAAGTAATATAAAGTAATATAAAGTAGGTAGGGAGAGAGTGGGCAATCTTGTCTATTCTTTGAGTTTAGTGGGATTGCTTCAAGTTTCTCGCCATTTAGTTTGATGTTGGCTAACTGTTTGCTGTATATTGCTTTTACTATGTTTATATAGGACCCTTGAATTCCTGATCTTTCCAAGACTTTTACAATGAAGGGGTGTTAAATTTTGTCAAATGCTTTCTTAGCATCTAATGAAATGATCATGTGGTGTGTTTTAATTTTTTTGTTTTATTGATACCTACTTATTTAAAGATTTATTTATATATACTTATATATATAATACATATATATATATAGATACATGTTTATATGTATATATACATATATATGTATATATAAAGTTATAAATATATATATATTCAATTTAGCTCTCTAGCATAGGTTTAGTTGTTAAAAATTTTTCTTTGAGTAGGTTGCAGCTTTGTCCAAATAATATCACTTTACTTAAATAAGTTTTCATTTTCTTCTGATTCTATGTATTACTTTTTCATCTGAGTTGCTATGCTATTGGTGATTATACTCAGAAAGTTTCAGTAAATTCTTAACTATTGCACATCATCTATTTTTATTAGATATTTTCTTTATTTACATTTCAAATATTATTCTCTCTCCTTGTTTCCCTTCTGAATACCCCTTATCCTATCCCCCCTCCCTCTGCTCACTAATCTTCCCACTCCCACTTTCCTGTCCTAGCATTCTCCTACAATGGGGTATTGAGCCTTCATAGAACCAATGGCCTCTCCTCTCATTGGTGTCTGGAAAGGCCATCCTCTGTTACATGTGTAGCTGGAGCTATAGGTTCCTCTCTGTGTACTCTTTAGTTGGTGGTTTAGTCCCTGGGAGCTCTGGGGGTACTTTTTGGTTTATATTGTTGTTCCTCCTGTGTATCTTACTTTATTCATTAGAAATGTTATTAATGGTCATTCATTATTTTTAACCAGTTAGTAAAAGTTAGTTTCAATTTTTTACTGCTTAATTGCTACTCTATGAACATGAAGCAAATGGTTAGTATATAAGTGTGATGGTTTAAAAGTGGCAAGTATTATTATCTCAATAGTACAATGTATGTAATATTAGTAACCAAGTCTAAGTTTATATCTTCGAACTGTATTGCAATGCAATGTATCTTAACTTAAAACAATTTATTCTGTCAAGGGAAAAATGAAGCCCTGAATATTTCTAAACAATAGAATTGTTATTTGCTGTAACTCTATTAAACATATTCATGTAACTATAAATGCTACTGTCTTAAATTTTTATAAGTTTTCCTTATTTTGTAATATATGTTTTAGAGAAATAAATTAAAAACAAAACAAAATACTGTTATTTGCTTCAGTATCCCTCAATATCTTCAGAATTCTTATCTCATTCAAACTTACCTCTATTTAAGAATTTTAGAAATATACTTAATGATAAAATATTATTTTTCGATAATACTTCATTATATTCTAAATATGAAATTCGAAAGGTACATGTAAGTTTGTAGAAAACTTCTATGAAAATTCATGTATCCTAAATTATTTTTCATGCTTTAATTTCTTATTTAATTATTTCTTTAATTTTATAAATTGTCCTATAATTACATCATTTTCCCCTTTTGTTTCCTCTCTCCAAACTCTTCTATATACTCCTTCTTATTATCATGGACTCTTTTTCTTATTAATTATAGTGATTATTACATATATAAGCATGAATTCATATATATATATATATATATAAATTGCTCAATCTACAAATCTTATGTCTATGTATATTTTCAGTACTATTTGGTATTGGATATCTAATAGGTGCGCTATTCCCTGGAGAAAACTACTCTCGATCTCTCAATGTTCCTTAGTTGACAGTAGATTTCTATATGGCTGTGGCCCCATGAGTATTTTCATTTTGATTGTCTATTGCTATTGTCTTACTTCATATCATAAGAAAACCAGGCTGGTGAGCTTTATGGGTAGAGCCTCTATTTCGAAATAAGAAATGTATAAGACACAATATCTCACAGTTAAATATTGGGGAAATATATATATATATATATATATATATATATATATATATATATAATGCTTTAAATATGATATTTGTGCTCTCATTGGCATACACATTAGAAATTTTAACTACAAAATGAAGGCACAACATACCCTAATTTATGGGACACAATGAAAGTGGTGCTAAGAGGAAAATTCATAGCCCTGAGTGCGGCCAAAAAGAAACGGGAGAGAGCATGCACTAGCAGCTTAATGGCACACCTGAAAGCCCTGGAACCAAAAGAAGCAAAAACACACAAGAGGAGTAGAAGGCAGGAAATCATCAAACTCAGGGCTGAAATTAATCAAGTAGAAACAAATAAAACCATACAAAGAATCAACAAAACTAGGAGTTGGTTCTTTGAGAAAATCAACAAGATAGAAAAGCCCTTACCCAGACTAGCCAGAGGGCACAGAGAGAGTATACAAATTAACAAAATCAGAAACGAAAAGGGAAAGATCACAAAAGAAACTGAGGAAATTCAAAAAAATCATCAGATCTTACTACAAAAGCCTGTATTCAACACAACTAGAAAATCTTGAGGAAATGGACAATTTCCTAGACAGATACCAAATACCAAAATTAAATCAGGATCAAATAGACCATCAAAACCATCCTATAACCCCTGAAGAAATAGAAGTGATCATTGGAAATCTGCCAACCAAAAAAAGCACAGGTCCAGATGGTTTTAGTGCAGAATTCTATCAGGCCTTCAAAGAAGACCTAACACCAATACTCTTCATACTATTTCACAAAATAGAAACAGAAGGCACACTACCCAATTCATTCTATGAAGCCTCAATTACGCTGATACCAAAATCACACAAGGATCCGACAAAGAAAGAGAATCTCAGGCCAATTTCTCTTATGAATACCAATGCAAAAATGCTCAATAAAATTCTTGCCAACCGAATTCAAGAACACATCAAAATGATCATTCACCACGATCAAGTAGGCTTCATCCCAGGGATGCAGGGATGGTTCGATATAAGGAAGTCCATCAATGTAATCCACTACATAAACAATCTCAAAGAAAAAAAACCACATGGTCATTTCATTAGATGCTGAAAAAGCATTTGACAAAATTCAGCATTCTTTCATGTTAAAAGTCTTGGAAAGATCAGGAATTCAAGGCCCATATATAAACATAATAAAAGCAATTTACAGCAAACCGGTAGCCAGCATCAATCTAAATGGAGAGGAACTTGAAGCAATCCCACTAAAATCAGGGACTAGACAAGGCTGCCCTCTCTCTCCATATCTTTTCAATATAGTACTTGAAGTTCTAGCTAGAGCAATTAGACAACAAAAAGAGGTCAAAGGGATACAAATTGGAAAGGAAGAAATCAAACTATCACTATTTGCAGAAGTTATGGTAGTATACTTAAGCGACCCAAAGAACTCCACCAGAAAACTCCTACAGCTGATAACTTCAGCAAAGTGGTCGGATATAAAATCAACTCAAGCAAGTCAGTAGCCTTCCTATACTCAAAGGATAGGCAGGCTGAGAAAGAAGTAAGAGAAATGATACCCTTCATGATGGAAACAAACAATATAAAGTATCTTGGTGTGACTCTAACCAAAAAGTGAAAGATCTGTATGACAAGAACTTCAAGTTTCTGAAGAAAGAAATTGAAGAAGACCTCAGAATATGGAAAAATCATCGATGCTCATGGATTGGCAGGATTAATATAGTAAAAATGACCATCTTGCCAAAAGCAATGTACAGATTCAATGAAATCCCCATCAAATCCCAACTCAATTCTTCATAGTGTTAGAAAGAGCAATTCAAAAATTCATCTGGAATAACAGAAAACCCAAGATAGCTAAAACTATTCTTAAGAGTAAAAAAACTTCTTGGGGGGGAATCAGTATCCTGGACCTCAAGCTGTACTACCGAGCAATAGTGTTAAAAACTTAATGGTATTGGTACAGTAACAGACATGTAGACCAATGGAACAAAATTGAAGACCCAGAAATGAATCCACACGCCTATGGTCACTTGATCTTTGACAAAGAAGCTAAAACCATCCAGTGGAAAGAAGATAGCCTTTTCAACAAATGGTGTTGGTTCAACTGGAGGCTACCAGGCAGAAGAATGCAAATTGATCCATTCTTATCTCCTTGAACTAAGCTCAATTCCAAGTGGATCAAGGACCTCCACATAAAACCAGACACAGTGAAACAAATAGAAAGGAAACTTGGGAAGAACCTTGAACATTTGGGCACAGGGGAGAATTTCCTGAATAGAACTCCAATAGCTTATGCTCTAAGACCAAGAATTGACAAATGGGACCTCATAAATTTACAAAGTTTCTGTAAGGCAAAGGACACTGTCAAAAGGACAAAGCAGCAGCCAACAAACTGGGAAAAGATCTTTACCAACCCTACATCTGACAGAAGACTAATATCCAATATATACAAAGAACTCAGAAATGTTCAACATCCTTAGTCATTAGGGAAATGCAAATCAGAACAACCCTGAGATTCCACCTCACACCAGTCAGAATGGCTAAGATCAAAAACACAGGAGACAGCAGTTTTTGGTGAGGATGTGGAGAAAGAGGAGCACTCCTCCACTGCTGGTGGAATTGCAAGCTGGTACAACCACTCTGGAAAGCAGTCTGGCGGTTCCTCAGAAAACTGGGCATGACACTCCCGGAGGATCCTGTTTTACCACTTCTGGGCATATACCCAGAGGCTTCCCCTACACAAAATAATGACACATGCTCTACTATGTTCATAGCAGCCTTATTTATAATAGCCAGAAGCTGGAAAGAACCCAGATGTCCCTCTATGGAGGAATGGATTCAGAAGATGTGGTATATTTACACAATGGAATACTACTCTGCAATTAAAAACAATGAATTCACGAAATTCTTAGGCAAATAGTCAGAACAGGGAAATATCATCCTTAGTGAGGTAACCCAATCACAAAAGAATACACATGGTATGCAGTCACAGATAAGGGGATATTAACTCAGAATCTCGGAATACCAAAGACACAATTCACATATCAATAGATTTCCAAGAAGATGGAAGGAGAGAGTCCTGGTCCTGAAAGGACTGGATGTAGGGGAATACCAGGACAGAAAAGCGAGATGTGGTTTAATGGGGAACAGGGGGAGGGAAGAGGGCCTATGGTACTTTCAGGGAGGGAAGAACTGGGAAAGGGGAAATCATTTGGAATGTAAATAAAAAAATATAGAAAATAAAAAGAAAAGAAATTTTAACTACAACAGCATTCCATCAGGCAAATTGTACCTATTCAGTAAAGGTATTGTCAATTGTGTCTGTATTGATCTTAATGGCTAGTCATAGGAAGAAATACATGTCTGGTTCAGTAAACTATGTAAAAGCCCAAGTCTGCAGAAGTTAGAGACTAAAGGAGTAAGTCACTATTTTTTCCGTTGAATTTGGCACACAGCAAACTATATTCTAAGTATTTTTATGCTCATAGACAAATGCTAATCATCTTGGCTAATCAGGAAAGTTTCTTTTTGCAGTGAACAAGGATTTGTGACTTCTCCAGACACTAAGAATAATTTAATACTGAATGTTAAGCCTTCAAAAGCATTTTCCACCACCACAAATCCCTATGGCACAGCAAACATTACAGAAAACATAGTAGAATACAGAAGACAGGAGAAAGGGGTATGAAATGGTATCTTCAGTGCTTGGCAAAAACACTTCGTACATGATCTCACAGCAACTGCAATTCACTGTACTGGCTCTCTTAATCACAGGTCTTGGATCAGTGCGGGTCTTGGGCTTAACTCTTAACAAATGATGGATTCTGGGTTACGGGTATTAATTGTCTTCAGTTGTTTGCCCAATGGTGAGAATCCAGGCTCTAAAGGATACTTGCCAAATGATAGTAATGCCAATTTGTGTTAGTATCAGTAGTTAACAAAGAAAATGGATGGCTGTGACGCTTGAAAAGGAGCTTGTAGAGAGGGGAAAATAGGTATCAGAAATTTGAGGAAAATAAGCGTTATTGGAGAAATTAAAAATGTTATATACATGTATAATCCTCTCAGAGAATACATTTAGTCAACAAAAAGAAGAAGATACCATTAGTTCTAGAAGCATGCAGGTTTTCTGGATTTGCAGAGGTTATGGTAATGGCTGTTGATATTCTTTCAAAGACCCTTAGATGATTAGCAGAGAATAAGAATAGGATTGAATATTTTTAATATACTGAGAGACATAGGAAGACAATGATGACTAATGGTCTTTGGCATGGGGAATTGACAACTTCTCTTAGACACATGCCACACAAGTTTAAAATGGAAGTCACAGCCTTTTGACAAGGTCTTAAATTTCCCACAATAAAACAGAGAGAGATAGAGAGATCATAATAAGTCATTTATTCTAACCTGTGCATTTGTAGAACAGCAACTGAAGCTCTAACACAGATGACTGTTTATTTGAAGTCAGTCACACATTCATAATCAATACACAAAGTCTGTGTTATTAGTTTGTTTACTATTTGGTTAGATAAATTTTATTGTATCAATTCCATTTCTCAACAATTGTTTTATATTTACATCAGATTTCATATGTTCCTTCTAACCACCTGCTGCAGAAAAAAAATACAAGGTACTATAGAATCATTAAAGAAAAGACATCTCAAATGACACAGATCCCCTGCCATTTTTAGAAACTGGGATTTATTTTCATATATTTTCAAATGCAGTAAACAATTCATAAAATTTCCCCAAAGTTCACTTGGGTAATAATTCCAGATAATATAATGAATTCTGGGGAAAAGATTAAAAAACAGATTTAAGCTTTTTAATTGTTAAAAAAATAAAAGAAAGAAAGAAACAGAAAACAAAACACAACGAAACATTAACCTTGACAGTAGAAGCATAAGAATGCCATTTTTCATCTGGCTGCAGCCTGCTTCTTATGGATCTCCACAGAACTGCTCCAATTCTCTTTGTCAAGGAACTGAGAAAATTGAAGCTATTCATCAGTCCCAAATAGTAGCAAGGACTGGAGACTTCCGGTGACTTTGTTTTGACTTTGTTTTCTTTGGTAGCTCAACATAGGTAAAACAGACTTGGCCTGGTAAAAGATTAAAGTTCACTCTGACTCTTGTATTTGAAAGATTCTGTCAGGGCCTCTCAGGAGACAGTTATATCAGGCTCCTTTTAGCAAGCCTTTCTTAACATCCTCAATAGTGTCAGAATTTGGTGACTCTATCTGGGATGGATCCCCAAATGGGACAGTCTCTGGATGGCCTTTACTTCAGTCTCTGCTCTGTACTTTGTTTCCTGTGAGTATTTTGTTCTTCTTTCTAAGAAGGACCCAAGTACCCAGACATTGGTGTTCCTTCTCCTTGAACTTCATGTAGTCTGTGAATTGTATAGCTGACTCCTGAGAAGCTCCATCATAGTCTTACAAATACAGAGTCAGATGCTCACAGCCAACCATTGCACTGAGTGTGGGGTCCCCAATAGAGGAGCTAGAGAAAAGACTAAAGGAACTGAAAGGGTTTGAAATCCCATAGGAAGAACAACAATATCAACCATTCAGATTTCCCCAAAACTCCCAGGGACTAAACCACCAGCCGAGGAGTGCACATGGAGGGACCCATGGCTCCTGATGCATATGTAGCAGAGGATGGCCTTGCAGGGAACATGAGAGGAGAGGTCCTTGGTCCTGTGAAGATGTGATTCCCCAGTGTAGGGAATTTCCAGGGCAGGAAGGTGGTAGAAGGTAGGTTGGTGGAGGTACACTCTTATAGATGCAGGGGTAGGGGGTTAGGATAGGGGGTTTCCAGGGGCAAAGCCAGGAAAGTAGATAACATTTGAAATGTAAATAAAGAAAATATCCAATAAAAAAAATAAAACATGGAATGTAGATCTAAGTAGAATTCTCAAAGGAAGAAACACAAATGTCTAAGCCTAAGGAAATGTTAAACGTACTTAGTCATCAGGGAAATTCAGGTTAAAACTACTTTAATATTTCATCTTGCAGCAACCAGAATTACAAAAATGAATGAAATAACTAACAGCTCATGCTCGCTAGAATGTGGAGTAAAGGCAACACTCACCCACAGTTGGTAATAGTGCAAATTTGTAACAATAACTGTGAAAATTAGTGTGGCTTTTCCACAGGATGTTGAAGCTAAGCTACCACACAATCCAGTTATACCTTCTTTGGCCTATACCTAAGGAAACTTTACTCTATTACAGAGACACTTGATCAACCATATTCCTTGCCAATGAATTCATAATTGGAAACAGTATAGATGTCTGTCAGTGGAAAATGGATTAAGAAAATGTGGAATATTTAAACAATAGGATATATGTTACAGCCCTATTGATAAATACAACATTTATACAACTCATTGAACATGTGAAATATGAGCTTGTCCATATCTAGACCTTCACTCTTATGAACTAGAGTTCATTATACTAGAAAGAACTCTAATTACTACTAGATAACAAAGGTAAGCCACAATCCATATATAAACCCTTCAATCTACAATGCTGACTTGCCTACAAGATGCATTGGTACAACAGTAGCACAAAACTTGTGAGAGTGTCCAATACGTATCTGATTAGACTTATGGCCCATTCTATGAGATGAAACTCATATCCAACACTTCTCAGCTGTTTAAGAAGCTGAGGTCGTAGAGGTAATACAAATACTCATGTTCACCTAAAAGAGCATAGAGTACTCTGATTGATATTCTGCTATATGCATGGGTCTGTGCCTTGCTCAGCCATTTTCAAAGGTTTTGTTGTTTGTTTGATGGTTTTGTTTTTGTTTGTTGGTTTGTTGCTGTTGTTTTGTTTTCTGTTTTGAAATGCATGGGAAGAAATTCAGAGATCCAAAGAGGAACAAAGTACAGAGAGCAAGAGACCTTAAAACATTCAGTCCTAAAAGGTATGATTCCATCAAATCTCTCTATTCAGAGCTCATGGACCCATGAGGAAGAGGTGGCAGAAAGGCTGGAAGATTCATATGGTGTACAGGGCGCAAAGGAAGAAGGCTGGCTAAGCACAGAATGATTGATAAACTCGTAGAGAATATAGACCATTGCAGGCATAGGGCAAAAGACCTATTTCCATTCAATGACTGCTCACAAAGGAAAAATTAGTTTTCAATGGCTTCCCACTAGGTATACAAACCATTCTTAAATCACACACTTGTACATGTACGCACACACACACATACATATTTTCTGTTATACAATACATCCCTTCCTTAGTTCCCATTCCCTTCACTCCTCCTAGTTCCCTCCCACCCTACCATCCCCTGGAAAAGAGCAGGCCTCACAAGGATATCAAATGAACAAGGACACAAGTTACAATAAGACCAGAAACAATCCCTTATATAAAGACTGGATGAGTAACCCACTAGGAGGAACACAGGCGCAAAAACAGTCAAAAGTATGGAGACATACCTACTCTCACTGTCAGGAGTCCTTTTAAAACACCAAGCCAACAACCTCAACATATATGGACTAGACCTAGCATGGACTGATGCAGGCTCTGATTGCTAAGTCAGACCACTTGAGCCCTGCTTAGATGCTTCAGTGAACTGTGCTCTCATCTTGTCCTTGACCCCTTTGAGTCTTGCAATTAGTTTTTGATGCCTTCTGTGAGGATTCCCAGCAAGGGCGCTCTCTGCAAAATGACAAAACATTCACGAGGACAGATCCTGCCCAACAGTACCTAGCCTACACAAAATCAACTCGATTGCATTTTTAGAGGTTCCTTGTCTCATTATGCTTTTCTGAGCAGTGTTGTTTCTCTCTCTCTCTCTCTCTCTCTTTCTTTCTCTTTTTACTTCTTTTTCTTTCATTTTCTTGCATAGATGGATAGATAGATAGATAGATAGATAGATAGATAGATAGATAGATAGATAGATAGATGATAGATAGATAGATAGATTCTGTGTTTTGTATTTCTCTATTTGTAAATACGTGAGTCATTATATGTCCATATGTTTATTCTCTTTTTTCATTGACTCTTTTTCTACCATTTTCCTCATTGTATTTCTTTTTTTTTTGCTTTGTATCATATTATATTTTTCACTTATTTATTTGTTCATTGCTTTGTTTATTCATTTATTGTTTAGAAGCCCTTTTCTGCTCTCACGAGAATGTAAAAGAAAGGTTGAGGATTTGGAAATCTGGGAGCAGATCTGGGTGGGAATACGGTAATCAAAATATATTGTGTAAAACATTATCATTTTTAGTGAAAAAATACTTTCCTGACATTTTCAGTGAATAAAAGTAGTTCAAGAGTTAAAAGCACAGAAGATCTACCCTATATTCAACTCTTAATTCAAACAAGGTTACCACTAGAAATTTTCTTTGGGTGAGTCACTTCTGTTGATCTAATTAACTGAAAATTTACAATGTTGTAGAAATTAGTCTTGTGAGCAAACAAATGGATCTGTAGAATCAATTCCAGTATTACAGATAATTTCCTCAAACCTGCTATTCTTTCTATCATAGGTCTCCCCTAATGTGATGAAGTACATCTTCCTCCAAGTTTGTCTGAGAGTTGGAGGTGATTGACAGGAAAGGGCAGAGTGTCATGTGCTATAAATGTAGTCTTTTATCATAAGAATTTGTGATTAAGAATCAGTTTTCTGTGTGATCAATTTTTAGATTTTACCAGAAAACTCCCTGTCACAGTAACCACACATGACATAAAGATAAACTATATGGCTTATCTCCCCAGATGTTTCCACCAACATCTTCTTTTAACAATAAATACACATGAGGGCATTTGTTATTCTTAGAAAACAGACTCCTTGGAGCCTCACATACTAATTTGCTTGGGCGAGGAGGTCTCATAAAACCACAACTGTCTCTCCATCTGCAGAACACCTGTCTTCTGTGCCAAAAGAATAAAATCACATAGATGCAACCGAATTCCATGATGCAAGAGACTTAGAGCTGTTAATCAGCAGGTCTTTCCTCAAATCATGCAAGCAATGAAAAACTGTTTCATGATTCTGCATGATATTTTAATCATCTTACATTGAAATTCTTTCTTTCTAATTCTAATCAAGTGCTTAGGAACTAAGTATCTTTTTTTTTTTAATTTAATTTTATTTTATTTTTTTAATTTACATTCCAAATCACTTCCCCTTTCCCGTTTCCTCCCTCCCCGAAAGTCCCATAAGCCCCCTTCCCTCCCTCTTTTCTCCGTTCAACCCCCTCTCATTACTCTGTCCTGGCGTTCCCCTACATCCAGTCTTTCCAGGACCAGGGGTCTCTCCTTCCATCTTTGAAACACAAAAAAAGAAGTTTACAATCTTTCTCAGTATGCTTCTCTGCCAAGTTGTTTGTTTTCAAAGGTAAGGTAGTTTTCACTGCTCTACACCTTGGAGCTTGTAAAATGCAATAAAGAATGTAGCAGAATCGTTTATAGACAACAGTCCAAAGGATTCAATATGTGTGCTGGTGGCTGCAGAGGAATATACTGAGGTCATTCTAACAGTAGTAAACAGTATTCAGCAATGCTTCTAAGCATGTAATATAAGGGCCTGTGCAGCAGGGAAACTGAGTCCCTCTAATTTTGTGTGTGTGTGGGGGGGGCGTTTTGCCTATATACAAGACAAAACCAGTGAAAATTCATTAAACATCTAATCTAGGGTAGAGTTTGTCTTCCTTAGAGATTTGTATTTCAGGCCTGGATTGTTACAGCTCAAGATTGTGAGAGTCCCCTGTGATTACTAGAGGGACTGTAAGGGTGGAAAACCACTGGCATGCTGATCAGGACATCCAGAGAGTTGGCAATAATGATGCTGGTTGCTAAACTTCCCCCTTCAAGGCTTCCAGGCATACAGAAAGTCCCCTGTACAATAACCCGTTATTATCGATTCTAGTCAATCATACAAATCAATCATACAAAGTATTAAAAGAATGCCTATACTAAATAAATTTTAAATAAAACAGCTTCATTTGTGAAATCTACACATAAAATATAGAAATCTTGTAAATGTTCTTCCTGAGAAGAAAAAGGAAAACATTCCAGTATTAAATGTATTTTACTATTAAAGTAAACAACATGGTCATAACTTAAACTAATATATTCATTGGTTCCTTAATATTTTTCAGTAATTACTATACTCATAAACATAAAACATAAAATAATACCAAAGTTGACTTCTATTATGGACATAATAAAAAATGAAAATATTTGAACTTTTTAAATCAATATCCTTTTAATTATTTGTTCACCAAATTCTTTCTTAAGTGCACAGTCTTTACTCTTTAATTATAACTATTGCCTATATTTCACATATATCGCAATATTATGAATATAAGTTTATGAGTACCACATCCTTAGATCATTTAGTGTTGTTGATACATGTTCAGTGGTTGTCTCTACAGATTGGCTAACGTAGCAGGGATTTCTTTGAAATGACTGACTGAATGTCACTATTTCTTCAATCTTTTTAGTGTAAAGGCTTGTGAGAATCCATCCAACTATATTGGCTGGTCAATTGTGTTATTTTTAGGTTTTGTTTATGAAGCTGTATTTTAAAAATATATACATATACAACACATATAAATCAATAAAACATATTTATGTTTGCTTTCAGGAATGTTTATATAGATCTTTGAAATTTCATAGTTAAAGGATGGTCCTCTGGTTTATAAAATCTTTTTCCCTTCTTTGCCTTAGTATTCCCAGACTTAGGTGTAGGGTTTATGCTGTTTATGTATCTTTTGGAGATGTGCAACTTATGGCAAGTTGTTCCCTGCATTTGACCAGCTATGATTTTCTTTAAAGTTCTCCATCTGCTGAAAACAGAAGCTTCATTTTATTGGATATGTGTAAAAGTTATTCTCATCTATAATCTTGAACTATTGATGAATTTGAGTTGTTGTCTTCATCCCAAACAATTATTACTGAATTTTGAGTTTTAAGTTTTCATTCATATTATATATATATATATAATATTATTTTTCATATACATTTATATATTCATGGACTTGGGAGTAAATGTATGGACATGGGAAAAATTGTTAGTAGAAGAAGAGAAAGAATGGTATAAATTTAGAACTCACATATATAGTGTTCAGAATTCAAAAGAAGTAAAATAGTAATAGTAATATAGAAATTATTCACCAAATAATATTATTATGTCACATATATATTTACATATTCATATATCATATATATGAAAATTATAATGGTATCATTATACTATGTTGATTTTTATTCCTACATATTGAGAAAAAGAACAATAATACATCATTTATATACTAAAAGTAACAGGAAATTAACTAATGAAATTTTAAAAATACATATATATAGAAAATCATAATTTTACTGAGAATAAGTAAGTCACAGATGAATAAGTAAAAAATAAAAAACTTTGTATGATATTTTACACCCTATTTATATAGATGCTAATTCTCTAAGTATATTTTTAGTTTAACAACATGAAAACGAACATACTCAATGTTTTGTAAAGTGATAACCAAAATTCAGCTTTATGTGAAAGGCAAACAGGCAAAGAGAAATCTTTTCTTCAAGAAGATTAGAAAGATTATCTTAAAGCTTTAATTATTATTATGAGGACAAAGAGATGGGCCAATAGAACACAATGTAGTTTCAAAGGATCCACACATATGAAGAACCCTAGATGTCTTACAAATTGTATGATGTTGTGGCAAAGGAAATGGATGACACTTTCAAAGTTTTATGCTATTTGGTTTAGATGCCAATAAAAATGTTGCCCATCAACAAAACAAGAAAGCTAGGTTCTTGTTTGTTTGCTTAAGATATACACACTTAATGAAGATTCTAGAATATACATGATGTCTTTACATGATAATTAATTAACACCTTTTATTTCAACACATTAAAAATATTGTCTTTATCTATAGACAATAATTACAATGACAACGCAATGAAAAATTTTATCTAATAATCATATTAAGCATGTGAAATTAAAACAAAATATAACTCTCAACAATATAATAAGGTTTTTATCTTATGTATAAAAATAATTCCCATAATTGATAATAATAAGTTAAATACATAGAAAAATGATCCTATGTTTAATTGCGTGTTTTAAACACAGAATAAAAATGCATAATCTATAATCATTTATCTCTATATCCACAGATAAGTGTGATTTTCTCTTCTCATCAAGGAAATTTCATTTGCAACAGATGGAGACCACAGCATACAACCAAAATTAAACAAAATGCAGAATTGTGGAGCGTGATCTCCCTGGATACATAACCAAAACTCTCCCACAACTAAGGTTTAAGGAACAATTTATAAGAGGAGGCAGAAAGATTGAAGAGGCATAGGATTAGAAAATTTGTTCTGAGATTGTATCTTACTAATATGAGAAGTTACACTCATAAAATCTCACTAAGATGCCTTTCCAAATGTGAGTTTTACAAGAACTACACTGCATTTCAAATAGAGAAAAACCTAGGAGTCTTCAACTCTACACGCTGACCTACAGGAAATTAAGGAAAGCTGGGCATGAGAATGGTCCTTCTCAGGGAAAAGTGCAACAAATATTTGTTTAGTACCAAAATTTTAGCTTTGAGAGCACACAAACACATAACATTATTAGTCCTGAACAGAATATATATATATATATATATATATATATATATATATATATATATACTTATATATATATACTTATATATATACTTATATATATACTTATATATATACATATATATATACTTATAATATATACATACATGCAACAACAATCAAAGAAAAAGGAGACCATGAATTTGAAGGGGAGTAGGAAATGGGAGGATTTGTGGAGAGGAAAGGGAATGAAGAGATGTAATTATATCATAGCCCCAAACATGAATAACAAAAAGTGTAAAAAAAAATGGAACTTTTGAGAACAATAGCATATGAATTACCATTGTTTTTATTAATGTAATAGTATTATTTTTATAATATCTGTTGCTTCTTGAGGCCATAGTAATAATTTTTTCCTGCAAATATGTTTTAAATGAGTTTGTTTGGCTTGTTTTTTGTTTTGCTTTTTCGGTGAGGGGAGTGAAGTGGTTTTTTGGCTTACATATTCTGAGATACATTCTAATGAAGAAAGATAAGGCAGAAACTCAACCAGGTGTGACCCTGGACACAGGTACTGAAACATAGGCCGTGGAAGATGCTTCTTACATGCTAGATCCTCATGGCTTGCTCTGTTTGCTTTCTTATATAACCAAGGACAACCAGCCAAAAGGTGACCATTATAATTATTTTTGTATAAAGCAAGCATCATACTGTAATTTTAGGAAATAGGTTTATTTGCCCTTTTGGTTTCCTTAAGATATTTTTGTTATAAAATGATAGTTCTTCCTAGAAAATATCTTGCTTTAATTTTTATCAAAATCCAAAAATAACATAACACAAATATACAGATAAGATTGCAATATATATACACACACACGCAATTTACTTTATTAATGAGTTTACAGCAATTTTTATGAATATTCTCTAATACTTATTGCAATTATTTTGGAGAAAAATTATTCCTTGGACTTAAATATGCTCACAACAATTTAAAATTTATTTCACAGTACATTACTTGAATAGGTTTCAATCATATTGGAAAATATGACTTCTATTACTTTGATAAGGAATTGGCTATTAATTAATTATACTCAACATCTGTCTATATTCATTGGCATTTTATAATACTTTTCCATTTATGTTTTCACTCTTAACACAATTTTTGTAAATTTGGAAATATGAAAGATCTCCCAGTACTGAAAAAAGTATGTGAATTTCTAAGTCTTTCCCTGAAGACATAAAATAAGATACAGCAACAAAAAGATTGTAGGCAAGCTTTTGAACTCTTAGAAAATTCGAGGGCAAGTTTATTGGCATCCTTATTCACCTACGTTACACTAGTACGGTTTGAATTACCACTTTACGCTCTAGGAAACCTCAAGGCTTTAGTTCCCAGGGGAATCATTTAGGGACCTCTGGTCCAGCTAGGCTGTCTAACTGATTATGGCTGGTGAAAATCATCAGTAACAAATGGGCCCAGTAGGAGTCAAGGGATTCCAAGACATTAAAAAGCCTGCTGTAAACCATATCGTCCCAATACTGCTTAACAAATCAAATCAGAAATTGTGGATTCCCTGAATTCTGTGACAGTGCTTCTAACCTGGTAATACAACTCCATCTCACTCAGCTAACCATTCCAGATAAGAAATTATTCATCCACCTCATTTCTCAGAATACCTTCTTAGGTGATTTTTAAACTTGGATTCTGTATAAGTTATTTTAATGTGAAGTATTTACAATTGTGACAGAAATTACATACCCTGTAGATCCTTTTGGTTTTTTCCCCCCCTGAGGAAAGGGGATGAAATCTAATATTTAAATTATGAAAATATCTAATGAAAAAGAAGAAAAAATATCAATGACTTGTTTGTTCTTAATATTATACATTTCAATGTTTTGGGATCTCACAGTTTTAACTTCTTAATTTTCAAGCTCCCTAATGTTCTTCCATTTCAATATGCTGTCAAATTTAGTCAAAACTATTTATTTCAATTACTGATTTTATTTGCATAATTCCTATATGATTTCTGTTCCTTTTAAGTGACTCGGTTCTGTAGTTGTTACTCATTAATCAATTAATTATCTTATAATTTCTGGGCGTGGCAAAGTAGATCAAAATGGCTCTAATTATGTAGATACTTGTTCTGTCTGCTTTAAGACTTCAGAAAAAATGCTTAATGGAAACAAACACTGAATAGACTTCTGATTTCAGGGTATCATTTGAGTATAAAGCGTAAAATCAAACCTCCCATCTAACAGAAATACAATATACAAATACTCAGAAAAATGAGTCTTTGGTTTCATCCAAAAAGAAGAATAAAGCAATGACCACAAAAGAAGAAAATTAAAGTGAAACATGAAAAATTATTTCAAAAATTTATAGTAACAATCTCTAAAACAGTCCTACTCAAACATGTAGTTAATACTTTGATAGAAATAAGGAAACATGGGCTGGATAGATGGCTCAGCAGGTAAAAGCACTGATTGTCTTTCCTCGAAGTCCTGAGTTCAATTCCCAGCAACCACATGGTAGCTCAGAGCCATCTGGAATGGAGATCCGATGCCCTCTTCTCAGTGGCTGAAGACAGGGACAGTGTACACATACATGAAATAAATAAATCTTTAGAAAAAAAAAAGAAATAAGACATTTAGTCCTTATGGTGGAGTATCAGTACAGAGAAGCAAAAATTTACATATATCTTCAAGTGTTCCTGACATTTCTACATATTCTCAACTAATAAGGAGTTCTCACAAGTAAATTCAGATGTAGAATCAAGAAAAATTTCGCCAGGAACATAGAAGAAACAATTATTTTCAATGTTAATATTTATAACTCACCAGCCAGAAAGAATCAATGAAACTTATGTTATGGTTGCTAGGTCTTCACTGTATCTCTTGGCACATAAAAAGGAATGCTAAGACTTTCTGATGGGATAGAATATTTGAAGGTGCAAAAAAAAGCTAGATAAATATAATTATAGTGATGACAATGTAACTTTAAAGAGAAAAATGGAAGAGTAAATTAAATTTAATGAACTCCCAGGAAGACAAATTTAATTTTTCAGGCTTCAGTAATAGAATGCTAGCGTAGGAAAAGGTCAAAAGAAGAGTCAATGTCTGTCAAATGTCAGACAATGGAGAGTTTTGAATACTTATTGAGGTCAACTTTTTAACCTGTAAATTGAATTTTCATATGTAAAAACATATTTTCTGATTTTTAATTAATTTATTCTCTAATATATTATATCCTGGTTGCAGTTTTCTTCTCCCTTTACCCTCTACCTCTTCTATTTCCCCTATCATTTCCTTCTTCCCCAACAACTCCTCCTCTATTTCCATTCAGAAAAGAACAGGCCTCCCAGGGATATCAACCAAACATGGCATATCAAGTTGCAATAAGGCACCTCCCCTCATACTAAGACTGTATATGGCAACCCAATGAGAGGACAAGGATCCCAATAAAAGGCAAAAAATTAAAAACCAGTTCCCACTAAATGTTAGTAGTCCCAATAATCACCAAGCTACACAACTATAACATATACACAGCTAGGATAGATTAGTCCCATACAGGATCCTGTATTTGTTGCTTCAGCCTCAGTGAGCTCCTACAGAAGGAAACATTATTAGATTGTGGGAAGACCCATCACAATCTTCTGGTAACCATGAAGTTAGATAGAAATCTTTAGAAATCAGTAGAAATCTATTAGCTTGAAATATATGTCAAATATTATTAAACTGAATCTAAATAAATGTTTTCTTTATCAAATTTTCTTCATATAAACATCCAGTTGCTTTTCTATTTTGCCTATGTTTTAGTATGTCTAGTATTAAAGTCCTAATATGTGTTTATGGTTCTAGGTTCAATTTTGATAAATATCCAGGAGAAATGTAACTTCCTACTGTAGCTCTATTTTTCATATTATTAAGAATATCCTCATAGAAGCAGGGGAGGGGATAATAGATAGAGGGGCTTGTGGATGGAAAACTGGAAAGGGGAACAACATTTGAAATGTAAACAAACAAAATAACCAATAAAAATGAAAGAAAAAAAGAATATCCACAAAGCTTTCATTGACTTCCTGAGTTTTATATGAATAAGGGCTTTAGTGTATCCCTATCTCCACCACGCTCTGTTGATTACATTTGTTCAAACTGAAAGATGCTAATTCATACTTCATTTTGTTTTTCAGTGACATTTTCCTTATCGTTAATGAAATACATGGAATAATATCCAGCCCTAAGGTGGGATATATGAGCTGGATGGATAATAAGTCATGTAAAAACAAAACAAAACAAAACAAAACAAACAAAAACAAACCTTAGTTTTGGTCTCCAGCACACTTCTTTGTTTTTTCCTTCCTTCCTTCCTTTCTTCCTTCCTTCCTTCCTTCCTTCCTTCCTTCCTTCCTTCCTTCCTTCCTTCTTCCTTTCTTTCTTTCTTTCTTCCTTTCATTTTATTTATTTTAAACTTCAGATGTTATTCCCCTCGAGGTCCACCCTCTGACTGTTCCACATCCCAATACCCCTCCTCCCTGCCACCTTGTATCCATAAGAATATTCCCACCCCTGAACCCCATCCTACCCCCACCACACCAGACCTCTAACCTCCCTGAGACCTCCAGTCTCTTGATGGTTAGGTGCACCTTCTCTGACTAAACACAGACCCTGCAGTCCTCTGCTATATATATATATATATATATATATATATATATATATATATATATATATATATATATATATATATATAATGTGTTGAGGGCATCCTATCAGCTGGTATGTGCTGCCTGGTTAGTGGTCCAATATTTGAGAGATCTTGGGGGTCCAGGTTAATTGAGACTGCTGCTCCTCCTACAGGGTCGCCCTCCTCTTCAGCTTCTTCCAGATTTCCCCTAATTCAACCACAGGGGTCAGCAACTTCTGTTCATTGGTTGGGTGTAAATATCTGCATCTGAATCTTTCAGCTGCTTGTTGGGTCTTCTGGAGTGTAGTCATAATAGTTCCTTTTCCATAGTGTCAGGACTTGGAGCCTTCCTTTGAGCCGGATCTCACTTTGGGCCTGTTGCTGGACTTTCTTTTCCTCGGGCTCCTCGCCATTTCCATCTCTGTAGTTCTTTCAGACAGGAACAATTATGGGTCAGAATTTTGACTATGGGAGGGCAGCCCCTTTCCTCACTTGATGCCATTTCTTTCTGCTCTAGGTGGGTTCTGCAAGTTCCCTCTCCCTACTGTAGGATATTTCACCTGGGAGTCTCTCACCTCCCAGGTGTCTGGAACATTTTGGAGGGTTCCCCCAAACTCCTACCTCCCGATGTTGCATGTTTCCATTCTTTCTGATGATCCTCAGGGATTTCAGACCTTTTCCACCACCCAATACCTGATCATGTTCCCTTCTCCACCCTGCCCTCCACTCCCACAATCCCCCTTCCCTCCCAGGTCCTTCCTGCCCCCCTTGTGGTTGCTTTCTTCTTTCTCCCAAGTGGAACTGAGGCATCCTCACTTTGGCCGTTCAACTTGTTGAACTATTTGAGTTCTGGGGTATTCGGCACATTTTTATTGTTGTCGTTGTTGTTTTGGCTTATTAGTGAGTTCATACCATGCATGTTCTTTGGGATCTGAGTATTCTTACTCTGGATGATATTTTCTAGTTCCATCCATTTGCTACAAAACTAAGACTGTCCTCATTTTTAATAGCTGAGCAGTATTCCATTGTGTAAATGTACCACATTTTCTGTATCCATTCTTCTGTCGTGGGCATCTGGGTTTCTTCCCAGATGTGTGGCCATCACAACGAAGGACGCTATGAACATAGCAGATTATTTGCCCTTGTGGCATGGTGGGGCATCTTTTGAGTATATTCCCAACAGTGGTATTGCTGGGTCTTCAGGAAGATCTATTTCCAATTTCCTGAGGAACCTCCAGAATGATTTCCAGATGGTTGTACCAGTTTGCAATCTCACCAGCAATGGAGGAGTGTTGCTCTTTTTCCATATCCTTGCCAACATGTGCTGTTGCATGAGGTTTTGATCTTAGCTATTCTGATTGGTGTAAGGTAGAATCTCAGGGTCGCTTTGATTTGCATTTCTCTGATCACTATGGACTTTGAACATTTCTTTAGGTGTTTCTCAGCCATTCAAGATTCCTCTGTTGTGAATTCTAGGTTTAGTTCTATACTCCATTTTTTGATTGGGCTGTTTGGTTGTTTGGTGGTTAGCTTCTTGAGTTCTTTGTATATTTTGAATATTATCCCTCTATCATATGTGGGGTTAGTGAAGATTTTTTTCCCAATCTGAAGGTTGTCAATTTGTCTTCTTGGCTATGTCTTTTGCCTTACAGAAGCTTTCCAGTTTCATGAGGTACCATTTAAGCAGGACATGTTGACAGGTACTTGGAACCTCAGTTCTTGTGATGAGAGACAGAACATTAGGGATTGATGTGCAGAAAGATTAGCTGAGCTAGCAAGCTTCAGATTCAATGAGAAAATATGTCTCTAAAACTAAGGTAGAAAGCAATCAAAAAAGACTCCTGATATCAACTGTCTCTGGGTTTCATCCATTCTTCGACATGTGACATCACCTGTACCCATGTGAATGCACACATGAACACACACACACACATATCACATCACATATCACATATGCACACATGCAAGAACAGTATATTTTTAAAGGTTTTATATTTATGTATATGAGCCCACTGTAGCTGTCTTCAGACACCCAGCAGAGGGTGTCAGATCCCATTACAGATGGTTATGAGCCACCATGTGGTTGCTGGCAATTGAACTCAGGACCTTTGGAAGAGCAGTCAGTGCTCTTAACCACTGAGTCATCTCTCTACCTCCAAGAACAGCATTTTTAAATGAATATGGATTATGAGGGTATTATAATCATGTAAGTCACAAAAGGATATATCAGATACTTATGCTTACATAGTTCTAAAGCAATCAAAATCATGAAAAAAAAACATGAAAGTGATTTTCAGTGAGAGCTTGAAGTAGGAAGTGGAAGGTTTCATAAACCTAAAATTATATAAAATTAATGTGTTTTAGGGATCTGATAAATAGTGTTGTGACTCTGGTCAAAATGCTGGCATTATGCTTTTAAAAAATATCTTAGTTAACAGTGTAGCCATTATGTGATATGGTTTACAACAAAAAACTTAAATGTAAACATATCCCATAGAAGTGAAATGACTGAATTTTATCCATCAAATATTAATATCATCAAAAATGCAACAAAATTATCTGGGCAGGGGTGGTGTGCACCTTTAATCCCAGCACTTGGGAGGCAGAGGCAGGTGAATTTCTGAGTTCAAGGCCAGCCTGGTCTAGAGAGTGAGTTCCAGGACAGCCAGGGCTACACAGAGAAACTTTGTCTCAAAAAACCAAAACAAACAAACAAACAAAAAAGCAACCAAATGTGTAGCTTCAAAACTCAAATTCTGGAACTAGAAGAAGTGAATTAGGTAAATGAGGAAGCAGTCATAACAATAAATGGTCCATGTCCCTTCTAAGTATTTGCTAAAAGGGTTTTCTAACTGAGTTGAAGTGGAAACAGACAGTATGATTTCTCATGTCTATGATATCAAGTAAGAAGCATTAGCGATAAGAGATGACATGCACACATGCTATGTGGATCATGGAATTTGTGGATAAGCCTTACAAGCAGAGAACTAGAGTACTGCACCTGGAAATCACAATGAAGTTCTGTTCTTGAGAATTTTTTTCTCTAAACGTATTTCACTCTTTATCAATAATACCGTTCTAAATATTTAAACAGCATTTGAAATGCAGATAAATACATTTCAAACAATAAAATATTAATTCCCCCAATGCAATATGAATATTAACAAAACATACTTATCATAAAGCATCGGCAATGTCAATCCAATGGTTGCAGTAGATAAAAATCTTAAGAAAAAAATAATTTCAAGGGCTGGATAGATGGCTCAGCAATTAAGAGGACTGACTACTCTTCCAGAGGTCCTGAGTTCAATTCCCAGCAACCACATGGTGACTCACAACCATCTGTAATGAGATCTGACTCCCTCTTCTGGTACACCTGAATACAACTGCAATATATATATATATACATAAATATATATATATACATAAATATATATATATATATATATATATATATATATGTATATGTATGTATATATATGTATATCTTAAAAAAGAAGAAAGACAGATAAAAGTACACATATCTCTCATATGGGCTGTGTAGTCATACATTCTTCTAGGACACGTTTGTGTGAGTCATGAGTAAAAGTTGCTTTTAACAAAATATCTCCCTTGGTTTTTCAAATAAAATTATAAATATACAAAATAGAGCTTAAATTCATTATAAATTGAAGAAATTGGGATTTAAGCTTGATTTCAACTAATTTGCAAATTGAAAATGTCACTTTCTTCATAAAATGAAAGCAACCATGCAGAAAAGCGTCAATAGTATATCTGCCTCCTAGAATAGATAGTGTTGAGGAGCTGTCCTCTGCACCATTAATTGGAGAAACAAATATCAACCTTTCCTTTCCTGCAGTAATTGATGATGTGCAAGACATTCAGGGCCAAAATAACTCCTGTATGCTAAAAGAAAAAATAAAACCATGAACATAATACTATTGAGGCAGTTCAATATGATACCACATCTTAAAATCTGTTTTCCTTCATTAAATGATAGGGAAGTTATTATTGTCTGTAACGAAACCAGCAAGACACTAAACCAACTTTGAAATGTCCACCACTATGATTTTTCAAGTAAGTGATGGAAATAAACTTACATGATTTCTTTCTTTTTATGAACAAACTTTTGCCTTTGTTTCTTTTATAGAGTTCATGTACTTTTGTTTAACATAGCTTTCTTTGATTTTCTTTCCCATTAGTCTTCAAATTAATGCAAGCCTCTCCACATTATTTTAACTTTACTGTCGTTTTATGTGTGTGAATATATGTATGTGTGAGTATTTGTGAGTATGTATATATATGTATGTGAGTATGCATTATGAGTCTGTGTGTGTGTATGTGTGTGTGCATGCTCGCATGCACATGCATGCATGTGTGTGCAGATTGTTAATGTATGCCCCGTGTAGGTGACTAGAAATGTCAAAAGGGAGTGTCTTGTCCTCTGGATCTGGGGTTCAGGTGATTGGAAACTACACAATATAGATGCTGGGATAAGTCTTCTAGAAGAGCAGAAAGTCTTCTTAAATAGTCAGCATCCTCCAGCCAATAATGCCTGTATTTTGAGGACAATTTCATCTAGATAGAAAGACTTCAGTTTATTTGATACATTAATGGAAAATACAATTAATCAGAGCTGCTGGTATTAATAAAATTAATGCTTTGCCTACTCTCATATAAATAAAGTGAATAAGTTAATGAGAACAATAATTTTCCATAATACAAAGTGACTACATTAAAACTTATTAGAGGCAATTTTATTAGAATATCTTAAATTCAGCATTTCCTGGAAGTTATGGTATAAAATTTGTTACCTTAATATTGATAATATTTTCTTTGGCTTTTGATCAAAATATTGGTCTTTCTCAGCAAATGACAAGCTGTTCTCACAGGTGGAAAAATTATAACCTGGAGAGAGCCATATTCCTCTCATGCTTGCCTATAAGGAATACCTCCAAACATTGTAGATCATTGCACCACTTTTGAGCTGTATCCCAGTGTACTAAATCTCATATTAAAAGGCACAACCAACAACCTATTTTTGGGTGCCTGGGCCCTATGAAAACTTGCATAAGCACAGTGTGACAATATGTTTCTACTTCAGAAATTACCAATCTTATAATAATGGCTCCTAGTGAGAACATTTATATGAAATTCAAGACGCAAAATTCAAAAGAACATTCATATATATGTTTAGATATTTAAAAGAGGACCAAATATCTGAATAAACCTTAGAAGGTCCGGAATAAACTCCTCTGCTTGTCATCTATGAATACACAAATAAATGGCCAAATGAAATAAGAAGGATAGTACAGAATATGAGAATTGAATTCAGTAGTGATAAAAAATACTGAAAAAGAAAAATCTGAAATGAAATGGAAATTAAAATAAAACCAATAAATACAATGTGTATCTGATGGAAACTGCACTAGCAGAATACACTGTTGGGAGAAAGAATATTAGGGATTGTAGATGAGGTAGGGATGGACTGCTTAAATAAAGAAAATAAGTTACAGAAATAGCATAAGCATAAAAAGATGCCATAAAAACTAAAAATTATGGATATAAAAGGAAAATAGTTCTAGATCACAGATATAGAATTTATTTTCTATACAATAATATAAGTAAAGTTCCTAACTCTATAGAGAAAACGCCAATCCAGGTCAAGAGGCAAACTAAACATCAAATAAAGAAAGCCAAAAATATAGCTTCCCATGACTGATCATAGGTAAAATCCTAAACATAATTTTAGAAAATATAAAAAGCATGCTACATGTTGCTTAGATACCTTAATTTGAGTCACTCATGCTTCTATAACTAGTCTTTCATCAATAATTCTGTACAACTAGACACATTCCTTTGTTCACCTTGGTACAGTTGAGTTGGATAGTTTCTTCATCATTGCTGTCCTATTATTCATAATTTTCTAGGAAGAATCATTCAGTACAACTCATTCCCACATGTAATAGCAGAACCATTGACGACTTAAGTAGCAGCAGTTGAGTGAGCCCTTTTCATCAATCAAGTTGCTCACCATGTGTCTATTTTAATTTGGCTTCCTTTCCTCATATGGTATGAGATTACTTATTCCTTTAGTATCAACTCCATTGCATTTGTGATGTTTTAGAGAAATTTCAATCAGTACACACAATTGGACAGTGAGTATTCTTGAGGGTAACTCAAAAAAAGCTTGTCTTTTATCACAAGACAGAAACCCAATAAAATCAGGCACTGGAACACATGAGAGGTTAAGGAATCATTAAAGGACTTGAGCAAGTGAGAGGAAGCATTTCATATCATTGCAGGTGGGTTAAGAAAGACTATTTTAACAGGTTCATATAGGCTGATATGATGCATTTGTGCTCTTCTGTGACCCATAATGGGTGTGCTCATGAAGGTAGAAGACATTGTGGAAGATCTGTATAACCTACACAAGAATGTAAATAGGCCGTATAATGTTTACAAGCAAGCAAGTCAGGGTGAAAACAGATCAAAGTAGTTATTGAGGCTAGGCTACCTAACACAGAAACAAATGTGCAAAGAAATCTGTACAGACACAGTTCTTAAAATATAATAATAAAAAAACTATAATAATCAAATGCTAGACAAAGGAGCTTCTGGAATCTTTAAATTCTCAGAATAACTCTTTGAAGAATTAAGTGAGAAGTTATTTTTTTTCATCTGTTTGTTTTTTCCTTTTTGTTTTTAGATTTGTGTATATGAGATTCATTTATTATTTTTTCAGAATTTGATTATTAGATATTTGTTTTATTTTTTTATTAGAGAGAGAAATAGAGTGTCACGATAAATGAGTAAAACCCAGAGAAGTTGGAAGAGTTAAAAAGGTGATCAGAATACATTGTTTGAAACAAATCTCCACCACCAAAACCTTAAGATTGTCCTTGAGGAGGTAGCTATTACCATTGGGTGTTCTGTATTCATTTATTCTCTACAAGAAAGTACTCTGAGGGTAGAGACGGTTAACCTAATATTGGGCCCTTTCAGAAACCTGCTGATAGAGAGGCAAAAGACAGTGATGACTCTTTCCTTCCAGAAATGAGGAATTGGAACCAGCATTATGCCAAGTGCATAGGGCACTAAAACATCACTCTGTTATACTGAGGTATTGAGTACAGACTGCCCCCATGTAATATAATATGAATTTGTTTGTGTGGCAGTTCCACATCAATGCCCAGGATGAGTAAGCAAGATAGCTCCAGGAGAATGACTATGTATAATAGAAAATTTGGTGGGGTAGTGTTTTTTTTTTTTTTATTTTTCGTCTGTATTATTTTCTCCACAATATATCATTACAAGAAATAAATGTTAAAATCCCGAGATCTTTTAATACAGAATTACAACTTGATAACATTTCTCTATATTTGAACTTTTATATTTTTAATGAGTATCCCTACTTATTGACTACCAAAGCCAATTAGCACAAGGTTGAAATTGATGCCAGTGAGGCTTCAAAGATATCCTCAAAAAACATCACAAGGTGGTCATAAAAAATAACACATAAGCTCTGAGGAATGCTTCACATCCACACTATACAAACCCATCTAAACTTATAACATTGGTATTTCTTTATGGTTTCTTAGAATGATCATGAGATCATTTTGATTACCTGCTAATTCCCATTAACCAGAAACAGGTATTGATTTATACAATTCATAAATCCCGTCTAAGCTAAAGTATTGAAAACAGCACTGCAGAAATTGAACAATAGAATACCAACATATTTTGAAACACATGGTATCTGGGTATATGAATTTTATCATAGGGTAATAATTCAATTAAAATCAAAGTGGGTTCATTAAAATATATTCTAGCCTCACATCAGAAATAATTTATTATGGGGGAATGCACAGATGAGCAAAAACTGGAAAGAACAAGTATAAACTAGTATGTACCATCTTTGTGTGGCCTCAGCAATGAGGAAGGTAGAGAGCAATTTAAGAACAGCAGTTGGCCGTGTGCAACAGTATTACAGCTCAGCTACCAAATGAAATCAGGGAGCTTTTTCCCATGAAATTGGGGCCAAAGGGTATGCTTTGCTTGGTGTGGCTGCTTCATTTCTATATATATTTACTCATTTGCTTTACATTTGTTGTGTGCTGCAGCCAGAACTTTGCTCGAGTAAATGAGAGATGGGACTTGATGGTCTCCAAGGTCGCTGCTACTTCTCAGACTTCTCCCTTGGGGAATTTGTTATGCCAGCTCAGGTTTCTGGACTTAGTTAATAATGCCCTAGAAATGGAAAATAAAAGCCAGAACCCTGGTTAAATTCACAATAGAAAAAAAAATTCTAACTCTGTGTGAGCAAATAATTTAGACTGTGTAAAGATAAGGAAACACATAGTTGCTACAAGGAGTCAATGTAGTCATTGTTAAAGTTGCCCCTTGTGTTACTCAGTGAAGAAAACAGAACATGGGGGACTGTGAGAATCTACATGTGCAGTCTACTTCTGATATTAGGATAGATGAATAAACTACTTTTAGGAGAACATATTGTCCGGTGCAATTTTTTTTATAAAAACCAAAATGCTGATTTATGTGTGAACAAATAATTTATTTGGCATAGTTTAATATCTTCATTAAGGACAAGAAGTTCTTGGGATGCCTAAAGAAGAGGGATAAAAGAAAAAATACAGAGATTTAATAAAACATCTTAAATCATCCTGTTCAGGCTATGTCATCGCGTGGTTCATCCACACACATTCAAGTATACACTTCACAAAACTTCTTTCATGTTAGAGAAAACAAGGAGTGTAATAAAATACATATCAACAAGTCATTCAAACATCATAGATACCTGACTTTCTACTATCCATTCATTTGATGTCCTCAGAAAGATGAACCTTTATTTTTGAGAGTAAAAGTTGACTCTCCTCATCTTTTTTTTTCTTTTTTATATTTAAAATGTAATTTATTAAAATTATAAATATAATACAAATCATTCATGATCAAATGAACACTTGAAAAATAGTTATACCTTAATTTTGAAGCATAAGCTAATCACAAAATCAAGACATGCTGAATCACACAGGTGGTGCATCTGAATATCACAAATCAGTTTTTTTTGTTTATTTTTTAATATTGTTTTCTAAGTTTTTTTTTATTTACATTCCAAATCATTTCCCCTTTCCCGTTTCCTTCCTCCCCAAAAGTCCCATAAGCCCCCTTCCCTCCCGACTCTCCTCATCTTTATTAGTATAAATATTAATATATTAATATTTCATCTTTGAAAATAGCAAAGTTTCCTTCCAGAATAAGTCCAGCTTGACTCATTTTATTTATTTTAAGAGATTAATTTTGATGCACATATTTTTATTTTAAATAAGTTAAAGTTGCTGTGAACATGGCTGTAAATATCCCAGAAATAGGATATATATAGTCCTTTTAGATATATACAAAGTGTTGGCATATCCGTATAATATGATAGATATAACTCTTGGACAATTGGCCATATTGATTTCTATAGTGGCTTCATTAATTTTTAGTAGTCGTGTCATTTTTAAAAATAACTTTGACGGTTTTAATTTCAGGTAAATATCAAGTCTAATGTAATTATAGGATTCAAAACAAGTCCTGGGTAAAATACTTGAATTTGATACCATGTCTTCTACTTCTATGATGAAAGGGAAGGATGAAGTTGAGATATTTTAAGTATGAGGTTAAAATAGAAGTGACTGAACTCTTCTGAAGATCAATTAACATGATAAGTGGTCATGACTCGTCAAACGTGGTAAGTAAGCATGGTTTCTGCAAGTGCAATTAGAGTATTAATATGGTTGATATTTAAGAGACTATTTCATTATCCCTTGCTTTTTACTCTTATTCAGTTGTTTGCTTAATATTTTCTTTCTCTTTGAGTAGAATTTTACTCCATTGGTTGGTTGATCCTGAAGTTGCTGCTGTCATCCTGCTTCAGACTCCATAATGCTGGTTTACAGACACCATCATATCAAATGTGGTATCTGAATGTCATCTGCTCATAATTTCGAACATTACCGTAATTTCTATTTTAAAACATTCTGACATATCTACATCAAAATATATTCAAAATTTGACAATGGTTTCCTAAAAATAATATTTTAAAAATATTTATGGCCCGCAGTGGTGGTGTATGCTTTTAATCCCAGCACTTGGGAGGCAGAGGCAGGCACATAGAGGAGTTCTAGGCCAGCATGGTCTGCAGAGTGAGTTCCAGGAAAGCCAGGACTACACAGAGAAGCTCTATCTCAAAATAAAATATTTATGGATGTACTAATAACATAAAATACAAATATTTAAAGTAAAACATCCTAGTACTTAAAAAGTATAAATATACGATTCAGGACTGAAAAGTAGATTTTACCAGTGTTTCTATAGTAACGAAATTTTTATGGACATTCCAATAGTATTTTTTTGCCAGAATTACATTGTTTTCTTAAAAGATATGCCAATTTTTTTGTTTCGTTTCGAGTTATTGACTTAAATTTAGTTACTAAGAAAGATTTATATGTGTCATTAATTAGAACTTATGGAGATATTACCTGAATTTTATGTTAGTGTTTGTAATATATTTAGAGATATGCCCTTAACAAAGTTCCACACTTAACTTTCAGAAACTTCAGTTAATTTTTAAAAATTCCAAATTGTATTAAGTCAAAGTATCTGCCAACACTTCTTATTCATGAAAACATTCAGCCATGTTAGAGAAATAGACTGTTCTCCTTCCCTCTTCTGTTAGCCAAGTCTTACTCGATATGCTCAGTTGACACTTCAAACCCACACAATATATTCTGCATAATTGAAGCACTGAACAAAAGCAACCCTACCTATTGGTGCCAACACATTAAGTCATATGCTGTTCTCTGTGCTGCTATTAAAGTACAGTGTTCAGCTATGTATATGTCTGCTAAGAGAAGCACCATTGCTTCCTTAGAGAAGCTCCCTCCTCTGCCACAGGTGTGAGTAGTTATATGGTTTTTTTTCCTCAGCATTTCCATCGTTCCATCAAAAGCAATATTTTGTATGCCATTAGTTATAAACTTAGGGTAAGCTTACCTTGGAAGACATTACCTCTTCCTTTCTATTTTCTTTCATAGAAACCTACCAGACATATTTTCCCCACGATTGCCATCTCTACATTTCCCTTCCTATATCATAGTTTCTTTTTCTGTTTTTGTGATAAAACTTCTTCTGAGAAAAGCAACTTGAGGCAGAAAGATTTCATTTTGGCTTTAAGTTCCAAGTGATACAATGCATCATGATGGGGAGGAGGGGAACGGGAACACATAACAGTAGATAGAACAGGTATAATGGCAAGAACAGAAGGCTGGATAAACCTGTTATGCTCATTCTCAGAAACAATAACTTAGCAGAAAGCGAGGCCAGGCATTGAACTTCAAAGTGGGCACACCATAACTCACTGGTAACTCACCTGGTAACACCAGTCTCCACAGAGAACTAACCTCCCACAGTTTCTACAAGCTTACCCTAGATTTGAACCAAGCTTTTGGTAGACATTTCACATTTAACCAGCACAAATGATCTTTATGGGATATATTCAGACAAGATTTTTACCCCAACTGTATAGAAAATAACACATAACAAACTCCTCCTGTTAATCCAGAGGGCAGTATTTTATCTCTGACTTATATACTGTGTGAACTAATAGATACTTATTCTGTGCTGGCTTTGAAACCAGTTCACTCCTCAAAGATAACTGTGTATTCTATATGTAAATAATATGTCCAAGTCATGCTTTAGAAAATTATCCTTATAGATACAAGCTAAAAAAATAAAAAACTAATACTCAAGAAAGAGAAAAATATTTTTTGGAAGCATGGCCCAAGAAAATTTTAACTTAAGAAGGAAAGATGATAAGAATCAAAGGAATTTTTCAAATTAGAAATGTAGGAAGAAAATCCCCAGTGTGTGCTTTTCTGTGAATCAAAGGGAATTGCCAATGAGGGAAAGAAATTTTAGTGAAGTTGATTCAGAAGAATATTGACATTCAACCATTAGGTGTATCTCCATGAAGACACTAACAGGCAAGCAGCTGAGAGCTGAGGAGGAAGACAAAAAGGAATCAGAAAAATATTCTGAGAATTACTGTCATGAGTGAAAATGGAATTGACACAAATCCAGGATTACAATGGTATTCAAAGATGTTTCCTACTTGTTTCCTATTGAAGGGTATACTTCTTAGTTTCATATAGAGCGATAAAATTGTCAGTTAAAAAGGGTTAGGAACTTACTAGATAGCCTTACTACGAGATGAGAGTGGAATTTGAGAAACACACAGGAGATACAGATTTTGAACTCTTCTGGTTAAAAAAAAAAAAAACTGACCTTGCATGATAAGAAAGAGGAAAAAAAAGGGAAACAACGCTAGCAACAGGGAAAGAACAGCCAACAGATGCTACTGGTAACAGGAAATGGTCCCAAAATTAGAGGCCCTGGTGAATTTAAGCTATAATGAAAGTCAAAAGCAAATGTGATTCAAAGTTTGATTGTAAATTAAACTGTTATAGAGTAGTAACTTGATGGCTAATACTTTTATAGATGTGCACATTTCTTTACTTCCTTTGTTTATAGACTCAGCATAATTGGGTACATACCTCAATATTTTGGTGGTTATATGCTCCAGAGTAGATTGCTCTGATAAGACATCTTCAAGCTCAATATCTTTAACTGAGAGTTATTTTATATAAGCTTTAAAAATATTAGAAACCTCCAAGAAGGAAATATTATTAAATAAGTAAATAAATAAATGAATAAGCAAATAAAACTTGATTTTTGGTTTTTGTTTAGTTTGTTTTATTGGTTAATATTTTGTAAAAGAAAGTCATATTAAATTAGATATACTACATAAAGCCTAAATATTTCATAATATGTATTACAAATGAAACATGTTAAAGAAAATGTAATATCTTAAAGTCTGCTGAAAATATGTGTAATAGATTTTTAGTAATGCACTTAAAATCTTTAAAATAGGTGCTATGTTCTGGTGTAACCTGAAAATAGGAATACTTACACTTCCTTTTCTCTCATTTTTATCTTTTAAGTTTTTTTCTTTTATTATTGCTAAGACTCCAAATATTATGTTTTAGATAAAAGAGGACTCCTCGATTCCTAAGGAAACGGCTTATTTTTTCCCATTTGGTAGATTTTTTTGCTGTATATTAGGCACATACAGAATGAATAAAGTTGAGATATATTTTTTCAGTTCTTAGGTTATTTAGCTTCTATCATAAAGAGGAAGTAAATTGTCAAAGGCCTTTTTTTGTGTCTGTAGAAATACTCAAGTGACTTCCATCAATGTTTCTTATATTCCTTTTACAAGAATATGATCCACAATTCAACATTGGTGATATTGGCTATTAAGTTGAGAGTTTGATTTAGCTTCCAAGATTTGTGTTCATCTTTCTAATGACAGGTTTTCTAGCAAGTACTTATCAAATGTTCATTTTGCCTTATTGATTTTTAATGTTTAGTGAATACACCAAAATCCCAAGAGAACACCACTCAGATGAAGAATACTAAATATGTGCCTTCCTCTTTGACTTCTAAAAATCAACTGTTTATTTACTAAGTATTCAATGTCTCCAATCATTTCAATAAGATCTCTCATGAATAACTGTAAATGTATCAATCTGAATATCATGTCCATAAACTGTACAAATGATAAGAGTAGCGCCTCCATCAATAAGGTCCCCAGACTGGATCTAGCTCGCTTATTGTAGTGCCAGTGAAATCACAAAATGAGTAACTCATTTTTTCTAACTTCTACTTCAAATTTGTTTTTGTTTTTCTCAAAAACCATTCAATTTTCCTGCCTCTTAAGCTACATTAAAATTATAGGAACTCATTCTTGTGAAGAGAGAAGCCAGACCCTTTGAATCACACATACAAGTCAGACACTGACCTGGCCTGATAATTCCAGTGGCTCTCTCCTCATCCATAACAACAGGGTTTGCAGAGGCATTTGCTAGCTTGCAGCTTGATCTATTTCTAACTATCCTACTAGCTAGTGTTTGGAACAAAGAGATATTTGCCTTATTCAGTATATGCACATTGACTAAATAAATCTCATGTAGCTTCTTTCTTCCCTCATATTCTACATATGAAAAAGAAAAACGAATGTCTCAGAGACAAGTGGATGCTGGGGTACTGGGTTACTTTCTTAACTGAGATCAGGACTTAGCTATTCTCAGTGGAATGCCATTCTGTCACATGCTCTATGATAAGTGTCGCTTTCAACTGGACAACGTTACAGAATGTACAATTGCACTATTTTTAAAACATTCACAGAAAATGAAGAGAATATTATCACATTTAACACCTGAAAGCTTTAGGCTTGGACAACTGGACTAACTTGTACGCAGTGGATTCTAGTTAGCACAAAAAATAACTTTTATACAAGGGCTTTGTTATTTTAAACTCAGCTAGTAGTTTTACATTGCCCTTTGAAATTGTAAGGTATGCTTTTAATGATCTTCTGTGATAAATTACATGGTAATTTTTCTTATTCTGTTGCATTCTAGAAATGGCAACATAGCAGAGTAAAATATTTTAAAACATTATTTTTATGAAAATATTTATGTTAGCAACCATGTAATACTCACCTTTACTTTCTTAGTACACCATGAAATGTGTTTCTTACAATCAATGGAAATCAAGGTCCTTAAAATATTGTCAATTGTGAAGATTAGTTTTGTATGAGTTTTGTCAAAAGCCAGCACAAGGTAGAGAGCACAAACATTAGGCCTTCTGGTGCAATAGTTACCATGTACACTGTCATTTTCCATGATGTCTATAATCTTTACAGTATGTGAAGGAACACATAAGTTGGTTTTGGAGAAAAATAGTGTTGTCAGGCAATCTTCCAATATGCATACCATGAAACTGAACCTCAGCAGTGCGTTGTAACATATCACATTATTCTCATGTCTTTGGTTCTGTGAACCACTGCGTCTGCAGCTTTCATGTGTTAGTCCTTGTCTTGCTGCTACTACTGCTCATGAGGAAAAGTCTCCAACCCAGTTGCTTTTCTATTTAAAAGCTTCTTTGTTGTGGATCACAGTAAATGATTTAGCTCGTTGGCTCTATGCTTGGTAGAGCATCCTCAGACTTATTTTCACAGCTAAGCAAGATTTTGCTAGATGGTCTTTGAATTCAAAGGTTGCTTTTGGCAACTCCAGGAAGAATAGTGCTGATCATTTAGAAAACTGCAGCTTTATAAATGGCCCCTCTCCGGTGGCAGGAAATTAATGGTTGATGAGTGGTAAATAGGACCATTTCATTTTATTTGCAACCTGTGCGCGTTCTGAAGAAATGGTTACAACCTAGTAAAAGAAAACAGATGATACTCTGTAAGAAGATGGAAAGTGCACGGTAGAATTGGAAAAATAAAATCTGCTCTCTTTTTTTTTTTTTGGTAATTGTTTTTGGTTCTCTATGTGTAGTGTTTTCTCGGTTTATGGTGATTTTGAGAGTTGGTTCCTAGGCAACTTTTAGTGGACAGGGACATATGAAGACAGATGTGTGGTCCTTGATCTGTTAGATTTGGGGATTTGTCGTTACTTCAATACATTGACAACACTATCTGACAGAAATAGTAAAATTCAATGAGGTGTATTTCTCCCAGAAACTTTCCTATCCTGTAAAGCAGAATAATTGTGAACATTAAATAAACGTACATGCAAGTTGTTAATTGAGAATGAACTAAGGTTAGGGGTTAAGTCGCTGCTTGGTTAGTTCTTGTGTTTACTTTTTTGTCTAAAAGGTCCCAAGAAATTCATTCCTAGAAGTGTTCAAGAATTTTATACCATTTCTAAACTTAATTGCAGGAGTACCAATATGGGAATACCAATCTTAAATATTATATATTATTTTGATAGTAAATCTGCAATATCTCTATGTTGTGCAGTAATGCCTTTAGACATTGCAATTCGTTTTAATGTTTGTGAAAAGTTATTAACTTAAGTCTTTAGGAACTGAATCAATAGTTCTTTGTTCAATCATAAAAGAACTCCATAAAATGAACTATCCAAGAAAAGCTAGAGAATTAAATGTAAGATATTAACATAGCAACTCTGTTAGCCAGGATGTAACAAGGTAATGTTTTTGAATGAGAGGAATGTTTACCCAGAAAAAAAAATGATCCTGGAGTATATAAGAAATATTACCCAGACTCTATCTTTGGCTAGTGCATTGGTTAGGTAATATAACAAAGATGCTGGTTATCATTTTGGACCAATATTGTGTTATTGTTTCTCCAATATAAATGTGGCTAAGCAAAAGTTAAGATAAGGGAGATTTGTATGGATACAGTTCAATAATCTGTCATTAATCTGACAAATATGTTTGATCAAGCAGGTGAGACAAAATCTTGCATTTTGTCTTAAAACATGTATATATATATATGTGTGTGTGTGTGTGTGTGTGTGTGTGAATATATGTATATATACACACACCTATATATACATACATATGAATATATATAATATTTACTGAGTATTCTAAACATTCCACATATGCAGCAATTTTCTCTTATGTGCTTAATTGTAACAGATTTCTGAAGTAACGTTGAAATTATATTTAATTGATTTTTATTTGCTCATTTGTAGTTTGACAGAGCCTTCCTATGTAATCCATAGTAAATCTAGCACAATAAATGCTTACAGGTCAAAACACTCCAACCAAAGTTTACCTTCACAAGTGCTAACACACCATGTTTATTTACGTTCTTCTGTAAGTACTGCTAATATATGATAATTTACTTTATTAAAGCATTACCTTTGCATATAAATAAAGGCTCTAGTTAATTCATTATCAATATCAATTATACCACAGATATGATAGCTGTAAAAATTAAAATAACATATCAGTGGTTTGTATGTATGCATATATAAATTACTTCATATTTATAAAATATACCAGTTACTTCATATTTAGTATTAAGACTTGAAGCATACTGAGTTAAACTGAAAATATCTATTTTTCTATAAAAAGTTATAAATGCAGGGACTGGTGAGATGGCTTAGTGGTTAAGAGCACTGATTGCTCTCCCAGAGGTCCTGAGTTCAAATCCCAGCAACCACATGGTGACTCACAGCCATCCGTAATGAGATCAGACAACCTCTTCTGATGTGTCTAAAGACAGCTACAATGTACTTACATATAATAAAAAATAAATCTTTAGCCAGGCGGTGGTGGAGCACACCTTTAATCCCAGCACTTGGGAGGCAGAGGCAGGCGGATTTCTGAGTTCGAGGCCAGCCTGGTCTATGGAGCCAGGGCTACACAGAGAAAACTCTGTCTCCAAAAAAAAAAAATAGTTATAAATGCATCCTATTTGACTTCAGATCTAATATTCATCTTATATGGTGACTCTTTATTTTTCATTTAGTTACTCAATAGATTTTTTTTTCTAAGTAGCTTTAAGGATAAATTGAGGTATTACAAAAAAAATGTCTTATTTCTCTAAACCCATCACATTAAAATAAGGGTTTGAGGTGAGATTATTTACATTTTGCATGGTATACTGTAAACTGTAGGTATTTGTAAAATTGTATAGATGATGTCAGTATTGAAATGTACTGGAAAATGGGGGCTCTAGCAATGAGTTAATCCGTCGATGAGATTACTGAAGAATTGTTAGGAGAAGCACCTGGTTGGAGGAGTTGTTACTGAGGTGTGTACCTTTGAAAGCACATGGCGCCCTGGGATGTTCTTATACCCCTCTTACCACTGTCTCAATGAAGTGAGCTGTTTTCATTTTCCATATCATTCCTCCCATGCTACTCTTCCTTCTTGATGTCACAGAATAATCAGGCCAAACAACTGAAATTGTGAACATTCCTCATCCTTTTCCTCGGGTTTTAGTCACATCAATGAAGAATCAACTTAATTTATCTTTCTTTTCCAACACTCTTAGTAAGATATGATTTTTCAAGGTCTTCATATACAATCTCCATATGCACATGTGTTTGGGAAATGTTGGTCCTCTGTTGTAACTCCGGAGTCCTTCAGATTTTCAAGTCTTCATTTGGCGTTAACTTATAATATATTACAGTTTTATGTATATTCATATACCATGTAGGCATATTTATTTTGAAAATATAATAAAATAGCATATAATTTTTCTATCAGCCTCCAAATTATTTAACTGTATTATTTTCTTCTCAGAAAAAAAGGTTTAGATTTAATAATTTTTCCATGTCATGCTATATATAGTAATAGCTAACTAAATCATTATTTTTAAAATTATAAGTCTTTTCTAACAATTTGAAAGTGTATTTTTCTTCCATATGGCAATGGGCAAAGAGACATCTTATTGCTGGTCATGTTCTTACATCAGTCTGGGGCAGAGCAGATAGCAGTTTTTTGTTCATCCTAGCTTGATGCCATGGAGATGTGGGTGCAGGTGAGATGGCTTCAAGGGCATGAGAACAGGAGAGCTGACTCTGACTCTTGTTGGTGGAGGCATTGGGAGGAATAGCCAGCGCATTCCTGGACTGCTTGCCCAGTTGGTGCAGATAAGGGAACAGATAAGGTGGTACCCTACTAGCTGAGCAGCCAGGCTCAGATCAAGGGCTCTGATTTGGCCTACCCCCAAGTCTAAATCAACCACGAGGGTTCAGATGCATGCAAGAGGGCAGTACTGCTATTCGAAGTTGCAGGATCTCCATGAAACAGGGCAACAAGGGGACATCAAGAGGAGGCCCAGTGAAGATCCAAGATTAATGGTTATCCTAGAAAGAGGAGATTTCAAACCAAACCAATGAGTCACTGCATCGAACGAACATTTGCAAGTAAGGATGTGTGACCAGAGGGATATAACATGAGACAAACTGTGGCATATAGCTTCCACAATAAGATGTCTTTTATGCTTCGTGTTTTTATCTGCTGGTTTGATTCATCATTTTTTTCTGTTTGTTTGCTTGTATGTTATTGTTTGCTGGTATGATTTTTATTTTGGGGAGGTATATTGTAAGAATATACATATATCATGAATTATTTTATTATTATTTTGTGATATTTCTATTTTTTCCTCTCTTGATTTCAAATTCATTGTCTGTTAGAGTTGATTTTTTATTTTATTTTTCTGTTGGATTTGATTTAAATTAATCTGATTTTTCTTAATGAAAAGTCGAAAACAAGTTACAGAATTAATTGGAACATATTATCTTAACTAATATGAGCATTCAATGCTCTGAATTTTAATCAAAATACTATTGAAAATATATCTCATAAGTTTTGTTGCCCTGGTTTTTGGTTTTTTCATTCCAAAATTAATATTATTTCTTAAAGGTATTCTTTTCGTCTCTTGTTACTAAAAATTAATTACTTTTCAAGATTTTTATTTATTATTTTCCAAATAATGATTTAGTTTTAATTAATAGTAGTCTGTGAAACCAAATCACATGGTGTGTATTCTATTAAATATTTAAAATCTCTCAGCCCAAGTGGCCCAATACAAAATGTTTTCATGAATAACTGTTATCCACTAGAATACAGTTGCATTATGTGCTAGATACCATATTGCATAAAAGCAATTATTTAAAGGATGTCAGTTCTAGTGCTCATGGGTTCTAACAAAATATTAACACAGAATTTTTCCTGTCTAAAGGAAATGCAGGGACAAAGAGTGGAACAGAGACTGAAGGGATGGCCATCCAGAGACTGTCCCAAAGGGAATACATCCCATCTGCAAACACCAAACCCAGACACTATTGCTGATGCCAATATCAGACTGCAATATCTGTTGTAGCCAAGAATCAGACTGAGTACAGGGACCCCCAGTGGAAGAGTTAGGGTAAAAATGAAGGAGCTGAAGGGGTTTGCAACCCCATTGGAAGAACAACATTATCAACCAACCAGATGCCCCAGAGTTACAAGGGACTAAACCACCAAACAAAGAGGGACTTATGGCTCCAGATGCTAATGTAGCAGAGGATTGTCTTATCTGGCCACAATGGGAGTGTAGGCCCTTGTTTCTGAGGAGACTCGATGCCCCAGCATACAGGAATGGTAGGGCAATGAGGTGGGAATGGGTGGGTGGGTGGAGGAGCATGGGAAGGTGGGATAGGATGGGGGTTTGCTGAGGGGAAACTGGGAAAGGCGATACCATTTGAAATGTAAATAAGTAAAATAACCAATAAATAGAAATAATTTTATCTAATTTTCTGTTAATTATTATAAGAAAAGTTATGTACATTGAGATATATTTCTATATTATTTCTCCTTTAGTTTCAATCATTTTCTTGCTTCAAATATTAGAAACTCTTCGAAGATATATTCAAATAAACGTTTATTTTGCATTTTGCCTGATAAGGTTTTTGTGGTGCTGAGAATTGAGCCTAGAGTCTTTGATATCATAGGCATTGATAAATAATCAATATTTATCATTGATTATAGCAATCAGTAGCACTGATAAATAATCCTATACATATATACATATATTTTAATACTTTTGTATAACCAGAAATAATTGAGTCATCTATCTCCTTTTCATAGCTACAAGATATTGGTAATATTTCTGCTTCTAAAATTAGATTCTTTGATATTCACATAAGTCAGCTCTATGTTATGTCTAATATACATCTGATATTTTGGTCATTTTATAAGTTAATAATTTAATATCTTTCAAAATTTAAGATACAATTAATAATCCATGCCACTTTCTCTATTATAGTATGCAATCCCATGTCTTTACTATTTTCTTAAACTGTTCCTATCATAACTTGTTAATTTGTGAACATTTCACCAAACAACAAAAAATATATCCCATAAATATTATTAATCCTGAAAGACCCTTATCACCTTATATGCTAATTTTTACAGGTTTTTATTCAGTTCTTGAGACTTTCATAATGGAATTATACAGAATGTGCTATTTTATTTTTTAATCATATGAAATTCCTTTTGATACATAAAGCGCATTTATTTTATACAAATTAATTTGTGATGTAATTTCAGCTATTATGATTAAAGCTATTATAAACTTTCTATGAATATTACTTATGAAGAATGTTTTCAATACTCTTGACTCTTTACATAAAAGTGGAATTGCTGGATCATTTAGGTAGTCTATTTCGACATTTTAAGCAGCTATAGACTGCTTTTCTGAAGAACTATAAGTTTCATATTCCAGACCATAATAAATGACATATCTTAGCTAACATTCATTTTGTTTTCCTTTCTTCACAATTTATTGTCACTATCGTTCTAGAATGTAAGTGCTGTCTTTTTGTGGTTTTGCTTTATTTTCATGAGTCATGATTTGGAATACCCTGGAAAGATTTATCTATATGCCTTTGGATTAACGAATGTCTTGAATTCTTTATTTCTCTTTTTCTTTTTCTGATGCATTTTACATGTTGTTTAGGAATATTTTCACCCATTCAATAGGCTATATATACAGTATCTGATATTCCTGGGAGTTGGACACTCTCAGAAGCAAAGGAGAGGGGAATGGGGTGAAGAACACTGGGAGGATGACCAGGAGGAGAGCAACATTTGAATGTAAATAAAGAAAATAACCAAAAAATAGAGAGACAATTTTGTCACTTACCCTTTGTTACATTTTAGGACATGTATTCTATTTTTCTTAATTTTTATAATTTTCTTTCTATTTATTCAGCTTTAAAATTTTTATTTATTTTGGTTTTCTGTGACAGGGTTTCTGCATGTAGCCCTGACTGTACTGGAACTCACCCTGTAGACCAAGCTGGCCTTAAACTCAGAAATCTGTCTCCCTCTGTCTCCCATGTGCTGGGATTAAAGTCATGCACCACCACTGCCCGTCTTATTCAGCTTTTAGACTATGCTATAACCACAGAGGTTTGTTAGGAAATCTTTTTCTTTAGAAATGGAATCTGATTATTACTGTTCTGGGCAATATGTTCAATGTTTTTATGTTTACTGTGGCTCATGCCTCACATTTAGTTGGAAATTATACATCATGTTGATGGCAGCAATGATGTTAGTCTGTTTTTCTCTCTAGTAATGAACATAATACAGTCAGGAGTTTTTTAAAGAAAAAAAACTAATCCTTTGAACAACTTTATTTTATTTTAGGTAATTTTTTGTCTCTTTGTTGAATGTTTTATTTGAAGGGAGAGATGTTCCTGGGTTTAGGTCCTACAACTTTGGCATTGTAAGCATATTCTTGACTACAATGCTACAAGACATGATTATATCCATGGTTTCAACTCACTGACTCAGGCACAGACATCATCATATAGCAGTATCCTTCATTATGATAATCAGAAAATTTATCCATCTATTTGAAATGGATTATAGAATGCATGTCTAATGAAAGTAACATACATTGATTTGTCATAAAAACTGAATCTTTTGTGATCATTCATTGAACACTTATAGCAAATGACCTGTAATTTTGCCAACTTCAAGCTTATTAGAAAAGGTAGTTTCAGCTATCAAAGCATTGCTTTAAGCAGATAAATCTCAATATACTCAGAATTAGAGTATCATCATTTCTTTTTTCATATTTACTTATCCAAATCTCTAAATAGCTTAGCTAGTTCACCTAGCATATACATCATCCTTGATTTCTGATGAAAAATTCAGGATATTTCCAATGAATGAAAACTATGCTGATAATTTTTAAAAATATTATTTGCAGAGCTAGTGATTATATATTTGGATTGTTTCTATATTATGATCAAATTTTTGCTCTGGTGAGTTTACATGGGTATTTGGGGGACTAAAACAAAATACTTCATATTACTAAGAAACTGTCAAACTGTGTTCTCCTTAGTTCTTAATCAGCATTTTTAAACACAAAATATCCAGAGATAAGAGCTCATTATGCCGCTGGATGTTATGACAATTTTGCCTTAATTGTCTTTAGAGTTTACAAAATGCCCATTATTATCTCATAGCAAACATAAAGAATGCTACATTTTGGACCTTTTGACCATTTTCTTCAAGATAATGATGTATGTGTTTCTAGTGGAAACCCCTGCTTGGAGGCATGCTGATTGTCTCATGGACTTAGTCATTTAACTTATTGCTGTTAAGCTCTTGGTGTCAGTTACAATCCATCAGTTCCAGTGCTTATTGGAATGTGCCTGTTGACAAATTAGGAATGTGTAGATAGTGACAATTATTTTCATTTAACTCATTTTGGTGCTCGAGCCTATGCTGGCAACCATTTCTCTCAAAGTATTACTTTTCATTTTAAGTTTTGTTCTTTTTCTGTATATATTCCGAGACCATGAGAGCTGAACTTAATTCTCTGCTTCTTTAATTTTTGATTACAAGAAATGTAATAATAGGAACATTACAAAAAATTTTAAGGTTTTCTCTGTATGGCCCTATATTATGCATGGAAAAGATTATAGGTAAAATAAAATAACCCTCTCCTCAAACCCCCCCCCAAAATTTCTACTTTTATTCCTAAAATTATCCTGTGCATCTTAATTAAGAGATATACCTAACCCTATTTTTAAGCATTAAAAATGATAAAGTGTTACTATATTTCAGCCTTCATTTAGAAAATAAGGTTTGCTTTTAATTTTAAAAGATAATGTTTAAAAATGAAAAAAATATAGCTTGATGGATAAAGTATTTGCTACGAAAGCATGAGACCTAAATTCAGATTCCAAGTACCAGTTAGGCACGGCAATCCATCTGGAATCCCAGGACACCAAAGGTAGAGCAAAAGGGGGTTCCTGCAATGAGACAGGTAGAAAGATCGGCTAAAATCTTGAGCCTGAGTCAACAAATAAGCAATAATCAAAGAAGTCTTCCAGCAACCTCAAGCCTACACTTGCATGCTGACATGCATAGACAAATGTATGCCCACCATCCACACGTAAACCTTCAAAAAATAAAATTAAAGAGAAGCAAAATGCTTACAAAGATCAATTGCTAAATTTCATTCATAATGATTTCACACTGTATAATAATATTCTTATAAATAATATTAAGAATAATAAACTTAAGAATATGTTGGCTTTAAATTAAGTATTTCATTATAACACATAGGTTTATTGTGCTTTGGATACTTGAGCTTATACAAAGCAATATTATTAACCTTGAACTTTTAAAAGCTTAAACTTTCTTCTAACATGAGGTCAAAAACCATTAATCATTCAAGTACTTCATGCTTTGTTTAATTGCCTCACCAGTAGAATTCATATTTTTGACTTTTACAATGTAGTGAATTAATGGGATGTTCCTACAAGAAATAACACTTATACATTTTAATAAGAAACATTAACATACTAACACTTTAGACAGCTGTAAAATATAACTGGTATATAGTTTGTATTACCCCAGTAGTCTATTCTGTAGTCTATTTTTCCATTTTATCATAGCCCATACTTATTTAATCTTCCCAATACTATGGAAGAGATTTTATTATTTAGATATTTTTATTTAACTTATTCTTTTCTATTATTTATTTCTAGGTATTTAAAATACTATATCTGTTTATAACAGCTCCTCTCCTCCCTCCCTCATCTCCCCTGCTTCTATGAGAATATTCACTCACCCACCTACTTCCACCTCAGTGCCCTAGCTTTCCCCTATCCTGGGTCATTGAGCCTCATCTTGATGTAACTAATTTTGTTAAAATACTTTGGTTACTTTCTGACTAGGGTGGAAAGACCTAGCTTTGTTCAAATAAACAGACTTTTATGTGTTAGTGACTTACTTACAAATAATAAGTTTAGAAAAACCTAGAAATTTAAAAAAAATAATTTGAATAACAAAATGATTTTGAAATAGAAGTCTACTACTTTGAGACACTGAGATCACATTGTAAGATTTGGTACATGAAGCAACTCTTTAGAGTCATGCATATTTGTGAAATGGAGCTTGTCTTGATCACAAGTCAAATGTAACTTGCCAGCCTCAGGAAAGAGGCAGGAACTTTGCAGGTTCTTAGGATCAACTAATGCACTTCTGTGAATACTTGTTAAAATATCCTACTGTCACATGGCATTATGGAGAAATGAGCCTTCTGTTCAAACCCAGGAAAATTATTTGATTAGGACATACTCGAACCCCAAATTTCTCATTATGATGTCTGTGACCCAGAGTAATTTCTTTTAAAGGCCTTAATTTCTTTCTTTTATGGGTTTAATGGATCAAGATTATCCTGTACTACTAAGCAGGAAATGTGTGACTAGATGGATAAATCAATAGATAAATAGGTAGCTAAATCAGGTAGATGATATGTAATTAGATAATATATTGGTAGATAGATGAAAGTTCATAAGAAAAAAATGCCTTTTGTGATTATAGAGAATTGATTTTCTACAACACAACTTCTGAGGTTGGGAAACTGAGAGTGGGCCTTAGAATCCACACAAGGGAATGTACCTGTGTAATTCTCAATGGAAGCCTGGCAGCTAGAAGATGAAGATCTGTTGATACATCCCCTAGAGTTCCAAGACTGATGAACATAGCCTTTTGAACGCCAGGGCAAGAAAAAGAGGGTACACTCCAGTTCCAGGAGACAGGTAGGATATTCTGTCTGTTTCTTATATTCTATCTTTTCCTCTATCCCACTGATTGGTTCTTTTCTCATATGTATCTTCCTAGCAGAGTCCACTGACTGCCATGTCAGACACATTCAGAAAGAATTATTTTCTAGGAATTCTTTAATTAAGCAGTGAGACACTAAAAATAACTATCACAGAAGGTAAATGAGGTTAATGAATATCTAATACACAGGTTTATTAAGAAGACATTTAAAATAATGTAAAATGTATTTTAAATTTGAATTACTAGTATACCATTTTCTGATATAAACAGATTCCAGGATCCTTCAGATAAATATCTCAGTATGGAAACATATAATCTTTACCAAGCAAATTAACTCTTGCTTTGTATTACTGACTTTTTATATTATTCTATTTTAATTAAGATTACTTAATATCACAAAATTGCACTTTGTAAATTCCTGTTTAGATATATTTTCTTTTTAGTAAGGCCTAGTCTCTGTGAACAAATACATTAAGAGAGAGTGTAATGGTAACATTTTCCTTACAATATATCTCAATGTGAATATATCTAACAGCAAATTGCATGCGCATATCACATATCATGAATCATAATTAAAAGGAAGTATAAGCAAGCTGGTTCTGCATGTGTGGAATCCCAATACCAAGATTGCTAGGGGAAAATATGGTCTAAAAATTAAAAAGGGAAAATGGAAAGAAAAAACGCAATTACAAAGCAATATATATTTGTCAGAATCTGTAGTTTGAGCAGTTATTTTAGTTCTGTAATTCTGGATATCAACCTGAATGAATTCTCATTTTATTAAATAGCAGATGAGATGATTTTCTGTGAAAACTCACTTTTATGGTTGAGATGTAAAGTCTAAATCCTTGAGAAAAATTTTAAAATAACTATATTTTAATCAGTTATTAATGAGATAATAATAAAGGCCATATACTTATGGATTGCATTCATTAACTCTTTATAGAAAGTGGACCTGGCAAATACAGAGACAGAGTCTCACAGCCAACCATGAGACTGTGCATGGGCACTCAATGGAGACCAATAGAGAAATGACAGAGGAATTGTAGGGGTTTGCAACCCCATGGGAAGAACAACAATATCCACCAACCAGATCCCACAAACACTCCCCCAGAGCTCCCAGGGACTAAACCACCAACCAGAGTGTACACATGGAGTGACCCACGGCTCCAGCCACATTTGTAAAAGAGGATGGCCTTGTTGGGCAAAAATAAGAGGAGAGGCTCTTAGTCATGTGAAGGCTCTATGCCCAAGTGTAAGGGAATGCCAGGGCAGGGAGACAGGGAGTCAGGAGTGAGTGGGAGGTTGGGTGGGGGAACACCCTCATAGAAACAGGGGAAGGGAGGATGGGATAAGGGGTTTCCAGAGGGAAAGAACTGGAAAGGGTATAAAATTTGAAATGTAAATAAGACCACTGCCTGCCCTTCCTGCTGGAGCAGAACCTTGCCAACTCTGCTGCAGTAAAGATTCCATCTTCTGATACTTCCTAGAGAACCAGCCATTCAGGGCAGTTGGTAAGAACCCCCCATCCCACCTCTGGAGGCCCAGAGCTGCTGTCTGGGATCTGGCAGGACTCACTACCCAGCAACCACCAAAAGCCCTGTCCTTCCAAATAACAACCCCTTCCAAGCCTTCTCCCCATCCCACTGTGGCTTGCACTTCCTGCTGGGGCAGAACCTTGCCAACTCTGCTGCAGTGAAGATTCCATCTCCTGGTACTTCCTAGAGAACCAGCCACTCAGGGCATTTGCCCTTTCTTCTGTGGCAGAATCTTGCCAGGTCTGTCACAGTGAAGACACCTCTCCTGATACTTCTTAGAGAACCAGCTGCACTCGGCATTTGCTCTTTCTGCTGTGGCAGAATCTTGCCAGGTCTGCCACAAGGAAGACACCATCTCCTGATACTTCCTAGAGAGCTAGACACACTTAGGTCATTTGGAGTGCAGGGAGGCCTAGGAGCCCAGAAGAGCTGATCTCCCAGGAAAGCCTACATACTTGTGTGCACAGAGAAAACAGGAATCCCAGGAGTACATATATACAGGTTTACAAGACAAATGAGCCAAAATCAGAGACAGCAAGACCAGCTAACACTAGAGAAAACTAGATGGCAAAAGGCAAACACAAGATCATTACCATCAGAAACCAAGGCAACATGGCACCATTAGAACCCAGTTCTCCCACAAGAGCAAATCCTGGATACCCTAACACAACAGAAAACCAAGAGCTGGACTTAAAATCACATCTCATGATGCTGATAGAGGGTTTCAAGAAGGACATAAATAACACTTTTAAAGAAATACAAGAGAACATGGGTCAAAAAGTAGAAGCCCTTAAAGAGGAATCACAAAAATCCCTTAAAGAAATAGAGGACAACATGAATCAACAGGTAGAAACTCTTAAAAAGGAAACACAAAAATTCCTTAGGGAATTACAGGAGAGCATGGTTCAACAGGTAGAAGCCTTAAAAAGGAAACACAAACATCCCCTAAAGAAACGAAGGAAAACGTGGGTCAACAGGCAGAAACCCTTAAAGAGGAAACACAAAAATCACTCAAAGAAACACAGGAAAATATGGGTCAACAAGTAGAAGCCCTTAAAGAGGAAAAACAAAAATCCCTTAAAGAATTTTAGGAAAACACAAACAAGTGAAGGAACTGAACAAAACAATCCAGGATCTAAAAATGGAAGTAGAAACACTAAAGATATCACAAAGTGAGGCATCTCTTGGAAAGAATTCAAGAGTCATAGATGCAAGCATCAACAACAGAATACAAGAGATAGAAGAAAGAATCTCAGGTGCTGAAGATACCATAGAAAACTTTGGCTCTACAGTCAAAGAAAATACAAAATGCAAAAAAAAAAAATTGTAAGAAAAAACATTCAGGAAATCCAGGACACAATGAGAAGACCAAGCCTAAGGATCATAAGTGTAGAAGAGAGCAAGGATTTACAACTTAAAGGGCCAATAAATATCTTCAATAAAATTATAGAAGAAAACTTCTGTAACCTAAAGAAAGAGATGCCTATGAATATACAAGAAGCCTACAGAACTCCAAAGAGATTAGACCAGAACAGAAACTCTTCCCACCACATAATAATCAAAACACCAAATGCACTAAACAAAGAATATTAAAAGCAGTAAGGGAAAAAGTTCAAGTAACATATAAAGGCAGACCTATCAGAATTACACCAGACTTCTCACTGGAAACTATGAAGGCTAGAAGATCCTGGGCAAATGTCATACAGACCCTAAGAGAAAATAAATGTCAGCCCAGGCTACTATACCCAGCAAAACTCTCAATTACCATTAATGGAGAAAACAAGATATAACAAGACACAACCAAATTTACAAAATATCTTTCCACAAACCCAGTGCTTCAAAGGATAATGGGTGGAAAATACCAACAAAAGAAGGGAAACTACACCCTAGAAAAAGCAATAAAGTAATCTTTTTTCAACAAACCCAAAAGAAGATAGCCACACAAACAGAATTCCACCTGGAACAATGAAAATAGCAGGAAAAAACAATCACCTTTCCTTAATATCTCTTAACATCCATGGTCTCAATTCTCCAATAAAAAGACATAGACTAACAGACAGGATATGTAAACAGGACCCAACATTTTGCTGCATACAAGAAACCCACCTCAGTAACAAAGACATCATTACCTCAGAGTCAAAGGTTGGAAAACAATTTTCCAACCAAATGGTCACAAGAAACAAGCTGGAGTGGCCATACTTATATCGGATAAAATCGACTTTTAACCAAAAGGTGTCAAAAAAGATAAGGCAGAACACTTCATACTCATCAAAGGAAAAATCCACCAAGATGAACTCTCAATTCTGAACATCTATGCTCCAAATGCAAGGGTACCCACTTTCATAAAAGAAACTTTACTAAAAGCTCAAAGCACACATTGTACCCAACACTATTATAGTGGGAGACTTCAACACCCCACTCTCAACAATGGACAAATCATGGAAACAGAAACTAAGCAGAGACACAGTTTAACTAAAGTTATGGAGCAAATGGATCTAACAGATATTTATAGAACATTCTGTCCTCAAGCAAAAGAATATACCTTCTTCTCAGCACCTCGTGGTACCTTCTCAAAAACTGACCATATAATTGGTCACAAAACAGGCCTCAACAGATACAGGAATATTGAAATAATTCCATGCACCCCTATCAGATCACCATGGCCTAAAGCCGGTCTTGAGTTAAAAAAAAAAAAAAACCAACAGAAAAAACACATACACATGAACATTGAACAGTTCTCTACTCAATGATAGCTTGGTCAAGGAAGAAATAAAGAAGGAAATTAAAGACTTCTTAGAATTTAATGAAAATGAGGACAAATCATACCAAAACTTATGGGACACAATGAAAGCAGTGCTGAGGAAAACTCATAGCTCTAAGTGCCTCAAAAAAGAAATTGGAGAGAGCTTACACTAGCAGCTTGACAACACACCTGAAAGCTCTAGAACAAAAGGAAGCAAATGCACCCAAGAGGAGTAAACGGCAGGAAATAAATAAACTCAGGGCTGAAATCAACCAAACAGAAACAAAAAGAACCATACAAAGAATCAGAAAAACCAGGAGTTGGTTCTTTGAGAAAATCAACTAGATAGACCCATAGCCAGAATAACCAGAGGTCACAAAGACATTACCCAAATTAATAAAATCAGAAATGAAAAGGGAGACATAACAACGGAAACTGTGGAAATTCAAAAAATAATCAGATCCTACTACAAGAGCTTATACTCAACAAAATTGGGAAATCTGGACAAAATGGACAATTTTCTCAATACATACCAGGTGCCAATGTTAAAACAGGATCAGATAAACCATCTAAATAGTCCCATAATCCTGAGGAAATAGAAGCTGTTGTTAATAGTCTCAAAAAAAAAAAAAAGCCCAGGACCAGATGGGTTTAGTGGCAAATTCTACCAGATCTTCAAAGAAGAGCTAATATCAGTACTCTTCAAACTATTCCACAAAATAGAAACTCAAGGAACACTACCCAATTAATTCTATGAAGCCACAATAACAATTATACCTAAACCAAACAAATAGAAATTCAGACCAATTTCCCTTATGAACATTGATGCAAAAATTCTCAACAAAATTCTGGCCAACCGAATCCAAGAATGCATCAAAACAATTATTCACCACAATCAAGTAGGCTTCATCCCAGGGATGCAGGGATGGTTCAATATACAGAAATCCATCAATGTAATCCACTACATTAACAAACTCAAATGGTCATTTCAGTAGATGCCGAAAAGCTTTTGACAAAATTCAGCATCCATTCATGATAAAAGTCTTGGAGAATTCAGGAATTCAGGGCCCATACCTAAACATAGTGAAAGCAATACACTGTAAACCAGTAGCTAACATCAAACTAAATGGAGAGAAACTTGAAGCAATCCCACTGAAATCGGGGACCAGACAAGGCTGCCCACTCTCTCCCTATCTATTCAATATAGTACTGGAAGTCCAAGCCAGAGCAATTAGACAACAAAAGGAGGTCAAAGGTAAACATATTGGAAGGGAAGACGTCAAAATATTGCTATTTGCAGATGATATGATTGTATACTTAAGTGACACCAAAAATTCCACCAGAGAACTAAAGCTGATAAACAACTTCAGCAAAGTGGTTAGATATAAAATTAACTCAAACAAATCAGTGGCCTTCCTATACTCAAAGGACAAACAGGCTGAGAAAGAAGTTAGGGAAATACGACCATTCTCAATTGTCACAAATAATACAAAATACCTTGGTGCAACTCTAACTAAGCAAGTGAAAGATCTGTATTACAAAATCTTCAAGTCTCTGAAGAAAGTAATCGAAGAAGATCTCAGAAGACAAAAAGATCTCCCATGCTCATGGATTGGCAGGATTAATATAGTAAAAATGGCCATCTTGCCAAAAGCAACCTACAAATTTGATACAATTCCCATCAAAATTCCAACTCAAGTCCTCATAGAGTTAGAAAGAGCAATTTGAAAATTTATCTGGAATATCAAAAAACCCTGAAGAGCAAAAATTATTCCCAATCATAAAAGAACTTCTGAGGGAATCACCATCTCTAACCTCAAGCCATACTACAGAGCAATAGTGATAAAACCTGCATGGTATTGATAGTGACAGGCAGGTGGATCAATGGAATACAATTGAAGTTCCAGAAATGAACACACACACACACACACACACACACACACACACACACACACACACACACACATTGCAAAGCTTCTGTAATGCAAAAACACTGTCTATAGAACATAATGGCAACCAACAGACAAGGAAAAGATGTTTACCAATCCTATATCAGTTAGAGGACTAAAATCCAATATATAAAAATAACTCAAGAAGTTAGACTCCAGCGAACCAAATAACCCTATTAAAAATGGGGTACAATGCTAAACAACGAATTCTCAACTGAGGAATACTGAATAGCTAAGAAGCATCTAAAGACATGTTCAACATCCTTAGTCATCAGGGAAATGCAAATCAAAACAACCCTGAGATTCCAACCCACAAAAGTCAGAATGGCTAAGATCAAAAACTCAGGTGACCACAGATGCTGGCAAGGATATGGAGAAAGAGGAACACTCCTTCATTTCTAGTGGAATTGAAAGCTGGTACAACCACTCTGGAAATCAGTTTGGCAGTTCCTCAGAAAATTGGACATAATACTACGTGAAGAACCAGGTTAACCACTCTTGGGCATATACGCAGAAGATGCTCCAATATATAACAAGGACACATGCTCTACTATGTACATAGCAGCCTTATTTGTAATAGCCAGTAGCTGGAAAGAACCAAGATGTCCCTCAACAGAGAAATGAATACAGAAAATGTGGTACATTTATATAGTATAAACAAGGAATTCATGAAATTCTTAGGGAAATGGATGGAACTAGAGAATATCCTCCTGAGTGAGGCAACCCAATCACAAATGAACACACATGGTGTGCACTCACTGATAAGTGGATATTAGCTCAGAAACTAGGAATACCCAAAATATAATTCATAGACCACATGAAGCTCAAGAAGAAGGAAGACTAAAGTGTGGATACTTCGGTTGTTCTTAAAGGGGGGAACAAAATACCCATGGGAGAGAATACAGAGAAACGTGTGGGGCAGAACCTGAAGGAAAGGCCATCCAGAAACTGCCCCACCTGGGGATCCATCCCATATACAGTTACCAAACCCAGACACTATTGTGGATATCAACAAGAACTTGCTGACAGGAACCTGAGACAGCTGTCTTCTGAGAGGCTCTGCCAGTGCCTGACAAATACAGAGGAGGATGCTCTCAGCCAACTTTTGGACTGATCAATGGGTCCCCAGTGGAGGAGCTAGAGAAAGGACCCAAGGAGCTGAAGGACCTTGCAGCCCCATAGGAGGAACAACAGTATGAACCAACCAGTACTCTCAGAGCTCCCAGGGTCTTTACCAGCAACCAAAGAGTTGAGACACATGGCTCCAGTTGCATGTGTAGCAGAGGATGACCTTGTTAGACATCAATAAGAGGAGAGGCCCAGGGTCCTGTAAAGGCTAGTTGTCACAGTGAAGGGGAATGCTTGTGACATGGAAACAGGGGTGGGTGGGTTAAGGAGTAGGCAGAGGGCGGATGGGATGGGAGTTTTTACAGGTGAAATGAGGAGAGGAAAGAGGATAACATTTGAAATGTAAATAAAGAAAATATCTACTACAAAAGAAAAAAATCGGTTACTATGGTTTTAAATTTAAAAGTTAAATTCTGTTGGTTTCACTAGTGTTAGAAGCTCAGTAATGTCAAATGATAATGTGCTAATGCAAGTGAGTGCTACAGATTAGAAGCCAATAAAGAACTGGGGAACTAGACACAAATGAGAGTTAAAAGAAATGTGTTTACGTTGGGATATGCAACATGTCACTGGGAAGCTATTCCTGTCCTAGAAAAACAATGCCAAGATCTTTGACATTCTAAAGTGAATTTCCAGTCCTATTACTTGGTTGAATCTTTGGCTCCTCAATAGTTAGTGGTTTGTAATGAGGCAGTCATTTACTTTATTTTATCTGTTTTTTTTCTCCATGTGACTAAGCAGTTTAGAATATCATCTTACTTTAGCAAACGAAATATTTTTATTATATCCTTTTTTTATTAATCATTTCATTCACTTACATCTCAAATGATATCCCACGTCCTGGTTGGTTAACCTTCCTCAAATCCCCATCCCACCCACATCTCCTCTCTGTCCCTCCCCTTTTTCCCCACCTACCTACCGTCTCTCACCTTAGCACTCCAGCATCCCCCTAGGCTGGGGCATCTAACCTCTACAGGACCAAAGGTCTCCTCTTCCCACTGATGTCAGACAAGGCCCTCCTCTGTTACGTATTTATCTGGAGCCAGGGATCCAGCCCTGTACACTCCTTGGTTGGTGGTCTAGTCTCTTGTAGCACTGGGTGGTCCGACCAGTCAATGTTGTTCTTCCTGTAGGCTTGCAATCCTCCTCAGCTCCTCCAATACTTCTGACAGCTCCTGACTCCAAGCATCCACATCTGCACTGGGCCATTGCTGACAGAAATTCCCAAGGAACAGCTACACCAGGTTTCTGTCAGCAAATGCATTTTGGCAACAGTAACAGTGTTGGGGATTTGATGTTTGTAGCCAGATTGGATCCCCAGGTGGTGCAGTCCTTGGATGGCCCTTCCTTCAAACTCTGCTCCATTCTTTGGTCCCTGTCTTTCCTTTGGACAGGAACATTTCTGGGTTAAAACTTTTGAGATAGTGGATGGCCCTAACCCTCCACCAAGGGCACTGCATATATACTGAAAGGGTGTCTCTACAAGTTGTATCTTCCCTTTGTTGGGTATTTTGGCTAAAGTCATCCCAGTTGGGTCCTGGGAGCCTCTTGCTTCCCTGATGTCTGGGACCCTCCAGTGGTTATCCCTAGTTCTTCATCCCCCACTGCTACATATTTTTATTAGATATCCTGACCCTCTATACCTCTCCCTCATCCCCTCCAGTGCCTGATACTGCCCCCCTTATTTCCTCCCCCTCCTCTCTCCCAGGTTCTCTATCCCTCTACCTCACATGATCATCCTGTTTCACCCTCAATGGAAGAGAGAAGCATCCACACCTTGTGTATATGATACATAAACCACACGATATGCACAAGGAATCTATTCAAACAGGTTCAAATGGAATTGAAGCAAATGTGGAAATTTGTCACATTTAAAAATTAGACACTGCTTTGAAGTTGTAACTGTCTTAGTTTATTCACAGCTTCCTTTTCCTCTCAAGAGTCTCATCTTAAACAGTTTCTTACATGTATTTTAATATTTTCCATTTAAAATTGAAATGAGAGAAAAACTTGAAAATCCTAACACAGAATTGCCCTATACTTCTAGCTCATATCTGTCCATTTTTAATTTTTTTCCTCTTTGCTGTAATTTGTCTACATGAACTTAATTTCAAACAAAAACATATGACTTTATATAATTTTCAATAAATTTGCAGATATTTTGTTTATGTAGGACCACTATTTTTCTGTACATTTTTTCAGAACAAGTGAGGGAATTTTGCCACAAACTCACTGAATAGTAAAGAAACAATTCATAGTCAATGTTAAAATGCCATCAAATAGCATGATACAGTTCTTCATTAGACATCCTGTTCTTTAGTTATAGGTTCAATTCTGTATGTTTCTTTTTTTCTTACCATTTTCTTTCTTTCCTTCTTTCTTTCTTTCTTTCCTTCTTTCTTTCTTTCTTTCTTTCTTTCTTTCTTTCTTTCTTTCTTTCTTTCTTTCTTTCTTTTTTCTTTCTTTCTTTCTTTCTTTTGGTTGTTTTGTAGTTGTTTTGTTTTGTTTTATCTGAGTCAATTACTTAAAACATACATAGTGACAATTTTGGAGAATACTCTATTTATTTCCTGGAACATGCCACATTTCTTGTTTCCAGTTGACTCATTTGATTAGTCTGGAGAGATTTAGGTAACACTGCTAACTTTGTTAAGGAATATCATGAAAGTAATGACAGTCTCAAGCATCCTGTAACAAGACTCACAATGATACCTTAATTCCATTACTTCATTTTATTGTCTTTTTAGCAATGTGCCTACCAGCATTTCTGAATGTGGAGTAACACAAATGTTCTTTGTCAATATAGCTTACTAAAAATTACTTTGATTTTAAATCCCCATTTTATTACTATAACTTTACATCATTGTTGAAGTTTGTGTAACACTCCATTTTTCTTTAGTATTTGATATTTCACTGTAAGGAATAACATCTCATTTTTCTCTCTCCGTACATGACTTATAAATTTTCATACTGTACTTTTTTACTAAATAAGTATCATTATTTAGTTTGATAATTTCTCCAAGAATTGGACAATGGGAACTACCCAAATTTATCTCCTGTGTTCTTTTTTCATGTCACTCGTTTGCTCTGATCACTTGTTTTTCTTTTTTAACTATTTATTTAGACTTGAATTCTACTTTTTGAGGCTTAGCCTTTGATTAAAAACTTTTTCACCTTACCTCTAGTCTTTTTTAGTGAATAATGCTACATAGAAGATGAAATATATTAGTGTCTTCATTACTTTTGATATGCCATCACTATTCATTTCTTAGGAGGCAGACTGAAGTCATTCCTTGTCTTCTTCTGAGCATCTACCAATAAATGCATCCATGTTTTTACTTTTCTTTCTTTCTTCCATTTCCTATCCAATACCATTATATACAGTCTTAACTATACCCATTCAATATTGTAAACACATTTTAATTCAGCAACATGGTTGTTCTGGCAAGGGAACACATCCAAATAACAGGGTCTGTGTGATCAGGCTGGAATGCCGACACACCACATACCTTTGAACCCTATGGCTGGCATATAGACACACCTTTATACACACCTTTAAGTTAAACTTGGTTTGTAGAAGGAAGCAGCCATGTTTGAAAGTAACTTCAAATTGAGGGACAAAGAAATGACTCAAAGAAAGATTTGAAAGAATGAGTCAGAGATAGTATACACCCAACTCTCAAGAGAACAATACAGGCCACTTTAGACCAGCACAAGAAGAAAGAGAGTAAATTCTTTGGGAGTCAGTGCTGTGAGTGTAGTGCAGTTGAGTTCCTTTGTGAGCTTGTGAAGTTCAGTGTAGGTCAGCTGAGGCATTTGAAGCCAGAGAATAAGGAATTTCCAGAAGACTAGAAAAAATTTCTAGTTAGTTTGAGACCAAGCAGAGCATTTCTGTGAGAAGCTAAAAGAAATAAGATTGAATCAGTCAGTTCAGAGATTAGTTTGACCCAGAACAATTGAGTTGGACCAGACAGCTAGAGTTCAGAAAAAAAACTAGAAAGAATGAGTTTATTCAGCACTAAGCCCCCAAGAGGACAATTATATCAGGCAAATAAAAGGAACAATGACAGGATACTTATAATTCCTTTCGTAATAGTCAGAAACTAGGAGGTTTTTTTTTTTATTTCAGTTATATGTTTGCTTAAGGCTAGGATAAGCAAGCAGCATTTGTAGAAATTCTATCTCACACACACACACACACACACACACACGCAAACACACACAAACACAGAGAGAGAGAGAAAGAGTGAGAGAGACAGATACTAAAAATAAAATCAAGTACAGAACAAATTTTCAGCATTTCTTTACATGTTTTTATATAACCCTTACAAAAATGAACATAATTGAAAACCTTATAATCAAGGCATTGTCTATTATATACACATGTATAATCTGGATTTATTTGACATATAATACATTTTAAGCATCTTCTCCATAATTTTCTCTCTCTTTTTAATTTTGGAGATTAAAATTTAATTATAATACAACTTCTCAAAATCAGTATTGCCATAAAGAAAATCATGTCTGTGTTGATGATTTTTTTCCTGTTTGTGTTTTCTAAGGTTAGTTTTCCCTTTTCTAGAGTTTCTAATACCTGCATATGATATGAACTTTTTTGTCTGATGAAAGTTTTATATTTGAATGCACTCTACTTATTATTTACCAGTCTTTTGTAGATGAGATTTCCAGTTTGAGACTTTTATAACTAAAACTACTCAATGCATGGCAGTAGTGGTATCTATGTGAATACCAGTTTCATTTGATGATGTTGGTAATTTTGAATATGATGGTAGTCATATGTCAGTCATATGTCTAGATGAAGTGAAATTGGTAAATTCTCCAACATGTCAGTATACCCTCTTTTCAGCAATGTTTGAGAGGCATATTATCTTATCAACCCTGGAAAATTCAAATTTGTACTTTTAGCCATTTTGTGAGACAAAAACATTTTCATTTCTGTTTTGTGGTATTAAAGATGCTTCAGAATGCTCATATGTTTACTGTTATCTGTCTTCCATTTAAAAATCAAAAGTAATATTTATTCTTAATATAACATTAAGTCATTTGACTTCTGGAAGTTTTTAGATAAATATTCTTGACATTTTCAGATATATTAAATAATCACAAAAACAAAACATGTTCACCTAGCTGTTTAAGTGTAGTTAGTATATTCCTTTTTTATTTTATATAAGAAAAAAATGTTTTTCCATTTATGGTGCTTCTGTTTTGCTCTACATTTTTGTCATCATTGGTTCTTCCATTCATAAAACTGAGACATTTTTATTTTCCATGATGGATCACTGTGCAAGCCTAATAATGACTAATGGCTTGTGAATAGATATTATTAACATTAACTTTGTGTTCCTGCATGTTCAGTTCAATTGCAGCCTGGACTACACAGTTCCAGGACAGCCAGGGCTACACAGAGAAACCTTGTCTTAAAAAACCAATAAATAAATAAATAAATAAATAAATAAATAAATAAATAAATAAATAAAAAGGAATCTTTTAACCAAAATTAAATTGAGTTCAAGAAATGTCCTCAAATTTGAAAGTCTATTTTCATTTTTATGGAAGTAAACAATTGGATATGCACACCTTGAATTTTGTGCTAAAACTTTTGGGTATTACATTTCCTCTAAGTCTATTTTAGCAAGTCAGTTTCCAATAAAATATAATCCAAGTCTTAACTAGAATTGAGAATTCACTGTTTATATAAAGATTCTTAGAAATTTGAATATACAAATTTTAAATCACATTCACATTTATCTTTTTATTTGATTTGTGAGAGTTTTGTGTTTTATGTCAAATGTTATGTGTATCTGTTTTTATTGGAATTTCCAATGCTTCTTCAACTATATTTTTAAGTCTTGAAGTTTTCAGGTGATCTTTGTTAATGTTTATGTAATAATGTAATATGATAGACTCTTCACCTAATCCCTGGATTCTGCTGCTTCTCTTACTTCTCTTCTCAGTTGTGTTTAAATCTTGCCACTCATTTTGTAGATCACATTGACTTTAATATACTTTGTCATGTTCTTTTTGTCTTGTACTTTATGAATTTTATTGATGTTGCTTACCATAGCTTGGTTCTACAGTATGGGTAAGAATCATATGAAAATAATGATACTGATTTGTTCTTTGTTTGCAGGAAAATATTAAATATTTTACTATAAAAATCAATTTAATACAATAGAAGATATCTCATTTTGAGGGAGCTCACTGATAATTTGAGAATTTTCTGGGTTTTTTTTTTTTGTTTTGTTTTGTTTTTGTTTTTTCAGGTCAGGGTTTCTCTGTGTAGCCCTAGTTGTCCTGAAACTCACTCTGTTTGCTCATAATTGCTGAGACTTTATAAATTCTGTACTGATTGTAATGTCAAGTATGTTTATTCTAAGTGTTTTATTTTTCTTTCTCCATTATGTTAAATAGTATGCACATAACATTATCTATGTGCCTGTATAACTATTAGAAATATCTGTCCAAAATGTAAATCTCATGTAATGTGTCTCTTAAATTTTAGAACTACGTTCATGGAATTCTACCAGGTGGCCTTTCTTTTGACTTCCTTTACCAGTTGGAATCATATCCTCTTTATATCCTCTTTTCAATCACATATTAACTCACACAGTTGAAATTACATATTATGCTGCAATTTACAAACTACAAACTAAATGTATAGTATATATTAAATGGAGTATATATGTGTGCGTTTGTATGTATTTGATTTATGCAAGATCTATTAGCAAAATTTTTAAATTTTTGTCAAAATTTTTGCACGTATAAAATCTATTTTAAGTATAATTATCAACACCTTTTCAAGTGCATTTTTAATTTTTTACCTTCTCAATTGTGTGTTTCTATTACATAGATACACAACAGACATAAATTCATAGACATGCACTCACATACACATTATATATACATAATTTGATTTATATTGTATGTCATACCAACATGAGACACATAATTAGGAAGTGTTTGTCTGTCTGCAGATATGATTGTAAACAAGTATGAAAATTACAAAAAATGTATGTTTGTTTGTGTTTCATAAACTCTATTCCATTTTACATCATTTACATAATGTTGGCTTTTGATTTTCTTGGATGATAATCTGACTATAATGAAATTCCAAATTCCTCTTCACTGATTGATGGAAACAATTGGAATCTCCAGTCTTTAATGCTTTCATCCTTCCAATTTTACTTTTCCACTGGACCTTCTGCCCACTCTACAGGATAGTTAAATGTCTAGCCAAGGATTTCAGTGGAATTTAATTGTAAACTTTTGCATTTCTGTTATTCACAGATGAATAATAATGATATGTGATTGTTTCTTCTGTTTAAATTGATCATGAGTAGCTGAAATTGAAATTTAGCCCTGAGAAATGCTTGGGGAACTTTGTGACTGATTTTCAGTACAATATGGGGTTTGTCATTTTCATCTGGCTCTAAAACAGAATTGATGCTCTAAGCAAAGGGAGTGTATTTTGTTTCCTATTGTTGATATGTTGAGTTACAACAGAATGTATCATTTTACTTTAGAAAAAATACACTGTTTAGCCAAAGATATATGGAAATTTTGATGAAATGGTAGATAAGAGTACATAACCTTCTTATACTATTTCATTTTCATATATATTTGTGATAAAAATTGAGTTGAGATTTTACAAAATGCAAATAACATCTCAGTAATATTTATGTATAAATACAGCCCACTGAAGACTTAATATCACAGCTTCTCTTTGATTCCATTTTATATCTACACATAGATTTATTTTAAAAATTTCTTGCAACATATATTGATCATATAATCTTGCCTCCCCAAATCCTCCCAGGTCTTTCCTGCTATCTAAATATTCATGTTCATGTGGTTTCTCGCTTCAAAGATAAATTTCAAAGAAAAATACATTTTTTAAAGGCACAAAATGGATTTTATTACATGTTGAGAAACTACTTCTGAACATGAGCCCTGGCCAGAAATACGGTTAATGTCCTCAGTATCATTCCATTAAAGAAAAGCAATTTCTCAACATCAGCTATTAAAATAAATAGATTTTGGTTGAGTGTAATGTTATATACAAATTTTCTTTCCTGGTCTTTGGCTTTCTCAAGAGTGTTATATATGACTTTCATATCATTAAGCAAGCTTTAAAGCCCAAATTAAAAAGACATTGGTTACTGTCATAATATGTGTGCTACTATTTATTTTACCCCTGCGTGTGTGGCAGTCTGATCACTATCTAAGCTGGCATGGTTTGTAGCTGGGCAAGACTAATGATTCCTTGAGTCCTTTTTTCCTCTTGTAATATTGTTAGTACCTTCCATCACTATGGATGCTATTTAGTAGGGGCAGAAGCTTAATATTTCCAATTTTGCTTGTTATATATGTGATTCCTTCAGCAATGTGGCATTAGTGCTAGATTTCAGAGGATGACCAATGGCCTTGGAAATGCCTAGGAGGTATATAGAAATTGTTTGGCCAACAACTGAAAAAGATATGTTATTCCTCATACTGAGATCATTAATTTGTATCATATTATGTCATTTTGACTATTATTTCCCCATTATATGATGATACTATTTAAAATCCTTTAATATATGTTTCTATTTAATGATCTTCTTCACCACTAGGTTTCCTCACTGCTTGTCAAAATATCTTTAGTGTTTGTTATACTTCTCTATGTCCCCAACTTAAGTATTAAATAGCACCTGCTCTTGCATAAACTTCCTGTTCTAATTATTCCACAATGCATTTTCAAACCCATATTCTATTTCCTTTTCCTTAGAATACCTATACCTCCCAGTGCATCCCCTCTTAGATGAGTTTTTCTGATATTCCTAAAAGAACTAAACATAGATTACTCTAAAGCCAGAAATATTTCTCTTAGGTACAATATCAAAAGAGTCTGCACCATGCTACAAAGATATTTGCTTCTCTTATTCATTTGTTCTGTTGATAATAGTTAGAAGTTGGAAATGGACTATGTGTCCATCATTTAAACAAAAATGTGGTACATTTATACATTGGAATGCTTTGCAGGTCATAAGATAAATCATACCATGAAATTCTCAGATAAATGGATAGAGCTAGAAAAAATAGTTAATACTGAGTGAGGTAACTCAATCCAAAAGACAAGTATTGCATGTGTTCTTTTACATGTTAATGTTAGCTATAATGATATAGGTACTAAACACAGTTGGGGAATGTAATTTCACTGAAGTGCCTAGATTGAACTGTCAGGGAGACAATATAATATGTTGTTGGAACCAAAGTATTTGTTCCCTGTAAAATGTTCTCAGTTTCAATGAGTACCATTCAGTCTTCAAGAGTTTGGCAATGCCTTGCTGTGTAGGAATGATAAATATAATACTAAAACAATGTGTATCACATTGTAGTAAATAACACATCAATAGCTACTCTTCTTTTTTACACATATCTATATCAAACTCTGAATTACTTTGGGACAATAATGAGATATACATGTAAAAGGATCAGACAGAGAATAGTTTTAGCTGTATTAAGATTGAAGTTCAAAATTCTAAAATCTATCCAACACAGCATGATTTCTGCAATTTGTCAATCAATTTGTGACTACTTAAGGACATAAAACCAACTACCCAAAGGAATGAAAACAAAACAGAGACAAAGAAAATACACATATTTCGTGATGTTTTGAGAAACAAATATAGGGGATGTTATTGTTGAGTATTTCTGTCAGGATAGTAAGCTATGTTTCTTTTTCTGAGAAGTTTATTAAGGTGTATGTTTTGCGTCTTGAGGCTGCATGCTTTATTATCATTGATCACCTTATTATCACTTTTTAAAATTTGCCTGAGAAACCAGTTCTCTACTGTTCCTATGATAGATAAATAAAGACATATGTTTTTCATAGAAAAGTGCCCAGTCTCTGGCCCTTCCTTTTGAAAAGGACTAAAGTTTAGACATCTTACAGTATCTCCAAGGCATAGTCGAAACAATGTTATATGAAATTTACATATTATTACGTAAATACATATTATTATCTATTACATATTAAGACTATTAGAATCATATTATTTAATTTACAAAATGTAAAGTATACATACATATATGTGTGTATATATATTTATATACATGTGTATATATTCATTTAACATATTATACAGTAAACAAATATATTAAAAACATATTAAATAAATTTCTTATTTAGAATGACTATGCCTCTTCTAAGAGCCCCCCAAAAATATAACAAATGACCCAATAACAGACCTCAGCAGCCCTATCTTTTGTTGTTGACCATAGTCAATAAAATTGTACAGACAAAATTGCACTTTATTGATCTCTAGAAGTGGTAGGTAAACCCCTATTGCTGAAATTACCATGTAATTCAGACACAGGGACCAGAGGTCCCTAATTTTGTGGTGACCTAAAAGACTCCTGCTAGAGGATTTTCATGGTACCAGAAGTTTTCAAGCAAAGTTTCCAAAGGCTGGAACTGAGAGTCCAACTACAATGCCTATGAACCACACAATAATGGGGACGGCATGACACACCTAAAGATGCAGTTGCAGCTCATATACCTTGACAATAACCAATAGTACTCTCATCAGAATTAAGGCTGTCTTAACAAGAGGGGTATTATATTTAGGACTGGAATTCTACCCAACTAATCAGGGCTGGTGAAGTCATAGCTCTTGAAGGAGAATCTGCAGCCACTGCACTAAACCAGCATAATCCCTAAGTGCCACATTCAGTATTTGTCTTCATGATGACAGATAGTTATCTTTACAACTTATCAAGAAAAATTCAATTAATTTCAGATGTAGAAGATATAGGAAAATACAGCTAATCAAAATACCAAGTTGTAGAGTCCAGTTCAAAACACCAAGTTGTAGAGCCCAGTTCCAATGCATACATTCAAATCAAGACTCCTATACATAAGTTTTAGGGAACATGGTAGAAGAAGGGATGGGAAGATTGGAAGAACCTGAGGATCAGCATTTATCTGTGAGGCTGTTTCTCAGAAAGACACACACACAAACACACACACACACACACACAAACACACACACACGCACGCACACACATGTGCACACACAAACTCTCACCAATAATATTCTGAAAACATGAGCTGACAGGGACAACAGCAATAGGCCAAACTGAACTAGGGAAGACCAGGAGTCAACAGTCCTACGTGAAGTACTCTAAGCAACTAATGAGTGCTGAGACTGGAAGAAATGGTATTATCAGGAAAGACTATGAGTAAGTTATATTTCAATATATGTATACATTTATTTCAATATATATATCAGAACACTAGAAAAATAAAGTTAAATATCAAAACAAATCTATCCAAGGAAAGACAGAGGAAAGCGCATGATTATGAAGTAAGTTTTTCTGGGTAGTAAAATATAATTAATGGTTCCTTCTATGAAAGGAAATTGCAGATCTTCCAAATGAAATATAATTGCTCATGTCAAAAGTAAATGCAGGGTCAGAAAATGGAGCAGAGAGTGAAGGAACAGCAATCCAGAGCCTGCCCTTCCTAGGAATCCATCCCATATATAGACAGCAAACCCAGACACTACTGCTGATGCGAAGAAGTGTTTGCTGACAGGAACCTGGTATAGCTGTCCCCTGAGAGGTTGTACTAGAGTATGACAAATACAGATGAAGATCCAGGCAGTAGACCATCAGAGTGAGTATAGGGACCCCAGTGAGGGAGTTAGGAGAAGGAAGGACTGAAGGAACTGAAGGGGTTTGCAACCCCATAGAAAGAACAACAATATCAACTAACCAGACCAGAACATCCCAAAGCTCCCAGGGATTAAACCACTAAACAGAGTACACATTGAGGGACCCATGACTCCTGCTGCAAAGGTAACCCAGGATGATCTTATCTGGCATCAATGAGAGAGGAGTCCCTTGATCCTGTGGAGGCTCGAAGACCCAGTGTAGGGGAATGCTACGGTGCTGAGGCAGGAGCTGGTAGATGAGTAGGAGAGCATCCTCATAGAAGCAGGGGGACAGGGAGGAGAAGGGAGTTTGTGGAGGGGAAACTGGGAAGGATAATATTTGAAATGTAAATAAATAAAATAACTAATAAAAAAAAGAAGGGCTGGTGAGATGGCTCAGCAGGTAAGAGCACTGACTGCTCTACCAAAGGTCCTGAGTTCAAATCCCAGCAACCACATGGCAGCTCACAACTATCCATAATGAGATCTGACACCCTCTTGTGGTGTGTCTAAAGAAACAACAGTGTACTTACATACGATAATAAATAAATCTTTAAAAAAAAAAAAAGAAATGTAAAGCTACTCACATGAAGTCTTACTAGTTTCCTGATTTTGATAAGTACTCAATCACATATCTTCTTATGGAAGATCTAGGGGGAGGACTGAAGGGCTGAAGAGGTTGCAACCCATAAGAAGTACAATATCAACTAATCATACACCCCAGAACTTCCAGGGACTAAACTATCAACCAAAGAGTATATATAGAGGAAATCCATGGCTCCAGCTACATATGTAGCAGGGGATGGCCTTATCTTGCATCAATGGGAGGGGAGGCCCTTTGTCCTGTGGAGGACTGACGCCCCAGCTGAGGATGATGCTAGAGAGGTGAAGCAGGAGTAGGAAAGTGGGTGGTGGAGCACACTTACAGAGGAAAAGTGGAGGGGGGGATAGATGGGATGGGGAAGTTTGTGGAGGGGAAATCTGAAATGAGGACAACATTTGAAATGTAACTAATTAAAATAACCAATAAAAATCTATTTTAAACACACATAGCTAAAAACTCATAGCTACCATATACATTCAAGCAACAACATTGTGATGTTCATTCTCGATCTATGATACCATACTCTAATTCTCAGAAAACTTCATAAGTTCCTTTTTTATGGCTGAACACCATTGTGAAAAACTGCTATATTTTACTTATTCGTTACTTGATTGGTACCTAGTGCATTTGTTTCTGTAAGAGGAATACAGGGAAAAATCGGAAGTGAACACATGGGAGATAGATTTGGCCAAAATATATTATACAGGTACGAAATTCCCTCAAGTTAAAATAATTATTGAAGAAAAGTAATCTTAGGAGGTAATAATTACCAACCAAAAGATAAAATAAATAAAAACTAATTGACAATATAGGAAACCTAAAATTAGAAATCTTCAGACTTAGGATAGGAAGACATGACACGGGCAGGTGAGTAACTACAGAAATATGAAAACGCTCATCATTTCATTCCCATGGAAAAAAGTAAAATGGAGACTCAAAGTTAGTGACAAGGAATAGAATTGAGAAAAATACTCCACTATGTTCATAGTAGCCTTATTTATAATAGTCCAAAGAACCCAGACATCCTTCAACAGAGGAATGGATACGGAAAATGGGGTACATTTACACAATGGAGTAATACACAGATATTAAAATAATGACTTAATGAAAAGCTTAGGGAAGTGGATGGAGGTAGAAAATATCATCCTGAGTGAGGTAACCCAGTCACAAAAGAGCACACATGGTATGCACTCACTGACAAGTGTATATTAGCCCAAAATCTTCAAATATCCAAGACACAATTCACAAACCACATGAAGCTCAAGAAGGAAGATGAAAGAATGTATACTTCAGTCCTTTTTAGAAGGGGGAAGAAAATACCCATGGGAGAAGATACAGAGATAAAATGTGGAGCAGAGGTGGAAAGAAAAGTCATCCAGAGACTATCCCACCTGGGAATCCATCTCATATACAGTCAACAAACCCAGACACTAGTGTGGATGGCAACAAGTGCATGCTGACAGGAGCTTGATATAGCTGTCTCCTGAGAGGCTTTGCCAGTGGCTGACAAATACAGAGGTAGATGCTTACAGCAAGCATTGTTTTTAACAGCTGAGTAGTATTCCATTGTGTAAATGTGCTTCATTCTGTATCCATTCCTCTGCTGAGGGACATCTGGGTTCTTTCCAGCTTCTGGCTATTATAAATAAGGCTACTGTGAACATAGTGGAGCATGTGCCCTTATTACATGTTGGAGCATCTTTTGGGTATGTGTTCAGAAGCAGTATAGCTGGGTCTTAAGGTAGAACTATTTCCAATTTTCTCAGGTACTGTCATACTGATTTCCAAAGTGGTTGTACCACCTTACAATGCCACCAGCAATGGAGGAGTGTTCCTCTTTCTCCACATCCTCACCAGCACCTGCTGTCACCTGAGTTTTTGATCTTAGCCATTCTGACTGGTGTGAGGTAGAATCTCAAGATTGTTTTGATCTTCATTTCCCTGATGAATAGGAACGTTGAACATTTCTCTAGGTGCTTTTTGACCATTTGAAATTCCTTAGCAGAGAAATCTTTGTTTAGCTCTTTACCCCATTTTAATAGGGTTATTTGGGTCTCTAGAGTCTAGACCTTCTTTTGTTGTCCATTCCTCTAATTAGAACTTCAAGTACTATATTGAATAAATAGGGAGAGAGTGGGCAGCCTTGTCTAGTCCCTGATTTTAGTGGGATTGCTTCAAGATTCTCTCCATTTACTTTGATGTTGGCTACCGGTTTGCTGTATGTTGCTTTTACTATGTTTAGATATGGACCTTAAATTCCTGATCTTTCCAAGACTTTTAACATGAAGTGATGGTGAATTTTGTCAAATGCTTTTTCAGGATCTAATGAATTATCATGTGGTTTTTCTTTTTTTTTTTTTTTTTGGTTTTTTTTGGGGGGGTTGGTTTTTTGTTTGTTTGTTTATGTAGTGGATTACATTCTCAGATTTCCCTATATTGAATCATTCCTGCACCACTGGGATGAACCTACTTAATTGTGGTGAATGATCATTTTGATGTCTTCAACTTCACCTCATACATTCTTTGGCTCATCTCAAAATATTCCCTGAGACTTTGAGAGGTTCTTGTAGTTTTTCAAGGAAAAGTTAAGTGTTTTGCCATCACTGATCCTTAGTATGTTGGTCAGTATTGGGTTTTTGCATAGCTACCACCAGCTGCAGCATCAAAATTAAATAACCCTCCCTTTAGGGAATAACATCACATTTGGTCCAGTAAGTCTAATTAGATTCAGTGGACCACACCAAAGAATGACTTCATAAAGTAGGATAGATACCCATAGAGAAATAATGGAACTGGTGGAAGATAAAGAAATGGTGGGACTTGAAAGAGACTGGCATTCATTATTCAACTTAGTAAACTGGTGAACAATAAAAAGTAGTAAAAAACAAAGTGAGCCAAATATTCCCTGTTCTGAATACTAAAAGTAAATTAAATTATGTCAAAGAAAAATGAGAATGTAAACAAGACTCAAGGTATTTCATGTCTTTAAAAATGAACTATTGTGTATGTAACTGGATGCATGGATTTAAATATAAAAGTTACACATTATAAAAAACAAGAGACACATGTCATGAAGTCCTAGATCGATCAAAAATAACGTGATCCAATAATATATTCTATATTTAATTTATTTTTAAAATAGTTTCATCATGAAAGCATTTAGAAAGTTTTTTCCATGAACAATCATAAAAAATAAAATAATATTTGTCCTTGAGAAGCATTTCAGACAACCTAGTCAGTATTTTATGGCCCTCAGTGATTTTTATCTGGAATATATAAACATTGCTGCTAAATCATACTTAATTAGACGGATACCCTAGTTTACTTTGTAAATATTATATAATTTATGTATCTTTTTCATTTTGTTTAATATCTCCTGATTCTCTTGACTATAGTTTGTTTTATTCTTCGTTTCTCCAGCTTGTGATTAGGGATTTAATCTCTCTCTTACTAAAGCTGCATTCTTTCTAATTCTTTTTTATTATTTTATTATACCAGATGACTTATACATTTATAAAATTCATGATGTTTTTTTATTTATTTTTCTTTTCAGTGACAGTCACCATAAATTACCATTTTTGAAACTGGTCCAATTTGAACTCTCACAACCATTTTGGTAAATGATATTGTTTGTAATTACATATGAAACTTGTTCATAAATCTGTTAGGCAACTTGAATGGGTCTAAAATATATGCAACCTGTCTTTTGAAATAGGATTCTTGTAGAGTTGACTCTGATGTTACAATGAGGGTTGATGGAAAGATGGCAACAAGTAGCATCTATTAGCCTCTGCTATGGGGGAAAATACATATCTTATTTTCAACCAGCAGATGGAGATATTTTTATAAATTCTACCATGTTATTTTAGGAGATTAACTCAGAGTTCACACAATTCCGCAGTGTCATAATGCAATAAGTTTTCATTCTGTAGCTCACTATTGCTAAGTAACTAGCTTTGTGTTTGAAGATAGTAGGCTTAAATTTAGAAGGAAAGCCTTCATGAATGTAAAGCAGAATCACACTCACTGTTGTGAGTTGTGAAGCTTTACTTTGTCTTTACTCAGGGACTTTTTTCATGTTGTTCATTAGTAAAATTATTGAGTAACATGAATATCTGTGGTTTTTGTAGTAATTACTTTAAGTGATTATTATGACATAGATGTGTATATATATGGAAAATTATGTGCATCTTTTAAGGTACTCTTTGAATAATTCTATTATTGCTAAATAATGGACTCTAAACTCTTTAGGATGCTTTTACTTCTGTCGTCTACATTTTCTAAGTACGTAGTTATGACAACAATGACAATTTGCAAAATCTGCAACATTTTCTTGAAATAAATGATTTTAATTTATTGTTAAATATAAAAAGACATTGTTCCTAATTAATTAATTTCTTCCTCCCCCCGTGTGTGTATGTGTGTGTGTATGTGTGTGTGAGTATGTGTGTGTGAATGTGTGATAGTTTAAAAGACATTCCTGAGAGCAGATTTGATTATAATTCTTTAAATGAATATTTTGGCCTTTAATTGTATAATAATCAATTAATTTCTCATTTAAGTATACATATAAAGAAGATCACCAAATAGAATAACTTGAATCCCACAGCATATATAAATCCTTAGTAAATAACCAACGCATTGAACAACTCTGTTTACTGACTTACAGTGTTTCCGCAACTCACCATTTTCCACTTAAAAGCATAGTGTTATACAAGTTTGTAAACTAACAATTTTCCCTGGGTTTTTCTTTTTCTGGTGTCAAAACAACAAAGCTGCAATCCAAACTGAGACATCAAAACACCATGACTCTCTGTACTGGATCTCAGTTTCACCACACAGCTAGAAAAACAGTTGGATAGAGTTTTGCATACACTCCTGCCTGTGCGTTCAGATGTGTTGGTCAGCAGGGCTGTAGCATTAAAAATGCAAGCTTCCATAATGATGGTCCACAAGGAAGAAGGATGAAAGGTTACTTTGAATTGTCTTTGAAGGCGATAGATGGTGGAATAGCCTTTGATACTAGGAATCAGCACCAGTCTACTCAAATCAAGGACATCTGTCCTCCGAAGCCAGGGAGAGCAAAACAAAAATATTGATGACTGACTCAGGCAGGGGATGAAGACAAGAAAATAGTTATCGCTAAGGTGTTTAGAAAGCTAGGGGAAAGAGTAAATGAAAGTGGACCACATTTCCTTTGGACAGATAGGAAACAGTGGGCATTCTTAACTTGTCAAATGCAGAAGGCTTGGGGAATTTCTTTTTAAATGTGCCTTCTGGCAGGTTTGGTGGCAATACAAGCAGCTCTCTCTCCCAAGACACCTCCAGCTATGTGCTTTTTCTATTAAACTCATGACAAATATAGGTTGTTTAACATTTTCATTATTCAAATTGGCTATAGGGAGATTCATTAAAGAAATAAAAGAGACATAGAACAGAAAAACTCAAGTTAGAGAGTGTTATTATGTCATAATGTTCATAGCTTAACTAACTGGGAATAGCCAAATTGGTTTGGAAGGACTTTCAGACATGAACAACATATTTTTCCTTTTTATTTATTTTCTCTTATCCTGACTGGAAATTTGCTTTTCTTTCCTCAGCCCCAGTCTCTGGCTGCCTACCTTTCCTTTTCCCTGGTCCATCACGCCTGCCCCTCTCCTCCCCTCAGACACGAGCAGGCCTTCCAGGCATATTGACCAAATACAGCATAACACGTTATAATAAGACCAGACATATATTCTCACATCAGGACTGGACAATGCAACCCAGTAGGAGCATAACAGTTCCAAAGGCAGGCAAGAGAGTTAGAGGCAGCCCCTGCTCTCACTGTTAGGAAGCTCAGATGAACAATATGCTACACAATCATAACATATACATAGAGAATGTGGATCAAATTCATACAGGTTTCCTGATACTATAATCCCTCTTGAGTCCCCAACAGTTCATTCTGTGGGCAATGATGAACACCATTGTAAGGTAATAACCATAAATACCTATGTTGAATGTTTTTCTGAACATTTTTATTAATATTCTTTAGAAAAAATCAGATTGTTTTTCTGTTCCAATATAAATAGGCAGACACACAGCGCACACTCAGTGACAGGATCTTTTATTCAGAGTACATTTTATCTTTGTCATGAACCAGGGTGCCCAGTAGTTGATGAGTATAATCATCAGCTCATAAAAGATGGATTAAAACACAAATAATTTTAAGAACATACAGAATACAAAAAAAGAAAAGCAATGATTTCAAATCATGTATCTGAATACAGTCTCTGTTCAATATTTACCTTTTGGGTCTCTTGCTATTTCACAAAACCTATTTCAAAAAAAAATGTGTAGGTAACTAAATAATTTAGTGTAAGTTCAATTTTACACATGCATATGAATATTCTACATACATTTAAAATATATTTATCCATAAACGTGAAAAGGTAAAAAATCCGTATTACTAGATAAACCATAAATTATAGCACTCATACTTCAGAATCATGTGTGATTTGTCATATTAAATATCAAGCAACCATAGGATTGTTGAAATACATATATAAATATATCTTTAAATTATCAACTACATGTCAATATTATTTGAATGTGAAACTGTGACATTTTGGTTTAGAATTTTTTATTGGATATTTTATTTATTTACATCTCAAATGTTATCCCCTTTCCCAGTTTCCTCTCCAGAAACACCCTATCCCATTCCCCCTCCTGCTTCTATGAGGGTGCTCCCCTACCCACTCCTGCTTCCCCACCCTGGCATTCCCCTACACTGGAGCATCGTCCTGACATAACATCAGTACAAAGTAGTTTTCATACAGGATGCAATATATTCATTATGCCTGACATTATTCAATAAAATTTTTATGCATGTTGTTGTTTAGTAAATTAATAAAAAACATCATTCTGTCAATTGAAGTGTACAGTCACGACACGTTTTACAAAAATGTATTTTGTATATTAAAAAAAAATTAAGGAAATTTTTGACTAAGGAAAAAATGTATCCATTTAGAGGCTTCTAAAAGAAGTCAGAGCTCAGAGAGTAGAAGCAACTACACATGGGTGTGAAGAAATAAACATCAGCCTTCATAAAATGAATGAACACAGTAAAAACAATGGGCTGTAGTATTTGTACTATTAAATGTGAAGAGTTTTTAAAAAATAACAAAAGGAGAGAAAACTAAAGTGGGCATGCATAATATGTGGGAATATCTGCCTAAAGGATTCACCAACAATGGGAGCAATATCATTATGAGAGTAAACAATGCAGTTTTTTATTTGTAAGTATAGTTTTTTGGCAAAAAAGGAAGATCATGCTTTCTTTCCTGCATTAAGAGATGCTTTGACTGTTAGGTCCTCTCATGGAAAGGTACCAGTAAATCTAACTTTGTGTGGATCTTTGAAAAAAATGTTTTAACAATTATGGCAACAGGAAAAGAGAACTGATATTTTGACTAGAAAAACCTTGTGCTATTAATTATTAGAAATAATATGAACTTTAAAAAATAATGATATTAAATGCTCTTAATTATTTAACAGAAAAGAAATACATATATGCTAACCATTAATATATGATGAAGATTGATAGCATGATGAGGAGAGATATGTTTACTTTCCAGTAAATACATATATAGTACTGAGTAGACAGTAAGCTAGTGCATTAAATAAATAAGAATTTCAATAGCAAAATTATCAACCATCTGGCCAATAAGTCAACCAAATACCATTATACATCTTGCAACAAAAAATTACACCCTTCAATAATTGTATAGCTTTATATCAATCATCACCCGAAAAATGCAACAAAACATGTTGCTGCCACGTGGTGCTGACTCAGACTTTAATTCCAGCACTCAAGAGGCAGAAGCAAAGTGATCTCTGACTTCTAGACTAGCCTGGTTATCAGAGCAAGTATCAAGTCACCTAAGACACACAAAGAAACCGTGTCTCAAAAAATAGACAGACAGACAGACAGACAGACAGACAGACAGACAGACGATAGACAGACAGACGATAGACAGACAGACAGACAGACGATAGACAGACAGACAGACATGAAGGAGCATGGTGTCACACTGTGATGTCAAGACAGTGGCCTCAGTTAAGGGCATGAATTAGACTATAAGGAAGCGTTCAGTAATGTCAAGCTGATGTAACATTTCTGAACTATAACAGGCCCCTCCCTCAAGTGACAGACTTAACTCTGGCTTCAGCTCTTTCTATTGCATCTGTAAATTGCATGTCAGTTCATGTCTGATATAAATCAAATGAGAATCAACAAACCAATTCATTCACGAGGGATATAGGCCATGTAAACATAATAAACATTATTAATCCATAAAATAAACACATTCTTGCCATTTTCAGGAAAATAAATTTGAAGGGAAATACTCCAGACAAATGAAGTTGATTATTACATATTCTTAAAAATCTGTTGAAATGACAAGTTGATTTCATGAACAAACAAATTTCGGTTTTTGATGCTGGAAGCTGAAAAAAACAGAGAGAACTTAAATAATGGTCATCAAGACACACTCAGAAAGGAATAATTACTTCTGACATTCTGTAGATAATGGATAGAATATAGTAACAACATATGCCAAATAGTAAAGGAAAAATATAGAATACTAAGAATGTGCCCAGGCAAGGCATGATGACTGTCTGAGAAAGTTGTGTTGCTGTGATTTTACTATTTTATATTTTAAACATTATATAGGTATATTAAGTTAGTATATTATATTCTAAAATAATGTACATGCTAACTTTTAAAAATCAGAGAAAAAGAAAAGATTTTTAAAAATAACTAAACTAAAAAGAACTGAAGATTGTTCTGGCATGAATGAGAATTGTATAGTGATAGTGATTAAATATAATTCTCAACTACATTCCTTACATTTAAAAAATGTGTCAATATGAAAACATTTAATGTAATTACAGGATTATAGATAGTAATGTGTCCATTTAGTTTCTTGGTTCTCTAGTTTATTTTGTGGTATCAAAGAAAAATAATCCTTTGTAATGGAAGTGGATACTGCCAAAGGTATTAGCAAAGGATCACATCTACCCTACTGTCAAAATGATAAGGGGGGAAAAAGGTAGCTCTCTGCATTTCCCTAACTTTTCTGCATATTTGTGTTAATAATCGAATTAACAATGCACATGAAATTTGCATTTAATTTCCTAGAAATTACAGAGTGAACATCCTTAATAATCAAATTCCTTCAACTGTTAATATTTAAAGGCCACTGACAGGCAGCTAATTATATTTTCATTACAAAAGACATTTTAGGCTGGTCATTATTGTAGCTCTCATAAGTCACAGCTGGGTAAGATTGATGATTACTTTTTCATGCATGCTACGCATAACAACTTCCAGCAATATAGGTTCTAGCCAGTTGGAATGAAGTTTTCAGGTGAATATCAGTATGATTTCGCCATATTCTGTATCTTCAGTGTGTGTTATCTTCTGCAACATAGTCTTTTTTTTATTAGATATATTCTTCATTTACATTTCAAATGTTGTCCCCTTTCCTGGTTCCCCCCCCCAAAGTCTCATAACCCATCTCCCCTCCCCCTGTTCCACAATCAACCTTCTCCCACTTCCCTGTCCCAGCATTCCCCCACACTGTGGAATTGAGCCTTTCCCGGACCAAGGGCCTCTCCTCCCTTTGATGTCCAACAAGGCCATCCTCTGCTGCCTATGTGACTGGAGCCATGAGTAACTCCATGTGCACTCTCTGGTTGATGGTTTTGTCCCTGGGAGCTCTGGGAGTACTGGGTGGTTCATATTGTTGTTCCTCCTATGGTGCTGCAAACCCATTCAGTTCCTTGGATCCTTTCTCTAGCTCTGTGCTCAGTTCAGTGGCTAACTGAGAGTTCTCAAAATTAAGAATGTCAGCAATAGCTATAATGTTTTAGGAGTCTGTGCGACCTCACTGGCCAGCAGAGATTAGCCATCTGGCCCTGAGATGCATATGTGTATGAAACTCTATTACTTTACTAAAGGGTACACACTTTTAAACTAAATTAGTTTATATTAGACTGCCAGTGATACTTTCTGATGATGATTGACCGATACAAAGATAAGTAGAGTCAGTTAAAAATTGTAAACTTCAAAGACAGTGGTTATCTGGCCACATTAGGCTTTAGAAAATCAAGAATGGGGCAAAAAGCAGATACTAGCTGTTCTTCCTCCCCTTATAATTTCCCAGCCACCCCTTGTTATAGGCAACATTAAAAACTCACAGAGGATGCTGATGGCATAAACCAGACCTGAGAAAAAATCAGACAAAGATAGTTTTGTTGTGCTCTAGGGAAGTATAGAGCAGTCTCACTATTTACTGAGGCATTATTGGTGATTTATAGTTCCTGGGAGAAAAAGAATTTTATTAAAGTGTGGAGTTTATCATAGGTCAGTCACTTTCCTGCAAAAGACCACAGTTTAAAATTTATATGTAGCCCAAATTAGACTTGATGGTTAAGTGAAGGAAGAAGAGAAAAAAATGAAAAAGAGGAGCAGGAGAAAGAGGGGAGAACAAGAAGGAGAAGAGGAGGAGGAAGAAGAGTAGGAAGAGGAAGAGAAGGATGAACAGCAGGAGGATTGGGGGAGGGGAGGAAAAAGGGAACAGGGGAAGGGAGAGTAGGGCATACATTGGGGAGAAAAGGTGGAAGAGCATGGGTAGAAGGAGAAACTGAAGCAGATAAGAAAGTGGAAGAAGAGGTGGAAGAGAAGAAGAAAAAGAAAGAGGAGGATTTGGGGTGTGTTTTTTTCTTATTTAATGTATTTTGTTGTATTGAAATTGTATTTATTTTTTATTGCTTTGTAAGAAAACATTTAAAGTTGGATGGGTAGCGGAAAGGAAAAGAGCCTGGAAAACTTGGGAGAGGAGAAGACTATAAACAAAATATATTTAGATATAAAATTGTTTTAAGTAATAAAAAATAAACCTCTCAAAGAAATTAAAATTTAGTATGTGTCCTTCTATGCCTATATCAAGGGGTGGCTGGGAAATTATAAGGGGAGGAAGAACAGCTAGTATCTGCTTTTTGCCCCATTCTTGATTTTCTAAAGCTGTTCAGAAATATCTAATTTATTAGCGTAAAGTAGAAATTTCTATTGTTTCGATGTACTTTGCAATTGAAATTTGAATAGGTATTATAATTGTTTTAGATCAATCAATGCTTTTATATATAAATTGGTTAAATTTCCCATGACAATGATTGTAATCAAACCACGTCATCTTTTTCCTATTCATGAACTCAAGTAAATACTGCAAAGAAATTTGCAAATGTTTCTCTACTAGAGTTTTTTATATATATTTTGGAATAGCATTTTATTTTACTTTTATTTACCTTATTGAGTTGATTTCCTGATTTATTTGTTGAGGGTTTATAATATTTAATATTTCACTGAGATAATTGTCCCTCTTAATTTGATAGTGCTATTTTCATTTTATCATTAATTACCATTATAATTATTATAAATATTAAAAGCATGAGTGCACATTTATTATATTGAGAAGCATAGATGTTACTTCCTTTTCATCAACCTTCATTAATGAGGATATTTGCATTCCTATACAAGGAATTTTATTAATTTCTGAGCCACCTCATGTTGCTTTTGTTTCATCTACTTTGCAAGCCAGAAACTAAGTTGCCAAGAAATATAATAAAGTAGACATAAAAAAGTACATCAGGATTTAAATGAGTACTTCATTATACCTTCAGACATAAATAGTACACTGTGTTTGAATGTAATAATTTTAATATTAATCTTTTATATTTCAATATATATAATTTGAGTTTATCATATAGAGTTATACATTTACATTGAAAATTAATAAAGGAACTATTGGACAATATGGAACATTCTTTGGTATTATTCTTTTCTATAGTTTCAGATATGTCCTTCTTTGTATAAAATCTTCAATATCATTCTCATAGAAGTTAGCTTAAATCATTTAACAAGGAACACAATTATATAGAATTATATAGAATTTTATTGCAGAATATAGATATTAAGCAAATTCAATTTTTGCAATGTTTTATATATTTATGTTAAGATGCCATAAAGGGCATTTTAGAAATACAACATGCCAAATTTATCATATTTAATGATACCACATTTTACTCTGATTAAACAGCAACTACCATCATTTACATTATTTTTATCCACAGAATAAGACTTAGAATAATATCACTTCAGCAGTCTCATAATGTTTCAAATCAGAATATTTATGATGATGATGATGATGATGATTCTTTAATCTTTTCTTTTTTACAGTCTAGTAGTTATTCCCTTCCATCTGCCCTCTTGACAGTTTTACATTACATTCCTTGTTTCCCCTATCTCCAAGAGAATGTCTCCACCCCACCAGACTTCACCACTCTTGAAGGCCTCAAGTCTCCGAAGGTTAGGAGCATCTTTTCTCAGTGAAGCCAAAGCAAGCAGTCCTCTGCTGTATATATATATATATATATATAAGGTGCCTCATATCAACTGGTGCATGCTGCCTGGTTGGCTCCATTTCTGAGAGATCTCCGGGGTTCAAGGTAGTTGAAACTGCTTGTAGTCCTATGGGGTTTCCCTCCTCAGCTTCTATGATTTTTGTAATTCAACACAAGAGTCCCCAGCTTCTGTCCATTGGTTGAGTGCAAGTATCTGGATTTGACTCTTACAGCTGCTGGTAGGGCCTCTGTGAGGGCAGCCATTCTAGGCTCCTGTTTGTAAGCACACTATAGCATCAATAATAGTGTCAGGCCTTTGAGCTTCCCCACTAGCTGGATTCCAGTTTGGACCGGCTCCTGTCCCTCATGTCCCTCAGTCCCTTCTCCATCTTTGCTGCTGTAGTTCTTTTAGACAAAGACAATTCTAGGTCAGATTTTATGACTATGGGATGGCAACCCCATCCCTCCACTTGATGCCATGTCTTTCTACTAGAGGTGGGCTCTAGAACTTCCCTATTCCTACTCTTGGCCATTTTTGTCTAAGGTCCCTCCCTCTGATTTCTGATAGTCTCCCAGGTCTTTGGGATATTCTAGAGGGACTCCTGACCTCCTACCTCCTGAGGCTTCCTATTTCCATTCTTTCTGCTGGCCCTCAGGGCTTCTCTTCTTCCCCACCCCCATACCTGATCATGTTCCCCTTTTCCCATCCCCCTCCCTTCTTCCACTCAGGTCCCTTCCTCCCTCTGCCCTTGTGATTATGTTCTTCTCCCTCCCAAGTGAGACTGAGGCATTCTCACTTGGTTCCTTCAACTTGTTAACCTTCTTGAGTTCTGTGGATTATATCCTGGGTATCCTGAACTTATTTGGCTAATAGCCATTTACTAGTGAGTGCACACCAGAGCACATTTTTCAATACAATCTTTTAATTTATAGAATTTATAAAAATATATTTCAAAACACTACTTTTATGTCAGAAAACTTGATCAGCAAAAGAAATGAATTTAGATTATTCTGTGACAAATTAGTTTTCAAATTAAAAAAATCACTTCAATTAAGAATAAACAAATCAAATTATAGAGTTTTATAATATACTTAGAGATAACTTATGAAAAACCACAAATTTTTAGACAGATTTCATGTCAAGAAATAGAGCTAAATACTGCTGTTATCTTTTCACTAACTAAGTCATAAGTTTCCAATAAAATGCAGGTAAATAATTGTTTTGAGTACTTAAAAAGGTTTTGAATGTAATTATTTTACTATATCCTCTATGTAATGTGATATTCACCTATATTGTACATATACAGCATATTTAGAGAATAATTAGTTGGTGTCATTTAATATGTCTGCAAAATTATTCTAATTATAAGTAGAGCTTTAAAGTTATATTTATAATATACTTGAAACTGGAACTGGAGAAATGGTTTTGCCCACGATTCAGGTTCTGTTAACAGCAAGCAGCAAGATAGCAGTAACAACTTTTGTAATTCCAATTTCAGGTGCTAGGATCTCTATTTTGACCTTTCTGTGTTCATGCATGCCTATGGTACACATACATACAATCAGGTACACACCTATAAATAAAAAAGAAAACTAATGTTTAAAAAAAAATGAAGCTTGGGCAGGCAAAGATGACTTAGTAGAGAATGGAAAAAGGAAAAAGTTGCATGCTGGCAAGCCTAAAGCTTTAAATTTAATCCCAGAAACAACAGGGAGAAAGACAAGAGCCACCACCTCAGGTTGTCCTCTAGTTTTCGAATGACACCTTTGTCACATAAGGTCTTTCTCTCTCACAATAAATTTCATTTAAAAATTAAAGCAAAATAATTTGAAAATAGCAGCATTTGTGTGAATTTGAAATGCTCTTTACAAAGGGTGAGTGCATCTGGATGACTGAAAACTTACAGCCAACCTAGTCTATGCACCGAATCCTATGTCAAACCAAATAAAGGAAAACATTCTCCTCATCTTATTACTCTCCTAGCATGTAATCATTACATTTGAATGGTATATGCATGTCTCATACCAAGCAAAATACACTGCTACACGTTTACATTTTAAACTAAAATTATATTACTAGGTATGACAGCTGGAATTCTATCTGTATATAGATCTGTTACTTGTATTCTAAGAGCTTTAAATGGGTATTCAAGTTGAACTTTAACTAAATGAGCAGCAAGTACACTCCTTAGTCACATTCACCACATTTTAAATTCTCAAGGGTCCTAGGTCATCACAACTTCCTGATATGCACAGACAGAGAACATTAGCACTCTGCCTGCTGTCTGTCAATCCGTAGCAGGTAGTGAAAGCATTAGTTGTGAAATTAGCTTTGATTTTGTGGTTGTATGCTTTCCCTTCCATATAGCTACTCAGCTACAAACAGATAATATAACAGCATGAATATTTTCCGAATCTAATAGGAGAAGGTGGTATGCCAAATTTTGCCTGACAGATTATTTCCACTTACATTAACATTTATTTAGATTAACCTATATAAATATCTAAATATTTTAAAATGCTTAAATATATTGAGTTTGTTAGGCACTGTGTCCAGTGGTTTAGAAACATACATAGTTATTAATAGTTAAATAATATAGCCAGGTAGACTTTTTTGCTATGCAATCATCAAGTAAAATGGAATCTTACCTCACTTTCACTGCTTTCTCAAACTATTTTAGTATGTTTTATCCATAATTTAGATAAGGTACATTCAATTTTTTCATTAATTTGTATTGGTATTTAAGTGAAGTAATTATGTCTTTACCCTCTTAAGTGATACTTTGTACAGTCACCACCCATTTAAACCTATTTATTAAATAATTTTTGAAGTAGTTTAAACTTATTGTTATGAGAGTAACTTTAATTCCCTATCACATTTTTAGACATGTGCAATATATTTCTATATTGATACATGAGTTATACTTTTCTCACACTGACTGAGGATGAGGTCATTCAACCAAAAGAGGTTCTATAAAAGTTTTCTGTACACAGTAGCGTAGCATGTCATTACTGCTGATCACGGAAATAACTACACGTCTTGTTTTGGAGCAGTCTCGGTAATTTAATTTGAATACAGTCCTTTGTGGACTTAATTAACTAAAGTCCACATCGGGTAGTTGTATAGATTTAGAGATTATTTCAGCAGCAGATATAGTTTTGCAGGGAAAGGAAAGAAAAGAACATTTTATACTGAAGACCACAGGTATCAAAGATTTTGAAGACAGATTATTGATGCAGAGGTTGACAAGGTATTGCTCCAAGACATGGAGTATTCTATAACCCTCTCCACAACACTCAGACAAATAATTAAAATATTATAAATCATCATGTTTGTGGTAACTTATATAAAAGTAAATATTAAAAACACATATATTAAGGTAAAATATTTTAATACTTTCTTTGAAAATAAAAATCTAAACATATTGCTAATGAGTTATGTTATATTTGTAAAGTGAGAAATTAGCATAAAGGACTATGTATATTAAGAAAATGTAAGATTTTAATGAAAGTAGTGATTGCCCCAGTCAAATTTTGTTTTTCATCCAGAATTACAATTTATGTATTTTTGCATCTCTCTGCTTGAGAGTTAATAAGTGTGATGGTTAGTTTTAATTGTTGATGTGAGCCAATGTGCAATCACTTGAGAAAATATTGTGAAATAGAAATTTGGTAAGGCATCTCTTTTTGGGAATTGTATTTATATTAATTGATGTGGGAAGACCTTGCCAGCTGAGTGTGACAGAATTCTCTGGGTTTTGTCTAGGATTATGAAAGCATAGAGTGGGTAAGCAGAGCATACACGCACTTCTAGTCCTACCTTTGTTTTTCTCCCGAAACAGGGTTTCTCTGTATACCCCTGGCTGTCCTAGAACTCACTCTGGAGGCCACGCTGGCCTCGAACTCAGAAATCCACCTGCCTCTGCCTCCCAAGTGCTGGGATTAAAGGCGTGTGCCACCACTACCTGGCATCTTGCTCTATTCCTAAATAGGAGATAAAATAAACCCTTTCTCCCTTATGCTGTTTCTTTTTCTTTTTTTTCTTTTTTTTTTGCATATAATTTACCAAGAAAACAGAAAATAAATTAGGACAGAAATCAATAAATCTTATATTTAATACTATTAAATGTAATTAAATTTGTTGATTTACAATCTTATGCTTTAGTGATTTATTTTAATATCCCTTAACTGCTTTTCTTACATCATTACTATTTTCCAACTTCAGATATGCACTATTAGAAAAATTAAAAGGAGAAACAAACAAATATTAAAGATTACTGTTGAATACTTTTTTTGTTAACTTATTTTAGTTTACTAATTTGGACTGTTGTTTCCTCAGAATTTTCCCAAATCCTTAACTATATTTCAGGAAGTACTAGATTTCCTCCTTTCTAGAAACTAGATTTCTTCCCCATGTAGCACCTAAGTTTATGCTTATTTTAGAGTACCCTAAGAATAATCAAATATTAAATAGTATTCATTTGATCTAGAACTTTTGTGTTCTCTATTACTGGCTCATTGTGTGATTTTTTTATCTTATTTTTTTCACCTTTTACCATTGGCAAGTAAGTATGTTCATTTCAATTTCTTTAGATGTGAAGGGAGTGGGTCTAAAAATGTTGCTTTCTTCCCATATCACACAAATCTTGAAAAATTCATAAGGAATGACTTCTCCTTTGAAATAATATATTATGTATTGTAGCTTTTCAGGTAATGATGCCACCCATCTTAGTTTGTGAGTCCTGCTATTATAACAATGTAATAAAGTTCACACCAATTTCAAAATTATATGGGCACAAATACCCACTCATTGCTGAGGATTTATCAGTACTTGATAGCTGCTGGTTATCTAGTTACTAATTTTCTTTTAAGGTGACCTGCCTCCTATTATTATTGTGACAACACTCCAATTGAAAGTCACACATCCAAGAACATGACACACACAATCAACTGAGCAAGTCCCATAGGGACTTACAGAGCCTGAAGCAAAAATTGAAGACTCTGTATGTTTCTGACTTTAGTCCTCTGCATATATATTATGGTCATATAGCTTGTGATTCTTGTGGAATTTCTAACAGTGGGAGTAGATTTCATCTCCAATAACTTGGTATGAGGGTTTGTGCCTAGCCTTGTTGTCATTTGTTATTCCACAATCTGATGATATCCCTGGGCAGTCTGCTCTTTTTCTTATTGGGGGTAGGACAGGAATGAATCTTGGGGAGAGGGTAAATGTGAGGTGCACTGGAGGTAGGGGAAACTACTTTTGGAATGTAGCATATGTAAAATAAATAAATAAATAAATAAATAAATAAATAAATAACTGCAAACCTCAAGTTAGATTTTCAAACTTCAAAAGCAAGTATAAATATTTGTTTTGCTTATATTTTTTTAATTAACTAAATTTATTTAATTACTTTACATCCCAACTGCAGTTTTACCTCCCTCCTCTTCCCAAGGTCCTCCTCCCCTGCTACCTTTGCTCCATCCCTTTCTCAAAACAAAAAAACAAAAAACAAAACAGAATGCCTCCCATGTATATGAATCTTCCTTAGCATTGCAAAAAACCAGGTTTTCTTATTGAGGCTAGCAAAGTAGCACACTAGAGAGAAAGGGGCCCAAAAGCAGGCAACTGAGGCAGAGATGGTAGCTGCTCCTGCTCTTAGTAGTCTCACATGAAGACCAAGGTACAGGACTATTACATATGTACGGAGGGGCTTAGATCAGTCACTTGCAAGCAGTGTTTGGCAGTTCAGTCTCTGTGAAACCCTATAGACAGAGGTTAGTTGATTTAGGACTTTTTTTTTTTCGTTTGTTTGTATGTTTGTGGTGTCTTTGACTTTTCTGTCTCCTACAATCTTTCCTTCCCCTCTTCCCTGAGATTTACCAAGCTCTACCCAATATTTAGTTATGAGTTTCTGCTTCCATTAATTACTGGTGAAGCCCTTCTGGTGGTATTTATGCTAGACTCCTGTGTACTCTTCCAAAGGTCTTGAGTTCAATTCCCAGCATCTACATTGCGGCTCACAACTATATGTAATTGGATCCATTACCTTCTTCTGGTGTGTCTGAAGAGTGACAGTGTACTCATATACATTAAATAAATAAATAAATAATATTAAAAATTTTATGAGTGGTGGACTCCCTCTCATGGCATGGGTCTCATGCTGGACCCTTCATTCACTAGCCATTCCCTCAATCTCTGCACCATCTGTATCTCCTGTGTATCTTGTAGGCAGGACAAATGTTCGTCTAATGTGTTGTTCCTGGCCTGACATCCCCATCCCTGTGTTTGAAGTCTCATCTGTTTAGTAGAGAATGCTGTTTCAGGTTCCATATCCTACATTACTCGGAGTCTTAGAAACCTGTCTCAGATTCCTGAAAGTTTCCACTGACACTGGTTTCTAGATCTTCCAGGAGATGTTCCTATGTCTAATGTAAAACTTGAGAATTCTTTAGACAGTAGGGAGGGATGTAAAATGTAAGACCTATTGTCTAAAGGATTCTCTAGTTTTACATTATCAAAGAAAGTAAAACCATCAGTAGTATCCTCTAGAACATTTTAGTGCAGTGTAGAACAATCATATCATCATGATACTATTTTCTTAAATTGTAAATACAGTTAATTATATCTTCTTTATTGGAATGTTACAAATATTGATAAATACATGACAATATGTTGGTTTGTTAGCTCTTAAAACATAGTGATAAACTAATCTTAAAACCTTTCATATGTAGAATACCTACAAATCTAACATTTTAGAATGGAATAATTACTTATTGTGTTTATTTTATGTTATTTTTCTGAGTATAGACTTAAAAGTATTACTACTGCATTTATTGTATCATTATTCCACTTTTCTAGAAATTTGGACTATAATATAGATGCTCACTATCAAATATGGCAGTTGCAAAATATCTAAACGAAAAACAAAAGAAAATCTCTTTTGAACAAAAGTCAGCTTTTGAACTTCTCTATTCTAAGGACTCCTATAAATTGAAAACTGGAACAAAACTATTTATTAAAGACTTGATCGGGTATAAAAATTGATTTGTATTTCTTTAAATGGATGCATTTATATTAAATGCTTAGAACAGTAGTCAACAGAAACAGTTACAGCAACATAAATAAACCTTAATTCAACCAGAACATTTGATTAATGACCATTTCAGCTTCATTCAGCATGCTGGACAATCAAGTTTTAGCAGTAGTTTGATATAAGCAGAATGTCAGACCAGCTTATGCAATACTTTTCAGTCCTCATTTATTGTTTAAAATATGTATAACTATTCTTACTTATCAGTAAATTAAGGTATGGAAAATAACCATTATTATTTTGTATTATGACCAAGTGAGCTCAGTCAGTCAACAGGTTCTCCAGTGCAGGAGTGAGGATTAAAAAGAAAAGACAATTCGACAACATTGTAGCAATGACCCCAGCCAGTTCTGAGGCTGAGGCAAGTTTTATTTTTTGTTTTTGTTTTTGTTTTTGTTTTTTGAGTCTGATTTTATACCACTTTACATACATGTAAAATGATAAGAACAGTTCTGCGTAGAAAATAATACAGTTAAAATGGTAGACATAAAAAACATTACTAAATTGATTGAAAAAGGAATCACAAACATTTTCTGATAAAATTGAAGATTCCATTTTAAATCAACTTAGAAATATTTTTATGCCTACCATTTTATCTGCATAATTTTCCATGAAATAGTCAATTTTAATGTGTTTTCCTATATATTTCTTGAATTTTATGAGAAATATTTTCCTTATAGATCTTCAATTTTATCAGAAAATGTTTATAATTCCACTTTCAATCAACTTAGACATATTTTTATCCCTACCATTTTATCTGTAATTTTCCATGATAATCTTCAATTTTAATGTTATTTTATATTTTTTCTACAATATTATTAGAAATATTTCCCATGTAAATCTTCAATTCCATCATAAATGTTTCTAATCCCTTTTTCAATTAATTTAGCAATGTTTTTATGTCTACTATTTTACTCTTTAATTTTCTATGAAAATTGTCAATCTTAATGTGTTTTTCTATATGCTTCTTTAATTTTGTCAGAAACATTTTCCATGTAAATCTTTAATTTTAATCATAAAATGTTTTTACTTCCTTTTTCAATAAAAAAAAGAGAACAGTTTTGCATCAAGGAACAAGCAAGGAAATAAACAAAATTAGCTAAACACCTTTCCAACAGATAGTCATGACTAAGACAAAAGGAATGCCACACAAGCTTCCACTGAGCCCATTCTGAGCTTTGCATTAACTCAAATGTAGATGTTTCTTAATTTGGGCCTATTTCCTGGGTCCTGGCCAAAGTCAGATTCCAGCCTTGAGCTTACTTTTCTTTTTTTGTCCTGGCCTCAAGCCAAATTCCCACTAAGTTTCTAGAAGCAAGTGTCCCCAAAGAGGTCTTCACAGTATTATAAGAAGGAAAGAATAAACATGGTAAATGATAATACAATATTAACTTCTGTAGTGTAGAGGACTGAAATTTATACTTATAATCATATATCATATGCTTTTATATTTACACCATGGGTGGGACATTTTACTCTTGAAAGTTGTTAGCTGAAATTTTGTGAACATTAGTTCTACTAAGTAAATAAATCCAACAAGACTCTAGTCTTCAGGCTTTCATAAACACATTTATGTAAGCACTGCCTATGTTGTGATATGTGTTGAAATAATTACTATCATAAAACAATCATTAAATAAATTCTATAAGAGTATATTTTAACTCTTTCATAGGACAACTATCTAATGATTCTTGGTTTATGACAAATGTTGGATATGTGCCTGAAATTGAATAGTGAATTGAATAAAGTAATCTGTCCTAAAAGGAGCTAACATTATAATTTTGGTAAGTATTAAAGAATATATGGAAACATGGCTCAACGTTATGAGTTTACTCTTGCAGACCTGGATTTGATTCCCAGCACCCACATGACGGCACCCAACTATCTGTAACTCTATTCGAGGGAATGCAGTGCCTTCTTCTGCCCCCATGATCAATGTACAGGCATGTACATTGACATATGTGTAAGAAAACACTAATACACATAAAATGAAAATATATATTTTAAAAAAGGTATCATATTTAAAAAAAGGATTATGATCTAAGAAGTGTGAAATCTATTGTTCGGAAAAATGTGATCAATTTTGAATATCATTCATAGAAATGATTCTCAGGAAGGTTTTTATTGTTGGTGTTTTAGAATGAAAAATTTATGTCATGTGAAGTAAAAGGAAATGACTATACAAAACATTTATTATATGTTTTATATATATATAACATATATATGTTTTATATATATTATATGCCTCTGTGTTTGCATGTACTTGTGTTCATGCATGTGTTAGTGCATATGTGTGTGAATTAGAAGACAAACCAGAAAATCCATGAGTTTCATGCATTACAATACAGTTATTAGGAGGACCAAATAGTTCTATAAGCTGTCTCAGCCCCAAATAATTTATTTCTTTATTTTGATTTATTAGGGCTCCGTATTCATTTTTATGGAAGGATCACATATGTGGAGATCAGAAAACAACTTGAGGGTGTCATTGCTACCCTGTGATTACCAGAAATTGACTTTACATAGTCAGTATTGGTGGCAGACATCTCTCCATGCTCAATCATCTCATGCCTTTAGGAACCACTGCTCCTAAACCACACCAAAATATTCCTAGAGACAATGCTGTAGCTCAGAGAGACAGCTCCCAACATCCTGGAAAATATGTTGGGATTATAAAAGGAAATTAATTTAAGCTAGCAGTCTGATATTTTGTTTTTTGCTATGATTACATAGTAAAAAATCTGTACATTCCCTATTTCCAAAACAATAAGCCTTCAATAAATTTTATTGGGAGAGACTGATACTATAGCAAGATTTTGATATCTAACATATTTTAGATTAAGTAAACATTTTAATATATTGCAGTAAAATTGATATAATTATAAATGTATAATAATGACTTACAGATAGAATTAATTTGAACTAGAATTCATAAACCTGAATCTTTGTAATATACTGACTATTTCAAGGCACAAAGCATAAAATACACACAAGAAAGCCTTGAAAATAAATTCATTAAATAGATCAACAATATTGGTTTCCCAAAATCAAATGTAAATGATTATCTTTGTTATTATATACATTTTATTATATGAATTGATGACAATTTTACCTCCATTAGTAAGAAAAGACTGGAGTGATTTATTTTGGACAGTTTTCTATAATGTCCATTTTAAAATCACTCAAACCAGGAATTATTAACTCCCTGATTAAACTGCATTCTGTAGATTTCCATTTTCTATAGAAATTGTAATTTCTATAGAAATTTGTAATTTTTCTTGGTCACTTTAAATATATATATATATATATATATGAAGTGTATGTGTGCATATGTGTATGTATATGTGTGTGCATGTGCATATATATGTATATGTATAAGTGTGTATATATATGTTTGTATACCTATACTTATACCTATACCTATACATACATGTGCATGTGTATGCATGTATAACACTTTCTATATGCTTCAATCTTCAACTATTTTACATATATGTATATATATATATATATATATTTAATAGCTTTACTCCTTTATCAAAAATATTATTTAGCATCCATTACATTACTTGCTGTAAATAAAGTAGATAAAAGAACAACAAATGATGGTATTATAGAATTAAAAATTGTACTAGTGGGAAAAACATACACCATAAGTAAACAAAAATAAATTGACATGTTTTAGAAACATGTCACCATATATCTGTGCATCTCCTCAATTCTAACTACATCTTCTTTTAGTTTTTTATATGACAACAATTTTCCAATATCTAAACAAGAATCATTGTACTTGAAAGATGTACAAAAAACATTGCTCATTCTGATCTCTAATAAAAGTGTTCCATGCTTATTTGTATCACAAATAATTGATACAGATAACCTTCAGTTTCTGTCTTTATTAAAATAAAAGGCACACTAGTCTGTAAGAAGTCTTCTGTCATTTGTAATAATAATAATAATAATAATAATAATAATAATATGGTTCAAATATTTTCAGTATTTCTCTAAAGTGTGAATAGCAAATGTTTTAGGATCTGTGATCTGATTTAAATACTAACTTCTACCTTTGTAAAAATGACCATTGACAATACTTAAAGTAGTGAAGATGGCTGGGGTTTAATAAAGTTTTATATATATAAACAGTCATAAGACCTAGTTTTCTCTAGGAACATATTTCATTGATATGTATCAATTACTTCCCTATGTTAATCTATTTTATAAAACATGTGCATTACTTGCATAGTCAGTAGAACTGTGAGACTGTTTAATGATGTGCTTTTCCCCTCTAACCATTCTGCTGAGGTTCCAGGCTGGTTCCTGCTTCTTACTAGAGTGGTTTACAAATAAGACTAAGACTCAGTTTAAATAAGAGTCTTAGCACTACAGATTACCCTGTAGGAGCTCAGGCATGTGTCCATAGAAAGCTGCAATTCTCTTCTTCCAGTGTTAATAAACAAGTTTACAACTTAATATTCTTAAAAGATCATTTACATAAGTAGTAGAAAGTGGTAATTCAGGCCTTGGAAAATAATAACAACTTATTAGCACAAATCCAGATTTTCTATAGAATTATAAGACTTTGTGAAACTTAGCTGACTTCCTTGGGGAATAGTGAGTATAATTTATTACTCAAAAAAATATAAAGAAATTTTAAGATATAACAGTATCTTTTATGAAAATAGAGGGTAAAATAATGTCAATACCTTTTTTTGTTTGTTTTTGTTTTTCAATAGGTGTAGAGTTCAGTAAGGAAAAAACTAATTATGCAATGCAGTTCCATGCTATTTTTATATTTTTTTTCTGATAAATTTCTATTCTTTTGAATTTATGTCAACACAATTTCATGCTGTAAGACTCTGACTAGCCTTACTTTACTGTCCCCCCAGGCCCCCCCCGACCCCAATTAACAACATGGATCTGGGAACCGATGCAAAAGCAAGAAGAATTTATTGTTTTGCATTCATTAAGCAAGAAGAAGTTCTTACTGATAAGCTTTGTCAGGGGAGCCAGTCTGAGGGACCAGGAGAGGTTGTCCCCTGGATGTTGGGGGTCCTGACAGTAGTTGAACCTACAGGGGTTGGTGCCAGGGGCTTTGGTGGCTTATAGGGGACACCTACAACCTCCTTATTGGATCCCACAAGGATGGTAGGGGCTTCTATCTTGAATTTGATGGTAAAAAGGAGTCCATCATCATTTCCTTCCTGGTGTAGTCTGAGGGCCAAAGTCCTACCCTTTAGACATCTAGCCTTGGCCTCTCTCCCTTTCTGGGTAAACTGCACAGTGAGTGGGTTGTAAGAAAAGTTGAGGCATTGACCCTCTCCTGTCCATGTCCCTGAGGGCTGTTGACCTCCCCAGGAGATGTTAGGACATGCCTCTGAATGAACTTTCCCCAACGAGCTGTGATATATCCCCTGTAATTGCTGCGCATGAGTCCCCTTTCTCCAGAGTATCTGCTCACTGTGATTAAATCCCAACTTGAGCTCAGGTTCCAGTAGGTGTCTCCTGAGGTGCCCTAGGCAGCACAGTACAAGTTTTCTGGGCCTGAACACTGATGGGCTAAGGATCTGGATCTCTCCTCTTGGGGACATACATCAATTGGGACCTCATGCAGGTGTTCTCGTAATTGGGAGTATCCGTATCCTATGCCCCTTCCTCCCAGCCCCTTCCTCCCAACCCCTTTCCTGGGCATGACATTGGTGACCATGAGGTCTTCCAACGACATTCTGGCAAGCTCCACTTTACCTCTTGGTTTGGGATGTCCCAGGTGTCCAACCCGGGCACCAGGTCACACAGGTCAAAAGTTAGGATGTGCCACCAGGTGAAAGGGAGGTGGTCTTGGGTTACCCTGGTCACCTCATTGCCCATTAGGGTTGATGATACAATCCAAGTCAGTCTGGTAGGCTGATGAGGTCTAGATTCAGCACTTAGCCCTTTATGCCTTATCAGAGTCAGAATCCCGATCAGAGTCAGGAAATTCTTCATCCTTGGTAGCCTGCTGAGTGATGTTGAGCTTTAAAGTGTTGCCTGTCTTCACGGTCCAAGACGGGTGGTCCGCAGTAGAATGACAGGTCACTGGTTTCATGTGAGAAGCATGTATCCAGGTAGCTATGCCATCTACATTATGTTCATAGGGGTCATCAGCAACACCAAGTAGAGGCTCTTCCAGCAGGGTTCCAGGAACTGGGTCTAATGTCCACAAACATAGACAGTGTCATTGACCTGGTACTGATGTGGCACCACAGTCATTCCTGGAGCTAAAGAGCAGATAGCTGGGACCATATTTCCCTCTGAACTGCCTCTAGGGCTACCAGTCTTTTGAAAAGGTCTAGATCTACTTCTTGAGAAATCTCTAGGTTAGGCCAGGTAGCCACCAATAGAGCCTGGCCTCCATAGAGAATCTCTAAAGGTGTTAGGTTAAAACGATATGGGGTGTTCCAGGTTCGGAACAAGGCCACGGGAAGGAGAACCAACCAATCTCCGCCAGTTTCTAAGGTCAATTTAGTCAAGATCTAAGGAGTGTGCTTAGGAGGGTCTTGATTTCAGCCTTATTCTTAACTTCTCTTCCATGTGATGTTAAAGACCCCTCTATTGGTAATTTTCCTGGTTGCATGTGCCGTGACAAAGGCATACCTGCTGTCAGTGTAGATGTTGATCTTTTTGCCTGCCCCCAGGTCCAAAGCTTTAGTCAGATCTATTAGCTCTGCTTTTTCGGCTGAGGTTCCCAGAGGAAGCAGTTCTGCCCTGACTACCTGGTGCTCACGGTCCCCCAGCCTTATTACATTGTCCCTCCACCAGGTCACCTCAGGTCCTGGTCCTCAGCTAGAATCTGCTGGCAACTATGAGCTGGTGGATCGAGGTTGGGGTCAGGTCGCAGAGTGGCTGGGTTGAGGGCCACTAGTGATATGAAGGTCACCCAATATGAGTTTAGCAACAGAGTCTGATAATAAGTCATGCAGCCGTTGGTCAGACATTGGTCCAGCAGCTGGAGAACAATTCTCTCCAAGGCATGGGGAGCTGTCATGGTCAGGTTCTGTCCCAGAGTCAGTTTATCAGCATCTTTAGCTAGAACTGCCACCACTGCCACTCTCTGCCAAGAGCCAAGATCCTTAGACAAGCAGGTTATCCAGCAGCAACAGGGTCTAATTTCTTTGAAAGATAGGCAACTGGGTGCTTCCAGGGGCCCAGCTGCTGAGTGAGCACTTCCTTGGCTATCCCCCTGTTCTCTACCACATAAAGGTAGAAAGGTCTGCTGGCATCGGGAAGTTCTAGAGCAGGACCCTTGAGCAAAGCCTTTTGCTCTTCTTCCTCCCAATGGAAGGGCTGTCCATTTTTAGTCGGGGGTAAAGGGGGAAAGCAAATTCAGCAAACTCTGCCAATTCAGCAAATCCTGTTATTGAATAAAATTGAAATTACTGAAAGTCAGAATTTGCAGAGGGAGGAGGAAATGTACTGTACTTGAAAGATGTAAATTTTCATAAGGAGCGTTTGGGTGAATTTTATATTAATCGGGGAAGGAGAATAGTATGGAATCTCCATTTACATTCATCTTAATGAAGTAACGAACAGTTATTTTTAATTTTTTTAAAAAAATTTATATTTAATTTTTTTTCAGTCTAGTAGCTATTTTTAAAAAGTTGACACTTCCATTATTTGATGTAATGAGAATGCTAGACTGATTCTATGACAGACTTCAAATTGGCAGTTAAAGAGACTAGGCCTAAGAACTGGGCAAGTCCAGACAAACCCAGACAAGTCAGTTACTAATAGAAAATCCCCAGGCTCCAGCCTTCAGGCCCCAATAATTGTTGAGGATGTCTAGATATAGAATATGGTATCCTCATATAACAAATTAAAAACTGACTAGAACAATGTCATTATTTTAAATTTTTTTTTTTGGTTCTCACACCTCTGTAATTCACAATTACAGGCTATTTACATACTGGAGTGCATATGGATGCTATCTAGTGACAAAGAGTAGTATACCTCAACATTTTCTTAAGTGAATCCCTTGTAGATTGAGCCTAATGTCCTTTCCTCCCATAGTAAAACATAAACCTTGTTTACTAGAAGACAAGCTGCAAATTAGCACCATGATGCAGTGTACCTGTCTGTGTTTGAGGAATCTTAAATTCTAACAAGCAGCCAGGAAAGTCTATTTTTCTTCATTTCTGTCTCCTTTAAAAGCTTTAGGTAAGTGCCAGTTCTATTTAGCACTCAGCAGTAAAACCTAGTCACTGGATAACAGAAGATTAGTTGGGACAGAAATAATAATCAATGCCTTCTTTAATCACTGAAAAGTATTTTAATGCAAGTATCACACATTACTAGAAAAATCAAAACCAGTATATATTATGTAATATGATATATATTAATTATATATAACAAATATAATTATGAAATATTGTATATCAATAATATATATGAAATAATCTATATTATATCATATAATGTATAATATATAAAATATTATCATATACTGCATAAAAATTATATAGTTTTAATGACTTAAGCATGTTTATAAAACGTATAGTACATGTACTTATATTATCAAGTATTATTTTAAAATATATAATGCAAGATAGCAAATAAAAGGAATAAGTTGAGAATAAAAGTGGAGCTTTATAGATGTCTCCTTTAAATAATGTAGAAGCTGGCCTGCAATATGCAGTATGTTAGAGAAATTTACTTATTTTAACTTTTAAATGGCCAGACTTCTTTATATCTTACCCCTATACTTATTTTGAAAGGTTACTTTGACAAAGCAAATTTTCCCCATCACATTTTAATCTAATCTGTTCTTCTGCCACTATAACATGGCTAAGAATCTTTTTATTGGCATGGAGAATATAGAGAAAAATAAAGATAACTACTCTTTGAAAATCAAGTTGTTAACAAAGTTAATTGTCTTCTGTTAACTTATTAACAAAATTAATTTGTCTTTCACTAAAGTGGTCTGTTAAAATAATGTTTTTGCATGTTAGATAATAGACTTCAGGTACAGATTTATTAAGAGTTATTTATTATCTTCTTCATTTTTTTGGACAATGTTACAGGAAACATTTTTCAGTGTTTGTATCTTAAGTATGTTGTTTTACTTTATTGCTAAGTAAAAGTGTTACATCAGTATGCACCTATGTGCCATGCCAAATTTTGTCATGGCTGTTAACCCTCTTTGAAAGAATCTCTTCTTAGAGTATGTAAAATTTCCAATTACTCTCTATTATAAAATAGTCTTAGCAAAAAAAAAAATCAAAATCATGACATATCAAATTGTCATAACTTGTCAAAGATGTACTATAATAGAGATAAAATGATTAATGCTGAAAAGGAGCATGGGAACAACCCATCTCAACATTCTTGCTTACTATGCAAAACACTTAAGGAACTATAGAAGGACTCTTGAGGAAACAAAAAGTATATCTAATGACATGAATGGAGAATGATGCAGAGAAATGAAGCATGGAAAGGTAGACACATTGAGTAGGGTATTGGACGAGGTTAGAAGCAATTGAATTGAAATCTGCAGGGGAAGCAAGCTGCTAGTTGGGTATTCAATTGGAGTTGATGCTTCAATCTGCGGTCCAAAAACTATCCCTAGATTGAATTCTTTGCTAGTTAAGTGATGCTAGTCTTTTTCTCAGTTCTTAACTTCTTTAGAAATGACCCACTTATAAAAGAGAATATCCTTCATTTTCAGTTTGTTGACTTCAATTCTAATAATACCTAAAAGAAATTTTCGCATGATAAATTAATTGTAGTTTGATCAACTCTGTCTACCACAGCTTAGGTTGACAAGTAAAATAAAATATCCAAACAACAGAAATATAAAGAACAGGCAAAAATGAAAAAAAAATGGCTATTCATATAACTATTAAGAAAGATGGAGAGATCAGTTTAGAACCCACGCTTGTGATCTCCTAAACTGAAGATATCAACCAGAAAGCCAAACAACATTTTGTACTCAATTTTCTAGTCAGGGACAAAAGAGAGAATACAGGGAACAAAAGACAAAGAGGGACTGTTGTCTTTTGTCTAAATGCAGAATTGGGAAACAAAATTTCTAGGGATCCAATATACTCAAAATATTGTTTAAGTTCCAAATATTATTTACAATACGTAAGATGTTTTTATTCTTAATAAACATGTTCATTCATAATAGGACACAAGTCAAACAGATTAAAAGTTCTTAGTGAATATGTATCTACCAGTGCAGTCATCTAATAGTAAGAATATTTCATGTGTAGATACATTCTCCACTTTGTAAAGAAAATCACTAATAACAACAACATCAACAGAAATCTACTTGCATGGATAGATTTATGCCTTCAGGTAATTAGAGTGAGGCAATTCCCTTCCTGGTTTATCCATCCTACAGGAAACCTCCAGGATTCAAACTTATTCAAATTCATCTCAGCATCTCTACTCAGTCACACTCCAGGGTATTACTTTAAAAGGATCTAAATCTCCATACTTTAATGACAGCTCAAGCAATTAACATCTCCTAAAGGGAATCTAAATGCAAACAGCTTATGCAAACCAATATCCCTGAAGGAGAGTTTAAGCACCTAACCCCTAAGGAACATCTTATGCAAACAAGTTTCAGGAGTTTACCCTTAACAAACATTTATTCAAATACTTGCCCTTAAGCACACTCTGAAGTCTAACACTTCACACACACACACACACACACACACACACACACACACACACACACACACACACACACACACTCACTCATTTCCTTGGCATATGGCCATTCATACCACGTGGAACATTATCTTTGTCAAGGTGCCTTTATCAATAAGTATCCTAAATTTTATTAAACTCAGTAAAAGTGGCAAATTAAAATGGACACAACAAATTATCAAAATGTTTTATGGGTTTTACCTTTAGTTGCATATCTGTTGCTAAAATAAAATTTTTGAGTGTTCTAGAGACTGAGAAGTTCAAGAGTTGATAAAGGCTTTTGACATATTGTAGGGGAAATAGAAGAACAATCTCTTTAGTATTAGAAGCAGATAAAATAAAAAGATTCTGTCAGTTTGTAACAAACCATCCCCTCTGACCCTAATGTAGATCTAGAAGATTACAAACTTATTTATTCCTGAGAGAGATGACCCAGTCCAGTTCTATAAGTGGAAAACTAAGAACCTAGCATCTCTCAAAAGACCCATCTCAATACACTGTAAAAACAGCAAACTCAACACTTTAATAGATGATGAAGTACATGTATGCCTTAACAGTATTTATTAAACTATTAGTTCAAATTTTATATTGATTTTGTTCCTGATAATAAACATTTATGATAAGAATTTGTCGTATATTTTGTTTTTCTCTCTGATTGCTGGGCCTCTCAGAGGGCCGCCAAGCTAGGCTCCTATGTGTAAACACACCATAGCATGTGTAATAGTGTCAGTCCTTAGATTGTTGTACATTTTTTAATAAACCTTTTTTTTTTAAAAAAAAACAGAAGTGAAAAATTTAAAAATTAGCCATATGTGGTCAGACATAACTTTAGTCCCAGCACTGAGAAGGCAGAGGCAGGAGGATCTAAATGAGTTCAAGTAGAAACCTGGTTTACAAAGATAGTTCCAAGACATCCAGGGATAAACAGAGAAACATTGTCTCAAAATCAGAACAATAATAACAACAAAAAATCTATAAATTTAAATGCAAAGATATAAACTAATGATTCAGGAATTACACAGTTCATTTAACTTATACCTTAGATTATACATTAAATATTTTATAAATTTAAATTTTTACATATTTAAAATATGTTTGTAATTTTATTTCTGGACATGAAAATAAATAATGGTGATAATTCCATTATTTGCTGTTTACAAATAACTTTAAAATAATTAAAATCAATCATTATAAATAATTGTTTACTAAATATTGTTTTACAATCTAAATATTACTCTCACATTAAGGCATCTGCCTGTTTTTTCTCCATTTCAAATGCTATCACCTTTCCAGGTTTCCCCTCTGGAAACCCCTAATCCCATCTCCCCTACCCCTGTTCTATAAAGGTGCTCCCCACCCACCCACACACTCCTACCACCCTGCACTGGCATTTCTGAAGACTGGGTCATCAAGCCCTCAAGGATGAAGTGCCTCTCCCCCTATTGATGCCCAACAAGGCCATGCTCTGCTACATATGCTGCTGGAGCCACGGGTTTCTCCATGTGTACTCTTTGGTTGGTTTAGTCCATCGCAGATTTAGGGGGTCTGGTTGCTTGATATTGTTGTTCTTCCTGTGGAGTTGAAAATTCCTTCAGTTTCTTCAGTTCTTTCTCTAACTCCTCCATTGGAGACCCTGTTCTCAGTCCAATAGTTGGCTGCTAGTATCCACCTCTGTATTTATTAGACTCTGGCAGAGCCTCTCAGGAGACAGCTTTATCAGGCTCCTGTCAGCAAGCACTTCTTGGCATTCACAATAGTGTCTGGGTATGGTGACTGTATATGAGATGGATCCCCAGGTAGGGCAGTCTCTGGATGGCCTTTCATTCAGTCTTTACTCCACTCTTTGTCTCCATATTTGCTCCCTTGAGTATTTTGTTCCCCAATCTAAGAAGGACTAAATTATCCACACTTTGGTCTTCCTTTTTCTTGAACTTCATGTGGTCTGTGAATTGTATCTTGAGTACTCCTAGCTTGGGGCTAAGATCCACTTATCATTAAGTACATACCGTGTGTGTTCTTTTGTGATTGGGTTACCCCACTCAGGATGACATTTTCTAAGTCCATCCGTTGGCCTAAGAATATTATGAAGTTGTTGATTTTAATAACTGAGTAGTACTCCATTGTGTAAATGCACCACATTTTCTGTGTCCATTCCTCTGTTGAGGAACAACTGGGTTCTTTCCAGCTTCTGACTATCATAAATAAGGCTGCTATGAATATAATGGAGCACGTGCCCTTGTTATATGTTGGAGCATCTTTTGGGTATATGCCCAGGAGTGGTATAGCTGGGTTCTCAGGTAGTACTATGTCCAGTTTTCTGAGGAACTTCCAGACTGTTTATCAGAGTGGTTATACCAGATTGCAATCCCACCAACAATGGTGGAGTGTTACTCTTTCTCCACATTCTTGCCAGCATCTGCTGTCATCTGAGTTTTCATCTTAGCCATTCTGACTGGTGTGAGGTGGAATCTCAGTGTTGTTTTGATTTGCATTTCCTTGATAACTAAGGATGTTGAACATTTCTTTAGTTACTTCTTGGCCATTCAAGTTTCCTCAGTTGAGAATTCTCTGTTTAGTTCTGTACCATATTTTGAATAGGATTATTTGGTTCTCTAGAGTCTAACTTCTTGAGTTCTTTGTGTATATTGGATATTAGTCTTTTATTAAATGTAGGTTTGGTAAAAAATATTTTTCCAATCTGTTGGTTGTTTTGCTTTTTTTTTTCTTATTGACAGTGTCCTTTGCCTTACAGAAGCTTTGTTATGAGATCCCATTTGTTTATTGTTGATCTTAAAGCATAAATCATTGGTGTTCTTTCTATTTAGGAACTTTTCCACTATGCCCATGTGTGCAAGACTCTTTCCCACTTTCTCTTCTACTAGTTTCAGTGTATCTGGTTTTATGTGGAGGTCATTAGACCTAAGTGTGATCCACTTAGACTTGAGCTTTGTACAAGAAGATAAGAATGGATCAATGATGCTATAATTTTAAGAGAGAAAATCAAAAAACAATTCTGCATAATTTTTATTAGTCAATGATTATATATTAAAATTCAAAGGATGGTTTTTGTAGGACCAAGGACTCTTAGTTGTCTCATACTTACAGAACATCTGCAGTTGACATACTGAAAGTCCATTCTAGTTAGCACAGCACATCTGCAGTTCACTTCAGAAGAGTAATTTTCATTTAGCTATGGGGCAGAGAGGAAAAGTCCCAATGAAAGCAAATTCCTAAAAATGTTTAAAATTGCTTCATAATATAAAGGTCCAGAGCTTTTGACTTAACTTTGATCAAGTATATCAGATCCTACTCAGTTCTGTCTACTTCTTTTCTAGTGAAAATTGATCATCATTCAGTATTCTTCTGTATCCTAGCAAATCATGCTTTCATACATAGATATAGATAATATAGTTATATGTATGTATATGTGTAGATAAGTAAAGAAAAGGTATGAGAGCATATATTCAGTACAGAAGAATCTGTATGTCCAAGTCTATGTAACATTAAGTGTATACATATATTTCTATGTGTATGTGTCTACATATACAGATAACTTTAAAAAATAATTTCATATAATAATTATAATAACAATAAAGAGTAAATTAAACTTGTTATACGAGACACAATCCTACTTTTTCTATACTTTCTGAATAAAAATATAATATATATAATGTAATGAGCAACATGCAACAGCATTATTAGAATAATATATTATTATATGTAGAGAGCCATATTGGGGTGTCATGTCACCTGGCAGGAACTTGACATTGACCAAGGTGAAGCCTGTGAGCTGGAATTCCTGTGCTAGCCATAATCCTGCTCCACCTAGGGTGGAGTGAAGGTGAAGTTCTTTGTTCCTCCAGGTCTATGAATTCCTGAATTAAGCAGGTGACCTGAACAGCTGCCTGAGCAGTAGCACCAACTCCAGTGAACAGCCAGACCAGTGCTGCAGACCTGTTTCCAGCCTTTGGGGGAAAGGGCTTTCTCCTCCACGTGTATATATATTTGGAAAAGTCCTTTAAACTTTGAGCCTTGAGCAGGAAATATAGCCTTGGCTTCATATTTCTCTTATCACCCCTTCGTTTGTTTATCCCCAGCTCTCCCAAATGAAACCACAGGCAGATTCAACTATAATGTGTGATGTGTGATGTGTATTATGTAATGTGTAATATACAGTATGTAACATGTAATATATGCAACATGTAATATATGCAACATGTGATGTAATGTGTAATATATAATGCATCATGTCATTAATCTATAATATATAGATAGTAAATGATAATAGATAATATATAATAGATATAAATATATATTTCTTTTACAATTGCTTTGTCTTATAGTTCCTATCAATATTTTTTAATTGGATATTTTATGTATTTACATTTCAAATGTTATTCCCTTTCTCAGTTTTCCTCCAGATCGTTCCCCTGCCTTCTCCCCCTTTTGTCTATGAGAATGCTCCCCCTCCCAACCTCCCACTCCCCCTCACTGCCCTGGCATTCCCCTACACTGGGGAATTGAGCCTTCACAGGACCAAGGACTTCTCCTATTGGTTCCAGACAATTCCATCCTCTGCTACATATGAGGCTCGAGTCATGGGCTCCTAAGGCTGTCCCACAGGCCTCTGCCCTTAAGAGTTCCTATCAATTTTAATTTACTGTTGATAATCATGTATTCAGGAAAAATTTTTGAATACGATTTCCATTAATGTTTCCTAATTTGGCAATTTTGTTTAGGTAATATGATCATAGATTATGATCTTATTGCCATAGTTATATTGATAAGTATTCACAAAGTTTACATAGCATTATCCTATTTAGAACTCAGTTAACATATGTAATATACAATTAAGTTAATTTGTTTTTGTCAGTGACATTAAAATATTCAACTTGTTAAGAGTTGTATGATCGTCTCGAAAAGCCAAAAAAAAAAAAAAAAGAGTTGTATGATCTACTTAAGGCATTTTTAATTCCTTAAAGCAAATACTTTGATATCATTTTTAATAATGTTCTTTGTTCAACTTCCTTTTTAATGTGTCAAGTGTTTTGGGTTGGGATGTAGGACATTGCAGATTTTCATGACTTAGCATAATGTGCAAGTTTAAAGAATCCTGGGATGTTCAGCTTTTCAGTGCTTCCTAACTTTTCATTTCAGTAGGGTCTTTCACTGTCCTGCAAAGTCACTACATATTTCACAAGCTGTCCAATAAGCTTCCAAGAACAGATGGGCCTGTCTAGGATCCTTATCAATCTACTGTTGGATTACACATTTTTACTGTGTTTTTCTTTTTATGTAATTCCTTGTTACATAAATTCAGATCTCAAAATTGTGAGGTAAGTGGTCCACTGACAGAATCATCTTCCTAGCTCTGCTATCTCCTTTCTGGCTCCTGATTTCCTAGAACTGATTGTCTGTGGATATTGCATCTCCATGGGCCTTTATCAATCAGAAGAGCACCTTGACTGTATAGCTGGCTATACATCATAGGTAAGGCTCACAGGTATGCATCCTGTAATGCTTTTAAAAAGTTTTACAAAGTGATAGAAAAGAGTACTTTCCCATCCTTTTTTTCTTACAACACAAGAATCATATCACTTGACTGTTCACTGATTTTTAGAAAAAAAAAAAGAGGACACAAATGATGAGCCAACACATTTCTTAAGAGATTTTTAAAAGGAGAAAGCAATAAAGTAGGAACTTTTTGTTTTTTTTTACAAGACCCCATGAGTAATAGACCCGTAATTCACAAATGGCACCTTTTTTAATGAGTTATATTTAGGTGCATTCTATGATTGACATAAAACAGAAAGCTTTCAGAATTACGGAAGATTTATTTTTGTTCTTTTTACTTTAAGTCTGTTTCAATTCATTCTGACCTATCTTTTCCTGGAGTTATATACTTATTGATTTGGACTGAGTGTTTTTTTTGGCAAGATGATCTTATTGTGGGAAGAGATTTCAAATACTGTACCAGAATTTGTCACAATATTTTTCTCTTTGTATTGCTAACAGAATAAACATTATATTAGAAGTTGACTCCTAATAGAATTAAAATAACTGGGTTGTAGCATAGTTCATCTAATACCACGATACAAACATAATACTATAATAGCATATTTGTTTTAAAATAAGATATAATACCCTCCATTTATTTTTCATGCTTTCTAGAATTAATGTTTCTAAAACCAATTTCCTAACTTTATGTATTTATACATTTGTATTTTTAATAATTATTTCATAATTAATACCCAACTTGTTGAAAAGCATTCTCATTTCTGCTTACCTGTTTTATTCTGTCCTTTAAATTTTCAATTTGAGCTCTGGAATTTAATTACCTGACTTTAATGCTTTAAATTCTTTTAAGAACACAGACGACAAAGAACACGTAGTAGCATTGGATATCACGCAGTATTCAGGAGAATTCTCAGAATGAATACAAATACCTAATTAGCTCCTCTATGTGAAATGTTATGCTGTTGAAATATGTTTTCATTCTTGTCGTTTTAAGCTCTTTCCAATGAAGTTAGACATTGTAGTCAGAGCAATGTCGAAATATGTATCATCTACTTTTGAGATTCAGTTTTACATAATAGGCAGATGACTAGCTAGTCCAAATTAACAGGGCTTGATATTTTAGGAAAAGATTTTTATTTATACAAATGTGGCTTCATTAAACAACTTGTATATTTTTCTGAAGGAATCTAAGAGCATTATCCCTTTGAAGACTGAATACATAGTCTTGTAATGTCTGATAAGCAGCACTGATTGTGAAGACTTGTGAGCCTTATTTTTTATTATTATTACATTTTTTACTAGATATATTCCTTAATTACATTTCAAATGTTGTCCCCTTTCCTGCTTTCCCCTCAAAAATCTCCTAGTCCACCCTGACTTCCCCTACTCACCAATCCACCCACTCCCACTTCCCTGTCCTGGCATTCCCCTATACTGGGGCATCTAGCCTTCTCAGGACCAAGGGTCAGTCCTCAGTTTGATGTCCAACAAGGACATCCTCTTCTGTATATGCATCTGGAGCCATGGGTCCCTCCATGTGTACTCTTTGGTTGGTGGTTTAGGCCCTGAGAGCTCTGAAGGTACTAGAGGGTTGATATTGTTGTTCCTCCTATGGCGATGCAAACCCATTCAGCTCCTTGGGTCCTTTCTCTAGCTCCTTTATTGGGGCCCTGTGCTCACTTCAATGGCTGAGAGTTGGCTGAGAATGTCCCCCTCTGTATTTGTCATGCACTGACAGAACCTTCCAGGTGACAGCTATATCAGGATCCTGTCAGCAAGTACTTGTTGGCATTCACTATAGAGTCTGGGTTTGGTAACTGTATTTGGGATGGATCTCTAGGTGGGGCAGTCTCTGGATATTCTTTCCCTCAGTCTCTGCTCTACACTTTGTCTCTGTATCTCCTCCTGTGGGTATTTCATTCGCCCTTCTGAGAAAAAAACGAACTATTCATACTTTGTTCTTCCTTCTCCTTGAGATTCATTTGGTCTGTGAATTGTATCTTGGGTATTCCAAGCTTCTGGGATAATATACACTTGTAAGTGAGAGCATACAATGTGTGTGCTTTTGTGATTGGGTTACCTCACTCAGGATTTTATTTTCTACTTCCATCCATTTGCCTAAGAATTTCATGAATTCATTGTTTTTAATAGCTGAGTAGTATTCCATTGTGTAAATGTACCACATTTTCTGTATCCATTCCACTCTTGAGGGACATCTGGGTCCTTACAGGTTTTGACTATTATAAATAAGGCTGCTATGAATATAGTGGCGCATGTTTCCTTATTACATGCTGGAGAATCATCTGGTATATACCCAGGAGTGTTATAGCAGGGTCCTCCAGTAGTGTTATGCCCAATTTTCTGAGGAACTGGCAAACTGATTTCAAGAATGGTTGTACCAACTTGCAATCCCACCAGGAGTGGAGGAATGTTCCTCTCTCTCCACATCCTCAAGAGCAGTCATTCTGACTCCTGTGAGGTGAAATCTCAGCGTTTTTTGATTTGCATTTTCCTAATGACTAAGGATTTGAACATTTCTCTGTACCCCGTTTTTTTTCTTTTTCTTTTTTATTGAATATAATCTTCATTTACATTTCAAATGCTAAAACTTTTCCCGGTTTCCCCCCTCCCCAAAAACACCCAACACCTCCTCCCACAACCTGCCTTCAAGTATATGCTCCGGCATCAGTCCCACTCCCATCTCCCCTCCTCCTCAATTTCCCTTTGTTGGGACATCTATTGAGCCTTCACCGAAACAAGGACCACTCTTCCCACTGATGCCCAATAAGGCTTTCCTCTGCCGACATCATTGTTCTTCCCATAGGGCTGTAAACCCCTTCAGCTCCTCCAGACTGCCTTCCAGCTCCTCCGTTGAGGACCCCACTCCTAGTCCAATGATTGGCAGCTAGCTTCTTCCTCTGTATGTGTAAGGCTCTGGCAGAGCCCCTTCAGAGACAACCATGACATGCTCCTTTTGGTATGCACTTCTAGTCATCCATAATAATGTAGGGGTTTGATCTACAGGATGAATCCCAAGTATGACAACCTATGAATGGCCTTTCCTTCAGTCTCTGCTCCACCTTTTGTCTCCATAATTGCCCCTGTGAGTATTTTGTTCCCTTCCTCAGAGGACCTAAACACCCCTGCTTTAGACCTCCTTCTTCATGAACTTCCTGTGGTCTGTGAACTGTAACTTGTTTATTTTGAGAAGATGTTCCAACATGTAATAAGGACACAAACTCCACTATGTTCATAGCAGCCTTACTTATAATAGCCAGAAGCTGGAAAGAATTCAGATGTCCTTCAACAGAGGAATAGATACAGAAATTGTAGTATATATACACAATGGAGTACTGTTCAGCTATTAAAAACAATGAATTCTTGAAATTCTTAGGCAAATGATGGGACTCAAAAATGTCATACTGAAAGAGGTAACACAATCACAAAAGAACACACATGGTATGCACTCACTCATAAGTGGATGTTAGCCCAAATGTAGCACATTTTTAATAGGGTTATTACGTATTCTGGAGTCTAACTTCTTGAGTTCTTTGTATATATTGGATATTAGCCCTCTGTCAGATGTAGGGTTGGTAAACATCTTTTCCAAATGGGTTGGTTGCCATTTTGTCCTATTGACAGTGTCCTTTGCCTTACAGAAGCTTGACAATCTTATAAGGTCCCATTTGTCAATTCTTGATCTTAGAACATAAGCTATTGGTGTTCTGTTCAGGAAATTTTCCCCTGTGCCCATGTGTTCAAGGCTCTTCCCTAGTTTCCTTTCTATTAGTTTCATTGTGTCTGGTTTTATGTGGAGGTCCTTGATCCACTTGGACTTGTTTTGTACACGGAGATAAGAATCGATTGAGTTACATTCTTCTGCATGCTAACCACAAGTTGACCCAGCATACATTGTTGAAAAGGTTATCTTTCAGAGTGCACTCCGCCATCTTTGCTCCAGTGGCCGGGAAGCTGGGATTGCCAGGCTCGGAGACAGACAGGCATAATATCTCTTGGGTCTCGGGCTGCTTGTGTGTATGCTGCTCCCAAGAGTTGGGCGGATCTGCAGTAACCAGTGCGCCAGCTCTGCTGTGGGAATTCTGCCTGGCAGAGGGACCCCCTCACTGGGCGGGAGCCTACCAGCTTCCCTTCTGCGACCTCTGTTCTGGTAGACTGCACTGAAGAGACAGGTACCCAGGTTCTTCCCAATATAACATCGCTTGGGACACGGCCTGTTGGGGCTTCCGTCTGCTCCCAAGAACGGGACAGCACTGTGGTCGTCTGGGCGCCAGATCTGCAGTAGGCCATCGCCTCTGCATGGTGACCAGCGCCACCGAGAGAGTGCAGAGTGCACTTTGCCATCTTTGCTCCAGTGGCCTGGAAATTGGGACTGCCAGCCTCGGAGACAGACAGGCATAATATCGCTTGGGTCTCCGGCGGCTTGTGTGTACGCTGCTCCCAAGAGCTGGGCAGACATGCAGTAACCAGTATGCCAGCTCTGCTGTGGGACTTCTGCCTGGCAGAGGAATGCCCCCTCCACCCCACTCTGGGAGAGATCACACACCCCTGCACAGGGCAGGAGCCTACCAGCCTCTCTTTGGTGACCTCTGCTCCAGGAATCCACTACGCTGAGCCTTTGGATGTGCAAGGACACCCCAATATAACATCACTTGGGGCAAGGCACATCAGGGCTCCAAAGACACTCAGGAGCAGGGCAGGCCCCAGAAATCTGTGCCAGGGGAATCCTGGTAATCCAGGGGGGCCAGAAATAGCTTTGCAGCCTCACAGGAGGTCCAACCAACAGTCAGTGACAGTAGGACCAACTAACATCAGAGGTAACCAGATGGCAAAAGGCAAACGTAGGAACGTTACTAACAGAAATCAAAGCAATATGGCACCATCCGAACCCAACTCTCCAACAGCAGCAAGTCCTGGATACCCCACCACACCCGAAAGACAAGATCTGGATTTGAAATCACTTCTCATGATGCTATTAGAGGATCACAAGAAGGACACAAATAAATCTAATAAAGAATTACAGGAGACCATGAATCAACAGTTAGAAGCCCTTACAAAGGAAACATAAAACTCGCTTCGAGAAATGCAGGAGAACATGGATCAAAAGATGGAGGCCCACAAGGAGACAACACAAAAATCGCTTAAAGAAATGAATCAACGGGTAGATCCACTCACAAAGGAATCACAAAAATTGCATAAAGAAATGCAGAAGAATATGGGTCAACAGACGGATGCCCATAGGGAGGCAACACAAAAATTGCTTAAAGAAATGAATCAACGGATAGATGCCCTTACAAAGGAAATACAAGAACTGCTGAAAGAAATTCAGGAGATGATGGATCAACAGATGGAATCCCATGAGGAGGAAACACAAAATTGCTCAGAGAAATGCAGGAGAACGTGGGTCAACAGGCAGAAATCCTGAAAGAGGTAATGCAAAAATACCTTAAAGAAATACAGGAAAATACAAACAAACAAGTGAAGGATCTCAGCAAATCCATCCAGGAACTAAAAAAGGAAGTAGAAACAACTAAGAAATCACAAAGGGAGACATCTTTGGAGATAGAAAACCTTGGGAAGAAATCAGGAGTCATAGATGCAAACATAAACAATAGAATACAAGAGATGGAAGAAAGAATCTCAGGTGCTGAAGATTCCATAGAAAGCATCGACTCAACAGTCAAAGAAAATGCTAAATGCAAAAAACGTGTAACCCAAAACATGCAGGAAATCCAGGACACAATGAGAAGACCAAACCTAAGGATTATAGGTATAGATGAGAGTGAAGATTTGCAACTTAAAGGGCCAGTAAACATCTTCAACAAAATTATGGAGAAAAACTTCCCTAACCTAAAGAGCGAAATGCTGATGAATGTACAAGAAGCCTACAGAACTCAAAACAGACTGGACCAGAACAGAAATACCTCACTTCACATAATAATCAAAACACCAAATGTTCTAAAAAAAGAAAGAATATTAAAAGCAGTAAGAGAAAAGGGCCAAGTAACATACAAAGGAAGACCTATTTGAATCATATCAGACTTCTCACCAGAGACTATGAAAGCCAGAAGATCCTGGGCAGATCTCATGCAGATGCTAAGAGAGCACAAATGCCAGTCTAGACTACTATACCCAGCAAAACTCTCAATCACCATAGATGGAGAGACCAAGATATTCCATGATAAAACCAAATTTTCACAATATCTTTCCGCAAATCCAGCCCTGCAATGGATAATAGGTGGAAACCGCCAATACAGGGAGAGAAAAAACACCCTGGAAAAAATGAGATAATAACCTTCTTGAATCAAACCCAAAAGTAGATAACCACTCAAACATAAAGATAGCGTCAAGAATGGCAGGTGGCAATAATCACTATGCCTTAATCTCTCTTAATATCAGTGGTCTCAATTCCCCAATAAAAAGACATAAACCAGCAGACTGGATACGTAAACAGGACCCAGCATTTTGCTTCATGCAGGAAATGCACCTCAGTGTCAAAGACAAACACTACCTCAGAGTAAAATGCTGGAAAACAATTTTACAAGCAAATGGCCCCAAGAAACGAGCCGGAGTAGCCATCCTAATATCAGATAAAATTGATTTTCAACCTAAAGTCATCATAAAAGACACAGAAGGACACTACATACTGATCAAGGGAAAAATCCACCAAGAAGAACTCTCAATTCTGAATATCTATGCTCCAAATGCAAGGGTACCCTCATTCGTAAAAGAAACTTTACTAAAGCTCAAAGCACACATCGCACCTCACACAATAATAGTGGGTGACTTCAACACCCTGCTCTCTGAAATGGATCGTTCAGGAAAGCAAAAACTAAACAAGGACACAGTGAATCTAATTGAAGCCTTAGACCAAATGAAACTAACCGATATATATATATATATATATATATAAAATTTCATCCTAGAGCTAAAGAATACACCTTCTTCTCAGCTCCTCATGGTACCTTGTACAAAATTGACCATATAATTGGTCACAAATCAGACCTCAACAGATATAAGAAGATAGAACTACTCCCATGCCTAACATCAGATCACAATGGAATAAGGGTGGTCTTCAATGGCAACAAAAACAACAGAAAACCCACATACACATGGAGGCTGAACAATGCTCTACTCAATGATAACTTGGTCAAGGTGGAAATAAAGAAAGAAATCAAAGACTTTTTGAAAGTTAATGAAAATGAAGGCACAACATACCCTAATATATGGGACACAATGAAAGCAGTGCTAAGAGGAAAATTCATAGCCCTGAGTGCCACCAAAAAGAAACGGGAGATAGCATACACTAACAGCTTAATGGCACACCTGAAAGCCCTGGAACAAAAAGAAGCAAATACACCAAAGAGGAGTAGAAGGCAGGAAATCATCAAACTCAGGGCTGAAATCAATCAAGTAGAAACAAATAAAACCATACAAAGAATCAACACAACGAGGAGTTGGTTCTTTGAGAAAATCAACAAGATAGATAAGCCCTTAGCCAGACTAACCAGAGGGCACAGAGATAGTATCCAAATTAATAAAATCAGAAACGAAAAGGGAGAGATAACAACAGAAACTGAGGAAAATCAAAAAATCATCAGATCCTACTACGAAAACCTGTATTCAACACAACTAGAAAATTTCGAGGAAATGGACAATTTCCTTGACAGATACCAAATACCAAAATTAAATCAGGATCAAATAGACCATCTAAACCGTCCTATAACCACTGAAGAAATAGAAGTTGTCAATGGAAATCTTCCAACCAAAAAAAGCACAGGTCCAGACCTTCAAAGAAGACCTAACACCAATGCTCTTCAAACTGTTCCACAAAATAGAAACAGAAGGAACACTACCCAACTCGTTCTATGAAACCACAATTACACTAATACCAAAAGCACAAAAAGATCCGAAGAAGAAAGAGAATCTCAGGACATTCTCTCTTATGAATATCGATGCAAAAATACTGAATAAAATTCTTGCCAACCGAATCCAAGAACACTTCAAAACGATCATTCACTATGATCAAGTAGGCTTCATCCCAGGGATGCAGGGATGGTTCAATATAAGGAAATCCATCAATGTAATCCACTATATAAACAATTTCAAAGAAAAAACCACATGATCATCTCATTAGATGCTGAGAAAGCATTTGACAAATTCAGCATCCTTTCATGCTAAAGGTCTTGGAAAGATCAGGAATTCGAGGCACATATCTAAACATAGTAAAAACAATTTACAGCAAACCGGTAGCCAGCATCAATCTAAACGGAGAGAAACTTGAAGCAATCCCACTATAATAAGGGACTAGACAAGGCTGCCCTCTCTCTCCATATCTTTTCAATATAGTACTTGAAGTTCTAGCTAGAGCAATTAGACAACAAAAAGAGTTCAAATGGATACAAATTGGAAAGGAAGAAGTCAAACTATCACTATTTGAAGACGATATGATAGTATACTTAAGTGACCCAAAGAACTCCACCAGAGAACTCCTACAGCTGATAAACAACTTCAGCAAAGTGGCTGGATATAAAATCAACTCAAGCAAGTCAGTAGCCTTCCTATACTCAAAGGACAAGCAGGTTGAGAAAGAAGTAAGCGAAATGATACCCTTCACGATAGCCACAAACCATATAAAGTATCTTGGCGTGACTAACCAAACAAGTGAAAGATCTGTATGATAAGAACTTCAAGTCTCTGAAGAAAGAAATTTTAGAAGACCTCAGAAGATGGAAAAATCTGCCATGCTCATGGATTGGCAGGAATAATATAGTAAAAATGACCATCTTACCAAAAGTAATATACAGATTCAATGCAATCTCCATCAAAAGCCCAACTCAATTCTTCATAGAGTTAGAAAGAGCAATTCAAAAATTCATCTGAAATAAGAGAAAACCCAGAATAACTAAAACTATTCTCAAGAGTAAAAGAACCTCTGGGGGAATCAGTATCCCGGACCTCAAGCTGTACTACAGAGCAATAGTGTCAAAAACCGCATGGTATTGGTATAGTGACAGGCATGTAGATCAATGGAACAGAATTGAAGACCCAGAAATGAATCCACACTCCTATGGTCACTTGATCTTTGACAAAGGAGCTAAAACCATCCAGTGGAAAAATGCTGCTGGCTCAACAGGAGGTCAACATGCAGAAGAATGCAAATTGATCCATTCTTATCTCCTTGCACTAAGCTCAATTCCAAGTGGATCAAGGACCTCCACATAAAACCAGACACACTGAAACTAATAGAAAGGAAACTAGGGAAGAACCTTGAACATATGGGCACAGGGGAGAATTTCCTGAACAGAACTCCAATAGCTTATGCTCTAACATCAAGAATAGACAAATGGGACCTCATTAAATTACAAAGCTTTTGCAAGGCAAAAGACACTGTCAAAAAGACAAAGCAGCAACCAACTAACTGGGAAATAATCTTTACCAACCCTACATCCGACAGAGGGCTAATATCCAATATATAAAAGAACTCAAGAAGTTAAACTCCAGAGAGGCAAGTAACCCTATTAAAAATGGGGTACAGAGCTAAACAAAGAGTTCTCACCTGAAGAATATCTAATGGCTGAGAAGCACCTAAAGAGATGTTCATCATCCTTAGTCATTAGGGAAATGCAAATCAAAACAACCCTGAGATTCCATCTCACACCAGTCAGGATGGCTAAGATCAAAAACACAGGAGACAGCAGTTGTTGGCGAGGATGTGGAGAAGGAGGAACACTCCTCCACGGCTGGTGGAATTGCAAGCTTGTACAACCACTCTGGAAAGCAGTCTGGCGGTTCCTCAGAAAACTAGACATGTAGATCAATGGAACAGAATTGAAGACCCAGAAATGAATCCACACTCCTATGGTCACTTGATCTTTGACAAAGGAGCTAAAACCATCCAGTGGAAAAAAGATAGCCTTTTCAACAAATGGTGCTGGCTCAGCTGGAGGTCAACATGCAGAAGAATGCAAATTGACCCATCCTTATCTCCTTGCACTAAGCTCAATTCTAAGTGGATCAAAGATCTCCACATAAAACCAGACACACTGAAACTAATAGAAGGGAAACTAGGGAAGAACCTTGAACATATGGGCACAGGGGAGAATTTCCTGAACAGAACTCCAATAGCTTATACTCTAAGATCAAGAATAGACAAATGGGACCTCATTAAATTACAAAGTTTTTGCAAGGCAAAAGACACCGTCAAAAAGACAAAGCGGCAACCAACTAACTGGGAAATGATCTTTACCAACCTTACATCCGACAGAGGGCTAATATCCAAGATATACAAAGAACTCAAGAAGTTAAACTCCAGAGAGGCAAGTAACCCTATTAAAAAATGGGGTACAGAGCTACACAAAGAGTTCTCACCTGAAGAATATCTAATGGCTGAGAAGCACCTAAAGAGATGTTCATCATCCTTAGTCATTAGGGAAATGCAAATCAAAACAACCCTGAGATTCCATCTCACACCAGTCAGGATGGCTAAGATCAAAAACACAGGAGACAGCAGTTGTTGGCGAGGATGTGGAGAAAGAGGAACACTCCTCCACTGCTGGTGGAATTGCAGGCTGGTACAACCACTCTGGAAAGCAGTCTGGCGGCTCCTCAGAAAACTGGGCATGACACTTCCGGAGGATCCGGCTATACCACTCCTGGGCATATACCCAGAGACTTTACCTGCATGCAATAAGGACACATGCTCCACTATATTCATAGCAGCCTTATTTATAATAGCCAGAAGCTGGAAAGAACCCAGATGTCCCTCAACGGAGGAATGGATTCAGAAGATGTGGTATATTTACACAATGGAATACTACTCTGCAATTAAAAACAATGAATTCACGAAATTCCTAGGCAAATGGTCAGAACTTGAAAATATCATCCTTAGTGAGGTAACCCAATCACAAAAGATCACACATGGTATGAAGTCACTGATAAGGGGATATTGACCCAGAATCTCAGAATACCCTAGACTCAATCAGCATATCAATAGATTTCTAAAAAGATGGAAGGAGAGACCCCTGGTCCTGGAAAGACTGGATGTAGGGGAACGCCAGGACAGAGTAATGAGAGGGGGTTGAACGGAGAAAAGAGGGAGGGAAGGGGGCTTATGGGACTTTCGGGGAGGGAGGAAACGGGAAAGGGGAAGTGATTTGGAATGTAAATTAAAAAAATAAATTAAATTAAAAAAAAAAAAAAACTGGGCATGTCACTCCTGGAGGATCCGGCTATCCCACTCCTGGGCATATACCCAGAGGCTTTACCTGCATGCAATAAGGACACATGCTCCACTATGTTCATAGCAGCCTTATTTATAATAGCCAGAAGCTGGAAAGAACCCAGATGTCCCTCAAAGGAGGAATGGATTCAGAAGGTGTGGTATATCTACACAATGGAATACTACTCTGCAATTAAAAACAATGAATTCACGAAATTCCTAGGCAAATTATCAGAACTTGAAAATATCATCCTTAGTGAGGTAACCCAATCACAAAAGAACACACATGGTATGCAGTCACTGATAAGGGGATATTAACCCAGAATCTGGGAATACCCTAGACACAATTCGCATATCAATAGATTTCTAAGAAAATGGAAGGAGAAACCCCTGGTCCTGGAAAGACTGGATGTAGGGGAACGTCAGGACAGAGAAATGAGAGGGGGTTGAATGGAGAAAAGAGTGAGGGAAGGGGGCTTATGGGACTTTCGGGGAGGTAGGAAACGGGAAAGGGGAAATGATTTGGAATGTAAATAAAAAAAAAACTTAGAAAATAAAAAAAAAAAAAAAGAAAAGGCTTTCTTTTCTCCACTGGATAATTTTAGCTCTTTTGTTAAATATCAAATGACCATAGGTGTGTGGGTTCATTTCTGGGTCTTCAATTCTAATCCATTGATCTACCTGCCTGTCACTGTCCCAATACCATGCAGGTTTTTTTTATCACTATTGCTCTGTACTACCGTTTGAGGTTTGGGATGCTGATACCCAAAGAATTTTTTTTATTGTTGAGAATATTTTTTGCTATCCTGGGTTTTTTGATATTCCAGATGAATTTGGGAATTGATCTTTCCATCTCTATGAAGAATTGAGCTGGAACTTTGAGGGGGATTTCATTGAGTCTATAGATTGCTTTTTGCAAGATGGCCATTTTTACTATATTAATCCTGCCAATCCTTGAGCATGTGAGATGTTTCCATTATCTGAGGTCTTCAATTTCTTTCTTTAGAGACTTGAAGTTCTTGTCTTATAGATCTTTCACTTGTTTGATTACAGTCCCCCAAGTAACTTTGTATTGTTTGTGACTATTGTTAAAGGTGTCATTTCCCTATTTCCTTTCTCAGCCTGATTATCCTTTGAGTAGAGGAAGGCTACTGATTTGTTTGAGTTAATTTTATATCCGGCTACTTTGCTGAATTTGTTTATCAGTTGTAGGAGTTCTCTGGTGGAGTTTTTAGGTTCGCTTAAGTATACTATCACATCAGATGCAAATAGAGATCCTTTGACTTTTTCCTTTCCAATTTTTATCCCCTTGTCCTCCTTTTATTGTCTAATTGCTCTAGCTAGAACTTCAAGTACTATATTGAATAGATATGGAGAGAGAGGACAGCCTTGTCTAGTCCCTGTTTTTAGCGGGATTGCTTTGAGTTTCTCTCCATTTAGTTTGATGTTGGCTACTGGTTTGCTGTATATTACCTTTATTAGATTTAGATATGAACTTTTAATTCCTGATCTTTCCAAGTTTTTTAACATGAAAGGATGCTGAATTTTGTCAAATGCTTTTTCAGCATCTAGTGAAATGACCATGTGTTTTTATTCTTTGAGTTTGTTTATGTAGTGGATAACATTGATGCATATCTGTATATTGAACAACCCCTGCATCCCTGGGATGAAGCCTTCTTGATCATGATGAATGATCCTTTTGATGTGTTCTTGAATTCAGTTGGCAAGAATTTTATTGAGTATTTTTACATCAATATTCATAAGAGAAATTGGTCTGAATTTTCTTTCTTTGTTGGATCTTTGTGTTATTTTGATATCAGCATAATTGTGGCTTCATAGAATAAGTTGGGTAGTGTTGCTTTTGCTTCTTTTTTGGAATAGTTTGAAGAGTATTGGTGTTAGGACTTCTTTGAATGTATGATAGAATTCTGCCCTGAAACCATCTGGTCCAGTGCTTTATTTTTGGTTAGGAAACTTTCAAAGACTCCTTCTATTTCTTTAGGGGTTATGGGAATGTTTAGATGATCTATCTGGCCCTGATTTAACGTTGGTGTTTGGTATCTATCTAGAAAATTGTCCAATTCATCCAGATTTTCCAGTTGTGTTGAGTATAGGCTTTTGTAGAAGAATCTGATGATTTTTTTTGAAGTTCCTCAGTTTCTGTTGTTATATCTCCCTATTCATTTCTGATTTTGTTAATTTAGATACTATCTCTGTACCCTCTGGTTAGTCTGGTTAAGGGTTTATCTATCTTTTTGATTTTATCAAAGAACCAACTCCTGGTTTTGCTGATTCTTTGTATAGTTATATTTGTTTCTAAAGTCTTTGATTTCTTGCCTTATTTCTTCTTTGACCAAGGTATCATTGAGTAGAGCATTGTTCAGCTTCAATGTGTATGTCAGCTTTCTGTTGTTTTAGTTGCTATTGAAGAACAGTCTTAATCAGTAGTGATCTGATAAGAGGCATGGGATTCTTTCAATCTTCTTATATCTGTTGAGGTCTGCTTTGAGATCAATTACATTATCGACTTATAAACTTTAATACGTTCTTGTATGAGTTTTCTTTTGGTCCATTTTGATTTCTTGTACCTTAAATTGCATCATAATAATCTTTTTCTTTATTCCTATATGTCTCTATTTAAAATTAGTGCTTCATTTTCTGTGCCACATAAATCAACTGAAGTGAAGGAGTTAGAGCTATTCAGAGTGGAGTCTATGTCCTTGATGAATACTTGGTTTCATTAGGAATACAGGTAGATCTATTCTACGATTGTGCTTGATGTGTGATTTGTCCTCCTTTCTATAATTTACCAATAAAATTATGTAGCACTCCATTTTTCTTGCCTAATAATAAAACAAGGGAGAGAAAGAGAGAGAGAGAGAGAGAGAGAGAGAGAGAGAGAGAGAGAGAGAGAGAGAGAGAGAGTTTTGGAGTCCACTGTTTGGGCTTTTTCTTATGGAGAAAATTCCCTGTTATGAATCAAAAAAGAAAATCAAAGGAGCTATTTTTTTATAGTTAAGTTTATTCCTGGGATAATTATGAGAAGGATGTGAAATGAAAATTAAAATAATGATAAAACTGTCAGGGAAAAGAGTACAACACAATGTTCTGTTTAGGAAAAATGAAAGAAAATTGGAGTAAGAGAGTGATGTGTTTAATATTAAATTCAGCTTTTATTATTTCCATACAAAAGGCAGAAGTATTTTTTGTGGTCCATGCCTTCTCAAAAATGAAGCACTTACTATTTATGCTTGAAGATTTTGTCTCTATCCAAAAATAAAAATGTTTGAAATTGATCTTCCTATGTTCATAATGGCTTTATCCCTGATAGCCAGAAACTATAAACAACCTTGATTCCCTTCAACAGAAGAATCAATAAAGAAAATGTGGTAAATTTACACAATGAAGTGTTACTTAGCTGTTAGGAAACAAGTAACATGAAAATTTCAAGAGATAGGCAACTCAGACCTAGAAAGATCAAAACAATATATATTCAGTTAGGAATGGATAGTAGATGTTAAATAGAGTATAATCACATTATAATCCATACATCCAGAGAAGGCAGTTAAATAAAAGGGGTTTCAGGAGGAACTCATGGAACTCCTTGAGAGGGGGAAATTGAGCCAACTTTGTTAGTGGACAGGATGAATGGTGATGGAAGCAGGGTGCATCAGATGGGGGTAGGAGGGATGAAGGAAGAGAATACAGGTAGAGACCAATTATAAAGCTGGGCATTTAGAGTATGATGTATGATTGTAGGAACCAGAGGGGCCAAGGACAATGGAAGGACTCTAGCCTTCAGAGTCTACTAAGCAACAATCATAAGGTCTCACAGAGACTGAAGCAGTAATCACAGATTTTGCATGGCTCTGTACCAAGCCCACTGCATACATGTTCTGGTTCTTTAGCTTTGGTGTTTTGTTGGATTTCTTTTTTTTTTTTTTATGGAGAGAGAGGGCAGCCTTGTCTAGTCCCTGATTTTAGTGGGATTGCTTCAAGTTTCTCTCCATTTAGATTGATGCTGGCTACCGGTTTGCTGTAAATTGCTTTTACTATGTTTAGATATGGGCCTTGAATTCCTGATCTTTCCAAGATCTTTAGCATGAAAGGATGCTGAATTTTGTCAAATGCTTTCTCAGCATCTAATGAGATGACCATGTGGTTTTTTTCTTTGAGATTGTTTATGTAGTGGATTACATTGATGGATTTTCTTATATTGGACCATCCCTGCATCCCTGGGATGAAGCCTACTTGATCGTGGTGAATGATCGTTTTGGTGTGTTCTTGGATTCGGTAGGCAAGAATTTTATTGAGTATTTTTGCATCGATATTCATAAGAGAGATTGCCCTGAGATTCTCTTTCTTTGTCGGATCTTTGTGTGCTTTTGGTATTAGTGTAATTGTGGCTTCATAGAACGAGTTGGGTAGTGTTCCTTCTGTTTCTATTTTGTGGAACAGTTTGAAGAGTATTGGTGTTAGGTCTTCTTTGATGGTCTGATAGAATTCTGCACTAAAACCATCTGGACCTGTGCTTTTTTTGGTTGGAAGACTTCCAATGACAACTTCTATTTCTTCAGGGGTTATAGGACTGTTTAGATGGTCTATTTGATCCTGACTTAATTTCGGTACTTGGTATCTGTCAAGGAAATTGTCCATTTCCTCAAGATGTTCTAGTTGTGTTGAATACAGGTTTTTGTAGTAGGATCTGATGATTTTTTGAATTTCCGCAGTTTCTGTTGTTATCTTTCCCTTTTCGTTTCTGATTTTATTAATTTGGATACTATCTCTGTGCCCTCTGGTTAGTCTGGCTAAGGGCTTATCTATATTGTTGATTTTCTCAAAGAACCAACTCCTCATTTTGTTGATTCTTTGTATGGTTTTATTTATTTCTACTTGATTGATTTCAGCCCTGAGTTTGATGATTTCCTGCCTTCTACTCCTCTTTGGTGTATTTGCTTCTTTTTGTTCCAGGGCTTTCAGGTGTGCCATTAACCTGTTATTGTATGCTGTCTCCCGTTTCTTTTTGGTGGCACTCAGTGCTATGAATTTTCCTCTTAGCACTGCTTTCATTGTGTCCCATAAATTAGGGTATGTTGTGCCTTCATTTTCATTAACTTTCAAAAAGTCTTTGATTTCTTTCTTTATTTCCACCTTGACCAAGTTATCATTGGGTAGAACATTGTTCAGCCTCCATGTGTACGTGGGTTTTCTTTTGTATTTGTTGCCATTGAAGACACCCTTATTCCATAGTGATCTGATAGGAGGCATGGGATTATTTCTATCTTCTTATATCTGTTGAGGTCTGATTTGTGACCAATTATATGGTCAATTTTGGAGAAGGTACCATGAGGAGCTGAGAAGAAGATGTATTCTTTAGCTCTAGGATGAAATGTTCTATATATATCAGTTAGTTCCATTTGGTCCAAGGCTTCAATTAGATTCACTGTGTCCCTGTTTACTTTCTGCTTTCCTGAACGATCCATTTCAGAGAGCGGGGTGTTGAAGTCATCCACTATTATTGTGTGCAGTGTGATGTGTGCTTTGAGTTTTAGTAAAGTTTCTTTTACGAATGAGGGTGCCCTTGCATTTGGAGCATAGATATTCAGAATTGAGAGTTCTTGATGGTGGATTTTTCCTTTGATCAGTATGTAGTGTCCTTCTGTGTCTTTTTTGATGACTTTAGATTGAAAATCAATTTAATCTGATTTTAGGATGGCTACTCCACCTCGTTTCTTGGGGCCATTTGCTTGTAAAATTGTTTTCCAGCCTTTTACTCTGAGGTAGTGTTTGTCTTTGACACTGAGGTGCGTTTCCTGCATGCAGCAAAATGCTGGGTCCTGTTTACATATCCAGTCTGCTAGTCTATGTCTTTTAATTGGGGAATTGAGAACATTGATATTAAGAGAGATTAAGGCGTAGTGGTTATTGCCATCTGCCATTCTTGACGCTATCTTTATGTTTGAGTGGTTATCTACTTTTGGGTTTGATTCAAGAAGGTTATTATCTCATTTTTTCCAGGGTGTTGTTTCTCTCCCTGTATTGGAGGTTTCCACCTATTATCCGTTGCAGGGCTGGATTTGTGGAAAGATATTGTGAAAATTTGGTTTTATCATGGAATATCTTGGTCTCTCCATCTATGTTGATTGAGAGTTTTGCTGGGTATAGTAGTCTAGGCTGGCATTTGTGCTGTCTTAGTGTCTGCATGAGATCTGCCCAGGATCTTCTGGCTTTCATAGTCTCTGGTGAGAAGTCTGATATGATTAAAATAGGTCTTCCTTTGTATGTTACTTGGCCCTTTTCTCTTACTGCTTTTAATATTCTTTCTTTTTTTAGAACATTTGGTGTTTTGATTATTATGTGAAGTGAGGTATTTCTGTTCTGGTCCAGTCTGTTTTGAGTTCTGTAGGCTTCTTGTACATTCATCAGCATTTTGCTCTTTAGGTTAGGGAAGTTTTTCTCCATAATTTTGTTGAAGATGTTTACTGGCCCTTTAAGTTGCAAATCTTCACTCTCATCTATACCTATAATCCTTAGGTTTGGTCTTCTCATTGTGTCCTGGATTTCCTGCATGTTTTGGGTTACACGTTTTTGGCATTTAGCATTTTCTTTGACTGTTGAGTCGATGCTTTCTATGGAATCTTCAGCACCTGAGATTCTTTCTTCCATCTCTTGTATTCTATTGTTTATGTTTGCATCTATGACTCCTGATTTCTTCCCAAGGTTTTCTATCTCCAAAGTTGTCTCCCTTTGTGATTTCTTAGTTGTTTCTACTTCCTTTTTTAGTTCCTGGATGGATTTGCTGAGATCCTTCACTTGTTTGTTTGTATTTTCCTGTATTTCTTTAAGGTATTTTTGCATTACCTCTTTCTCCTGCATTTCTCTGAGAGATTTTTGTGTTTCCTCCTCATGGGAATCCATCTGTTGATCCATTGTCTCCTGCATTTCTTTAAGCAGTTCTCGTGTTTCCTTTGTAAGGGCATCTAACTGTTGATTCATTTCTTTAAGCAATTTTTGTGTTGCCTCCTTATGGGCATCCATCTGTTGACCCATATTCTTCTGCATTTCTTTATGCAAATTTTGTGATTCCTTTGTGAGTGCATCTACCCTTTGATTCATCTCGTTAAGTGATTTTTAGGTTGTCTCCTTGTGGGCCTCCATCTTTTGATCCATGTTCTCCTGCATTTCTCTAAGCGATTTTTGTGTTTCCTTTGTAAGGGCTTCTAACCGTTGATTCGTAGTCTCCTGTAACTCTTTAAGAGATTTATTTGTGTCCTTCTTGTGATCCTCTAATAGCATCATGAGAAGTGATTTTAAATCCAGATCTTGTCTTTCGGGTGTGGTGGGGTATCCAGGACTTGCTGCTGTTGGAGAGTTGGGTTCGGATGGTCCCACATTACTTTGATTTCTGTTAGTAACATTCCTACATTTGCCTTTTGCCATCTGGATACCTCTGATGTTAGTTGGTCCTGCTGCCACTGGCTGTTGTTGGACCTCCTGTGAGCCTGCAAAGCTATTTCTGCCCCCCCTGGATTGCCAGGATTCCCCTGGCACCGATTTCTGGGGCCTGCCTGCTCCTGAGTGACTTTGGAGCCCTAATGTGCTTTGCCCCAAGTGATCTTAAATTGAGGAGGCCTTGCACATCCAAAGGCTCAGCCTAGTGGATTCCTGGAGCAGAGGTCGCCAAAGGGAGGCTGGTAGGCTCCTGCCCTGTGCAGGGGTGTGTGATCTCTCCTGTTTTGTTGGATTTCAAACAATGGGAGTAATATCTCTATGACTCTTTTACCTGCTCTTGGGACACTTTTTCTTCTATTGGCTTACCTCATCCAGTGGTGATGTAAGGGTTTTTATCTAGTCTTATTGTAGCTTTTAATGCTGAATATGGTTGATATCACCAAAAGGCTTCCTTTTTTTTTTCTAGAGGGAAAGAGAAAAGAAGGAGACCTGAGAAAGAGGGGTGGTGTGGGGAATATTGGGAGAAGGTCAGTGAGAGAAGTCTATGGTAGGGATATTTTTCTATGAAATAAAAATAAATTAAATTAAATTAAATTAAATTAAATAGTTCTATTATTATAAAAACTGTTTAAGTCACAAATTAAAATTTAGTTAGTACCAAATACGTTACTATTTTAAACTAAGTGTAACTTAAAGGAGGATGATACAAAATACTAAGTTTCAGCAGATTCTTCATCTAGAAAAAGAACTTAAATATTGTTTCAGATATGAGGGATTGTATCTACTCTTATTGCATCAAGAGGAAGGTTTAATAATTTTTATTTCCCTCATGCATATTATGAACTTGCCTTTTTCTCTAGGATGGACTATTTCATTTAAAGTAGGATAGCTATACTACATGTATAATAACAGCGATTGTAATCTATATCTCGTCCAATGACACATGTACATTAATTTTTAGAGAAGCGTAAACATGACTTCTATTTCTGGTAATCTCACTGGTAGAAAGAAATGTGTGTGATCTACTTTAGATTTTCTATAATAATTAAGTAGAAATACAAGAAAAACAATGATAGACTGGCAGAGTGAGTGGTGGAATGTCCACAGGGCCTCCACCCTACACAAAGAAAAATATGCAACTAAGCAAGTCTAAAAGTGAGGGAAAAAGTCCAATTCAGGGCAGATCATACCAACTGGTTATCCAATTAAATGGCCACCCCGAAAACATAAACACACACACACACACACACACACACACACACATTTGTATCTGTGGTGGTTTCAGTGGTTTGAATAAGTCTGGACCATACAAAGTGCTGCTATTAGGTGGTATGGCCTTATTAGATGAGGTATAGCCTTGTGTCACTGTGGCAGTTGGGGGTTGAGGTCTCCTCTTATGCTTAGGCTCCACACAGTGTGGAATGAGACCCTCTTCTTAGCTGCCTGAGGAAAGGAATTCTCTTCTGGATGCATTTGGATCAAGATATAGGATTCTCAGTTCCTTTTCCAGCATTGTGCCTTCCTAAATGCTGCCATGCTTCCTGGTATGATGATAATGAACTGAACATCTGAAAGTGTAAGATAGCCTCAATTAAATATTGTTTTTTATAAGAGTTGCCTTGGTGGAATTGCAAGTCTGTTTAATCACTGTGGAAATCAATCTAGTGGTTCCTCAGAATATTGGATATGGTACTACCTGAGGATCCAGCTATAGTACTCCTGGGCATGTTTCCAAAAGATGATCTAACATAAAACAAGGACATATTCTCCACTATGTTCACAGCAGCCTTATTTATAATATCCAGAAGCTAGAAACCACCGAGATGTCTATCAACAGAAGAATGGATACCGAAAATATGGTACATTTACACAGTGGAATACTACTCAGCTATTGAAAACACTGACTTCATGAAAGTCACATGCAAATGGATGGAACTAGAAAATAATCATCCTCAGTGAGTTAGCCCAATCATAAAAGAACACAAATGGTATGTACTCACTGATAAGAGAATATTAGGAAAAAAATTTCAGAATACCTTCAATAAACTCACAGACCTTATAGAGCTCAAGAAGAAAGAAGACCAAAGTGTGGATGCTTCAGTCCTACTTAGAAGGAGTAACAAAATAATCACAAGAGGTAGAGGGGGAGAGGAACCTGGGAGAGAGAAAGGAGAGAGAGGGGAAGGAGGTTAGGATCAGGTATGAGAGGGGAGAGGGGAGAGGGGAGAAAGAATTAGGGAGGGTCAGGAAATTGAATGGAGGTGTGTAGCAGTGAGGGATGGGAAACTGGAAGTAGCCACTAGAAAGTCCCAGATGCAAGGAAAGCAAGAGTCTCCCGGGACTTAACAGGGATGACATTTGCCAAAGTACCCCCAAAAGGAAGGAGAGAACCTGAAGAGACCATATCCAGATGCTAGACATGGCCCCTGTTTGAAGGATGTGACCACCCACCCATCTCAAAAATATTAACCCAGAATTGTTCCTGTCTAAATGAAATACAGGAAAAAAAAGTGGAGCTGAGAGACTGAAGGAAAGACCATCTGAGGCTGCCCCCACCTAAGGATTCATTCTGTCAGCAGATACCAAAACTAGACACTATTGCTGATGTCAAGAAACACTTGCTGACAGGAGCCTAATATAGCTGTCCTCTGAGAAGCTCTGCCAGAGCCTGATCAATGCAGATGTTGTTGCTCATAGCCAGCCATCAGACTGAGCATGGGAACCCCAATGAAGGAATTAGGAGAAGGACTAGAGGAGCCGAAAGGGTTTGCAACCCCACAGGAAGAATGGCAATATCAACCTACCAGACCCCCCAAAGCTCCCAGGGACTAAACCACCAATGAGTATTCATGGAGGGAGGGATCTATGTCTCCAGCTGCACATGTAGCAGAAAATTGCCTTATCTAGCATCAATGGGAGAGGAGGCCCTAGGTCCTGTGGTGGCTTGGTGCCCCAGTGTAGGAGAATGCTAGGGCAGTGAGAGGGGAGTGGTTTAGTCAGTGTGGGAACACACTCATAGAAGTAGGGGGAGGGGCACTGAATAGGGGGATTATGGAGGGGAAGCCGAGAAAGGGGATAACATTTGAAATGTAAATAAATAAATAAATAAATAAATAAATAAACAGTAGAGAAGATGCTCTCAAGGTTTTATTCATTTTATTAAAAAATTTGTAAATAGCATGTTTAATTTACTTCATAAATGGACATTTATTTAATTAGTATCAATATAATCTAAAACAACAAAAAAAAGAGTTGCCTTGGCCATGGTGTCTCCTCATAGCAATGGAAACTCTAAGACAACAACTAACATTATACAGACTACATAGTTTTTATGTACATATACATACATGAACACATACATGTACATGCTTATGAAGCAAATAGAAGTCAGACATCTGTAAATTAAATGCAACAGGTTGTGCACTTGCTCCATTAAAATTTATTCTGCTCTCTGACAAAATCAAATGTAGAAAAATTTAGAATGGTCTTTCAATTTTTTTCTTTGCCTTTATTTCATTAGCATAGATTTTTAAAAGATGCACACACACACACACATATGCAAACACATCACAAAATAACAATTATTATTTTGATAATACTATAGAATTAGTTTTTGGAGAAGAGTTCTTAGTGTTTCCTTAAGGTGTAGTAAGGTTAGGAAGAAATCGTTGGTGTAGCATTTAGTGTCAGTCATAAGACAGGGCTCTGCCTCTGCAGCTTTTAGTCCCTGCTCGACACTGCCTTTATCTTGAAACAAAGCAAACAAATCCTGTTCTGCTCATCTTGAAACCACTACTATAATGAATGATTCTCTTTCATTATCAATTCATAAAATAGGTTCATTTTCTAAATTTATATTCTTTTTCTCTAATCTTCAAGTTCTTTATTATAAAAACATTTATGATAAACAAATACCAACAAAAACTATAAGATGACCACAAGTTAATTTGACTCTATCTAAATATCTATGGTGTGTGTGTTTGTGTGTGTTTATGTGCATGGCATAAATATTTTACAGGAATACAAAGAATAGTGTGGTCTTAAGTAAATACATTTTATTGTTAATGTCAACTTTAGTTATTATTATAAATTATAATATAATAAAGATTATTACTGATTTTTCAGTACAATATATACAAAGTAGAAAATATAATATATATCTATATGTATATATATATATATATATGTATATCTTCATGGTTGAGTAATTTGATTCTCGAAGTGGTTTACTTAAAACATAATACTCTATTTCTATGAGACATTTTGTTTTTCTCCTTAGTTTCATCTTTCATGAAATTAATGATTAGCTCTAATTTACTCTCATAGATGTCATTCTTTTAAAAAATATAATTTACTTTCATCATAGACACACTTCCTTCACTATAGCAAAATGATTAGTAAATTAACAAAAGGATTAAATTTCTCATAACAACACCATCAGTTTCTGGAGGGTTTATTTATTTATTTATTTATTTATTTTGCAGTCTGAGAGCAATCTGAAGACAAAGCCCACACAATGCATTGAACATGGAGAAGTTGAGTTGCTGCCTGTATAGAGCCTCCACCTAACTTTGATATGGGAGTACTCTGCTTTCTCAAAAGATATGTAAGCAGCATCTTACCCACAAAAGCTTTGACTTATAATTTGTCCTGCCTGCAAGATATGCTAGGATAATGTTAATGCAGACCCTATGGGAAAATCCAAGCAATGTCTGCTTTGACGTAAGGCCTAAATCATAAGATAGAACCCACACCCACCACTGTTTTATTGACCACCTACTAGACTAGATAACCCAGGGATTAAGGTTTAAATGATTTCCTTTTTTAAAAAACAATATCAATAAAATGAGTGCTAATGATATTATCTTATATTAGTAGATCAGTGCCTAATTTAGCCATCATAGAACCTTCGTCCTGTAACAGATGGGATGGAACAGACTCAGAAACTCACAGTCAGATAGTATACAGAAAGAGAATGTAAACAGGAGGTCTTCATTAAGTCCCTCTTCTCAGAACATAAGGAACCACATGGGAGTTGAGGCAGAAAGATTCTCAGAGTCAGAGGATATGGGAGAAATCAGAAGAACAAGGCTTTGAATCTAAGGAAAACACATATGAACTAACAGAGACTGAAGGGGCAAGCTTATGGCCAACAGCAGTCTCCACCAGAACACCTTCATGTATAATTACAGCTCTCGGTTTAGTATTTTTATATGACTCCTGAATGTGAGAACAGACGGGCCTCTAAATCTTTTGTCTACGCTTGAGACTCTTTTCCTGCATATAATTTATCTCTTCCAAATTCAAAACGATGGTTTTTGCCTTTACCTCATTATATTTATTTTGTTATGCTTTGTTGTTATTCCCTTTCATGCTGAAAATTTTAAAACATTGCATTGCAAATACTTTTAGCAAAGCAGTGGTATAAATTACTAAATTCAAAACATTGAGGTAACACAATAGTGAATAAAATTGTTTTCCATGCTCCATCTCATTGCCAGTGCATTAAGGAGAGTATTGTTTTTGTGTATTATACGAAACAGCTCAGTTGGTGTTTTGATACATTTCAATATTTGTATTTTTGTTATACATAAAAGACAGTGTGTATATGTTGTCTTCTTATGTCGATATTGATGAAATACAACTAGGAGTATACATATAGGTAAAAATTAAATAAAACTAAAATACATCTCCATGTTTTACTAACAGTAGCCATTACATTTAAAGCTAATGCCTTACTCAGCACTATTAAAACCAGCACTTTGTTCAGTGACTCAAAACCAATTGTTTCTTTAACATATGTATTTCATTCTCAAAATAATACTTTGTTGCTTGCCTTCTCAAATATTCATGTTCCATATAAGGAGAACTTGTTGAAAACCTTTCAGATTAGCCCAGATTACATAACTCTTACAGTTACAGAAGGTATGAATGGATTCTATTTTGCTTAAATGAAATACTTTACTATGACCTAGGTGTGTATGCAATATTTTCTCTGCATATACAACAGGTTACATCTATTTTAAATCAGCATATTTAAATAAATCATAATATTTTCTTATATTTGCATGCATTTCTAATCAAAATTTGATATTATATTAGAAAGCCTGATATTTTCAAATATGTGGTTTGCCATATTTATATAATCTGTGTGTTCATTTGTTCTTTGTAGCAAAAGAGCCAACTTCAAGCATGTAACTGAGATATTATTGTAGCATAAGGAACAGAAAAAATACCTTTAACACAGTGAAAATAATAACACAAAATGAATGTGGTATTTATAGGAACTAATATTCTTGCTAACTAGGTATCAATTCTTTCATTTGGTATACTCTGAAACATATCATCACAAACTGGAAAAAGGAGATTTCATGGCAAGTAATTTTGCTCAAAAATACATTTAACAAAATTATGTAAGAATACATTGGACTTACAGCCTTTTGTTCCCTTCTTTTTCTGAGCAGTGCACCATAACATACTTTATAATGAGGTAGCACCCTTAGGACCCAAACATGCTTTCAGACACTCAGATTCATGTTGCCAGAAAGTAGAATAATTGCTTCCAATGAAGAATGTGCAAATCAAATATTTTCTTAATGACAGCATTACTAGAGGCTGAAAATTGAAATCTCTTTGTCATGGTAGTACCTTTGGTAGGCAGAATATTTTTGTGACAGGGGAAAAAATTTATCTTGATGGCTTAGAATAAGAGATAGTTCTGTAGAGTTGGCACAGAAGGCCTCATAACAGAAGGTAAGGTATCTTAGTGTTTAGGATTCTTCCAACTCTAAGTAGTTGTAAGGATTTGTGCTTTCTGAAACAGCTTGGTATTCACAAGAACAGATATGCCAATATCGGTTAAAATTAATTTAGTTTTAAGACTAAATAAGCTAATTATATTATATAATTATGTTATTTTATGAATTCCTGATTATAGCAAAACTAAATCAAGAATAATCAATGATGTCCATATTATTGTACATTCTTTGATTTTTGATTATGTAGCTATTTTGATTTATGATTTCAAAATATTTATTATATTTTATATTATGTGCTTATGACAGTGTACTTTTACATGCCCAGTGACATGTTACTACTCCACAGGGGAATTGAGCCAGTTCAAGCCAGATTATAGTATATTAAAGGCATTTTTATTGGGAAGCTGCTGGGGGGTGAGTGGGGTTCACTGGCCCCAAGGATTGTGGCCAGGGAAGTTCCCATGTGGAAAGGGTAGCATAGAGAGAAAGAAAGAGAAATGGAATGCACACAGGAAAAAAGAGAGGAGAAGAAGAGGAGAGAATGGGGAAATAGAACCTGTGGAGACCACCTCCATTAGATAGGCATGGCCCCTGGTCAAGGGATGGGGCCAGCCACACATCTCAAAGTTTTGTAATCCAGAAATGTTCCTGTTCAAATAAAGAACAGGGACAAAAACGGAACAGACTGAAGAAAGAGACAACTGGGAATAGCTCTACCTAGGGATACCTCATGTCTACAAACACCAAACCCAGCACTGCTACCTTGGTAAAGAGGCGCTCCCAGACAGGAACCAAGTATGGCAGTTCCTGGATAGGTCCCACCAAGAACTGACCAGTGCAGAAGCGGACACTTGGAGCCAACCATCAGACAGAACTCAGGGAACCTGTTGGGGGTGCTGGCAGAAGGACTGGAGGAGCCAAGGGTGATTGCAACCCCATTAAAAGAACAACATAGACTTACCTGATTACCCAGTTCCCCCAAAGTCTCGACCACCAATCAAGGAGTGTACCTGGAGGGATCCATGGATCCAAATACATATTTAGCAGAGGATGGGCTTGCCTGACAGCAATAGGAGGTGGGAGGCCCCTGTTCCAGGAAGGTTGGATACCCCAGAGTAGGGGCATACTGGAGCGATGGGGCAAGAGATTGTGGGTGGATGGGGGAGTACTCTCATACAGGCAAAAGGGAGGGGGGAGGTCAGATATGGGATGGGGGATTTGTGGAGAGGGTAGCAGGGAAGTGGGACATCATTTGAGATGTAAACAAGTGGAATTATTAATAAAAAATCAATGAGACCTCATGAAACTGAAAAAAATATGAATGTCAGTACCTTGTCTAGGGGGCCAAAGAAAAACCACCACCCAGGTTCCCCCAAAATTAAAAGTGATTTCAGAATTCCCTGAAGATTGAATTATAGGCAATGGTAAGTCACCAAGTATGGATGCTGTGACCTGGATTAAGTTCCTCTGGAAAGCAGCAAGTTCTCTTCAGCACTGAGCCATGTTCTCAGTCCAATAATTTACTTTATTACAACTGGTGTATCCGATTACATACATAGAAAGCCTTTCTTCTTGGTAGACTCATCTGCCGTGACAACTATTCCTGATCACAAACAACTTGTGAAACTCAGACACTAGTTGGACAACAGATTTAACTTGAATTAAAATATACTTCCATTATAAAAGTACACACAAAAGGAGAGAGACAGTAATTATTGAAGATGTTTATGCATAAAGGACAATGGAAAGTTAGATGCTGCTCTGTGCACAAATAAATCCAGATATTTTCACAAATTGCTTAAACACCACTATCATTCTAAAAATTGCTTCTTCAAGTGCTAATTCTGTTCACACAGGTAAATGGTTCAGAGAACAGGAAAGTATTCAGTTGCCAGTTGCTGGGGGTCAGGCCCAGCATTCAGACAAAGCCTAGCAGAAGATATAAGAAACAGGCAAAGGAGAGTAATGGATGAATGAGTTTTTCTATGGCTGGATGAATCTTCATCTCTGACTGACTAGCCACCAATATGCTTGCTAAGAGGCAAGCATACCAAGAGAATTCTGGAGCTATCTAACATTTTTGTGCTTTTCATAATCTCCAATGCAGCATGCGGAGATCAGAAACTCAAGGTGAAAGACAGCATCTGTCTCAACTTTGCGGGACTGCATCAGCGGCCATGCTGGCTTTATGGCTTTACTGGTTTTTCACTAGTCGTAGACTTGTCATCTCCCCCTTTCATATTTGTTAAGTTTAAGACTTGTAGATCTCCTTATTTGGCATGAAGGGTATCTCTTAATCCTTGGAAGATGACTGGAAAGACAAGAAGTCAAACTAGAATAATAATAGTTGTCTATTAGAACTATTTCCAAGTTAATAATTGAAGGCCAAAAGCTTTGTCCTTTGACAAAGAGTTCAGTGATCATAAAAAATTATTTGTATCCTCTGAGGCTGAAGTAGTAATTGTGTCAGTCTTAAAGCTGAAATTTTTCAATGTAAAAGCCGGATATTTATTGGCTGTATCTGGACTACTCCACAAGCCATGGAGATGGGATTTAACTTGTTCCCATGGCACGTCAGATGAATTATTCTGAAGTAGGGCAACACATATCCATTTGAATTATGAATGAAAGGAAGCAATCAATGTAATATTAATATTTTTATCTTGATTGTATATAGATAAAATTATTTCTTCTAAAACATTTATCTTAACTTCTAAATTTTTATTTATAGTTCCCAAATACTGGAAAGGAGGCTCTCTCCTCAAGCTCTAGCTTGAGTGTAGAATCCATCACCTAACAGGGTTGGCTTGTCTGGCCTCAGTAGGAGAGGATATACCTAATATGGCAGAGATATGATGAGTCAGGGTAAGTGAGACATTATTTATTTGCTTGTTTATTTATATTACAAACAATATCTTTATTTTTTATTGAAAAAGGAAGTAAAAACATTTTATGATAAAGATTTACATGTAAAGGTTTCTGACAAAATTGAAGAAGCATATAGAAAAACACATTAAGATTGACAATTTTCCTGGAAAATTAAAGAGTAAAATGGTAGACACAAAAAACATTGCTAAATTAATTGAAAAAGGAAGTAGAAGCATTTTATGATAGAATTGAAGGTTTACATGGGAAATATTTCTAATAAAGTTGTAGAAAAATATAAAATAACAATTGAAGATTATCATGAAAATAACAGATAAAATGGTAGGCATAAAAATATTTATAAGTTGATTGAAAGTGGAATTATAAACATTTTCTAATAAAATTGAAGATTAACGTGGACAATATCTCTGATAGAACTGAAGAAATATATAGACAAATACATTAAGATTGACTATTTCATGGAAAAAATATACAGATAAAATGGCAGGCATAAAAATATTCTTAAGTTATTTGAAAGTGGAATTATAAACATTTTCTGATAATATTGAAGATCAACAAGGAAAATATTTCTGATAAAATTCAAGAAATATATAGAAAAACACATTAAAATTGACTATTACATGGAAAATTATACACATAAAATGGTAGGCATTAAAATATTCCTAAGTTGAATGAAAGTAAAATTATAGACATTGTCTGATAAAATTGATGATTTACACGGAAAATATTTCGGATAATATTGAAGAAATATATAGAAAAACGTTAAAATTGAAGATTATCATGAAAAATTATGCAGATAAAATGGTAGGCATAAAAACACAACTATGGTCACTTGATATTTGACAAAGGAGCTAAAACCATCCACTAGAAAAAAGTTAGCCTTTTCAACAAATGGTGCTGGCTCAACTGGAGGTCAGCATGCAGAAGAATGCAAATTGATCTATTCTTATCTCCTTGTACTAAGCTCAACTCCAAGTGGATCAAGGACCTCCACATAAAACCAGGCACACTGAAACTAATAGAAAAGAATCTAGGTAAGAGCCTTGAGCACATGGGAACAGGGGAAAATTTCCTGAACAGAACACTAATAGCTTATGCTCTAAGATCAAAAATTGTCAAATGGGACCTCATAAAATTAAAGTTTCTATAAGACAAAAGACACTGTCACTCAGACAAAACAGCAACCAACAAATTGGTAAAAGATCTTTAGCAACCCTACATCCAACAGAGGGCTAATATCCAATATATACAAAGAACTCAAAAAGTTAGACTCCAGGGAGTCAAATAACCCTGTTAAAAAATGGAGTACAGAGCTAAACAAAGAGTTTTCACCTGAAGAATATCGAATGGCTTAGAAGCACCTAAAGAAATGCTCAACATCATTAGATATTAGGGAAATGCAAATCAAAACAACCCCGAGATTTCACCTCACACTAGTCAGAATGGCTAAGATCAAAAACTCAGGAGACAGTAGGTGTTGGTAAGGATGTGGAAAGAGGAACACTCCTCCGCTTGCAAGCTGGACAACCACTCTGGAAATCAGTCTGGCGGTTCCTCAGAAAACTGGGCATGACACTTTTGGAGGACCCTGTTATACCACTCCTGGGCATATACCCAGAGGCTTCCCCAGCACGCAATAAGGACACAGGCTCCACTATGTTCTTAGCAGCCTTATTTATAATAGACAGAATCTGGAAAGAACCCAGATGTCCCTAAATGGAGTAATGTGGTTTATTTACATAATGAAATACTACACAGCAATTAAAAACAATGAATTCATGAAATTCTTAGGGAAATGGTTGGAACTGGAAAATATCATCCTAAGTGAGGTAACACAATCACAAAAGAACACACATGGTATACACTCACTGATAAGTGGATATTAACCCAGAAGCTCAGAATACCCAAGACACAATTCACATATCAATTGACTCCCAAGAAGAAAGAAGGAGAGGCCTTTAGTCCTGGATAGACTCAGTGCAGCAGTGTAGGGGAATACCAGGACAGAGAAGTGGGATGGGACTGACCGCGGAACAGGGGGAGGGAAGAGGTCTTATGGGACTTTCAGGGAGGGGGGAACTGGGAAAGAGTAAATCATTTGGAATGTAAATAAAGGATATAGAAAATTAAAAAAAATATTTCTAAGTTGATTGAAGGTGGTATTATAAATGTTTTTTGATAAAATTGAAGATTTACATGGAAAATATCTCTGATAAAATTGAAGAAATATATAAAAAAACACGTTAAGATTGACCATTTCATGGAAAAATTATACAGATAAAATGATAGGCATAAAAATGTTCCTAGGTTGATTGAAATTGCAATTGTAAACATTTTCTGACAAAATTGAAGATTTTCATGAGAAATATTTCTGATAAAATTGAAGATATATATAGAAAAAATGTTAAAATTAAAAATTATCATGGAAAATAATACAGTTGAAATTGTAGACATAAAAAAAATTACTAAATTGATTGAAAGAGGAATTACAAACATTTTCTCATAAAATTGAACATTTACATGAAAAATATTTCTGTTAGTCTATGTTTTTTTTGTTGGGGAATTGTGTCCATTGATGTTATAAGATATTAAGGAATAGTGACTGTTGCTTCCTGTTATTTTTGTTGTTATTTTTATATTTGTGTTGTTACTTTCTTTTGGGTTTGTTGGGAAAAGATTACTTGCTTTTTCTAGGGTGTAGTTTCCCTCCTTGTGTTGGCTTTTTCCATCTATTATCCTTTGTATTCCTGGATTTGTGGAAAGATATTCTGCAAATTTGATTTTGGAATATCTTGTTTTCTTCATCTATGGTAATTGATAGTTTGCTGGGTATAGTAGTTTGGGCTGGCATTTGTGTTCTCTTAGGGTCTGTATGAGATCTGTCCAGGAGGTTTCATCGTCTCAGGTGAGAAGTCTGGTGTAATTCTAATAGACTTACCTTTATAGGTTACTTGACCTTTTTCCCTTACTACTTTTAATATTCTTTCTTTGTTTAGTGCACTTGGTGTTTTGATTACTATGTGATGGGAGGACTTTCTGGTCTGGTCCAGTGGTTAAGGAAGTTTTCTTCTATAATTTTGTTGAAGATATTTACTGGCTCTTTAAGTTGTAAATCTTCACTCTCTCCTTAACCTATAATCCTTAGGTTTGGTCTTCTCATTGTGTCCTGGATTTCCTGAATGCTTTGGGTTATAAACTTTATGCATTTTGCATTTTCTTTTACTGTTGTGTCAGTGTTTTCTATGGTATCTTCAGCCCCTGAGATTCTTTCTTCTATCTCTTGTATTCTGTTGTTGATGCATGCATCTATGACTCCTGAATTCTTTTTTTCTAATTTATTTTCTATATTTTTTTATTTACATTCCCAATGATTTCACCTTTCCTGGTTCCTCCCTCCCCGAAAGTCCCATAAGCTCCCCCCTTTCCCCATTCAACCCCCTCTCGCTTCTCTGTCCTGGTATTCCCCTACATCCAGTCTTTCCAGGACCAGGGGTCTCCCCTTTCATCTTCCTGGGAATCAATTGATATGTGAATTGTGTCTTGGGTATTCTGAGCTTCTGGGTTAATATTCCCTTATCAGTGACTGCATACCATATGTGTTCTTTTGTGATTGGGTTACCTCAATAAGGATGATATTTTCCAGTTCTTACCATTTGCCTAAGAATTTTGTGAATTCATTGTTTGAATTCTTTCCTAGATATTCTATCTCCAGAGATGTCTCACTTTGTGATTTCTTTATTGTTTCTACTTTCATTTTTAGATCCTGGATGGTTTTGTTCAGTTCCTTCACTTGTTTGTTTTTGTTTCCCCATAATTCTTTAAGGGATTTTTGTGTTTCCTCTTAAAGGGCCTCTACCTGTTCACCCATGCTCTCCTGTATTTCTTTAAGGGATTATTGTGTTTCCTTTAAGGGCTTTTACCCTTTGACCCACGCTCTCCTGTATTTGTTTAAGGGAGTTATTTATGTGTTTCTTGATGTCTTCTAACAGCATCATTAGATGAGATTTTAAATCTAACTCTTGCTTTTCCAGTGTGTGGGGTATCCAGGACTTGCTGTGATGGGAGAACTGAGCTCTGATGTTGCCAAGTAGCCTTGGTTTCTGTTGGTAGAGTTCTTGCGCTTGCCTTTTGCCATCTGGTTATCTCTGGTGTTAGTTGGTCTTGCTGTCTCTGGCTGTAGCTTTCCTCTCCTATGGGCCTGTAAGCCTGTGTCTGTACTCCTGGGAGACCAACTCTTTTCTGGCAGGGTCTGTGCACAGAAGGCTGTGGAGCTGTCTGGTTCCCTGCTTCAAATGGTGACAGGAAAGGAAGACTCCTGTCCCAGGAGCTCCACTGATCATAAGCCCTGTGCATTGCTAGCTGTTCCCCTCCAGAGAGAAGGTGGAGATCTTACCTCTGCATTCAGAGGTGAAATCGCAGCTGGGAGATCACTCTCTCCTGGCTGGCTGTGCACAGAAGACTTTGGAGCTTCCTAGTTCCCTGACGCAGATCTACAAACAATATCTTCCTCACAGATTCCTTCTTCCTGTCATTCCTCCCTTTCTCCTCTGAGAATGTGGGCCCTCCATTGTGTATCACCCACTCAGACTCATCTCTGCCATATTAGGTTCATCCTGTGTTGCTGAGGCCAGACAAGGCATCCCTGTTAGGTGATGGATTCCATAGTCAGGCTACAGCTTTAAGAGAAAGCAACCTCTCCAGTTGTTGTGGGGACATTATTGGACACTGAGCTGAAAGAATATTGTGTATGTTCTGGGGGACCTCTTTCCAGCTTCCTAAAGATTCCTGCAAACCAACCCCTGCCTCCCCCCTCCTCCACACGTACACACACTTCACAACTGCTTATTTCAGTGTTGTGGATTTGGTCTAAGGCTACTTATGTTAATTAGATCCCCAAAGTTGCCTGAAATGGCAAGTCCAATGGCAACTGGGGGTAGGATCCCTACCCCCAGTTGGTTTTGATTGATAATTAAAGTTGCGAGTAGCCAATGGTTGGTCAGGGAGACAGAGGCAGGACTTTTAGTATTCCCATACTAGGGAAGGAGGAAAGAGAGGGTAGGAGATTGCTACCATACTCAGAGAGAAGTAGCTATGAAGCCTGAGAAGGCAGGACAGAGAGACAGCCAACAGCTACGAGCCTGGGAAGAGTTTCCCCAGCCGCCCAACCCCTTTCACCAAATGGTCCTAGGGCAACAACAATGGAATATATATTTTATTAAGTAATAACTCAGGAATATCGGAGAGGACGTGTTAGCCATATAGAGGTTTGGGAGTGGCCCGGCCATTGAGCTGCTTAAGGCATATTAAAATATAGGGCTGTTTTTGTTTCATTTGGGAACAAAGAACATTGGAGTGAGTAGCGAGGAACTCGAACAGCCATCGCCAGAGATTCATAACTAACTGCAGCATTTCCATTCATTCTCCTGATCTTCTGGGCCTCTTTCCTTTCTCCCAGCACCTAATCCTTCTTCCCCTTATTCCCCTCCTCCTGCCCTGTTCAATCCAGTTTTCTCCCTCCTTTGCCTCCTATGACTATTTTGTTTCTCCTTCTAAGTGTGATTCAATCATGCTTCTTCTGGCCTTTCTTCTTGTTTAACTTCTTTGGGTCTGTGGGGTTTATCATGGGTATTCAGTATTTTATGGCTAATATCCACTTTCTGAGAAAGTTCCATATTGATTCTGAGAGTGGTTGTACAAGTTTACAATCCTAGCAACTGTGGGGAAGTGAAGCCTTCAGAAATATAGAACAAGTCAGCCTGCAACCTGGCAAAGTTTTCAAATTCACAAATTGTACTTCAACCAGTTTGCTTTGTTCAAGGCTTTGGACCTCACCTAGACTGTTTAATGTGTCATTCTACTGAAGAATAAAATGTCATATGTCATAAATGCTTACATATTCTAAAATTATTTGAGCTTGACAATACCTATTTTCTTTGTACTTACAGCATTTGTCCAAAGAAAAAAATGATATGATCTTTTTTCATATCAACTTTGTTATTTTATTAGATATAATCTTTATTTACATTTAAAATGTTTTCCCCTTTTCTGTATTCCCCTCTGAAAACACCCTCTACTATTCCCTCCACCCCTGCTCACCAACCCATGCACTCCTGATTCCCTGTCCTGCCATTCCCCTATACTGGGGCATCAAGTTCCAGGACAGCTAGGGCTAGACAGGGAAACCCTGTCTCAAAAAACCAAAAAATAAAACTTTTAAAAAAAGAAAAAAAGAAATGATCTTTTTTAAATTCACAAATGTCCATCTTTTTGTGGAATCTCTATAAATAAAGAAAACATCTTGGTTGCTAATCAATAAAACAGTCAAGTTTTACCCTCCCACAGTTTCTGACTTATTCGTCCACTGTTTCCCTCTCTGTTGCCTCTGATAGGACCTGTTTGATTGCTGATGTTGGTCCTGAGACCCTCCCAGTACTCCTCCCAGTTCCTCCCCACCTCCTCTCCCTTCCAGATCCACTCGTTTTCTGTCTCTTATTAGAACAGAAAAGACTTCTAAATGGTAACAACAAAGCATGACATAATAAGATATGATAAGAAAACAAAAGCTATGATAACAAAGCTGAACATAACAACTTAACAAGTTGAAAAGATTCCCAGGAACAAGTACAAGAGTCAGAGATCCACTAGTTCTCACAATCAAGAGTTCTGAAAAAATACTAAATTAAAAACTATAATATATAAGATAAGAGGATGTGGTATATACCCACTAATCTTGCTTCGTTCTTAAGTTATCCCTCATTTACCTGGACTTCAGATTCCAGTGTGGAACCTTTCTAATGCTCTATCTTCAATTCTTGAAACCATGGTTTTATTTTATTTTTATTTTCTGTACCATTGTGTGTGTGTGTATGTGTGTGTGTGTGTGTGTGTGTGTATATATATGTATATATATATACATATATATATATATATATATGTATATATATATGACATGGTAAGTTTTAAAGCTAAGAAGTTGTGAGTGATGGTAAGAATTAGGTAATACTTTTATATTTCTCAGTGAATTAGAGGAGAGTTACTTTATGATGTTGTGATTGACTACCAGTAAACCAATTGGCATGTGTTACCTAGATAAAAGTTATTATGTACTTATCCTATTTTTATTGTTTTTTAAGTAGTTATTAAAATGTAAAGATTTTGTTGAACTGTTACTTGGAAACAACATTGTAAACTTCAAATAAATGACAGTGTTAACAAATAAGCTGAATATATTTTACTACTACATCAATTAGAAGTAAATTAAGATAACTTCTGTTCCTTGACCGTCTTGGTAGAAAGATCCCTGATATGTTCTTTTGATCTATTTGACGTACTATAGATCACATACAGTTTCCAGTTCTTGGCTACCACAGGCATATGAGGAAATATTTCTTCCATACACATTCCAAATGATTTCCCATTACTTAAGACTTAACTTTTTCTTGCTGTTGATAACAATTGAAATTTCATATTAGAGAACACACTTTTAGCTCAAACATGTGATTACATTCCTATATCAACCAGTTGAAGATAAGTGATCTTTTGATAAATAAAATCCTAATTTCAGCTTGTTTTAAGTTTCATGAATGCTTCAGAGATTTTTGCATAATTATAAGATAAGGTACACATTTATGAAATTTTGTATTAGAAAAGCTAGAGACACTTTAAGCTAGGGGAAAACTATTTCCATGGTAATAGATAAACATTTAAAAATCTAAATAAGAAAATATTACTTCAGTAACATTAAATTTTTATATTGAAATAGTGAAAAGATGAAGCGTTATGATACCAAAGGGGATGCACTTTATGTAATAGATATGGTAAATTTAAAGGAAAGAAAATCTTGACATAGGCATTCAATAAAAGTACATAGTCATTCAACATGTGATAGACTGGTGATTTATTAAAGCATAATAAGTGACAGAGACAAAATATTGGAAGATGAGCAAATATTTGGAAACAGAATGGATAAATTTATTTGTACTTATGTGATCATTAAATAATTATTTATTTATTTATTTATTTATTTTTACAAATAATGTATGGGTGAATGCCTCCTAGCAAGCATTTCCTTAAGTGCTTTATTATTCAAGACAATAAGCACAAGCAAGCAAAATATTCAAATGTTTTTTCCTTTATTGTTTCCTTTGATTAAACATCATTTTTGAATTGAAGTTGTGAGCCGAATGCAGTCTAGGTAGCTATTTTCCATTTTAAATTCGTTAATTTCAAATTCAGGTATGATTGAAAGTGAATAAACCACTATGAGATACTATTTCAAGATTCCTTCACAAATCTTACCCATCTTGATTATTTTCAGGATCAGTGACTATTATGGTATATATATTTCATTTTGTGACATACACTATACACATTCACTCTCACCGATATGATGGTACTTTTCTTTGTGCTGTTTTCTAATAGAATGAAATTTGGTTATTGAGAAAAGATGGTCACAAAAGTCAATCAGTTTATAATGTAAATGCTAGAGCAAGTATGTAAAAAAAAAAGAGGAGTGAGTATTAGCATGGCTTAGAGTAAAAAAAAAACTGAGATCTGGTAAGGCTTAATATTTTCTAAGATATTTCAGTACAATTCATAATGATTTAAAAGCATTTTCCCAGGTGTTGGAATGTATCCAAATCTTAGTGTGTCTATGTAACATGAACAACACCCTCTGCTTAATGCTTGACCATCCACATTCAGATGCACAAGGTAATAAAATAATAAAAAATAATAAGTTTATTGTTTTCTAGGTGAAAGATGTGAGAAAATAAAGTTGAGGAAGGAAAAATTAATATTTAAGAATGAAAGAAAGGACCCATATCCCGAACAGAGAGAGCTGGTTTCCTTGGAATGCTGTCACTCCTAAGTCCACAGGTGAGACAAACACCTTTATTCTAATAATTGGATAATGAGGGACCTGCCAGGAGACCACAGGGCTCAGGAACCATGGAGCAACTGGGGGCAGAATCTTTCTGGCTTCCATTTGCACCCCAGAGTTCAACTAGTCGCACAGCTCTCCAGACCCAAATTCTGCTTTGTGAGAGCTCATCTCTCAGGAGCACTGTCACTCCAAAGATCACAGGCTCACAAGCTCACTAGAGGGACAGGCTCCAGTCAGAGACAACAAGAACAACTAATACCAGAGATAACAGGATGCCAAGCACAAGAACCTAAGCAACAGAAAGCAAGGCTATTTGACATCATCAGAACCCAATTCTCCTACTACAGAAAGTCCTCGATACCCCAACACACCGGAAAAGTAATGCACTGGAGAAGCAATATTCTGATTTAAAATCTCATCTCATGAAAATGAGAGAGGATTTTAACAAGGACAAAAATAACTCCCTTAAAGAAATACAGGAGAATACAGGTAAACAGGTAGAAGCCCTTAAAGAGGAAACACGTAAATCTCTTAAAGAATTACATGAAAACAAAATCAAATAGGTGAAGGAAATAAACAAAACCATCTAGAATCTAAAAATGGAACTAGAAACAATAAAGAAATCACAAAGGCAGACAACTGTTGAGATAGAAGACCTAGATAGAAGATCAGGAGTCATAGATCCAAGAATAACCAACAGAATTCAAGAGATAGAAGCCAGAATTTCAGGTGTAGAATATACCTTAGAAAACATTGACACAATAGTCAGAAAATGAAAAATGCAAAAAGTTCCTAATCCAAAACATCCAGGAAAGCCAGGACACAATGAGAAGAACAAACCTAAGGATAATAAATATATGAGAGACAGAAGATTACAACATTTAAAAGTCAGTAAATATCTTCAACAAATTTATAGAAGAAAATTTCCCTAATCTAAAGAAAGAGATGTTCATAAACACAAAAGAAGCCTACAGAACTCCAAATAGGCTGGATCAGAAAAGAAATCCCACATGCCACATAATAATTAAAACACCAAATGCACAAAATGATGAAAGAATATTAAAAGCAATAAGAGACAAAGATCAAGTAACATGTAAAGGGAGACCTATCAGAATAACACGAGATTTCTCACCAGAGACAATGAGAGCCAGAAGATCCTAGGCAGTAGTCATACAGAACCTAAGAGAACATACTTACCAGCCCAGACTACTATACCCAGCAAACTCTCAATTAACATGGATGGAGAAGCCAAGAATTTCCATGACAAAAAAAAAATTTACACAGTATCTTTCCACAAATCCAGTCCTACAAAGGATAACATATGGAAAACTCCAACACAAGGAGGGAAACTACACCCTAGAAAAAGAAAGAAAGTAATCTTCTTTCAACAAACCTAAAAGAAGGTAGCCACATAACGTAATTCCACCTCTAACAACAAAAATAACAGGAAGCAACAATCACTATTCCTTAATACGTCTTAACATCACTGGACTCAATTACCCAATAAAAAGACATAGACTAACAGAATGGATGCATAAATAGGACCCAGCATTTGGCTGCATACAGGAAACACAACACAGTGGTAAAGACAGACTATCTCAGAGTTAGATACTGGAAAAAAAAGTTTCTGAGCAAATAGTTCCAAGAAAGAAGCTGGAGTAGCCATTCTAATATCAAATAAAATTGACTTTCAACCTAAAGTTATCAAAAAAGATAACTTCATACTCATCAAAGGAAAAATCTACCAAGATGAATTTTCATTTCTGAACATCTGTCCTCCAAATGCAAGGGCGCCCTCATTCATCAAAGAAACTTTACTCAAGCTCAAAGCGTACATTGCACCTCATAGTTGGAGACTTCAACACCCCACATTCAGCAATGGACAGATCATGGAAACCAAAACTTAACAGAGACAAAATGATACTAACAGAAGTTATGAACCAAATGGATTTAACAGATATCTATAGAATATTTCATCCAAAAAAAAAAAAGATTATACCTTCTTCTCAGCACCTCATGGTACCTTCTCCAAAACTGACCATAAAATTGGACACAAAACAGGCCACAACAGGTACAAGAAGATCTAAATAAGCTTTTGAGATCACCATGAACTAAGTCTGGTCTTCAATAACAACAGAAACAACAGAAAGCCCACATACACATGGAATCTGAACAATGCTCTCTTAGAAAAATAAAGGAAAAAATAAAGAAATTAAAGAATTTTTATATTTTAATGAAAATGAAGGAACAACAAACTATGGAACACAATGAAAGCAGTGATAAGAGAAAAACCCATAGTTCTGAGTACCTCCAAAAAGAAACTGGAGAAAGCATACTCTAGCAGATTGACAGCACATCTGAAAGCTCTAAAACAAAATGAAGCAAATGCACCCAAGAGGAGTGGACAGCAGGAAATAATCAAACTCAGGGCTGAAATAAACCAAGTAGAAACCAACAGGACCACACAAATAATCACCAAAACCTGGAGCTGGTTCTTTAAGAAACTCAGCAAGATGGATAAACCTTACCCAGACTAATGAGAGGCACAGAGACAAATTAACAAAATCAGAAATGAAAAGGAAGTTATAACAACTGAAACTGAGGAAATCCAAAATATCATCATATCCTACGACAAAAGCTTATATTTAACAAAACTCAAAAAATCTGGATGAAACACACAGTTTCCTAGACAGATACCAGGTACCAAAATTAAATAAGGATCATATAAACCATCTAAATAGTCCCATAACCCCTAAAGAAATGCAAGCAATCTTTAATAGTCTTTCAACCAAAAAAAAATAAAAATAAAAATAAAAAATAAAAAATAAAAGCCCAGGACCATATGAGTTTAGTACAGAATTCTATCAAACTTTCAAAGAAGAACTCATACCAATACTTTTTAAAGTATTCCACAAAATAGAAACAGAAGAAACTACCCAACTCATTCTAGGAAGTCAAAATTACACTGATACCTAAACCATACAAAGACCAAACAATGAAAAAGACCTTCAGACCAATTTCCCTTATGAACATTGATGTAAAAATACTCAGTAAAATTCTTGCAAACCCAATCCAAGAACATATCAAAAAGATCATACATTATGACCAAGTAGGTTTCATACCAGGGATGAAGGGATACTTAAATATATGGAAATCCATCAATGTAATATATTACATATACAAACTCACAGAAAAAAAAAGCACATGAACATTTCATTAGATGCTGAGAAAGCATTTCACAAAATTCATCACCCCTTCATGATAAAAAGCCTTTGAAAGATCAGGAATTCAAGACCCATACCTAAGCATAGTAAAAGCAATATACAGTAAACCAGTAGCCAACATCAAACTAAATGGAGAGAAACATGAAGCAATCCCACTGAAATCAGGGACTAGACAAGACTGCTCACTGTCTCCCTACCTATTCAATGCAATACTTGAATTTATAGCCAGAGCAATTAGACAATAAAAGGATGTCAAATGAATACAAATTGGAAAGTAAGAAGCCAAAATATCACTGTATTTCTATAATAGTAATTTATGCTACCCCCAAAATTCCACCAGAGTACTCCAACAGCTCATAAACTGCTTCAGAAAAGTGGCTGGATATAAAGTTAGCTCAAAAAAAAATCAGTAGACTTTCTCTACTCAAAGGATAAACAGGCTGAGAAAGGAATTAGAAAAACAATTCCCTTCATAATAGTCACAAATCTTATAAAATACCTTGGTGTGACTACAAAGCAAGTGAAAGATCTGTATGACAAGAACTTCAAGTCTCTAGAGAAAGAAATCAACAAAGATCTCAGACGATGGAAAGATCTCCCGTGCTCATGGATTGGCAGGATTAATATATTAAAGACAGCCATTTTGCCTAAAACAATCTACACATTCAATGCAATTCATTTTTTCCAACTCAATTTTTCATAAACTTAGAAAGAGCAATTTGCTAATTCATTTGGAATAACCAAAAACCTAGGATAGTTAAAGCTATTCTCAAGAATAAAAGAAATTCTGGCAGAATCACCATCCTTGACCTCCAGCTGTATTATGGAGCAATAAAGATAAAAATTACATGGTATTTGTACAGAGACAGGCAGGTAGATCAATGGAATAGAGTTGAAGACCCAGAAATGAACCCACACATCTATGGTCACTTGATATTTTTCAAGGAACTAAAATTATTCAGTGGAAAAATAACAGCATTTTTAAAAATGGTGCAGGTTCAACTGGAGGTTAGCATGTAGAAGAATGCAAATTGATCCTTTTTTTTATCTTCTTGTGCAAAGTTCAAGTCCAAGTGGATCAAGGACCTCCACATAAAACCAGATACACTGAAACTAATAGAGGAAATAGTGGGGAAAAGCCTGGAACGCAGAGACACAGGGGAATATTTCCTGAATGGAACACCAATAGATTATGCTCTAAGATCTGCAATTGACAAATGGGATCTCATAAAACTGCAACGCTTCTGTAAGGCAAAGTACAATGTCAGTAGGACAAAACAGCAACCAACAGATTGGGAAAAGATCTTTACAAACCTTCTATCTGATAGAGGGCTAATATCCAATATAACAAAGACTTCAAGAAGTTAGACTCCAGAGAACCAAATAACCCTATTAAATATGGGGTACAGTGCTGAACAAAGAATTCCCAACTTAGTAATATGGAATGGCTGAAAAGCATGTAAAGAAATGTGCAACATTCTTAGTCATCAGGGAAATGCAAATCAAAACAAACCTGAGTCTAGTTCACACCAGCCCTAATGGCTGAGATCAAAAACTCAGGTGACAGCAGATGCTGGCAAGGAAGGATGTAGAGAAAGCAGAACACACCTCCATTGTTGATGGGATTGCAAGCTGGTTCAATGACTCTGGAAGTCTGGAGCATCTTCAGTAAATTAGGCATAACACTACCTGAGGACCCAGATTACCATTTCTTGGAATATACCCAAAAGATTCTCCAACATATAACAAGGACACATGCTCCTTTATGTTCATAGCAACCTTATGTATAATCTCCAGAAGCTGGAAATAACCCAGATGTCCTTCAACAGAGGAATGGATACAGAAAACGTGATACATTTACACAGTGGAGTACTGCTCAGCTATTAAAAACAATGACTGCATGAAATTTGCAGGCCAATGGATGGAATTAGAAAATGTCACCATGAGTGAGGTAACCCAGTCACAAAAGAGTACACATGGTATGCACTCACTGATAAGTGGATATTAGCCCCAAAGCTCAGAATACCCATGATACAATTCACAGACCACATGAAGCTCAACAACTAGGAAGACCAAAGTGGATGCTTAAATTCATTCCTTCTTAGAGGGGGAACAAAATATTCACAGGAGCCAATAAAGTGACAACTGTGGAGCAAAGACTGAAGGAGAGGCCATCTAGAGACTGCCCCACCTATGGATCCATCCATTATACAGATACCAAACCCAGTCACCATTGCCGATGCCAAGAAGTACTTGCTGATTGGAGCCTGACATAGCTGTATCCTGAGAGATTCTGCCAGAACCTGACAAATACAGAGGAGGATTCTTGCAGCTAACCACTGGGTTGGGCACAGGATCCCCAAAGGAGGAGTTAGAGAAAGTACTTACTGAAGGAGCTGAAGGGGTTTGCAACCCATAGGAACAACAACAATATCCACCAACCACACCCCTTGGAGCTTCCAGGAACTAAACCACCAACCAGTAGTTGGAGGGATCCATGGCTCCAGCTACATATGTAGCAGAGGATAGCCTTGTTGGAATCCAATTGGAGGAGAGGCCCTTGGTCCTGTGATGGCTCAATGATCCAGTATAGCAGAATGCCAGGGTGGGGAGGCACTAGTGGATGGGTGGGTGGGTAGCACACTCATAAAAATGGGGAATAAGGAGGGATAGGTGATTTCTGGAGTTCAAACTGGGAAAGGGGTTAACATTTGAAATGTAAATAAATAAAATGTCTAATAAAAAAAGAAAAAAGGAATGAAAGAAATGATTGACTTTCTAAAATCACAATTACTTGCCTACTGGCAAATAATAACAAGAGTGACTTAAGCTTCAGCTATACAGTTATTTCATATATAAATACTGCCAGAAGTTTTCATTGAATATCTGATACTATAATTTATCATGTGCAAGATATGACTCCACCCATAGTTCACAATCCTTTCCCTAAGCTTTTCATCTCTTTTATTTTTATTTTTAGATTAACACAGAAAAGCAAGAAGATAGGAAGAAAAATTGACATAAATGTGTTTTCTGCTACATTTTGAAGAACATATTTGAGATGCCCATGTAAATCCTTATTTTTTTTTCATGCATCAGTGAGGTTTCTTTTTGATGACCATGAATACAAGAATCTGAAGCATTTTTAGTAGAACTTTAGTATGTTACCTTAATAAATTTAAATTACAAGAGACACATTTGTTTTAGATAGGCAATTAGCAGTAAATTACCATGTTTCAAAGCCTATATATAGCTGTACTTCTCTGATAGGAAAAACATGACATTTTTTGTGGTATCTATGGTGTCACCAGATATAATATCAAGAACAGAGCTCACATATACAATTTTGATTTGACTTGAAATGGGGGGAAACTGTCATGGCTTGCCTTGAAGTATACTTTGAACTTGTGGTCTTTTTCCGTGTTAGTGATATATAGTTCAACACTCAAAGTTCCTAATAATTCCCAGAACTTCCAAAGTGCTTTGTTGGCCTTATTTTGTGAAAATTTGAAACACACTAGAGGTAGTTGGGAAAAAGAACATCAAATGAGAAAATAATCCCACTAGATTGCTCTGTGTGCACTGTTTTCTTGAACAGTGATTAATGGGGGACCAACTCCAAGTGGGTGGTTCCACTTTTGGGAACATTTTCCTATATCAAATAAGGGAGCAAGCTGAACGAGCAAACAGGAGCACATCATTTAAAATCAGCCCTAGGAGCAATTAGACAACAAAAGGAGGTCAAAGGGATACAAATTGGAAAGGAAGAAGTAAACTATCACTATTTGCTGATGATATGATAGTATACTTAAGCGACCCAAAGAACTCCACCAGAGAACTCCTACAGCTGATAAACAACTTCAGCAAAGTTGCTGGATATAAAATCAACTCAAGCAAGTCAGTAGCCTTCCTATACTCAAAGGATAAGCAGGCTGAGAAAGAAGTAAGAAAAATGATACCTTTCACGATAGCCACAAACAATATAAAGTATCTTTGTGTGACTCTAACCAAACAAGTGAAAGACCTGTATGACAAGAACCTTTGAGAAGTTATATATATAAATATGTACATGAGTGCCAGCCACTCCTTTTAACCTCACAAGTCCTGTAAGAGACCTTAAAAGAGTAGAATCTTTCCTGCCTACTTTCTTAATTCTGTTTCTGAAAATGCCTTTAATTTTCATCCCAGTGATAGTTTTGTTAAGTGCAGACACCATTGTCATGGAATTGTAATCCAGCAACATGGTTGATCTGGAAAGGAATCATACTCAGTGACCTTCTAGATCTGTGAGATATAGCTGGAATGCAGATATAACATACACCTTTAATCCCTCAAGCTGGAATACAGACATACGGCTTTAGACCCACTTGCTGGAATATAGACAAGCAGTTTTATTCCCTCTGGTTGGAATACAGATGTGCCCTTAATACACACCTTTAATACCAAATGATGATTTCTAATTGAAAATCGGACAAAGTTATGAATCAGAGGAAGATTTGCCAGAATGATTCAGAGATAGGATATGGCCAACTATCACGAGATCAAAGAATTGAATGAAGTTGACTTGTTGAGTTTGTAGTTTCTTTTATGTTCTTTCAGTTTGTGAAGTCAGTACAGTCAGTGCAGGTCAGTTTGTGGAGTTCTGAAGCAATTTGTCTAAGCAGAGCAATTCAGCCAGTAGCAGAAATTTGAATTAATCCACACGGAGAGGAGATTTGAGCCAGAACAGCTGAATTGAACTAGCTATCCAGAGGTCAGAAAGAACTAAAAAGGGTGAGTTTCTTCAACCGTAAGTCTTGGAGAATGTAACATTCTAGGCCTACTTTAACAAACAGAGTGGAAACCTTCAAAGTCTGATCTTGTAGAGTAGATGGTGCAGATGACAGAAGTTTCCAAGGGTAGGCATAGGATAGTTAAAAATGTTTTGGGCTCAACACAAGCCATGTATTCATAAAGCCTGGGTATGGCTCTTTTCTTATTCCTTCACCCAAAGAAATAAAACCGGCATTTACACACCATAATAAAATTGGTCTCTACTCCATTGTGTGCTCAAAATTTCCATGGAATATTTTTATGTATATCTCTAGACTTTTGACTATTGTAGAAAAGGAGTGAGTTAAATAGAATCATCTTGTATATCTTGAAGCAATTATTGCTCAATCATTGCTTATGTCTTAAATAGTATAAGCAATAATAAAATTAAAGTGTGAACAATAAAATTTAGTGCAGCATTAAATCCAATACCTCTCAGTTACTTTATTAGTTTTCCATGCTATAACCTTGAAAGTAGATAATTCTATTTAGTAAGGCATAATAAAGAAGATATGCTTTTGTTAAATAGAGGCAGAACTCATTATGCAATTCTTAATTTAATTACTGAATATTAAATGAAGGTCTTCATTACACACTGTACCCTAATACATGCAAGCGTCTAAAGAGAAAATGAATATCCAAATATTCTTCTTTCCAAAAACTGTGGCTTCATTCTCTTCATTGTACTGTTTGATTTATACAAGCCTTGATGCAAACTCTACATGTCAAAGAAGATACATTTGAGTAACTAAATACTGATTATGATTATGAATAACTAAAATAATTTACTTAATTAACTTAGATCAGCTTCCCTACACGTATTAATGTCATGCTGAACAAAAAGTCTCTTTGAAGGCCTATCACATTTGATGAAATAAAAAGCAAATGGAGAGAAGAGCCAAACTACTAATTATCTAGGGAAGTAATCATTAATATATTCTGGTCAGGATGACCCTAGTTTCCTAGTTGCTGTCTATCATCACAATAATATGTTTTATGTCTCTATTATTTTATTTACATAGATGGAAAAGTAGAGAGATGGAAGATATAAATCTTGCAATAGATAGTATATCTATATTGTAGTTACAAATATTGTAGTTAACAAACAGGTATTATTAGATGTATTATCAACAGTGATACATTTAGCACAATTAAGAATAAATCTTAGTTGAGACTGCTGGTCTTCCTATGGGGTGGCCCTCCTCCTCAGCTTCTTCTAGTTTTTCCATAATTAAACCACAGGGGTCAACAGCTTCTGTCCATTGGTCGGATGTAAATATCTGTCTGCATCTGACTCTTTCAGCTGCTTGTTGAGCCTTTCAGAAGCCATTCATGATAGGCCCCTATTTGTAAGCACACAACAGCATCAGTAATAGTGTCATCCCTAGAAGCCTCCCCTTGCCTGGATCACACCTTGGGCCTGTCACTGGACCTCCTATTCCTCAGGCTTTTCTCCATTTTTGTCCCTGTAGTTCTTTCAGACAGGATAAATTCTGAGTCAGAGTTTTTGACTATGGGATGGCAACCCCATCCTTCCACTTGATGCCCAGTCTTTTTACTGGAGGTGGAAACTACAAGTTCCCTCTCCCCATTGTAGGTTATTTTATCTAAGGTCCCTCCCTTTGATTTCTGAGAGTCTCTCATGTCCCAGGACTCTGGTATATTCTAGACCTCCCTCCCACACACCCCTCCCCCCCCCACCCACACACACACTGCTACCTCCTGAGGTTGACTGTTTTGGGTTTTTCCTGCTTGTCCTCAGGGCTTCAGTCCTGTTTCGCCCCCAATGCTTAATCATGTTTATCTTTTCTCCTTCCCACCCGGGTCCTCCCACTGCTCTCCCTCCCCCTTCACCTCCTCCCCCAGGATTGCTTTCTTCTCCCTCCTAAGTGGGATTGAGACATCCTCACTTGGGTAACTTGGGCCCTTTGGCTTGTTAGCCTTCTTGAGTTCTGTGGATTGTATTCTGGGAATTCTGTCTCTCAGTCACTGAGCCACCCACAAGGCACCATAAAACAGCTGATATGAGGTTCCCAACACATATACAGCAGAGGACTGTCGTGTCTGGACTCAGTCAGAGAAGATGCACTTAACCCTGGAGATACTCTGGGCCCAGGGAGTAGGGAGGTCTGGCAGGATAGAGGATAGGGATATCCTCTGGGAAATGGGGGTGGGGAGGAGGTGTGAAATGTGGAACAGTCAGACAGTGGACTGGGAGGAGGATAAAGTCTAGACTGTAAAAGTGTTTAAAGAATGACAAAAAAAGAGCAAATCTTAATAAAAATATGGTATTAATTTTACAGTGTAAAAAATGTATGTAATATCAATATCAATAGATTCCATATTTAACTTGTCTAAAACTGTATACTATAAAAATAGGAGATAGTCTTAAAATAAGTTTGATACATTTTGTTGTTTGAGATGCTAAAAGTTTCTTGAATAAAAGTAATAGTTAGAGATCAACATTAGCTTTACAAAGGTATAATGTGACAAATTCAAAAAGAAACTATATGCAAAATTCATGCTACTAAATTGATAGACTAGCAAAAACTGATTAATACATTTGTGTTGAAAATTGTTCAAATGTTTCCTTTTAGTGCCTGAATTTGTCAAGTTTTTAATTGACTTTTAACATTTTTTTCAGATTACTATTTTAGTACCGTATGATTTTCCATTAAAATAACCTTTTGGATATCATATTCATATGAAAAATCATCAAAAACTTATATTAGTAAGAGTGTGGCAGTTTTTAAGGTGCAGGAGGTATGTGGTTTGATTCATTAATAGAAGTAGATCCTTAAACACTATGTATTTGAATCATAGTATGAAAGTATTACAGGCCTTCCAAACCGGAAAATGGAACAACGGAGCACTGGAGGAAGATGCTGGGAATTAAAACCAGTGAGAATCAGGTCATGTTTTAGGTTGAAGGTATTTTAAAGCATAGAAAGAATTACAGAAAACTATACGTTTGTGTCATTTGACTTATGGGATTTTAGAAACCTAAAGTAATTATTTTCTTAAGGGTAACATTTTATTTTTTTTTTAATTTTCAGGGTATTGAAAATGCTATTGGAGTCAAAGTAAAGTGCAAGTTTTTATTTAAAAGAAACAATAAAATGTTTTGATTTCACACATACCACACACACACACACACACACACACACACACACACACACACACACACAGCATCCTGAATAGAACAAAAAGGAAGTAAATGTTCTAAAATTTACACTCTTGAATTTGATCCAAAATAGTTCTACCAGGCATGTACAAAGATGAAAATTAGTGATGGATCATTGTGACGTCAGGAAATTCAAGTACAATAGGGCAGAAAAAACAATATTCCAGGAGAGAAAGAACACTTTACTCTGTCTACAGAAGCTGAGAGGCACTATGTTGAGTATGCAGCCATTTATGAATGTGAGGTCCAGTGGAAAAAATAAAGTTCCTGTAGACATAAAATACAGGCTATTTACTTTTTGCATAATCACTGTGATGCAAACAAGAAACAGTGACTATGCTGGATACGAAGATTAAATCACAGAGAGCTTCCTCTTTTCATAATAAAAAAAATGGTAAGGCTAGCTACTGAAGTGGTACCATACATTAAACAAATAATCTTTTCTTGCTTCAAGAATATTTTTTTATCAGCAATAATGGACACAAATGTAAGTGCTAAGAAGGCAGCCTGATTCTTACACTGCTCTGGAAGGTGAGAATTCAGAGATTTGCAAGACAATGGTTAGACATGTCCAGAGCTATTTCTTCCAGGTCCTAGTAAGAGTTCCCCAAAGCAATCTACAGATTCAGTGCAACACCCATTAAAATTCCAACACAATTTTTCACAGACCTTGAAAAGACAATTTTCAGCTTCAAGTGAAAAGAAAACACCCTGGTGAGTTTAAATAAATACTGAATAATAAAAGAACTGCTGGAGGTTTTGCCTTCCCTGCTGTCAAACTGTACTACAGAGCTATAGTTATAAAAACTCCATGCTATTAACACAAAACAGACACATTGATCCATTTGGATCCATAGAGTCCAACTGAAGACCTAGCTTAAATCCACACACCTATGGAAATATGATTTTTTTTATGAAGAATCAAGAAATAGATTTTTGACAAAACACAGCACCGTAATCTAATGATGCTGGTCTAACTAGATTTCTGCATGTAGAAGAATGTGAATAGGTGCATACTTATTACTCTGCACAAAACTAAATTCCAAATGTATCAAAGGCCTTAACATAAAATCAAATGCACTGAACATGGTAAAGAAAAAGCATGGGATATTAGTGAATCCATTGGCTCAGGAATAGACGTTTTAAACTGAACACCATAACCACAGGCACTAAAACAAAATAAAAAAATATTACTAAATGGGACCCCAAGGGACATAACAATTATTCCATGGCAAAGAGTACAATCATTTAGACAAACTATCAGGCTAAAAAACTTAAAAAAAAAGATATTTTTTACCATCTACATATCTTATAAAGAGATAATATCCAAAGTTTACAAAGAACCCTAAAACTAGATATCAAGAAAACAAATAGCCCAAGTATAAAGTGGTATAAAGACCTACACAGTGACTTAAACAGTGACTTAAAACTGAGTCATTTGAACTGTGCAGACCTGATCCTAGAGGTTTCAGTGGAGGAGAACTTCAGTATGTGACCTAGAGACTGTTTTTGTAGTAGTTTGGTATAGAACATAGCTGGGGTTTTTTTGCTCTTATCTGAAGAGTCTGCTTGAGGCAAAGGTGAAGACACAGATTAATTGCATTGACAAGGAAGTCTCAGAAATGCCCATCATAGACTTTGTTCTCTGGTTGAGTCTCACAAAGAACATTTTAAACAAGCTTAGCAAGCTGAGTAAGGAAATCTATAAAATATATGGTTCTGATATTAAAGAGGCACAAGGATGTGAAATGGAGCTGAATTCTTTGTTCAAGGATATTAAATTGAATTAAGGGTGTAGTGACCTTAGAACAAGATCTCATCCAGCTAAATTTAGGTCCAGGCATGGTAGTACAAGCTTCAATCCCAGGAGGCAAAGACAAGTAGAACTCTGAGATCAAGTCCAGCCTAGAACAGAGCAAGTTCTAGGTGAAGACAAACTGAAATTCAGGATTGGTGGATCACAACTTTAATCCCAGTGCTTAGGAGACAGGCCTGTAGATCTCTGAGTTTAAAGTCAGTTTACGGAGCAAGTTCCAGGATAGACAAGTTTAGGCAATGAAGGAACTGGAAAACAGAAAGCAGGTGATAATGTAATAGAACAAGGGGGCCATGTTACAGCGCCGGCAAGCAGCAGAACTCAGGAGCATTGGCCACATGGCGCTGGCTTTAGAATCCAGAATAGAAGGAACTACTGTGACAACTGGTGCTGGCTAGCTAGAGTTAAGAAATTATTGGTGATTAAGAAAAGACCAGCATCACTGAGGCGAAATCTCCTGGGAAGTGTTTTCTGAGAGCACAAAGAAGCTGTATTCCAGAGATAGCCAAGTTGTACCTCATGCTTCAGCTGTACGTGGTAATGTGTATGAGTAACCTAGGTGATACTGGTTTTGAAGGCATGAAAGGATCATGGAGAGCAGCTGAAGCTTGGCATTGTGAGAGGGCAGGGAAGGCCATTGGTTGAGGTTAAACCTTAGTTGCAGTTAACAGCCCAGAACTGAAGGAGTTATGCAAAGAAGTTGAGACTTGGCACCATGAAGGGAGCCTCTGAGAAGTTATTGGTGAAGTCTAGTTGCAGCCCCCCCCCCATGTATTGGAGATGCCATTGTCATGGATGATTGCAAAGAACAGCAGCAACAGTTAAGTAGAGTCAACCAGAACTTAGAGTGCTACAGAAGACAGAGCTGGAGAAGTGACACCAGCCCTTTGGAGGAGACCAGAAGATCACATGTGGATCCCAGACATTGGAACAAGAAGCTGTAGCATTGAAGTTGCCTTGGAGACCTCAAGATATTTGAGATTCCAGAGCCCTGTGCTATCTGCTGAGGAAAGCTGCTAACAGGGAGTGGAATTAGTCCAGACATTTGTTGCAACAAAGATAAATAAGGAGTTGGAGATCTGAAGAATGCTTTGACATCAGAAATGGAGATGCAGAGTTTGGAGTTGGTCCAGCTGGATTCCTGTCTTGCTTTGGGGATTACAGTTACATGATTGGATGAATCTCAGAAGAAACTTTGAACCTTGGACTTTTAAGATTTTTGAGACTACTATAGACTATGGAGACTTATGAAGTTGGACTAAATGTATTTTGCATTATGCTATATATAGGTATATCCTCCATAGATGTAAATATTTGAACAAGCCTATGGGAGCCAGGGAGTGGTGATTTGAGTATGCCTAGCTCAGGGAGTGTCACTATTAGGCAGTGCAGTCTTGCTGGAGTAGGTATGTCACTGTGAATGTGGGCTTTAATACCCTCATCCTATCTGCCTGGTAGGGATTCTCCTCATAGCAACCTTTAGATGAAGACAGAATTCTCAGCTCCATCTGCACCATGCCTACCTGGATGCTGTAATGCTGCCACCCTGATGATACTTGACTGAATCTCTGAACCTATTAACCAGTTTCAGCTAAATGTTTTTATTGTAAGAGGTGCCTTGGTCATGGTGTCTGTTTACAGCAGTAAAACCCTAGTTAAGACACCATGTCTTCAAAGACAAATATGGTATATATCCACTTATATGTTGATATTAGCTGTTAAAGATAAGCAAGCTACATCCCATAGAACCACAGCAGTTAGGTATAGAATAAGGAATTGGGAGTGTATATAGAAAGATCTCTTCAGGAAAGGAAATAGGACAGACATTTGTGAATTATCATGTGAGTAGGACTAGAATGGGAGCATCAAGCATGGATAGGGAGAGAAGATAGGGATGAAGGAATATATAAAGGGAAGAGGCAGCTTAAATTCAGAACCATTTGCATGGGTAGCATGGAATCATAGCACTGTAGAAGTTTCCTAAAATATAAACCTACAAACCTAAGTGTAAGTGAAAAAACTAAATGAGAGAGACCGAGCCCAACTGGGTACCTCTTGTCATTAAACAAAGCTTCCAGTTACAGAAATAGTGTTGGTCAAACAACGTAAGCTGTTACGAAGATTAGAAGTTGTTCTTCACAAATTGACTGCAAGTCCCTATCCCAAAAGACAACATAAGTAATTGAACATGGATAAGTATACCTGGTGCTTAACTGGAGCTTTGACCACTATGGGCAAGTATTCTTGTATCAGAAGGTAGTCTGCACATTACCAAGGAAGAAATATAAACCACAACCCAGCTAAAAACCCATAAATCTACCCTCAAGTCCTGACTGCAATATATTCTATTGCAATGGTGGCACAAATCTTGTAGGAGTAATTAGCCTGTTTTACTTAAGGCCTACACCATGAAATTTAACCCATACCAGACACTGTGTAGGTGACTATGCATTCAGGGACTATTTGCTCAGGGACCTGCAGTAAACCCAAATACTACTGTTTTCTAAAAGTAGCTGTAAAATGACTCTGAAGGCAAGTCTTCTGTGCTTATAGGTCAATGTATTTCTCAAGTATCATCAGCGAAGTTCCATGTAGGGACAAATACACAGAGCATAACCAGACATTATGCAAAAAATTACTTTTGAATACTTAGCCCTAAATTAATATCTTCATCAAATTCCTCCATGCAGAGATCAGGAAAACATGAAGAAGAGGAGGCAGAAAGAGTTTAAGATCAGAGGGACATTGATGAGTGAATATTAGTCCAAAAGCTTGAAATACCCAAGATACAATTCACAGAGCACATGAAGCTCAAGAAGAAGGAAGACCAAAGTGTGGGTCCTTTGGTCCTTCTTAGAAGGGGTGACAAAATACTTATGGGAGCAAATACAGAGACGAAATGTAGAGCAGAGCCTGAAGGAAAGGCTATCTAGAGACTGCCCTACCTGGGTATCTATCCCATATACAGTCATCAAATCCAGACGCTATTGTGGATGCTAAGAAGTGCATGCTGATGGGAGCAAGATATACCAGAGCCTGACAAATACAGAGACAGATACTCACAGCCAACCACTGAACTGATTACGGGGTCCCAAATGGAGGAGTCAGAGAAAGGCTTGAAGGGGTCCAAAGGACTTGCAACCCCATTGAAAGAACAACAATATCAACCAACCAGAGCTCCCAGGTTATAAATCACCAACCAAGGAGTCCACATGAAGGGATCCGTAGCTTCAGCCATATATATAGCAGAGGATGACCTTGTCAGGCATCAATAGAAGAGGCCCTGGCCCCAATGTAGGGAAATGTGAATGCAGGGAGGCAGGAGTGGGTAGGTGGGTGGAGGTATACCCTCATAGAAGCAGGGGATGGGGGAGATGGGATAGGAGTTTTCTGAGGGGGGGAGGGGATTAGGAAAGGGGATAACATTTGAAATGTAAATCAATAATATATCCAATTTAAAAAAAAAGATCAGAGGAACAGATTAAACCAAGGAAACAAGGTTCTTAAACACAAAACCAACACACATATGAACTTACAGAAACTGAGTCTGCATGCTCAGGCCCTGCACAGATCTACACTAGATAGAGTCATTGAGCTAAAATAATTGACACATGTCCATATCTCTAACCTAGAATGGATAACAATTTGATAATCACTTGCCAGTGCAAATTTATTTTTCCAAGGGAGTGTCACTGGTGAAACAAACTACTCTAAATACTAGACTGAATGTACCCCAGGTAGTAGGCCACAAAAAAACAAAATCAACCACATCTGTCAAGGCTCCTTGTCTCAAAATATCATGTCAGGACCATTTTCTTTATTATTTTATTTTTTTTATCTTTTATTAATATTTTCTTCTAATTAGTGTTTTATGTTATATTATTCCACAAATCTTTGCATATCTGTTTTTGTTTGTTTGTTTGGTTGGTTGGTCTTTTGAATTCTTGAGTGTAGGAACAAGCATGTTTCTGAGTCTATATGAGGTTTTTGTGCATTTTCTTGGATTTCTTTTCTTGTGTTTGTTTGATTTGTCCTATTTCAATAGTTTGTTTTGTTTTACCATATTTTATAATTTTCTGTTGGATGATTGTTTTCTAATAGCAAACAGAAAGAGGTAGATCTGGATGAACAGGGAGGTGAGAAGGAACTGGTGGCAGAAAAGGGAGACGAATTATAATCAAGAAATATTGCATGGATATATTTTTCAATAAAAGAAAAAAGTATAACACAGTTAAGGTAGATAGTTAACTGCAGTCAAGATATATTGCATGAAAATATTTTACAATAAATGAAAAACCATAACACAGTTACAGCTGACACTTAATTCTTGAGATAATAATCACAATGACTGTTCATAGTTTGTGTATTTAGTATTTTAACTTTCCTATCCCTATTTTATTTTATAGAATGTTCTTAACAATATCAAACTTTCCTGTAAAAAGTATTGATGTAGCTCAGTAGCCAAGCATTAACTTTGTAAGCATGAGTTCTTGGGTGTAGCACCTAATACAAGTGTAATAAAAGTGAACAATTTAAAAAAAAACTGTAAAATATTATTCTATCTTATGCCAGCTGAGTTCTCTCTTTTTTTTATTTTCTAAGTTTTTTTATTTACATTCCAAATGATTTCCCTTTTCCCGTTTCCGCCCTCCCCGAAAGTGTCATAAGCCCCCTTCCCTCCCTCTGTTCCCCATTCAACCCCCTCTCGCTTCTCTGTCCTGGCATTCCTCTACATCCAGTCTTTCCAGGACCAGGGGTCTCTCCTTCCATCTTCTTGGAAATCTATTGACATATGAATTGTGTCTTGGGTGTTCTGAGATTCTGGGTTAATATCCCCTTATCAGTGACTGCATACCATGTGTGTTCTTTTGTGATTGGGTTACCTCACTAAGGATGATATTTTCAAGTTCTGATCATTTGCCTAGGAATTTCGTGAATTCATTGTTTTTAATTGCAGAATAGTATTCCATTGTGTAAATATACCACATCTTCTGAATCCATTCCTCCATTGAGGGACATCTGGGTTCTTTCCAGGTTCTGGCTATTATAAATAAGGCTGCTATGAACATAGTGGAGCATGTGTCCTTATTGCATGCAGGGGAAGCCTCTGGGTATATGCCCAGGAGTGGTATAGCAGGATCCTCTGAGAGTGTCATGCCAAGTTTTTGAAGGAACTGCCAGACTGCTTTCCAGAGTGGTTGTACCAGCTTGCAATCCATGGTATTGGTACAGTGACAGGCATGTAGATCAATGGAACAGAATTGAAGACCCAGAAATGAATCCACACTCCTATGGTCACTTGATCTTTGACAAAGGAGCTAAAACCATCCAGTGGAAAAAAGATAGCCTTTTCAACAAATGGTGCTGGTTGAACTGGAGGTCAACATGTAGAAGAATGCAAATTGATCCATTCTTATTTCCTTGTACTAAGCTCAATTCCAAGTGGATCAAGGACCTCCACATAAAACCAGACACACTGAAACTAATAGAAAGGAAACTAGGGAAGAACCTTGAACATATGGGCACAGGGGAGAATTTCTTGAATAGAACTCCAATAGCTTATGCTCTAAGATCGAGAATTGACAAATGGGACCTCATAAATTACAAAGTTTCTGTAAGGCAAAGGACACTGTCAAATGGACAAAGCAGCAACCAACATACTGGGAAATGATCTTTACCAACCTTACATCCAACAGAGGGCTATTATCCAATATATACATAGAACTCAAGAAGTTAGACTCCAGAGAGCCAAGTAACCCTATTAAAAATGGGGTACAGAGCTAAACAAAGAGTTCTCACTTGAAGAATATCTAATGCCTGAGAAGCACCTAAAGAGATATTCAACATCCTTAGTCATTAGGGAAATGCAAATCAAAACAACCCTGAGATTCCATCTCACACCAGTCAGGATGGCTAAGATCAAAAACACAGGAGACAGCAGTTGTTGGCGAGGATGTGGAGAAAGAGGAACACTCCTCCAGCTGAGTCCTTATTCATTTCCTTTTTTTTTTTAATGTCCTTTTTTTATTTTGTGTGTTGGGGCACTGTGCACATATGTCATAGTGTGCCTGCCGTGTCAGAGGACAATTTGTGAGAGTCAGCTCTCTCATTTCCTTTTACTGCATGTTGTTTGATTTCATCATGAAACCATATCTAGCAATTGACCAATTTATATGAACAATCTATATTCATATAAGTAGACTCTGTGATATTCACAACACTGCACTGTAGATTGAAAATGTATTTGTCAAAATGTAGCTTCATTGTCAAGACATCCATTTTTGCATTAAATTCATGAAAATCTAGGTTGTTGTGTAGATTGGTGATTCAAAGGGTTTAGGCAATATTGCTATGAGTTTAAATATTATATAAATGCAAATGGAGATAATCTTACTTGTATTTCACTGACACATGATGTGGTTTGTCATATTCATTCAAAAATTATTTGATGAAATTATTGGTTTATTGGAACAGAATGCTAAGACATACGATCATCAGAAAATATCAGTGTCTGTTATTTTTATACCTCCTGATGTCTAGATTATAGGTTACACCATGGAATCATTGATTAATATGGCTTTCCACACATTTTAGTCACAAGTATTCCTACTAGAAGATCAAGATAGGAAATTAATTACATTAGAAAATTACAAAGTTAGAAAATTACTTGTGATTCTTTGGTTGCCAGTTTACTAATCTCCTGAGCATGTACTATGCTCTCTCTGTTAATGAGACTGAAATAAGGTTCCTGCTTTATTATAGGTATTTGCCTCTTTACTGATGTTACTTGCACATGACCTACATCTGCATACAGTTTTGCTTTCAGTAAGGGTAGGAGCACAGGGAGGAAAATAGCAAGGAAAGGGGAATAAATAACAGCAGGGAAATCTTCCTTAATAAGCTATTTTACTAACACTTGGATATAAATTTGCACACACAGAATCGAGCCTTGAAATTTTAATGCTCTCTGTTCATATTCAAAATCATCAACACTGAATTTTCTGTTTATAGTCCTGCGACCTGTTGTGAAGGTTAAAGTACTATCATTAATGGGAAATAGAGTTGAATGTTTATGAATGCTGGATTCAAAAAAAAAAAATAAAGTCACTGATACCATGGTAACCAAGAGGTTACTCCCAAAACTCAGATCTTATTTGCATCCCTATACAGATCACAGGAAAATATGGAGACTTTTGGAAGTTAGCAGGTAGGAAATCAAATATTTTTAAATTTCTAGCACTGGGAATATTATTTTAGATATGCATCACACTGAGCATTCTATCACATAACTTTGAAAATAATAAAAATCTAACACACACACACACACACACACACACACACACACAGAAAAGACAAACCAGGATGGATGTTTTTGTAGAGATCTGTTCATGCACTTAGAAGAACTGGAGATACAGGTTAGATGACACATTTGTCTACTTTACCCTTGCTAGTTTGACATTCTTATGACTGACGACTTATTGAGACAAAGCATATGCTTCTGATGTGAGACAATGCTCATCAGAGCTCTTTTTTATCCTCCTTAAGCTTTTCAATTGGAACACATTTGACAAAGAAAAGGCACTATAATGGAATCTCCTACTGATTACAATAACAGCAGAGCTTTGGTTGAGTCCTTATCTTTTTTACTGGGTCATTCTTACAAAAGCTCTGGAATAGTTGAAATTATCCATCAATCCACTCTTAGTAGTGGAGTATTTTCTTTATTTAACATATGCACAAAGACCTGATCTGCTGCTGCTGAATGGGAATGATGGTGATAACAATGAATACTTGATTTTTGTTCTGCCTGCCATTCATCTTTCACACATCGTGCCACAGATGAGATAGATGAAAGGTATTGTTAAAGCTTTTCCTTAGAGAGATGAAGAGTTCAGACTAGAAAATACTAACACTTGTAGTTCACCTGGAGTGTAAATCTATTGCATCTATTCCTTATTACTATTTTGGAGAAAGGGGTCAGAAGCCTCCCCTTAGGTATCCATGCATATGAAAGCACAGACAGCATGTGATGCTATTTCAGAACATACATTTTCCACAAGGATATATGTTTGAACATATGTCATCCAAATGTTTGGGTAAAATGAGCAGAAGATTGATGCTTAGGTCTGTGTCTTTTCTCATCACAGACATTTTTAGAATAAATGAATTTGGTGGTAGAAAGTCACATGTATTTTGCTAAGCTACAGTGATATTTTACTACGAATAAATATTTCACTCAAAGAATCTTTCACTGGTTTTATTTCTTATCATCACTCTGATTCAATCTTTGATGGATTAATGTTATGCAGATGTTAGCACATTTAACTTATCTCCTGGTTTTGTTTTTGAAATTTGATTTTTAAAACCAGCCAAAGCCAACCTAAAGCCATAAAATATTTGTCTGTTTGCATTTCATCATCCAGTGAACCCACGAGAGGAACTCAAGGTAGGAGCTTAAAACAGAAACCAAGAAATACTATTGCTTATTGGTTTAGATTCTCTGAGTAACTCTCCAATGGTGTGTGTGTGTGTGTGTGTGTGTGTGTGTGTGTGTGTGTGTGTGTGTAGTTCAGGCTTCACTGTCTTGGGATGGCATTGTACATGGATGAGATGATCCCTCTTCTACTCAGTAATGCAATTAAAATATATCCTAAAGACTTGCTAATCTGGTGGAGGCAATTCCTCATTTAGGTTGCATCTTTTCAGGTGACTCCAAATTATGTCAAGATGAAAATCTAAGCAATATATGCCTGAAATTTTATTTCGCTGATGCATATTAATTTGTTATAACTCATTGTGGTAAAACAATTAAAGTAAGTTTTTTTCTATGAACAAGTAAATTTTGATGTGTGTCATTTCAAATGAAAAGTTTATCTCATGCATTTATCTTTAATGGAGATAATTATAAAATTTGTAATTTACTGAAAACTAATTTGAAATGCTGATGTGAATTCACTATCTCCACTCATTATTACTGATTCTTTTGTGTGAATGGAGTAAAGAATATTAATTTAACGCACAATTTGACATCCTTGTATATTCTTTCTCATACAGTTTTAGAATTTTTCCACTTCTTGGATTTATTATTTTTTTTCTTGCAATTATTTTGATTTTAGTGTTTCTTTCTTATTTATGTGTTTTCTTTTGTTTATGTTTTTTTTTCATTTCCTGGAGTTCTATAAAAACAAAGCTGGATCCAAATAGGTTATCCTCCCACCTCAGATTCCTTAGTATTGTGATTACTTGTGGGATCTCCTACAACCAGCTCTTTGTATTTCCCAGAAGATATTCCATTTTCCAAAGAATCCTATATTCATATTCTATGCCATTAATATTATGTTGTTTTCTTTTGTGTGTGTGTTTGTGTGTGTGTGTGTGTGTTTCTGTAGTATTATATGGACTGAACAAGTTATAGATAAGAGTTTATGTATATATTCTTATACGTGTATGTGTACACTACTGTTTAATGAAAATAAGAATTTCGAAAGATAGCAAGGAGAATTAATGCAAGTGATTTAGAGGGAGGAAAGGTAAGGTAAGGGAGAAATGGCATAATTATATTATAATCCCCGACAAAGTTTTCTATAAAACAGTGAACTTTGTCTTCTCACTACATCTAAAACTTGGTAAAGCATAAACATTGCTTCATTCAGTAAAAATTGGTAAATTTTATTCTTCATACCTTATTATAATCAAGGATAGTCCATAGCAATAAAATGCAATAAAACTTTTGTATGTTCATATTATCCAGAACACCTAGCCACCATATTGTAGAAGCATAAGTTGCATGTGAAGTCTGTACACAATCCAAATAGCTTTGGAGAGTCTGTCCAATAACTATCTGTTATTTCTTCTGATAGAAGAAATCTTCAATCAATGATAATATTAATTCTTCAATTTAAAAATGAGAAAAGTGGTATAATGAAATGGAAGAAAGCCTCATGTTCAGTACACTCTGTCTAAAGTCTCTCATCCACAGATATTGAGAGGTTATGAATTTGTAAGAGAGCAAATTCAAGGTCAAATTAAATCTTATTGTTACAAAATAGTAGTTTTATTGCTAGAAAGTCCTATGACAGAAGAATAGATACAGACAATGTGGTTCATCTACAAAATGGAATACTACTCAGCTATTAAGAATGAGGAGATCCTGAATATTGCAGGCAAATGGATAGAAGAAGAAAATATCATCCTGAGTGAGGTAACTCAGACCCAAAGGGACATGTATGGTATGTACTCACTAGTAAGTGGGTGTTAACCAAAAAAAAAAAAAAAAAGAAGTACAGAAGACCTAAAATACAGTCCATAGAACTCAAAAAGGGCAACAAGCTGAAGAACCCAAGTGAGGAAGTCTCAGTCCCACTTGGGTGGGAGAACAAAGGAATCACAAGTGGAGAGGAGAGAGGGACTTGGGAGGGAAAATAGACAGGGCAACAGGTAGTGGAGGGGAGAGGGGATCCTGATCTGGTATTGGGTATTGAGGGAAAAGAACTGAAGCCCTGAGGGCAAGCAGAAAGAATGAAAAACAGGCAACCTCAGGAGATAGGAAGTTGGGGGTACCCTTCAGAATGCTCCAGAGACCTGGGAGGTGAGAGGGATATTCAGAACTCAAAGGGAGGTACCTTAGATGAAATGCCTAACAGTATGGAGAGGGAATGTATAGAGCCTACCTCCAGCAGAACAGGGCATCAAATAAAGGAGAAGGGGGTCATCCCACAGTCACAACTCCGACCAATAATTGTTCCTGTCTGAAAGAATTACAAGGATAGAAATGTAGAGGAGTCGGGGGGAAAAGAAGATCCAAGGACAGACCCAAAGTGGGATCCAACTCAAGGGGTGGTTCCAAGGCCTGACCCTATTACTAAAGCTGTGGAGTGCTCACAAAAAGGGACCTAGCATGATCGCGCTCCAGAAGACCCAACAAGAAGTTGAAAGAGTCAAAGGCAGATATTTGCACCCAACCAATGGACAGAAGATGTTGACACCTGTTGTTGAATTAAGGAAGGCTTAAAGAAGCTAAGGAGAAGGGCAACCCTGTAGGAAGACCAGAAGTCTCAATTAATCTGAAACCCCGAGATCTCTCAAACACTGGACCACCAACCAGGCAGTACACACCAGCTCATATGATGCCCCCAACACAAATACAGTAGAGGAATGCCATGTCTGTGTTCATTCAGAGATGATGCACCTAACTCTCAAGATACTGGAAACCCCAGGGAGTTTAGAGGTCAAGTGGGGTGGGGGCTGGGGGTATCCACATGGAGACAGGGGAGAGGGGAGGAGGTATGGATTGTGGAACAGCCAGAGGGTGGACAGGAGTGGGGTGAATAGGATATGGAGTGTAAAAAAAAGTAATGAATAAATAAATTTAAAAAAAGAAAGTTAAAAATTATATTTCTTACTGGGAAGATATGTGGACACAGGAACAAGAAGTATGGATCAATTCCTTAAGATCAAATGGTAGGAGATAAGATTCAGAAATGACTTCTCAGCTAATATTACAAGAGTATAATGTAACTAGAAAGTATAATATAATCATCAAACCAAGGTACAACTGTAGAAGCCTTCATTACAGTCTCAGAAATTCCTGTTAGCCCTCAAAGAAATAAACAAAGAGACAAACAAGAACACTCAATGACTCTGAAATCATAATAGTTTCTTATACCCTTTGTTTTGCATTTTGGCTAGATAGAGGAGAGCATAGTATATCTAGACTTTCATATGGTTTTCCTAAAACAACATGTCACTTTATATATCATATGAAATCCATAAAAATATTTGAAAGAATTATACTAAAGTACAGACAGATCAGAATAGAAAGTGGCTTAAGTACTTAGCATAAATAATTCTTTCTACACTATGTATGAAAAACACACAAGCAATCAGTAAATTTCCGTAGTTTTATATGAATGCTGGCTATTTGGAGATAGAAGGATGACTCAGAGAAATCTAAAACCTCAGTCTGTTCCTAAACAGCTGTGGAAATCATTCCACAGAAATAGGATGGGATCCTATCCAGTAATCAGCCACCACACATGCTTAGTTGAGTTTATGAACTTCTGGGAGACAGTAGAACTTGTGTCTTTCCGCTCTTCCTCATCATTGTATTAGGGTATAACAATTGTGCCATATCAGAACACTAAGCACACACTTGGTGTTGGGAGTATATTCAAATCTCTTTCCATTTAATAGATCTTCAGAATGCAAAGAACTGTGTACTGTTGCTTTTCTGTAGAAATTCTAACAGAGATCTTTTGTACCCACACTTCACATGAGGCCCTTGCTCTACTGTGATCCTTTTATGTCCAATAGTTTTCATGTAACCATGGATATACAGGGTTACAAGGATAAACATTACTGTTAACAGATCACAACAAACTCCTTATAAAGCAATTTTTTTGATATGCATGTAATTTTATTATTTATTAAAATGAAAGTGTATTTGCATCATTTTCATGTAAAGCATTAAATCTTTAATGGATATTCTTTGTCAAAAGAAGGAAGACATTACCAGGATTTGGATGTTGGTGTTGTTATTTCTATTTGAAAGTTATTTTAATTTTATAATATATGCTGAGAATGCCACTTTGGATTAATATAGAAGATGTATATATATATATCTTCTATAAAGGTAATAGAGATATAGATGATATAGATTAGATGATTCTTATAGCATTTTAAAAAATTTTTATTGTATATTTTCTTTATCTACATTTCAATTGTTATTCCTTTTCCCAGTTTTACTGGAATTATGGCTTTTCCAATTAGATAATATCTAGCTATTACAGAAGCTATTAACAATTCTTTCTCAATATCAAACAAGTTTCATTTAAAATTTGTTTTTTTAATGAAATCCATTAGCAACTCAAGCATATTTTATATTAAACTTTGTACCAGATACAATTCAAAGATAAACTGCTTTGCATTTTGACACATATCCTGAAGAAAGGCAATGTATTAATATTAAAGTCTTTGATCTCTGTAGGTAAACAAGTATGTTTCTATAGGTCAGAAAACCCTTTATACTTGTTAAATAAAACATTATAATTCATAGTGTATAATAGCATAGATTTTCTGCAGAACTGTTTCAGAGAGTATTACTGTCTTTCCCTGATACGCTCTAAGGCAGAATATAAGTTAACATACATACATTTTGAACCAAGCATCCATGAAATTATGTGATTGTCCATGAAGTTATGTGATTCTCTGTGCAGTTCTGCACAAGACACCTTAGGTTCATCTTCGGTTTTGTTTCCAATGAACTTTTAGGCATTTTCTGTTAGAATCCTTTACAATTCCCAAATTGTTGTGAATGCCTGCCTTTAGTTAAATAATCCCATAAAAAGCAATAACCCAGGGCTTAAGAGGTTGATTCCTGGAATATTTCTCAATATTGTATAATCAGAAGAACTTGGATTTGGACTGAAAAGAATTGGTGTTGCTTGAATTTTGATGGCTCCAAGTGCAAACTCTGTGGACACAATGTATCATATTCGAACATTTTATATACTGTTTCTGTTGTAATAAAGTCTCTGTGTAGAGGATGGGACTCTATCCTGCTGAGTCTGGACAATTAAACTCGTTCAACTGACTAAAGAATATAGCATGGCTAGGCGATGATGCTTGACAACTTGAAATAAACAAAACAAAACAGGAAATATCCCTTGCCCGTCTTTTCTTCTTCTGTGACACTTGTAAGGAATCCCAGGACAGAACAAGAGACCATACATAATTATTACTCTACTAATGTTCCCGGAGACAGCCTACATCAAGGACCATGTGCAGACAATAAGCTTTCAGTTGCTAAACATGATCAGATTCAGAGTAACCTCCCTGAGGCCTCAGCTTTCTCAGCTCAATTTGTTGCTTCAATCTGCTCAAGTTTTTGAAATACAAATGTCATGAGAGAAAACAATATGCTTGCTTTTTGTTTAGAATTTTGGGATGACCTGTTATAGAGGAAAGCTTAATTAATCCAAATGAGTAGCACATTAAAATCTGTAAAAGTATGTCTTATTTAAAGGTAGGCTGCTGTTTGTCTTGGTTTCAAATGATATTTTGTGAACTTTTAGAATTGTTAAACCAAGGTCTCTGAATTATATTTAAAATTTTGGGACAATGAGAATTATTTTATACAAAATGACTAGTTAGCTAACAAAATATAACAAACTTTCTAGTATATTCAAGCATGGATTCATTTGTGAAGTTTAAAACACATTTCCTACAGTATAGTTTTTACGATTTGTATAAGAGAAATTATTTATGTGCAGTGTAAAATAATTTTACTTAAAGTTTGCATTTTGACAGACATGGCTCAGTGCTTAAGAGTACTTGTCTTGAGAATTTAATTACCTGAATTTTGTTCCTGGAGTTCTGTTTAGACATACTGTGGACACATTGGTATACATCTGTAACTGAAGCATTCCTGTATGAAAAGGGAGGCAGAAACAGGAGAATAAGCTAGAAGCTACCAGATGCCTTGCAGTGCAAAAACAAGAAAACTCTGCCCCAAAATCAAAGTGGGAGAACATTAAATTGTTCCTTGATATATACACTTGTGACACCATCATGCCAAGTATAATAAACACATAAATATTATATATAAATACTTTAAAATATATTTTTATTAAATATTTTATTTACTTTATTACAAATGTTGCAATTTTTATTTTTTATTTTCTATATTTTTATTTACATTCCCAATGATTTCCCCTTTCCTGGTTCCCCCCTCCCCAAAGTCCCATAAGCCTCTTCCCTCCCCCTGTTCCCCAGTCAACCCCCTCCCACTTCACTGTCCTGGTATTCCCCTACACTGCTACATCCAGTCTTCCCAGGGTCAGGGGTCTCTCCTTCCTTCTTCTTGGAAATCAATTGATATGTGAATTGTGTCTTGGGTATTCCAAGCTTCTGGGTTAACATCCACTTATCAGTGACTGCATACCATGTGTGTTCTTTTGCGATTGGGTTACCTCACTAAAGATGATATTTTCCAGTTCTGACCATTTGCCTAAAATTTTCGTGAATTCATTGTTTTTAATTGCAGAGTAGTATTCCATTGTGTAAGTATACCACATCTTCTGTATCCATTCCTCTGTAGAGGGACATTTGGGTTCTTTTCAGCTTCTGGATATTATAAATAAGGCTGCTTTGAAAATGTGGAGCATATACAAATAAATAAATTCAAATCTATTCATTTACATGTTTCCAGTAGAAAGATGTAATACCTTAAATCTTTATGCTAAATAGTGTCCTATATTATATTAAAAGAAGTCAGAAGTCAATTAAAATAGATGATTGTCACTTTAAATAGTAAATATAATTGAATATCAAAAAATACTGACAATTATTTTGTAGTACCATATCCAGAATTCAAGTCATAGAACCATAGATTTAGAATCTAACACTGAAATTTTTCTCTGCATTTTAGTATCAGTATGTTTTATGAATATATTTTACTCAAAAGTAACATGTAATAACTTTTTAAAGTATAGGTGTTTCTTCTTGGCAACAATTTTTTTATAACCTACTTAGTGTTAAAATATAGACACTAGAGAGGGCTTACAAGGGCCCATGTGGTGGTAGCTTCACATTCCAAACTAGAAATCATAGCCTATTTCTTTTTCTTTTCAGTTCAGTAGATTTCAAGGATTACAAATAGCTATGTGCCAATATCAATAATGCCCACAAAAATATATTCTGTTTTTTTTTTTTTGTAGGACTTTGTATTCCTCCTGGGGAATTACATTCTCCACAGTTTCTATTGCTATCAAAAACATATCCTTCAGAAAGCTGATGCTTCATCTCAAACACATAGAAGACAAAGAGTAAAACACTCGCCAGTCACATGTATGCTGATCAGAATGTGGTGAAATATGTTGAGAAACAGAAGGAAGGGATGCAGAGCTAGAGAAAACAATTTGAAGTATAATTGTTTCTTGCTGGATATGATTCTCAGAAGGTATGTAGGGTGTGCTGGCTGGAAAGCAATCCAGGAGTCTTGGGAGAGGCATGAGGAAGAAAGAAATTTTTAATGTTCTTGCTGCATCCTGGATTTTGTTCTTCTAGCAATCATCCTGTTACTAACTCAGCAGATAGTTAATGGGAACATTCCTCACTCTATGCCCATATACCTTAATAGCTTTAGAAGCATTACCCCAAGTGATATTATTAAATCTTTAAGGATTGTATGGGTTGGTGTGCACTGGAAGGGCTCTACACATATTTTCTTTGATTATGAAATTTCAATACCTTATTGTACTTCCTGATGATTATCTGGATAGGGACCTTAGAAGTAACTCTTGGGAACGCCCCATCCACCAAAGCAGGTCTTATCAAAGGAATATTACAAGCACTTCTTAGAAAATAAGGTTCTTTTTCTCTTTCTGGTCTCTTCTCCTGGATCTATAAAGTAACATGGCATGCAGCATAAGCTCAGGAAGAGAATATAGATTCTGGAAAGTCAATGAAATAATGTATCTTGTAAATAGAATTATTTTATATAAGCAATTTACTACCCATCTTCAAAAAGGTCCTCATGCTTCTATTATTTTTCAGAACTATACACGGGTGGTAGAATCTTATGTTTTAGTTCCCTCAGGACTCACATAGTAGATAGCTAATTATGTATCAATAGGCCTCAAATTCAATGAAAACGGACCCCTTTCTCATTATCATCTGTCTGTACCTCAAGAAAATGAAACTGCAGGACTCAAATTTTGGATCTAATAAAAGGGATCATAATTACATCTCTGGCCCTAGATACAGGTATAACATTATAAACCACCAGATGTTCACCAGTAAATAACTGTCTACTTTATGTTCTGTTAAAAAAATATATATCGCCGGGCGGTGGTGGCGCACGCCTTTAATCCCAGCACTTGGGAGGCAGAGGCAGGAGGATTTCTGAGTTCGAGGCCAGCCTGGTCTACAAAGTGAGTTCCAGGACAGCCAGGGCTACACAGAGAAACCCGGAGAAACCCCAAAAAAAAAATATATGTATATATATATATATATATATATATATATATATATATATATATATATATATATCACCATGCCTAGCCTTTGGAGCCAATCTAAATAGACCTATTAAACTCCTTGGCTAGAAAACAAATTTCAGGTAAAGCTGGTTTCTCTGTAGATTTTAAAATAATATGGAGGATGACAAGATGGCACAGGAATTATAAGTGAATACTTTTCATGCAGAAAAATGAAATTTCATCTCTATCACCCGTAGACAGAGGTATAGAGCTGCCTGTAATACCATCCCAGTAGGTACCTGACACCTCTGGTCTCTCTGGAAACATGAACTCACATGCAAACATCCCACCCCACCCAAATTTGCATATAATATCAGAAAAATGAAGTAGTGGGAATCCCATATAAATTTGGTTCAACATAATTGTCCTTTGGCCAATTGTCTATTCTTTGCTTTTGAAAGTGCTTCAGTTTATTCTGCATTAAACGCTGAGGAGACGTCAAAATCCCTATGACATTTCCTCATATTTCTGCCTAGTTAACATTGAATTTTCTTTACATTTATTGTAGTAAGGTATGAAAAGTGTGTTGCATTGAGTCCATAAAATTCCAGGCACTTCCTGCTTCCCATATTCTTCTTTGGTGCTTCTGGGACTACTGATGAAACTTTTTCTATTTGAGGACTATAAGCCTCATGTCCCTTGTTCATGTTCTTCTTCTGTTCTGTGTCCTTCTGCATATATGAACACCTAACACACATTTTTTTTAATTTATCAAAAATTAGTAAATGCACTTGTAATAATTTCTGTGTGTCTCTGTTACCAAAAATAAGATCAGTATATTTTCTTTTATATTTTTAATAATTTGTGAGTTTGTAAGTATGTATGTGAGGAAGGATATATGTTTTGGTATATATCTTTGTGTTTGTTTGTGTTTATGCATGTAGGTGTCTGTGTGTGCAATGTATGATTGTATGTGGAGACTACAGGAAAACTTCTGGTATTATCCTCAAGAGGTATTTCCTTCTAGGTCTCACATTTGCTCAAAAATTATCAAATACAGTGTTTTGTCTGGCTTGGGAGTACCTCAAGCTTATATTTCACTAGCATCAGGATTGTAAGCATGGATGATTTTTATGTAATAAAAGTAACTAGTATATTTAAATTAGATGTTACTGAGAAATAACCAATAACTGCCAACTATTGACCAGAAGCTTCCTGAAAACCCTCCAAACTATTCAGAAAACTTAAAGTAGCTGCACAAAGGAATACTGAAACTATTACTCTTTTATTTTAAGGCAAAAGTCTTCTGTTCATGCTGCATGGAGACCACTAAAGAATTTTCCTTTTGGAACTATATTCCAGTTGATCTATTCTGTTATATTTAGGAATAGATAAGATACACAAGATGCTAAAAGCTACCAGGGACAGAACAAAATTATGCAGAGCTTCTTGTAGCCTGTAATGGTTACTATTCATTTTCAGCTGACAATATCCAGGATTACCCAAATGACAAGCCTCTGAGGATATCAGTGAGAGAGTTCTTATACTGGTTACTTGAGTTGAAAATGCTACTATATTGAGTAGCACTCTTCCAAGAATATAGAGAGAGCTGGAAGAGTATCACTGTTCATAAATCTTTGCTCCCTAATAGAATTTATTGTGATCTGTTGTCTAACACCTCTAATTCCTAACACTCCCTAACATGAGATTATCTTATTTTGAACTGAAGTATAAATAAGCTCTTCTTGCCTAAAGTCATTTCTTGTCAGGTATTTTGTCACATCAACAAGGAAAATGATGTATATGAGACATTGCAGGACAATGTAATTTCTCCTGATGGTTTCTTCCTTAAAATAAATTCTATGTCTGTTAAACCACTAGAAAGTTACTTGAGTATTGAGTAAACATAGACACTTTGTATTCATGCAGCAAGAGAGGACATATGTGAACTTTCTTCCACAAAAATTTAAAGACTACTAGCCCTTATCATATTCCCTGGTGTAGAGGAATTTTAATCCAGCAACATGGCTGCTCTGGCAAGGGATAAAACCCAAAGATATGATCTGGCTAGAATGTAGACATACATCAGAGCTTTAGTGTCTCTGACTGGAATACATACCTTTGATTCCTCATGCTGTAAAGCAGACATTCATTTATTACACAACTTTTATCCCAGAAAATAATATCTTATTGGGGAACAGATAAAGTGATGAATCAGAGAAAAACAGAATGAGTCAGACTCAGAATGTGATGGACTCTCACAAGTAGAAACAGAGAAAAACAGTCTACTTAAAGAGTATTAAGGGAGAAAGAAAGGGTTTGTATCAGTTTAGTTCAGTGCATTTCAGAGCAGTTCAGTTTGTGGAGTTCAGAAGCAGTCTTTCTAAGCAGAGGAATTCAGTCAGAAGAAGAGAGAAGCCAATGTGAATCCGTCAGCTCAGAGGGGAGTTTGAGCCAGAATAGCCTAGTTGAACTAGCCAGCCAGAGTTCATAAAGTGCTAGAAAGAGGGAATTTATTCAACAGTACATATTGGGGGTTGAAATATCCTAGGCTTAGGTTACCAGACAGACACTGGAAGCTGAAGCATTCAAGGTCTATGGGCTTGCAGAAAATTAGATTATATGGAGGCTAGATGTTTCTAGGCCTAGGCTTATGTATAATTACACAGAAATGCTCTGGGCTCAACCCAAGTCATGTATTCACACAGGTTGGGTATGGTTTTCATCTCATCTCTTCATCTGAGGAAGTAAAAGTGACATTCATATTTATATCTGGAATGATGAAGTCTTCATCTCAAATTGGTCTCTAATTCAGCATTCTCAATTAATCATAACCAAGACTCATGGATGAATCTTGACAATACAGACATCATTTTAAGTTTGCTTCAAGATAGCAGGACCTCTTATCTTATATGCATAGAAACTGGCCTCTGACTCAACAGTTATTGGAGATCAATGGGATTCCCATGACTGAACATTTCTCTCTCCTTTAGTGTAGGTGAACTAGCTCCTCAGTCATTCATTTCTAGTGAAGATTAAATACATTCTCCATTCAAGACCTCTTAACAACAATTGGTGACTAAAGTATTTTTTATCACCTATAAAGGCTTATAATGGTCACAATCATGTCTATATTCTTGATAATTGCAAAATTTCTTTATTTTGCCAAGTATCTGATACCATGTCACAATAAAAATCCCTATATCTGGACAGAAAACTGCACACTGTATCCTGGGAAATTCTTGACTCACTCATGGAAATTCTCTACCTTGTTCTGTTATAAATCATGACATTGAAATTTTCCCATAAAAAATAACTACTCAGCATCATAATGATGTGCCCTTTTATTGGAGAAGTTTGTACTCAGTACGTAAATGTGACCCTTTCCCTTCAATTAAATTTCCTCCAATTTTGTTCTTATTTATGCTGCTTCCTTTGACAAAGAGAAGGATCAGTAGATATCTTTCTTTTCTTTAGCTTAATTTTTTTCTTTCTTTCTTTCTTTTTTTTTTTCCGGTTTTTTGAGACAGGGTTTCTCTGTATAGCTCTGGCTGTCCTGGAACTCACTCTGTAGACCAGGCTAGCCTCGAATTCAGAAATCTCCCTGCCTCTGCCTCCCAAGCGCTGGAATTAAAGGTATGCGACACCACTGCCTGTCTTCTTTAGCTTAATTATGAAACTGTATTTCAAAGACAGCATTTTTCCCTTCACTTTCCTCCCCACAAACTCTCCTATACAGACTTGCTCTTCTCTTTATAATTCATGGTTTCTCTTTTTCAACAATTACTGTATGCAATTATGAATATATATACATATATACATGTGTATATATATATGCTGAGCTATATCATATTTCCTATATGTATGTTTTTAACTTTATTGTGTGACTGTGCCTATTTTTTTTAATTTTATTTTATTTTCTAAGTTTTTTTTTTATTTACATTCAAAATCATTTCCCCTTTCCCGTTTCCTCCCTCCCCGAAAGTCCCATAAGCCCCCTTCCCTCCCTCTTTTCCCCATTCAACCCTCTCTCGCTTCTCTGTCTTGGCATTCCCCCTATTAAAATTAAAAGCTATGCCCATAAATTCTCATGAAAACGACAGCGCTCTTTCTTTCAGAGCCATTTATCCCTTCCCTGGCTGCGCTATCTCTTCTTCCCTCTGTACAATGCCTCATAGGAACTGCTCTAGAACCTCCTTATGTGGCTCTGCAGGACATTCAGGTGTCTTTCTCTTTGCAATTGACATCATATTTAATGGTTTGGCCTGTTACTGGCTTGTTAACTTTCCCTTTGGTAGTTGTTCAGGATCTCATCTAAGGTGGGAAACAGCCCTGAAGTGCCAGGGTCAGAGAAACCAATTAAAGCAAAATGTCAAAAAGTGAAGAGTTAAGTCTCTAATCATTTCCTGTTATGGTAAAAACCAGAGGCTAGAACTAGAATAGTCACTGAGTACCCCATGGTTGATGTGTTCCCGAGGGGACCTGCATATGGGTCAGGTGGAGGAACACAGATGTAAGGGCTGCCCTACTACCTAAAGAGATTGTAGTCAAGGGATGAGACTTATAGACTTTATAGATTTAAATATTGGAAGAGTATGGACGGGGACAATAGTTGTTAGAAATGCTACCTTCTAAAACAGAGTGCAGAGACATCCTATGTATCAGCTCCTCAAAGGTGGTCTCCAACAGGGAAGTAATCTAAATGGAAACCTTAGCTGCAGAGAAATGAAGATACTGACACTAGCATTAAGAATACAAATAAAGGATGATTAGCTTTAGGGAGAGGATGCACCTTCAGCCACACCCGATTAAGAGACTGTACACTGGCTGCACATGTATTTCCCATAAGAGCTACAGGGAAACACTCTGTCAAGGCCTATGATCAAGCTTGAAAATACAAATAGAATTTCTACTAAAAGCTGACTTCCTCTGCATAGATCATATTCCCAAGACTTCAAAATAATTATACACTGAAAATTATATTCTAGTTGAAACTGTTGTTTAAATGTTGACTTCTCACCCAGCTTCAAGTAAATGCTAACTGTGCCCACTTTTGTTTATAAAAAGAAAAAAGGGTATTACTATGAGCTAGCCATTTTTTTTTGTTCATTAAGACTTATGAATAGATTGAACAGGATATGGAAATGCTAATTATGCACTGTATAAACGTTAGACTCTCAAAAATTTAACACCATGGCCTATCTGCTAAAAGGACACCATTACTAACAATGGAGATGTTATAAGCAAATTTGGAATTATAAAACATCTCTTTCACAAAAGAAATTCAGAGTGTCAGGCAGTCACAAATACTCTGCCAGATGATTTTCTTTATATGAAATAAACCTTAGATTCTTTTTCTGGTTTCATTTTTCTTTCAAACATCATAAGTTGGTGATGCTTCAAATACCTGTTTTCTTATAAACCAGCAATAGCTGACAGTGCTTGTTTATGCTTCACTGTTAAGCAATCTGAAAAATGAACATGCTGAAATTTTTAGGTAATTTATTTCAGTTAATCCATCTGTACAAGCTGAGGTCTATCTCCTGGTGAGTTACTACCATTTGAGAAAGAAGAGTGAACTGTTTGAAAGAACTAGGTTACAAATGTAGGATGGATTGGCATCATTGCTTATTTCATTGCACATCCCACTCATCACTTTTATGTGGCATTCCATTGCGCGTGAAGCTAAGAGCAGGTACCTCTGATCTCTTAAGATGTCCTTTCTCTCATGATGGTGTGCACATTTCACAGTGGATACATCGACACTGGTCCTGATAGTATTATGTCTGGAACACTTTTTCCCCTTACTTTTTACTTAGTTTTCAGATTGTTTTTAAGTGAAATTAATCAAGCTATTGAAGAAAACAATAACACACTTCTCATAATAGTGAAATATCCCTCTAGAGATTCCTGGGTATATTACTCACCTGTATATACTATGTAGTTTGTTAGAACCGGACAGAGTTTTGTGACATAGCCCTACCTGGCATGGAGGTTACTTTATAGACCAAGTTGGCATTAAACTAGGGCTTCTTCTGTCTTTGTCTCTTCAATGCTGGATAGTTATTTATCTCACAATGTAAATGTACATATTTCCAGTTTTCTATCTGGCTTTTAAATGTTTATATTGCTGTCTTCTTTAGAGAAACTGATTAGAAAAGGCAGGCCTCATCATGGAACTCTAATAACAACACTTAGGAGGATAAAGGCAGGAGACTGGAAAAAGTGAGACCATCCTGGGATAAAAGGTATGACTCTAGCAATTTGGACTTGATACAGAAGCTAGACCAAATGTTGACTGATGCTAATCTTAGACTCTGTGAGTCAATCAAAAGCATCCCAAAAATTGTAAAAATTCTTGAAGGGATAACTGACAATAATACATTTTAATAAAACCATATAGAAACAAAATATGTAGAAACCTCTCTACACACACAGACAAAATACAAGGGCATAATAAGTAAATAATCAAGCTCAAGATACAGGTTAGCATTTTTTTGCAATTTTTTCCTAGTTTGTCACATAAAGCCCAAACATTAGAAGCTATTACCAATTCTTTTAATTGCTTTTTAAAATAAGAAAGTAAAACCCTATTGTTGAAATACTACACACTTGAGTTATAGGAGAAATCTAATTGACACTGACCTAGAAATGTCATCTCTACTGGCTATATTTCATAGGGATAAATGATGCTATTCATAATGCTGGAAGAAAAAAGGAAACACAAATATTTCCCAGCTGTGATCAGTGATAGCTGCAGCAACAACCAACCTGATAAAATGTTCCTACTGTATTACAGTAGCACAGATGTCACTGGAGTAACCACCTACTTTCTCATTGAATTTAAGGGCTGGCTCACAAGTGAAAACTCATATCAGATACTGCATAAAAAAGAATAAAAATATCTGTTTAATTTGTGATTTATAATCTTTAGAGAAAGAAACACTGTAACTACATACTTTATATGCTCAGTGAGGTACTTGTTGCTAAGGTTTTTCTTCAAGTGAAATTTCTAGTAAGAAATTTTTACACATGGTTATGGATGAATGCAAGTTTAAAAAAAATCCTACTTAGCATTTTCAGATTCCTCTAATAAATTTTTGTAAGGTTATTTTTGTTAAGGCTTTTAGAAAAGAGAAGGGGAAACTAATTGTGATGAGATGGAATGTGGGAAAAAGTGTGTTTAAACTTTTCATTTTGTCTGAGTCTTCTGCTACTAGAAGAATAAATGAAGTAACAACAAATCCCTATAATAAGCCTGATGATCCTTCCAGGTTCTATGCCTAATCCCATGTAGAACCTTATTTCAAGCTGTTATTTTCCTTTATGATAAGTAACATATATATACATATACATATATACATATATACACATATACACATGCACACACACATATATATGTATATATACATATATATACACATATACACACGTGCACACACATGCACACACACACACACATATATATGGATAGATATAGATATAGATATATAGATATATAGATATAGATATCAAAGAATTTTGGACTTCCTAAAGATAAGATGAAGATAAACATATAATGAGCAGATAGTGAAAGTAACTGTGAAATAATTGAAACAACTGCTTTTCATGTGTTATAGTTAAATAGAGTATAAGAAGTTTGTATTTTTCTCAAGTTGGGAAAACCTAACATTTATAAGAACACCATATATTTGTCAATTTTTAGGTTAATATATAACGTATTACTGTTCATACGCAATCAGTGGGATATTGTGAAAAATTTATTTATGTCTACTTTAGAAGGGTTGAAATGAAACTTCCGAGCTGACATAGCAAAGAATAATTTGTGTTTCTGAGCTATATCTAGCTCAATGCTCTATAACTAAAATGCTATATACTCATATTAAGCCTGCAAAAATTCTTCTAGCACAAAGTGACATATCAAACTTATGTTTTAAGATATATATGCATAAATGTAAAATAGGTGAATAAATATATATTCCTTATAAAGAAAATCTTTGCAAGTAAAGCTTCTGTAAGTAAAATACAGACAGATTTTTGATTAAGTTTTTCTTTGGTCACTTTTACCATCAATTGCTGAAAACTACTAACTCCTCTCACATTAAACTAATAATGGTTCACAAAGCAATTGAACTTAAGATGGTGAACTTCTGTTTTACACTGGCTGAGTGGTGAATCATTTTGTGATGAATGAATATAAGAATGTCTTTTATTTCTCAAATGGAAGTAATCACTTAAAATGCTTGCAATTTTGGAGTTTCATGTATATAGAGCTATATTTGCATAGCTATAAATGTAGATTTCTTTTAGAAGGACACATCTGTACTTTAAGCAAAGAAAGTCATGATCACGGGAATATTTGTGTATCTATAAATGTAGGCACATATCTTTTAGGATGCATCTGTATGTTAAGCAAAGAAATCATGATCACAGAATTATTTGTGTGTATCTTGTTCTTTCATAGTAAGTCAAATTATGCCATATGGTGATCAACTTCATTTACTGAAATTATATGGATATAACTAAACATTAGCCATCATGATTATGATCAGATGGAATGTTCTCCATAATTGTATTGAGCATGTCCTTGCACCTGTTTTTTATTCCAGTGATTTTCTTTATTCTTCAATTGGCTTTTGTCAGAATTTTTCTGGGAAAAGAATTTATTAAATGTCTGATAATTCAACATTATTTCCAGATATTATAATTAGTAAGAAGATATCCAAGTTTTTAATTTTTATTTCAAAGACATTCTATTTAAAAAGAAGATCTCAATAAGAATATGCCATGATTTAAAGCTCATATGGACTGTGTGGGGGGATGAAGAAAAGTAAATATGCACAATTATAAATGATCCCTGTCCGTTCTCTTTCATCATGTTTATTGCCGCTGAAAATAGTTTTGTACTGCAGTTATTATCTCTCATCTGATACATTCTTTCTTATAAAACAAGGGATATTAATAAAAATCAAGACTTTTACTTTCAAGGATTTGAACACTCAGGGAATATAGCAGGCTCAGGAAGCTCATGAAAATGACAAGGCTCATGGACACTTTAAAATGATATTTAAAACACTCTCTCCAAGGATATGAAAATAGTATGCAATTTCTTGGAGGAAGATATTCTCCAGAAGAATCATTTGCACATCTTGTAAAGATCTTTAGAGTTTCATGTTTCATGAGTCATCACCTATGCAGAGTATATTTCAGTTATACTTCTGTCTTTGAGTCACCTGTGGTTTTGCAATTACTCTCTCAACTGTGCTCCTGCAAGCAAACCTAGTAAACTCTTAGATTCATAAACAGCACTTGAATGTAATTGTTTTTTTATTTTTTGGTTTGTCTACAGTTACCTATTTGAGATGAACTGTGAGTCCTTGTAAGTCCAGGTATCAAACAACATAATTCACACCAGAACAGATAGAACCAAAGACAGAATAGAATGAAGCTGATTCATGGTTCTTGCAAAATGTCATTCAACTGAGACTTCTCTGTCTGATTGGGATATTACTAAAGTAAGTATTTAAAAACATGCGCCTATGGGAGGACATTTTTCTTTCAAAGAATCAAAAATTAACATTGCTTGCATCTGGTAAGATAGATGAAAAGACTGTACAAATTAGACCAGTATAGAAGAACTCTTCTTGAGATCCAAAACCTTGAAAACTATAGGAAAAATTGTAGATAGCAAGGAGGAAATGAAATAAAATCAATACATAATAACTGTCAGCTCTGTTCTTTAAAAAGGAATGGGAAGACTCTGTATTTAAAACATTAAACACAGAGTCTTTAATAATGACCAATTACCAGAAAATATGATAATTACAGAATTCAGTTCGTATAAGTTACTTGGATTGAGAAAAGCTTTTAAACAAGAATGAGAAAACCTACAGTACCTTGTCTTGTTAGGGTCTCTCTGTAAGACATAACCTGAGACAGTCAGTCAGTCTATATTAAAAAGAGCCTATGAACGTTTATGAAAATATGATTATAGCACACATGCCTATCAGGAGCTAGACAACAATAGAAGACAAACTTGAATTTTTTGAGGGAATTGTTCTTGTAAGATGCAATGATAGAGTCCCAATTACCAAGATTAATTGTATGCTGTTCATAAATAAACTGTGACACATTATTTAGCAAGTATCAGACTTCACTAATTTTGTTTATTCTGATGATATGAAGTAATCATTGTAAGATATGGCAGTAGGATATGCAAGTCATTGAAGAGTGTATAGACCAGTTTATAAAGTTTTAAAGGAGTGAAGAAGTTAGAAGAAAAGGACTAAAATTGAAAAGCAATCTTTCTAGTTCTTATGATGCCAATTGTGGCAGGATATGTGTCCTGAAGATATTCTTAGTGTGAGAAAGAAAGAAAGAAAGGAAGGAAGAAAGAAAGAAAGGAAGGAAAGAAGGAAGGAAGGAAGGAAGGAAGGAAGGAAGAAACAGTAGAAGGATTGAAGGAAGGAAACTAATGTTTTACTAGCATGCTTTTGGAAACCTTTAACACTCCAAATATCAATTTGCAGAAGATATAAATGATAAATCTATGTAGATGAAAAGACAATAAAGTATACAGATAGTGGGAAAATATAACCACAGTCTATATTATGTACCTTTTTTTCCCCCAGGGGAAGTAAGCCTGTTGAGGTTAGATATTATCTACTCCATAATCAGTCCTTCTAGCCTTTAAGCATGACCAATAAAAAGGCATGGATATTAAGAGCCTGTTTGAATATGGGTGCTAGCTAAATTAGGTAGCACAGTGGATAAATTGTAGCTATGCTCTCTCTTAGGTCTCAACGGGTCTCTTAATGCAAGTTGTTCTCCCTGAGATCGATAGGTTTATGGGTATGCAGAGTATCCTTGTAGCCATGGCAACACTCATGATGAGGAAGTCATATGGCTCATAAAAATTCATTAGATTTCAGGAACTATAGAAGAAATAGATCTCCTTCTGTGTCTTTGTGTCCTCATGACCCTTCAAAGGAAAGCAAGTGATGATAATATTTTTTCAAACTGCATAAATCCTTGCAGAACTAAAAAATGAACTAACTTCTTAATAAATAATCTTGACTCTGAATTAGGATTTAGAATCATCTTGGGAAAACAAACACTTAAACTAAAAAATATCCCTGAGTATGTCTATGAGGAAATTTCCAGATAGATTAATGTGGCAAAAATCCACCTTGAATATAGATGGCAAAATTTGTTAGGCTATTGTCCTGGACTGAATTAAAAGAAGAGAGTGGAATTGAAGAGTCAACTCCTCAGTTAAGAGTGCTTGCCGCTCTTGCTGAGGATGTGGTTTTGATAGCCTGTACCTAAACTGCAACTCAGAACTTCCTGTAACTTTAGTTCTAGGAGATCTGGCACTCTTTCCTGGTTATGCAGGGGCCAGGTATTTTTGTAGTGTGCATTCTCACATGCAGACAAGATATTCATACACATGAAGCAAAAATAAATGTATCTTTCACATCCCCCACCCTTTTAAAAATGAAGAAGCAATGCAAGCTAAATGTCATCAGTCATCATTTCTATTACATTACTTTAGACATTAAATTACTAGCTGCCTCAAGCATCTGCCATACCATAACTTCCCATTAATGATGGAGTATACCATGAAAATAAGAAAGTAAAACATTCCTTTGCTCAAGTAGTTTCTGTGGAATATGTTTACATATGAATGAGAAATGTGGCTAATACAGAATCTAATAAAATAAGTTGTGTCAGATCTTTGCTGTGAGAAGAATTTCAGTGTGGTTTGAAGGCATATAAAACTGGTTTACTGAAGGAGTATGGAAGACTTTAGAACTTGAGTCTAAGAAAGCCCAAGATTTTTCTCAACAGGAATTAATGGGCAGCTATGGTAGGAACTTGGTAAAATAAGATGCCAAGAAAATGCAGATTGTGGAGGTCCAGATCACAATTTTCTGGAGGTGTGAAGATCCAAAGAGAAGCTGAACTTTGGGTTATCATATTGCATTCTGCCAAAGCATCTGCCTTTATTCCATCCTTGCTCTGAGAATTTGAGTGAGGATGAATTAAAAACTGATAAAATATTTATTGTGGTCAGGTGTTTGAAGATACGATTGCATTTATAGTCTTGTTATGTTTACCATCATTAGATAGGTCTACAGGGAGAAGAGAGAAAACAGTGAAGCATATAAATGCAAAAATGTACAGTTTGAGGTAAATGAATGTGGGAGACATTAAAATTACAGACATTGTCAGTTTAAAAGCAAATGGAGGTGGGCAACACCATCAAAGAACAGTCAATTGAATTTCTACTGGACCACAGATTAAATAGGAACAGCTTTGCTCATGGAAGTCTTAGTCTCGTGAAATGTAAGTTCAATAGAAAGTACAAATCCCAAGGTGAGAATGCTGTGTGAGGTAAATTCATTTCCCCAAAACTACTGCCTAGGACGGTATTTCTCAAGAGTTCAGCTGGAAGACAAGTAGAAGTCAATAAAACTCTGCCTCAAAGGATGCAGTTTCCATCATGTGCTGGGAACAGGTCATAGAAGGAATACCTGTTTGATACTGATTTTGGAGACATGAAAGGTGAAAATACAAGCAACCATAGGATCTTTTACAATGGTTCCAGATTGCTGCTGAGACCAGCTAATGAATTACAAGTTTCAAACCTACCACAGAGGTCATACTATGTGATTATGTAAATATATTAGATGGCGGAAATACAAGAACCATGAGATAGCTACTGTAACCATGGAATGGAGATTCCCAAAGGCAGAGACTATGGGTGTGCAATATGGTAGAGATGTAGCAGCCCTTCATAAAGTAGACATCATTGCAAACTGAGTCACAGATTCTCACTTGGATTTTCAGGATTTGATGAGCCCTGTTTTGTTTCAGTCTTTCTTTAGCTGAACATTTTCTTTCTATGTCACATTCCTCTCCTCTGGAATGGAGTATTTTGAATATGCTGCTGCATATTAGGAGTATGCAAGGTGTTGTTTAGTGTATAAAGATTCACTCATAGTGATTTCCTAAATCTGAAAGAGGCTCTACATTGAACTTTTGAACAGTGTTGGAAGTTATAAAGGTGATGACTGCTTCCCTTTTTAATATTTTCATTCATGATTCTATCATACATTATACCTCAATCATGGTTTCCCTTCCTTCTGCTCCTCCCAATCTTCTACCTCAATTTTCCTTCTCCCTAGAACCACTCCTCCTATGTTTCCCATCAGAAAAAGAGCAGACCTCCCAAGAATCTCTACAAAACACCTTATAACAAGTTACAATAAAACTAGGCAGAAATCCTCATATTCAGGCTGAATGAGGCAACTCAGTAGGAGGAATGGAGTCCCAAGAGCAAACAAACAAATCAGATACCATCTTTAAACTACTACTCATAAGAATCCCTCCAGAACACCAAACTAACAACCATAAAAATTATGCAGATAACTTAGCAAAGACCATACATGCTCTAGGATTGTAACTTCAGCGTGTTTGAATACGTTCTCCCATTATAATATTGTCACGAACTTCTTAGGACAAAGACAAAAAAAAATGTGCTTAAACATGACATGTTTATTTGTGATGTTGATAAGGAGTAGAGTTGTGACAGTTAAATGCTTTTAATATTATGATATTTGTTAGTTATTACTATTGAGTATATATGCACACATACATGTGTGTGTGTGTGTGTGTATGTGTGCGTGAGAGCCTGTGTGCATCACGCACATCACGATACATTTGTTTGGTGGTCAAGTGGTCAAGTTTGTTTATGTGGATTCTAGAAGTTCACCTCAGGTTATTATAGTCTCACAGCAAACACCTTTACTTATTGAGACATTTTCTGGTCCAGTGATACTTAAACTTAATTTTGAATAAGACAGGATTCAGGATGACCATATATATATATATGTGTGTGTGTGTGTGTGTGTGTGTGTATTTTATGTGTATGTGTATGTATATGTATATGTACACACACACATTGAGATATATATATATATATATATATCAATTATTGTTCAATACACTAGCTGTGTTAATTAAAAACATGGAGAAATAATAATGGGACTAAGCTAGAAGTTTCCTTTCTGCTGGCTGAATTATATCATGACCAAAATAGATATTCAGCTTGTTAAAGGAGAATTGCCACAGAGAATCTTGCTCGTTTATAAATCTTTTGTGTTAAACTATCAACATTCCAGGCAGAAATACCCATCAGTTACAATAGTCTGAATAATTTTTATGAGTGCAACCAACTACGTTTGTAAAGATTTCTATACATACAATTTTGGGTTAATGCTTTGCATCTTAGTGTTTTCTAAAATTGTTACAAAGGTGGTGTTTTATTATGCTGTTTTCTTTGAAGAAGGCGATTTTGTACTATTTTCTCCTCCTATGTTGCCAATTCATATGAACAAAATACATTCTGATATAAAAAATATATATAACTGAACTCTGATGCATGCTTTACTTACATTTTCTCAATATTAACTCAAAATTCTTTAGAAATGTATATTTAGAACAACATACCAAATGCATTAACTAACAGTGTTAAGCTGCCATTTTATTTGTTGACTAAGAGCATCCATGCTCAATTTCTGATGTTTTGGACAGAATTTCCCTTTGTTCTGCCAGAAAGAATTGAAATGCTGGTTTGAGTTTAATACTTTCCAGTAGTTTACTTTGTTAAAGAAAAAAAAATATCTACAGACTTTGGCACATATCTTTTTGGGAAAAAAAATCTTTCTTTTCTAAGCATCATTATGTTAAGTCTATATTTGCTTTTAATATAAATTAATAAATTGAATACATATAATAGAATAAAACTGAATTTTCAATAGTCATAATTCCCTCATACAAAATAATCTCTATTAACTTTATTAGCACAAAAATGGATGGGTAAAAGATTAAGTTTTTCTCCCTATTGCAGACAAAAATATAAATATATAAAATCACACATAGTTTTGACAGACTGGAGAAATCTAAGTACAAAACCATAATTGTCTGTAAAGGTCAAGTCCTATTTTTGCCAAATGCTAGTGTCTATTTTAAACATTGTATTTCTTGATGATACTTCACATCATTTGAAGTCATATTCCATCTGTAGCAATGCTGTATCTAAATGTCAGGATAAAAATTTATAATTCATCACATATTTAGATATTTCTGGATATAGCAATAGCCAATTGGCATGGGAAAATCACATTATTTTATTGTTAAACCAATTTGGTCAGCTGAATAGCAGAAATTACTAGGCTAAGGCATGATTACAGTACTATTTTCAGTTGCTTCAGACCAATCCTACAGAGATCCAATTGCTTGCATGTAATCTATCACTACTGTGAAGCAAGCAGAATATCTCAGAGTCATTTACAATGTCCCAGAATTAAAGAGGCTTTAAAATGGAAATACATATAAAAAAATTTACAACAGAAATATAGACAAAGATGATTAAGACTATATGCAAATATGTCTTTAAAGCAGTAAGTTGAAATGACATTAAGTTAACCAAAAAAAAATAACACATGATACAGATTTCATATTCAGGAATTCCCTTAAACATCTTCAATATTAAAGAATAATACATATTCAGCCAGTATTTTATTTTACAAAATTAACTGCTTTATCAATCTTGAATTATTTTTATATAATTGTGCGTATAACTAAACCAGGGGGTCTATGTCTCTCTACCATGAAAAAAGTCATAATGCTTTTATGTAATATTTTAAGAAACAGTATTTGACTACATATGTTAATCTAATTCTGAATATTTCTGTTAAAAGAAAGTGAACATAATAAACTTTTTCAACTAACCTGTTTTAGAGTTGGCCCTTTTGCTGTCAAATTCAAAAGTAATAGTATATAAATATGTTCTGAAAATGTTCAAGTATTTTTAAGTCTCTCATCAATTTCAACATTTTACCTTGTCATTAAAATATTTATATATTGACTTTTGATAATCTCTTCAATTTCTGTTTAATAATTCATTATAAAAAGAGGAAGGAAAAGTTCAATATCTGTAGGTATACTAACCAATATGAATATTACTTTAAACTAATAAATGTTTATCGAAGATCTTGGATAATAAGGAACAATTCATTGCTTTGGAAACATGAATTTGAATTTTATGTGAATTTCAACTGTTAAATACAACAAAATTTGAACAAAACTAGTTTGCTTTCTATATGGGCTATATCTCATTCGCTTATTATTGTTTTCTTTATTGTATTCTATTGAATATATGTGTTTAACATAAATGTAATTGTATTGATATTTAGTGAGACAGATGTCAGTAGTTCATTTTATATATGATTCATCTGATAAAAATGTTTTCTTATGTTGTTAAATCCTCATTGATAAGTGATTTATCCAATATTTTATTGGTTATTTTATTTATTAACATTTCAAATATTGTACCCCTTCCCTGTCTCCCCTCCGCAATTCCCCCATACTATCTATTACCCTGCCCTTCACCTCTAAGAGGGTACTCCCCACCTCACCCACCCAATTCTGCCTCACCATACTAGCATTCCCCTACCATGGGGCATCAAGTGTCCACAGGACCAAGGACCTCCCCTCCCATTGATGACAAGTAAGGCAATCCTCTGCTACATATGTAGCTGGAGCCATGGACCCATCCATATATACTCTTTGGTTGGTGGTTTAGTCCCTGGAATCTCTGAAGTATATGGTTGGTTGATATTGTTCTTCCTATGGAGTTGCAATACCCTTCAGCTCCTTCATTCCTTCCTCTAACTCTTCCATTGGGGTTCACAGGCTCAGGAAAGCTATTCTAGTCCTGTCTGCAAGCACATCTTGATATCAGCCATAACCGTGGCTGCAGATGGGATGGATCTCAAGGTGAGGCCATCTCTGGATGACCTTTTCAGGTGACAGCAGATGCTGTTAAGGATGCGGAGAAAGGGGAACACTGCACCATTGCTGGTGGGATTCCAAACTAGTACAACAACTTTGGAAATCAATCTTGTGTTTCCTCAGAAAATTGGAAATTGTTCTACCTGATGTTGAGGGGAGAGGTCCTGGAGCACAGGATCTGCTCTCTGGTGCACTTGTTAACAGGAGCGAAACTCACCAGTGAGCCATGGGGTGTCAGAACTCTTGCGGGGGTGGGGTGGGGTGGGGGGGGAGGGGCAGGGGAGGGAGTCAAGCTTTCTCTGGGTGCGGGTAAAGTGGTAGTGGCAGGCTAGAGCACTTAGTATTTTAATACATAGTTTTAGTTTATGTTTTATTAATATTTTATGAAAGATTCTCATGGATTTTCTTGAAACATATAAATAATACATTTTCCTTATGAATATGCTTGTCTAGTTTTCCTGTGGCTAGATAAATTAGCTTTATAAAATTAGTACTCTAGAAATTAAAAATATAAATGATTAAGAATCAAATTTTAGATCTAAAAAAATGGAAGAAAATTACAGAAAGCAATAAAAATATCAGACTTCCTTTGTAATTTTAATATATTTTTTATTTTATGATGAGAAAATACACAATTTAATTTTTTAGAAAATTTGTTGTTTATAAGATCGACTATAGAGTTAAATTCACTAGAAACAAAATAGTTTTCTTTTGTCATCTACATACTTTGATGATGATCTACATACTTGGATACTGTGTTGCTGATTTTTAGGTTTTATCTGAGTTTGTAAATTTGATTGCAGAGTTAACATTGCTACTTTTTCTTTTTTTCTTTTTCTCTTTTCTTTTCTTCTTTCATATTTCTTTTTAATTTGGAACTTTATTATTTTAAGCAAATATATGACATAAAAATGTATTTTCTAATTCTTTATGAGCAATAAAATCATTGTAGAAAGGACCCATCCATACTTGTTTTCATACTTACCAATCAAAATAGGGGGAAAAAACAGATTTAAAACTATAAAAAGCGCATGAAAGATTATGCAACATCTGGTTTCAGTCCGATAAATCAAGATCTACATCACAAAAGTGTTAGTCAAAGCTCAAATTTGAAAACAAAATAAGCAAAAGGTTATGTTTTATTAAAGAAATAAAAGTTGTGAGAAAAGTTCTTTATTGATTAGTAATCAAATTGTGTGAAAAATTATATGAAAATGCAGAAAAAAAAAACCTGTGCATCCTTAAATAGACAGAAACCATCAGACCAATGGATCTTTTTTCTTGATCATTTTGATATGCTTTTGAGAGAAAAAACCCCAGAGACATTGCATTTAACTTGAAGAAGCCTTGTGCACGTTCAATTCTTACTTTAAGTTAAAGTTATTCTAAAAGATAAACACAAGCAGTCTTTAAATGATATAAAAATATACACTGTAAGTGAAATAAAAATTTTGAAGTGTTTTCTACTTATGATAGGATAAATTATAATTCACTTCATGACAGAATATTAGATAATTGCAAAATAAATTTATTAACTTCACATGAGAATTGTACATACTCATAATTTTTGGACATCGGGTATTTGAAGTAAATCTTTATAATATAAATTTGGACAGTAGTCACATTCTTTGAAGAAGATTGTATATAGAATGATTTTTTAGAAAAATTTTAATTCGTGACAGCATTATGACTTTGAAAAAATGAACAGATATTAATTATAGTAGAAATTCACAAAAATCAGTGCAATTGCAATTGTGCAGCACTAACTCTATGTGCTTTATGTAAATATTACAATAAGGTGTTAAAACTTAATCGATAATCAACTTGTATCACATACCAATTCATTAATGTTACTTTGAAATAAAATATTTTTACCATAGTGTTTTTTATGCACACTCAATTCAATGTTGTTTCTTTAATATGCCATTCATTCACTGCTGTTTTAAGTTCCTGACTTAAATGTATTTTGCAAACCATATTGTATACTACAATATCAACGAATCGGATTATAAGTTCTGGTGTTCTAGAAAAACATCAATGGAAATTTTCCTTCTTACTTGATTTGAGCTTAGTTAAGTTCCTGAAATGTGAACTATATTCAATACATTATCTTCAGTGTGCTTGTTTCATTGGCTATAGAAGTGGGATGTAAGTTTAAGCAGTTTTATGTGGGTATTGTAGAAATGTAATAAGACAGCAATTCACTATGATTGACGGAGCTGAAACACTATTGAATTTCTGCCTGCATCACGTGCAATGGCTGTGTACACTCAAGTGAGCATGTAGTGGGTAATATAGAACCACTTCTCTATTTAAGGCCAATTAGTTTTAAAAGCAGAATTTTGTGAGAATACATTGGCTTGGGTTCTTTTCTTTTTTCATACTCTGGCTGCCATGGAAAAATCAGGAATTGTCAGAGCTAATACAATGATAAGTAATATTTACGATGTTCAATTTAATGATTCAATGTACAGTTTAAAGATTTAACAATGCTTAATACATATTAATCTTTTGTAAAACTATTATAAAATCAGAGCTATTGTAATACAGTAATATTAATGATGATTTTAGAATCTGCTAGATATGCAAATTCAGTGCTTAAACATTAGAAGATATTTCTCTAGATTTTAAAGTTCCAATTTTTGCTATAAATTCAGGGATTTGAGGAAAAAGATAACCCATGTAAAATATATGTGATTTAATGTATGAGCTTATCCTATACATTCCAAGTCCTGGATCCAGTCCTCAGGAAGAAATATGTAAACAAAAATAGATTCTCTAGTTACCTATCAGAAGGTGAATTTCATTTATTTTACTACATATAACCTTTCTTAAATATCAAAACAAACTTAATTAATAGTTCCTCAGGTAACATCAAAGCAGAGTTTATGGATGCAAACTCCGAAATGTAAAATATGATATGTAAATAAGTTTCTTGTGCCCTTGTATTACGTTTCTCCCTTATCTCTTATATAGAAATATCAGAGGAAAGTGTTGTCTCTCTTTACCCAAATAATTTTTATAACTTTAATACCATCTTTCCTTTTCTACTATATTATTAAAATTCCTAAAGTTTAAATAATATTACTTTTGCACCCTAAGAATTTTTAAATATATAATGAAACTTATATTTTCTGTGTAGACTTTTCTGAATATTTATTTCATCCTCACATAAAAATCATTGTTACAATAAGAGTGGTGATCCTGAGCCAAGTATTGTTTCACATTAAATTAGATGCAAATGGAAATTTTCTATTGAAACCTTTAAGTTTATTATAAATTATGTGTTGAGAAGTTACTATGTCTTAATTCTTGTATTTGATAATTTTTTTATTTGATATATGTGTTTCTTTAAAAATTAAGATTGCTTTAGTATGATACAGAAACTTTTAAAATGGTTTAATAGTTGAAGTTGGAAAAGCTCAGTTCATGGTGTGTATGTTATAGGAAAGTCATGTATCTATAATATATGCCATAATTAGTTTCATAATGTACAGATGATCTAAATACCAAAACTACATAATATCTATATCAAATAAGTATGCTTATAAAGAAATTTCAAATGATGTTCCTTGAAAATTATAATATTTGAGCATTTAATAAAATCAGATTTTTGTAAAAGATTCTAACTTCATTATTTAAATTCATAACTTATTTATAGAATAACAGATTTCTTTACAACTTCTGACAGGCTTTGCGTATAACTGTTTGTCATAGTCACTGTTAAGTTGTGAAGAAACAGAATAACTTGGCATAAGTAAGTATTTAATTTTGGGCTTTCATACATTTCTAAATTTTGGCCCATTATTATTATTACAGGCAAGCTGGTATGGTGCTGGAGAAATAGCTGAGAGCTTTAAATCCTCATCTATATGTAGACTGAGTAAAACCTTTGTTTGGGATTTTGAGACCACAAAACCTACCACAGTGGCATATCTCTTACTGCTGGTGGAATTGCAGGCTGGTACAACCACTCTGGAAAGCAGTCTGGCGGTTCCTCAGAAAACTGGGCATGACACTCCCGGAGGATCCGGCTATACCACTCCTGGGCATATACCCAGAGGCTTTACCTGCATGCAATAAGGACACATGCTCCACTATGTTCATAGCAGCCTTATTTATAATAGCCAGAAGCTGGAAAGAACCCAGATGTCCCTCAATGGAGGAATGGATTCAGAAGATGTGGTATATCTACACAATGGAATACTACTCTGCAATTAAAAACAATGAATTCACGAAATTCCTAGGCAAATGGTCAGATCTTGAAAATATCATCCTTAGTGAGGTAACCCAATCACAAAAGAACACACATGGTATGCAGTCACTGATAAGGGGATATTAACCCAGAATCTCGGAATACCCTAGACACAATTCGCATATCAATAGATTTCTAAGAAGATGGAAGGAGAGACCCCTGGTCCTGGAAAGACTGGATGTAGGGGAATGCCAGGACAGAGAAGCGAGAGGGGGTTGAATGGGGAAAAGAGGGAGGGAAGGGGGCTTATGGGACTTTCGGGGAGGGAGGAAACGGGAAAGGGGAAATGATTTGGAATGTAAATTAAAAAAAAATAAAATAAATAATAAAAAAAAAAAGAAAGGACATAAGTGTTAACAGGGCATCTCATGTTGAGCAGCAACTAAAGGTAGCTAAGAAAATAAAATCCAGACTCACATTTGGTTATACTCACCATACATCTCTAGGAATAACTGTCTCACATTTTTACTAGTAATAAAAAAAAGGGCATACCTCCTAATCCTTCTAAGCAGTTCTTTAACATGGAACGAAACATGAAATTTATGAGCCCATGAGGACCATACTCAACCAACCAGAATTATCTAACATTTTAGTTTTAGAGAAAACATTTCTTAGAGTACTTTTATCATGTTTATAATATGATAAATTGCCACATGGTTTTTAATCTAAGGGCCAGCACATATAATGGGGTATTGCCTAACAGGAATAAGAACTGTGTAAAAATTAAGAAGTCGAACACAGCACAAACATCTCTTCAATTCCTGATTGTTCTGTGGATATCACATAATCGATTGCTTCCAATTCTTTTCACCTTGGTATCCCTGAAATTTTTCACTGTCACCTGAAATTTTGGACCAAATAAGTCTTTGATCCACTGATCCATCCCATATACAGTTATCAAACCCAGACACTATTAGGGATGCCAACAAGTGCTTGCTGACAGCAGCCTGATATAGCTGTCTCCTGAGAGGCTGTGCCAGTTAAAAACAGAGGAGGACACTCTCAGCCAACCACTGGACAGAGCACAGGGTCCCCAGTGGAGGAGCTAGAGAAAGGAGCCAAGGAACTTAAGTGGTTTGCAGCACCATAGAAGGAACAAAAAATACAAAATAACAAGTACCCCCAGAGCTCCCAGGGACTAAACCACCAACCAAAGAGTACACATGGACCCATGTCTCCAGCCTCATATGTAGCAGAGAATGGCCTTGTCTGACATTTATTAGTGTTATTATTATCAAGATTATGAATGCTCTAAAGCAATGTTGATGATATAGGTGATGTTGAAATAAAGCAAATTCTTAAAAGTATATGAAATCACATTTTAATAGCTGTGTAAACTTGAAGCTATTGATTTTGCCCTAGTAATTGAGATTTGATTTTCATTATCATATTCTAGAAAAATAGAAACAGCAAATGGATTTGGAGAAATGTTTGAGAAAAATAGTATTTCATAAAAGTAGAATGACTGAATGAGATGAGAACACATGTATAAAGGCCTCCATTTTTCACTGGGAATCATACATAAGATGGAAGTATTTCAAATAATAAAGATTTTTCTAAGGGCAGTTGAGAAATGCTTTTAAGTTGAGTGTAAGTGAAATATATTTTAGTGATACTAGCCACTCAGTGAAGGAGAATGTCATAGGAAATATAACACTGACAGACAAAACAAAGGAAATCCCTTGATTTCAACAGGATGTGGGCTATGAGCTCTGAGTGAATGGAGCTCTAAACATAGAAGCAAGAGTCCTTGATTTTAATGAATGAATGAATGAATGAACGAATGAAATCGTTATATAAGCTATAATAAGTTAAGATGCTAATCCTACTGTCCTAGTCATGCCAGGAAATTTACTAGAAAATGGTCTAGATAGACTGTAAGAAAAGACTTATTCACTCAACTGTGTCAACATCTATGAAGTAAGAGAAAAATGCCATCTTTTTAAAAGTTAGTTATATTACTCCTATGGGGAAGAATTGTAGATGGAAATCTACAGATTTTTTAATGATAGGACGGAAGAGGAGACACTCTCTGTTCTGTTGATTGGCTAAACACATCACCAGGTCTGTTCCCAGAACTCTCAGAATACTCCTGTTTAGATATGAACACATTTGAAGAGTAAAAAAAAATTAAATTACAAAAACCTTTATGACTGAAAAACATTAAGCTAGATAGGATGAAGTAAGAATATAAGATCTCAAAGATACATTGTTTGCTTTGGAAGCTATAGGTAGAAACATGGAATGCAAGAATAAGAAAATGAATGCCAAGAGCAGAGTATCCCTGGGAGAAATAAATGTGTTTAGAGCAGAAGTTTGACAAAGTACAAGATTTGGAGATAATACACTGAACAGACAAAATAATTCCATATGGAATTAATTATTTAATAAGTCTGACTTCTTTCAAATTCCAAGTTTTTTATATCTGTGGGAAATAGACTTAAGTGCATTACTTAATGTATATTAATTGTATTTTATATATTAATATATATTATATATAAATAAAAGTGTATTAGTTAATGAATATTCCAATGTATATCTTTAAAACTAGCTATATGTCAAGCATTGTTTTACCATCATATGTAAAAGAGTTAATAAGATATATTATTCTTGCTTTTAAGACAGCTAGTGTCAATTAAAGGAAACAAATAGGTAAGGGAGAAATTTTTATTGTATTTGAATTAAAACAAACATTTCCATAAGAATTCTGAATAAACAGATGTTGCACAGTGAGAATAGCAAGAATTATGACTATATTTTTTGGCTATCTATCCCTATTACTACTGAAGAGAATGTATATCATTTTAGGTTTGGAAATGGTAATTTGTGAAAACCAGAAGTGGTATTTGAGCTTATTTTAGTTTATACAAGATAAATAGTATGGATTATAATGACTAATTCTACCTATTAAAAGCTGCTTAATTATTATAACTAGAAAAGTCAGATACTGGGATAAAGTTGGGAAACTTCTTAAGGCAGTAAGATTAGTTTGACCCATATAAACAAATGAGTGTCTAATTCACAGAGGAAATTCACAGTATTTTTCCACACAAATGCCACTGTATATTGATGAAATAGTCACTTATGTCCTTTGGGAAAATGGCAGTCTTTTAAATACAAATGATATATTGTTAAGTTTTGTAATAAAATTTTCTTTCAGTGTTTCTGATGCTAACCTCATATTTTTTTCCTTCATTGGCACTTTTTCCAGGTACAACAGTGAGCTGTGTATTAAAGTCATGGTGTCATTATTACATCTGAGAAATATATTAGAATTTAGGTTTATTTATTCTTAAAGTAAGCCACAATTTTTTATGGATCACTACTTACATTTTGAAGGCATATTATAAAATAAATACATGACAGAATGTGTAATCTACAGAATATTCTCTTAAAAATCAAAATACACAAGAGGGATACATGGGAAGGTTTGGAGTGAGAGAGATAAAAAGAGAAATGATTTAATTTTATCATTATTTCAAAAATAAAAGAAAAACAGGTGACAAAAAAGAAAGCAAAATTCAGAGTTTAGAGCTCCATTCCAATGCATGTATCAATAAAGTAAGGCCCACCACCTTAAAAAATGCAATTTAACAAAACTGATCTAGAGATTTTCTTATCTTTGAATGAAAGAAAATGTTCTGATATATAACGTTTTATATTTAGTATTGTTTTCTTCAAAGACTTGAGTTAAATCACGAATTATGAAAATAAGTACACTCAAACTACATGATCTGTGTTTTTATTTTTCTCCAGGACATGTGCCCATGGTTTCAGTTCCTGGGGTTTTTGTGTTTTGTCTATGGTGACTTACTGAAGTCTGGCATCTGATGGATTTATACCTTTACATGCAAGAAACACATTACCTTAAGAGTTGGGGTATAGTATGAATATTACAGTGATTGCCTAGAGTGCATTGTACTAAGATTTATTTTCCAGTATAATAATATTGTTTTGAAAGAAAAAAAAGACTGATTTGAGATCAGAGAAAAGAATGGAAAATAATCTTTTCTAAAAACAAGGAAAGTAAATATAAAGATTTTTTTCAGTTACCAAAATACAGAAGTCAAACAAATAATTCCATTAAGACTTAGATTGGAAACTAAAGAATAAAACAATCTTGACATTGAAAACGACCCATATTGTGTCTAAACTTCAGTCCTCAGGAGGGTGAACCTTGTGGCAAGACTACAACCTTCTGCACAGTATGCCCTTCTCTTTCACATTATAATATTTTTAACTAATATCATCATTGATTTGACATACTCTTGGTGACAATACCTAATTTATTTTGAAACTCAAATGACATTAATGGAGGATATAAAAGTTTGATGTTTACTAAAATGGATCATAGGTTAAAATAAAGTTGAGACATGCTTGTTTGAACATACATTAGAACTTAATTATAGAATGATTATAAGGACTTCAATATGTCAAAAACAATCACAGTAAGATTAGTAGCTGAAGAAAAGATATTTATTTCCTATGAAACTGATTAGTTGATGACCTTGAGCAAATGGAGATGCAAAATGTGTAAAGAAATGGGGTTCTTTCTTTAATATCTCAGTGAAATTATATCCCTTTTCTTATATTTCTGTTCTAAAATTCAAATTAACATTTCTGTGTTTTTTAAATAAGACTAGAAGACTACTTTTTACTTGGTAACTTAAAATTAATGAATATTACTCCATTCTAGTATTTATGGATTGCTGTTTAATCCAAGGAGCTTTTAAGATTAAATAACAAACTAAATATGCACATATTTAATTTTATTTTAAATGTAGATTTTCTGACATATGTAAGGTTTTACTCTGAGGCATTTAATTTTAGTACAAAAATAATACCTTTTTTTGTGGTACAACACAGCTCTGTTTCAGTAGCTCATATTTAATTACTCTTTTTTGGAAGCTCAGTAGCTGTTGTAACCATCAAAAAGAAAAGCAATGGGTAATTTCTATTCTTTGTGCTACCAAATCCGTCTTCACCCTCAATAGTGGTCATGTATTCTGCCAATTTTCAAAATTCTCCCAATTGACCCAAAAGATTTTAGCTACCACATGGTCATTTGTGACAACTCGAAGAACAGTGCAGCATACAAAGAAAGGATAAGCAAAATACCTCCTTGATCTTGTAATAAACTTAAGTTTTTTATGAACTTTTTTAAAGTTCTCTTGCCACTAGATGATTACATACTTTCTAAGGAATGGTCTTTTTTCAGACTAGCCAATCCTTCCTTGAAATGTAAACAAGCCCTCAAAAGCTTACTCATAGACCTCTATCTTCTTTAACTTAATTTCCTTCTTTATATAATGTTATAATATTGTGGGCATGCATGTTTGTATATGTATATGATCATGTGTGCGTACATATGTGTGTGTGTGTATGTGTGTGTACAACAGTGCATATGTAGAGGAAAAGATTATTGCTTATTTACACCATGTGTTTCCAGAGACTAGAACTCAGATTTTGAGGTTTGGCAGTAAGCAACTTTACCAGTAAAATCTTTGGTTCAGAAACCTGTTTATAATTTGCTTTGCAATCAAATCAAGGTATAAATGAGGATAAATTGCATACAACAAAACAAACTAATCTAAGACCTAAATGAATCCATTAAAAACAATAAGAGAAGACAAATTATTTTTCCTATATTTTCATACATAAAATACTATGATCATGAGAAATATAATTCTGATAGTTTACTTAACCTTATCACATATTTTCCCCATATTAGTATGGCCTATAAAATCATAAGTTATATAACAATTGTTATAAACAAGACCAAAAGATGAAATTTTTATAAAGTATTGATAAGTATACCATAACCTTAGGACAATAGTTAAATAGGTAGAAAGTTTGAAAATATATGTAAAAAAGACAAAACTATCTTCCAAGTGATTAAAAGTCTTATTAGAAAACTACCTAAAATATACATTGAAAATTAAAGAAAAGTGGTGGTTTATTTGTTTTGGCATCTAATTCCCAAGAGTCTTAACAATTTATACAAGAAGAGATTGGTTTTTCATCTCACAATTAACACCACATTGGTGTGACCAGTCATGGAAAGTCATTTGTCTTCCTCCCAACAATTCATCTCTCTAGACTGCAATTGACCTTCCTTGCAGCAGCATCTTCACACAGTTTTACCTTTGTAGAAAGAAGAATGGCAAGTCGTTCACACAAAGCTAGGTGAGGTGGCCCTGAGCTGTCATGAATTGCTTCATTAATGTTTTTCTTCAGAAATAAGTACGATCTCCTGAATGATTGCAATTGGCCTGAGAAATCCAGTGCCCCAGCTGACTCAAGTGAATGAAAAACCAGACTTGGACGAAATCTCTTGATGTCAACTACATTAGAAATACCGTGCATTCCAGGCTTCCTAACAACAGTGTCAAGATTATAGAACACACTTGCCTTTGGTAAGCGTCCTACGATCATACGATCATGCAAGAAAATATATCCTTATTCACCAAGTATGACAGAAACAAAAGAGCCATGCATCATTTTCTATGTGAAAGAGAGGAATTAATCATATTCCATCGAGTATATATGAGTAGATGAAGATAAAAAATAATTCGAATACATGGTTATCAGTACAATTAATATATTTTGAATTAGATTTTGAAATAGATTTCCAAGAAGATGGAAGGAGAGACCCCTGGTCCTGGAAAGACTAGATGTAGGGGAATGCCAAGACAGAGAAGCGAGAGGGGGTTGAATGGGGAAAAGAGGGAGGGAAGGGGGCTTATGGGACTTTCGGGGAGGGAGGAAACGGGAAAGGGGAAATGATTTGGAATGTAAATAAAAAACTTAGAAAACAAAACAAAACATAAAAACAAAAAAAACAACAACAAAAAGGAAAGACTGAATGAAGCTGAGGGCAACCCTGTAGGAGGACCAGCAGTCTCAATTAATCTGGACCCCCGGAATCTCTCAAACATTGGACCACCAAACAGGTAGCATATACCAGCTGATATGAGGCCACTAGCACACACACAGTAGAGGACTGCCGGGTCTGTATTTATTCAGAGATGATGCACCTAACCCTCAAGAGACTGAAGGCCCCAGGGAGTTTAGAAATCATGTGGGGTGGGGGCAGGGACATCTACAAGGAGAAAGTGGGACCAGAAGAGGTATGAGATGTGGAACAGTTGGAGGGTGGACAGGGGTTGGTGAGGTGGGGAATAAAATATGGAGTGTATAAAAATAATTAATAAAAAAAAACAAAATAATGTCAAAAAAAAGAAAATAAAAAATAATTCGAATACATGGTTATCAGTACAATTAATATATTGTGAATTAGCATCAAAAATGTATAATTGGATCCATGTCTATTAGAATCACTTTCAAAGTCAGAATATTATAAATTACTTAGTTATTCATATAATCCAGTATTTACATATCTATCATTAGCCATGACAAATGAATATTAAAATATTAATTTTCATGAATATTGTAAAATATTTACAATTCATACAGTGAATATACATCAATATAATTCTTCATATATGATTATATTAAGGCCACTTAACCAAGCATTTTATATCTGGTTTGTATTTTTATTTTTATTTTTTTATTCTTTATTTTCATTCCGAATGATTTCCCCTTTCCCATTCTCCCCTCCCTGAAAGTCCCATAAACTCTCTTCCCTTTCCTGTTCCCCAGTCAACCCCCTCCCACTTCTCTGTCCTGGTATTCCTCTACACTGCTACATCCAGTCTTTCCAGGACCAGGGGCCTCTCCTTCCTTCTTCTTGTCGCATTATTTGATATGTGAATTGTGTCTTGGGTATTCCGAGCTTCTGGGCTAATATCCACTTATCAGTGAGTGCATACCATCTGTGTTCACTTGTGATTGGGTTACCTCACTTAGGATGATATTTTCCAGTTCCAACCATTTGCCAAAGAATTTCATGAATTCGTTGATTTTAATTGCTGAGTAGTGTTCCATTGTGTAAATATACCACATTTTCTGTATCCATTCCTCTGTGGAGGGACATCTGGGTTTTTTCCAGCTTCTGGCTATTATAAATAAGTCTTCTATGAACATAGTGAAGCATGTGCCTTATTACATGTTGGAGACTCCTCTGGGTATATGCCCAGGAGTGTTATATCTGGGTCCTCCGGAAGTGTCATGCCCAGTTTTCTGAGGAACCACCAGACTGATTTCCAGAGTGGTTGTATCAGCTTGCAATCCCACCAGCAGTAGAGGAGTGTTCCTCTTTCTCCCATCCTCGCCAACACCGCTGTCTCCTAAGATTTTGATCTTAGCTATTCTGACTGGTGTGAGGCGAAATCTCAGGGTTGTTTTGATTTACATTCCCCTAATGACTAAGGATGTTGAACATTTCCTTAGGTGCTTCTCAGCCATTCAATATTCTTCAGGTGAAAATTCTTTGTTTAGCTCTGTACCCCATTTTTAATAGGGTTATTTAGCCCTCTGGAGTCTAACTTCTTGTGTTCGTTGTATGGTTTGTATTTTTAAATGATGCTAGTTTTTCACCATTTTTTTATTAATTTCTGAATTTAAGTTGTCTTAGCTTTCTTAATAAATGGTGTTAATAGAATTTAAATTCTCTAAAAATAAAGTAATAGGTGTAACATTTAACAGTGGTATTCTTTCCTTTTCCTTATATGATAAACAAACATGTCACTTGTATCATAGAAAAAGATATATCAATAAGGTAAACTTGTTAGGTCGTCTCCTATGAAGATACTATATCCTAACTCATCCTAGAGGATCTGCTACACTCAGAGCAGATGGTAAGAAATCTACTCATCCCAAGTCCCAGAGCTGCACCTGGGAACCCCGTAGACTCAGGACCCATCATGCCTCCAAATATCCACCCTCCCCAATAACACTCTCCTTCTTTCCCTACTGCCTGGACCATTCTGCTGGGGCAGACTGTAGCTGATCTGCTCCCATAAAGACACCATATCCTGACCCATCAGAGAGGATCTGCTGCACTCAAAGCAGTTGACAGCTTGAAGGCATGCGGGCAGCTGAACAGACAGACTGAAAGCCTCCCTTGAGTTCTGCTGTACACAGGGAAACAGAAACCATAGTCAGCAGGCCACCCCTGGAGAACATCTTGACACAGGATAGCAACTTGACTGCTCCTCTGAAGACCCAACAGTCTGAAGGCCTTGCAGGAGGTCTATTACAGCCAGGACAACAGATCAACAACTTCTCTGCCCCTCTGAAGAGCCCCAGTTGGAAGGCCGCACAGGTGGTCTGCCAATACTGCAGGCCTCCCTAGAGACCAGAAGCAATCCAGGAACAAAAGAGAGAGACTCCAGAGAGAGTCTCACAGACCAACACACCAAGGATATCCAGATGGAGAGAGGCAAATAAAAGATCATAAGCAATAAAAGGCAATATAATGGGCATCATCAGAAACCAGTTCTCCCACCATACCAAGCCCTGAATATACCAACACACCTGAAAATCAGGAAGCTGTCTTAAAATCCTATCTCATGAAGATAATAGAGTCAGTCCTTGAAGGAGGATATCAATAACTCACTGAAAGAAATACAGGATAACACAATCAAACAGGTGAAGGAATTGAATAAAGTGATCTAAGACCTAAAAGTGGTAATAGAAAAAATAAAGAAACACAAATGGAGGCAAACCTGGAAATGGAAATCCTAGTAAAGAGATCAGGAATTACAGATGTAGGTATCACCAACAGAATACAAGAGGTAGAAGAGAGAATATCAGGTATAGAAGATACCATAGAAGAGATTGACACAACTATCAAATAAAATACAAAACATAAAAAACTCCTAACCCAAAGCATCCAGGAAATTCAAGACACAAGGAAAAGACCAAATCTAGGAATAATCTGAATTCAGAAGAATGAAAATCTCCAGTTCAAAGGACCTGAAAATGTCTTCAACAAAATCATAGAAGAAAACTTCCCCAACCTAAAGAAAGAGATGGCCATAAAGGTACAAGAAGCCTATAGAACACCAAATAAAAAGGACCAGAAAAGAAAATCTTGTCACATAATAACCAGAACACTAAATGCACAGAATGAAGAAAGAATTTTAAAATCTGCATGGGAAAATGTCCAAGTAACATACAAAGGTAGACCTATCAGAATTACCCCAGACTTCTCAACAGTGATCATAGGACTTTGCTTATTGCCTTGCTTGTTCCTTGACTATTTGTTTTTATTGTCTTGGTTGGTCCTTAACCTAGAACTGAATTATTACTTGTAAGTAATTAAAATAGTATAAAAGCAGATTGGGAAAAGTAAACCCACTTCAGCCTCAGAACTGGCTGTGGTCATGCTAAAAATTAAATAAATAAATAAATAAATAAATAAATAAAACAAATAAACAATAAATATAAATAAATTAAAAAATAAAAAAAACAGCAAACATATCAGAAACCCAATGTCATATCTCCTTAGTATCTCTCAAAATTAATGGATTCAACACACCTATAAAAAGACATAAGCTAACAGATTGGATATGCAAACAAGATCCATCATTTTGCTGCATACAAGAAACACTCATCAATAACAAAGACAGACACTATCTCAGAGTAATAGGGTAGAAAATGGTCTTACAAGCTAATGGTCCTAGGTAACAATCTGGAGTTGCCATCCTAATATCCAATAGAATAGACTTTCAACCAAAAGTTATCAAGCGAAATGAGGAAGGTTACTTCATATACATCAAGAGGAAAATCCACCAAAAGAAAGTCTCAATTCTGAACATCTATTCCCCAAATGCAAGAGCACCCACATTCATAAAAGAAACTTTACTGAAGCTCAAAACATACATTGAACCCCACAAAATAATAGTGGGAGACTTCAACATCACATTCTCACCAATGAACAGGTCATTGAAACAGAAACTCAGCAAGAAACAGTGAAACTAAGAGAGGTTATGAATCAATTGGATATAACAGATATCTGCAGAACATTTCACCCTAAATCAAAAGAATACACCTTCTTTCAGCACCTCATGGTACCTTCTCCATTATTGACCATATAGTTGGTCACAAAACAACCCTCAATGGATACAAGAAGATTGAAATGATTCCATGTATCCTATCATATCACCATGGCCTAAGGCTGGTTGTCAATAACAGCAAAAACAACAGAAATCCCACATATATATGGAGACAGAAAAACTTAGCAGCCTTATTTGTGATAGCCAGAAGCTGCAAACAACACAGATGTCCCACAAGAGAAGAATGCATACAGACTATGTGGCTCATTTACACAATGGAATACTACTCAGCTATTAAGAAGAGGACATGCTGAGATTTGAGGACAAATAGATGAAACTAGAAAATGCCATCCTGAGTGAGATAACTCAGACACAAAAGGACATGCAATGTATGTACTCAATAATAAGTGGATATTAACCAAAACAAACAAGCAAACAAAACCAGACAACAACAACAAAAGTACAGAATACCCAAGATATAGTCCACAGAACCCAAAAGGATCAACAAGCTGAAATGCCCAAATTCAGTTCACTTTGGAGGGAGAAGAAAGCAATTAGAAGTGGGAAGGGAGTGAGGAACCTGGGATAGCAAGTAGATGGAGTGTCAGGGGTGTGGGGGGAGAGGAACCTGTTCTGGTATTGGGTGAGGGAAAAGGACTAAATTCTGGAGGGCCTGCAAAATGAATGGAAACAGGCAACCTCATGAGGTAGGAGTTTGGGGGAACCCTCCAGGATGTACCAGACACCTAGGAGGTGAGAGACTCTCAAGACTCAAAGAGGAGAATCTTAGATGAAATGCCTAACAGTGGGGAGAGCTAACTTATAGAGCCCACCTCCAGCAGGAAGACAGGGCTTCAAATGAGGGAGGGGGTTGCCATTCCACAGTCAAAACTCTTACCCCTAATTGTTCCTGTCTGAAAGAATTACAGGGATGGAAATGGAGAGGAGCCTGAAATAAAAGAAGTCCCAACAACAGGCCCAAAGTGGAATCCAGCTCAGGGTAGGTCCCACAGCTTGACACTATTACTGAGGCTATGGAGCATTCACAAAAAGGGACCTTGCATGACTGTACTCCAGAAGACTCCACAAGCAGCTGAAAGAGTCAGATGCCGATATTTGTACCCAACCAATGGACAGAAGCTGCTGACCCCTGTTTTTGAATTAGGGAAAAGCTGGAAGAAGCTGAGGAGAAGGGAGAACCTGTAGGAGGACCAGCAGTCTTAATTAATCTGGACCCCTGAGATCTCTCAAGCACTGGACCACCAAACAGGCAGCATAAACCAGTTGATATGAGGCCCCCAATACATATACAACAGAGGACTGCCAGGTTTGTATTTAATCAGCAGTGATATACCTAACCCTCCAGATACTGGAGACTCTAGAGTGTTCAGAGGTCAGGTGAGGTGTCAGGTGTGAAATGGGGACATTCTCTTGGAGATAGGTGGGGTGGTGGTGTGGGGTGTGGAACAGTCAGAGGGTGAATGGGGTGAGATATAAAACCTGGAATGCAAAATATAAATTAAAAAAAATTAAACATGTTATACATATGTGTTTAAATTACTGTTGAAATTCACAACAGGCTAAACTTCATAGTTTTTAAATGTGGATCTCTGTAATACAGATTTTTAATAGATGTCCAGCAGTCTCTGAGAAACCTTAAACACATAACCATATGGCTTCATTTGTTCTGCCTCATGCATTGTTCAATTCTCAAATAACCTTTTACAAAGGTTTAAGGTTAGTAATTGGAGCTTCTCTAAAAATTCACTGTTTATGTTTTGTGAAGTATGACATGTATAATGAGGCAGATAATTTGTCTCTATTTTTATCCTACAAGATATAGCCATTATTAGGTGATTCTAATTAATATTTTCAATTACGCGACCTTTAGTGTGAACTAAAATCAACTATAGATAGAGGTTACATGATGTGAATATTCATTAGAATTTTGAGTTGTGATAGTAGCAAAAATATTCTGCAAAAAGTATAATAAAGTGAAGGGAATATGATAATTTCCAGCATTTAATGAGAGATTAGTAAAACTGTAATTGTTTCTCTTATTCATCAAATTAAACTCTTAAATAAAACACTGAAAATTTCACTTTGTCCCCAGAATTAATGGAAAATTGATTATAGATCATTTTCTAAAATTTGTCCATTTATTTCAATTGAGAAAAGGTCAATAGCAATAAGTTGATATATTTGTGACTAATCTATCATATTTATATCAAATTGCTATTCAACTTATTGATTCATGTTAAAATGTTGACACAACTTTTGACAAGAGAAAAAATTCTCTTAATAAAGAAATTTCAAATCAAAATCAAGTTATAATTTGATTGAATCATTAAGGTATAAAGAATTTATATAGTTTGTACTTGTGCAAATTGTAATCTATGGTAAATATATATAATTTGGAAGTTTGAAATCATCTGAGTATGTAGTTCATGAAGAAGGAATTCATGCAAGACTTTCAGTACATTGAAATGACAGGATTATATTTGAACTCAATTCTGCTGAAAGCTGCCTTAGAGATTCTTGGAGAAGCAATGGTTCTAACAATATCCACATTCATTTTTTTAGTTTTGAATGGAGTTGTACTCATATTCAAATACTTGGCAGTCCCAATCCTAAATGGGCATGTCTATATAATGTGGAATAGTAAAATATGCAACAGAAAGAGAACTATGGAATATTTGCTTATAAAACTTTTTATTCTAATGGTATTTTACTTATCTCATATTTTACTGAACAGTAAACTGTCACATGTTGAGATATTGATAATGCATTGAAATCATGAAAACTTAAAATAGAGGCATGATGCATGTGTTTCATTATATATTTGAGCATACTTTAGAGTACATGAGTCATGTATTCAGTCAGATTGCTTAAGAGGTTAAACTCACCTGAAGGAAGACATCCATGGAAGATGTTCACATTAAATGGTGCTGGGTACTGGTTGGAAAATTGGTATATTCAAAGATGACTTCCTCAATAGAGTGGATATTTGGTACATTTTGTATGCACTTTGAAAAGTTTATTATCACTCTTCAATTGCAAACAGAACAATGTGTCTAAATCATATTTGTATGAATTCTTTGTATAAAATTTGAATATTTTGCATTTTTATCTAGTCTTTAATCTTGTTTTACTTTCTAGACTTTATCCCCCTCCCATTCTACCCTCCGACTGCTCCATATCTAACACCTCCTCCCCAATCTCTAAGAGGATGCCCTCAGCCCCAGCCCCACCCCACCAGACCTCCCCACTTCCTGGAGCCCCAAGTCTCTTGAGGGTAAGGTGCATCTTCTCTGACTGAGTCCATCTATGTTTGCTCATTTATTGCAAATTTTAACGAATTTTGTAAGAATTGAATGGAAGTAGTCAGTCCTACACAGTCAGGATAGAGTAGAGAAACCTTTCTTAGTAAAATAAAACTTAGAAGAAAAAAAGAAATATAAAACAAACAAGCAAACAAACAAAATACTTGACAACTGGAGACATGGCTGAGCCGTGATGAGCACTATGTACTTTTCAACCAGATTCAGACAAGGTGCCCAGCATCTACAAGGTACCTCACGACATTCCAACACCCCAACATTCCTACTTTCTTCTTCTGATCTCTGTGAGGACCAGACACACACATGATATACATACATTCATTCAGGAAAAAATATATATATAATTTATATATGTATATTATATATGTATATATACATATAACATAATGAATATATTTTAAGTGACTGAAGTATGAATGAGAAAATAAAACTTATAAAAGGCAGAAGATCATAATCTTTCTTATAATATTTGGATGAATATAAAATATAATAAATTGAGATAACTGTAGTAATATCTAGTAACTATAAATGACAGTTAGACTTTTTTATTAATCTAACCTTTTGATTTTATAAGTATAAATATAAGACATATGGAAGCTAAAATGTCATAAAATGAATATAAATAATGGAAAAATATGCAGTGTAACAAAAGGAGAGAAGCTAGTAGATTATAATTTTTAAGAAACTAGTTCTTTGCATTTTGCATTTTCTTTGACTGTTGTGTTAATGTTTTCTATGGTATCTTCTGCACCTGAGATTCTCTCTTCTATCTATTCTGTTGATGGTGATTGCATCTATGACTTCTTATCTCTTTCCTGGGTTTTCTATCTCCAGGATTGTCTCTCTTTGTGATTTCTTTATTGTTTCTATTTCCATTTTTTTGATCCTTGATGGATTTGTGCAATTTCTTTACCTATTTGATCGTGTTTCCCTGTAATTCTTTAAGGGATTTTTGTGTTTCCTCTTTAAGGGCTTCTACTTGTTTACCTGTGTTCTCCTGTATTTCTTTAAGGGAGTTATTTATGACCTTCTTAAACTCCTCTATCACCATCATGAGATGTGATTTTTATTCTGAATCTTGCTTTTCAGGTGTCTTGGGATATCCAGGAGTTGCTGTATTGGGAGAACTGGGTTCTGACGGTGCCAGGTAGCTTGGTTTCTGCTGTTTAGGTTCTTGTGCTTGTGTCTCTTTCTCTGGTTATCTCTGGTGTTAGTTCGTCTTTCTGTCTCTGACTAGAGCTTGTCCCTCCTGTGGGCCTGTGAGTCTGTAATCTTAGGTGTGTCAGCACTCCTGGGAGACAGTTCTCTCCAGGCAGGATTTGGGTATAGGCACTCACTGATAAGTGGATATTAGCTGCAAAGCTCAGAACACCCAAAATACAATTCCCAGACCATATGAAGCTCAAGAAGAAAGACCAAAGTGTGGATGCTTCAGTCCTTTTTAGGGGGAACAAAATACTCACAGGAGGTAGAGGGTGAGAGGGACTTGAGAGGAAGAAAGGAGGGGGAGTGGGAATAAAGGGGCAAGATCAGTTAATGGAGTAGGGTCAGGAATTTGAGCAGAGCTGTGTAGCAGCGGGGGATGGGGAATTGGGGGTAGTCAGAAGAAAGTCTGAGATGCCAGGAAAGCAAGAGGCACTGAGGACTGAACAAAAATAAGATTAACTGAAATGCCCAAGGGGAGGGAAAACCTGTAGAGACCTTATCCAGAGGTTAAGCAAGGCCCCAGTTTGGGGGATGGAGCTATCCACTCATCTCCAAATTTTTAACCCAGAATGACTAGTGTCTAAGGGAAATACAGGAACAAAATGTGGAGCAGACTCTGAAGAAATGGCCATTCAGAGATTGCCCCATCTGGGGATCCATCTCATATACAGACACCCAACCCAGACACTATTGTGGATGCCAAAACATGCTTGCTGACAAGAGCCTGTGATAGCATGTTCCTGAGAGGCTCTGCCAGAGCCTGAAAAATATAGAAGCAGTTACTCACAGCCAATCATTTCACTGAGCATGGGGTCCCCAATGGAAAAATCAGAGAAAGAACTGAAGGAACAGAAGGGTTTTGCAACCCATAGGAAGAACCACACCATCAACAACCAGATCCCCCAGAGCTCCCAAGGACTATATCAGAAACCAAGGAGTACACATGGAGAGACCCAAGGCTCCAGCTGTATATATAGCAGAGGGTGGCGTTGTCTGGCATCAATAGGAGGAGAGGCCCTTGTTTCTGTGAAGGGTGAATTCCCCAGTGTAGGGGAATGCCAGGGTGGTGAGGTGGGAATGGGTGAGTGGTGAGGTGGGAATGGGAGGGTGGGAGGGGGAGCACCATCATAGAAACAGGGGAAGGGGGGATGCAATAAGGGGGTTCCAGATGAGAAACCTGGAAAGGGAATGATATCTGAAATGTGAATACATAAAATATCCAATCTAAAATAAATAAAAAAAAACTAGTTCTTTCAATCATAAATAATGAAACACTAAAAATTATGAAAATGATCCCATATCTTAAGAAATAAAGAAGAATCTATCAATGATCAAAAAATATAGATTTACTTTAATCCTGTGTTTGCCTGCATTTATAGATGTTCATCATCTAAAAAAGCAGCAAGTGATTTTTTAAAATTTATTTATTCACGTTCCATCCCTCTCACTGTCTCTCCTCCCTGTCACCTCCTTCCACAATTCATCCTTTCATCCCCCTCCCCTTCTCCTCTGAGAGAATGGAGGATACTCTGGGTACCTCCACACCCCACCTAGCATGTAAAATCCCTGCAAGGCTAGGCATAGTCTCTCTCACTGAGGCCAGATAAGGCAGCCCAGTTAGAAGAACATATCATGCAGACAGGCTATAGCTATTGGAATAAACCTTGCTCTAGTTGTTCAGGACTCACATGAAGAAAAAGCTGCTAAATATGTGTGGGGTGCTAGTCCAGCAGGGAGCTGGATCTACTCTTTTTTTTTTTTTAATTTTCTAAGTTTTGTTATTTACATTCCAAATCATTTCCCCTTTCCCGTTTCCTCCCTCCCTGAAAGTCCCATAAGCCCCCTTCCCTCCCTCTTTTCCCCATTCAACCCCCTCTCGCTTCTCTGACCTGGTATTCCCCTACATTCAGTCTTTTCAGGACCAAGGGTCTCTCCTTCTATCTTCTTGGAAATCAATTGATATGTGAATTGTTTCTTGGGTATTACGAGATTCTGGGTTAATATCCCCTTATCAGTGACTGCATACCATGTGTGTTCTTTTGTGATTGGGTTACCTCACTAAGGATGATATTTTCAAGTTCTGACCATTTGCCTAGGAATTTCGTGAGTTCATTGTTTTTAATTGCAGAGTAGTATTCCATTGTGTAAATATACCACATCTTCTGAATCCATTCCTCCGTTGAGGGACATCTGGGTTCTTTCCAGCTTCTGGCTATTATAAATAAGGCTGCTATGAACATAGTGGAGCATGTGTCCTTATTGCATGCAGGTAAAGCCTCTGGGTATATGCCCAGGAGTGGTATAGCAGGATCATCCGAGAGTGCCATGCCCGGTTTTCTGAGAAACCACCAGACAGCTTTCCAGAGTGATTGTACCATCTTATCATCCCACCAGCAGTGGAAGAGTATTCCTCTTTCTCCACATCCTCGCCAGCTGTCTCCTGTGTTTTTGATCTTAGCCATTCTGACTGGTGTGAGATGGAATCTCAGGGTTGTTTTGATTTGCATTTCCCTAATGACTAAGGATGATGAACATCTCTTTAGGTGCTTCTCAGCCATTAGATATTCTTCAGGTGAGAACTCTTTGTTTAGCTCTGTACCCCATTTTTTAATAGGGTTGCTTGGCTCTCTGGAGTTATGCTAATATCAAAATCACACAAAGATCCGACAAAGAGAATCTCAGGCCAATCTGGATCTACTCTTTGCTAGATCTTTCACTCTGAAAGTCCCAGCAGACCAAGTTAGTTGACTCCATTGATCTTCTTATGGAGTTCTTATCTCTTTAGGGGAACAATCTTTCCCCTACACTTCCATAAGTGTCCCCAATTTCCATCCACTGTTTCCCTGTGGGTTTCTGCATTCCTCTGAGCCAGCTGATGGGTGGAGTTTCTCAGAAAACAGCCATGCTAGACTCCTATTTCCAAGCATGAAAGTGTATTGTAAATAGTGCCAGGGATTGGTGTTTGCCTGTGGGATGTGTCTAAGTTCTGCCATTTTATGTTTGGCCATTCCTTCACACTCTGCTCCATGCCTTGTCCTTGCATTTCTTGTAGACAGGATAAATTTGGGGTTGAAAGTATTTTTGGGTGTGTTGGTGTCTCTACTGTTCCACTGAGATTCCTGCCTGGTTATAAGACGTGACCTCTTCAGGTTCCATATCCCCAGTGTTGTGTGCTAGGTACAGTCACCCCATTGATTACTGGGTACCTCTTCTCTCCCAGATCTCTGTAATGTCCTTGACATGCCCCCACATTCCCATCAGTTTCAGATTTCCATTCATTCTTGTGGTTATCTGGCCATCTGCCATGTCTCTCCCCACACCTGATCCTGAATTATGACCCTGTCCTCTCCTTATCCCTTCCCCCACCCAGTATACTCCCTCCATCTGACTCCTATGACTATTCTATTCCCCCTTCTAAGTGAGATTCAAGCATCCTTACTTGTGCCTTTCTTCTTGTTTAGCATCTTTGGTCTGAGAGTGCGGCATGGGTATCCTACATTCTGTGGTTAATATCCACTTATAAGTGAGTACATACCACATTCTCTTGAGTCTGGGTTAACTCACTCAAGATGATATTTCATTATCCATCCATTTTTGCCTATAAAATCCCATGATGTCATTTCTTTTAATAGCTAATAGTATTTCATTATGTAGATGTACCATATTTTCTTTATCCATTCTTCAGTTGAGGGACATCTAGGTTGTTTTCTGTTTCTGGCTCTTATAAATAACAATTCTATAACCATATTGGATCAACTGTCTTTGTGGGATAGTGGAGAACCTTCTGGGTATACACCTAGGAGAGATGTAGCCGTTTCATAAGGTTGAACTACTCCCAGTTTTCTGAGAAACTGCTGAAGTGATTTTCAAAGTGGGTGTACAAGTTTGCACCACCATCCCCAGCAATGCAAGATGGTCCTTTTACTCCACATTATCACCAGCATGTGCTGTCAACATATACTGTGTTTTTGATCTTAGCCATTCTGACTGGTGTAAGATGGAATCTCAGAGCTGTTTTGATTTTAACAAGTGATATTAATGCTGAGTCATTAGTCCGGCATCCAGAAAAAAACCATTTCAATAAATATAAGTTGTCATGAATTTATTAATATAACATTTTATGACAATGGAATCTCCCTTACCATAATTATAATTATAAAACTATATATTTTAGTTACAACGTATTTTTCAAATGTCTATTAAATGTGATATACATCTATGATATATTAGATCCTAAAATATGACATTTGCAAAGGTAAATGTGAGGTTTACAGTTTTCTGTTATAAGAATAAATCTCATATTCATACTTTTAAAAAGGATAATTAAAATAAAATAGATAACAATAGTAATTAAAAGAGAAATTTAAAATAAAAACGGAAAAGAGTTTGGAAAACAAGGTATAGAATACTTATTACAATAAACTTTTGTAAAGTCTAAAGAAGATAAGGAGGCCATCTCTGTCTTTGTTGAGTGTTGCTCACTAACACAAACTAATTTAAAACCTGGCATAGCAGTTTGATAAGGAAGAACTGATCATTTGTTCATTGGGTTCAGAGGAATGGAAAGTATAAAAACAGTTGCCCGAGCTAAAGAGAGGGTTCAGTGGTTAAAAACACTTGCTACTCTTGTCACAGACTCAGTTCCATTCAGTTCCTATATAGCTACTCATATGTATTTAATACAGCTCCCCGAGTTAAACTTCTCTGTCCTTCTCAGCTATTAGGCATGCATATAGTGTACATACACATATGCATTTATCCAGGCAAACCACTCAAATATTCAAAATACAATTTTAAAAAGTTACTCAAAAGAAATAAAGTAAAGCTCCAATAAATACACGTCATTTAGGGTACTGGAGAAGGAAAAGAAACAGAGAAAGAGGGTATAGTATGTAAGAAGTACTATGCCTTTCCTGACTGTGTTTTCAGAAAAAAAAAAGTTTTTGCCAGGACTAAATTTTTAATACCTGCAAGGCTACATTAAAATTGTCTCCATATTATATGTTTTCTTTATGGTGTCTGAATACTTCTAAATATATAAATAAAAACTATACCAATTATATATATATAAATATATATATGTATATGTGTGTGTGCATGTGTGTACATATATAGAGTACATTATAATAAATTTTATAAATTTTACATGTGTAATATGTATGTAGATGCACTATAAACTTATAAATATTATTGTATACAAATAATATATGCAAATATTGTACTTCACATATATATTTTCCAAGATAACTTTTTTTCTGAAATTAACAGTCTACCTACATGCAGAAAATGATGTTCCCTGAACTCAACTTACCTCTATGTCTTCAGCTAATACTGCATAGCAGTCTCAAAAGTTAGGAGAGCTTACTGGGATCAGAATGGGGCTCACTGGGCTGGAGAGATGCCTCAGCCATTAAAGGCTAGGCTCACAACCAGAATGGGGCTTACCTCATTAATTTCCACATTTTCAGGTTTATTATCTTTCATTAATTTTGTCTAATACCTTTCAGTTATTTTCATATATTTCCTAAGTTTTATAATTCATTCAAGTGAAAATAAATCTAGTCTTCATTTTTTTTTTATTTTGAAGTGATGTTGAGGATAACACGAATATGTAGATGCAGAGCATTATTATTTCTTAATCAATATTTAAAACAGCTAATGTGTTATTGAGAAGTGGAGTGAAAACAAAGAGAGTACTTATTGCCTGACTCAACACCATTAGCCATGGTATCATGTACAATTCCTGCTTAATGTCTATCAATAGTGAAGACAAGGCTCTAAACAAGCATAAATACACAGACCAGGACATCTTTTACTTGGAATACTTCTGTTCACTATCTTTACATGTGTGTTTGTGTGTGTGTGTGTGTGCACATGAAAACTGACTCTGTGTTGTTATTTGGATATATTTCTCTTAACTTAGACTTTAGTACATATGGTTCAAGCCTATGAAAATGAATTCTCACACAAGGAATCAAATCCAACCATAAAGTTATGTCTATCTATCTCCCTCTCTTGCTCTCTCTCTCTCTCCATCCCTCTTTCCTCCTCTCTGTGTGTCTTTGTGTCTACCTTTCCCTCACTCCCTTCTTCTGTCCCTTCTTTGCTCTTACCTTTCTCCTTTCCTCTCTCTGTCTCTATCCTCTTGTCTTCTTCTTACCACATCTCAGTCTTTAGTACACACACACACACACACACACACACACACACACACAAACACACACACACCAAATACAAACTTATTTGTGTTCAAAGTTTTTATATGCCATAAAGAACACGACTGACTCATTCTTGGCTCACGCTTTTGAAATTAGTGGTGAGAGAAAAATGTCTTCATTTTTTAGCACTAAGTTGAATTCTCCCTGTAAGCCTCTCTTTAGCCAGGCCTGGGCTACATGCCCATTTGTATTCTTGAAAGATCAATAGGTCTAGAATTAATTTGTCCTTTTATATGAAATCTGGCATGGTATTTAGAGAATCATGGTCCTTGACTGTAAAGAGTACCATTGCTAAAATCACCAGAATTCATTTTACAATTGCACAATTTACCATGCGCTAATTGCAATCCCTAAATTTCTTTTAATTCTCATAAACAGAATGATCTTCCCTTAAGAATGGATAATGTTATGCTCATAAGTGATTCAATACCATCATGTGATTTTGTGTTTTACCTACGTTTAATACTGTAATGGGATTTGAGAATGGAAAAGGTAGAAGACATATAATGTACATATACAGGTTTAAAAATATTCAGATTTTTTAATTACCAATAACTGGAGTTGAACATATGTCTTGGTGCAATGAAGTCCAAATTTTCCTTTTTAAAAAAGTAGAAATCAGACTACAATTAACTTCCATATTATTAAGTTTCACAATTACAGTTATGCCGAATTCTATGTTATTTTCACGTTCTGTTCTAAATTTATTTCTCAGAGTTAACTGCACTGTAGATGTTGTCCACAACAGCCCCAAAATACTTTCAGCAGCTTAATATGAACATTTTCCTGAGACTGACAAAACCTGCAAAATCAAATAAACCGAGCAATATCTTTCATATTGAATTGTGATTAGCTCATGATACTATCCCTGGTAGTAACGTTTTATGAATTCATGTGCATTTGCCAAGTACACATACATACATACATACATTCATACATACATACATACATGTATACTGGGCATATATATATTGATATATAATATATATGTAATATAAGCAATATATTTGATCATGTTTTTCTCTCCCCTTACTCCTCTAAAAACCTCTTCACCTATTTCCAAGTCTACATGCTCTACTCAGTTACTCATTCTCGATGTATTAAAACAACAACAAAAACAACAAACCTAAACATCCTAAAGACCCATAAAACGTGAAGACTTATAAGACAAAAAAAGTGAAAACAAAGTAAAATGTTTATTAAAACAACAACAACAATATCAACACCACAATCATAGTTTTCATTTTGCTGGCCCAATATTTTTGGCAGGAGGCTCTTTGCCAGTGGATATTAATTGCAAATAGCTACTTGGTTAAGTGTGGAACCACATGTTCACTCTTCTGCCTCAGTCCAAGGACTGTATTTACTTGCAGGTCTTATGTATGCTGCAACAGTCTAGGTAAGCTCATATGTGTAGAAATCCTATTATGTCTGGAAAATGTTTTTTCTTAGAGTTTCTGATCTCTTTTGTCTCTCACAAACTTTCTGCCTCTTCTTCTGCCTAGAACACTGAGCTTTTTAATATTTTGTATTTGTTCTGTATATTTAAGGTTTTGTTATATTGTGTTATGGGCATTTTCTGGGCCTATCTTTTGGATGTCCCTTATGATTATTATTACTTAATGTATATCTCTGTTTAAAGATCAGGGGTATTTACTTCTGTGATTTTGATAAAAGTAATCCCTGTGTCTTTGACCTGACATTTCCTTCACTCATCTAGACTTATTATTATAGGTTTGCTTTTATCAGAACGTTCCAGATTTCCTGGATGTTTGGTGCCTGAGTTTTGTTTTCTAAATTAACATTTTCTTAGACTAAGTTATCAATTTCTGAAATTCTCTCTTCCATGTCTTAAGTTGTTTTTGAAGTTTACATCTGAATATTTTAATATCCTTACTTTTCCACTTACTGATTTATTTTAACATGTGTTTTCTTTAGTGATTCTCTTTTCTCTTAGGATATACTTTTATGTCTTGAATTATCTTCAATACTACATTTGATTTTTTATGTTTTAATGACCCTTATTAAGATATTTATTTATATTATTTTTAGACTTTTGAAAGACATTCATATTTTCTATTCTTTGTAATGTACTCAAGTTAAATTTCTTCTTTCAGGTCACATCACAGTACGGTTGCTAGCGTCTGGAGTAGGAATATTGTTTTGGCTGTTCCTTTCTCTCTCTGTGCTTAGAGTTAGGCAGCTAATGCTACAGTACTTGAACTGTTTCTTGTTCTAGCCATCTTTCTTGTTTTTGAAGGGAGTATTCCCTTCCTTGGTTGTAATTTCCCACTCAAATATAATATATACCTTAGACTGAGTTTATTTTTGGATTGAGTATCTCCTACTTCATATGTCAACATTCAAGGCTCCATATTATATAAAGACAGTCTGCTGTGCATGACTGTGGTAGGAGCCTTAAAATTTATTGTATTTTTAGCTCCTAACATGATAAAATTGTTTGTATTTGCCACAAATATGAAATAAGAACAAAGTGAATATATTTATAAATAGGCAATTCAGAAATATATTAATTTGCCATATTTAAAGTGGGCTTGAATTAAATGGAATTAGCAATTATTGAAAGAAGTGTTAACAAGACTGGAGAACTCAAGCAAACCTTTGGGCATTTGAGACTAAAAATAAATTGTTAATAAAAATTCTTTTTTTCCCTATTTATTTATTTATTTATTTTTATTTACATTCAAAATCATTTACCCTTTCCCATTTCCTCCCTCCCCGAAAGTCCCATAAGCCCCCTTCCCACCCTCTTTTCCACATTCAACTCCCTCTCGCTTCTCTGTCCTGGCATTCCCCTACATCCAGTCTTTCCAGGACCAGGGGTCTCTCCTTCCATCTTTTTGGAAATCTATTGATATGTGAATTGTGTCTAGGGTATTCCAAGATTCCGGGTTAACATCCCCTTATCAGTGACTGCATACCATGTGTGTTCTTTTGTGATTGGGTTACCTCACTAAGGATGATATTTTCCAGTTCTGACCATTTGCCTAGGAATTTCGTGAGTTCATTGTTTTTAATTGCAGAGTAGTATTCCCTTGTGAAAATATATCACATCTTCTGAATCCATTCCTCCGTTGAGGGACATCTGGGTTCTTTCTAGCTTCTGGCTATTATAAATAAGGCTGCTATGAACATAGTGGAGAATGTGTCCTTATTGCATGCAGGTAAAGGCTCTGGGTATATGCCCCGGAGTGGTATAACAGGATCCTCCGAGAGTGTCTTGCCCAGTTTTCTGAGGAACCGCCAGACTGCTTTCCAGAGTGGTTGTACCAGCTTGCAATCCCACCAGCAGTGGAGGAGTGTTTCTCTTTCTCCACATCCTTGCCAACAACTGCTGTCTCCTGTGTTTTTGATCTTAGCCATTCTGACTGGTGTGAGATGGAATCTCAGGGTTGTTTTGATTTGCATTTCCCTAATGACTAAGGATGATGAACATCTCTTTACGTGCTTCTCAGCCATTAGATATTCTTTAGGTGAGAACTCTTTGTTTAGCTCTGTACCCCATTTTTTAATAGGGTTACTTGCCTCTCTGGAGTTTAATTTCTTGAGTTCTTTGTATATATTGGATATTAGCCCTCTGTCGGATGTAGGGTTGGTAAAGATCATTTCCCAGTTTGTTGGTTGCCGCTTTGCCTTTTTGACAGTGTCTTTTGCCTTGCAAAAACTTTGTAATTTAATGAGGTCCCATTTGTCAATTCTTGATCTTAGAGCATAAGCTATTGGAGTTCTATTCAGCAAATTCTCCCATGGGCCCATATGTTCAAGGTTCTTCCCTAGTTTCCTTTCTATTAGTTTCAGTGTGTCTGGTTTTATGTGGAGGTCCTTGATCCACTTGGAATTGAGCTTAGTGCAAGAAGATAAAAATGGGTCAATTTGCATTCTTCTGCATGTTGACCTCCAGTTGAGCCAGCACCATTTGTTGAAAAGGCTATCTTTTTTCCCCTGGATGGTTTTAGCTCCTTTGTCAAAGATCAAGTGACCATAAGAGTGTGGATTCATTTCTGGGTCTTCAATTCTGTTCCATTGATCTACATGCCTGCCACTGTACCAATACCATGCGGTTTTTAACACTATTTCTCTCTAGTACAGCTTGAGGTCCGGGATACTGATTCCCCCAGAGGTTCTTTTACTCTTGAGAATAGTTTCAGCTATTCTGGGCTTTCTGTTATTCCAGATGAATTTTTGAATTGCTCTTTCTAACTCTATGAAGAATTGAGTTGGGATTTTGATGGGGATTGCATTGAATCTGTATATTGCTTTTGGCAAAATGGTCATCTTTACTATATTAATCCTGCCAATCCATGAGCATGGCAGATTTTTCCATCTTCTGAGGTCTTCTTCAATTTCTTTCTTCAGAGACTTGAAGTTCTTGTCATACAGATCTTTCACTTGTTTGGTTAGAGTCACACCAAGATACTTTATATGGTTTGTGACTATCATGAAGGGTATCATTTCTCTTACTCCTTTCTCAGCCTGCTTATCCTTTGAGTATAGGAAGGCTACTGACTTGCTTGAGTTTATTTTATATCCAGCCACTTTGCTGAAGTCATTTATCAGCTGTAGGAGTTCTCTGGTGGAGTTCTTTGAGTCGCTTAAGAATACTATCATATCATCTGCAAATAGTTATAGTTTGACTTCTTCCTTTCCAATTGGTATCCCTTTGACCTCCTTTTGTTGTCTAATTGCTCTAGATAGAACTTCAAGTACTATATTGAAAGGATATGGAGAGAGAGGGCAGCCTTGTCTAGTCCCTGATTTCAGTGGGATTGCTTCAAGTTTCTCTCCATTCAGATTGATGCTGGCTACCGGTTTGCTGTAAATTGCTTTTACTATGTTTAGATATGGGCCTCGAATTCCTGATCTTTCCAAGACCTTTAGCATGAAAGGATGCTGAATTTTGTCAAATGCTTTCTCAGCATCTAGTGAGATGACCATGTGGTTTTTTTCTTTGAGATTGTTTATATAGTGGATTACATTGATGGATTTCCTTATATTGAAACATCCCTGCATCCCTGGGATGAAGCCTACTTGATCGTGGTGAATGATCATTTTGATGAGTTCTTGGATTCGGTTGGCAAGAATTTTATTGAGTATTTTTGTATCGAAATTCATAAGAGAGATTGGCCTGAGATTCTTTTTCTTTGTCGGATCTTTGTGTGCTTTTGGTATTTGCGTAATTGTGGCTTCATAGAACGAATTGGGTAGTGTTCCTTCTGTTTCTATTTTGTGGAACAGTTTAAAGAGTATAGTGTTAGGTCTTCTTTGAAGGTCTGATGGAATTCTGCACTAAAACCATCTGGACCTGTGCTTTTTTTGGTTGGAAGACTTCCATTGACAACTTCTATTTCTTCAGGGATTATAGGATGGTTTAGATGGTCTATTTGATCCTGATTTAATTTTGGTATTTGGTATCTGTCAAGGAAATTGTCCATTTCCTCTAAATTTTCTAGTTGTGTAGAATACAGGCTTTTGTAGTAGGATCTGATGATTTTTTTAATTTCCTCAGTTTTTGTTGTTATCTCTCCCTTTTCGTTTCTGATTTTATTAATTTGGATACTGTCCCTGTTCCCTCTGGTTAGTCTGGCTAAGGGCTTATCTATCTTGTTGATTTTCTCAAAGAATCAACTCCTAGTGTTGTTGATTCTTTGTATGGTTTTATTTGTTTCTACTTGATTGATTTCAGCCCTGAGTTTGATGATTTCTTGCCTTCTACTCCTCTTTGGTGTATTTGCTTCTTTTTGTTCCAGGGCTTTCAGGTGTGCCATTAAGCTGCTAGTGTATGCTGTCTCCCGTTTCTTTTTGGGGGCACTCAGGTGTATGAATTTTCCTCTTAGCACTGCTTTCATTGTGTGCCATAAATGAGGGTATGTTGTGCCTTCATTTTCATTAACTTTCAAGAAGTCTTTGATTTCTTTCTTTATTTCCACCTTGACCAAGTTATCATTGAGTAGAGCATTGTTCAGCCTCCATGTGTATGTGGGGTTTCTGTTGTTTTTGTTGCCATTGAAGACCACCCTTATTCCATAGTGATCTGATAGGAGGCATGGTAGTAGTTCTATCTTCTTATATTTGTTGATGTCTGTTTTGTGTCCAATTATATGGTCGATTTTGGAGAAGGATCCATGAGGTGCTGAGAAGAAGGTGTATTTTTTAGCCCTAGGATGAAATGTTCTATATATATCTGTTAGTTCCATTTGGTCCAAGGCTTCCATTAGTTTTACTGTGTCCCTGTTTACTTTCTGCTTCCCTGAACGATCCATTTCAGAGAGCAGGGTGTTGAAGTCACCCACTATTATTGTGTGAGGTGTGATGTGTGATTTGAGCTTTAGTAAAGTTTCTTTTATGAATGAGGGTGCCCTTGCATTTGGAGCATAGATATTCAGCATTGAGAGTTCTTCTTGGTGGATTTTTCCCTTGATCAGTATATAGTGTCCTTCTGTGTCTTTTTGATGACTTTAGGTTGGAAGTCAATTTTATCTGATATTAGGATGGCTACTCTGGCTCGTTTCTTGGGACCATTTGCTTGTAGAATTGTTTTCCAGCCTTTTCCTCTGAGGTAGTGTTTGTCTTTGACACTGAGGTGCGTTTCCTGCATGCAGCAAAATGCTGGGTCCTGTTTACGTATCCAGTCTGCTAGTCTATGTCTTTTTATTGGGGAATTGAGACCATTGATATTAAGAGAGATTAAGAAATAGTGATTATTGCCACCTGCCATTCTTGATGCTATATTTATGTTTGAGTGGTTTTCTACTTTCGGGTTTGATGAAAGAAGGTTGCTATCTCATTTTTTCCAGGGTGTTGTTTCTTTCCTTGTATTCGCGGTTTCCACCTATTATCCTTTGCAGGGCTGGGTTTGTGGAAAGATATTGTGAAAATTTGGTTTTATCATGGAATATCTTGGTCTCTCCTTCTATGGTGATTGAGAGTTTTGCTGGGTAGAGTAGTCTAGGCTGGCATTTGTGCTCTCTTAGTGTCTGCATGATGTCTGCACAGGATCTTCTGGCTTTCATAGTCTCTGGAGAGAAGTCTGATGTGATTCAGATAGGTCTTCCTTTGTATGTTACTTGGTCCTTTTCTCTTACTGCTTTTAATATTCTTTCTTTATTTAGTACGTTTGGTGTTTTGATTATTATGTGACAGGAGGTATTTCTGTTCTGGTCCAGTCTGTTTGGAGTTCTGTAGGCTTCTTGTACGTTCATCGGCATCTCTCTCTTTAGGTTAGGGAAGTTTTCCTCCATAATTTTGTTGAAGATGTTTACTGGCCCTTTAAGTTGCAAATCTTCACTCTCATCTATACCTATAATCCTTAGGTCTGGTCTTCTCATTGTGTCCTGGATTTTCTGGATGTTTTGGGTTACACCTTTTTTGCATTTTGCATTTTCTTTGACTGTTGAGTCGTTGCTTTCTATGGAATCTTCAGCACCTGAGATTCTTTCTTCCATTTCTTGTATTCTACTGTTGATGTTTGCATCTATGACTCTTGATTTCTTCCCAAGGTTTTCTATCTCCAAAGTTGTCTCCCTTTGTGATTTCTTAGTTGTTTCTACTTCCTTTTTTAGATCCTGGATGGATTTGCTGAGATCCTTCACTTATTTGTTTGTATTTTCCTGTATTTCTTTAAGGTATTTTTGCATTACCTCTTTCAGGATTTCTGCCTGTTGACCCAAGTTCTCTTGTATTTCTCTAAGAAATTTTTGTGTTTCCTCCTCTTGGGCTTCCATCTGTTGATCCATCACCTCCTTCATTTCTTTAAGCAGTTCTCGTGTTTCCTTTGTACGGGCATCTATCTGTTGTAGTTTTCTTTGGTCTACACCATGTTCACATTGGAAGAGACAACTTGCACCGACTCCCCAACTGCAGATGTCTCAACTGAACAAGAACCCAATAAAAATTCTTTATCAAGCTAACTTGTCATCCAAAATAAATTTGGCATAATGGCGTTTCAGATAAAGTAAATAGTAATGAATTCATTGCTAGTATACCACAGTTTACTTTCAGAGAAGATTCCTGAACTAAAGGGAAATTACAAGAGAGAGAAGAGTAGACATGTAGAATTACAAGTCACGTGTGTGTGTGTATGTGTGTGTGTGTGTGTGTGTGTGTGTGTGTGTGTGTGTGTGTGTGAATAAATGTCTTCTCTCTATGGCAGTTTAAAATCTCTACAAAAAAATAATTGGTTTTATAAGATCAACTTAATGATTTTGTGAAGACTTCATAGTATAAAATGGTAAATTTCTATATTAAAAGAGAAGAGTTGAACTATAATTTGACTTGGTATAGATATAGTTAACTTTGCTTGATATAGACTTTAAAATTAGAAGTTTATTTTTAGTGTTAAATTTTGCTTGAGTTCTCCAGCCCTGCTAACCCCACTTTCAATAAGTGTTGAGTCCATAGATATATACATATATATGATTTATATTTGTTTTATATATTTATGTGCATGTAAATTGAAAGGTAAAATTTTCTAGTTTGTTGAAAAATTAAAATACCCTTCCTTATGGAGATATATTTGAAATTGCATAAAAATACATGTTTCTAAACATAGTAGATAGTATTTTCAACCCTGTTTATTATACTTTCATAGTTTCTCATTTTTTTCATACATCTTCTAACTTTTAACTTGTACCCATAGCAGAGTTATACTGGCACATTATCTCCTATGTACTAATTCTTGATGCACTGAATCTTATAATCTGTTTGTTTTTTTTAATTTTGTTAAGCAGTTACAAAGCACCACTGACCCAGTTGAAACTTATGCAGTGTCTGATAAGATTAAACACTGCTGTTCTCTGAAGATTCCCTTGTGATTTGGTGCAAATGTGTGAACATCAAGTTTTTAGAAATTCTATTAAAGTTTTTTCAGTCTCAGTTTTCTTTTCCTACCCTCATTAGCTGTCAGTATTAGTTATGTTTCATTGGCCTTAATTTTCAGTGCAAGGCATAGTAGCATTGTGTAGTGGGTAATAATTAATAAAGAGTACTGCCCCGCCAGGCCTCTTTACCTAGTCCTGGCAGGTCTTGCTCAGGTCAGCTCTCACTGTCACTGCCTAGCCAGTCTTTCTCAGCTCTCATAGCATCCCAGCTGTGTTTCCTCTCCGCCATAGACTCTGTAAATGGTATGAGTCCTGTGCTCCCGTCCTACATGCAGACATCTGGTAAAGCATGACTCTTAAATAATTAACCAAATATCTTTATGTATGTAAAAACCCCCATTACATAATGCCAATTTACAATGATAAAGTATTATTCCAATATTTCTAACCTCTCCAAAACATCAGAAATAAGTCTGAAGCCATCTGAATATCCGAGTTTCCTCCTCTGCTCTGCCTGTCCAGTCCACCCAGCCTCTTTCCACACCTCACTTCTCTTTGCTCCTCCTCCTCTCTCCCATCTAATCACTGGTCTCTCACTGCCTCAATGTGAATGAATAGAAAATAACTTGCAATATCATTGCATCTTTATCTACCCACTATCAACTCTATCTACTTGAGAGGCATCTATGTTCCAAATGTAAGCTATTTACCAGTAAGAGCAGAGAAGGGAAAGAAAAATCAAAGGAGCAAAGAGAAAATGGGGAGATCAGTATCAATATATAGTATATATAAAGATGTGATTCTAACAGGTGAATGTGGGTGAGAATATCTGAATGTTATTTTAGAAGAAATATGAGGTACCATGCTGTGTGTGAACACCCCATGAATGGTGTTTACAACTAGCAAGAAAGAGAAGGGGAAAGAAAAGCACAAGATAGATTAATCTCAAAGGAATGTGCAACTGGAAGGAAACAGGGTTTATTCTCACTCTAAATTTGCAGTTTTCTTCCCTTATTAGGGTTGGCGTGGAAAGGGAGGTGCCGAGGATATTGGATGATTTGTGAATAGGAAATGATATAATCAAATATATTGTATAAAATCCTGTTAAATAAAAAAAAATAATTAAAAATGTTACAGGACTTGCTTCCTGTCATGGTGACTCATCTCTCTGGTGTAAACATTAAGCAACAAACCTATTGACCTAATTGGCAAACCTAAGACTTTGTGGACTTGTTTCAAAAAGATTTAAGACTTAAAAGTGTGCATCATCTGTGACAAATTATGACAATGCATTTTATTTGATTAACTCTGAACAAAGTATGGTTTTAATTGTTTTCACATACTCTACCATTTCTAATCCATGACCTTTATAATTCTGTTTCTATCCTTAGAGGTAAGAATATTTGGCAGTCACTGATTTGCAAAGGTCACTCAAGCTGGCCTATTCCCACTTAGATTTAGGGAGTTGATAAGCAACTTTGCTAATGGTTAAGACACTGCATTCCAGTAAACTACAATCAAGGAAAGTATCATCACGATTCCAAGTTGATTATTCTTCATCAGTTTTATAACATGGGTCCTATGCCTTTTTCTAATTCAACCACAGGATGGAAAAGGGCAACTTTATAGGCAGACCAGCAGTCTCTACTAACCCGGACCCCTGAGATATCTCAGACACTGAGCCAACAACCAGGCAGCGTACACCAGCTGATATGAGGCCCCCAACACATAGATAGCAGAAGACTGCCTGGCCTGGACTCAGTGAGAGAAGAAATACCTAACCCTCAAAAGACTTGTGGCCCTAGGGAGTGGGTAGGCCTGGTTGGGCTGGAGACATCCTCTTGTAGACAAGGTGGAGGAGGAACGGTATGAAGAATTTTGGGAGGGCAGACCAGGAGGGGGGTAACGATTGGACATTATAAAAATGATAATAATAAGAAAATGGGTAGTATACCTTGTCTATTCTGCATTAATTACACTCCTAGTACTACCAACCCTCAAACCTTTTAATTTATTTTGTTTTTCTTTTTCTTTTTATATCCTATAAGATGGTTTTTATCCTTAACTTTTATGTTTTATATTTTTTTGAGTTTTATTTTAATATTTCCTTTTTCTTCTGTATATATCTTGTAGGATTACATGATCATGAGTCCAGTTCCTTGTGAAGATCAGAAGACGGTCAGACCCCTGGAGCTGGAGTTGGTTGTAAGCCACTCCACACGGGTATTGGAAACAAACCTGAAGAACAGTACATTCTCTTAACTACTACGATCTCTCCAGCCACAATGTGATAATACTGATGAGTTTTAAGTAAGCTTTATGGACCAATATTAGGGGAATAAACCTAAACAGTCTTGTTTTCTTTACTGAAAATATAAGCCTTAACATACAATCTCCCCAAAAAGGAATTTTAGAGAAAGATACTATGATGTGCCATGGAGTAAAAGGAAAAAAAGGAAGATATTTGTAATACAGTACAATTTTTAGGTGAATAGATTTGAGAATTATGATAAAATGTGGTTAAATCATGATAAAATATTGTTCATGGCAGGATACTCTACAACTTAAAATTTTTATAAACCATAGAATTTAAAGATTCCCATAGAAACATCATAGGTTAGTGATATGTTTAGGATATGACTTGCCAATAACAAAATTCGTTGAATCATCATTTTGGCCTGAAGAAGTTATCAAGGTCAATCCACATTTTTTTCCTGTGTTCTGAGCTCTACTTTAATTGTATTACCTGAGAGTGTGTTTTTATAAGGTGAATCTATTTATCTATTTCTTTTCATGATATGACACAGTGTGTAGAAATCACCAGAAGCTGAACAACTGAAAGGCTAAATTTCTTGGACTATTCTGACTCCAAAAACTTGACCTGCAAATACTGTTTTCATTTATCAATTTTCCATCCTCAGGAATTGTGTTTAACAAAATTGACTAATATTGTATATCAAATGTTACATATGTTAATAAGCTTGATTTAATGATCTCATGATTCATTCACATTTCAGAATATGTAGTGATATATAAATATAATATATATTCATTTTTTGAATTATATTAAGTTGTTAAAAATAATTAAAAGACTGAATACAAACATTACCCTGAGGCAATAACAAAGTGTAATAGCAGCAAATGCATTTTAGGTGCCATAAGCGCGTAGCTGCTTAAAAGTGGAAGCACAAAATCCTCAATAATCCATGGACATTAACAGTGAGCTTAAATACTGGTATTTATCAAGTTTTTCCTCAATGTGATTTTTACAAGTTTTGAGAACTGTGATTATTTGATGAAGCTTTTGGAATGACTTATTAAGACAGTATTGATAGCTAAAAGTCATTTTCCCAGCAAAGTAAACATTAAAACTGTAACATACAATATTATTTTTTCGAACTGACTCTTTTATTATTCGAAAAGTATTTTATTTACTTTGCACTAGTTTCAGGGAAATGGTAGTAAATTCAAACTCAAGTCATTTAAGTTTTGGCAAACTTTTAAATATAGTATATTGAAATTATTAAAAATCCAGTGAAATTTTTAAAAATATGGTGTTTGGCCATTTTACATAGCTGGTTCTTGTGCCACTTATTTATTTCTATGATGCTAACACTGTTTATTATATATTGTTACTCCAAAATAAAATCTGTTATAGCACAACTATGTACAAATAACATTATCTCATATATTCAGGTAATTTAATAATGATATGACTATTCATTAAACCAGCTTAATCAGAATTGAATTATATATAAAAAAATTCTGACTACAAATTTAAGTACATTTAAAAAAATTTGACAATATGCTCTTATGGTTAATTTTTCTACATATAAAAGCCTTTATTGGGCACTTTATTTTGTTTGGGAATGTATACACTTTTACTGCAAGTATATGGAAACCAAAATTAGTAAAAGTAGATCTAGATATCACAATTATATTATGGATACAAAATATGTCTGTATAAATTATTGCATTTCTTGTTATTGCAGATCACTCCTAATTCTCACTTCACCCATCATGCCCATGAAATGGCAGAGACGACAAGAAATAGAACGGATTCGAGTTCCTGGAGGATGTACTGATGAGATATAAACAGCCTGCTCCTTGAACTACAGATGCAGAAGGGGTCAATAGAATTCTTATTTGGAGTCTGTAATGAAAATCTCTTTATGCTGTTTCTTGCTTTAATTATGCTGCTTAACACATAAAAATATATTCCGTTTCAGTAGCATGCCACTGTAACATTCTCACATCAGAAAAACACAACTTTAAACAATATCTTGCTTTTCCATAGTTCATATTAAATCAGTGTAGCATTGTTCTGATGTTTTGACCCTTGGAAGATTTCCCACAGATAACTGTGAGCACTGAGGAGCCAGCCAGTTTTTCAGTAAAAAGAGGTTTAATGAATGCCGCAAGAGGGTAATTTGCATGGAAATGATATTTTTGGAAGCCTGAAAAATGTAACAAAAAGAGAAAATGAAGCAACCTATCTTCATCCAGAGGACAATGTTTGTAATGAGCTTAACAAATAGAAATTTAACCATTTCCTGGAACTGTAATGTGCTTCTGATTTCTAAGAAAGCTTTACAAGTAGACATATAACAAAAGTATAAAACAGAATGTTCTACGGGAAGCTTTTCAGTTAAATGGGGAAATGATAGAAATTGTATTTTATGTTAAGTTTTATACATAGTCACTGCTAAGAATATAAATCTTTGGATAGTCTCACATTTAATTTGCAAGGAGAAACTAGAGAATTTATCATATAACTAGGATATTTTCAGCCTTTACATTTTCTCAATATGCATGTGTATATATGCAGGCATAATCCCACTGATGGATATGTAGAGAGTATAATACAATATATAAATCTTGAGACATGAAAAAGACATTGGTGGATCATGACAAGGTTATTTATAAAAACTGTGTTTCTTTAAAAATGTGGAATATTTAGGCATTCCTAAAAGTTAAAATTTAGAATATGTTCATAGTGAATATTGGAAAATATTCTAGAGTAATACTAAAATTCCCCTGGATTAAGGAACTTGTGATGTAATAAATTTTCAAGTGGGAATTTTGATAAATATTTCCATGACCTTAAAGTCATGTTTTTCAGTTGGCTAATTTCTCAGCCATTACATATTTAAAACGGTCACCAGGAACATCTGAGGAGTCATATCAAAAAAACGCAGCAACAGAAACGTCTTTTTTAAAATTAGATATATTCTTTATTTACATTTCAAATGTTGTCCCCTTTCCTGGTTCCCCACTCCCCCGAAAATCCCATAGACCATCTCCCCTTCCCCAATCAATCCTCTCCTGCTTCCTTGTCCTGGTATTCCTCTGTACTATGGCATCAAGTCTTTCCAGGACCAAGGGCCTCTCCTCCCTTTGGTGTCTAAATATCTTAAAATACACACATGTATGAAAAGACAGGAGCCCCTCCCCTAGCTTAGAACCATTTGCCAAATTATACCTGATAACAAATAAAAACGTCATTTTTCCCATTTCAATGTAGTCTTACCTAATATATAAGCTACATTTAAGGAAGGCCAGGACACAGGGCTAACAATAGATGCTTACCAGAAACCAAACTCAGTGGTAGCCTTGGATGTTTTTCTGTCTCTTGATGCTTATTTTAAAATCCACTACAGGTCTTTTGTTTATATATTATTTATGATTTTGTATCTTCATGGGATTTCTGCATGTACAAATGTGTTTTTATGTATTTCTTTTGCTTTTCCTTAGCTTCTGTTTTATTTTGTTTGCTCATAAGTTTCCTCTTCATATATTTTCTTTTATAATTTTCTTTCTTAGATAACTGTGGTTTCCCTAATGAAAGCATTTTTCCTATGAAAAGGGGTGCATTTCGGTGGGTGGGAATGTGGGAGAATGTAGGAGAACTTGGGGTGGGAAAATTATAAACAAAATATGTTGTTTAAAAATTATTTTCAGATAAAATGGTAGGCATAAAATATTTCTAAGTTGATTGAAAATGAACTTGTAAACATTTTCTGATAAAATTGAAGATTTACATGGAAAATATCTCTGATAAAATTGAAGAAATATATAAAAACACATTAAGATTGAGTATTTCATGGAAAAATTATACAGATAAAATGGTAGACATAAAAATATTTCTAAGCTTTTTGAAAGTGAAATTATAAATACTTTCTGGACTGGATGTAGGGGAATGCCAGGACAGAGAAACGAGAGGGAGTTGAATGGAGAAAAGAGGGAGGGAAGGGGGCTTATGGGACTTTCGGGGAGGGAGGAAACGGGAAAGGGGAAATGATTTGGAATGTAAATTAAAAAAAATAAAAAAAAATAAATACTTTCTGATAAAACTGAAGATCTACAAGGAAAATATTCCTGAAAAAAATTCAAGAAATATATAGAAAAACATGTTAAAACTGACTATTACATGGAAAATTATACATATAAAATGGAAGGTATAAAAATGTTCCTAAGTTGATTGACAATAAAATTATAGACATTGTCTGATAAAACTGAAGATCCACATGGAAAATACTTCTGACAAAATTGAAGAAAAATACAGAAAAACATTAAAATTGAAGATTATCGTGGACAATTATACCAACAAATTGTAGGCACAAAAACATTCCTAAATTGATTGAGAGTGGAACTACAAACACCACCACCCCCCGCGACGAAACCCAGGATCTACATGAAAAATACCTCCGACAAAATCTAAGAAATACACAGAAAAAAATGTTAAAATTAAAGATTATCCTGGAAAATAATACAGTCAAAATGGTAGACACAAAAAGCATTACTAAAATGTAAGAGGAGTCACAAACATTTTTGATAAAATCGAAGATCCACATGAAAAAATCTCTGTATAATCTTCAATTTTAATGTTTTTCCATAGATTTTTTTCAATTTTATCAGAAGTATTTTCCATGTAAATCTTCAATTTGATCAGAAAATATTTATAATTCTACTTTCAATCAACTTAGGAATATTTTAATTCCTACCTCTATATAAATTTCTTCAATTTTATCAGAGATATTTTCCATGTAAATCTTCAATTTTATCAGAAAATGTTTTTACTTCTACTTTCAATCAATTTAGGAATATTTTTATGCCTACCATCTTATCTGTATAAGTTTTCATAAAATAGTTTTAATGTGTTTTTCTATATATTTCTTGAGTTTTATCAGAAATATTTTCCTTGTAGATTTTCAATTTTATTAGAAAATGTTTATAATTCCACTTTCAATCAACATAGGAATTTTTTTGTGTCTACCATTTTATCTGTATAATTTTTCCATGAAATACTCAATCTTAACGTGTTTTTCTATATATTTCTTCAATTTTATCAGAGATATTTTCCATGTATATTTACACAATGGAATACTACTCAGCAATTAAAAACAATGAATTCATGAAATTCTTGGGGAAATGGGCAACAGGGGGAGGGAAGAGGGCTTATGGGACTTTCGGGGAGGGGGGGTGACCAGGAAACGGGAAATCATTTGGAATATAAATAAAGAATATAGAAAATAAAAACAATTTTAAAAAATTATTTTCAGGCTCCTGTTAGCAAGTGATTGTTGGCATCCACTATAGTGTCTGGGCTTGGTGAAAGTATATGGAATGGAACCCCAGGTGGGGCAGTCTCTAGATGGTCTTTTCTTCAGTCTCTGCTCCACATTTTGTCTCAGTATCTCCTCCCATGGGTATTTTGCTCCCCCTTCTAAGAAGGACCAAAGTATCCATACTTAGCCCTTCCTTCTTGAGCTTTGTTTGCTCTGTGAATTGTATCTTGGGTATTCTAAGCTTCTGGGCTAATATCCACTTATCAGTGAGTGCATACCGTGTGTGTTCTTTTGTGATTGGGTTACCTCACTCAAGATCCTATTTTCTAGTTTCATTCATTTGCCTATGAATTTCATGAGTTCATTGTCTTTAATAGCTGAATAATATTCCATTGTGGAGCCTAATATAGCTGTCTCCTGAGAGGCTCGGCCAATACCTAACAAATACAGAGGTAGGTGCTCTCAGTCAACCATTGGGCTGAGCATAAGGTCCCCAATGGAGGAGCTGGAGATAGGACCCAAGGAGCCGAAGGAGCTTGTAGCCACATAGAATATGAACCAAACTGTACCCCCACAGCTTCCAGGAACTAAACTACTAACCAAAGAGTACACATGGAGGGACCCATGAATCCAGCTGCATGTGTAGCAGAGGATGGCCTTGTTATACATCAAAGGGAGGAGAGAGAGGCCCTTGTTTCTGAGAATGCTCGATGCCCCAGTATAGGGGATTACCAGAACAGGGAAAGTGGGAGTGGGTGGGTTGGTGAGCAAGAGGAGGGGGAGATGGGATAGGATGTTTTTGGAAGGGAAACCAGGAAAGGGGATAACATTAGAAATGTAAATAAAAAAAATCCAATAAAAAATTATTTTCAAAAATAACAATATAAATTCTTTATATACATATACATGTATGTGTATGGAGTTCTTAGTTCATATGATATATTCCTCTGCATTCCCAAGGACTGGATATTGACATGCACTAGCACATGCTCTCTCTCTCTCTCACACACACACACGCACACGCACACACACATGCACATGCACACACACACACGCACGCACACTCACAGGCACACACACAGGCACACTATCTAAAAAATATCAAATATGTGGATCAATATACATATATCAAAAATTTGGATTTGCTGTAAAAATAAAGGTGACTTACAGATTCATGTACTTGAACAGTTGAGTATCATCTGGTTTTGTTTTATTAATTTGTAAATTCTTTGGGACAAAAGTCATAGCTGATGGAAGTAGTTCATTATGGGTGGGGTTGGAAGGTTGCATCACATTCTTAATCTGTCTATAGCATATTCTGTCTTTCTTCATGTACTCAATCCATATGCTCCCAGTTCCCTACAGTTGCTCTTCTCCTATATCTTCCCCATTGTAAAGGACCTGAAACCATTTTCCAAATGAAATGTTTTCTTTCTTAAGTTTCTTGGTCATGAGATTTGTCCTGCTGTAAAACACAGTGCTCTTGTCAGAAAGTCTATGTCTAGGTTTAAAAAAAAAAACACAAAACAAAACATAAAACATCTAAGTAATTAACTGGCAAAGAAAAGAATCAGTTAATTTTTCATTTTGTCTTCTAGTTAGCAGTAGAATATTTGCAAAGATCAGTCTTTCAGTGTGTCCAGGACACTAAATCCAACACTGCTTTGATCTTTCAGATAACATCTTCCAGTCTGCATACTAGGTCTGCAGATAATATCTTGCCAGTTTGTTCTGTCTTACTCATAGCAATGTAGATTAAACAAACAAATAAATTGGATTTTAAAAGAGAAAGAAAGGAAAGAAGATAGGAATGAAGGAAGAGAGAGGGAGGGGGAGGGAGGGAGGAAGGAAAGCAAAAAAGGAAGGAAGGAAAGAAGGAAGGGAGGAAGGAGAAAGGAAGAAAATGAAAGAAAGAAAAACTAATAGCCCACATCGTGGATGTCCATGGCAAACATGGGAATTTCCTGACGTGAGGATGAATTTAGAAGAATAAATGGATGAGCCCTTGATCCAAGTTGTTATTTGATAATACAATGCATCATTCTCTCAAAGATACATTGGGATGCTTTCACAGCATTTCCTGAGATCTACTTCTCCTGGTCTCTTCTCTGATTTGACTCACTCCCCTGTGGTATGAAGAAAGTCATGCACTGCAGAGTGCTCTCTTCCTGACCCCTGTTTCCACCACAAAGGGATACTTTATTAAGCCAGACAGAGAAATTAGGTATCTGAATATAAGCCGGGCAGAAATACCAGCAAATGGGTTTGAAGAAAAATTTTTAAAGGGAAGAGCAGGTAAGGCCATACAGGGACAAGTTAGGATGAGTTGGTTGGTTCTGATTAGTTATGTTAGTGTAACCAAGTAGGAAATTCTTACTTCTGGACCTTTGTGATCTGAAAGCTTGGTGATCAATCTCAGGAATGAGTCGGGCATAAGGAAATGGCATAATAAGGGAATGGGTATTTGTAACAAATTTTTATCAGAGATATTTTCCAGGTAAACCTTCAATTTTATCAGAAAATGTTTACAATTTCACTTTCAATTAACTTAGAAATATTTTTATGCCTACCATTTTATCTGTATAATTTTCCATGATAATCTTAAATTTTAATGTTTTTCCATATATTTTTCTCAATTTTATCAGAAATATTTTCCATGTAAATCTTCAATTTTATCAGAATATGTTTATAATTCTACTTTCAATCAACTCAGGAATATTTTAATTCCTACCAATTGATCTACATAAATTTCTTCAATTTTATCAGAGATATTTTCCATGTAAATCTTCAATTTTATCAGAAAATTTTTTACTTCTACTTTCCATCAATTTAGGAATATTTTTATGCCTACTACCTTATCTGTATAAGTTTTCATGAAATAGTCAGTTTTAATGTGTTTTTCTATATATTTCTTCAATTTTATCAGGGATATTTTCCATGTATATTTACACAATGGAATACTACTCAGCAATTAAAAACAATGAATTCATGAAATTCTTAGGCAAATGGGGAACAGGGGGAAGGAAGAGGGCTTATGGGACAGTCGGGGAGGGGGGAACTGGGAAAGGGGAAATCATTTGGAATGTACATAAAGAATATAGAAAATAAAATAAAATAAATAAAAAAAAGAATGTGGAAGTGCCTAAATAATGAACTTATTTACTGAAGGACAAGGGAATACCATCAGTGTCATGGTATATCCCCCCACTCCCAGAAGGTTTATTTTTTTTCCCCACGCCTTTCTGCCTTTCCTATTGGCTTAATATGAAATCACAGGGTCGTTTATTTTCACTCATATTTCAAGATGCAGTCCATCTTCGTAAAGAAGTCCAGGACAGGGAAGCAGAAGGGGGTTGATTGGGAACAGAGGGAGGGGAGATGGCTTATGGGACTTTTGGGGAGGGGAACAGGAAAGGGAAAATCATTTGAAATGTAAATAAAGAATATATCTAATAAAAAACAAACTTAAAAAATAAAAATATTATTCATAAAAAAATAAAAAAAAGAAGTCCAGGAAGAGAGTACTTGATGTACCTTGTCACACTGTAACCTAAGTTATGAGACCAAAAACATCAACCAAAACAAAACAAAACAGCAACAACAACAACAAACACCTGTCTTTGATACTAATCTGTTGGCTTTCTCCATCTTCCTAGAATTGAAATATCAATATCTGACTAAAGAGCATTAAAAGTTCTCAGTTGATAATTCAACATATTGACATAGCCAAATGAAAAAGAACATTTGTAGTATATATATATATATATTGGTTTATATATGCTCGTCCCAGAGGGTGGCACTATTCGAAGGTGTGTCCTTGTTGGAGGAAGTGTGTCACTGTGGTATGGGTTTGGAGATCTTCCTCCTAGATACCTGAGCTTGCCCCTTCTGTTCCTGGTTTCCTATGGATAAATATGTAGAACCCTCCTCAGCTCCTCCTGCACCATGCCTGCTTGGATGCCGCCATGCTTCTGCCTTGATGACAATGGACTGAACCTCTGAACCTGTAAGCTAGCCCCAACTAAATGACATCTTTTATAAAACTTGTATTGGTCATGGTGTCTGTTCACAGCAGTAAAATCCTAACTAACATAGATGAAAAATAACTTTTGTAGAATATGTAATACATCAATGTACTATATACATTGTTAATCCTACAGTGGTGAAATCCTACAATGGTGAAAAGAAAGACCACCAATCCAAATCATTGCCAAATTACTTAAAGTAAGCTTATGTGTGTGTTTGTGTGTGTGTGTGTGTGTGTGTGTGTGTGTGTGTGTATACATGGACTATCTCCGCATAAAGAGGGATTCAAGAATTCAGCATCAGGCATGGGGAAGATAATTTCAAGTGGTAAGGTATTTCCAAATGGAAATTTGGCAAGCAAATAAACATGGTTACAGAAGCAGAACACAACTATAACAAGTTAGTTTTCAACTTCCTGAAACAAAGACTTGTTTGCAAGGTAGTAATAGCAAGGTTTTTATAACAAGATGATCATAACAATCTTTTGAAACAAAGACATGACATCTTTTTCTGCAACAGGGACTTTGAGGAAGATATTTAATCATATACAGGAATGGACCTAGCTTGTCTGTACTATAAGATGGCTTCCAAGCCCTAGGTGGAGGCTGGCTGGTTTATTAATACTGAATGGACTGACTAGGCTTCACTAGTCTCCCCTAGTCTCCACTGTGCTTTCTGTAGATCTCACTTGTCCTTCAATACCCAACCTACAGTTTGGTTTTCTCACATTACCTTTAGTCTCTCTTTCTACTTGAAATGTGAGTATCAGATTAAGGAAAGGACTCTTAATAATTATATCATTTAAAAAATTATTACCGTTTGTTGGATGTGTGTGTGTGTGTGTGTGTGTGTGTGTGTGTTTGTGTTGTCCTAATTCACCATACTACAGCAAACTACATATTCTTGATCTTCTGAGCTTTTTGTGGTTGAAATTTTGCCCTTAACAAAGAAATGTGGTTAAGGAAACATTACCTTTCCTGAACTTTGTAGTAACAAATATTTTTTTCCAGCAATTATCCTCCTTCTTTGGATTTCTGTTCTGTTTATGTGTTGTGCTGACTTAGTTAAATTGCTGCTTTCATGAGTATACATAGCAGGCAATTTACTAGAATATGGGCAGTTGGTACATTTCTGAAGCAAGGACACCTTCTTCCTAGTACACATTAACATGCTATTCATTTCCCAGTAGGACATGGTGCCACGTGAGCCTTGGCTTTCTTCAAGGTAGAATGTTCAATCATCCTGCCAGGCAGTGGTGGCGCACGCCTTCAATCCCAGCATTTGGGAGGCAGAGGCAGGTGGATTTCTGAATTCGAGGCCAGCCTGGTCTACAGAATGAGTTCCAGGACAGCCAGGGCTACACAGAGAAACCCTGTCTCAAAAAATTGAAAAAAAAAAAGGAAAAAAAAAAAGAATGTTCAATCATCCAGTATAGTCCAGTCCATGTGCAGAAAATGACATCTGCAGTGGTTTAGAGACAATGGTTGTGTCTTGTGCAGAAAACACCATTTCACAGCAATTATGCAGTACCTTTGGCTATAAGGCTCATCCTATTTTATGTTGAGCATCACTCTTTCTCCATACATCGGTCAATTGTAAATTTCTGTAATACCATTCTCCACAGCAGAAAGGGACATTTTCTTTTGTTATTGATTATTTTGTTTATTTACATTTCAAATATTATTCCTCCTCACAGTATCCCCCCCCCCAAAAAAATCCCCCACTGTACCCCCTCCCACAACCTTCTCCAGGGTGTTACCCATCTACTCACCCACTCCTGCCCCACCTATGCTGGAGCATCAAGCCTTCACAGGACCCAGGGCTTCCCCTCCCATTGATGGTCATCCTCTGCCACCTATACAACTAGAGTCATTGGTTTCTCCATGTGTATTCTTTGGTTGGCTGTTTAGTCCCTGGGAGCTCTAGGGTGTCTGGTTGGCTTCTATAAGAGTGTTATAGATGCAGATGTGGATGCTGGCAGCCAAACATCAGATTGAGCATGGGAACCCCAATGGAGGCATTGAGGGAAGGACTGAAGGATCTGAAGGGGTTTGCAACACCATGGGAGGAACAACAATATCAGCCAACCTAAAAGAAGCATTTTCATCATTGCCTAAAACATCACTAACATACACTTATAAACACAAGTGATAAGAGAACAGTTTGACATTGTATCTCTTTAACAGACCATTCATTCTCCCCTAAGGACTATGACCTATCCAGCCAGAGTATGGGTGTCTTCAGTAGAATAGGCTGCAAATACAAGAAGAAACTGATTGGTTACATCCAGAAAAATGTCATTATTACTACAGTTGGTATATCTTGAAGGACAGATTATTACTATTGGCCATGGGTTAGACAGATAAGTGCATCATCCCCCACCCAAGAAACCTGAAAAGCATTGCACCTTTTCTCATTATGAAAGCTATCCAGCAGAGAAGAAATAATCAGCTTATGTCCAGCTTCATTTTTCACTTGTCTACGACAGAAGTGTGTAACATCTTTAGCAATTAGGTCTTACAATACAATTCTAGTAGACAATCAAGAGCTTTGCCAATAGCTTGTAATATTTTCAGCAGCTTAGGGATTCCACGATTAATAGATCACAGGGTGGTGTCTTATTCTAATACTGAGATTTCAAAAATAATAACACCAAAGTTAAATATTAGTGAAATAGGAGCTTTCTATAAAATCAATGCAAGGACAACTTACATGTTCTACATCCAATAAATTAGGGTTCTGCTGAAATTAGGTACACATCTAAAGAGGTTTTTTTTTTTTATATTTTTTTTATTTACATTCCCAATGATTTCCCTTTTCCTGGTTCCTCCCTCCCCGAAAGTACCATAAGCCCTCTTCCCTCCCCCTGTTCCCCATTCAACCCCTCTCGCTTTTCTGTCCTGGTATTCCCCTACTCCAGTCTTTCCAGGACCAGATGATGTGGTATATTTACACAATGGAATACTACTCTGCAATTAAAATCAATGAATTCACGAAATTCTTAGGCAAATGGTCAGAACTGGAAAATATCATTCTTAGTGAGGCAACCCAATCACAAAAGAACACACATGGTATGCAGTCTCTGATAAGGGAATATTAACCCAGAAGCTCGGAATACCCAAGACACATCTAAAGTGTTTAAGCTCATCAGAGATAGTTTTTCTTTTAAAGGAACAGTTACAGAGTTAAGAATTGATGACTAATATGTAATACTTCATATGAACAAAAGTATTTTAAATTTTATCTTAGAAAGTCCATGTTTAGGATGGTTTTACAAGATTGGAAAGAAAAGAGCATTCTATAAATATATTTAGTTTATATTAGAAATTAATTTGAATGTGCTCATCCAGTTAGAGGGTTTGCAAAATAAAGATCAAGCTGATATTTAAACTGAATTGAGGCCAGGCGGTGGTGGCACACGCCTTTAATCCTAACACTTGGGAGACAGCGGCAAGCAGATTTCTGAGTTCAAGGCCATCCTGGTCTACAGAGTGGGTTCCAGGACAGCCAGGGCTACACAGAGAAACTCTGCCTTGAAAAACAAACAAACAACCCCCCCCAAAAAACCAAAAAAACAAACAAACAAAAAACCTGATTTGAGATATACTCTTATTTTGAAATAGGTCATGCTCTTGTTGTTGAATTAAGTGGAATGATAAAGCATAACAAATTTTTAGGTTATTATTACTCATACTGTGGAAATTTACTTGTATGTGGGTATTCCATGTACGTGAGGAAAGGTCCTACTCTCAAATGCCACCTATGTAGTTTTTGAGTTTTGGGACTAAATCTGTCAGGGAAGACACACTAAAACACTGTTGTTGTTGTTTTTTTATTCTACACAACTATTTATAATGCTGAAAGTGATATATATATGTGGATATGATTAAATATATGAAATATATTTAAATATATTCATTATGCATAAGTAATTCAAAGTCTTTATTCAAATTTTAGGAAATTATTAAGTTGTGAAGAAAAGCAAATGGAATTTTTGAATTGAATAAAATATAATATCTACCTCCTACTCTCTAGTTTTAATTAAAATACTTGGGATAATCAAAAAGCATTTTGGAGCACAGGATGAGCGAGTCAAATTAGTTTTGTGTAGAGGACATTAAAAATGAAGTTAAACTCCAGAGAACCAAATAACCCTATTAAAAATGGGGTACAGAGCTAAACAGAGAATTCTCAGCTGAGGAATATCAAATGGCTGAGAAGCACTTAAAGAAATGTTCAACGTCCTTAGTCATCAGGGAAATGAAAATCAAAACAACACTGAGTTTTTACCTCACACTAGTCATAATGGCTAAGATCAAAAATTCAGGAGACAACAGATGCTAACAAGACTGTGGAAAAAGGAGAACATTCCTCTATTGCTGGTGGGATTTCAAGCTGGTACAACCACTCTGGAAATCAGTCTGGCTGTGTCTCAGGAAAGTAGAAATAGTTCTACTTGAGGACCCAGCTATACTACTCTTGGGCATATATCCAAAAGATTCTCTACCATATTACACGGACACATGCTCCATTATGTTCATAGAATGCATATTTATAATAGCCAAAAGCTGGAAACAGCCTAGATGTCCCTCAACAGAGTAATGAATACAGAATCTGTGGTACAATTATACAATGGAATACTACTCAGCTATTAAAAATAATGATTTCATTAAATTTTCAGGCAAATGGAAGAAACTAGAAAATATCATCCTGAGTGAGGTAACCCAGTTACAAAAGAACACACATGCTATGTACTCACTGAGAAGTGGTTATTATTCAAAAAAAAAAAAAAAAGCTCAGAATACCCACACTACAACTCACAGACAATATGAAACCCAAGAAGAGAGAAGATCTACTAAAGTATAAATGCTACAGTACTACTCAGTGGGGGGAAGAGAATAATCTTTGTGAAGAAGAGAGAGAGAGGGATCTGGGAGGGAGAGAGGAGGGGAAGGGAAAAACGGAGGGCAGTTCAGATATGGGAGGAGATGGGGGAGAAGTAAGGAGGGTCAGGTATTTAAAAGTAAGTATGAAGCAGTGGGGAAGGAGAAACTTGGGGTAGGCACTAGAAATTCCCAGATGCTCCACTATGTTCATAGCATCCCTATTTATAATATCCAGAAGCTAGAAAGAACTCAGATGTCCCTCAACAAAGGAATGGATACAGAAAATATGGTATATTTACACTATGGAATACTACACAGTTATTAAAAACAATGAATTCATGAAATTATTAGGCAAATGGGTGAAACTGGAAAATATCATCCTAAGTGAGGGAACCCAATCACAAAAGAAAACACATGGTATGCACTCACTGATAAGTGGTTATTAGGATGTTAGCCCAGAAGCTCGGAATACCAAAGACACAATTCACATATCAAATGATGCCCAAGAAGAAGGAAGGAGACTCCCTTGATCTGGGAATGGCTCTATGCAGCAGTATAGGGGAATACCAGGACAGAGAAGTGGGAGGGTGTTGATTGGGTATCAGAGGGAAGAGGGCTTATGGGACTTTCGGGGAGGGGACAACCAGGAAAGGGGAAACTATTTGAAATGTATAATTTAAAAAAAATAAAGAAAAAAGAAAAAAAAAAGATTTCCAGATGCCAAGGACCCAAGAGTTTCCCAGGGCCCTACAAGGAGGACTTTAGCCGAAATACCCAACAAAGGGGAGAGAGAACTTATAGAGACCATATCCAGTGTTTAGGCATGGACCCCAGTTGAGGGATGGGCCCACCCACCTACCTCAAAAATATTAATCCAGAATTCCTCCTGTCTAAAGGAAATGTAGGGACAAAGAGTGGAGCATAAACAGAAGGAAAGGCCATCTAGAGCCTGCTCCATCTAGGGACCCATCCCATTTGCTGACACCAAACCCAGACACTATTGCTGATGAGAGGAAGTACTTACTGATAGGAGCCTGGTATAGCTTTCCCCTGAGAGGCTCTGCCAGATCATGACTAATACAGATGCGGATGTACACAGCAAACATTGAACTGAGCACAGGGTCTCCAATGGGGAAGTTAGGGCAAGGACTATAGGAGCTGAGGTGGTTTGCAACCTCATAGGAAGAACAGCAATATCAACCTATCAGGCCCCAAAGCTCCAAGGGACTAAATTATCAACCAAAGAGTACAAAGGAGGCATCCATCGCTCCAGCTGAATATGTAGCAGAGGATTGTGTTATCTGGCATCACTGGCAGGGGAGCCCCTTAGTTCTGTGGAGGCTTGATGGCCCAGAATAGTGGAATTCTAGGCCGCTGAGGCAGGAGTGGGTGGGCAAGAAGGGGAAGCACCCTCACAGAGGCAGGGGGAGGGAGGAGGGGAAACTGAGAAGGTAGATAACATTTGAAATGTAAATAAATAAAATAACTATTATAAATAAATAAATGGTTGTATTAATTTAAAAAAAAAATCTGTTCTTCCTCAATTTTGCAGAAAACCCTGGCTTGATGTTCTTGTAATCACCCCCAACAAGGAAAGGCTGTCCTGATAAGTCTGTGTATTCTTCATTAGAAGGGTATTCCTGAAAATAAGAGTATGTGACATAACTATTCCTGTTTAAGACAAATAGGCAGGTAAAAAGGTGTTCATTGATCTTAGATACCTTACTTGAATGAGAGAACCAAGTAAACAGCTAGCAATGCAAGATGAGGAATCTGCTTTAGTACATATCATTGATTCCCATGGGTCTGAAAAAATAACAGTACCCCATTAAGACAATTCAAGTTGGAAAGAGACTATAACATCATAGCCAGAACCTACTAAGGAAACACTCTTCATCCTCCTATGTGGTCTATGTGGTCCTATGAGAACATTGTGGGAGATTTCACAATCCTTATACCTAACCCTTTGACCTAACATTCAGGAGATCCTTTCCTCCTACTGTGATTTCTATTGAATTCAATATAGAGACATAAGTTCCAAAGATTAAATGTGTAAGGGCAGTTACAATTTAGATAATCTACAACACTGGAGACCCAGGAGAGTTTGCTGGGTTTGAAGAAACCTTATAGTCATGGCAGGATTTAGAACTATGTGAAAACACATCAATAGTTGTATCCAGAAAAGTTGAGCCTCATAGAGGAGACTCACTCTGAATTTGGGTAGCACCATGCCTTGAGTCAAGGACTTACACCAAATGAAAAAGAATAAAGGGATTTTCATATAAGCATTCCTCACTCTCTGCTTCTTGACTAAGGTTGCAATGTGACCAGTACATCACAATCCTGCTTTTATGCCTTCTGTCAAGATGTGATTCTTCTATCCTTAACTTGTTTGTCAAGGATTTGTCAAAGGAATTAAAATGGTAACCACTGTGCATGACCTCTAAGATGTTCACAATTGTTTCAGGAGCCTCTTTTATTGACTTCTAATTATAAACTTTATGTTTTTAACCACACATCTTTGCTTGATATTTTGTCACTATCTGCTATTGTATAAAGACTTCAGTGATTACACTAGGCTCACTGAGATAATAAAGAGTAATATATTCTTCTTAAATTTTTTTCAATTACCAAAATATGCTGTTGGTACATAATTGCAGTATATTTAATGGCTACAGAGGACTAGTCTTGGACATCTTTGGAAGTCCATTATAGCAGCTATAGTTACATGTATGTGTTGTTAGAGACCTGTATATGTAGCTGGAGGATATTTTAAATTTTAATAAAATATTAATACCTAATATAATATTTTTGAGTATGTATATTGATTTGAGATATCATATTTTTAAAGATAGTAAATAACTGAACCTTTGAAATGATCCATTAACCATTACCCATTAAACTATATGTACTATATGTAACTTAGGGATTGTAATTTTCAATTTGGAGCATAATAGTACTTCAGTAAATTGTTGCTAAATGAATTTTCAACAGCTTTTACAAGATGTATATTGGGATTTTTTTTCACGTCATTGGACTTTTTTTTTCTATATTTTTTATTTACATTCCCAATGATTTCCCCTTTCCCAGTTCCCTCCTCCCAGAAAGTCCCATAAGCCCTCTTCCCTCCCCCATTCCCCATTCAACCCCCTCCCGCTTCTCTGTCCTGGTATTCCCCTACAATGCTACATCCAGTCTTTCCAGGACCAGGGGTCTCTCCTTCCTTCTTCTTGGAAATCAATTGATATGTGAATTGTGTCTTGGCTATTCCGAGTTTCTGAGTTAATACTCCCTTATCAGTGATTGTATACCATGTGTGTTCTTTTGTGATTGTGTTACCTCACTAAGGATGGTATTTTCCAGTTCTGACCAGTGATACAATAGATCTTGCAAATGGCATGCAATGCTGAATATCATATAAATAAAAGAATTATGATAAAAATTTCACTATTAACAGAAATATGCTAAGACATATTTGCATTTGTGTATTGGTTGTGTGTGGCAGGCTTCAAGAAAAGAAGACATAAACAAAAATAATAATTTAACACTTATCCCTAAACGGGATGTCTCTATGAAATTTATCCCTTCGTGGCTTAGGAAACCCTGCAGAAGAGGAAGAAAAGTGTAAGAGCCAGAGATGAAGAACATCAGTAAAACAAGGTTCTCTATGACAATATGATCAAAACTCGTATGAATTTATAGAGCCTGAGGGAGAATACATAGGGCCTGCATGGGTCTTAAATGAATCTTTTGCATCTGTATTATGGCCTCCAGTTTAGTGTCTGTATGTCATTATTTAAGTGCAGACAAGTGGATCTCTGGTTCTTGTTCATTCTCTCTGGTTCTTTTGCTTTTTTTTTTTGTATATTTTGTCCAATTTTAGCATGTCAGTATTTGTTTTATTTTATTTTGTTTTGTTCTTTACATGCTTTATTAGATATTTTCTTTGTTTACCTTTCAAATGCTATCCCCTTTCCTTGTTTCCCCTCCTAAAACACTCTATTCCATCCCTCCTCCCCTGGTTAAACCAACAAACCCACTCCCACTTCCCTATCCTGGTATTTTATTATAGTTTATTTCATTCTACTATTTTCCCTTAGAAACCTGTTTGTTTTCTAATGAAAGATACAGGGAGTGGATCTGTTTGGGAAATGAAGTAGGAAGAATCTGAGAGGAGTAGAGGAAAGGGGGGGAACCATAATCAGGATATATATTGAAAAATATCTATTTTCTTAAAAGAGAAAAAAAGAGTGATATACATACTTGGATTATTCTTATAAAATAAAAAATATGCTGAAAATTTAGTTGCTAATTTGGTCATCTAATAGTAAATATACTAAGTAAGATTTTGAACTAAACTTTCTATCTTCCTCTAGATCAGTGCTTCTCAACTTTCCAAATGCTGTGACACTATATTTCCTCATGTTGTGGTGCTCCATAACCATAACATGATTTCATTGCGACTTCATAACTGTAATGTTGTTGCTTTATGAATCATAATGTAAGTATGCAATATGCCCTATATTTGATATTTGACCCCTTTGTTGGTTATAATCCACAGGTTGAGATATTCTTGTTTTAAAAAGAGCTTATCTGTTTACATTATGTCTAAAAACAGGAGGGTCCAAGGTATAACTAAAGGTGCACGTCTAATTTCTACTTTTTAAAATAAAAGCATACCCTAAATAAAAGAGCAGTGTTAAAAGCAATGAGAAAAGAATGGAGGCAAGAATGTGATCCTAACCATAAAAATAGAAATGAGGGAGAATTAGAAAATGTCAGCTGCAGTGCGAGGAGACAGTATGAACAAGCCGTCATCTATCAGAGTTATAAAAGGCTCTGGGATGCGCTGTTGGAGTCTCAGGCCATTTGGTGGTAGGTAGGACATAGTGGGTGGCTCTCCAGGTTTCTCAGTACAGAACTGTTAGTGTCACTATTTTAGGAATGCACAGGAAAATTCTCAGTGCTACCGTTCACACTGTTAATCTTCTAAAGAAATCAAACTGTTATTATTCTTACTGCCAACATACTTAATTATTGTTGAGAGCAAAACAATGATAAGATCTGAATAAAACAGATGGCTTAGTATTGCCAGGGAAGTTATGTTTTTATCATAAATTTTATGATATAGAAAAAGTACAATTTTGCTGAAAATATCTATGAGAAATCAGCTACTTTTATAATACCTTTGTAAGGACAAGAATACTTTAATATTACTTTGTTTCTTCTCTCTGAATCTTTACTGAACACATTGTCAAAACATAAGGATATATAAATCATTTCTAAAGGATAAAATTTGTAAGTACTTTATCATGAGTTTAAGGAAACTTCACTGTTTAATATGCCCTTTGGATTTAGCTGTATGCTTTGTCTCACGATCTTTGTATAAGCAGCAATATTAAATATAGTACTTTGGACTTTATGATGTCAGGACTCTTGTGATATATTGGCTGCATCAGCTGTGCAAATTTTTAATGTACTGATTAACCAGTTAAGTGAATTGGTTACTTCTTTTCGTTAGAGTCCTCTCTGTTCAGTATTAAAACTATGAGTCCTCAGACAGATGAGAAGACGATATAATCTTTGCTATATTTCTATCTGTCTTCACGGCAAGCATGGGCACATACATTTGACTGGCCCAGTACTTATGCTCCTTTTACCTCAACCTCCTAAATGCCACTATTGGAAACAAGCTCTACCATTACTGGCTAAGATCTTCAGGTGAATTATATCCAGAGAAGGTTCATGGATTGTTGTGAAAAGAATAACTGTGTATAGAAAAGCAAAACAAAGTTGCTTTTCTGTGCCAAAATGTGAATTTTTGAAGGTGAGACCCCAGAGAGCAGAACAGATTCAGTACTCATTGATATTCAAACACATATGCTCAATTGACCAATAAAATTATGTATCAATGCATATTTTGTCTATGCAGCTTCGAGCTTTATTGAATCTTGTTTTATAATTTTGTCTTAAAAATTATATTCACAAAAATTCCACTGAAAAATGTAAAACATATTAAGTGTTAAGAATCTGAAATACAGGGCTGGAGAGATTGGTCAGTGGTTAAGAGCACTGATTGCCCTTCCAGAGGTCCTGAGTTCAATTCCGAGGAACCCCATGGTGACTCATAACCATCTGTAATGAGATCTGATGCCCTCTTCTAGTGTGTCTAAAGACACCTACAGTGTACTCATATCCATAAAATAAATAAATATTTTAAAAAATCTGAATTATAGCCAGGACAGCTTACAGAGAGATCAATTGATTGAAAATAGTTTGATACATTTATATTTTGAAAAGGTTTTATGTTAGAAGTCAAATTGTCTATCAACCGATGTTTAAAATTATGTCTGTTTGTATGCTTTACTTTATAGGTAATTATTTTATTCTGATTTTGTATAATTTTATCACACAGTTACCTATAAAATCTCATTACCCAGAATTTTGCTTTGCTAATATTTTCTTTTAATATGCTATATCACCTTTATATTTATTGTCAAGATAAAATTAAAATATTTTCATATTCTTTTGACATACGTTACTTTTCTCTGCCATGTCATTTTCTTTCAAAATGTTTATTATGAAAATCTAAAGCCTGAGAATTTTTGGTAATAGCTACACTTTCCTGGCACATGCAAGTCCTCAGTACATGTATTGGAACGTAACAACAATCAAAAGTTACTCTCCTCTAATGCTTGTCAAACATCCATCTACTCAAGTTGTATGTCAGAAAATATCCAATCAGACAAGCTGACATCTGTATCATGCTCTAAGTTTAAACATACAAATTGGAAATTGAGTATGGATGGGGCAAAGGCACAGATGTTTAAAACAGACTTGATATCAGGAACAAAAAACCAAGAGAAATAATTTTAATAGGAAAGACCTATTTGTCCTCATATTTTCAGAGAGTTTACCCCATAATTAGTGTTCTGCTATATTTAGGCTTTATGTGAAAAGAGATCCTACTGATTGAGTAGGTTAAAGAAAGTTTATCTCACTGCATTACAGTAGGTTAGAGGATGAAGTGTTTCTCTTTGCATTGCAGTTGGAGAACTTTAGGGCAAAGAGAGTGGGGTGTAGGGGGAAAGACTCAGAACAGTAAAATCTGAATCACTCAGTTATACTCGAGTAGTCTCTTTTCCTGTGTTCAATGAATGCAGCTATTGTTTGGATATCTTTGATATTACATCTAATGATAACTGACTACCTTTACCTTATCTGATGCTTCTTAGAAGAATTCTGAATATATGGGTCTCAAATGATTCTATGACTCCAACTCTCACCTGTTCACCCAGGCTGCCAGGAACCAGAAAGTTTTTCATTCTGCAGAGACTTAATTTTATCCTCTACAAGAATGACAAAGTTTTCATAGTCATTCCGCCATCTTCCATACCAGATAATCCTTGTTGAAATAAGATTTGTATCTACTGTTTGAATTTCCTTTCTTAGTTACTGTTTACATTGTTTGTGTATCTTTAATGTGGAGAAAGCCAAAGATAAGAAAACTATCAGGGAAGTAAAAGAACAAACAAACAAACTAAATAATAACTAAAATATTTAGTAAAACTTGCATCATGCCAGTACTGTGAGAATATTGAGGTTTTTTTTAATTAAATTTTATTTCATGTTTTTTTTTGTTGGTTTTTTTTTTTTTTTTTTTTTGGCTTATATAGACGTCTGTGTAAGGACATGCAGAGTTCGAGGAAGCCAGACAAAGGTAACGGGTCCCCTAGCAATAGATCCTCTATAGCTGGAATTACAAATGGTTGTGAAGCCTTATGTTGGTAATGAAAATCCAATCCTGATTTGGAATCCAGTGTTCTTAATTCTTGAAACATTCCACCAGCTTCTATTACTCAGCCTTCAATATCTGTTTTATTTCCTGTTTTTAAAGCTATGAAATTACTTGTGAAGTGTATTTCTTAGTGGATGTACAGTTAATAAAAGTTCCCAAAGAAACAATATAAATAGAAATGATTAGGGAAATGCAAATCAAAACAACCCTGAGATTCCATCTCACACCAGTCAGAATGGCTAAGATCAAAAACACAGGAGACAGCAGTTGTTGGCGAGGATGTGGAGAAAGAGGAACACTCCTCCACTGCTGGTGGAATTGCAAGCTGGTACAACCACTCTGGAAAGCAGTCTGGCGGTTCCTCAGAAAACTGGGCATGACACTCCCGGAGGATCCGGCTATACCACTCCTGCGCATATACCCAGAGGCTTTACCTGCATGCAATAAGGACACATGCTCCACTATGTTCATAGCAGCCTTATTTATAATAGCCAGAAGCTGGAAAGAACCCAGATGTCCTTCAACGGAGGAATGGATTCAGAAGATGTGATATATTTACACAATGGAATACTACTCTGCAATTAAAAACAATGAATTCACGAAATTCCTAGGCAAATGGTCAGAACTTGAAAATATCATCCTTAGTGAGGTTCACAAAAGAACACACATGGTATGCAGTCACTGATAAGGGGATATTGACCCAGAATCTCAGAATACCCTAGACACAATCCGCATATCAATAGATTTCTAAAAAGATGGAAGGAGAGACCACTGGTCCTGGAAAGACTGGATGTAGGGGAACGCCAGGACAGAGTAAGGAGAGGGGGTTGAATGGAGAAAAGAGGGAGGGAAGGGGGCTTATGGGACTTTCGGGGAGGGAGGAAACAGGAAAGGGGAAATGATTTGGAATGTAAATAAAAAAAACTTAGAAAATAAAATTAAAAAAAAAAGAAATGATTCTTTCTTAAAATTATTTTGGCCCATATTTGACTTGTAAGATGCTATTTATTTATTTATTACTATTATT